>OY728138.1:1069939068-1072439068 GCA_963277665.1 Viscum album | reverse complement strand
TATTATTAAAAAAATTAAAAAATAAAAATTAATAAAATTCTCAATATTCACAAAAAAATCAAAAAATATTAAAAATTAAATTATGTAATATTCACACTGATATAAAAGATAGAAACTATAAGTAGTTAATATTACAACAAATGTTAAATTCAAATTTTTTTTACATAAAAAATCACGGGGGGGGGGGGGGGGGGTCATCTTCTGGAGGAGGTGGAGGAGATGAAGGAGCTGGTGGGGGAAACTCCATCCCTAAACTACGAGTCAGAGGGTGCATGTACTCCATCTGATCATGATGTTACGGCTGCCATCGACGCATCTCCTCCTCATGCTACCGCTGCTGCTGCTGACACGTCTCTTCTTGCTGCTTCTGCAAACTCTCTATATGGTTATTCCAAGCTCGGAACTGCTTCTCATACTGTGAGGCATAAGATGATTCCTCTCCCCGAGCTCCTCTTGAGCTGGATGCCGACATCACAACAGTAACATAATAAGTACCAGGATTCACATGAGAGTTGATACCAACTAGTCGGCCCTTCTTAAAGCCATACTGAGTCGCCTGCATCCATATTTCCTCGTCAAAATGGTGGGCACTAGTCTGATCAGTCGCCTCGTCCTGACCCTCAGCCTGTCTCTGAGAAGTCACAGCCTAATATGAATCACTCAATTCCAATATGAAATTAAAATTGTGAAATTATTATATGCATTTAATTGTCAAACTGAAAAAATAAGACTAACCACAATCTGACGCTAGCTATCACCTCTAATCTCTCTAGTGGATGGATCAATGTACATCCTCTGATAAACATCGTACTTTGTAATATCAGGATTCTCGACTGCCTATATGAATATAAAATAAAATATTTTTATTTGAAGTTATAATAAATGTTTTTAAAAAATACTTACCAGATGCTCTCTTTGCATACTGAATGTAGGACTACCATCTTGTTGGGTCACCTCATGTCTCCCCCGGTTCTGCCGACCCAATGAAGACCACCTCTAAAATCCACTACCCAAATAGTGTGCACATAATCCATCCCAAACCAGATATGAAATGTACTCAGGTCAGTGGTCTCTACATGACTCATCAAATATTGTCGCTCCTGGTTTCTTAATGGTCGTCTTTCTCGAATTGTGCAAAAACTGACCCAAACACTCATGCATAACCACCTCCAATGCTGCATGGATATCATCACCCATGCTATCATCATTGAGATACCATAAACCCTACAAATAATTTAAAATATCAAGTTATTAATAAAATAAATTTCAAAATAAATATTATTTATTTATGTACCAGTAAATGATTGTACATGTCGAGATACACATCAACGGGAATCTGTTCCCATGTGGTCCATGGATGTGAAAAATAATTGCACAAGATAGCGCTCCCCTGTCCAACAGCTTCATGTGGAATACTGTGAAAAAAGAATAAATAATCAAACAGTTAGTATATATATAAATAAATTAATTAAATATAACTAAAATATACATGTTACCATACCTCCGTATGCGTGGATCGAAGCCAAGATGTGGACATCGCTCAGGGATAGGGTCAGGAATCATCAGTCGGGCAAGACCGCTCCCCCTCCGCATACCTCCTGAACCACCAGTAAGCTGAGGGTCAGATGATCACACATCCCCCTCAACCAAAGGTTGCTCAACCTCCTCTAACTCATGCAATAGATCAGAATCCATTTGAAACACAAAATGATTATTATTAATAGATAGTTGAAAATAAATATTATATATATATATATTATTTATAATCATAACCAGTATATAACTGTGCCAACTTTCACCTTTGTCATTATCTTCATATCGGACGATGTTAATGTCTTCATATTCCTCCTCAGAATCATTGATATCCATATGAGTTTCACTTTCACCATCCCTTTCCATTTCAAATTCATTTGTAACATCATTAACATTTTTGTCACCATCGACTCTTAATTATGGTATATCATCATCGATATTCACATTTCTTTGTGAAAAAGATGGATTTTGAGTAATCTCTTGAAAATTTTCAATTCCTTCCACTTCAATGGAACCACATTCCGTTTGAGTAAATTGATTTCCCAAGATTTCATTTTTATTATGCTCCACCAATCACTCAGGTCTCTTAAAGTAGCACAATACTTTGGGTAATAAATTTTATGTGCCTATTGAGCCAGTAAAAATGGTTCATTTACCAAAATAAGACTTTTATATTTAATATTGACGATTCCATGATTCAGATGAACACACAAGCCTCTCTTAGTATCCAACCACCGACATTTGAACGTCGTTATTTAATTTTGTCCAATATAACATAGCTCAATAATTTCATCCAGAATGCTGTAAAAGTAAACTTCAGTTTCTCTATGATTCAATCCTCTCAAACAAACTGTACTGTTCATTTCTTTTTTATTCCCCATATGCACATGTATGAAATCGAAAACCATTCAACACATATGAATTATAAGATTTAGCCATTTTCGATGATGGGTTACTCAATATACACTATTTCTTATCAATTTTAGCTGCATGTTTAGACACCTAAAAATTTGTATAACAATTATCAATATAATAAAGAGTACACTGAGTTGATATTAAACCATCAATAATTTATGTTACCAGTTTTTGAAACCATTGAGAATTTTTTTTGTCTGCATTTTTCAAGAGAAGCTACTATAATTTGTGGAATTTGTTTCTTGATATGAATATCATATAACCTACAAAGAAAATAAGTTTACATAATGTAACAGAAATTATATAATAAGTGATAGAAGCACTCAAAGTACAAATGCGGTCATTTCTTCACAGTTGAGCAGAACGTATATATGGGCCCTGTGATGTTCATCATCTGAAATCCATCATTCTTGAACTCCACTGAAGCCAAAATTTGGCTAAATAAAAATAGATAAATGATTGTCCATTTTATCATTAACATTTCCCTCGTTCTGTCCCATGAGGTATTGTTTTAAGGGATATTCATATTCAAAATAGCGAGAGCATAAAAAAAATTTCCTCTGGCAAATAATCTTTAGCAATTGAGCTTTCAATTGATACTTTGTTACGTACTTTTTTCTTCAATTTATGCATGCATCTCTCAAATGGGTACATCCATAGAAATTGTAATGGACCTTCACATTTAGTTTCATGTGGAAAATGTAATATTAGATGTTCCATTGAGTCAGAGAAAGCAGGCAGAATGATTTTTTCCAGTTTACATATAATTACAACAACATATTCTTCTTGTTTTCTTAGCACATCATAAACTATTATCACTGCACAAATGTATCAAAAAAATATGATATGTCTGTTATCGAATCCCAAATCATAGAATTCAACAAACCTTTGAATCCAATCAGCATTAGTCTTTCCATTATAACATGACAATCATGGAGTTTTAATCCGGTAATATGACCATTCTCAACACATCTGTCCAAATTGGAAGCATAGCCATCTGGAAGTCTCGAATATGATATCCACTAACAAAATAATAAATGGATCTCTTTGGACAGTGTATAAGCTTCTTTTGGATTCATTAACCTCTGTGATATTTCATTTTCAAATAGTTCAAGTTTTGGTTGCCTGCAAATTTGGGCAAGATCTATTCGTTATTTTGTAGTATCTTTGGTCTTATCTGGTGTGTCCAAAACTGTGTGAAATAAATTATCAAAATAGTTCTTCTCAATATGCATGACATCCAAAATGTGGTGGACCAATAAATCAGACCAATATGGGAGATCCCAAAAAATGCTTCGTTTTACCCAATTATGTTCTTTCCTAAAGCCATGAATTTTCTGTTGGTTTATCGATGGCCCAAATGTGATGGGAGGTAATGAAAATACAACTGATTTTAACTCTGTACCTAAGATCATTTTTGGAGGTTCATCCCTTTCAGTTATGCCTTTTCTAAAATGAGATTTGTTCCTTCAAAAAGGATGATCGGTTGGAAGAAATCTGAAATGACAATCAAAATAGAAAGGTTTTTCCATTGATAAGCATCAAATCTTTGTTGTCTTTCATATAGTAAGGACATGATTTCAGACCATTCATACTCCAGCCAAATAACATGCCATATTCCAGAAAGCACAAATCATCCACATTAATGTAGCTTTTAATGTGAATTTTTTTTCGTTGCAACATCATATGTACTAACACCATTACTCCGTAATGAATTTAAATCATCAATCAATGGTTCCAAATAATCATAAATATTCTTTTTCGGATGTCCTGGGATTAATAAGGTAAAAAATATATAGGGCTCCTTCATCAACATCCATGGAGGTAGATTGTACGGAGTTATAAAGACAAGCCAACATGAATACTAATTACCATAAGAACCAAACATATATAAACAATAAGTAGAAAGACCCAATCACACATTTCGGGCTTCTAATGCAAAATGTGGATGTCGATGGTCCAAATGTTTCCATGAATCACCATCAGATGGATGATTCAAGCTTTTACTGGTTGAAATAGCGGTTTTGTGCCATGACATTATTGATGCTGTGTTATGAGACATAAATAAATGTTGTAGCCTGGGTGTAAGGGGGAAATATCTCAACTGTTTTACAGGAATCGATCCAGACTTCCCTGGTTGAGTTTCTTTATACCTCAATTTTTGACATGTGGGACAACTATCCAACAACTCATTTTCACCAGAATACAAGATTCAATCATTTTCACATGCATGAATCTTCTGAAAGCAAGGACTAGATTACAAACCAACCTCTTGCTCTCATAGTAATTTGCAGGCAACAAATTTTTTTCAGGTAACAGTGTTTTAACCAAAGAAAACATCTGATTAAAACATTTGTTGACATTGCATTATCTTATTTAGTAGCCATAAATTTTTCAATCACTTGTAATTGGCTTATCTTGAAACCAGGATACTATGCATCCTCAGCAGACCTCTAACACTCATAAAATTCAGATGGTACCAACTCAAGAGTTAAATCAATATCATCGTGAGTTTCTGTTTGTTGAACAGATGGACCTACAACATCATGCACTAGATTTTGGAACCATGATGGATCCAGAATCATGTTATTAGTATCATCTCTGGAACTGCGTTCACCATGTTGATACCAAAAAACATAATCTGGTTGAAGACCAAACCGTAATAAATGTCTCCCAACCTTGTCAATTGTGTCAAACGTTCACAGATAACATTTTTTACAAAGACACTTAATTGGGCCTTCTAAAACATATTTTGGATTTGATGATGCAAATTCTAAGAAATCTTCAACAGCCTCAATATATACAGGATTTAACCCCAAACCATTTTGATTTCTATGCTGATTTATCCAAGCGTGATCATCTAATAATGACTGATGTCAACTTCCTTGTTCCATATTTTTCAACAAAATATAAAATCATCACTATTTTTGAATAATTTAAAATTATAAAAACAATATCTGAAAATGGATGATAAATAATTACTACTACTTGTCAATAATTACCATTAATTAAGGGCGACATAATTTCTTGTGGATTGATGACTGCTCTTTTGTCTGACGGCTCATTTACTTGTATCTTTCTCACACTGAAATCACAATGAAGAATCTGGTCGGAGGTACGCATATTCATTATTGTATGCATGAGAATGATAATCTGTGTCTCCAACTAGATTCTTCATTGTGATTTCAGTGTGAGAAAGATTCATGTAAATGGGACGTCAGACAAAAGAGCCCCCTTTTTGTCGATATATCGTCTTCTTCCAACTTTCACTACCTGAAAACATTATAAAAAATATGATCCTATGAATACATATCCAATCTTGTATGTACGAGATTGAATATGCCTATTTAGTAGCATATTTCTCATAATGTTTTGAGTCGGTGAGAGTTTAAAGGAGAAAAGTCACCGAGAAAAAGGAGTGATGTCAATCCACTAGAAATTATTCCAAGTTCTCAAAATTTATTCAATTTTTTTAACTGTTCCTAACTTTTCCTAACTAATTATTACTATTTATTACTAATTAGTACTATTTATTTCTAATAATACCTATTTATTACTAATTATTCTTATTTATAACCAATTATTCATATTTATTACTAATTATTCCTATTTATTACTAATTATTCCTATTTATTACTAACTATTATTATTTATTACTAACTATTACTTTTTATTAATAACTATTACTATTTATTACTAACTATTACTATTTATTACTAATTATTCCTATTTATTACTAATTATTCTTATTTATTACTAATTATTCTTATTTATTAATAATTATTCATATTTATTACTAACTATTATTATTTATTACTAACTATTAATAATTATTCCTATTTATTCTTATTTATCCCTATTTATTCATATTTATTACTTATTATTACTATTTAATCCTAATTATTACTAATTATTACTAATTATTTCTTATTATTAATAATAATTACTAATAATTACTTATTATTACTAATTATTACTAATTATTGCTAATTATTAATAATTATTAAAATTTATTACTAATTATTACTAAATATTACTAATTATTCCTAGTAATTGCTAATTATTCCTAATAATTGCTAATTATTCCTAATAATATCTAATTATTCCTAATTATTGCTAATTATTTCTACTTATTTCTAATTATTGTGACAAATTTCTAATTATTCCTAATTATTCCTAATTATTGCTAATTATTGCTAATTGTTAGTATTTATTAGTAATTATTCGTAATTATTAGTATATATTACTAATTATACCTAATTATTCCTAATTATTGCTATTAATTTCTAATTATTGCTAATTATTTCTATTTATTGTTAATTATTTCTAATTATTACTATTTATTACTAATTATTGCTAATTATTCCTAATTATTGCTAATTATTTCTATTTATTTCTAATTATTGCTAATTATTTCAAATTATTCCTAATTATTCTTAATAATTACTAATTATTACTAATTATTGCTAATTATTAGTATTTATTAGTGTTTATTAGTAATTATTATTAATTATTACTATTTATTTATAATTATTCCTAATTATTGCAAATTATTTCTAATTATTGCTATGTATTGCTATTTATTGCTATTTATTGCTAATTACTACTAATTATTGTAATTTATTGCTAATTATTGCTAATTATTGCTAATTATTTATAATTATTCCAAATTATTCCAAATTATTTCTAATTATTGCTATTTATTTCTAATTATTCATAATTATTGCTAATTATGGATAATTATTGCTAATTATTGCTAATTATTCCTAATTATTGCTAATTATTGCTAATTATTGCTAATTATTAGTAATTAATAGTATTTATTACTAATTATTAGTATTTATTACTAGTTATTACAATTTATTACTAATTATTACAATTTATTGCTAATTATTACAATTTATTACTATTTATTACTATTAATTACTATTTATTACTATTTATTACTATTTATTACTATTTATTACAATTTATTACTAACTATTACGATTTATTACTAATTATTTCCATTTATTACTATTTATTACAATTTATTACTATTTTTTACAATTTATTCCGAATTATTACTAATTATTACAAATTATTGCTAATCATTACTAATTAGTACTAATTATTACTAATTATTACAACTTACTACTAATTATTACAGTTTACTCCTATTTATTACTAATTTACTCCTATTTGTTACTAATTATTCCTAATTATTACTAATTATTGCTAATTATTCCTAATTATTTCTAATTATTGCTAATTATGGATAATTATTGCTAATTATTGCTATTTATTGCTATTTATTGCTAATTATTACTAATTATTGCTAATTATTCGTAATTATTGCTAGTTATTCTTAATTATTGCTATTTATTCCCAATTATTGCTAATTATTTCTAATTATTCCTAATTATTCATAATTATTTTTAATTATTCCTAATTATTCCCAATTATTCTTAATTATTTCTAATTATTAGTATTTATTGCTAATTATTAGTTTTTATTAGTAATTATTAGTATTTATTACTATTTATTACAATTTATTACTAATTATTACAATTTATTACCAATTATTACAATTTATTACTAATTATTACAATTTATTAATAATTATTCCAATTTATTACTATTTCTTACAATTTATTACCCATTATTACTCATTATTACTATTTATTAATATTTATTAATTTTTATTACTATTTATTAGTATTTATTTCTATTTATTACCAATTATTATTAATTACTACAAATTAATTATATACATTACAAATTATCGCTAATAATTCTTAATTACTACTAATTATTAAAAATTAGTACTAAAAATTTCAATTTATTTGTAAAAATAAATACTAATGACAAAACAATTTAAATTTAATTTAATACAACTAATCAACAATAATAAAAATTAACATAAAAAATGAAATAAATAATAAATTAAATAAAACATAAATACCTTTAAGACTGATTTTCTATTGAAGTAGACGGCTTCACAACTTCTTCGTGATAAAAAAAATGTACTTAGAAAAATTTTCCCTCTAAAATCAGAGTTTAGAGAGAAACCTGATATAAAAATTGAGAGGAATGAGAGGAAAAACGGATGGGGGTATATATAGGTTAGATTATTTGTGACGGGAGTATTTGCGAAGGGTATTCCGTCGCAAATAGTATCTTTTGCGATGGGTCCCGTCGCAAATACCTATGCCCACATTAAATACTGTCCGCGGTTAAAAAGTTATTTGCGAAGGGTCCCATCGCAAATAGGCCCTACGGACACACCTTTTGCCACGAGACGACATCCCGTTACAAAAAGCTCTTAACCGCCGTTGGGTATTTGCGACATGCTCTGTCGCAAATACTTTTTATCCACTGACAGTAATTATTGCGGGTGTAGGTATTTGCGACAGGTCCCGTCGCAAATAGTCCCTGCCATCACACCTTTTGCGACAGGAAGACATCACGTCGCAAAAAACTATTAACCACGCCGAGTATTTGCGACAGTTGGATCTCACCATCGCAAATAACATTCGCGCGGTTTGGCGCGCTACCCCTGTCAAACTTGTTGCGACGAGAGCCGAAATCCCTTCGCAAATAATTGGTTATTTGTGACGGGATGTTACCGCCATTGCAAATAACCTCTTGGACAGACCTTTTTGCGACGAGAGTTATTCCCGTCGCAAAAGGCCCGTCGCAAAAAGACTTTTTTCCCGTTGTGTATGTTTTTAAATCCCTAATACAAATAATTATCCCCGGACTATGATCTTTATATATCACTATTAAAGTGATGGAGTACATTTCTAGGTCTCTATTTTCATGTGGTATTACCCTTAGATAGGATTTAAAAAAGTTTAATCAACTTCACAGAGTTTAAATGATATTGAAAAAAATTCCACCGACCTTTACATGATGACTTTGAGTCTCTATCTTCTTGGATTTCACCTTATATGGTGCACCTTAACTCTAATGTAACCATTGTAAAGACAGAAAAAAATTCATTGGTACCTTAACATAGCGTCCTTTTTCTATGAAGTGTCTTTTTACAATTGTATGATATGTGAAATTGGAACATTGACCTAGCCTTTGTTAAACACAAGGTATTCTTTTTTGGGAGTAGATTGTTACAATTGTGTGGGTTGTTTGGGTGCTGCATTTGACACATTCATTATATTTTAGTAGTTATAGATGACCTTGACATGGCCTCACAAGCCCTTACTTAGGTTTGGTGAGTCACATGTAAAATTTTATTCAACCTGACATGAGTTAACCCATATTACCATTACACAAGCAATCCATTTTTCATATTTTCACCTTTATGATATTCTACTTCCTCAACCTCAATTGGAATATATTAATCTAAATAGACCACCTCGTTCTTATAGTAAATTCATTAATATCTTTGAGTTCAGTCATATCTTAGAGTCAATCTATATCATTTGAGAACTATATCCCCATCGTCATCAAATAAATCTTGCATAGATAATGAAATCAACGAACTCAGGTTTTTTTTATCGATCATCATCTTAGATTCAATTATCATCAAACTCATCTTAAATCAATATATCTACTACTTTTGGCCACATTAAATTTAGCGCAATTATTTTTCTTCTATGTTTACATAACTTATATGTTCTTAACTCATGTTTATATTTGGTAGTCAATAATTAGTTAGCTTTTAAGATCTTTATAGAAACCTACAACTTAAACCATAGTTGAGCTTATGATGATTTTTCGAAGTGGGAGTAAAATAATAGATTTATCTTTTTTCATCACTATTTCATACACAATAGTATTATTTTATATAAAAATGTAAAAATTATAAAATGTATAGAAGGCATGTTGTATTGAAACAAAGTCAAATGAAATGAATTAAGATGTCTTATAAAAAATTATACTTAGTCAAATCGATGTTCTTCAATAATTTCCATGTTTCATAAAATCAAACCAGAATATTGTATTCCATAATATATATTATGTGATGAAATCATAGAATTTCTAACATTTAAATTTCAAACATCAAATTCAAGATAATTTATTTAATGTAATATGTGAGTTATTATTCTACAAAAAATGACAAAAACATAAGATCCTAATTATAAGAAAATAAATCCAAGAAAATTTTAATCCAATTGTATATCAATACATAAAACATGATCAATTTATTAAATTAAAAACAATTTCATCATATAATAAAAAATATTAAAAATGTATCACTTAAAGTGTAATTTGACATTACAAAATTAGTTAATTCTCCAAAATAGACGTGGAAAACAATTATCAAATCAATCAACATATAATTTACCCAAACATATATCATTTTTTCCTCACACAATCAGTTAAACAAATTTTGTGAAAGAAAATTAATCTAAAACATAGAGGTTTTTATTAAAATCACAAAAGTGATTTTGAAAAGTGTTTCCCCCATTAACTCTTTTAAGTAAGAAATTAATGTTTTCTGATAAAATAAAGTTATTTAGAAAAAATATTTTTCTAGTTTTAAAAAAATGATTATATTTGAAAATATTAAAAAAAATTAAACAAGATTCATTTATCATTTAAATTATAATCCAAACTTTTCTTTCTGTGAATGTCGAACAAAATCTAATAATTAGAACATAAAATAATTAGGCACTACTAATGAATGATTAATTTTAATAATTAAAAGGAAGAATAATTAACTCAACCACCAATTTATGTTCAAATAATTAAAGGTAAATAAGGATAAAAGATTCTATTAATTTTCTATTAAAATTTAAGGTTTATGAGTATAAAATCAAATTAAAAATCTCAAATACAATTATGTTGGTAAATCATACTCCCATTGTTTGAATAAATGAAATAATTTTTAATAGGAAAATTAAAATTAATTTATGCTAGTATACTGAATCATTTATAAAATAAAATTGAATTGTCCCATAAATTACACCCACTGTCGTAAAATTGAAGTCTTATTTATGATCACAAAAAATAATGAGTGAATCTAAAAAACTTGATCTTTTGATTTTTTGGGTTATTTTTTTGTTTACTACATTGAAATTTTGATTATAATAATTAAAGACCCTCCCTAAAATTAAACCTCAAAATTTTCCCAAATATTGTATTTTATGGTTAGAAAAATATGTAGAATTGTTAATCAAAAAATGATTTTCAATAAAAGAGTTCAAAATCATATTCAATGGTTACAAGGAATTCCAAAACAATATTCTTTATATAAATTTAAGGTATTTTTTAAAATAGATTTTAAATCAAATATAATTTTTCCTTATGAATAATAGATAAAGGATTTTAATAATTCTCAAAAAGTATCATGTTAATATAGTGATTATATTAAGTAGTTTAAATTTTAACACAGATTAAAACATAACTAATGTTCTATATTGAATAATTTCCCCAAAAAATTTGTTTCATGCAATGGAATACCTAAAAAATATCCAATACTAAATCAAATTTTTTGATAAATAACAAGGTAATAGAAATAGGTCAACAATTGTGATATTATCAGAATAAAGTATAGAATATAAAGAAATAACTCCCATTGTTAAGGTTGTTTTTTAATTTTATATTATAAAAAATAAACCTTCTCTCTTACTTTAAGTAGAGTCTCCATGGTTAGTCATGTTTCAGTCCCTACAAGTTGAAATATATTAACATTATAGTATAACAGATTCATCTCAAAAAATAAAATAAAATAGTGTTTTTATTTAGAGAAATTGTGGTTCTAGTATATTTTGTAGGTACCAATATTTTGAGATGAAAAATGAATCTATTCTATAGTAAAATGAAGATCACGTACAACTTCCATAATAATATGGAGGAAAATTTTAATTATAGCATATAACAGGTAGAATTATTATTTATTAAAAAAATAAAACATAAATATATAACCATGGTTTAAGTCCCATGAAGAGATGAGTTTAATATCCAATATTATACTCAATGTGAGATCAATTATCAAACAAGTAGATTGAATCTAAGCACTTTGGAAACCATTAAAAGTAGTGGTCCATGTTAATATGATTAGGGGGTGAATTTCTGTTTATTTTCTTTTATAAAATTTTAAAAAATATTGATCGAATTAAAAAAATAGAGTGATAATAAGTGTTAAGTCCAAGAATATGAATTATGAGTAGATATAATTAAATAAATAAATTTATTAAAATATAAATATATATGAAGTCTAAGGATAATTTCTAAATTAGTTTGACAATAATCCATAATGGATCCTTATATCTCCTCCCATTAAGTAACCTAGATAGGTTTTAGTTTAACCCTTTAATTTTAATTACTTTATTAAGAAACACAAACCCTTTATTATTATTAGTTGTAGAAAGGATACACATTATAATAAATATACATTGGTTTTTTTGGTTGGTACCAAAAAACCCAAATATCCACTAGACTTTTATGGTTTCTTCTTGAAAACCATGTCCCCTCAGTTTAAAGGTAGTGATCAACTATAACCCTCACACTAAATAGTAGTGAGAACCAAAAAAATTACTTTTTAAAAGCAACCCCAGTGAATCACACACTCTACCCAAAAACAAGATTACAACAACATAAGAGTTGGAGGAACAAAGAAAAATATAAGCGATAAATATAATGATATTAAAGTGACCCAATATAGGATATAGAATGAATCTACATGTTAAAAATATCTTCAAATAACCCTTAAGGGTATGTTTGAATCCTATTTTATTTTTAATATCTTTATATAAGTGTTTGGGGTCTAATAGAGTAATTGTAATTCGAATTAAGGCATGACATGGCCACTGTCAATGACTAGACTTTTAGTCTATGAGGATTCCACCAGATCACCCATGGTATCATACTGGGTAGGTTCTAGAACCTAATTTTGGAAGACTTTAAAATATTCTTCTAATCTCATTTTATTCCTTCGATTGTTATGATAATTACATGGATAAATTTGAAAAACAAAAACACATAAATCCATGAAAAGAAACTGTTTGAAACACAAATTTGTGTTTTTGATTGTGTAAAACTACCGAACATATTGAAAAGTAAAACATTCCCCCCTTTTTTTGATTATCCCAAAAAATTAAGAAATTTATTATATAAATATAGGCATGGTTAATTTAATATCAATAGAAAAAAATTCAAAATTTTATTATGAAATCCATCCAAAAATTTCAGCATACATTATTTCTAAACCATATTCAATATTTTATGAAAAAATAATTTTAGTTTAAAATAAACATGAAACTATTTCCCATTATGAATTTCTTTTACTCAATTTCATTTCAAACCAAATAAATATAATTTCTGGTCCATTTTCAAGATATCTTCACCCTTTTGTTATCAAATAGGAAAAGGGCTTTAAAAACATCATTGAAATTTATTTTTAAAGGCCAATGTGGTTAGAATACTTTGAATTCAAGAAAAATATAAAATATACCTTTAATATCCTCAATGACCCCTCCCCTCTTTAGATTATCAACAATATCATATACAAGGGTTGGATAAAAAGAGATATTGTATTTATACAATGATACTTGAGAAACAAAATAGATTTTTAGTATTATTATGATAATCAATAATGTTGTTTTGAGATATTAAAAACCTTTATTTCTTTAGATATAAAATTTAGATTTACGTAAAATCTTATTTTGAATATAAAATTCAAAACATAAAAGGATTTCATTAATTTAAAAATGGATTTTTAAAATCAAAAGGTTCACAAAAAGTGTGTGTTTTCATAAAATATGGATATTTGTATTACAAAAACATAAAATCTAATTTTCTATTGTGTGTCTCTCCTAGAACATTTCAATTTTATATAGGTTGGACTCCCCTAAATGATGCATAATTTTATATGTATAGGGGCAGTAACAAAAATAGGTAAATAAAGATAAAAAAATAAAATAAAAATTGACTTAAGATAGTGAAAGAATAAAATAAATTAATTAATTATTTAAAGAAAAGAAAAGAAATAAATAAAATTATTTATAAAATTAAATTTTTATAACTAAACATAGGTTATGGAAAATATAAAGTAAGGCTCTTATTCTTCCCAAAGTCAAACTATTGAATTTTAAGCGTTCTACTCATAAATCCAACTTAGTAAAATCAATATAATAAAAGAAAATAGTTTTAGTGAATATATTAGGTAAATATAGATTAACTCAAATAAAATAAAGGATAGTATTACCTTTTTTAAAATGGACTCTCAGATCAAATAATGAGTTACCTAGTTTTTATTCTTGTTACATTGTGATAAAGTTTTTTTCCGAAGTAGGTGGAATATCCTTCTTGTACTTTGCAGGTCTAGATAACACCCTAAAAACCTGTATTTGAAAAACCAGTGAGTTCAAAATAATTGTTTTAAAGACAAAAAAATTGGGTTACTTTTAAATAATTGAAAATTATTTTGAGTTAATTTAAATGTATTTTCTTTTGATTTTCTTGAAAATATCCATAAATTAATACACAAATATTATGTATGATCGAGACATGGTAAGATATTTATGTCTCCCAATCATACCTCTGTAAAGATTATATTCTACAAGCTTCCCAATTTCATCCAAACAAAGCATACAAGATATACTCTTTGGTGAACTCATCTCCATAACATGACCCATTCCAAAATTCTTTAAAATATCATTAGTGTATTTACATTATAAAAAAAATGAAATCTATGCTTTGATACATTTGGAAATAAAAGAAACATTTTAGTCCAACCATAAAAAATATTTCAAATTACTTTATCATTAAATTATAAAATTAATTAAAATTTGATTCTCTAGTTCAACAAAAAATGGTATCTTTAATATAAATTTTAAAAAAATATATTCTTTGAATTTTTTTTCAAAATAACGTTGAGTCACATTTTTATATTTCAAAAAAATTATAAAATAAATTTAGAGAACCTATCAAAAACAGATTGAGGGGATTTTTTCAATCAATAATGTTCTTTGGTTAGCTTTAAAACGTTATAATAAATATTTAATCCTCAAAACTTGGATATTTTCCCCTAAAAACCATTTCAAAGATAAAAACATTAAAAAAACACTTTTAACATAAATTTGAAAATTGTTAAAATTTAAAATATATGTGAATGATAATAATATCTTTATAGATTATAGCATAGAGAATACGAAAATGGTCTCACCAGAATCATACCCTTCATATTGGATAAATCATTTATAAAAAATTAGGGATTTTTTGGTGATATTAACATAGTCTTATAATTTATTTCTAAAGACTTATTTGGTGCCAATAACATGATGCTTGTTTGTATTTTCTTAAGATCCCAAATATTATCAAAGGTAAATTGATTAAATTTCTATTTAATTTAAAAAAAACTAATTTATATAATTAGTGGCATCATCAAGATTTCGTGGCTCTAAGCATGACAATAAATCTCGATGTTCTATTACATTTAAAAATAAACCTCCAAGTATGTGTACCAAATATCAAATCACCAACATCATTTTCAATATTAATATACATAAATGTAACTGATTCCTTGCGTAAAGAGAAATGTAATTTTTTATCTTTAATACCCTCGATAAGATGTGTTTTATTTTAGTACAAATAAAATTTGACCTCAACATCATCCACATGAGGATGCGGTTTGTCTAAATTATTATCAAATTTGTTGTGAACTAACTCTTCAATGATCTTGTAGATTTTATTAAAAACTTATAAAGTTCTAAATGTGTTGGAAAAACTATGAAATATACCTTAATTAATTTTTGGGTCAAATTTAATAAGTTTTTATTTGGCATTTTGAATAAAACATTTATAACCAAATACCTTAAAATAATAAACCTTACATATTTTAACATTTTAAATATCACAAGGGTTTTTTTAAGAATAAGACATATAACTATATGGATAATGGTATATCATGTGGTATTAACCTCCTAAGATAGAAAATATTTTGAGAGCATAAATTAATTAAGGAGACTTAGGGAAATTTCATGGCATTTTTGATTTTATATTTCTCATAAAATCATTTGTTGTGGAGTTTTAGGATCTGAAAAAGAATGGTGAGTACCTGTTGAACCACAAAATTCATCAAATTTTTATTTTCAAACTCTCTCCCACTGTTTATCCAAATGGATATGTTTTTTATATTGTTTTTCATTCTATACCTCGCTATTATATTTATTGATGTCTTTACAATTCTCAATTTTATGTGCCAATAATTAAACCCAACTAAAACATTCATAATAATTTAAAATAATAAATGATTATGATTTACCTTCTATATTGACACTTGGGTTGGTCCAAAAAGATCTAGGAATATAAGTTCAAAGGATTAATTGGTTGGTGGTTCCTTTTTAGATATAAAGTTTGACTTGTTCTATTTACCAAGTTGATACGGTTCACACAGAATGTCATATTTAAAATGAAATTTTCATAAATCTTTTAATATATGATTTTGGTTAAGTTTCACTTGTGAGTGTTTGATGTAATGACATGGGCTTCTATACCATAATGATGAAAATGTATCTATTTTCAGAAAACAATTTGACATTTTTTTATTTCAAGGGATTTCAATTCCACGACTTAAACACTTTGAAATCTATAATTATAAAATAAATTCCTTCCACAAGAATCAAAAACCTTTCAAACATCATTTTCAAGGATACATTAAAACCATTATCAAACAATTGACTAATTCTATGTAACTCATGTTTAAAACCATTATCATATAAAATAGTTTTAATATTATAGTTGTTTGAAAATATAGTGGTACCTAGACTGAGGATATTACTCCTTGAGTTGTCACTAAACGTGACATTACCATCATCAAGATCCTCATGGTAGATAAAATTGATGTATTCAAGACACAAATGCCTCATTCACCCACTATCCATGTATCATGAATATCATTTGGAAATTATTATGGGTAATTTTTCCTACAAAAAATCATGTTGTTAATGATTTTCGTACTCAAAATTGTTATCCACAAGTGTTATCCAAAAATTATTTTGGAACCCATAATTAATTTCAACTTTTCTAGAGAATAAACATTTTGTGATTGTTGGTTGGATTTAGGCGTTATGTAATGATTTTTATTGAAATTTAATAATTCAATAAAATGGACAGATTTTTTACCATAATTAAAAAATTTATATTGGAATCCACATTTATAATTTTTATTTTTGGAATTCATATATGTTCTCGCTTTATTATAATAACCGATATTTTATGCTCTTTTCCCATGATGTTTAGAACCCAAAATCGAATTAAAATTATGCTCACCTCAGGAGAACATCTTAAAGGAATATTTGGTGTCTTTTAATGTATTTCATAATATTTGAAAAATGGTTTGATCCTTTAGAAAAACCTTTTTATCTCTAATTTTATTAAAATCAGTTCTAAAACCATCATTTTCTTTCAATGAAAAATATAATATTATATTTTGATATTCATTATTTTTTGTTATTAATTATGTGGTCTTCTAATTTTTCTCTATTGATTCATTATTTTATTTAAAAAGATAACCCCTTTAACTGAAAAAATGTTATTATTTATTTTTATGCTATTCTAACTCAATGGTAAGTTCACAAAATCATTCTTTGAATTGATCTCTAGAATATATTATCTCTCTGTAATTTTAATGGATAGATTTATAAGAAGTTGAAGAATATAAATCTTGAATTAATTTAATTCTAGACTTGACGCAATTAGGGATTCCATCACTTTATTCCTATGAGGGGAGGGAGTCATCACATTCACTCCATATCAATACCTTGGAGACCTTTTTTCTTTCCCAGTTCTCCTTTTTATTCTTCTTTAGATTGAGAATCTCTAGCTTTTTGTGTCCCATTTTTTTATCTTTTTATCATTTTAACTATGGTTTCAATTTTTTGTTCATTATTATCATTATGGTAAGACTTCATAATTCTGAATAATTATTTCATCTTCTTGTAAATATGTGATATATCTTCTTCAATTTTAGAAGATTCTTCATGGTTGGATTTGATACAAATGGTTTTTTTATTTTTAATGTAATTAACTTCCTTACCCTCCAGTATTTTCATTGTAATATCATAGGACATGATAGAAACTATGATATCTTTAACAAGAATAGTTTTTATGTACATCTCTTATTGTATTTCCATTAATTTTGTTTCCCAAGAACTTGGATAAAACCACAATATCTTTTTCACAGTCACATCTATTGAAATCACAACTCTAAAATACTTCCTTCCATTTAAATTGTTAGTGAATCATATAAGTATTTAAGTTATATATATTTTTTTATTCAAACTAATGTTTTTAAAATATTTATTGTACTTATCAATAATATTATCCATTAAATCTTTAGTACCCGTTTGTGGAATATCTAAAAATTCCCAAATTTTATGGGAAGTTTTACAAATAGTGACTCTATTAAATTCATTCATATTTAACTTGAAATTAAGACCATTCATGGATTTTATATAAAGTTAAAAATACAATATATAATCAGGTTTCCATCAGTCCTTTGACAATTTGGTGGGTGTATATATGTGAATAACATTTTTATAAAGTGAATATCCAATGCTTCTATGAAATATAGACATTCTGTTTTTTGAATATCTATAGTCAAATCCTTAAAAGTCTGGATCTATTCTTATGCAGTTTCCTTATATATAATATTAGGAATTTTAGTTAGTGATGATATTTAATTAGAAATTACTTGGCACTATTTATGGTTTTGAAATCATGGCTGGCTACAATACCAATAATTGGTTTGAGTAAATATGGGAAGAGGGGAGTGAATTTCATTTTAATTTTTTTAGAAATTAAATCTAAATTTGATATAGTTAAATAAAATAGAGTAAAAAATTATAAATAATTAAAAAATATATATATGTTATGAGTGGAATTAATTTAATAAATAAATTTTTCAGAACATAAATAAAAATTAAATATAAGGAAAAATTGATAAAGCTGTTTAGTGATAATCCACAAACGATCCTAATGTATCCACTGGAACCTTCTGGTAGAAGACTCTATAATTGTTTTCTACTCTTCTTTTGATCCATTATATTGTTCTGGTACTTCCATGAAAAAATATCTAAATTGTAAACAATAAAATAAAACAAAAAAATCTTTTATACAAACAAATGTATGTTTTTGATCATTCAAAAATTCATAATAGAGTGAAATGTAAAAAAAATGTAATTATTATACCATTTCCAATTAATTTATATTAGATTTTCATCTTCCCATAGAAGCTCAAAATATCCATTAAACATGAATCCCATGATGGTGAATGATCCTAACCATTTAGTTTTCATTTTAATAGGAAAAAGATTCAATATATAATAGAAAAGTATAACTCTTTGAAAAATTTTATAATCTCTACTATGAATGATTGTGTCATGAAAAGAATTTTTTATTTCCTAATATATCCTATAATTTTCACATGAATCTCTTATAGTCTCCTCTAACAAACATAACTCCATTAACCTTCTCTCACCAGCTTGTTTGAAGTTAATGTGTAATGACTTAATGGTTTAATAAGAGTTGTTTTGAAGTGCCATAAGTAAATGACATGTTTTTTTAAAACATCAACTTGTAAGGGGACAATCCAATGGAAGTTTTATATGAAGAACCATTGGACTAGAATGCCTAATCTAACTTTAAATATCAATCCTTCCATGACCCTAAAACTGTTTTTTTCTACGATAATTTTATGTTTTCTTTTTTATATTTCTAATTTGACACTAGATTGAGGATGAAAAGTGGTTATTTATTTTGTGAAAAAAACATAATTTTTTATCAATTCCTTGAATGTAATGTTCCTAATGTGGGAATAATTATCAGTGATAAATTATATAGGAAAAATAAACCTAGAAAAATGTTCTTATTTTTGAACATTCTAACACAATTATCATGGTTATTAAGAAGTCGTAAAACCTCTACCCACTTGAAGAAATAGTATACCACCCCTAAGATGTATTCAGTAACTTTATGAAATGATAAAGGTATAATAAAATCAAATCCACATGAATAAAAAATCAGAAACACTATATTTATCTTTTTTGAAAGATCTAATTTTCAAAAAAAAAAAAATTCCCATTATTTTGGATTTTTTATAGACCACTACTAAGATTATAGAATTCTGAAAAAGTGTAGGACAATAATATCCAACATGAAATAGATTTTAGGTTTTTTACCCTCTAGTATCCCCATATGGTAAATAATGTAACATTTCTAAAATGTATAACCTCGCTTCCTCAGGCACGCACCCTAGAAGGATTCCATTTTCAATCCTTCTAAAAAACAATAGTTCATCCAAAAATTATTAATTATTTTCTAAGATGAATTTATTTATATTTTCATTTGTAAAATACCCTCAGAATAACTCATGAAGTTAAGAAATTTTAAAAATATACATATACCAAGTTAATTTATTGACAAAAATGGTAAGTATTTTTAATCTAGAAATGTGGAATTTATCCTTATATGGTGATTAATTGGAATATTTAGCAACATGAATGGGTTTCCAGGGACTATATTTTCATCACCATTCTTTTTTATATTATCCAAATGAAATTATTTTAATAATAGTACCTATCTAATTAGTATTATTTTTTCATCCCTCTTCAGTAATCGGTACTTTAGTGGGGAATGGTTAGTAAATACTATAACCATAGATGAAATTATGTTCTTAATAAAATTCCCTAGGTAAAACACTATAACCAATGGTCATTTCTCAGAGGAGCTGTAATTTATTTGGGCTTCTTCTAGTAACATAATAGAAAAATACACCACATAAAACATTTTCTCTTTCCTTTTCCCCAACACAACTGCAACCGAAATGTCACCAACATCAAACATTAAATCAAAGGGATGCCTCTAGTCCAGGGCAGTGATGAAATTTTTTGAGGCCATTTTTGGAGGCCATAATAGAAAAATACACCACATAAAACATTTACACTATCCAAGGTTTTTTATTTTCCCAATTGAAAACCATGTTAGTTTCTTTACAGATTTGGGATTATGATTTCAAATTTTCCAAACAGCTATCTAAATATCATTAATAATTGAAAATATATTACTAAAAAAAATCAATAATACTCTGAATAATACCAGATAAAATATCCATAATATTTCATATAAAGGTATCAAAGGCACCACATATGGCATAGGGAATTCATAAAAAAAAATTTCCTAAAAGTTTAAGTTAATTTTGTTACACTGTTAAACCACACTAGAAAATCTTGGGTAAATAAACATAATAATTTCTAACTATATTTTTAAGAACAATCATTACCTAATTCTAAAGATATATGATTACAATATTAATAACAAATATTGATCCACTTAAACTCTAAGGACCTTTAAGGTTGATATTTTTCTAGATTTATGGAAACATTTATCTAATAAGACCCATGTATTTCCCATCTAATTGAAATTTTTACCATACTTCCAAGAATTTATTATTCAACCATAAGTCTAAAAAATATCTTATATAATTCTTCAAATATTATATCCTTTTATAAATTTCACATGTATTAATATTATTATTAATTATGGTAAAGTTAAACATTATAAAGGTGAGATAAAATACTCAAAAATGGTAATATATATCAAAATTTTTCTTGTAATAAATTTTGAATGAATAATATAATAAGAATAAATAAAGTTAATAATTCCATAAAACTGATCATGTGTGTTTAAAATAAATATATGGATAGAATGATTATAAAAATAATCTTAATGGTAAGAAAAAATTATTTCATAGAGGTGAAATACATAATTATAGACATGTTAATAACATCATCATATACTCTATTAAGACATTATTCTTACCATCATGAATGAAATCAGGAAATTATTATCACCATCATGAACATAAGTAAGAAATAATTCTTATCATAATGACCTCAACTATGACATTATTCTTAGCTTTATGACCATAAATAAAAGATTATTTATACCATTATGACCATAAAAAATATATTCTTCATACCATCATGATTGTAGAGAATCAATTTTTCTTAACACCATGACTATAAGAACTAAAATATTATAATTATCCTAATTCCATCTAATACATTTTTTTACCATAATGACTATAACCAAGACATCATTAGTAAATTAGTAGTCTTAAAAAATACCTAGTATTGTTTTTATCATGGGACTTATAAATACATCAAGGGGATATATAAATTATCACCCATCCTATAACTTACACATGTCTAATTGTTTCATCATATATTGAATGATAAACATAATACATAATCATCCAGCCATAATAATCAAAAAGAATCTATATTAGAATAATGATAATATGAGATTTAAATAATTTTACCAGAAAATAAATGGAATAACATGATCATAAGACATATATAGAAAAACATGAATTTTATCATTAGATAATATCCCATGATAAAAATAATAAACTTAAAATGTTATTTAGGTCGATGAAAAACTCATTTAGAAGAGGATTAAAAATTCACATGGAGAAGCACGAAGAAACATATTATTTTAAGACTGTGATTCATAAAAAAATGAAAATAAATTTAATTAGAAGTAAATCTAATCTTAGAGAGAATGTTTCTTTGTGAAAACTTACAAAGGAAAAAAATTAATTATTTTGAAATTTTTTTAAATAATATTTGTTTCACATTTGCAATGAAATTCAATGTTAATCTAAAATGAAGTTACGATTCGATTTTAAATTTAATTTTCAAGAAATGTACTATAATTAATTTTTATGAATTTATATGAAAATAAAAAATAATTATTATGAAAATAAATTAGACCTATGAAAGAAAATATGATGTGGAAGATAATGTATATGACCAAGAAAGGAAAATTGTTTTTTATATTTTAAAATAAATTTATTGAAACCTATATCTTGAAATTTTTGGTAAAACATTATTTTTAAATAAGTTAAATAGGAATAATATCACACATTGTAGAAAACGTATTTTTATTTCAAAATAAGAAATATTTTTTTGGGAAATAGATAATAAGGATATGGAAGAGACAAAACCATTAAAGAGAAAGATAGTTATTCTTACCATGCTACATTTTTATGAAGAGATAAAAGAAGAATAATTGATGTAATAGTCAGTAAAAAATGAGTTTATAAGGATTACTATAAATATTAGGAAAATTGAAATATAATTCAACTATTGGGTATTTTTTACCCATATTATAAGATTAATGCTAAAGGGGGATAATAAAAACTCAATGAATGGAAATTGAGTTAGAAAAAACACTTAAGAATTTGTTAAAATTTTAATCGAATGATATTGAAATAGAGAACTTGATATGAAGCTTTAAATACCATGAATATATATATGGAATCATTATATAATATTTCAAAGGGTCTTTATGTGCACCATATAAAATAACATAGGTTAATAATATTAAGAATATATCAAAGAGGAAAATTTTGAGATGGGAAATACTTACCATGACTCTTTGATTTTTTGAATGGCCCTTAACCAAATTTTTCTTAAAAATAAACATATTAAAACTTTATTCACATATATTACCTACTATACTCTTCAATTATAACCATTCATTATCCATTTATTATTTATTTTAGTCATCTATTGTAAGTAAACATTATTTGTTCACATGAGTTTAATAATGTTCATGTGGATCATCATTATTTGATGAAAGTTAATCATTCAAATACAATTAAAGGTACTAGAATAAAAATTACCTAATGTCATATAAAGTTTCAATATAATTCCAAGTGATTTTATTTCTATGGTTTATGAAGATGAAATCGATGATGAGATAGTTTCAATTAATTTATCAATAACAACAGATTACTATATTATGAGTATTCATATTTCATTCAATATTTCAGAATATGAAATATGTTATAATAATATTATTATACTAATAATTCAATTTAAATTTATTTATGTAACTATTCCTGAAAGTGGTGACGAAGAATGAAAAAACATCATCCTTGGAGGAGGTAGACTGTATGTACACACATGTGAATTTTTCATTTCTTCAATGGTCAGAATGAAATGAATATTGATAATTAATTTTTTTAAAGATAATATTTTTTCCATAGATATTTTTTTTATCAAATGAATTCTCATTTCCATCTATGCATGGTAGTGATGAATAATGAAACACATCCTCTGTGGGGGAAGTAGTCCACACCTTTTCATGATAAAAACTATCATTTTTATAATTAATAAGAGAAAATGATGGTAGACATGATTTATCTTTATATAATCCTAATTTTATCATAAATTATATATATGTATATATTCATTAAATAAATTATTATCAATTCATAGGTGATGTAGTTATGAAAAAATACCTATTTCTTGGAGGTGATACTATACACCAATGAATGAATGGTGTTTTAATTTTTTGAATGGTTGTGAGAACGGTATAAAATGACTATTCTATTAAAAAAATAACATATAATAATACTTGTAATAATTATGTTATTATTTTTTAATGGGTACATATGAAAACCCATATATTAACACACTTTAATTATTTATTTATTACATAAAGATATACTTAATGCAGACCATTAGATAAGGATGCCTAGTTTTTTTGGTAATTGTTTACATAACATATAAAATTTCAACAAAAATACAACAAAATTATTTATATAAAATATAAAATGGTCTTATATACATTAGATCTTATGAAATTTCAAGAGATAACCAATGGATTTACATAAGAAAGGGGTTATGTATAAATCCCAATAAGGTAATAAACAAGATATAACAGATGTTAAAGTAGTACATGTGTGGAAAGAGGTATATCGAGGTAATATAAGAGGGATTAGAATCACAATATTAAACAATAAGGCATGATATAACATGATAACCAAAATGTAACCTAGTAATGTAGAAACAAAATAAAACATGAAATCCTAAACATATGTCAAGAATAACCACCAAGAAAAAATAACATATTTCTTAGGATAACATTCCATGAAATATACATGAAATATCATGAGATAAAACTATTATCCAAAGCATTGGAGGGATATATAATTCCAGGCCCACAAGTCTTTTTTCCCGTCTTGTACATGCATAAGTTGGCTATATATATCATACAACATAAGGATGGCTTTAATTAAGGTTTACCCCATGATTTAGGAGTATGAGTTACATAAATTTAAATACAAATTAATGAATGGTTATTTATAACTAGGTTAATAACCTTGAGTGGAAATGGAGATGGATATTCACTATAAAATCATTTAGCATGGAAAATCATTTTGTAATTTTAGCAGCATTACAGAAATCTGTAAAGGATTATAATATGGGTGAATGAGAGACAAAAAGGTATATAATTACCTATTAATCAAAATGAAAGTAACATGGATGTGTAAAAAAATATCCTAAATTGAAAAATTTAAAATCAAAAGGCTGGAAATAACCAAGGTGCTTGAGTAAAGAGGAGAAGGAGTATAACCCTTACATTGATATGGTGTTTCTTAAAGCTTGAGAAGAGATTATTAAGATTTTGGGGGAACCTTCAAAGGGATCACTATTAAGAGGGATATATTAAATTCTATATTAATTAGTTTTTAGGGAATATTAATTGGAGTTTGTGTGGTTTTATATAGAAAAAAAGAGGATAATTCTTTATTAATTTCTAGACAGGTGTTTTGGACTCTATATGATAATGTAATCAAAACTAAAAATATTTCAATGGTATATTCATATGGTTTCTATAGAAAATAAGTGGTATCAATTATTTTATATGGATAAGAAGTGAAATCATTAAAATAATACCCTTAGTGAGGTAAAAGTGGGTTATATTTATTAACAATTTACTTCAATACCTTAAAATACAATATAGGTTTCGGGGGATTCATTAAGGGTTTATGTGATTAAAAAATTAACTTAAAAAACACATAATTTTGAAGGGTAAAAAATATTCAGGTCTTGTAAACCTTTTATGATTTATATTACATCACTTTTGGATCATTATGATTTCATAAAATATACTGTATAATTATACTATATTTAATTTTTTCTCAAAAATTTTACTGTCTCAAAAAATCATAAAAAATAAACCACTGGATAATTTTGACATTATAATTTGGAAAATAAAATTTATTTTATCTATATAATTCTCTAAATATTATAATATACATTTTTATATCAAATACAACCATTTAATAAAAAATATAGTGGTTTTTGACAATAACATTTTTCCAACCCTTATAAAAATTACATTTGAATTTGTAAAATAATATTATCATTTATATTTAATGATAATATTTTATTATAATATAATTTATTTCCAAATTTATTGTATTTATAAAAAATGGTTTCTTGATTAATAAAATATATTTCCAGAAAATACATTTCAATGTTTCAAAATATAGTTTTTTTTTTCAAACTTAATATTTAATAATCATAAAACGTTATATAAAAAGGGGTAAATATAACCATTGTTTTATTAAAAATATAATATAAAAAATCATCCTCTTAGGGTCTAGGAAAAAACTTATTTTTACCATAATGGAGTGCCTTAGTGTAATGTGTGTGATGGCGACATTTTCATGGGGTGGCATGAAAATCATGTTTTGGGCCACGATCTCGATGATCTTGAACATATCTCATAAATAGTCTTTATTGTTCAATAGTTTTTGAATGTTATATTGGGATTGATTAAGAGAAAATCAAATGGATGATATCTCACTAGAATGATACAATAAATGGGATTAATGGGGTATAGTTCTGTAGACAAGGCCATCACTTCCTTTGTCAATGTCAATTAAATTCATCATAAATCATAATATATACTATTAATAACATCACTATAAAATTGATATATTTTTAATTATTATGGTTTTTAATATTCTTATAAATGATCTAGTTTATAATGAATTGAAATAACTCAATTAAGTGCATGTATTTTCTCTTATTAAATTACATGATAATAAACTTATTCATTAAAAAAGAAGTTTCATTTATAAAAGTTTAGGTCACTACATTATACCCCCTTCATAAATTAAATCCTTGAATTTTCATTTCATACAATAAAACAAATGAGGGTACTTCATTTTCATTTCCTTTTTATTGTTCCTATGTTGATTCTGCAAACATATGGGTCCACCAAAACTTTTTTACAAGGAAAGTTTTCTGGTTTCATAGAACTTTGTATCTATGATCTAAGATATTAACCATCTACTACTCATATGAAATATCATTCTATAATGGTACCACCTTTTGATTAAATACATGTGAGTGTTTTGGTATGTACTTCCTCAATAAGATTTCATAGAACACATCATGTACTTGATATTGGTTAGGTGGGAGTGCTAGTAAATAAGACATCACTCAGATGTGTCCAAGGATCTAAAATGGGTCAATATTTATAATACTAAGCTTTATATTTTTCCCATACCTCGTGAATTTATTCTATGGAGATATATTAAGGAAACATTTATCTCTATCCTTAAATTCCAAGTCTTATTGATGATTATCTACATAGATTTTATGCTAACTTTTTATGGATTTCATAAGATTATTAATGGGTTAAACCGTCTCTATCATTTCTTGTATAAGATTTTGTCCCATCGACTACCTCTATCTAATGTCATCTCAGCATGTCAGAGTCTGTCACCTCTTCCCATAGAGAGCTTAAAGAGTCTCCATTTCAATTCTATAATGAAAACTATTGTTATATGTTCATTCCAGTACGGAATGTGCTGGTCCAAACATCCTTGGGAATTCATCGAACATGATATCAATATATCCTATAAAATTTTAATGATACTTCTAAAATAAACATCTATTTATGGGTGCTAAGTAGTTCCAAATCTTAGTTTTTTATCCAAATGTTGTTGAAGGATTATCCAAAACCTCATGGTAGACCTCATATGTTTATCAGATACAATAGATGGTGGAACTCCATTTAGTATTACCACTTACATTATGAATATATTGGTGAGTGGGTCAAGAGAGAAATTTTACTTGATAGAAATAAAATGTTCTGAATTTTTAAAGCGGTCCATACCAACTAGGTGAAGTTATTGAGTTTAGGGGCCTGAGGGTGTCATATAATGAAATCTATGGTTATGGATTCCTAATTACAGACTGGTGTGAGAAATTGTTGCATCATACCTTTAGAAATATGTAGTTATACCTTGACTTATTGGCATACCAAGCATTGTGGTAAAAAAAAATTATAATTTCCCTATTCATGTTATCCTATAAGAAGTTTTTATTCAAATATATATACATGTCAATACTTCTTGAATGAAGAGAGAAGGATAAGCTATGAACATCATCCATAAGTTCCCACTTCAGTTATATTTTCTATGGGACAAATATCTAGTTTACAAAACATATAACTCTATATATAGAAAATTTTAACTCTATATTATTCGTTAAAAACTACAATTGAACTCATATTCTTTATAAGCCTCCTTGATCCTCTCAAGAATGGATGGTTGAGAATTTAATTTTCAATCATAAGATAAATAAATTTTTTTTTATTCTGATATAAATCCTTTCCTATGTAAGAAGTTTAGATCCCTTTTAATCATCATCATGGATATAGTTGTTGGATCCTTTATAATCAAAGCATCTTCCACTTTGTTTTCTTTCCCCATAAGGTAATGGATTACACAATTTTAATCCTTGATCAGCTCTCAACACATCCATTGGTATATTTTGAGAATATTTTTATGTGAATTCAAACTTAAGTATTTTATGATACAACTAAATGTCACAATTCTCCCCAAATTTATACTAATACCAAATATTAAATTTGAAAATAACTATAGCCAATTCTAGATTATGGGTTGGGTAGTTAGACTCATGAATCTATAATTTTCTGTAGGTAGAGGATATCAAATTTCTATCTTATTTGAGAACAAACCTAATCGTTTTAAGGAAGCCTGATTAATGATTAAAAATGATTCCCCATTGGTGGGTAATTTGAGCACAAGTGAAGCGATTAGCCTCTTCTTCATCCCTTTAAAGATTTATTCACATTCGTTGCTCTAGAAAAACATGAATCCTTTATAAGTAATATAAATTAATTGGAATTAAAATATTGATAATTTTCTTATTAATAAAGGATGACGCCTATATAATCCAAGGAAATTAGGGATTTCCATGAAATATGTTGGTCTGGACCATCCTTTTATTGCCTATATTTTTTATGGGTCGATAGGATTCCTTTTTTGGGGATAAAATTCCCTAAGAAAGTTACATCCTGTAACCATAACTCAAATTCACTATAATTATCATATAAATTTTACTTCATCATGGTATTCAGTACAATAATGAAATTCTCCTCCTATTCCTCCTTTATTTTAGAGTAGATAGGAATATAATCTATAAATAATACAAAATATTTTTTGAGGTAATCCCTAAAGTCTCTATTCCTTAAGTCCATGAGGATTTTTGGATCATTAGTGAGTCTAAATGGAATTACTGTAAACTTGTTGTTCCTATAACTCGTATGAAATGTTGTCTTGTGGATATCCTCCTCCTTCACCTTTAGTTGAGAATATTATGACCTAAGATCAACTATAGATAAGTACATCACCCCACATTGCTAATAAGAAAAGCCATCATTCCCCGGAAGAGGATACATTTTATTTATTAGTATATTCTTGAGCTCATTATAATGAATGTAGAGGTGAATTAAACTATCCTTATTCTTGATAAATTGGATCAGTGCACCCCATGCTGAAGCACTTGGCTGAATAAAAATTTTATCCAGGATCTCCAGTGTTGTTTTTTTAGCTCCTAAACATGAATAACCCCTATTTTATATAGAATCTAGGTTATTTAAAAAATATCCAAGTATGAGATTGATTGACAAATCAAAATCATAAATACGAGGAATACTAGACATCTCTTCAGAAAAAACAACAACAAATTCACTTATGATGGGGTTTTCATCAGGGATGATATTTTATTTAGTCTCAATAATTTAAGCTAGATAGTCCTTCTCAAAAGGAAATAATATTAATTCTTGAGATATTGATACCATCAAATATTCATTATACTCCATGTACATACATATATTATGAGGGTGATTTGTGATACAAAGGGTGATTTACTTCTATCAAAAATTTATACTCTCTATTTAAAAGGAAATATTATCCATTCCTGGAGAAGTATCAAATTATTCTAAGGGGATCATCACATGGTTACCTGTAAACTTTAGCCCAAAATTTTGTATATGGGATGAGGTATATGCTTAGGAGGAAACAATTGACCCATTTTTATTATCATCATCATAAATTCAACTTCTATATTTTGAAATGGTGTTTGAATAGTTTTTAAAAACTCTCACGATATGAAAGAATGCATACAACTAGAGTCAAATAGTACATTTGATATCCTTGAATGAATAGCTAGCATAAAATTCACCACAAAATTTTCAGGATCCACCTCAGTAGGTTTGATGTAATATGCTATACCATTCTCTCAAGGAAATGGAGTTTGTCGTCATCGGTTATTGAAAAAAAACCTTACCTTAGGGAATTGATTAACATAATGTAACTATAATTTAATGTTGAAACATTGGATGATATGTTGAGGGTTAGTTGCGCAATTCATTTCTTCCATAACATTAGTGAGTTTCTTTAATATTTAATGAAATATTTTTTTTTCAGATTTATTAAATACTTTTGATATTTTTATTTACACACAAAAAAGAGTTTAGACTTTGGTACGCAAAAAACTATGTTTGTTTTCATTATAGTAAATATTGAGTTTTTCTCAAGTGACATTCAACACTCAGTTTATCTTGTATTACATGTAACACAGATTTTAAAAAATCATGAAATATTATTAAAATATTATTATTTAATATTATTGTTATCACCTAAGTGTTGTAATGGAGGGTATAAATATTTTAACCAAAATTATAAAATATATGGTTTACAAATTTATATAAAATGGATACTTTGGTGAAAATTTAATTAATTGAAAATATATTTCTGAAAACTAGATTTGGGAAGATGATTTCAAATTTTCCAAACAGTTATCAAAATATCTTTTATAATTGAAAATATATTGCTGAAAACATCAATAACACTCTGAATAATACCAGATAAAATATCCATAATATTTCATAGAAAGGTATTCAAGGCACCACATATGACATAGGGAATTCATAAAGAAAAAAATTTCCTAAAAGTTTAAGTGAATGTTGTCACACTGTTAAACCACAATATCAAATCTTGTGTAAATAAACATAATAATTTCTAACTATATTTTTAATAACAATCATTACCTAAATTTAAAGATATATGATTAAAATATTAATAAGAAATATTGATTCACTTACACTCTAAGGACCTTTAAGGTTGATATTTTTCTAGATTTATGGAAAATTTTATCTAATAAGACCAATGTATTTCCCATCTAATTGAAATTTTTACCATATTTACAAGAATTTATTATTCAACCATAAGTCTTAAAAATATCATATATAATTCTTCAAAAATGAGATCCTTTTATAAATTTCACATGTATTAATATTCTTATTAATTATGGGAAAGTTAAACATAATAAAGGTGAGATCAAATACCCAAAAATGGGTAACATATATCAAAATTTATCTTGTAATAAATTTTAAATGAATAATATAACAAGAATAAATAAATTCAATAATTCCATAAAACTGATCATGTGTGTTTAAAATAAATCTATGTATAAAATGATTATAAAAATAATCTTAATGTTAACAGAAAATTATTTCATAGTGGTGAAATACATAATTATAGACATGTTAATAACATCATCATATACTCTGCTAAGACATTATTCTTACCATCATGAATGCAATCAAGAAATTATTCTCACCATCATGAACATAACTAAGAAATAATTCTTATCATCATTACTTCAACTGTGAGATTATTATTACCTTCACGACCTTAACTAAAAGAGTATTTATACAATTATGACCATAACAAATATATTTTTCATACCATCATGATTGTACATAAGACGTTTTTCTTAACACCATGACTATAAGCACTAAAATATTATAATTATCCTAATTACAACTAATACATTTTTTTACCATAATGACTATAACTAAGTCATCATTAGTAAATTAATAGTCTTAAAAAATAACCCTTATTGTTTTTATCATGGGACATATAAATACATGAAGGGGATATATAAATTATCACCCATCCTTAAAAAATGATTTTATAAGGATTCATTTAAATATGAGGCAAATTAAAATATAATTCAACTATTGGGTAATTTTTACCCAAATTATAAGATTAATGCTCAAGAGGGATAATAAAAACTCAATGAATGGAAATTGAGTTGGAAAAAAACTTACGAATTTGTTAAAATTTTAATCGAATGATATTGAAATAGAGAACTTGATATGAAGCTTTAAATACCATGAATATATATATGGATTCATGATATAATATGTCAAAGGGTCTTTATGTGCACTATATAAAATAACATAGGTTCATAATATTAAAAATATATCAAAGAGGGAAATTTTGAGATGGGAAATACATACCTTTAGTCATTAATTTTTTGAATGGTCCTTAACCAAATGTTTGTTAAAAATAAACATATTAAAACTTTATTAACATATATTAGCTACTATACTCTTCAATTATAACCATTCAATATCCATTTATTATTTATTTTAGTCATCTATTGTAAGTAAACATTATTTGTTCACATGAGTTTAATAATGTTCATGTGGATCATCATTATTTGATGAAAGTTAACCATTGAAATACAATTAGAGGTACTATAGTATAAATTACCTAATGTCTTATAATGTTTCAATATAATTCCAAGTGATATTGTTTCTATAGTTTATTAAGATGAAATCAACTACGAGCTAGTTTCAATTAATTTATCGATATCAACAGATTACTTTATGACGAGTATTCAAATTTCATTCAATATTTCAGAATATGAAATAAGTTATAATAATATTATTATACTAATAATCAAATTTAAATTTATTTATGTAACCATTCCTGAAAGTGGTGATGAAAAATTAAAAACATCATCCTTGGAGGAGGTAGACTGTACGTACACACATTTGAATTTTTCATTTTTTCAATGGTCAGAATGAAATGAATATTGATAATTACTTTTTTAAAGATAATATTTTTTCCATAGATGTTTTTTTATCAAATTAATTCTCATTACCATCTATGGATGGTAGTGATGAATAATGAAACACATCCTCTGTGTGGGACGTAGTCCACACCTTTTCATGGTAAAAATTATCATTTTTCTAATGAATAAGAGGAAATGAAGGTAGATCATGATTTATCTTTATTTAATCCTAATTTTATCATAAATCATATATATATGTATATATTCAATAACTAAATTATTTTAACTTCAAAGGTGATGTAGTTATTAAAAAATGCATATTTCTTGGAGGTGATAGTCTCCACTAATGAATGAATGGTGTTTTAATTTTTTGAATTGTTTTTGAGAAAGGTATAAAATGACTATTCTATTAAAAAAATAACATTTAAGAATACTTGTAATAATTATGTTATTATTTTTTAATGGTTACATATAAAAACCCATATATTAACACACTTTAATTATTTATTTATTACATAAAGATATACTTAATACAGCCCCATTAGATAAGGATGCCTAGTTTTTTTGGTAATTTTTTACATAACATATAAAATTTCAACAAAAATAGAAAAAAATTATTTATGTAATCTATAAAATGGTCTTATATACTTTAGGTCTTATTAAATTTCAAGGGATAACAAGGGGATTTACATAGTAAAGTGGTTAGGTATAAATCCCTATAAGGTAATAAACAAGACATAACAGATGTTAATGTAGTAAATGTGTGGAAAGAGGTATATCAAGGTAATATAAGAGGGATTAGAACTACAATATTAAACAATAAGGCATGATATAACATGATAACTGAAAGGTAACCTAGTAATGTAGAAACAAAAGAAAACATGAAATCCTAAACATAAGTCAAGAATATCCACCAAGAAAAAATAACATAATTTCTTAGGAGAAACTTCCCTAAAATATACATGAAATATCATGAGAAAAAACTATTATCCAATGCATTGGAGGGATATATAATTCCAAGCCCACATGTCTTTTTTCACATCATGTACATGCATAAGTGGGTCGTATATATCATACAACATAAGTATGCCTTTCATTAAGGTTTACCCCATGATTTAGGAGTATGAGTTACATAAATTTAAATCCCTAATAAATAATGGTTATTTATAACTAAGTGAATAACCTTGAGTGGAATGGAGATGGATATTCACTATAAAATCATTTGGCATGGAAAATCATTTGGTAATTTTGGCAGCATTTCAGGAATATATAAAGGATTATAATATGGGTGAATGAGAGAAAAAAAAGAATATAATTACCTAGTAATCATAATGAAAGTAACATGGATGTGTATAAACATATCCTAAATTGAAAATTATAAAATCAAAAGGCTGTATATAACCAAGGTTCTTAAATAAAGAGGAGAAGGAGTATAACCCTTACATTGATATGGTGCTTCTTAAAGCTTGGGAAGAGATTCTAAAGAGTTTGGGGGAACCTTCAGAGGGATCAAGATTATGAGGGATATATTAAATTCCAGATGAAGTAGTTTTTATGGAATATTAATTGGATTTTGTGTGGTTTTATATAGAAAAAAAGAGGATAATTCTTTATTAATTTCTAGACAGTTGTTTTGGACTCTATATGATAATGTAATCAAAACTAAAAATATTTCAAAGGTATATTCATATGGTTTCTATAAAAAATAGGTGGTATTAATTATTTTATATGGATAAGAAGTGAACTCATTAAAATAATTCCCTTAATGAGGTAAAAGAGGGTTATATTTATAAAAAATTTATTTTAATGCCTTAAAATACAATATAGGTTTAGGGGGATTCATTAAGGGTTTATGTGATTAAAAAATGACTTAAAAAACACATAATTTTGAAGGGTAAAAAATATTCAGGTCATGTAAACCTTTTATGATATATATTACATCACTTTTGGATCATTCTGATTTTATAAAACATACTGTATATTTATACCATATTTAATTTTTTCTAAAAAAATTGACTGTCTCAAAGAATTATAAAAAATAAACCACTGGATAATTTTGAAATTATAATTTTAAAAATAAAATTTATTTTATCTGTATAATTATCTAAATATTATAATATATAATTTTAAATCAAATACCCCCATTTAATAAAAAATATATGGGTTTTTGATAATAACATTTTTCCAACCCTTATAAAAATTACATTTGACTTTGTAAAATAATATTATCATTTAAATTTAATGATAACATATTATTATAATATCATTTATTTCCAAATTTTTTGTATTTATAAAAAATGGTTTCTTGATTGAAAAAATATATTTCCACAAAATACATTTCAATGTATCAAAATATGGTTTTTTTTAAACTTAATATTTAATAATCATAAAATGTTATATAAAAAAGGGGTAAATATAAACATTGTTTTATTAAAAATATAATATAAAAATTCATCCTCTTAGAATCTAGGAAAAAACATATTTTTACCATAATGGAGTGCCTTAGTGTAATGTGTGTGATGGCGACATTTTCATCGGGTGGCATGAAAATCATGTTTTGGGCCATGATCTCGATGATCTTGAACATATCTCGTAAATAGTCCTTATACTTCATTAGTTTTTGAATATTATATTGGGATTGATTAAGGGAAAATCACATGGATGATATCTCACTAGAATGATCCAATAAATGGTATTCATGGGGTACGGTTCTGTAGACAAGGCCATCACTTCCTTTGTCTATGTCAATTAAATTCATTATAAATTATAATATATACTATTAATAATATCCCTATAAAATGGATATAATTTTAATTATTATTATTATTTAGATTCCTATAAATGATCTAGTTTATAATGGATTTAAATAACTCAATTAAGTGCAGGTATTTTCTATTAGTATATTACTTGATAATGAACTTATTCATTAAAAAATGAGTTTCACTTATAAGAGTTTAGGTCACTATATTCTACCCCTTCATAAATTAAATCATTGAATTTTCATTTCATACACTAAAACAAATGAGAGTTAGTTTTGGGGGAAATTAGAAGAAGTTAAATAAATTGTGGAACACAATTTATTTTTAACTTTGTTGGTTATTTCCTCCCAAAGGGAGTTGGAGGTGGGACCCACACCCACATAACCTCCCTTGATAGGATTAAGTGCGGTGGGGCCCACACGAGCCCTAACTCTTCAACTTTCCTTAAACTCCCCAATAACTCCACTCAAATTAATTTGACAACTTGTGTTATTAATTAAGATGAGTTACTTAATTTCAAACCTTTGAAATTCAAAGAGGTTGAGATGTGTAAATAAAATAAGGCTTGGTCTTATTTTATTTTGGTTAGTTTCTTTTGCAACCTTGAGAGGATTGAGAAGTGTTCTTCATCTTCTTCTTCCTCGATGAAGAACGCGAAGAACACCGTTCTTCAACGAAGAACTTCTCCGCCGAAGAACACGGTTCTTCCGCAACGCCGTATCCGCAACGCGACGTTCTTCTTCCACGTCGTCTCTTCCATGACGGTTTTCCACAACGAAATCACCGTCAACGACTTCGAATCCTCACTTCGCGACGTTGACGTTCTTTCCCCACGACGCCCGACCTCCGCGACGCTCGTCTTCCGCGGGTCGTTGACGAACGTCGTTCCTGAACCGAGGTAGGGGATTATTGTTATTTTATTAAATTAATTCCGTTCTTGATTCTAGCATGTCGAACTTCGTGGTTAATCGACTAAATGTTATTGTATAACGAGAGGGGGTCGGACCGCACAAACACGGGCTAACCCCCTCCTATGTTCATGATTGTTTCTTTGTGAATGGAACGGGATGGCGTGGTGTCGTCGCACCATGCGAGAATCGATCAGCAATTATTACGTGACGCCGTCGTGCCACGCCGATAAGTCAAACAAGAATGCGACGCCGTCGAGCCGCGTCGAAGGAAGTCGAAGGTGCCGCGGCCGGAGCGGAGCCACGGCGGAGGGGCGTGGTGCCGTCGCACCACGCCGGATGACAAGGGTCGTGGCCGGTACCGGGCCGCCGCGGAGCATGGTGACCGGCGGCCAGCCGGGCTGTCGGTGTCCGAGCCGGAAGGGGACCGGCCACCGCCGGTCCCATTGAGAAGGAGCCGTCTGGCCAGGTCGGGCCAGCCGGAAGGGAGGAAGCCGGGGGAATTAAATTCCCCCAGCCAGCATCTACGCCCCCCATAAATGAGGGGGGTCGCGGTTACACAAGGGGGGCAGGTGCCCCCCCCCCTATTTTTTCCAACAGCTCGGCCGAAGCCGAGCTGGCAGCGCGCTGGGCGCGCTGCACCCAGCCGGACCGGCACCTGGCCGGTCTGCCAGGCCGGGCCAAGCCCAGCCGGGTCGACCCTGTTCGGGCCGACCGGGGGGGTCTCGGGCCGGGTCGGTCCGGGCCCGAAACCCCCGTTATCGGACTGTTTGGGATCAAATGCCCATAACTCAGGCTACGGACCTCCAAACGACGCGCCGTCAGCGGCGATGCGATCCTTGGATCGAGGCAGTCGTTTCTCTATATCGAATTCAAGGTTTTGGAAAACTTTGAGTTCGGTCGGGTTGGTTCGTACACGAAACCAACCGGGCCCTCGGAGTGGAAATGCTCATATCCTGAGCTACGGACGTCAGATTGATGTGCCGTCGACTTTGTTGAGTTCCTCTTAGTGAGATGGATCTTTTGGCATACTCCGCCCGAGGTTTGGACGCAGGTAGAGTATGGTCGGGTTGGTTTTGACTTAAAAACCAACCAGGCCCCTAGGATGAAAAGGCCAATAACTCTCAGACCGGGCGTCCGATCGACGCGCCGTCTGCGACGTTGAGTTCCTGTTGACGATACAAAACTTTTGGATACATCAACTCTGGTCTATGTGATAGTTGATGTTTCAGCCTCTCGGCTCGTGGAGCGGACCCTCCCGAACGAGCTTGCTGTGTGTGGGAACCCTAGAGCTGGTTGCGACTGCTACTGTGACTACGACGACGACTGTGCATAGATCCTCAGTGGATTCGACGACGACGACTACAACACTTAGAGACCCTATGTGGATCAGTGCTACTGATCCTATGTGGGTCTGATCCTGTGTGGGTCTTTGCGGGGTTAGTATCAATCAATCCTTTGTGGGTTCGACAACTTAGATGGATCAGTGATCATCTCTATCGTCTTTCGAAGAAGTATACCTGTGTGAGCTGAATCCGGTTTACTTTCCTGTGTGGATTGTGTTGTGCTATCCTGTGTGGATTATGTTTGCTTTCCTGTGTGGAATACTTATACTTTCCTGTGTGGATTGAGTTGTACTTGGGCTCGGAGGTTGGAGCGTATTGGAAATTGATGACTTAGGTATATGTATGGGCATATACCTAAGCAGTGTCGGTTGTCACTTCGTGATTGTATCTTTCCTTTGTGGTTTATCCTTTGTGGATTTTGGGAGACCTTCAGGGGTCTCGGGGTGCCTACTGAGTATCTTATACTCACCCCTGCACGGGCTATGCCCGCACTACGTTGTGTTGGTTGCAGACGACGGACAGCGTTGATCGTGGTTGAGGCTCGCAGAGCAGGACGGTACCTAGAGGTGGACCACTGGGCGGGACGTGCTCGGAGCGGACGACGGGACCCGAGGAGCAGAGGAGCTATCTGTACCCACCCTTCAGGTGGGATTTCCAGTGGACAGCTCGACGTAGCAGCTTTTACTTTTCAGTTGTTGTTTTCCCTTTCGAGTTGTACTTTACTTTCAGTTTTGGGTTTGTATACTGGCCCACTTACTTTTCCGTACTTATAGTTGTAATCTGTTTTTACTTAGTGTTTACTTTTCCGCTTGTTTACTCTGTGGTGCTTGTTTACTTGACAAAGACAATGCCTTCCCTTTTTATCAAGATTTACGCCTTGGTGCTAGTCGCCATCCCCTGGCCTATGGAAGGCGGGCTTGGGGTAGTCACGGCACGGGCCCTAAGGACGGGTCGTGACAAATTGGTATCAGAGGAGTTCGGTTCTACCGCGAACTCTGATCTTTTCTATTTGAAGCAATAGTGTTTAGCGTATTGAGTGTGGTTATCAGTTCAGGGAGTCCAGTGTTGGTGCGGTGGCCGATGTATCCGTACACCAGGACCCTGACTTCTGATTTCCGACTTAATGCACGAAAACATTGATTGTGTGTGTGTGTTTCAAAATTTCTTTGTGATTACTTTGTATCATCTTACCAGGTATACTGTTCTGACCGTGACGCACCTGTTTCCTTTACAGGATATCCCCACGACGGCAGCCGGCTAGGGTTCCGAGAGTCGACCGTGACGACAGCCCACCGAGCGATGAGGCCTCGGTGCAGGGCCCTTTATCAGCAGTGGCACCGGCGGTAGCACTACCCGCCGAGCCACCGATACTTCCATCACCAGCCGCTGACGATGCACGTCGCCTCAGCGCACTGCATGAGTTCCAGCGCCAGTGACTGCCCAGGTTCCGTTTGGAGACGGACCCCCAGGCAGCCGAGGACTGGCTGGAGACAGTCGTATGAGTTTTTAGGCTAGTGAGGACACCAGCAGACCTCATGGTGATCCTTGCGGCGAGCCTACTGCACGCAGCAGCAGGATGATAGTGGAGCTTGATGCTTTAGGTGCACGATGAGGCATCTCTACTTTGGATGGACTTTGAGAGCCTCTTCCACTCTGAGTTCGTCCCAGCCACCCTCCGTGCGGTGCACATTCAGGTGCTTCTTCAGCTGCGGTAGGGCAGCATGACGGTCGCTTAGTACTCGGCGAGATTTACAGATTTCTCATGCTACTCAACCGACTTGGTATGAGACCCATTCTTCCGGGCCCGGACCTTTGATCAGGGTTTGAGATACGAGATCAGGGCATCGCTGATCTCCCTCAGCATACCGACTCAGACGGGAGTACTGGAGCGGGCCCTTTTGATCGAGAGATTTCTTGCTGAGTCTACACCAGTGCCGAGACCTACTGCAGGACGGCACGTAGTAGAGTCTTCTGCAGCAGGCAGTCGACGGATGACTCTTGGGTCCAGCCAGACCAGACCCTCAGGCAGACGACCTCAGGACACTGGCTCATCAGTGCAGGGCACACAGCGCGGAGACAGTCTTTCGAGAGGCAGACAATGCTACTCGTGCGGTGGGCAGGGCCACATGGCTCGTGACTGCCCGACCCGCCGTGCCGAGGAGCAGCAGATGGTTGAGGGACCACTGAGGCAGAGGCAGAGGGTCGACCGTGGTGGTCCGCAGGGTGGAGGTGGATGAGGCAGGGGAGCTGGCTGAGTAGCAGGTGGTGGGCGACGCTTTGAGGCTTTACCACCACCACCACCAGGAGGTCCACCCCGACCACAGGGAGCTGGCGGGCAGAGACAGGTACAGCTCCAGGCAGCAGTGGCCTACGACCACGGCGCGCCTGAGATGATTCGAAGTACTATCTGTGTCTATGCCAACCTTGCTGCTGTACTTATAGACATAGAAGCGAGTCACTCTTTCATAGCCTCTGCCCTTGTTCGGAGCTCGGAGATTCCAACAGAGCCGTTGGCTCGATCCTTACGGCTAGAGACTTCTACGGGAGCAGACTCGACGATTACGCACTGGTGCCAGCAGTGTGAGCTTACTCTAGGAAGCGAGAGCTTCGGCTGGGATCTTCTTGTAGCAGCGTCGAGGCCTTACGACATCATCTTGGGCATGGATTGGTTATCTATGGTCCATGCACAGATTAACTATTTTAGGCGCAAGGTGTGATGTGTACGCACCGATGGGAGCAGGTTCACCTTCACCGGCGAGAAGGGAGCCTTTGCAGCACAGGATGGACTTCCGCGGAGGAGAGGACAACCCATCACTCATTAGTTGGCTAGCCTCATCCTGGGAGCAGTTGACATGCGGAGTCCTGGTTTTCCTGCAGTGGTGGGTCAGTTTGCTAACGTTTTTTCCGACGACGTTCCAGGGTTACCTCCTCGCAGAGAGGTAGACTTTTATATTGACATGTACCCTGGGACAGCCCTGATATCGACTCCAGCATATCGGATGGCCCCCGCCGAGTTTCGAGAGCTACGGGTATAGTTGGAGGACTTGCAAGGCAAGGGGTTCATCCGACCCAGTGTTTCACCCTGGGCTTCCCCAATTTTGTTCGCCAAGAAGGCGGACGAGAGCTTGTGACTTTGTGTTGACTATCGTCGCCTGAACCAGGTGATAGTGAGAAACAAGTATCCACTACCAAGGATTGATGACCTCTTTGATCAGCTCAAGGGAGCATAGTGGTTCTCGAAGATAGACCTCAGGTCAGGCTATCATCAGCTCAGTGTTAGAGACGAGGACGTCCAGAAGACGACCTTTAGATGTCGGTATGGCCACTATGATTTCTTGGTTATGCCTTTCGGTGTAACCAATGATCTAGCAGTGTTCATGGCCCTCATGAACAGGATCTTTCAGCCATACCTCGATCGTTTTTTCGTGGTCTTCATCGACGACATTTTGATCTACTCGACGACTGAGGAGGAGCACGCCTACCACTTACGGGTTGTACTAGACACACTCCGATAGCACCAGCTTTATGGTAAGCTCTCGAAGTTCCAGTTCTGGATACGTGAGGTCCACTTCTTGGGACACGTCATCTCTGAGGTGGGAGTTGCAGTGGATCCTGTGAAGATCGAGGCATTGTTATCTTTGGAGCCACCCAGGAGTGTGACGGAGGTGCGGAGTTTCTTGGGTCTAGCTGGATACTACCGGAGATTTGTGCCAGACTTCTCCAGAGTTGCGGCACCACTCTCAGCTTTGACGAAAAAGGGGAAACACTTCGTATGGTCAGACAGATGTCAGCAGAGCTTCCAGGAGCTGAGACAGATATTGACCAGCGCACCTATCTTGAGGTTGCCTGGGGAGGGAGTAGGGTACGTAGTCTACTGCGATGCATCAGGGACCGGACTCGGATGTGTCCTGATGCAGGAGCGGGCAGTGATCGCCTATGGATCACGTCAGTTGAGGCTGCATGAGAAGAACTACGCTACCCATGATCTGGAGTTAGCAGCAGTGGTCTTCTCTCTGAAGACATGGCGACACTATCTGATGGGAAAACGCTTTACAGTCTTTTCTGATCATCAGAGTCTCAGGTACATCTTCTCGCAGAAGGACCTGAACCTGAGACAGCGACGATGGCTCGAGTTCCTCCAAGACTATGACTTTGAGATATTCTATACTCCTGGGAAGGGGAATGTAGTAGCTGATGCCCTCGGTAGGAGGACGGGCATTCAGCTACTTGAGGAGGCGACAGAGCAGCTAGCCTCTTTGCAGATATCCTTCGTGGATAGAGATGGAGCATCCTTCCTTCAGTCTCTCACAATCACACCTTCACTACTACAGCAGGTCAGAGAGGCACAGCGTGGGGACACTGACTGTGAGACGCGGCGTGCACAGATATCCTCAGGACATGCACCTGATGGTTTCTCCTTTGGAGCAGCGCACAACATCCTTTTTAGAGGACGTACCATGGTACCAATCGCTTTACGGAAGGAGGTACTGATAGAGTTTCACACATCTCCTTTGGTGGTACATCCTGGAGTGGCGAAGATGTACCAGGATCTCAGACGACAGCACTGGTGGCCGGGCATGAAGAAGGCTGTGGCGGAGTTCGTTTCTCGATGCCTCACCTGCCAGCAGGTGAAGGCAGAGCATCAGGTACCAGCAGGCTTGGTACAACCCTTGGAGGTCCCGGAGTGGAAGTGGGATGAGATATCTATGGACTTCGTGACTGGACTTCCATGCACTTCCAGAAGTCACGACTCCATCTGGGTGATTGTCGACCGACTCACCAAGTCGGCTCACTTCTTACCCATCAGAGAGCAGGGCTCAGTGGAGAGCTTGGGATGCATTTACGTTCAGGAGACTGTACGGCTTCACGGTGTGCCATAATCTATCGTATCTGATCGAGATGCTCGCTTTACTTCCTGGCTATAGAAGGGATTACAGGAGGCGTTCGGGATGCAGCTACGTCTGAGCACATCCTTTCACCCTCAGATGGATGGTTAGACAGAGAGGACCATTCAGACTCCCGAGGACATGCTCCGCACATGTGTCCTCGACTTTGGTCATAGCTAGGAGGACCACCTACCCTTAGTGGAGTTTGTGTACAAAAACAGCTACCACTCCACCATCGGGATGGCACCGTACGAGGTGTTGTACGACCGACCTTTCAGATCTCCTTTGTGCTAGACAGACCCTGGGGAGTCAGCACTTGTGGGACCAGAGATGGTCCAGGCAACGACAGAGAAGGTCCAGGTCATCCAGGAGCGGATGAGGACAGCTCAGAGCCGGCAGAAGTCATACGCTGACAGGAGGCGGAGGCCACTAGAGTTCGAGGACGGCGACCACGTCTTCTTGCATGTCTCACCTCGACGTGGTTTATGGATATTTGGCCGTGGAGGAAAGTTATCCTCGCGCTTCATCGGACCCCTCCAGGTCCTCAGCAGGATTGGCGAGGTGGCTTATCGCCTGGCTCAACCACCTCAGTTGCACCCGGTGCATGACGTCTTCTATGTATCTCAGCTGAGGAGATATGTGCATGACCCGACGCACATCATTGACCATGGGGAGCTTGACGTTGACGATGGGGAAACTTTTACGGAGGTCCCGGTGGAGATCGAGGATCGACAGGAGCGGGTCCTACGTGGACGGTCGATTCCTCTTGTGCGCATCAGATGGCAGCACGGGAACCTCCAGGAGATCACTTGGGAGCGAGAGACTCAGATGCGTGCTCAGTACCCTCATTTGTTTCCCTAGTTTTGATGTATCTTTATGGGGACGTAAATCTCTGAGGTGGGAGTAATGTAAAGACCCTTAAAATTCAAGGGAAATTTTTTCTTAATTTTCTTTGGAATTTTACAAGAGCGCGGTTTCTGACAGCACCTGATTCCGAGGCCCGGTGTGCCCGGAATCAATTTCCGAAGTTTGGATCGGGTACGTTTAGTTAACGAATGAGCAGGAATTTCTAAATTTTGAACCGGTGCTCGGAATTGAAATCCGAGGACACCAATAAACTCACAGCGCCGATATTCACTTAAGGAGACCTTTTCCGAGGTTGCGTTTTATGCGGGTTGAGAGTTAGTTTTGGGGGAAATTAGAAGAAGTTAAATAAATTGTGGAACACAATTTATTTTTAACTTTGTTGGTTATTTCCTCCCAAAGGGAGTTAGATGTGGGACCCACACCCACATAACCTCCCTTGAGAGGATTAAGTGTGGTGGGGCCCACACGAGCCCTAACACTTCAACTTTCCTTAAACTCTCCAATAACTCCACTCTAATTAATTTGACAACTTGTGTTATTAATTAAGATGAGTTACTTAATTTCAAACCATTGAAATTCAAAGTGGTTGAGATGTGTAAATAAAATAAGGCTTGGACTTATTTTATTTTGGTTAGTTTCTTTTGCAACCTTGAGAGGATTGAGAAGTGTTCTTCATCTTCTTCTTCCTCGAAGAAGAATGCGAAGAACACCGTTCTTCAACAAAGAACTTCTCCGCCGAAGAACACGGTTCTTCCGCGACGCCGTATCCGCGACGCGACATTCTTCTTCCGCGTCGTCTCTTCCGCAACGGTTTTTCATGACGAAATCGCCGTCAACGACTTCGAATCCTCACTTCGCGACGTCGACGTTCTTTCCCCGCGACACCCGACCTCCGCGACGCTCGTCTTCCACGGGTCGTTGATGAACGTCGTTACTGAACCGAGGTAGGGGATTATTGTTATTTTATTAAATTAATTCTGTTCTTGATTCTAGAATGTCGAACTTCATGGTTAATCGACTAAATGTTATCATTTAACGAGAGGGGTCCGGACCGCACAAACACGGCCTAACCCCTCCTATGTTCATGATTGTTTCTTTGTGAATGGAACGGGATGGCGTGGTGTCATCGCATCATACGAGAATCGCTCGGCAATTATTATGCGACGCCGTCGCGCCACGCCGAGAAGTCGAACAAGAACGCGACGCCGTCGCGCCGCGTCGAAGGAAGTCAATGGCGCCGCGGCCGGAGCGGAGCCGTGGCAGAGGGGCACGGTGCCGTCGCACCGCGCCGGACGACAAGGGCCGCGGCCAGTTCCGGGCCGCGGCGGAGCATGGTGACCGGCGGCCAGCCGGGCCGCTGGTATCGGAGTCGGAAGGGGACCGTCCACCGCCGGTCCCGTTGAGAAGGACCCGGCCGGCCAGGTCGGGCCGGCCGGAAGGGAGGAATCCGGGGGAATTAAATTCCACCGGCCAGCATCTACGGCCCCCCATAAATGAGGGGGGGCTGCGGTTACACAAGGGGGGCAGGCGCCCCCCCTCTTTTTTCCAACAGCTAGACCGAAGCTGAGCTGGCAGCACGCTGGGCGCGCTGCACCCAGCCGGACCGGAGCCTGGCCGGTCTTCCAGGCTGGGCCGGGCCGACCCGGTCCGAGACGGGTCGACCCGGTTTGGGCCGACCGGGGGGGTCTCGGGCCGGGTCGGTCCGGGCCCGAAACCCCCGTTATCGGACTGTTTGGGTTCAAATGCCCATAACTCGGGCTAAAGATCTCCAAACGACGCGCCGTCAGTGGCGATGCGATCCTTGGATCGAGACGGTCGTTTCGGTATATCGCACTCAAGGGTTTGGAAAACATTGAGTTCGGCCGGGTTGGTTCGTACACGAAACCAACCGGGCCCTCGAAGCGGAAACGCTCATATCTTGAGCTACGAACGTCCGATTGACGTGTCATCGACTTTGTTGAGTTCCTCTTAGTGAGATGGATCTTTTGGCATAGTCCACCTGAGTTTGGATGCAGGTGGAGTATGGTCGGGTTGGTTTTGCCTTAAAAACCAACCGGGCCCCTGGGACGAAAAAGCCAATAACTCTCAGACCAGGCGTCCGATCGACGCGCCGTCTGCGACGTTGAGTTCCTGTTGACGATACCGAACTTTTGGATACATCAACTCTGGTCTATGTGACAGTTGATGTATCAGCCTCTCAGCTCGTGGATCAGACCCTCCCGAATGAGCTTATTGTGTGCGGGAACCCTAGAGATGGCTGCGACTACTACTGTGACTGCGACGACGACTGTGCAGAGATCCTCAGTGGATTCGACGACGACGACAACAGCACTCAGCGATCCTATGTGGATCAGTGCTACCGATCCTGTGTGGGTCCGATCCTCTGTGGGTGTTTGAGGGGGTTAGTACCTATCGATCCTTTGTGGGTTCGACGACTTAGATGGATCAGTGATCATCTCTATCGTCTTTCGAAGAAGTATACCTGTGTGAGATGAATCCTGTTTACTTTCCTGTGTGGATTGTGTTGTACTATCCTGTGTGAATTACATTTGCTTTCCTGTGTGGAATACGTATACTTTCCTGTGTGGACCGAGTTGTACTTGGGCTCGGAGGTTGGAGCGTATTGGAAATTGATGAATTAGGTATATGTATGGGCATATACCTAAGCAGTGTCGGTTGTCACTTGTGATTGTATCTTTCCTTTGTGGTTTATCCTTTGTGGATTTTGGGAGACCTTCAGGGGTCTCGGGGTCCCTACTGAGTGACTTATACTCACCCCTGCACGGGCTATGCCCGCACTACGTTGTGTTGGTTGCAGACGACGGACAGCGTTGATCCGGGGCTCGTAGAGCAGGACGGTACCTGGAGGCGGACCACTGGACAGGACGTGCTCGGAGCGGACGGTGGGAACCGAGGAGCAGAGGAGCTATATGTACCCACCCTTCAGGTGTGATTTCCAGTGGACAGCTCGACGTAGCAGCTTTTACTTTTGAGTTGTTGTTTTCCCTTTCGAGTTGAACTTTACTTTCAGTTTTGGGTTTGTATACTGGCCCACTTACTTTTCTGCACTTATAGTTGTACTCTGTTTTTACTTAGTGTTTACTTTTCCGCTTGTTTACTCTGTGGTGATTGTTTACTTCACAAAGGTAATGCCTTCCCTTTTTATCAAGATTTACGCCTTGGTGCTAGTCGCCAGCCCCTGGCCTATGGAAGGCGGGCTTGGGGTAGTCACGGCACGGGCCCCGAGGACGGGTCGTGACAAATTGGTATCAGAGGAGTTCGGTTCTACCACGAACTCTGATCTTTTCTATGTGAAGCAATAGTGTTTAGCGTATTGAGTGTGGTTATCAGTCTCGGGAGTCCAGTGTTGGTGCGGCGGGTGATGTATACGTACACCAAGACCCTGACTTCTGATTTCCGACTTAATGCACTAAAACATTGATTGCGTGTGTGTTTCAAGTTTTCTTTGTGATTACTTTTTATCAGCTCACCAGGTATACTGTTCTAAACGTGGAGCATCTATTTCCTTTTTAGGATGGCCCCACGACGGCTGCCTGCTAGGGTTCAGAGAGTCGAGCGTGACGACAGCCCACCGAGCGACGAGGCCTCGGTGCAGGGCCCTTTTTCAGTAGTGGCACCGGTGGTAGCATTACCCGTCGAGCCACCGATACTTCCAGCACCAGCCGCTGACGATGCACGTCACCTCAGTGCACTACATGAGTTCCAGCGCCAGCGACCGCCTAGGTTCCGTGGGGAGACGTACCCCCAGGCAGCCGAGGACTGGCTGGAGGTAGTCGTACAAGTTTTTAGGCTAGTGAGGACACCAGAAGACCTCATGGTGATCCTCGCGGCGAGCCTACTGCACGCAGCAGCAGGACGATGGTGGAGCTTGATGCTCCAGGTGCACGATGAGGCATCTCTACATTGTACGGACTTTGAGAGCCTCTTCCGCTCGGAGTTCATCCCAGCCACCCTCCGTGCGGTGCGTATTCAGGAGCTTCTTCAGCTGCGGCAGGGCAGCATGACGGTCGCTCAGTACTTGGCGATATTTACAAATCTCTCGCGCTACTCGACCGACATGGTACAAGACCCATTCTTTCAGTCCTGGACCTTTGAGCAGGGTTTGAGACATGAGATCAGGGCATCGCTGATCTCCCTCAGAAGACCGACAAAGACGGGAGTACTGGAGCGGGCACTTTTGATCGAGAGATTTCTTGCTGAGTCTACACCAGCGCCGAGACCTACTGCAGGATAGTAGGTAGCAGAGTCTTCTGCAGCAGGCAGTCGAGGGATGACTCTTGGTTCCCGGAAGACCAGACCCTCAGGCAGATGACCTCAGGACACTGGCTCACCAGTGCGGGGCACACAGCGCGGAGCCAGTCTTTCGAGAGGTAGACAATGCTACTTGTGCGGCGGGCAGGGCCACATGGCTCGTGACTGCCCGACCCGTCGTGCCGAGGAGCAGCAGACGGTTGAGGGACCACCGAGGCAGAGGCAGAGGGTCGACCGTGGCGGTCCGCAGGGAGGAGGCAGACGAGGCAGGGGAGCTGGCCGAGCAGTAGGTGGTGGGAAACGCTTTGAGGCTTTACCACCACCACCACCAGGAGGTCCACCCCGACCACAGGGAGCTGGTGGGCAGATACAGGTACAGCTCCAGGCAGTAGAGGCCTACGACCACGGCGTGCCTGAGATGATTCGAGGTACTATCTGTGTCTATTCCACCCTTTCTGCAGTACTTATATACACAGGATAGAGTCACTCTTTCATAGCCACTGCCCTTGTTCGGATCTCGGAGATTCCGACAGAGTCGTTGGCTCGATCCTTACGGCTAGAGACTCCTACGGGAGTAGACTTGATGATTACGCACTGGTGCCAGCACTGTGAGCTTACTCTAGGAGGCGAGAGCTTCGGCTAGGATCTTCTTGTAGGGGCGTCGAGGCCTTACGACGTCATCTTGGGCATGGATTGGTTATCTATGGTCCATGCACAGATTGACTGTTTTAGGCATAAGGTACGATGTGTACGCACCGACAGGAGAAGGTTCACCTTCACCGACGAGAAGGGCGCCTTTGCAGCACAGGATGGAATTCCGCAGAGGTGAGGATAGCCCATCACTCATCAGTTGTCTAGCCTCATCCTGGGAGCAGTTGACGTACGGAGTCCTGGTTTTCCTGTAGTGGTGGATCAGTTTGCTGACGTTTTTCCCGACGACGTTCCAGGGTTACCTCCTCGCAGAGAGGTAGACTTTTATATTGACCTGTACCCTGGGAAAGCCCCAATATCGACTCTAGCATATCGGATGGCCCCCGCCGAGCTTCGAGAGCTACGGGTATAGTTGGAGGACTTCCAGGGCAAGGGGTTCATCCGACCCAGTGTTTCACCCTGGGCTTCCCCGATTTTGTTCGCCAAGAAGGCGGACGGGAGCTTGCGACTTTGTGTTGACTATCGTCGCCTGAACCAGGTGACAGTGAGAAACAAGTATCCGCTACCGAGGATTGATGACCTATTTGATCAGCTCAAGGGAGCACGGTGGTTCTCGAAGATAGACCTCAGGTCAGGCTATCATCAGCCCAGAGTTAGAGATGAGGACGTGCAGAAGATGGCCTTCAGATGTCGGTATGACCACTATGAGTTCTTGGTTATGCCTTTCGGTGTAACCAATGCTCTAGCAGTGTTCGTGGCCCTCATGAATAGGATATTTCAGCCATACCTCGATCGATTTTTCGTGGTCTTCATCGACGACATTTTGATCTACTCGACGACTGAGGAGGAGCACGCCTACCACTTACAGGTTGTACTAGACACACTCCGAGATCACCAACTTTATGGTAAGCTCTCGAAGTGCCAGTTCTGGATACGTGAGGTCCACTTCTTGGGACACGTCATCTCTGAGGCGTTAGTTGCAGTGGATCCTGCGAAGATCGAGGCAGTGTTAGCTTGGGAGCCACCCAGGAGCGTGACAGATGTGCGGAGTTTCTTGGGTCTAGCTGGATACTACCAGAGATTTGTGCTAGACTTCTCCAGAGTTGCGGAACCACTCTCAGCTTTGACGAAGAAGGGTGAAACCCTTTGTATGGTCAGAAAGATGTCAGCAGAGTTTCCAGGAGCTGAGACAGAGATTGACAAGCGCACCTATCTTGAGGTTGCCTGAGGAGGGAGTAGGGTACGTAGTCTACTGCGATGCATCAAGTACCGGACTCAGATGTGTCCTGATGCAGGAGCGGGCAGTGATCGCCTATGGATCACATCAGTTGAGGCCGCATGAGCAGAACTATGCTACCCATGATCTGGATTAGCAGCAGTGGTCTTCGATCTGAAGACATGGCGACACTATCTGATGGGAGAACGCTTTAGAGTCTTTTCTGATCATCAGAGTCTCAGGTACATCTTCTCGCAGAAGGACCTGAACCTGAGACAGCGGCGATGGCTCGAGTTCCTCCAGGACTATGACTTTGAGATAGTCTATACTTCTGGGAAGGGGAACGTAGTAGCCGATGCCCTTAGCAAGAGGACGGGCATTCAGCTACTTGAGGAGGCGACAGAGCTGCTAGCCTCTTTGCAGATATCCTTCGTGGATAGAGATGGAGCAGCCTTCCTTCAGTCTCTCACAGTCACTCCTACACTACTACAGCAGGTCAGAGAGGCACAACGTGGGGACACTAACTATGAGACGCGGCATGCACAGATATCCTCAGGACAGGCACCTGATGGTTTCTCTTTTGGAGCAGCGCACGACATCCTTTTCAGAGGACGTACCATGGTACCAATATCTTTACAGGAGGACGTGCTGAGAGAGTTTCACACTTCTCCTTTGGTGGTACATCCTAGAGTGGCGAAGATGTACCAGGATCTCAGACGACAGCACTGGTGGCCGGGCATGAAGAAGGTTGTGGCAGAGTTCGTTTCTCGATGCCTCACCTGCCAGCAGGTGAAGGCAGAGCATCAGGTACCAGCAGGCTTTGTACAACCCTTGGAGGTCCCGGAGTGGAAGTGGAATGGGATATCTATGGACTTCGTGACTGGACTTCCACGCACTTCCAGAAGTCACGACTCCATCTGGGTGATTGTCGACCAACTCACCAAGTCGGCTCACTTCTTACCCATCAGAGAGCAGGACTCAGTGGAGATCTCGGGACGCCTTTACGTTCAGGAGATTGTACGGCTTCACGGTGTTCCATCATCTATCGTCTCCGATCGAGATGCTCACTTTACTTCCCGGCTATGGAAGGGATTACAGGAGGTGTTTGGGACGCAGCTACGTCTGAGCACAGCCTTTCACCCTCAAATGGATGGTCAGACGAAGAGGACCATTCAGACTCTCGAGGACATGCTCCGTGCATGTTTCCTCGACTTTGGTCGTAGCTGAGAGGACCACCTACCCTTGGTGGAGCTTGCGTACAACAACAGCTACCACTCCACCATCGGGATGGCACCGTACGAGGCGTTGTACGGACGACCTTGCAGATCTCCTTTGTGCTGGACAGACCCTGGGGACTCAGCACTTGTGGGACCAGAGATGGTCCAGGCCACGACAGAGAAGGTCCAGGTCATCCAAAAGCAGATGAGGACAGCTCAGAGCCGGCAAGAAGTCATACGCTGACAGGAGGCGTAGGCCACTAGAGTTCGAGTATGGCGACCATGTCTTCTTGCGTGTCTCACCTCGACGTGGTTTACGGAGATTTGGCCATGGCGGCAATTTATCCTCGTGCTTCATCGGACCCTTCCAGGTCTTCAGCAGGATTGGTGAGGTGGCTTATCTCCTGGATCTACCACCTCAGTTGCACCGGGTGCATGACGTCTTCCACGTATCTCAGCTGAGGAGATATGTGCACGACCCGACGCACATCATTGACCATCGGGAGCTTGACGTTGATGATGGGACGACTTTTACGGAGGTCCCGGTGGAGATCGAGGATCGACAGGAGCGGGTCCTATGTGGACGGTAGATTCCTCTTGTGTGCATCAGATGGCAGCACAGGAACCTCCAGGAGAGCACTTGGGAGCAGGAGGCTCATATGCGTGCTCAGTACCCTCATTTGTTTCCCTAGTTTTGATGTATCTTTATGGGGACGTAAAGCTCTGAGGTTGGAGTAATGTAAAGACCCATAAAATTCAAGGGAATTTTTTTTTAATTTTCTTTAGAATTTTACAAGAGCGCGGTTTCTGACGGCACCTGATTCTGAGGCCCGGTGTGCCTGGAATCAATTTCCGAAGTTTGGCTCGGGTACGTTTAGTGAACGAACGAGCGGGAATTTATAACTTTTGAACCGGTGCTCAGAATTGAAATCCGAGGACACCAATGAACTCGTAGTGCCGATATTCGCTTAAGGAGACCTTTTCCAAGGTTGCTTTTTATGCGGGTTGAGAGTTAGTTTTGGGGAAAATTAGAAGAAGTTAAATAAATTGTGGAACACAATTTATTTTTAACTTTGTTGGTTATTTCCTCCCAAAGGTAGTTAGAGGTGGGACCCACACCCACATAACCTCCCTTGAGAGGATTAAGTGTGGTGGGGCCCACACGATCCCTAACACTTCAACTTTCCTTAAACTCCCCAATAACTCCACTCTAATTTATTTGACAACTTGTGTTATTAATTAAGATGAGTTACTTAATTTCAAACCTTTGAAATTCAAAGAGGTTGAGATGTGTAAATAAAATAAGGATTGGACTTATTTTATTTTGGTTAGATTCTTTTGCAACATTGAGAGGATTGAGAAGTGTTCTTCATCTTCTTCTTCCTCGAAGAAGAACGCGAAGAACACCATTCTTCAACGAAGAACTTCTCCGCCGAAGAACACGGTTCTTCCGAGACGCCGTATCCGCGACACGACGTTCTTATTCCGCGTCATCTCTTCCGCAACGGTTTTCTGCGACGAAATCGTCGTCAATGACTTTGAATCCTTGCTTCGCGACGTCGAAGTTCTTTCCCCACGACGCTCGTCTTCCGCGGGTCGTTGACGAACGCCGTTCCTGAACCGAGGTAGGGGATTATTTTTATTTTATTAAATTAATTCTGTTCTTGATTCTAGCATGTTGAACTTCGTGGTTAATCGACTAAATGTTATCGTTTAACGAGAGGGGCCCGGACCGCACAAACACGGCCTAACCCCCTACTATGTTCATGATTGTTTCTTTGTGAATGGAATGGGATGGCGTGGTGCCGTCACACCACGTGAGAATCGCTCGACAATTATTACGCGACGCCGTCACGCCACGCCGAGAAGTCGAATAAGAACGCGACGCCGTCGCGCCGCATCGAAGGAAGTCGAAGGTGTCGCGGCCGGAGCGGAGCCGCGGCGGAGGGGCGCGGTGCCGTCGCACCGCGCCGAACAACAAGGGGCGTGGCCTGTTCCGGGCCGCGGCGGAGCATGGTGACCGGCGGCCAGCCGGGCCGCTGGTGTCGGAGCCGGAAGGGGACCGACCACCGTCGGTCCTGTTGAGAAGGAGCCGGACGGCCAGGTCGGGCCGGCCGGAAGGGAGGAAGTCGGGGGAATTAAATTCCCACGGACAGCATCTACGGCCCCCCATAAATGAGGGGGGGCCGCGGTTACACAAGGGGGGCAGGCGCCCCCCCCCCCTCTTTTTTCCAACAGCTCGGCCGAAGCCGAGCTGGTAGCGCGCTGCACCTAGCCGGACCGGCGCCTGGCTGGTCCGCCAGGCCGGGCCGAGCCCAGCCGGGCCGCACCCAGCCAGGTCGGGTCGTTCCAGTCCGGGCCGACCCAGTCCGAGATGGGTCGACCCTGTTCGGGCCGACCGGGGGGGTCTCGGGCCGGGTCGGTCCGGGCCCGAAACCCCCGTTATCGGACTGTTTGGGTTCAAATGCCCATAACTCGGGCTACGGACCTCCAAATGACGCGCCGTCAGTGGCGATGCGATCCTTGGAAAGAGACGGTCGTTTAGGTATATCTCACTCAAGGTTTCGGAAAACTTTGAGTTCGGCCGGGTTGGTTCGTACACGAAACCAACCGGGCCCTCGGAGCGGAAACGCTCATATCTTGAGCTACGGACGTCCGATTGATGTGCTGTCGACTTTGTTGAGTTCCTCTTATTGAGACGGATCTTTTGGCATACTCCGCCCGTTGTTTGGATGCAGGTGGAGTACGGTCAGGTTGGTTTTTCCTTAAAAACCAACCGGGCCCCTGGGACGAAAAAACCAATAACTCTCAGACCGGGCGTCCGATCGACGCGCCGTCTACGACGTTGAGTTCCTGTTGACGATACGGAACTTTTGGATACATCAACTCTGGTCTATGTGACAGTTGATGTATCAGCCTCTCGGCTCGTGGAGCGGACCCTCCCGAATGAGCTTGTAGTGTGTGGGAACCCTAGAGCTGGCTGTGACTGCTACTGTGACTGCGACGATGACTGTGCAGAGATCCTCAGTGGATTCGACGACGATGACTACATCACTCAGCGATCCTATGTGGATCAGTGATACCGATCCTGTGTGGGTCAGCGCTCAGCGGTTCTGTGTGAGCCAGCACCTACAGATCCTGTGTGGTTCTGATCCTGTGTGGGTCTTTTCGGGGGTTAGTACCTATCGATCCTTTGTGGGTATGACGACTTAGATGGATCAGTGATCATCTCTATCGTCTTTCGAAGAAGTATATCTGTGTGAGCTGAATCCTGTTTACTTTCCTGTGTGGATTGTGTTGTGCTATCCTGTGTGGATTACGTTTTCTTTCCTGTGTGGAATACGTATACATTCCTGTGTGGACTGAGTTGTACTTGGGCTCGGAGGTTGGAGCGTATTGGAAATTTATGACTTAGGTATATGTATGGGCATATACGTAAGAAGTGTCGGTTGTCACTTCGTGATTGTATCTTTCCTTTTTGGTTTATCCTTTTTGGATTTTGGGAGACCTTCAGGGGTCTCGAGGTCCCTACTGAGTAGCTTATACTCACCCCTACACGGGTTATTCCCGCACTATGTTGTGTTGGTTGCAGACGACGGACATCGTTGATCGTGGTTGAGGCTCGCAGAGCAGAACGGTACCTGGAGGTGGACCACTGGGTGGGACGTGCTCGGAGCGAACGGCGGGACCCGAGGAGCAGAGGAGATATCTGTACCCACCCTTCAGGTGGGATTTCCAGTGGACAGCTCGGCGTAGCAGCTTTTACTTTTCAGTTGTTGTTTTCCCTTTCGAGTTGTACTTTACTTTCAGTTTTGGGTTTGTATAGTGGCCCACTTACTTTTTTGCACTTATAGTTGTACTCTGTTTTTACTTAGTGTTTATTTTTCCACTTGTTTACTCTGTGGTGCTTGTTTACTTCACAAAGGCAATGAATTCCCTTTTTTCGGGAATTACGCCTTGGTGCTAGTCCCCAGCCCCTGACCTATGGAAGGCGGGCTTTGGGTAGTCACGGCACGGGCCCCGAGGACGGGTCGTGACATATTACCACTTACATTATGAATATATTGGTGAGTTGGTCAAGAGAGAAATTTTACATGATAGAAATAAAATGTTCTGACTTTTTAAAGCGGTCCACTACTAACCAGATGAAGTTATTGAGTTTAGGGGCCTGAGGGAGTCCTATAATGAAATGGATTCCCAATTACAGACTGGTGTGAGATATTGTTGCATCATACCTTTAGAAATATGTAGTTATACCTTGACTTATTGGCATACCAAGCATTGTGGTACAGAATATATAATTTCCCTCTTCATGTTATCCCATAAGAAGTTTTTATTAAAATATATATACATCTCAATGCTTCTTGAATTAAGAGATAAGGATAAGCTATTAACATCATCCATAAGTTCCCACTTCAGTTATATTTTCAATGGGATAAATATCTAGTTTCCAAAACATATAACTCTATATATAGAAAAGTTCAACTCTATATTATTCATTAGAAACAACTATGGAAACTCATATTCTTTATAAGCCTCCTTGATCCTCTTAAGAACGGGTGGTTGAGAATTTATTTTTCAAACGTAAGATAAATAATTTTTTTTATTCTAATATAAATCCTTTCATATGCAAGAAGTTTAGATCCCTTTCAATCCACATCATGGATATAGTTGTGTAATCCTTTCTACTAAAACCATCTTCCACTTTGTTTTCTTTCCCCATATGGTAATGGATTAAACAATTTTAATCCTTGATCAGCTCTCAACACATCCATTGGTATATTTTGAGAATATTTTTATGTGAATCCATACTTAAGGATTTTATGATACAACTAAATGTCACAATTCTCCCCATATTTATACTGATACCAAATATTCAATTTGAAAATAACTATAGCCAATTCTAGATTATGGGTTGGGTAGTTCAACTCATGAATCTATAAGTTTATGGAGGTAGAGGATATAAAATTTCTATCTTATTTGAGAACAAACCTATTTATTTTAAGGAATCATAATTGATGATTAAAAATGATTCCCCATTGGTGGGGAATTTGAGCACAAGTGCAGCGATTAGCCTCTTCTTCATCACTTTAGCGATTTATTCACATTCATTGCTCCAAAAAAACATGAATCCTTTATAAGTAATATAAATTAATGGGAATTAAAATATTCAGAATTTTCTTATTAATAATGGATCATACCTATATAATCCAAGGAAATTAGGGATTTCCATGAAATATGTCTGTCTAGACCATCATTTTATTGCATAAATTTTTTACGGGTCAATAGGATTCCTTTTACGCGGATAAAATTCCCTAATAAAGTTACATCCTGTAACCTTAACTCAAATTCACTATAATTTTCATATAAATTTTCCTTCACCATGGTATTCAGTACAATATTGAAATTCTCCTCATGTTCCTCATTTATTTTAGAGTAGTTAGGAATATAATCTATAAATAATACCAAATATTTTTGGTGGTAATCCCAAAAGTCTCTATTCCTTAAGTCCACGAGGATTTTTGGATCATTAGTGAGTCTAAATGGAATTACTATAAACTTGTTGTGCCTATAACTCATATGAAATTTTGTCTTGGGGATATCCTCCCCCTTCACCTTTAGTTGAGAATATTATGACCTAAGATCAACTATAGATAAGTACTTAACCCCACATTGCTAATCAAAAAATTCATCATTCCATGGAAGAGGATACATTTTATTTATTAGTATATTCTTGAGCTCATTATAATGAATGTAAAGGTGAATTATACCATCCTTATTCTTGATGAATTGGATCAGTGCACCACATGCTGAAGCAATTGGCTGAATAAGGATTTTATCCAGGATCTCGATTATTGTTTTTTGTAGCTCCTAAACATGAATAACCCCTATATTATATATAATATTGGTTATTTAAAAAATATTCAAGTATGAGATTGATTGCAAAATCAAACTCATAAATAAGAGGAAGACTAGACATCTCTTTAGGAAAAATAGCAGCAAATTCACTTATGATGGGGTTTTCATCAAGGATGATCTTTTATTTAGTATCAATAATTTAAGCTAGATATTATTTCTGAAAAGGCAATAATATTCATTCTTAAGATGTTAATACCAACGAATATTCATTATACTCCATGTACTTACATATAGTGTGAGGGTGATTTGTGATAAAAAGGGCGATTTACTTCAATAAAAAATTTATACTCTCTATTAACAAGGAAATATAATCCATTCCTGGAGAAGTATCAAATTATTCTAAGGGGAGCATCACGTGGTTCCCTGTAAACTTTAGCCCAAAATTTTGTTTATGGGATGAGGTTTATTTTTAGGATGAAACAATTGACCCATTTTTATTATCATCATCATAAAGTCAACTTCTATATTTTGAAATGGTGTTTGAATTGTTTTTAAAACCTTTCACGATATGAAAGAAATCATAGAACTAGATTCAAATAGTACATTTGATATCCTTGAATGAATAGCTAGCATAACTTTCACCGCATAATTTTCAGGATCCACCTCAGTAGTTTTGATGGAATATGCTATACCATTATCCTGAGGACTTGGAGGTTGTTGTCATCATTTATTGAAAAAAACCTTACCTTAGGGCATTGATTAACATAGTGTAACTATTATTTAATGTTGAAACATTGGATGATATGTTGAGGGTCAGTTGCACAATTCATTTCTTCCATAACATTAGTGAGTTTCTTTAATATTTAATGAAATAATTTTTTTTTCAGATTTATTAAATATTTCTGATATTTTTATTTAAACACACAAAAGAGTTTCGATTTTGGTACGCACAAAACTAAGTTTGTTTTAATTATAGGAAATATTGTGTTTTTCTCAAGTGACATGCAACACTCAGTTTATCTTGCATTACATGTAACACAGATTATAAAAAAATCATTAAGTATTATTAAAATATTATTATTTAATATGATAGTTATCAAATAGGTGTTATAATAGAGGGTATAAATATTTTAACAAAAATTTTAAAATATATGGTTTACAAATTCATATAAAATGGATTCTTTGGTGACTATTTAATTAAAAATAATGGAAATATTTTTCTAAAAAAATATTTTTATGCAAACATAGAAGTTTTACCTAAAAAATTAATAAATACACTATTTGGGTGTTATTTTATTAAAATTTATGTACTATACATTCAATATACTAATTAATATTCATCTTATGTGTTTTCTATATAATATATAAAAATAAATCTAATTGTTTACTTAAAAAGATCATTTGTTTCAAAAAAAAGTTTTATCACCTTTGTATACAATTATTATTAAATTAATTTTTCAAAGTTTTTCAAGATTAATTTGATAAAATATTCTCAATTTATGAAATAGATATGTCAAAATTATCTTAAGTTAATTTTATTGTGAATTTTATGAAAATATTAATTTGGTGATGAACAGTACAAAATACAATATTTAAATTTAAAACTGCATTTTTATTTATATAATTTATAATGATAAATTATATTTTAAATTGGTTTTAAATTAGAATTAATATTATTATATATATATATAATAATTAATAATATTTATTTCATTCTAATTAATTTAGTATTGAAATTGGATATAGAAACCTTGTAAATTTTGAACATTTTCCCTTTGAAAACCTACATTCTTTTCACTTCTACGAAATTAATTTTAAATTAAATTTTTACACATGCTAGAATTTTATTTTGGACAAATGGATTTAAATTTAGAATCAGAATAATTATTGTCATTTTATAATTCGAACATAATTTTTTACCAAAATGATTAGTGGACATCGTTAAAATTTAATTAACTTGATTTACCTTAGTACATGGATTTGTGCGTTACATGTGCTTGTGTTAAGATTAAATTTCCAATATTATAGGATTTTTATTCAATAAATTGGATTTAATATTTATAATATTTCCATCTAAATTATCTATTAATTATATTTCTATTTTAGTATTAAAATATAAATTACCTTTGTTAAATAAAACTAGTCACTATAGTGAAAGTTAAAATGGTAAATGTGAGAAACAATTAATTGCTAAGAAATGCCATGGATAAAAAATGTGTTTTTTAGGTTTTACTAGAATATATAACCCCCCCCCCCTTTATTATTTATCATTTTTGGAGTCACATTAGGTGATAGTGACCTCCCATTATTAAATACATGTAAGTATTTTAAAAAATGGCACTCGCTATAAATTATAAAAGGCCACCCCTATCCTCTCTTATTTACACATCCAATGAATTTGGGATCATCCAAGTCTACCCAAAACACTTAAATAATTAATTCATATCTTAATTGAATACTTATTTTGAAAAAAATCCAACAAATGAAGGTTTTTTATGCAAACCTTTTGAGGATACCCGAAGAAAAGGCAATGTTAATCAACAAGCATTTTTTATTTTTTCTACCACCTCTATAAATTATTATTATACAATGATTATATAATAAAATCTATATATTACATATAATGATATTTTTTATGTTATGTTAATTAACTACAACCATATCCACATTCATCAAATGGGTTATGAATTCATCATTTGTTTGTATAATATAATACCACCTCATGAACTGATGTCATTCATTTTTCTATTAAAAAAATATAATGGTTGGGTAGTATAACAGATATATATATATATATATATATATATATGATATTTATAACATAATTATTTATTTGGATTAATTATATATTATATACAATTTTCCTTTTTATTCTGTAGGGGATATGATAACGCAGTTCATGTGTAGGGTCAACTACTGCCTCACGATGTGATGTGATTCATTATCACAAATGACTTACATGAAAGATAATATGGAAAAAGTAAATAAATATATTTTATGTATATGAAATAATTATTAAAATAATGACATATTTTTCATTCTCAAAATATGATACATAATACTAGTTCTTAACTTTTCATTCTTTGAAAGATGACAGTGTTGTTTGTGTATGTGTGGAATACCACCTCCACAAATTGGTGTCACGTTATTTTCATTTCAACACCACATTGATGATATGTATATGTATATTAATATAATTAGTGTGGTATTTTTGATATTATTATCTGTAAATTATCGACCTGGGTGGCACACATTGGTTCCCTAAGCTAGACTGCTGCGTGACCTCATGCACGCCTTCTCATATGGAAGAGGCTACCGACTAGTAGTGAGGGTCTAATATCAAACATGGAGAGACTATACACTATTTATTATAGAAAAAACCAACACAAACAAATAATTAATCACAACATAATAATAAAAACCAAATGATATAATAACCAATACAATACTAGTGTCCCAAGAAGCCAAAAATAAGAAATAAAATTTCCAAAACTGAATAGTTGATATGTAATGTCAACCTATGTCAATTCTCATAATGAAAAACCCAAAATAAAGAACGACATTGACTACTCCCATGTTTTTCCTAAACCATGTTTAGTTCCCTCATTAATGCTCCATCTGAAATCACCCACCTAATAGAGAGGATTTTCCCTTATCTTGTCCAACAAACATGATGTCTATTCAAATATCCATCAGAAATCCCATGTAGGGTGTGAGTACAACTCAGTAGGCCACCACCAATGGTGTCTAAAACAATATATAGTCAAATAATGTATGCAGTTTTATAAAGAAGAAATTAAATTAATAAATTAAATATTTTACATTTATTTAATCACTCTTTATTTAACCCCAAAACCCAAAGGTTACCAAGGACTCCCGAGCTCTCAATACATACATCGACTCGTGCTGAAGTCCGAACCATTCAATATATTCAATTCATAATTCATTATAAAAATGGGATTTCATTAGACATTTCCTTTAAATTCATATTATGTCCAATTAGAACCATAGTCCAATGCCAATAGTTTGGGCCTACATCCCAATTCATAGGACACAATGGCTTTCAATGCAGTAGACCATGTACCACAAATGGATATCAAATTTTGACAATGGGATTTTCATGCAACAAACCTTTTACCACACACGAATATCAATTTATCATTAAGGGACTTCTATATAGTAGGACTAGTCCAACACCTGAATATCAATTTATCAAATGTATCAAAAAATCACATCGATCAAGGTTAATCAACATTAAACCTTCTTCATCTTAATTCAAAATCATCACATCTATTAATTAATTCAATTATTAATTTACCCCATTATATAAATTCCATCATAAAAATCCCTCTTAATTAATTTAGCAATTAATTAATCTAATTAATCAAATGGAAAATCCCAAAAATACCTTTATCAATTCATCTAAAAATAAATAAATCTCAATCAATTCCACAATCCAAATAAAAAAATAAATAATTCAATAAATAAATAATTAATTAACTACCCCAATTTCATAATAAAAATATATAAATAATTAATTGAACATTTAATTACTCCAATTTCACATTACAATATATCAATAATTAATTCAATAATTAATTATTCTAATTCACAATATCAATATTCCCAATTCACAACCACTAAATTAATTAATTCATCAATTTAATTAATTCAATCTAAGAAACTCAATTACTAATCATATGATTGAAATTTTAAAATTTCTTGCACAATATTGAAATCAAAAAATTGGGATTTCAGTAATATTACACCTACCTCAATTAGTTGACAAATAATCTCCATCGGGAAGTCCCCAATTTTAAGCAAGAAAACCCTAATCACAATGAAGAAAAAGATCTTGATTCACTTACTAGATCCAAGATTTAAATGAATTAGAACTAATTAAACCTAGATCTATATCCATTGAAATAGAGGGAAAACCCCTCTAATTGATAAGAGAAACATGGGAGAAAGATGTGAAACCAATCAGGATGAGATTCACTTACTAGGAGACGTGTAGATCTTCGATTAGAGTAATGAATAGCGAAACATTCAGCTAGATATCCTTAGAAATTCATCCTTGGGGATCCAAAATCAAGAGAAATTATTAGGGGATGAGAGGGGGTCCATTTTTGGTTAATATGGGGGTTAAAGTATTTTTAAAAATAAATTTTAGGTTAATTAAAAATCCACACATTTTACTGGGTAGGGGTGCATTATTTTCCAAACAGTGCGCCTTAATTGTGCTCCTCCTCTGGGGGGGCATAGTTTCTTCTAATTGGGTGGACAATATAACAAACCATGCACTAAAAATTATAATCCCTTCTGTTTGGGTGTTCATGGTTATATGGGATGGGGCATATGGTTTGGGAAAACAGTGCGCTAATCATGCACATTCCCTTTTCCTTCCAAAATTCTCTATTTTCACCCAAAAAATACCAAGGTAAATCCCATACAAAAGTCTCGCAAAACTAGTCAAAAAATTACCTGAAAACAATCCCATGAAATCTTCCAAAAGGTTTACGACCTTAGAGTCTCCCCACCTTATAATAGCTTGTTTTCTTGTTGTAGTCCTCACCACCTCTAAGATCCCAAGTCAAAAAGACCAGGCTAAATAGATTGCGTATCTGATTCTATCTCCCAAGTTTCCTAACGAACATGTCTATATTGCAACAATACACGAACTATCAACATGGATTTTCCCTACTATACATTCTAATTAGGATCCAACACACATATCAAATTCTCCTCAAAGGATTCATCTGATGTGGCTCTAAAAACACATATTTTTCCCACATATTTTTATTATATTTTCAATAAATTAATTAAATAATTTTTCACTTTATGGTAAATATAAACCATTTTGTATTTTTATAATTAATTTTAATATTTAATCAATTTTTATAATTAATTATGTATATTTAGTGTCTAAAATAAGTAATTTAGTCTTTCTAATTTTTCTAGAATAATAATTCACTAACTAGTTTTGGGATTTTAATCTATTTCACTTTTTAATAATATGAAATTTATATTAATTAATCATTTAAACATTTTGTTTGTATTTAATTAACATAGTTTTAATTTATCTATTTATCTGTTAATCTTGATTAATTAAAATAATTTAGCATTATTAATTATTTCAATCTAATTATTTTATACTGATTTTATTATTTTATTTATTTATTTCCTTTAAATTTAATCGAACAATTCTTTTTATATTTTGTAATTAAATCATTTTGTAAGTCTTTATTACAATTTAATAGTTTTATTTTTAATTTAATAAAATAATTCTTTTTATTTTTAATACTTCATTTAGTTAATTGTTTAAATTATTTTCATTTGTTAACTGTTTCATTTATTTTAAATTGGAGTAAACATTTTATACCACCAATGGGTATCAGTGACTCATTCTTTATTTTTCAATTTTTCTTATTTTTGACTCACTGACAGTTTCTTGTCGATCTCACGAACAATTTTATATCTCACCGACACAACAAGTTTTCTACTATCGGTGACTCAATGAGTCACCGATACAAATCCATCTCTCATTGTTGTCCCTTTAATAAATTTATTAATAAATTTTAATTTTAATACTTTACTTTAGTATTTTCAAATTAGTTTAACAAAAACCAATTTCTTTAATTAATGTATTAAATAATAATTTAATTCAATTTTGTGAATTGTAAATTTTAAAAATAATTAAATTCATGTGTATTTTTATTTATTTGAATTATTTAGTTTTTAATTTTAGTTTAAATATTTTTAGTTATATGTTTTTTTAATAAAATTAATTAAATTAAGTTTTAATCTTTGAATTTTCCTTTGTAGTTAAATTTATTTTAGTCACTGACATTTTTTCCTTCTATCGGTCTCACGATACACCCCGTATTATTTTCCTTTTATCGATCTCACTGAAGTTTCTGTGTCACCTCGTTGGTTCCTCACACACCTATCGAAACATTACCTAGCCTCATGAGCATGTTGCGGAGTCCCCGTGCTGCTGAGCTGGAGCTGACAGAGGAGGAACCGTCGTGCACCGTCGTGAGTAGAGGAGGCAGGGAAGGCGAAGTTGCTGCAGAGCAACTACCTATAGGGGAAATCGACCCCTCGTTCCTCGAGAGGAACATGGGGGGTTATTAAAATGAATAATAATAAATAATAATAAAATAATAATAAAATAAAATAAACGACAGATAAATTTTAATAAAATTTATAATAGAAAATAATAATATAAACAAAATAAATAACAATTTAATATAATATAAAACTAATTTGTAAAATAAAATATATAAAAACAAAAATAGTTAATAATAATTTATAAATAATTTTAACAATAATATATATTTTTTAATTATATTAATTAAAATTATCATTACTAAGAATATTAAAAAAATAATTTTTTAACTTAATTAAATAAAGAATTATAGATATTTAATTTATAATCTTTTTAAAACATAATAAAAAATTATCGAAAATAATAATTGAATTGATAATAATAAATAATTTTTTTAAATTAAACTAAAATAATTAAATAGTTAATAAAAAATGATAAATATTTTAACTAAACAACATTGAAAGGTAAAAAGTTAAATTAAAAACTAAGACAATTTAATGAAAATATTTCATTAATTAATATAAATTTCATATTATTAAAAAATTAAACAGATTAAAATCACAAACAATGATTGTTAATTATTATACATGAAAAATTAGAAAGTCAAAAATAATTGTTTTAAATTCTAAATATACAAAATTAATTATAAAAATTGATTAAATTATAAATTTAATTATAATAAAACAAAAGTGTTTATATTTACCAAAATGTGCAAATTTTTTTATTTAATGTTTTAAAAACTTAATAAAAAGATGTGGCAAAACTGTGTGTTTTTAGCACCACATCAAATTCCCCCACACATAAAGATTGTTTTTCCCCAAACAATTTCATGATTTTTTATCTTTGAATAACCGAAGTCTGTTTTATTAATCATTTCATTAATGTAACATGTCAAACAATTTCATAATAGAGGACAAGAAACTTGTAAGTATCATGAACCGAATCTGGCCGCCGCCAAAACCGGAACCAAAGCCAGCCCGCGACAAGCCTTGAAGGGCGTTCCTGATCCCCACGGGCTGGCACAAGTGCCCGGGTATCGTAAAATGATGTTTGGGAATGATCTACCGAAGTTTATAAACATTAAACCACAAACAAATTCAATAAAACGAATCTGGATTTTTCAACGGAAACCATCTTTTACAAAATTCAGAACTGAATTACATCTTTTAAAGCAACTCAAAAAGACTATAAAAAAGGTGCAAAATCACAATTCAATAGCCCAAGAACCCTCATGGAAAGGGGCACCGCCCTCAATCTATCTCCACAAAACTTCACCACCAAGGACATACTAGAAACCCAAAACACTGGAACTAAAAAATGTATCCAAACCTGAAACAACAAAATAACCAAATCTAATTACACCCAATGGTGTAAGTAGGGTGTGCTACAATTCCCAGTAGGATACCACCACTAAGAGATTCCATGTGATAAACATTCAAAGACAAAAAGCTTGAAAGTTTTCATAAACAGAAAATGCTAGTTACAATTTCAAAAAGATGAAACTAAAAAAACAGTTTTCAAGTGGGATATCATTAAGAATCACCACTTTTAAAAATAATGTCAACACTACTGAATTTTCCAGCCAACTATACCGTATGCCGATGGTAAGTACAAAGTAAATAATGAGCAGAAGAAATAAAAAATAACCCTTAGGCACTAGCTCATTCTGGGTCCCAGGTACCCCGTATCTCGGTGAGAGTAACCATCACAATATCTGTTCTCGTGCACGAGACACTAGTAGGGAACATACCCATAACATAGTGGTCCCTAATCATCATCATCATAGTTTAGTTAGTGTTGTAAGCGTCAATCTTGCTAAGTGAAACTGAGGCCAAACCCCACAGATTCACTAGCATACTAGTACACGTCCACCCACCTAGATACTCTGGTTTTCCCTTTGTGCTCAAACAAGTTCAACAAGCCAATAAATATATTTTTCACATAAAAATATCACTTCCACCTCACACATTAACTAAACAGCCCCATTTACATCACACAAGTCACAAACTCCACTTTTCATTGAAATGCATTTTGAAATCAAACTCACACCAAAATAGCCCACATATTTTTTGCATAACTTTCACAATTAAATACATCCTATAAAAATATTATAAACACCCTAAAAATAATCTAAAAATCACATGATATCCCACTCACATGTTTCATAAAAACCCTTTTTATAAACAAAATCCATTTTTCACATCGCACTCACACAAAAATCTAACATCACGTTCACACCTCTTTCACATTTCACTAAATCCATTAAATCTTTTTATCAATAATTTCCAAGAGGATACACATAACATGACAGACCTATTCAAATTTGAAATAGTCCATTTGAAAGTATAAACAATCCAAAACAGTTTTCCAATATGGTTTCACCTCTTACATAAATCCTTAAACCATTCAAAACTTTCATAAAACAATTCTAAAGAGTGTACCAAATCTTTTCACATAAAACCCATTTCAAAACCGTATTTCAAGGATAAAATCACACCAATAAAAATTGAAAACAGAATTGTCAGCCCCAAAAACATTTATTAAACTACCCCCAAGTGTTATACAAACACCTCAAATAGTACCACAAAAAATCCACATGAAAATCACATTTTCAAAATCACTTCCAAGAAGTACAATATGGTTTTATACCTTAAACCAATAAAAAAACCCTATATAAAACATTGTGGCACACCAATACCCTTCCAAATCATAAATTTTCATCCCAAACAATATTTATTAAACTAATTTCATATGTCCTAATACACACCCAAACAATACCCAAAGGGTTGCACATGAAAAACACCCAATTCTAAGCTGAAATGGAACTATAAAAATAAATGCTTAACCAAATTCAACGTAAACAATTTTCACACCACACACAGAATATTAGTAACATTCATAATAAGTAATTCAAGCAAACTAACTCATCTATGAATGATTACACATGGAATCACCTACCGGAAGTGTCAAATCCCTCAAAACATGGTGTGAAACATCAACCGCACCACCACCGCACCACAAGGAAGCTAAATCTGGACCTAGACCACAATATTTTACAAATAAATTCACCAAATAAAACCCTATATTCGAACGATAACTTCTAGAAATTTTAGAACATAATGAAAGAGAGAGGAAACCCTAAGGGAAAAGGAAGAAACCAAGAAGGAATCACTTACCCAAAACAATCCTGAAGAAAACGACCCAAAAACGACCGGAATAAGAATTTTAAAACCGATAAAAATATAAAGGATATTCTAACAAGAATAAGAAGGTCATGTAGGAATTTTAATGGGGGAAAAAGAATAAGAATAGAAGGAGTTATGAAATGATCAATTTACCTCTCCAAAATCTGGACTATTTCTGAAATCCAGAGAATTTTTGACTATTTTCGCGATTCTATCAAGCTCCAAATTGTGGTAGGAGGGAATGGGGGGGGGGGCGCCTTATGTAATTGGTATCGGGTGAGAGTTGGAATCACCGGGAAAACTCAAATAGTGAAGGATATATTAAAGAATTAAAATTTATTTTTAATGTAGAAAATGGGCTTTCGGGCAGGCCCAATTCCCTAAATAAAAACCCATATCCCCCATGATTATGGATTTATAAATGGTCCAAATAAATATGGTGGTGTTAATATGTTAGGGGATGACAATTATGAATCAGAATGGATGAAAAATGAAGAAAAATGAAGAAGTTATAAAGGAATTAAAATTTGTTTTTAAATATGGAATTGGGATCACGGTTTGGCCCAATTCATAAATACTCACTCATTCGTCCATAAATGCTTGGGAAACCCTCAAAACAAAGAATGAATGGAAATTAAATGTAATTTAACTTTAAAATAAGTCATGTATGTGACAATTATTCCCACCATGAAAACTTTCCGCCCAGAAAATTCACATCAAGGAAAAAGCAACAACCAAACCCAACTAAGAAACCAAGAGGTACTCCTTTACCAGGTTTCACCCCCAAAGGTCAGAACACCTGCAGTGACCAATTAAGGATTAATCTCACAAAAAAAAAACATATACCACTTTTCTGAAATGATCAATCACGTTCATACTTTATCCCAAAATAAAACACCTCAAACACTATCCAAAAAAGACTCAAGCAACTCACCCAAACGAACAATAACATTGAACAAGGCTACACTTACCTTACTTTAACTAATCCAGTGGGCACTCTCCAGTCCCAAAGATTACCCAAGAAAGATTTTGGTATCTAGATAGCTCTGAAAAAGGCTATCTACACCAAGCCATTACCATGGATAAATGTAAGTTACTGGTATAGGGGGACACAAATACCCTCCCAGCCATAAGAGACAACCAATAATTTTTTTTCTGAGACAAAATCAAGACACTAATAGGGGGAGGCCTGAACGGACTCCCTGGTACATAGGGTACACTTCCATTCAAAATTTTCGAAGGAACATACATGAGAAAAATAGTGGTTCTCCCCACCATAAGAACCAACCATCTTAACCGACTAGCATGTCCCGACACAAAAAAACCCAAAAATTTCAAGATTTGGGAAGGTCGCATGGTTAGTCCGCACAGTTTGTGAAACTGTGAACTAACTGTGCTGATCAATATTCCTGTATGGATTCTAGGCACTCTGTCTCTCTTAATTATTCACAAACCATGTGCTCAACCTGTCTAGCCAAATTTCCAACCATTATCCAAATACTCAATAGAAACCAAGGGGGGGGGGGTAATAACATTGGACGATATCATGGGTATAAGGCCCTCCACCTATTTCCACCAAACGTGAAAAACAAAAGAAAGAAAATGAAAACATATGTTTAAACACTTCATATCTTTCATATTTAGGATAGGACTTTGTACAAGGGTTTAAATGACCATGTGATTTCCCTTGACTATGAGCCAGCTTCTCTCCGAGACCTATGGCTGGAGCTCAAATGATTGAAGCATCATCGACCTCACAATTAGTCTTTTGAATCCCACTGAATGAGAATTATTCTTTCAGTGCCACAGAAAACTACACTGCAATCCCAGATAAGTTTTCCAGACATAACACATTCCAAACTCACTTTACCATATCCCGATATTTCACTGAAATGAGGGCTAAGAATATGCCCACACATCACACCTTGTTTCTTCAGGTGAGAAACAATAGAAGTAAAGAACACCTGCACTCACATTCCTTTAAAATTGATGATTTTGATGTTTTTACAAGGGAGAAATTTGCCCAACATAACAGGGACTCTCAGAGTATTTCACTACTTTCACCTATACGGTCAATCGATCACATGACATCATAAGGCATCACGGAACATGACCATTGTGACTGATATAAACAACGCATGGAGAGGGACCTTATACAACATCCCCAAACAACACATAATTCTAGAAAGTGGCCACAATATCTTCTCGTAACCAGATTTCCCACACTGGTAGTTTATTGTGAACTCTTTCTTCGAAGAGACTATGAAGGACTCATAGGCCCTCTTAGACACCATCCATACTGACAACCCCAGACAACATCCACCTTCGACGAATCTGGTAGCTTAAGAAACTAAGGTCTCTTTTAACCATCCACAAGAACTCTTCCACAACAAGAGGATCCAAAAAAACCAAGAATGTAAATGGTTTAGACTCATTCTACAAATCTTTAGAAAATATTACTTACATTGATCAACTGTAGGATTTTCCAACGACGAAACAATCCTATTTTCACTTAAGTTGTGCACTAACCCTAAATGGGGGCGTACCTTATCCAACGGGAGAACCCAAGGAGCCAACCAAGATGGTCCATTGGTAAAAAAAGGCCATAAACCAGATCCAATCACAAGAAGGTAACCACTATAAAGGTTTCCCGAAACATATCTTATAGGAGAATACTAACTGGTCCTTCTACCCAGCTTACCGACCAGACATAAACCCATAACACAGTTCAAATAGGAGGGGTTATTGGACTAAAAAAAACATCCCACAAAAACAACATTTTCAAAAAACCATAATAAAAACCATCCCAAACTATCCATCAATACATCATGTTTTTCTTAAGAACCTTTTCTTTGAAAACAAACGGTTCAACGGTAAGAGTATCGACCAATGGTACCCCATGGGCCTCACACATGCATGTTTTTGTGCCACACCAGACACCCTCCTCATATCTGTCCCGAAACTCACCCAGTCGTTCCATCAACCATCCATCATCCCATATAACCCCATGCATGTGGTCGCTAATGGAAATACAAAAGGATAAATCAAAGATTCATTCCACTTTTCAGAACCAAAATGGTAATCCAACACATCCTTTTTCTCAAAACCGCTAACCACAAGATTTCAAATCCCAATTCAAATATTACTAAAATTTTCAGAAAGACACAACCTTATATACAAGAACTCACATTCATGTTATTCACATAAATTTCATAACATCTCATCCCATTAAAACACCCTTTGATTTTTTAGAAAACTCTTTTGGAAACACTTTTTCAAAACCAACCTCAATACAGTTTCTGCCTTCAAAAGAGGTGTAATCACACCATTTTCCATTTCAAAATAATTCTGAATATTCAGTTCCAAAATTTCATAAATCATACGATTCCATATTTATTTGAAAATCATTTCACAAAAACAATACACTTCTTAAAACCAATTCACTTTAAAACCAAAGTTCCAAGATTTCAAAACTAAAGAACACAAGAAAATGCGAGAGGAAACTAGTTTTAGTGGGTGACATAGAAATATGGTTGGCAGCCATATTCCAATCACTTCGTTGTTACAGAGTGTGTTCTTGGGAATATCCCCGGCTCCACATGGCTTGTCAGGCCCTGCGAGCTCACTGAGACCATTAACCCAACTCTCTTTTCATTTACCCTAATCATCATTAAACCAAGAAAACCAAAGGACTATGAAAGGTCCCGACTTCCTATGGAGACCTGAATCCCATCATGAGGTGTGGTGATCAGCCACACTACTCATAATCAAAATTAAAAGTCCCAAAATTCCTAACTCCAGACTATCCCGACTATTCCCCAAATAACATGACTCAAAGTGAGCGAACCTCCTCTGATACAATTTTGTCATGAACTGAATCTGGTCGCCGCCAAAACCGGAACCAAACCCAGCCCGTGACAAGTCCTGAAGGGCGTTCCTGATCCCAACGGGCTGGTACAAGTTCCCGAGTATCGTAAAATGATGTTTGAGAACGATTTACCCAAGTTTATAAACATTAAACCACAAACAAACTCAATAAAACGAATCTGGATTTTTCAACTAAAACCATCTTTTACAAAATTCAGAACTGAATTACATGTTTTAAAACAACTCAACAAGACTATAAAAAAGGTTCAAAATCACAATTAAATATCCCAATAACCCTCATGGCAAGGGGCACAACCCTCAATCCATCTCCACAAAACTTCACCACCAAGGACATGCTAGAAACCCGAAACAATGGAACTAAAAACTGTATCCAAACCTGAAACAACAAAATAACCAAATCTAATTACACCCAAGGGTGTAAGTAGGGTGTGAGACAATTCCCAATAGGATACCACCACTAAGAGATTCCATGTGATAAACATTCAAAGACAAAAAGATTTAAAGTTTTCATAAACAGAAAATGCTAGTTACAATTTCTAAAAGATGAAACTAAAAAAACAGTTTTCAAGTGGGCTATCATTAAGAATAAACACTTTTAAAAATAATGTCAACACTACTGAATTTTCTATCCAAATATACCGTATGCCAGTGGTAAGTACAAAGTAAATAATGAGCACAAGAAATAGGAAATAACCCTTAGGAACTAGCTCGTTCTGGGTCCGAGGTACCTCGTATCTCGGTGAGAGTAACCTTCACAATAACAGTTCTCGTGCACAAGCCACTAGTAGGGAACATACCCATAACCTAGAGGTCACCAATCATCATCATCGGAGTTTAGTTAGTGTTGTAAGCGTCAATATTGCTAAGTGAAACTGAGGAAAAACCCCACGGATTCACTAGCATACTAGTACACATCCACCCACCTACATACCCAGGTTTTCCCTTTCTGCTCAAACAAGTTCAACAAGCCAATAAATATAGTTTTCACATAAAAATATCACTTCCACCTCACACATTAACGAAACATCCCCATGTACATCACACAAGTCACAAATTCTGCTTTTCATTGAAATGCATTTTGAAATCAAACTCACACCAAAATTGCCCATATACTTTTTGCATAACTTTCACAATTCAACACATCCTATAAAAATTTTATAAAGTCCCTAAAAATATTATAAACATCACATAATAGCCCACACACATGTTTCATAAAAACCCTTTTTATAAACAAAATCCATTTTTCACATCGCACTCACACAAAAATCCCACATCACATTCACACCTCTTTCACATTTCACTAAATCCATTAAACATTTTTATAAATAATTTTCAAGAGGATACACATAATATGGTAGGCCTATTCACATTTGAAATGGTCCATTTGAAATTATACACAATCCAAAACAGTTTTCCGATATGGTTTCACCTCTTACATAAACCCATAAACCATTCAAAACTTTCATAAAACAATTCTATAGAGTGTAACAAAGCTTTTCACATAAAACCCATTTCAAAACTGTATTTCAAGGAAAAAATCACACCAATAAAAATTCAAAATAAAATTTTCAGCCCCAAAAACATTTATTAAACTACCCCCAAGTGTTATACAAACACCTCAAATAATACCACAAAAGATCCACATGAAAGCGCATTTTTCAAAATCACTTTCAAGAAGTAAAATATGGTTTTACACCTTAAACCAATAAAAACCCTATATAAAACATAATGGCACACAAATACCCTACCAAATCATAACTTTTCAGCCCAAAAAATATTTATTAAACTAATTTCATATGTCATAATACACACCCAAACAATATCCAAAGGGTTGCACATGAACAACACTCAATTCTAAGATAAAATGGAACTATAAAAATAAATGCTTAACCAAATTCAACGTAAACAATTTTCGCACCACACACAGAATATTAGTAACATGCATAATATGTAATTCAAGCAAACTAACTCATCTAGTAATGATTACACATGGAATCACCTACTGGAAGTGTCAAATCCCACAAAACTTGGTGCGAAACATCAACCGCACCACCACCGCACCACAAGGAAGCTAAATCCAGACCTAGACCACAATATTTTACAAATAAAGTCACCAAATAAAACCCTATATTTGAACCATAACTTCTGGAAATTTTAGAACATAATGAAAGAGAGAGAAAACCCTAAGGGAAAAGGAAGAAACCAAGAAGGAATCACTAACCCAAAACAATCCTGAAGAAAACGACCCAAAAACGACCAGAATATGAATTGTAAAATAGATACAAATTCAATGGATATTCTAAAAATAATGATAATGTCATGTAGGAATTTGAATGGGGGAAAACTATTAAGAATAGAAAGAGTTATGAAAGGATCAATTTACCTCTCCAAAATCTGGACGATTTCTGAAATCCAGAGAATTTTCGACTATTTTCGCGATTCTATTGAGATCCAAATTATGGGATGATGGAATGGGGGATCGCCTTAGGTAATTGGGCTCGGGTGAGATTTTGAATCACCGGAACAACTCAAATAGTGAAGGATATTTTAAATAATTAAAATTTATTTTTAATGCAGAAAATGGGCTTTCGGGCAGGCCCAATTCCCTAAATAAAAACCCATATCCACCATGATTATGGATTTATAAATGGTCCAAATAAATATGGTGGTGTTAATATGTTAGGGGATGAAAATTAGGAATTGGAATGGATGAAAAATGTTGAAAAATGAAGAAGTTATAAAGGAATCAAAATTTGTTTTTAAATATGGAATTGGGCTCACGGTTTGGCCCAATTCATAAAAACACACTCATTCCTCCATAAATGCTTGGGAAACCCTCAAAACAAAGAATGAATGGAAATTAAACATAATTTAACTTTAAAATAAGTCATGTATGTGATAGTAAGTGAGGCTTTAAAAATGGAATGTTTCAAAAGAAGTCTTTCCCAACTACAAGTATTTACTAGATAATTAAAAGAGCAAAGAATCATCCACTTAGGAGGACGTCCAACCTCATATATGAATAAGACTAATGAATTGCTAGTATTTAAACTTATGTTATAAATTAATGAGTGATAAAAGGTTAAAAATCAATGGAATTAAGAACATAACAAAAAGAACCTTGTACATTGACTTTCACCTAAGTTTAAGTAATAAATATTTTTTTGAATCACCTTTTTGAACTAACCAAAATGCTTCCATACAAACCAATTATCTCCTTTTTTATCTCATGGTCATTATTTACCTCACCTTAATGATCTCATTTTTGACCCAAGATACTTTAGTTTATATTTTTCCAAGCCATATATCATGTACTAAGAACTGTTCATATGCAATTATTTATTATTGTACATAGGGATTTATGTTAATAGAAACACATATAGTCCCTAGGATATTATAGATTAACTGGGGTTCCTAAATACCCATTTTACTCCAGTTTCAAAAGAATTAAATAAAAAAAATTAAACTAGATCAAAAAGGTGATTACTTTTAATAATTTAAATAAAATTAGTCCTCTAAGATAAAATTCAATATTCCAGTTCCAAAGGTTATGATCTCTACACCACTAGCAGATAACCAATATCACTCTCCAAATTAGTTCATAACCAAAAAATTCATTAAACCATTAAGAAAAATCACTCAAAAATCATCATTCCTGACAAGTTTTAGATTCAAAGATAGTCCTGACATCTAGTAAAGTATCATCCTTAGGCAATAGTCAATTGAAGTATAATATACAGCTTAATGAACATAAAAATGAGAATGTATTTTGAAAAGTTTTAACCATTTTTTAAAGAAAAATATTAAAGAGCAGTGGGATTTGATAGGTTTCGAATTAGAGTTTTTTTTATTGCTGCTCAGTTTAATTTAATAAGGTCCACCATCTACTGCATTGTCACCACTTGCTCCACCGGTATAGTTTGGTTCTTCGCCGCACATCCCCACACATGCGTTTTTCTCTACAACACATGTCACTTAAATTTTACCTTGTTACTAACTCGCAGCAAGTTAGTTGAAATGAAACTCGATGAAAATCCATAACCTATATGTATAAGTACGACAAAAATAGAGATAAGTAAATGAATTAATTAATGTTATTGAAAAGATTAAATAATTATTGTGTTATATAACTAATAATAAACATATTAAAGTGAAAATAAAATTTTTGATTCATAATTATTTTTAGTTATTTATATTAATTATTTAATAATTAAAATATTTATAATCATTTCTATTATCAATTTAATTATTTTAGTTTGATTTAAAATTTTAATTTATTATTATTACTTATTAAATTATTTTTTGATATTTTAATATGTTATAAAAAGATTATAAATTAAATATTTAATATTCACTAATTAATTATGTAAAAAATATATTTTTTTAAATATTATTACTAAAAATAATTTTAATTAATATATTTAACAAGTTTATTATAATTAATGTATTTAACAAATTGTTTTTATAAATTATTATTATGTATTTTAGATTTATATAGTTTATTTTAATAATTAGTTTTATATTCTATTATATCATTATTTAGATGGTTTATATTGTCTTACACATTCACTAACATGTGAAAAATCATTTTAAACTTGGGATGAGCACAAAAACACAATAAGGGATATAAAAATAAGGAAAGAACACATTATTCCATAGCATTTGATCTGTTCAAGCGTGGGATGCTGCGGGGATCCTCCCAAAACCCTAAGGGGCTCCTCCGTCGTGCTGACGGTGGCTGCTGCGTCGGTCCCTCCCCCACTGCCAGGGGAGGGACCCTCACCATTCAAAACTAAACCTTCCTTCATACCTTTTTCTAACCCTGAATTTTTTCACCCTTTTCTTCAAATCTCGATCAGCCAGAAGGTCTCGGTGCTGCTCGATGGCTTCCCTAACCTGTTGTTGTCAACCGTGGAGTTCTAGGAATCCTCGGACCTACTAAAGCAAACCTTGGTGGCTAGATTTTACCAGCAACGACCTTCAATTGATTACTTCGATAGGCATGTATTCGATTCATGGGGTTTGCAAGATAGGGCGACTGTGGGCCTTCTGGATAGTCTTAAAATTATGATTTGTTTTTCATCGGAAGCCGACCTCAATCAGGCCTGGTCAAGCGCGCCTCACACCTTCAATGACTTCTGGTTCTTTCTGTGTCACTGGTCCTTTGATCTTCACATGAAGTTCGATCTTCCTTCAATGGAGACATGGGTTAGTTTTCCAAATCTCCCTCTAATGTTCCAAAATCCTGCAGTTCTTCATATGATAGGGAACCTCACTGGTAGGTATATGTGTTCTGATAGCTGCACTGCAGCCCTTTGTCATCCTGTTAATCCGCGTATATGTGTTGAAATGGATGTTTCAAGAGTCTCGTTTGATTATGTGTGGATTACGGTTGGAGAAGAGTACCGCTGCAAACAACGAGTGGTATATGAAAGTTGGATGAGATTTTGTGCCGGATGCAGACAACTGGGGAATTCGCAAGCCTACTACCGAAGGGAGATGAAGGCCTCTAGGCATATATACGATTGTGGTAGAGAGGAGGAGGTCCTTGAGGAGGCAGAGAGGATGGTGCAGGAGCCTCGAGGTTTGAAAAATGATTTGGGCAGGGGTGAACTCGATGGAATTTTGATTCGGGAGGATATGGAATCATCCAGGACATCAGGGGTCTGTGTTGTGCCAATAGAGGCAAAAGTTGGTCTCGACATTGGTTTTCGTTTTCCGGGGGCCTCTCAAGTCAACCCATCATTTGCAAGTGTATTTCACAGGTTGAGGAAGGATTTGGCGGGACCTCTTTCTTGCACCGATGGAGTGAGGGAGGAAGGCGGGACTAAGCAGGACAACGTCTGTGTTGGCCACAAAGGAAATCAGGGGTGAATTAGCTTTGTTGCGAACAGCAGTCGGAGAGGATATTGTTGTAGATAGAGATAATTTGTGGGGAGGGAGGCAGGGCCTTGGTCTGGAGGCAGCCCTGGAAAGAGAAGATAGGATTCTAGGGGGACCCAAGGCAGGAAACTGATCTCCTATACATTTAAGCAACAAGTTCGAGGGGCTGGCTCAGGTAGGAATGAGAAATGCCCTTGCTCTATCCGCGTAGGCCGTGGGGGTGTGCATGGAAGAATGTAGAGAGGATATTCATATCCTCTCAGCTGTTGAAGCTGCAAGTCCGAGATCTAGTAGGGGTAATAGGAGGAGGAAGCGTAGGAAGGATTACTCTTCTTTACCTCCACCTTTGGAGACCCGATCAACTAGAAAGTAAAACTCTAAAAAGGAAGTCCTTCAAGATGTGGATTCTCAGAGGTTAGGGGTTTAGGGTGATCAATTATTAGAGAATTTGTTATGCTCTGAGGAGGAAGCAGTTGAACAGATCTTAATGCTTAACGCGTCTGAAGAGGAGGCAGCTAAAATGATGGTGAGACCTTTAAGAATATCCCATAATGGGGAGCAATATGCCTGGGTTTATAATAAAGATAGTATTTTTGTCGGGGGTTTCAATAGAGGGATGATTAGAATTGATGAGTACATTTAGTCTGGGGATCGGCTGACCTCAGAGATTGATAATATGATGACAATGTCTCCAAGCAAAGTAACTTCTATCTCATGGAAGTTTTTCAGAGAGACAGTTACAGGTAATATCAGTTTACTTTTTAATGCCCCTTGATAAATTTGTGGGTTTTGGTCTTGGGTTGGATTTATTCGGGTTAGTTTGATGTTTTATTTTGTTTTCATCTTTTTGTGGCTTGAGGTGTTGTTTGGGTTTCCAGCATTACTAGGTTCTGTGTCAGATGGGGTTCAGAGCTTGTGGCCGCCACTTTTGCTTGCTTGTTTTGTCATCTGGTCAGGCATTGGTGATGGTTTATTGACATGATGCATTTGATGGGGTGAGACAGAGCCTGGATATGCTTGGGTTGTTTTTATTTTGTTGGTTTGGTTGTAATGGTTGTTTCTCACTTTGTCCTTAAAAGTGTTTTATAATAAAAAATGAATTTTCAGTCAGTCATGAATATTTGTAATGTATGAAGTCATTTTTATAAGACATAATTATCACCTGTGTATATATAATTACTTTTTGAAACATGAGATTCAACAATACATAAGAACATAAGTAGAACCATAAAGGTATCTTGGGAATTACTTACATAATATTGTAACCCTCTCGTCTACTTTAAAATTTTCAACCATCGCGACTACCTTACAATTTGTGTAACCATCACAGTTACACTTGGAGTAACCAAACGACCGACCTCCAACTTTCACATACCCAATGAATTGGAAGGAGATATAGGTCCCAATATTCCTCATAAAAAATTCCCAATAACCATAACTTAATCATACAACAGGAATAACTTCATAAAAACTTTACTTTTGAATTTTATAAAATTGATTTGTAAAGAGGATTTTAAAAGGAAAGCCCCTTATAAATACCATACCACTAAAAAGAGACTTAATGGAGTGGATGGAATAATTATATAAAATATAAATATACATAATTCAACATAATATAATCAGAATCCATCACACAATCACATTTAATACAACATAAATAATGGAGTAGAAGGTTAACCCAAAGAAGGGAAATGAGGTTAAGAATTCTCTTACCTTAGGATTGTCTTACTTAAAACATGTTTAAAAATATTGTATAATGGTTAAAAGAGTGTTATTAGTATTTTACAGAAACATTTTCATGTTTATAAAATCTTATAGGATCATGTGATAACATCATCCCACCCTTTAATTGTTAGTATTTTTCTGCTTTCACTATTTTGGGGTCAGTTCTTTACATGATTTCCAAGATTGGTTCATGATGGATGTTCTTGTCGATTGGAAGTGAAAATATAGAATTGGAATAGAGTAGTATTTATATATTTCTAGTACCATAAATTATACCATTTATAATTATTAATTCTTAAATTATGACGATTCATAAGTTAAAACAATAATGATGTTCGTTTAGATCATTTTAGTGGTTCTTTGATAATAATGACCTCATTTTGTTTTATAAATTAAAACCATGAGTACAAAAGAGTTCCAAAACCATGGATAAGACATAATATGTATATTATAACCTAGTTAAAACATAAAAATGGTTTCATGACTAGAATTTATGTACTTAATGAAAAATGAAATCACATCTTCCACGATGACGGTAATTCGACACATCATGGACAATGTTTTTAATTCCTTGAATTAGTGGTAGAGGAGAAGAAGAATGAAGAAAAATTTTCCATGAACATGAGAAAATATAGAATATACAAGGTTTTGTATCTTTCATGCCTATTTGATAAGAGGATGTGAGGAAAGAGGAAGAAAAGAAAGGAATCTTGAAATAAAAGAAAACTTGAGAAATTTCTCATGAAAACTCGGCAGCCTAACGACATCTCTTCAAATTTCATAAAAATAGTTTGATGAGAGGAAGGGGATATATCATCACTCTTACATAGTATGGATAGTAAGGGGGGATATGGAATGAAATATCCCAACATAATCTAAAGGTAAAGTAATAGAAAAACCTAAAATTAATGAAAAGAAAGAAAATACAAGAGGATGTTTACCTCTTGATCTCTTCTCCTTGAGATCCTTCTTAAGGAATTTGGTTTTGGTCTTTTGGTGAGACCAGTAGATCTAAGATGCAGGGAAGATCTTTTTGAGGAGTATTGGGCAGAACTTAGGCATGGCTCAAGGCTTGAGAGGTTTGGGAAGAAGAGAAGAGTGAGTGTGGTATTTATAGTGGAGGAAACTTTTCATTATTTTAATCATTATTATATTTTTTTTGCCCAGGATTATGAATATTTTTAGTTCATGTAACCTCAAATAGTAATAATGGGATGTGAGTTCGAACCAAGTGGCCTTACATCACTTATGATGTCATAAATAGTGTATTTTACTGATAATTTGATTATACGTTATTTTACCATATTTCACTATTCATCGAAAATTCAATAATTTCAAAAAAATTTCCTAAAATTTACTCTAACCATTTTTCGACGTGTATAATTAAAAAATGAAGCCAATTTTTTGAAAATAATTTTATAAATATTATTAATTTATTTTTAAATAAAAGCATACTTAATTAAAAAATTATCAATTCTAATTCTATAACTACTTCTATATCATGATGAAAAATTAACCAAGATGTTATTATCTTAAAGCCTTAAAAAAATTAAAAAACAATAAAATTTACTATTCATTAGGGTTTGTTACTATTCACATTACTATTCATATAGGTATGTTACTATTCACAAAAAAACAAGTTGGTTTCATCAGACTCCCATTAACCTACTGAACACAATAGTAGTTGACAATTTTTGAAATTCAAAACATAGTCGTGGTAAAATTATGTTTAAAGGGTAGTTATAAATATCTACTTTAAACAAAGTTACATGCATTTCTATTTATTTTTAGAAAAACTTGGGGTGTTACATTATCCCCACATTCTGGAAATTGCGTCATCGCAATTTTTTTTACTTGTTAAACAACTGAGGGTACTTTTCCCTCATAGAATTTTTAGAATCCCATGTTGCTTCTTCAACCATGTGGTTTCTCCACAAAACCTTTTCCCGGAGGATTACCTTATTCTACAATACTTGTTCCCTTTGATCAAGAATATGATATTGTTTCTCTTCATAAGAAAGGTTCTCTTCTAGATGAACTGCTTCTAGGCTCAAGACATGTGATGAATCTATCACATACTTTCTCAACAACAAAACATAAAGAAATTTGTACCTAAGACAAACTTGGAGGAAAAGCTATGTGGTATGAAACTGTTCTAACATTCTCCAATATTTCAAAAGGACCATTGAATCGTGGACTTAGTTTCTGTTTCTTACTAAAATGCATCACACTTTTCAAGGAGAGATTTTAAGGAAAACATGGTCAACAACATCGAAAGAGAAGTCTTTCATTCTGTTATCTGCATAACGTTTCTTCCTGCTCTGAGCTGTCCTTATGTGCTGTTGGATCATCCTCACTTTCTCAGCCACTTCTTCTACAAATTCTAGCCCCATCAACGTTCTTTGACTGACTTCATCCCAAAATGTTGGAGTCTGACACCGCTTCCCATACTAACCCTAAAAAGGGGTCATCTGACTACTAGAATGAAAACTGTTATTATAAAAAAACACAACTAGAAAATGGGGCTACTACCACAGACCTATAGCAATGGTTTTAAAACCGTTGCTATAGGCAGATATAGCCACAACTCGGTGGCCTATAACCACGGTTTTAAAACTATGGCTATAGACTTATTTTCTGTGGCCCATGGCCACATTTTTGTGGCCTATAGACATAGTTTGTAAAAATGTGGTGATATGCCAATTTTCTCGACACCCTATAGCCACGGTTTCCCAAAACCATGGCTATAGGGTTCTCGTGCTTCGGCGAGAACAAAAATTCCCACAAAAAATTTGGTGGGAAGACCTACTGCCACGATTTTTAGTCTATTCCCATAATTTTTATTGATATATATATATATATATATCATAATATATATATTTATATCCAAATTGTGGTGCGGTGTAGTGGTATGGGCGTTGGATTACAAAGTGGTGGTGCAAGGATCAAATTCCACTAGGGACATTTTGGATTTATGCTATTGCCACTGGTTTCTGAGACTATTTCCATGGTCTAAACAGTGGCTATAGTTCAACTACCACAGTGTCAAATTTGGAGGGCTATTGCCACAATTTTCAAAATCTTGGCAACAGGTAGCTATTTCCATGGTTAAAACTTTGGCAATAGGGAAGGACCTACTACCCCGACGATAGGGGCCACAGTTGTCCAAAACTGTGGTCTTAGCCTAAGGCCATAGTTTTGGGGCCTATTGATATGGTTTTGAACCATGTAAATATCCATTTTTTCTAGTTGTGAAACTCAACTAAAGAGATATGTTGATCCTAACTTCCATGGTAGTCCATTGAACAAGCTCGAAACATATCCGCCAAAGTTTGAATTGTTCGTTCTGACTACCCATCTGAATGAGGATGAAAAGATGTACTGAAATTTAATTCCATACCCAAAGATGTATGAAGTCCCTTCCAAAAGTTAGAAGTGAACCTGGGATCCAGATTAGATACAATAGAAAGATGAAATCAATGTAACCTGACAATATCCTTGGGGTACAGTCAATATTGTTTATCCAAAGACATTGTATCTAAAATATAAATAAAATGTGCAAATTGTTTCAGCCAATAAACATTAACCCAAATCACATTGTTTCCTCAAAAATTATTTGGTAGTCCGAACAAAAAGTCCAGGGATACATTCTCCCATTTCCACTCTGTCACTGGTAAAGTTTGATGTATCCCTTTCGGTAACTGCCACTCTGCTTTAAACTGTTGACATGTCAAACATTTCATGGTAAACTCAGGAATATCTCTTTTTATTCCATCCCACCAATAATACCTCCAATGGTCTCTATACATCTTAGTACTTCTAGGATGAACTGAAAATGGGGAACTATGAGCTACGCACAACAAATCTTTCATCAACTGAGAATCAATACGTATGTACAACCATTTTCCAAATCTTAAAACACAATAATTATCAAGGTCAAATTCAAGAAACTTACTCAATTTAACCAATTATACCTTTTTATTTAGCTCATGGTCTTCCTTCTACTCTCTCTTAATTCTACCTGATAAAGTTTTCTGCACTGAAACATGAAACAGAACAGAGGTATTTCCTACACCAACAACTTCTAAGCCAAAATTCATCAAATCATTAATCAAGGGATCATGTTCCAAACTTATCATGGTTAATGATTCATGATGTTTCTGACTCAAGGCATTCGCCAAATTTTTTGCTTTTCAAGGATGGTAATTGATCATGCAATAATAATCCTGTATGAGTTAATGCAATATTCTCTGCCTCATGTTTGATTACTTCTGAGTGAATATATACATCAGACTTTTATGGTCAGTATATATGTGACATTTGGCTCCATATAAATGATGCCTCCAATTTTTGAAAGTTAAAAACCATAGATTCCAATTTCAAATCATGTGTCAGATAATTTTCCTCAGGAGGTTTAAGTTGTCTTGAAGAATAGGCAATTACCTGATAATTCTGCCAAGTCCCTTCAAAGATGTATAACTGTAGATGACAAACACACCATTCTGGGAAGGAAAGGGAAAAACTAGATCATTCACAAATCTCTTCTTCAGCTCCTGAAAACAAACCTCAACTTCTTATGTCCAAAAAAATTTAACCCTATTCCATGTTAACTTAATTATCGGGCTAGATAACTGTGAAAAGTTCTTAACAAACCATTGGTTATAACCTACTAACCCAAGAAATATATGAATCCCTATATCATTGGTGGGTCATGGCCATTCATCAACTACTTTAGTTTTGGAAGGATCAACTATTATTTCATCCTTATTTACAATGTTGCCATGAAAAGAAATTTGTTGCATCCAAAAAGCACACATGCTGAATTTTCCATACAGTTTTTTTTCTTTTATAGTTTTTAAAAAAAACCCTTAGATGTTTTTCATGCTCCTCTTTATTTTTAGAAAATACCAAAATGCCATCAATAAATACAACCACAAACTTATCCAAGAAATCTTGAAATACTCTATTCATAATATTCTTGAATACAACAAGTGAATTAGTTAACCCAAAGGGAATAACAACAAATTTATAATGCCCATATCTAGTACAAAAGGCTATTTTTGGGTAGTCATCCTCTTTCACCTTCAACTGATGGTATCTAAATCACAATTCAATCATGGGAAAGTACTGAGCTCCATAGAGCTGATCAAACAAGTCATTGATATGAGGCAAAGGATACTGGTTTTTAACAGTGATGTTATTCAAATCTCTATAATTAATGCAAAGTCTCATGGAACAATATTTCTTTTTAACAACCAAAACATGGCTCCCCATGGTGAAGTGCTACGATGAATGACGCCTTTATCAAGAAAATCATGCAACCGATTATTCAATTCAAGAAGTTTTATTTGAGCCATACGATATGGGTGTTTTGAAATTGTATTAGCATAAAAAACTAAGACAATTGTGAATTCTACTTCTCGATTAGGTATGACATCGGGTAACTCATCAGGAAAAACATCAAGGTATTCATTTATCACTGGAACATCATTAATATGAATAGTTCCCTTATTTTCAATAAAATGATAAATATAACTTTCATTTTCATCTATTAATAGTTTCTCAACTTCCTAATATGTTATCAATTGTATGAGTTTGTTCTTGTATACAAACAGAAACTCTTTCTAAATTTTTTTCTATCTCTACAGTCAATCATGGTATGATAAACAGAAAGTCAATCCATTCCCAGAATAACATCAAACTTAGCTAAGGATAAAACAACCAGGTTTGTAGGTGAATTATTTCCACAAACCACAATAGAAATATTCTTATAATCCTTATTTTCAATAATATTTCCCCCTAGTGTTTTAACAAAAAGTTTGGGACTCATTTGATGAGATGATATTTCCAATTTACTAGATACTTTCTCAGAGATAAAGGAATGTGCTAACCCCTTATCAATCAAAACATTATAAAAATATTAGTGAACAAACAAAGTACCTGATAAAACTTTATTGGATGGCCCGATATCTACTAACATAGTCGCAAAGGATCTCACTACACCTTTCTGCTTGTAGTCTGGCTTCTTTGCATCATTCAAATATCTCTTTGGGAAGAAATTCAAATAATGACCCATCTCAGCACATTTAAAATACTTTACAGTTTGCATATCTGGATTAGTCTTTGGATCATTTTCATCACAATCTCGGTCCATATGTCCTACCTTACCACATTTAAAACACTTCCCAGTTTTTCTAAGACATTCCCTAGCATGCTTTTGGCCACACTTTTTACAAACTGAAAATTGGATTTTCTTACCATCAGGTTTATTTGTTTGATTCTTACCCATCGCTTTCCATCTATACCTCTTCTCCTTATTTAAAAAATGCACATGATCATCAGCACTCCATCACTACCCTCTCAGCACATCGGAAAAGTTTCTCATAACTTTTGAATTCATGGGAGATCAACACCCTTCGATACCTTGGCTTCAGTTCTAAGTATAAGAGGTTGATTTTATATCAAGGTCCAGAATAATATTTTGAGCATACCTTTCTAGTTAGGTGATGTTTTATTCATACACAACCACTGAATATTCCCCCTTTTTCTTCAATTTATGGAATTTCTTTTCCCTCCTATGTTGCACCACCTGAGTAAAATATTTTTCAAAGAAACGGATTTTAAATTCATCCCACTCCAAGGCATAAAAATTATCTCAACCCATGATATTCCTTCCCATTGACCACCATTGACCAGATTCCCCTTCAAAATGATAAATGACAAGACTTATCTTTTGATTGTCTAAACATCTCGTAACATCGACTATCTTTTCAAGGGCTCTGATCCATCCTTTAGCTTCTACTGGGTCTAAAGATCCATTGAAAGCTGGAGGGTGTTGTCTCATAAAATCTTCCACTACTATAATGTTACGTTGTGGTAAATATATTTTTTCTCTTGCATGGATTCCACCACCATTTATTTTCTGCGTTAGCTGATCCATTACTAGCACAAACTGCTCGATTCCAATCCCTACCATTTCAGGCTGTAGATCCGGAAGGATGTCATTTTTTTGGTGCCTCTCCTCTTCAAAATCCCGATTCCTTCTGTAGACAACCATTATGAACAAATATATCATAGAATAAGAAACAAAGTAATATTTACATTCAAAAACACTTCAATTAACAATAGAGTAAATATCATTTATGGTATTCTTTTAACATCATCATAACCCATAAAGTTATTTAACCCATCATCTGACACCAACTATAAGGACTCATAATTATTACATACATAATCATGAATTAAGTCAAGAAAACACTTCCTTTTACATTTACAATATTTTCATTTTTAGAGCTTTAGATAATTGGTACATAATACATTCATAGCATTACACATTGTTACAAAGTTGATACCATAAAAACAGTTTTTATTTTTTTCCAAAATTAAAGACATTAAAACCTAAAACATGATTCCTTGAAAATTATTCAACATTTAATATGGCTTCATTATTTGTCTTAAATATCTAATAACCTATGAAAAATCATTTTAACTTGTTATGATCACAAAAACTCAGTAAGGGATATAAAAATAATGAAAGAACACATTAGTCTAGGAATATTTGTAACGTATGGAATCATTTTTATAAGAAATACTTATCAACTGTATATATATATACTTACTTTCTGTAACATGAGATTAAACAATAAATAATAACATAAGTAGAACCATAAAGGTATCTTGGGCATTACTTATATAATCTTGTAACCCTCTTGGCGACCTTATAATTTCTACCCCTCTTGGATACATTACAATTTGTGTAACCATCACAGTTACACTTGGTGTAACCATACGGATGACCTCCAACATAATCATTCCAAATGAATTAGAGGGAGATATAGGTCTTACCCTTCATCATAAAAAATTCCTAGGATCCATAACATAATCATAAAACATGAATAATTTCATAAAAAGATTTCTTTTGAATTTTTTAAAACAGATTTCTAAAAGAGGATTCTAAAAGAAAAACCCCTTATAAATATCATACAATAGAAGAGAGACTTTATAGATTGGATTGAATATATATATATATATATAAACTGTAAATAGACATAATTAAACATAATATAATCAAAAACCATCACAAAATTAATTTCAATACCACATAAATAACAGAGTAGAAGGTTAACCCAATGGATGAAAATTGGGTTAAGAATTCTCTTACCTTAGGCTCATATTACTTAAAACTTGTTTAAACATCCTGTATAATGGTTAAAATGTGTTGTTAGTATTTTAAAGAAACATTTTAATGTTTATAAAATTTTATATGATCATTTAATAACATCATTTCACCCTTTAATTGTTTTTATTTTTCTCCTTGCACTATTAATGGGTGAGTTCATTACATGATTTCCATGATTGGGTCATGATGGATGTTCTTGTCGATTGGAAGTAAAAAATACATAATTGAAATGGAGTAGTATTTAAATATTTATATTACCATAAATTATACCATTTATCATTTTAATTCTTACATGAGGATGATTCATAAGTTAAAACATTATTGATGTTTGTTTATATAATTTTAGTGGTTCTTTGATAATGACAACCTCATTTTGTTTTATAAATTAAAAACATGTGTAAAAAATAATTCCAGAACCATGGATGAGACATAATACAAATATTATAACCTGGTTAAACCATAAAAATGGATTCATGACAAGAAATTAAGGATTTAAATAAAAATGAAATCACAACGTCCACGATGTCGGTAATTCGACACATCAGTGATAATGTTTTTAACTCCTAGAATAATTGGGAGAGGAGCAGAATAATGATGATAAAAATTCCTTAAACATGAGAACATCTAGAATATACAAGTTTCTGGAGCTTTCATACCTCTTTGTTAAAATGAGGGGAGTAAAGAAGAAGAAAAGAAAGGAACCTTTATGTAAAATAAAACTTGAGGAATTTATCATGAAAATTTGGCAGCCTAACGACGTCTCTTACAATTTCATAAAAATAGTTTAATGAGAGAAATGGGATATCTCATCACTCTTACATAATATGAATAGTAAGGGAGGATATGGAATGAAATATCCAAGTATAAGCCAAAGTTAAAGGAAGAGAATAACATAAAATGATAGAAAAGAATGAAAATAAAAGGGGATACTTACCTCTTGATCTCTTCTCCTTGAGATCCTTCTTAAGGGATTTGGTTTTTTTATTTTGGTGATACTTGTAGCTCTAGGACGTGATGAAGAGCCTTGGGAGGATTATTAGGCAGAAATTAGGCATTGATCAAGGCTTGAGATGCGTGGTAAGAAGAGGGGAGTGAGAGAGGTATTTATATTGAAGGAGAGGGGGCATTTTCATTATTTTAATAATTATTATAATATTTTTTTCCCATGATTTTGAATAGTCTTAATTAACATGACCTAAAATAGTAATAATTTCAAGTGAGTTCGAACCAAGTGGCATTATATCACATATGATGTCATAAATTTTGTATTTTTCTGATAATTTTATTATAAGTTATTTTAATGTATTTCACTATTCATCAGAAATTATAGAATTCTTGAAAAATCCTAAAAATTTACCCTAACCATTTTTCAACATGTAGAATTAAAAAAGGAATTCTGTTTTTTGAAAATAATTTTCTAATTATTATTAATTTAAATTTTAAATAAAATCATACTTAATTCAAAAATTAACAATTCTAATTCTATAACTACTTCTATATCACGATGAAAAATTAACCGAGATGGTATTATCTTAAAACCTTAAGAAAATACAATAATAATAAAATGTACTATTCATTATGGTCGTATTAATATTCATATTTCTATTCACAAGGTATTTTACTATTCACAAAAAAACTTAGTTTCATCAGACTCCAAATAACTTACTGAACACAATTGTTGCAGATAGTTTCTTGAAATTCCAAACATAGATATGGAAAAATTATGATTAACGGATAGTTATAAATATCTACTTAAAAAAAGTTCCATGCATTTTATTTATATTTAGAAAAACTTGGGGTGTTATAAGCATAATGGTGTAGGGTCAAACCATAGGGAAAGTAGGTGAGAGTTCTAAGGGTTTTAAAACAGACAAACTCCACTGTTGTCAGCAGTGGGGATACTTCCATTTATTTTTTTTATTTTTTTTATTTTACTTATTTTATAAAGGTAAAACAATATGAGGTACGCTTTTATAATTTCTTATTTACTAAAATTAATTTGAAATAGATTAAGGATAAGTGAAAATGAAGAATGAAAATGTAGTGGTACAATAATGCTATGTGTTGATCACAAAGTGATCTTGGGAGGTTTACAATATTCTACTTAAAAGTTTTCATCTTCATTTGAATGAATTAACACCCCAAAATCAAGGGTTAAATCTTTCTCTCTAGAATAATTGACATGCCACATTGAAATTATTGAAGTTTTCCACTTTGAGAAACTTCAGTTAACAAAACAATAAAAATAATATCAATAGAAAACTATCTCACCAAAATTTTATGAATTTTTTTAAATTAAATATTTTATGAGTTGTGTCCATGATAAATCTTGTAAAAAGACCAATGATTATAAATTAATTTAAATTAGGTGTTAATTCAACTAAAGGTTTGAGAACCAGATTCAATCTCACTGATAGATCTATTTCTCAATAAATAAAATTTTAAAGAAGAAGAAGAAAATAAATCCAGTTGAAATTTAAAACCCCATGAAAAAAGAAATTAACCTAAGATAATATTAAATTTTAAAAAAAACAAATACACTATAAAAAATATAATAACAGAGGAAGATGGATACTCCAAGGAGACAACATGAGAAGTTATAGAGAACTGGAGTTGCAGGAGCAAACAGCAGTACATGATCATCAATTTCAGTGGGAGGATCCTTCGTCATCTTCTTTTGTATGATTTACATTGTATTTACTACTATTGAAATTGAATATGATCTTAGGTTAATTTTTTTGTTCAATGGTTTTAAAATTTTAACTGGTTTTATTTTCTTCATCTTCATTCAAATTTTCTTTATTAAGAATCAGATTCTATTGGAGAGATTGAATGTAGTTCTAAAACCTTTAATTTAATTTTCACCTAATTTTACTTACTTTCCTATCCTTGATCTTTTGGCGGGATCAATAATGGATAAAAATCATAAAATATTTAATTTCATAAAATTCAAAATCTTTTGGTGAGATAGTTTTATGTTGATATTATTTTAATCAATCTGCGAACTGATGTTTCTCGAAGTGGAAAAATTCAATAATTTCAATGTAGTGTGCTAATTCTTATAGTGAGGAAGGTGTAACCATTCATCTTGAAGTGTGAATTAAATCAAATGAAGAAACATACTTTTTACCATATGATTTTAAATCTCCCAAGCTCACTTTGTGATCAACAATCAACACTCTTGTTCCACTACATTTCCACTCTTCCTTTTAAATACTCTTTTATATGTTTCATAATTAGTTTAGTAAATAGAGAATTTTTAGAACCTAATTCATCATGTTTTAGATTTATATAAAAAGTAAATGTAATTTTTTTTAAAAAGATGTACCCCTAGAACTGACCACAATGGTGTTTTCCTATTTTAAAACACTTAGAACACATACCCGCTCTCCCTTTGGTTTGACCCTGCACCATTATACAAGATTTGGATAAAATTTAATTTTGTTGTTTGTGATGACCTCTGGAACCTGTCAACATCTAAATCAAGCTCATCATCATCCAAATAAATCAAATGAGAAAGGTCAGGGTGATACCACTGTAGTTTTGACACATGAAAAACGTCTTGCATAACACTCTATCTCTATAGAAAAGACCATAATTATGCCACCAGCCAGATTCTACCCCCAACATAAAATGGTTCAACAAGCCCGAGCACCAATTTTCTCTGTCTCAGTATCATACATTGAAAAAATCAAGGAGACACCCCAAGGAATACACGATCACTCTATGAAAATTCTAGGGGTTGTCAATGTTTATCAACATATGACTTATGTCTACTGTGATCCATATCCCCACATTTTCAAATCAGCTAAACCTACTTTGATGTCTCCTAGATGAGACTCAGACCTAATAACTCTAGATCACGAAGCTCTATCCAATATAATGGTTATCTGAATAGACTACTATAAGAAGACTCATATGGTTCCATCCATATTGTTTCATGATAAATATTTTTATATGAAAACTCCAAAAAATCTAGGTGCTTATCCCAAGATCCACTAAAGTCTAGGCCACAGGCTCAAATCATATCCTCAAGCCCCAGTATAATAGTTTCTGACTATCGATCTATCAATGGGAGGAATTCCATAGTGAGTAAAACCTACATACGAAGCACCATCTATAAGACCTACCAGAAGCCTGAAGTAAACCATGAGTCATGGTCTCTAAAAAATAGTTTTTGGAAACCCTTCTAGATGAAATATCTCTCAAACTAAAAAATCTCTCAACTTATTCACTAATAAAATATCCCGTTTAGGAATGAAATGTGCTACCTTTGTCAAAGGTTTGTCAAAGGGTCCATAATCACCCAAATAGAGTCATTATTTTGAGGTGTCATCGGGACAACCACCACCAAATCCAAGGCAACATCATCCAACTTCCATTATTGAATGGGAAAAAATTGTAGTAAAACCCCATGTTTTTGATACTCAGCCTTTACCTGTTGATAGGTATTGGATCATGTCACGAACCCTGCTATCTCCTTTTTCATTCTAGGACATAAAAAATAGCGTCGTACTTTATGATACATTTTGGTCACAACTAGAGGTACAACCCACTTTAAGGTATGAAATTCCCACATGATACCTTCCTGCATACATGTAGGAAAAATAACCCGGCTCTTGAAATTGATGATCTCATACTCATAAATTATCCAATTGGAAGGTGATCCCCACCTTAAAGGCTTTCCCTCAAGGTAAAACATTCTAGATAATCAAACTACTTTTCCGTAATATAGCTCAAAAAGAGTAGAATCTAATGAAACTGATATGAGATTCATTTGGTCTTGACTCTCCTAAACCAAAATATGCATCTCATTCAACAAGATCATAATCTTATACTATACACTAGTCTCACAAAATGTCTGAGTATGAGGTTTCCTCCTTAATATATCAACACCACTACTTCCTTTCCTGGGCATATATGATGGATCAAAATCAAAGGACTACATATACTAAACCCATCTTCACTCCCAAAGATTCAAATATTACATTGAAAATATATACTTAATGCTTTTTTGATATGAATACACAGTAAACATTTCAGGCAATAGATAATTTTTCCATCACTTAAAGGCACAAACCACTACATCATGTTCAATGTCATGTGTTGGGTAGTTTTGTTTATGTGGCCTCAACTACCAAGACCTGTAGGCCACAAATCAATCTTCATACATTAACACTACTCCATTACCTATTCTCGAATCATCACAATACACGATATACTTCTCACCTGAATTGGGTAGGATCAAGACTGGTGCCATTTTCAAGTGCTTCCTTAATTCTTTTAAGTAATTATCACAATATTCAAACCATTTTAACTTTGTCCCCTTCTTGGTCAAGCTCGAATGTGGAACATGAAATATGGAAAAGTCCTGGATGAATCTATGATAATATCCTAATTATCCAAAAAATTTGTAGATATCGAACACATTCTTAAGATGCTCCCAAGAAACCATTTCCTTAGTTTTCTCTAGGTCCACTAATACACATTCCTTTGAGATGATGTGACCTAAGAACTGCACCTTATCGTTAAAAAACTGACACATAGATAGTTTAGCATATAGCCAATGCTCTCTTAGTATAATTTTTAAAATTTCAAGATTTTGGTCATGACTGTCACGAGTCTTGGAGTACCCCAAGATTTCATCCAAAAACACAATAACTAACTGATACAGGTATGGATGGAAGATTCAGCACCTTAGGACGATAAACACTATTGGGGCATTTGACAACCCAATCTATATTAATACAAAATCATAGAGGTCATACATGCTTCTAAAAGTAGTCCTCAGTATATCATAATGTCGAACTCCCAAATGATGATACCCTAATATCAATTCAATCATTCAGAAAACACAAGATCCCCTCAACTGGACAAAATGATCATCAATACATGGAATATGATACTGGTTCTTCACAATCATCTAATTTAACATTTTATAATCAAAACATAAGCACAAATTCCCATCATAATTATTTGAAAATAAGAATGGATAACTCCATGGTGAAATACTTGAATAGACCTCCATCATCAAGTATCAGAGTAGAAGCTTGGTCTGTGTGCTCTCCCAATTGTTGAGTAATTGTCCATGCTCATCCTGCCTGGATATCCCATTCACCATAATGAATGTAGTTATCACCCTTTAGAGATGTAAAATCCACTTTTATATAGTAAATATATATGTGGGCTAGATATAGTTGATGTTATTCATAATTTCATTACTTATTAAATACTCCCTTCAATGATTTTATATGAAATGTGCATAATTTATGTTAAATATTAATGTTTTAATACTAAGTATAATTTCTGAGCATTTTTTAGAAGTAGTCCAATTGAGTTAGTTTAATATTTTATTTATAAATATCACAATACTGATCAAAATTGTGTGGTTCCTCCTTTTTAGGATTTTCAATTCAATATAAAACATTTCATTAGAAGGGATCATGGGCCAAATATGCCATTTTAAGGCCCATATCGACCACATAGTAAGGCCTACATAATCTTTGAAGAAAATAGACTAGCCATGAAGATTTAATTGCTGGGATCAATCAGGAAGTCCAAATTACTTTATTCTAATCCAAAGTTCATGTGATAATTAAAGGAGTATTGGATAAAAATTTCAAGTTCCAACTCCTAAGACAATGGGCCCAACTGATTCATTTAATCTCAGCCCACATTTTTGGATGAGAATTAAAATCCGTATAGTGTTGATGACATGGCTCCTGATCTAGACATAATTTTGAGCTAATATATTTCATTTTGAAAGAGGAGATATACGCAGCAGACTTTTCTGATGAAATCATTTGGATTTGAATGCATCTTCCTGTTCCAAAAACCATTCACATTTTGGACATCGAAAAATCATGGATAGAAATGGATAGTTTACCTTTGTTTAATAAAACTGCTATAACTTTGGCTCCATAAGTCCAAATGCCCCCAAATTTTGAGAGTAGTCGGAAGACATTACTATATAAAACGTTGAAGAATGAGATATTTGGAGATTCTGCTTTTTGAATAGCCAACATGGCAATGAAATTGGAGGGACAGATTGAGAATGAAAACAGTCCACTTCCTTGGGCAATAAATGCATCCCCCTCATGTCCTTCAAGGGGGTTGGCATTTCAGAAGAGAGGAGATCGTATTGGCACGACCAAAGCCTTTCTAAAGGATTTGGAGGACCTTCCGTACTCAATTTTTCACTTGAGATACCTTTACTCATCTCTTTCATTTCATTTACTTTTGTGTTCTTCTTCATTTGAAATCTTGTAAGTGTTTGTTTTGTAATTCTATTTTAATGAATGTTTCTTCTTCAATATCTCTTACTCTCACCCAACTTCTGTAGTTTAATATTAATGTTCTTAGAATAGCATAAATCAAGTTAAAATCCATTCTCTTATTTTTCTTCCTCATTCATTCTAAATTCTATATTTAACAATTTCTTCATCGTTTGTGTGTGTGTTCAGAGGACTACTCTTAGCTTGTCCCTTTCTTTTTATTCTCTTTATAATTCATCACCATAAATATATATTACCAAATTAATAACCATCTTAGTTGATGATTAAATCTCTCATTGGGGTGAGTTTTAATTTTATTATGTTAAGAGATTGAGAGCTTTTGGTTGATGAGTATTCGTTAAATTAACATTGTCTGTGTTGGAATTAGCATGTCCTGGATTAATGAATTGTTTTGTTTAATGTGTGGTTTACATGGATTATTGGATCCATAAATACAATACCATAAACAAGATATGATCATGATTAGAACCCTAAGTTATGTTAAGGCTTTTATTAAAGCCTTAACAATTGCGAATTCAAATCAATGTCAACTTGTGACATGGGTGTTAATTTAAATGCAATATAAAGAAAAGCTCAAGGATATCACAAGCTTAACTACCTAATGATGAACTCATCCAAATCATTATAAATTTGTTAAATCAATCATAATCTATTAGTCATTTCAATTATGCTCTGCAAACAAACCTCCCAATCAGAATACAATCAACTAAAAACAAACGACTATTAAAAAGTATCATCATCGAGGATTCGACCTGAGTACTACTATACACATTAGCAGAGCACTAGAACCTTGACCAGTCGATAGGCAACAATCAGCCATGCATTTCAATGGTAATAACTAGTCCATACCCAAAATCAGGTAAAATCTTGACATGTCAAAAATATAAATATCCCAAAAAATATGATACTCCCCAACCCTGAGAGAACACCCTTTGCACAAAAAGATGTCTTTCATCCGTGATCACAAGGTTTTATCTATTTTTAACACCCCACTCATGAAATCCACTGCCAAGATTAAACATTTTAGAATTTGTGGAGAAATAATGGAGTGAGAGGCCTGAGTATCAAATGAGGCACTAGTTAGCATAAAAGTTAAAAGAATAGTAACTCAAACTATCAAAGGTCCAACCTCACTATTGACCAGTACAGACTGCATGACATGTAACTATCCTGACCTTCTTCCCTATAATGCAGTCTAAGTCCTCTAAGCTAAACTACTCTACTGATAGAAGAACCCTTTCCCCAATGATCCCCATCCTCTCTCTCTACCGCCATGGTTAGTATAAATCCAAATGCAAGACTGATAAGGTGTAGAAGATCAACATTTTATACTCTAACTCAATATGGCTACTCCATTGTTGCCCATATGTCATGGATTCTTGTAGAAATTATGTAGAAGGACCATCTTTCCATATGATCAAAACTCTACTGGTGGTTGGGGTCACTTTCTCCGGATGTGTCCTGACCAACCACCCTAGTTAGATATCACTCGGGGAGGTCTTATTTAACTAAACCCTATGTCTCGCCAATTTTTTTCCCCTACACTGGGTAACATTATCATAATGACACTAAATACTCTAAAAAAATTATACCACCCAACCATCCAATACAAACCACATGTCTTCCACTAGAATATTCCTTTTGTTTTCCCTCAGAAATGAGATCTTAGTTCACCACTTTATAAAACTTATTCATCCTAAATATGTTCACCTGTGAATTAATTTCACATTTATGCCATTCATGATTTTTTTACTAAAGAAGCATCATATCCATCTAACACTAGAATAATGCACTGTATATCAGTAAATTTATCAATATAGTCTATAATAGTCATGCTCCCCTAATTCAACCTCATAAACTAAGCTACTCTTTCTTTCCTCAGAGTATTTGGATAAAAGAACTCTAATAACTTATCCTAAATGTCCTTCCACTCCATAGTTTTCAGCAGTCCATCACTAGTTTGGATGTCCCACCATCTCTTCAATTGACAATGTAATATATAAGTCGTCAATTTGACTATCTTCTCGATATGATTCTCAAAGTGGTAAAGTATAGCATGGATTGAATCAATCTAGAACACATATTCCTAAGGTCCACCCTCTCTAGTGAAAGTTAGAGGGTGTTGCAACTATAAATCCCTTTCTAGATCAGAAATACATTTGACAACCAGACCTAGGTCTCTTTCCCTGAGTTTCATGAATCGAGAAAAGTTATCCTGAATCTTCATTCCAATTACCTCACTCGTTAATACTAGTTCGTAAAGTTCCACTATTAGAGGAACATTTCCAATAATTTTCTCTCATGATCCTCTGAACAAGAATCATTATATAGTTATTACTCAATATTTCCAAATATGAACATTAGGACACAGTTCATAATATTAACACATTTTTTGGGACTAATAATAAACCATAACAGTTCATTTCCCCAAACCCCACCACACGGTCAAAACTAAGTCGTTATCACTAAACTTAACCATATTACATCTAGGGAATGGATAATAAGGGTAAAAAAATTCTAATTTCCAAGTATCATTAGAAAACCATTTATTTCAAATTTTTTGTCATTTATAATTTTCAATATTACATGAGGCACTATTTCAAGTTCTATTTTACAAGTAAGGGTAAATAGATTAATTCAAACAACTAACTCAAAACCCATTTTCTCATGCATGCATAAAATGATGCATGTCACAAAATAATCACAAGAGCCTAGAAGGAAGCATATATAATCCACCCTCATTCCATTCCTCATCAAATCTAAAATACCATAAAAATCAAAAATAATAATCACATCATACAATAAGTTCATAACTTGAGGTGAAATAACATCAACCGTAATAAACACACATCAAACACAACAATCCTTCCCTGGGTACTTGGATTTTACACATATACATGGATTATATACTCCCATGCATGAGATTTTAAGCATTTTCAGATGCATCCTTTTCTATTTTCTAACTTTCCCAAATGGTAAGACAAAAAAACATCCTCTAATACCATTATGTAATGTCCCAAACCAGGTGCCACACACCGATTCTCTAATCTAGACCATTATGTGACTTATACAAGCCTCCCTGTATTCTAGAGGATAGAAACTATCATCGAGGGTCTAATTTAAAACATGCAGAGACTATACACTATTTATAAAAGAAAAATTCTAGGTAAAATAAAGAAACAATCACAATAGCATAATAATAACCAAATGATATAATAACCAAAACAATACCAGTATGAAAAGATGACCAAAATAAGAAATAAAATATAAAAACATGAATAGTAGATATGTAATTTCAATCCATGTAGAGTGTCAATATGAAAAACCCAAAATAAATAAAGACACCAAGTACTCCAAAGTGGGTGCTAGACCACGTTTGGTTCCCTCACCCTTGATCCAACCGAAATCATTCATTTAACATAGGTCCTACACCCTTATCCTTTCCTAATAACATTAAATATATTATATTACTGACTAGGAAGCCTTAGTAGGGTGTGAGTGCAACTCAGTAGGACACCACCAATGACATATAGAACAATATCTAGTCAAACAGTGTATACACATATTTAAACAATAAATAAAATAAATGAAGTAAATAATTTACAAATTTTCAATTACAATTTGTTTAACAACATAACCCCTTGGTACATAGGGACACCTGAACTCTCAATACCTGGTTCATCCCATTCTAGAGTCTAGATCATACCATATATTCTATTTACAATTAATTATAAAAAATGTCCTTTCATTACCCATTTCATTTCAATTTACACTACAACTAATTGGAATCATAGTCCTATGACAATAGTTTGGGTCTAGGTTTTCATGCCTAGGACCCTGTGGGATTTCAAAACAGCAGGTCGTGTCCCATACACGAATATCAATTTGTCACTATGGTATTTTTATGTATTAAGACTTGTCTCAGACATGAATATAAATTTATCACTATGATATTTTGATGCATCAATCCTTGTTCACAAATGAATAAACATTTATCACGTATATAAAAAAAATCACATCCATTAAGGTTAATCAACATTTACCCTTTTTCATTTCAATTCATAATCACCATATCAGTTAATTAATTCACTAATAAATTAATCCCTTTGAATCAGTTCGATCATTACTACAATTACCGTTAATTAATTCAACAATTAATTAGTCAAATTACTAAAATGTAAAATCACAATAATCCATTAATTAATAAGATAAACAATTAATCCATTTAAATCAATTACATAAAGACAAAACCTTGTTAATTAATCTAATAATTAATTATTCCTATTTTACAATTAGAATATATAAATAATTAATTTACTAGTTAATTACCCCATTTTAATAATCAAAATAACTAAAAAATTAATTTAATAATTTGTTACCCTAATTCCACATTCACAATATCTCAATAATTAATTCAATAATTAATTATTCCAATTCAGAATCTCATTATTCACAATTCAAAAACCCAAAATAAATTAATTCAACAAATTATTTAATTAAATCCAAGAAACTCAATTTATAATAATCTAATAGAAATTATACAATTACATTCAAGTAATTGAAATAAATTCTTTGATATTTGAATAATATACCACCTACCGCAATTCATTGACAAATTATCAACAATGGGAAATCCCCAATTTGAAGCGGATAACCCTAATCACAATGAATAATGAGATCTTGATCCAATTACTATATCCATGATTTACAGAGATTAAATAGAATAAAAAGAAGATCTATATCCCTTAAAAAGAGGAAAAAATCCCTCCAAAAGATGACAAAAACACGAATGCGAGATGAGAAACCAATCAGGATGAGATTTACTTTTTTTGGAGAGGTGCAGATCTTCGATTCGGGCTTCGAATTCTGAATAACAGAGTATAAAGCCTTAGGAATTCATCCAGTAGGCTCTAAAGTAGATAAGAATCTATAGGGAATGAGTGGGGGATGATTTTGAGACAATATTGGGGTTCAAGTATTTTAAACACTAAATTTTTGGCTAATTAAAAATCCACACACTATTTTTTAGGAAGGGGCACCTAGTTTTACAAACTGTACGCCTTAACTGTGTGCCCTTTCTGGAGGGGGGGGGGGGGGGTTCATGATTTCTCCTAATAAAGAACATGGTTTGAAAAAATACACATCATATGTGTGAATCCCATCTATTTTAGTTCACATAGTTTTGAAATATAGGGTGCATGGTTTGGGAGAACCGTGCACCAACCATGGACATTACCTCTTCCTTAAAAAATTCTCAATTTTCATCCAAACGAACGCCATGTAAAACAAAAAAATTACTAAAAACTTGTTAAAAGAGTACGTAGAAACAAGCCCGAGAAATATCCAAAAAAGATCGGTATCTAACATTACCATTATTTAAGGATATTTTTTACTTACTATAAATTTATAATGATAATTGAAAAATGGAAACATTACACCTGCATTCAGATAACCTACCATCAACATGATCATAACATACTTTATTTTACAAAACCATATTTAATTATTTGTATTAAAATTAAAATTTAAGTGTAAATATGAGAAATATTTCATTATTATTATTCTATAGATGATGGAATCATGATCAATGCAATAGAATCAGAAATAACAAATCAAAACATATATGAAAAAAAGTGGATAACACTCAAAACACGACTTTAACGTGGAATTTTTAATAAATAAACAATAAAATGAAATAAGTAAGTCTTATATCGTTTGATAAATGTATGTTTGTTTCTATAATATAATTATAATAAAATTATATTTATTACATATAAATTTAGATCATGTACTAAGTAAGTCAATACTTAATGAAGGGGATTTATAGTCTCTTTTATTTATAAGAGACATATAAAAAATCACTACATGTTTCGCATTTATGGTGTATATAATTCCTCTTATGACACATTAAATCATGGATACAATTATTTTCATGATATTTAATTTTTCATTTGATGTTATTATTTATCAAGGATTATAATTCAAGAGATTACTAAGGTGAAAAGGGATCTTGGTCTCAATTTTCATTCTTTGATATATATATTTTGTTATGAACCAATATTCTGGTATAATGTGTATCTTCAACACCATATAAAATTTAATAACTTTAATTTATTTATCTTTGTGATATTTTCTATTTCATTTAATGATAATCGTTCTTTTAGATCATGATTTAATTTAGCAATGTTTAATTTTTTTTATGTTGCGATCTCATTGTTTGTGAGGACTATTCATGATTATGTTTCCGATGAGAGAATATTATGATCCACCTCTCTATAAACTCACAAATTTCCTTTTTCTATGTTTAGGACATGATAATAAAAAAATTTACTTCATTTTATACTCTCTATATACTCACGATTTCCAAAAATAATGTTTTGTTTTTGAAAATTTATATATTCAGTCAAATCCCATTTTCTTCCAAATTTGTGTTTTTAAAAAATGGTTTCATAATTTTTTATTTTTTTTAAAAATATTTTCTAAGTGAAATGGATATTTTTTCAGATGAATTTTTTATATTATTTTTAAACTTTACATTATGAGCTTTCATCTGTATTTTCAGTGAAAAGTATTTCCAAAATGTTTTATGTTTTAAAAAGTTGATATCAAATACAAGTTACTTTTCCGTAAATAAATTCTCAATGTGATATTTCAAAATCACTTTCCATCTAAGATGAAATAATTTCTTGTTAATTATTATTTACTAGGGATGTGATCTAAGGACACAATTATTAATATTTCTCTAAATGGTTTATGTTTATGATGAAAATCTGTTTATTAATCGTATTCCCTTTTTATGAATTATATAATGATGAAATTATTATGAAACCATCTTGTTTTTTCATGGGTTATGATTTTATGAAATGATGAAATGATTTTGAAACATGTTTTTTTACAAATATTATGACACTATAAAATTTTTTTGAAACCCATTTCATTTCTTGGGTTATTATTTGATAAATGTTTTATGTTCTTATGGAATACATGGGTATGTTTTTTATTATGTGATTGATGGTACGCATATCTCCTTCAAATTTTTTGGGTAATGATAAAATTTATATGAGTTGAAAGGGTACCTGGGTGGTTAGACCAAGTCCTAAAGGGAGGGTACATGAATGGATAGACCAAGACTAAAAAATAGGGCACATTTGTGGTTATCCCATTCCCAAAAGAGAGGGTACATGAGTTGTTATCCAATGCTAGAAAAATAGGGTACAAATGTGGTTAGCCAATATGTGAACTAAGTATATGGGTAGTTATCAAAAGAATAAAATTTTAGGAATTTCTTGGTTGGAAGACTTGACATAATATTTTCTATGATTATTTATATGATACAATTCAATGTCTTAAAAATAATTTTATGCTATCATGGACCATGTTATTTGATTCTATTATGATTCATGTCTTATGAAGATCCAATATTTATGCCATGAATCAATATTATGATATTTTATATGCATTTTTTGGTTTTAAAATGTTATTCACATATTTTAATACCATTATTATCATTTTATTATTAATTATCTCGCGTGTTTACCCTTACTAATCATCTACGCTCACCCTTTCTTATGTTTTCTTTCCCATGGTTAAGGAGAATGTTTTTAAGTAGGGTTTAATAGTGAAGAGTACTAAAAGGGATGATCTTAATGGTAAATGTTCAATATGTTTCCCTATATTACATTATTTCATACCTACTCTCTAAAAACACTAGATTTTTAATTTATTAATGCATCTATTTGTGTAATGTGTTTAATATTAATCTATAATGATGTAATATCCATGTTTGTGATGCCTTAGCTGCTATAGATGGTATTATAATAAATGTGTAGATAACCTTTGGAAACTAGGATGAGAAAATATTAGTTAAATCCCCAAAGATATATATAAGGATATAACTAATGATATGTATAAGGATAATTATAAGAATAAGTCAAAGTATAGGAAAATGTCATGGAATTTTGGAAAAGGATAGAGTGAGTCATTTTTGAGCAATTACACCCCTACATGGATTCTACAAGAGGACGTATCTCTATAATATAATTACCATGGTGTAATAACTCTGAAAAGGGTGCATTGATCTAGAATCAATCATCACATGGTGCATGACAACAATTATTAATGCACACTTAGTTCTACACTCCTGGGGGATATGGTATGTAAATTCACAAACTCTTTATGAATCATCATGAAGTATTTAATAATATGATGATTATGAAGGGCATTAGATAAACCTATGGTATCATCAACTATTGAATGTTTTAAATGTGAAATGTATGAGACTTATAAAAAATCATTGTCCAAAGGTGAAATCTCAAGAAGAGAATCAATGGGGTTGTATGAGTAAGGGTTATACTATCGATGATGAAGAGACCATGAACAAAAAACAAATGGTTTATGATGTACTAATAATATTGTTTTTGTTAAACATAAGATGAGTTATTAATGTTAAGATATGATTCATATTTAATATTTTAGAAAGGAGGTAATGAGGTATAAGATTATGATTATTAGTTAATGGTTTTAGAATGAAGTCATATGATTAAAGTATTAATGTATTGAATTTTAAGGATTATGTTATATGTATCATGAAATATATGATCATTTTTTATTATAATTTTCTCACTATGTATTTTCAAAAAATATTTCAAATGGTTACTTATGGACTAGAAAATTGATTTTATAGATAAGTGATAGTTTTATTAAAGTATGATGACCATTTATATGCTCCTAAAGTTTAGTTATTGATGTTGGGATAAAGTGATATTGGATATGAATAAATAAATTTGATATTATTGATTAACTTGGAACTGATTAATGATTTTTTAACAAAGTGGTTTATGGTATAATTTGAGGAGTTCATATCACTTTTTTATTTGAGGAATATATCCAATAATTTATTATTTATAAAAGTAATAAGTAATCATGTATGTTTTTAATAAGGTTTTATGGTAAGTTAAGTCATTACCATGTTCCAAGAGAATACATGATAAAGGTATTCACATATTCGGTATGTGATAATTAAGAGATGTTTCATGTCATTTGAGGGATTAATGATAAGTTGATTTTGTAAATTTAGTGACCTAATTTCGAAAATTTTGGATATTAATATTTTTGAGGTTCATAAGGTTAACCATTTATGGAATGGTTTAAGTTCAACTTTAGAAAAATCTTTAGATCATAATGCATTACTTCACCAAATGAAATTTAGTCATATTAGATACCCTGTTCTAACCATTTTGTTGTGATGATAACTAAAGATAAAAGGAATTTATTATCATTATTTTAATGGATCTTATGATACTACAAATATTCTTTCATACAAAATTAACATTCATTTCATCGAGTTAGAGATAAAGTGGAATTTGATCAATGGAAAACCAAAGGGAGAGACTATTATTATGAAATGGAATAAAATCAAATATGTATATCTTATGTTAAAAATTTCTCAAAATTAAGAAAATGATATTGAAATAAAATTTTATCCAATTATCATAATTTATAATGAAATCAATTGTCATTTTCATGGCCTTTTGTTATATGTTTTTATGGTCATTAAACTTCTATGGATCACCAAATTTCTTATGATCAATGATCTCTATCAATTTTCAATAATTGTTTATGATTTTATTTCATGTCCACATATCCACTTACCACCTATGTTTTCCTATTTGGAAACCTAGTAATGAGTTTCTTTAAGAAAACATTATGTTTCCAACTATCCTTTTTTATGGGATGTTTTGTATTTTATTTTTACGACCTGGGTTTCATTGATAGAATTGTCAAATGTTAATCCTTCGATGGTCAAGTTTACTTTTGAGAGTGAAACTAATTTTAATAGGTGTATAATGTTACACTTATATTTTTTATACAATATTTAAAAAAACATATTTTAATCTTTCAATATTTTTTGATACACTCGACACCAATTTTTGACTTTATTAGATGCAACAATGAGATTAGCGTGCGATATACAACACAGAGTTTAGATTTCATTACAAAAAACAAAAAACATAGCTTGCGTTAATTAAAATAAAAAATTTAAATGAAATGTAGATTATAAAAAAATTTCTTTGGTGACCATTTATTTAAAAATAATGGAAACCTTTTTCTAAAAAACCATTTTTTTTAAAAAAAAACCCATTTTCCTCTATAATATAAACAATACTCTTGTGAATTAATTTGAAAAAATGTAAGAACTAGGTTTTTCCTTTGAAAGACTTTGGAATATTCTTGATGATATTCCAGATCAGAGCCTTCAGACGGCGTGCGATATCGAGCCCCGTTGTGGCCGAAATTAAATTTTCAGTGCGTTCACACTGGAAACGCCAAATAAATGGGATAACTTTTAAACGGTGGCCCGGATCAGAGATCCAAGTGTACGGATGGGTCCATAATGGGATTTTTACCCTAGGAACGACATAAAACTTGTCAGCACGGGATGTTTGGACCCCTCGCTCGCTTTCGCAACTTTAAACGGATAAATTAATTAATTAATTTATTTGTTTAATGGTTATACTAGAGTATCTATTAAACGGTGGATCGGATTGGAAAACCGAGGGAACTGTTGAGTTTGGAATGGGCCGTTTACCCTAGGAGAGGTGTAAGTTTTGCGGGTGCGGCCCGTCTGTGAAAAACGGCCCCAATGGATTTTTCGTAATTTAGCGGCTTTGGACGTTAAATTTTATAACTTCTGAACAGGGGCTCAGATTAAAATTCCAAGACCACCATTGTGCTTGGGAGGTGGTGTTTACCCTAGGTGCGACCTAACTTTCAATGCATTTGGGGTTTCAGACGCGGTTTTAATTTGGGTTGAGTTTTTAATTAATTAAAGGATTAATTAATTTTCTTTATTTAATCTCTTCCCCCATTCCCTCTCCCATATTCTCACCCTCCTCCCTTCGGCGGAGGACGGAACTTCGGCAGATCGCAGCGGAAGCAAGGCGAACACGTCGTCATCGACCGACGAACAAATCGAGGTAGGATTTATTCCAATTTTGTTTTCAGATTGAAGTTCTTCTCGTAAAATTCATTCTTGATCGTATTGTTTCATTATTTCCTTTTATCAATCGTCGATGACCGCACTAACACGGTCATCAATCCGTGTTCAAAGGCTATAAATGTGTCCGAAATCCATCCGTTCTTCACGTATTTTCATCGCCAAATTTTGGACCCACTAACCCGCCGATGGATCGTTGAGCAGAGGCGCGAGCAGTGGGCACCGGGTCGGTCGGTCGGATGGTCGTCGGCCGGTCCAAGCAGGAGGCGCCGACTGAGGTGAGCAGGCGCGGCAGGCGTTGGTGAGGGCGAGGCGGCTGGGAGCGTGGCCGAGTGGAGGAGGCAGCAGGCCTCGGCGCGGGCGGCTGCGGGCGGCGGGCGTCCGAGGGCGGACTGCGGACCAGCGGCCGGCAGGGTGGCTGGCCGGTGCTGTGGTCGCCGGAACACCAGGGTCACACGACCCTGGTGAAGAAGTCTTTTCCAGCCGTGACCTGCAAAATCAGGCCACAAAAAAAGGGAGAGATAATGTTTAAAAAAAAGGGTCTGCGGGGTAAGAAAAAAAAGGGGAAACCCTAATTGGAGAGAGAAACTCCATTCGATGAACAAAAAAAAGATAAATACATAAATAAAAAAAAGAAATGATGGTTTTATTAATTATAATAATGTCATAATTATTAAAACGGTGAATCGGGCGTAACTTCCCCGTGCGTCATCCAATTCATGCGCTGTCAGCGGCAGTGTGCCTATGTTTTCAATGCGGTCCTTTTAAGACCAACTTTGGGTATCTTTCGGTGACTCATGGAGCGGGTCAATAAAACACCCTATAAATAATAATAATAATATTATTATTTTTCAAAGGTTGGATCAAAGCTAGCTCAGGCATGGAGCATCTGATTAACGTGTCGTCTGCGACAATGCGATCCTTGGATGAAGACGAACATTTTGAGATGGTCTCGGGGATTTTTTTAATTCCCAAGATGAGGGGCTCGGTGGCGCGAGACGTACGTTAAAGTGGTTTAGTGCTTTTTCCGAGATTTTTGTTTTGGGCGGCACAGACGCGTCCGACGTCCGTTTTGAGCGCCGTCAGTGGCGTTGGGACCCTGGCACCGGGGCGGAGTTTTCCAGTATGGTTTTGGGCGCTGAATCCGGAGTTGAGGCATGGGCCCCACGACCTGTCTTTTGAGCTGCGCACAACGTTTAACAACTTTTTCATCGGGCGTCTGTTTAGGGCGAGTGAGCAACCATTTTTGGGTGTTTTCCGAGGGGATTGCAATGGTGCAATCCGCCCTCCCTAATTTGGCACGATAGTGCGAGGCCCGTGAGGGCCATTTGGGTGTCGATGGTGATTTACCATCATTATCACCGAGCGACCGTTTTGGACTAGTGAATAGTCCATCTTGTGTGCTTTTTCGAGAGGATCGCAATGGTCGATCCGTCCGTTGAGTTTCGGGACCGGGATGCGGGTCCCGCGTAGTACCACTCGAGCATGGTAAGCTGGTATGAATCTTTTCCTCCGGGCATCCGTTCTACTCAAGTGAGTAGTGCTTTTGACGGGTTTTTCCAAGAGCATTGCGATGACGCAGTTCGCCCGACCTTTTTCGGGGATGTGGCGTGGGTCCCACCCGACCCGGATACGGTGAATAGTACATTTTTCACCGGGTATTCATTTTGGGTGTTTGAGTATTCAGTCCCGTGTGTTTTTCTGAGGGGATCACAGCGACGTGATCCGTTTGTTCAATTTCGGGATCTTGGGGTGGACCCCACACAGTTTTGGTTACGGTGAATAGTACCTTTTTCACTGGTTGACCTTTTTGGGCGAGTGAGTAGTCTATCTCGCGTGTCTTTCCATGAGGATTACAACGGTGTAATCTGTTCAGGCGGGTGGAGCCTCTTACGCGATCTTATTAAATGTGGAAATGTGAAAGGTGCCTTGGTGGCGGTTCTTCTACCGTGGTTGTAGCGGACCCATGGCATGTGATCGCGTGAACTCTTGGGAGAGAGATGTAAATGATTCATAAGATATGGTCAGTCGTTCCTGGGCCTTTGAGTTGGAGATGTTACGTCACGTCTTCTCGTTGACGTTGGGTGCCGTGTGCATGATAACCCTTGGTCTGAGAATGAGGTATACTCTGGGAGTATACGGGAGCGCTTGGAGGTACGTGTGGCTTGTACCTGAGACTGTTTGTGCGCTTGGTTGGGGATTGACTTGGGTCCACATGTCGTGTGAGACCCATGTGCGTGTTGTGTTATGCTTTGCGTACTTTTGACCTCTCGCGATGTAGAGGGTCCCTTTGTGCTCGTTTGTTTGACCAACAGGGTTGAGTGGTCTCCCCCTGGTTTCGTTCTCGATGGATCGACCGGTAGCGGTGCTAATGTCACCCAGTGATGGAACAGGCGCTGAACCCCTTTGGGTGAGATGTTCTGGAGTTGGATGGTTGCGCGATACCCACTCCGTGTTTGGTTGGCCAGTGGTGTACCCTCCAGTAGAGATGGCCAGGGCAGTTCTGAGTTTTACCCTCCAGCGGGGCTGGGCAGTGGGTTACTCATCGACTTCTAGGGTTTACCCTCTAGCAGAGACTGGGCAGTGGGTCACCCGATTCACTTAGGGTCTACCCTCCAGCAGAGACTGGGAAGTGGGTCACCCGATGCACTTAGGGTCTACCCTCCAGCAGAGACTGGGCAGTGGGTCACCCGACAACCTCTTAGGGTCTACCCTCCAGCAGGGCTGGGCAGTGGGTCGCTCATCGTCTAGTTCTAGGTCTACCCGCAAGCAAGGCTGGGCAGTGGGTCGCCTGTCGACTAATTCCAGGTTTACCCTCCAGCGGGGCTAGGCAGTGGGTCGCCTGATGATGTATTAAGGTCTACCCTCCAGCGGGGCTGGCCAGTGGGTCGCCTGATGATGTATTAGGGTTTACCCTCCAGCAAGGCTGGGCAGTGGGTCACCCGATATCTGGTTATAAATTACCCTCCAGCAGGGCTGGGCAGTGGGACACCTGTTGGCATTCCAGACTCAGTCCTTTCTACTAGGCTAGTCTGTGGCTTTCCACCGTGACCACTAGAGCGGGACCCTTGGTTGTACCGGTCGGTGATGGAATGACTTTGACTTTGAGGAGACCTCTCGACTGCAGGGGCAGTGACGAGGTGTGGTTTGACTTTCCCTAGGACTCTCAAGTAAAAGGGGCACATTCCCCATCGAGTCGTGTTCTTGTGATGCGACCTAAAATCGTGCGGGCGAGTCAGTGCTGCCCAAAGAGGATAGTGTCGAGGTGCGGTGATTGAGCCTCTTGGCTTGCGGTTCGGGGCAGACGTGCGGGATGCTGGGCATCGATGGTGTTTACTTCTGGGACTGTTGGCTACTCAATTTTTTTGTGCTGAGCTATGGGACGGAGATCCCCTTACGACGTTATTCGGGATTCTTGATTGACCATAAGGATATGTATATACCTTGTTTCCGATTCCCACTTCTTGGGTTTGGTTACTACCCATCCAGGGGAGGCGAAGACACGCGGGGTATGCCACGTGCTTTCTGTGTCTAGATTCTCGTGGTTGGACAAGTCTACTCTCCTGCTATAGGTAGCGAAGTCTCGACATGAAGTTCATCTTCTCACCATTTCCAGCTCCTTGTGTCTGGACGAGTTTACCTTCTTTCCTCTTGTTGGGTTGAGTTGGACTCTTTACAGTACTCCTTACTACACTCTCGATTGTACTCTTTTACTTTTCCTTGTTCTCTCTACTTCTCACCCTTCGGTACCTCCTTTGTTTCTCCCTCGAGACTTCGGGGTATCCTACTGAGTATTTTTATACTCACCCCTGCTTGGGCTTTGCCCGCACTTGGTGTGCCCTTTCAGGCGACAGACAGGTTGGTCGTGACTTCAGTGGAGCTCAGGAGTTTAGGAGCTTGGACCACGTGCGATGGTCGTGGTTAGGTCCTAGGTGGGGGACCCCTTCTGGCTGTTTTTTTCTTTTCTTTACCTGTTGTCGGGTTGTGACACCTTTTCTATTTGGGTGCGTGTTTTTTCCCTTTTCTTTTCAGTTTACCTTCACCTTTGTTTTTACTTGTAGAGGTCGATGCACTTTGTGGTTTAAATATAGCAGTTTACCTTTTTCTTTTCTTTTTACTCTGCTCTTTTGCATTGGGTGTGCTGCGTGTGTGTATACAGGTACTTAGGCAAAGGCCTCCCAGAGATATTGTGCCTTCGGCGCTGGTCGCCAGCCCCTGGCCTATGGAGGCGGGATTGGGGTAGTTGCGGCTCGAGCTTGGGTAGGGTCGGGTCGTGACAAAGTGGTATCACAGGTGGTTTGTTCCTTGGGACATTGTGCGGACGTCCCAAAAAGAGGAATTGGTTGGGATTTAGGGCAACAGTGTCAACGTGTCTCGAGAGCGGCTCTCAGGCCAGGGAGTCCAGTGATGGTGTGGCGGCCGACATATCCATTCACCAGGACCTTGATAACCCTCTTGTCGACTCGGCATGCTGAGACACTTGTTGTAGGGAAAATTTGTTTGTGCATCACATAGGATTGAGTCTTTGACTGTCATTCTTGAGTCAGCTCCCCATCGTTGTTATCGGTATATACATATATGCTCATCTGACTGCGGCACTCCTTGATAATATTCAGGATGTCTCCGCGAAGACAGCCAGCCAGGATACCTGCTTTGGTTCGTGACGACGACCCTGTGATCTACGAGGCCTCAGTCCAGGACCCATCATGCGAGCCCCTTTCTCCGGGTGGGCCGGTAGCAACACCCCCACCTGTTGAGCAGCAGGCAGCTTCAGCAGAGCAGACGGGACTTGAGCGTAGGTTGAGCGCGCTCCGTGAGTTCCAGTGGCAGAGACCGCTAAGGTTCGGTGGTGAGCCAGACCCTCAGGTAGCAGAGGTTTGGCTCGATGCAGTGGTTCGCCTTTTCGGGCTTGTGCAGACACCGACAGATCAGAGAGTGGCTTTGGCATCCACCCTTTATCGTGGAGCAGCTTGGCGTTGGTGGATTCTGGTGACTCAGATTGTTGATGATTCGTCGCTTTCGTGGGGCGAATTTTAGTTGTTGTTCTGTAAGGAGTTTTTACCCTCCTGTTTGCGCTCCGTTCAGATTCAGGAGCTCCTTCAGTTTCAGCAGGGAGGGATGACGGTGGCCGAGTATGCGGCTAATTTTGCAGACCATGCACGCTTTTACCCGGACTTGTTCCGTGACAACGACATCTGACTGCGGAAGTTTGAGAAGGGTCTCCGCCGAGAGATTCTTGCTGTCATAGTACCCTTGGGAATTTCCACATATGTAGGGGTGCTAGAGCAGGCGCTGGTGGCAGAGAGCTTCCTGTCACATTCTGGAGTTTGTGGTGGCAGCAGGCACGTTGGAGCCGAGACGTCTGCCGCAGCTAGTGGTCGTCGGCAAGAAGGACCTCAACGTAGGTGGATTTCTGATAACCGGACTCAGGGGCGTGGTCGTACACCATAGTGGCACCGTAGGGCACCAGTGTAGCCTGAAGAGAGTCAGTGCTACGCTTGCGATGGGCGAGGTCACCTGGCACGGGACTGCCCGACCAGGCGTGCGGAGAGCTTCAGGCAGGCAGCAGGTGCACCACCACGACAGAGGCAGCGTCGTGATCAGAGTAGCGGCTTGAGAGGTGGTGCTAGTAGAGGAGTGGGAGGAGCTGGTAGTGGGGGATGACTTTACGAGGTCTTCCCATCACCACTAGGCAGTCCACATCAGGCTCTAGGAGCTGACAGTTGGGACTGCGGACAGACGTGAGCTTTGGATGTCTATGATCCTACAGAGCATGAGGTGATAAGAGGTACGCTCTACATCTCTTCTACTTTTTTCAGTATAATTGTTAGACTTTGTGTGTGAAATGCTTTTCTCCCCGCTCCTTGCTTGAGGTGTTACCAGGGTGATGCGGGGCGTCGGTGTAACCCTGTGTTGGTAAGGTAAAAAGGCATAAGACCTTTTCTTTAGTCGATGGTGTCGACTCCATCGCTCACCGAGCATGTAAGAGAACCTCAGTTGTGGAATCTTGCGTGATCAGATATCCTTGGGTGCTCCACTATATAGATATTATAGAGGGAATCACTGGGCCTTGTTCCAGGTGCTGGCAGTGATTCCAGTCGCGACATGCGACGTAGAGGTTCGGTCGGGGAGGTGAGCTACCCCCGAGGTCCTTCAGACCGTTTGAGACCGTGCGAAGGGATGACAAGGTTCTCTACTGCCTTGGCCTAACCCCAAAAGCTGGTTTGGGGGCATAGCGTCTCCCACGTGACTCACCTGGGGAGATTTGTGCGTGCTCCCATTCACGACATCGGCAAGGGCCGACATCACGTGAACAGATCAACACATTGGTCTATGTGCGGTGGCGCAGAGGTGTGCGAGAGTCCTTCTGGGTACGCAAGAGCCGAGTGTGAGCTTAGTACCCTGTGTTGCTCCCTAGTTTTGCTTTTCGGGGATGAAAAGCTTGAAGGAGGGAATGATGTAAGAACTCAGTTTTTTCTTTGAAAGACTTTGGAATATTCTTTATGATATTCCAGAGCAACGCCTTCAGACGACGTGCGATTTTGAGCCCTGGTGTGGCCAAAATTAAATTTTCAGTGCGTTCACACTAGAAACGCCAAATAAATGGGATAACTTCTAAATGGTGATCCGGATCAGAGATCCGAGTGTACGGATGGGTCCTTAATATGATTTTTACCCTAGGAATGACATAAAACTTGTCGGCACGGGATTTTTGGACCCCTCGCTCGCTTTCAGAACATTAAACGGATAAATTAATTAATTAATTTATTCGTTTAATGGTTAAACTCGAGTATCTCTTAAACGGTGTCTTGGATTGGAAAACCGAGGGCACTGTTGAGTTCGGAATGTTCCGTTTACACTAGGAGGGGTGTAAGTTTTGCGGGTGCGGCTCGTCTGTGAAAAACGGCCCCAAGGGTGTTTTCGTAATTTAGCAGCTTCGGACGTTAAATTTTATAACTTCTGAACAGGGGCTCAGATTAAAATTCTAAGACCACCGTTGTGCTCGGGAGGTGGTGTTTACCCTAGGCGCGACCTAACATTCACTGCGTTTGGGGTTTCGGACGCGGTTTTAATTTGGGTTGAGTTTTTAATTAATTAAAGGATTAATTAATTTTCTTTATTTAATCCCTCCCCCCCTTCCTCCCCCCTAAATTCCCTAGCGAAACCTCCTCTTCCTCAAGCTCTCCCTCTCCCATATTCTTACCCTCCTCCCTTCGGCGGACGAAGGAACTTCGACGGATCGCAGCGGATGCAAGGCGAACACGTCGTCATCGACCGACGAACAAATCGAGGTAGGATTTATTCCAATTTTGTTTTCAGATTGATGTTGATCTCGTAAAATTCATTCTTGCTTGTATTGTTTCATCATTTCCTTTTATCACTCGTCAATGACCGCACTAACACGGTCATCAATCCATGTTCAAAGCCTATAAATGTGTCTGAAATCCATCCGTTCTTCGTGTATTTTCATCGCCAAATTTTGGACCCATTAACCCGCCGATGGATCGTTGAGCGGAGGCGCGAGCAGTGGGCACCGGGTCGGTCGGCCGGATGGTCGTCGGCCGGTCCGAGCAGGAGGCGCCGAACGAGGTGAGCAGGCGCGGCAGGCGTTGGTGAGGGCGAGGCGGCCGGGAGCGTGGCCGAGCGGAGGAGGCAGCAGGCCTCGGCGCGGGCGGCTGCGGGCGGCGGTCGTCTGAGGGCAGACTGCGGACCAGCGGCCGGCAGGGTGGCCGGCCGGTGCTGTGGTCACCGGAACACCAGGGTCGCGCGACCCTGGTGAATAAGAAGACCCGCTGTTGCGGGTCTTTGCCAACCATGACCTGCAACATCAGGCCACAAAAAAAAGGGAGAGATAATGTTTAAAAAAAAGGGTCTGTGGGGTAAGAAAAAAAAGGGGAATCCCTAATTGGAGAGAGAAACTCCATTTGACGAACAAAAAAAAGATAAATAAATAAATAAAAAAAGAAATAATGATTTTAATAATTATAATAATGTTATAATTATTAAAACGGTGAATCGGGCGTAACATCCCCGTGCGTCGTCCAATTCATGCGTTGTCAGCAGCAGTGTGCCTATGTTTTCAATGCTGTCCTTTTAAGACCAACTTTGGGTATCTTTCGGTGACTCATGGAGCGGGTCAATAAAACACCCTAGAAATAATAATAATATTATTATTTTTCAAAGGTTGGATCAAAGTTAGCTCAGGCATGGAGCATCTGATTAACGTGTCCTCTGCGGCAATGCGATCCTTGGATCAAGACGAAAATTTTGAGATGGTCTCGGAGATTTTTTTAATTCCCGAGATGAGGGGCTCGGTGGCGCGACACGTACGTTAAAGTGGTTTAGCGCTTTTTCCGAGATTTTTGTTTTGGACGGCACGGACGCGTCCGACGTCTATTTTGAGCGCCGTCAGTGGCGTTGGGACCCTGGCACCGGGGCAGAGTTTTCAAGTATGGTTTTGGTTGCTGAATCCAGAGTTGAGGCGTGGGCCCCATGGCCCGTCTTTTGAGCTGCGCACAACGTTTAACAACTTTTTCATCGGGCGTCCGTTTGGGGCGAGTGAGCAGCCGTTTTTGGTGTTTTTCCGAGGGGATTGCAATGGTGCAATCCGCCCGCCCTAATTCGGCACGATAGTGCGGGGCCCACGAGGGCCGTTTGGGTGTCGACAGTGATTTTCCATCATTATCACCGAGCGACCGTTTTGGACAAGTGAATAGTCCATCTTGTGTGCTTTTTCGAGAGGATCGCAATGGTGTGATCCGTCTGTTGAGTTTCGGGACCGGGATGCGGGTCCCGCGTAGTACTGCTCGTGCGCGGTAAGCTAGTATGAATCTTTTCCTCCGGGCATCCGTTCCAATGAAGTGAGTAGTGCTTTTGACGGGTTTTTCCGAGAGCATTGTGATGGCGCAGTTCGCCCGACCTTTTTCAGGGACATGGCGTGGGTCCCACCCGACCCGGATACGTTGAATAGTACCTTTTTCACCGGGTATTCATTTTGGGTGGTTGAGTATTCAATACCGTGTGTTTTTCCGAGGGGATCACAGTGACGTGATCCGTTTGTTCAGTTTCAGGATCTTGGGGTGGGCCCCACATGGTTTTGGTTACGGTGAATAGTACCTTTTTCACTGGTTGACCTTTTTGGGCGAGTGAGTAGTCTATCTCACGTGTCATTCCACGAGGATTACAACGGTGTAATCTGTTTAGGTGGGTGGAGCCTCTTACACGATCTTATTAAATGTGGAAATGTGAAAGGTGCCCTGGTGGCGGTTCTTCTTCCGTGGTTGTAGCGGACCCATGGAAGGTGATCGCATGCACTCTTGGGAGAGAGATGTAAATGTTTCATAAGATATGGTCAGTCGTACCTGGGCCTTTGAGTTAGAGATGTTACGTCACACCTTCTCATTGACGTTGGGTGCCGTGTGCACGATAGCCCTTGGGCTGAGAATGAGGTATACTCTGGGAGTATACGGGAGCGCTTGGAGGTACGTGTGGCTTGTACCTGAGACTATTTGTGAACTTGGTTGGGGATTGACTTAGGGCCACACGTCGTGTGGGACCCATGTGCGTGCTGTGTTCTGCTTTGCGTACTTTTCACCTCTCACGACGTAGAGGGTCCCTCTGTGCTCGTTTGTTTGACCAGTAGGGTTGAGTGGTCTCCCCCTGGTTTCGTTCTCGATGGATCGACCGGCTGCAGTGCTAATGTCACCCAGTGATGGAACAGGCGCTGAACCCCTTTGGGTGAGATGTTCTGGAGTTGGGTGGTTGCACGATACCCACTCCGTGTTTGGTTGGCCAGTGGTGTACCCTCCAGTAGAGATGGTCAGCGTAGTTCTGAGTTTTACCCTCCAGCGGGGCTGGGCAGTGAGTTACTCATCGACTTCTAGTGTTTACCCTCTAGCAGAGACTGTGAAGTGGGTCACCCGATGCACTTAGGGTCTACCCTCCAGCAGATACTGAGAAGTGGGTCACCCAATGCACTTAGGGTCTACCCTCCAGCAGAGACTGGGCAGTGGGTCACCCGACGACCTCTTAGGGTCTACCCTCCAGCAGGGCTTGGCAGTGGGTCGCTCGTCGTCTAGTTCCAGGTCTACCCTCAAACAAGGCTGGGCAGTGGGTCACCTGTCGACTAATTCCAGGTTTACCCTCCAGCGGGGCTAGGCAGTGGGTTGCCTGATGGTGTATTAAGGTCTACCCTCCAGCGGGGCTGGGCAGTGGGTCGCCTGATGATGTATTAGGGTTTACCCTCTGGCAGGGCTGGGCAGTGGGTCACCCGATATCTGGTTATGAATTACCCTCTAGCAGGGCTGGGCAGTGGGACACCTGTTGGCATTCCAGACTCAGTCCTTTCTACTAGGCTAGTCTGTGGCTTTCCTCCGTGACCACTGGAGCGGGACCCTTGGTTGTACCGGTCGGTGATGGAACGACTTTGACTTTGAGGAGACCTCTCGACTGCAGGGCAGTGACGAGGCGTGGTTTGACTTTCCCTAGGACTCTCAAGTAAAAGGGGCACATTCCCCACTGAGACGCGTTCTTGTGATGCGATCTAAAACCGTGCAGGCGAGTCAGTGCTGCCCAAAGCGGATAGTGTCGAGGTGCGGTGATTGAGCCCCTTGTCTTGCGGTTCAGGGAAGATGTGCGGGATGCTGGGCATCGATGGTGTTTACTTCTGGGACTGTTGGCTACTCACTTTTTTTGGGCTGAGCTACGGGACGGAGATCCCCTTACGACATTATTCGGGCTTCTTGATTGAGCATAAGGATATGTATATACCTTGTTTCTGGTACCCACTTATTGGGTTTGGTTACTCCCCATCCAGGGGAGGCGAAGACGCGCGAGGTATGCCACATGATTTCCGTGTCTAGCTTCTCGTGGTTGTAAAAGTCTACTCTCCTGCTATAGGTAGCGAAGTCTCGACGGGAAGTTCATCTTCTCACCGTTTTCATCTCCTTGTGTCTGGACGAGTTTACCTTCTTTCCTCTTGTTGGGTTGAGCAAGACTCTTTACAGTACTCTTTACTGCACTCTCGATTGTACTCCTTTACTTTTCCCTATTCGCTTTACTGCTCACCCTTCGGTACCTCCTTTGTTGCTCCCTCGAGCCTTCGGGGTATCCTACTGAGTATTTTTATACTCACCCCTACTTGGAATTTTCCCGCACTTGGTGTGCCTTTGCAGGCGACAGACAGGTTGGTCGTGACTTCAGTGGAGCTTAGGAGTTTAGGAGCTTGGACCACGTGCGATGGTCATGGTTAGGTCCCAGGTGGGGGACCCCTTCCGACTGTTTTTTTTCTTTTGTTTACCTGTTGTCAGGTTGTGGCACCTTTTCTATTTGGGTGCGTGTTTTTCCCTTTTCTTTTCAGTTTACCTTCAGCTTTCTTTTTACTTGTAGAGGTCGATACACTTTGTGGTTTACATATAGCAGTTTCCCTTTTGTTTTTCTTTTTACTCTACACTTTTTCATTGGGTGTGCTGCGTGTGTGTATACAGGTACTTAGGCAAAGGCCTCCCCGAGTTATTGTGCCTTCGGCGCTGGTTGCCAGCCCCTGGCCTATGGAGGCGGGCTTGGGGTTGTTGCGGCTCGAGCTTGGGTAGGGTCGGGTCGTGACAAAAAATTTATTCCCTATTTGAAAAAAATAATATAAATTATCTAATAATGTCAATTTGATTTTTTTACAAAAATGATTAGTGAAAAAACTAAAAAATTAATTAGCACAATTTAGGTTAAAAGAGGGGTTTTCCCTTTACATACACTTGTGTCAAAATTAAATTTTCAAAAACAAAATATTTTTATCTAATAAACTAGATTTAAATTTTATATTATTTATAGGAATATTATCTAATATGTATCTAGCTATTTTTGGATTAATGGATAAATTTACAAGGTTAAAAAAATAGTTACCATGGGGAATTTCAAAATAGTAAGTAAAACATAAAAGATAAGGACTTACATGTTTAAATGTTGTGTTTTTTTTGTTGTGGTTTGGATACAATATATAATAAATTTACCCAAATAATTTTTTAATTTTTAAGACACATGATGTGAGAGTGACCTCCCATTATGGAATACTTTTCGACATTTTTAAAATGGCACTCCTTGGTTCTAAATGGCCACCACCTCTCCTCTTCTCTTCACTCCTTAAAACCATTTTAGTTCAGCTAGGAACTTTCAAAAACATTCAATAATTCCATCCAATCATTTTATAATTCTTATTTTTGACATAAATATTCCCTATGAATGATTTTTTTTCACACCCAATGTTGATAAATGAAGAACATGTTATGTTCATCAATGAGAATTTTTGTTTATTTATTTCTCCAACTCTTTAAATTATTATTAAACAATGATGATATTAAAAGAAATAATTAAATTAAATATACTAAGATGTTTTTATATTAAGTTAATGACCAAAACCATCATCACTACAATAAAATGGGTTATGAAATCATCATTTTCATGTAAAAAAGGATACCCTCTCATGGATGGATGCTATTCATTTTTCCATTACCACCACTCATGGTTGGGTATGATGATGTATATAAAGTATATATAATATTATTATAACAAAATTATACCTATATATTCATTATATTTTATATATCTTTTTTTACTTTATATTATGTAGGGGATATGATAATGTTGTTCATGGTAATAGTTGACAGTCACCCCATGAAGCAATGTGATACGTTTTCACTAAGGCTTTACATGAAAGATAATATGGAAAAGGTAAATAAATAAATATTATATAAATTAAATAATTATGATATTCATGAAATATTTTCCATTATGTAAATATTATACACTGTTTTCCTTCCTTCCTTTTCTCTCACAAAAAGATGTTAACTTCTTTTGTCTATGTGTGGACAACCGGCTTCACAATGTGATCTGACTCACTTTTTATAACTACACCACATGGATGATATTTATTAGTATATTTAAAGAAATAATATTGTATTTATGATATTATTATCATTATGAAAATATATTATATTACTTTGCTTCTTTTCAAAATCATAATTGAAAAATTGAAACGTTACTCATCTATATATACAACCTTCTGTCTCAATGATCTCCATATTCATAATTTCTCAAAATAATACTACATTATTTTTAATAAAATGTTAAATAATTTTAAAAATGAAAATTATTTCAGAATTATTATTCTGGAGATTAAATAATCATGATAAAATTAATAGTACCGAAAAATAACAAATCAAAACTTATATGAAAAACATATCAATTATTTTCCATAATGTAATTTTAACACAGAATTGTTAATAAATATAAAATGATAGGGTGTAAGTAAATCATATATGACATGATATATGTATATGTAGTTGTTTAAAAGATTTATAATAGACTCATATTTATTATACAATAGGTTAGAACTTGTATGAAGTAACTCAAGACTAAAGATAATGGATTTCAAGTCTCTCTTTTATTTATGGGAGACACATGCATGTTCACCACTCATTTATTTTGTGTGGTGTATATAATAAAACTTTTGAAATATTATATGATTAATACCATTCATTTAATTTTATTTAATGTTTAATTTTATTTTATTCTTTATCTAAGATTATGATTCAAAATATTGTTAAAACAGTAATGGATCTTTATCGCAATTTTCATTCTTTGATACATATGTATTTAATAAACCTATATTCTTACATTATATGTATATAAATCATTTTTTAGACATAATATCTAGAATTTCTTTATCCTCATGATATTTCATGTTTTATTTAATGATTTTAATTGATTTGTTTTACATTTCAAAGTTTCCAATGTGGTAAAATTTTATGTTACAATCCCGTAGTTTATTAAAACAGTTCATCATTATGTTTCTGATGATATAATATTTTGATAAAACTCTTTGTAAAATCATTAATTTACATTTCCTATAGTTATATCTTGATAATACTTTTTTTCCAATAATTTTAATCTCTTTATATACTAAAGAGTTCAAAAATAATGCTTTTCATAAAAATAATCTTTTAGGTCGAAAACCCTTTTTCTTCCAAAAATATTTTTTCTAAAAATTTTATCATAATGTTTTATGATTTAAATATAGTATTAAAATAAGAATTTATATATTCATTAATAAAATATTTAAATGGTTTTTAAATTTCCCTTTATATTTTTTATGTTTATTTTTAAATAAAAGGATTTCTAAAATGGTTTATGTTTTAAAAAGTGAATTTTAAAGAAAAAAGTATTTTTCATCAAATAAATATTCCAAGTGATATTTAAAAGTCATTTTACTTATAATATTGACTAATTCAATGTTACTTGTTCTTTACTTGGGTTATGATCCAAGGATAAAATTCTTATTCTTTCTTTTAATGGTTTATCTCTATGATGAATATATGTTTATGAAACCCATTTATCATTCATGAGTTATACCACAATAAAATTATTATAAACCCCAATTTATTTTCCACACATTATAATATGATTAAATGATTAAATGATTATGAATAATGTTTATTTTCCATTGATTATGGTAGGATGAAATTTTTATGATTCCCTTTTAATTTTATGTTTAATGATATGATGCATTTTTATAATCTTATGTAACACATTTTTTACTATTTTTATTCTATGATGGTTGGGACCTATATCTGCCTCCAATGAATTGGGCAATGAAAAATGTTCTATGAGATCAATGGGTACCTGTATGGTCAACCAAATCATGAAAATTAGGGTTCACATGTGATTAACAAAAGCCTAAAAAATAGGGTACACAGGTGGTTAACCCCAGCCCAAAAAATGAGGGTACATGTGTGGTTAGAGTATACCCAAAAACCAGGATACCTTGGTAGTTATCCCAATCATGAAGTGGTTATATATATGTTCATCCCAATGATAACACTTTATTATTTTCTTTGTGGGTATCCTTGAATTTTAATTTTCTATGATTCTATATATGCCAGAATTATATATAATTTGCCAATGTTTTTCTTTCATGGATAATGTTTTTTATTCCATTATGATTCATGTCTTATGAACTATCAATCATTATTTTTTGACTGAAGCTTATGATATTTGATATGCAGTGTATGGTTTTTATTTTCTACGATCATTTTATGATTCCATTTTTCTCATGTCATTCTTACGTATCTCCTTGGTTTAATTTTAATGATCATCTGATCACACCCCTTGTTATGTTTTGTTTCCTTGAATTTTTAATAAAGGTTTTATGTAGCATATGATCGTGAAGCATACTATAGGGGAAGTTCTTTGTGGGAAATATTGAAGATATTTGGCTAAATTAGAAGATTTCATACCTAGTATCTAAATACACTAAAATATTCCAGTCCTCATGAATGTATTTGATAAATGTATTGAATATTTAGATAAAATGATGTAATATCCATGTAGGTAAATCATGGGTTACTCTATGGTAGATGGAATTTCTTTCCCCCAGAAGATTTTTCAGTCAAACCACCAGAATTAAAATACATTCTATGAGTCTTGTCTCGAGTCCTATGATATTATTGAGATTTCTCTAATCTCTATTTTAACATTTAGGGAACTTCAAAAAACATCAACATAGATGTTAAAATATTGAATATCCAACACTTTCATATATTTATATTTATCCAACCAAAGAAGAGGTAAGCCTTACTTTTGAGGGAAATGAATGATCCGGAGGTGTATCATGTACATATTGTGAAGTTTGAATCACACACCCTGATGGTTTCATCATCCTTTTCATCAAGACTAAGGAAGTACCTATCAATTTTAAGTTGGAGTGTGTGAAGAACATATTTGTGATTTTTTTCATAAATTATTTCCACTCCATCATTTGAATATTCCTATCAAACATCATATTTTGATCGATGTGCATCATTGATCATCTTCCCCTTCTAGATTATAAATAACTGACAAGACCCTCTATTACTCAGAGAATTGCAGGATAGAGAAAATATTTTCACTGGAGTTAATCCATTGTTTCGTGATTGGGGGACCATTAAAACCACTGAATCTCAAAGGCCCTTATCACATAAAAGACTCAATGGAAACATGCTCTTTCTTGGGGGGATTTTTTGAATTCTTTTTGATTCATGTTTCGATTCAAAATATGAGTCATTTGAGAATGTATTATCATTAATTTCTGAGATCTTTCAATCATTGGGTTGGGAATCTCATTTGATCAGTCATCACATTTCGCCTCTTATTAGTTATTGACATGGTCCCTCCTATTTTTAGTCATACAGTAGAAAAAAGAAAACATTAGAGATGAATATTTTTAAAACTTTAGACACAAAAATGGGAAACCAATTACATTAAAGGGATAAATCTTCAATGAATTAATTTAGTTAACCTATTAATTTATAGTTTCCAATATATTTTATTCATGATCTATCTCTTAATATAAAATATTATGAATAATGTTTCCCCTTTATAAAGGTTCATAATGATTTTTTGAATTTACCAAAGTATATCCCATGGGAGTTTCAAAAAGGGAAGTTTTTGATTGTGAACCACATAATTTTTACATTATAAAAATTTAGGGATGTTTTCTTATGTTTAGTCTTATCCTCTAGATTTTCAATACAGTATTTTAATCCCAATCCAAAAAATAACTAGACTATACTCTGTTACCAACTACGAAAAACCCTATTTTAATAAACATTAATTCAGTATTTATGATATAAATATATACTTAATAAAACCATAGAAAATCATAAGGACTAGTGTCAATGTGTAATTAGTTACATAAAATAAAAACATATAATATATATATAAATAAATTATTGAAAAATAATATAACATGTAATTATATAATTTAGATCTTCTAAAAATGCATGGGAAAACTTGGGGATGTACATAACAATGGTTTTAGCTACAAATCTCAGAATGGTAATAAAAAAGGAATAACATAACATAAAGTAGAAAATGAGATACATGAGGCATATCAAGGTTGTAACGCCCTGACCCCAGAAGCCCAGAGCCAGTGCACTATTTTTCTACATTATCATCATTACATGGAATTAAAACCCAATGTACCGATCATTTTATATGTTTTTGAAAACCATACTACATATATCATACCCATAATACATTGTTATATGAAATAAATCATAAATTAAATGAAATATTGGCATCCTTTAAAATCATTAAAAGGAGTATTCTTGATAACCTAGGGAAATAAAACATAATAAGGGTGAGAAAAAATTCTCAGTAAGGTTAAGTAAAGATTAAGAAATAAAGAAATAATGAGTATAATCAACATAGAATGGTTAATAAATGATAACAAATTATAGTCAAATAAATAGATAAGGAAATACCTATATGGAAAGGTTAGAAACTAAAACACATGCTATTTAATCAATAAACAGAGAATGGGATGCATCCAATGATATGTCAAAGAAAAAATATCATGGATGAATAACATTTGAATCTGATTGAGTTAAATTATTAATTTTTGGACATTATGTCTAAGGCATTTGAAAACATATACCATCAAGATAGTTCATAAGATGGTTTAGAATAATCTGATTTGGACAACTTATTTGTCTCATGAGAACCTATCGATGAATCTAGGGGCTATATAAAGTCCAGGAACTACCTGTAATTGCCTTTCCAAAAAATTCCTCACATAGAATAATCAATTTAATTAATAGAAAATATGCATTATAAAATATCCATATTGAATAACGAATATATATTTTTCAATATTCCCCTATATTGTCAAATAACTATCAAAGTGAACATCCTACGTAAAATGATATAAGGTTTAGGAAATAATAATATCCATCATATGAGAATATATATATTAAAGGAAATTAATTATAAAAAAATTATTACAATGGCTTGATTTTTTCCAGAGAATTTTAAACTAATAAAAGGATGTGATATTTAAAAGCCAATCATTAAGAACATTCTTAAGGAAAATAATATTTAAACATTCCAAAGTGTCCCATTACACTTTGGAACATTTCAATCATAATAACCATGAAGTAATGAAATTAAATTAAACTTATAATATCATAAAAATAATTAGATTAATTATATAACTTTTCAATGTGAATTATATACACCATATAATAGTGAATTGATATAAAATGAAAAATAAGTCTAAATGAAATATAAATTGAGAAGAAATTCCTTACCTTGAGTTTCCATTTTTTGGAATAGACTTTAACATAATGTATAATGGTTTAAAAAGTTTTAATAAGTTATTACAGAACTATATTATTTTTAAAATTTCATACATTATCTTCTTATAATATATTATTACAAGTTTGAAAATACTCTTCCATTATTTTCACTATTCATGGTACTAATTTCCTTGTTTTTAAGTATTTTTTCAACTTGTTACTTGTTATTATTATTAATTAAATAATTATTTTATAATATATATAATTTTAAAAATAATATAAATATCATATATATTTAGTATATTTGTTTTTATAATAATTTATAATATATTGAGACAGGGAAGGAAATACACCATTCATTGAGATGGTCGACGGTACGTACGCATGATCATTACTTTCATTTTTCTATTATATTAAAAGAATGAAAAATAAATTATATATGTTTATATTATAATTAATGTATTATATTAATGTTTCATATGCCTTATAAGATTAATAAAAAAATCCCTTATACATTCCATGTATAGTGTGAACGAATCACATCAGTTTGCAGGGGCAGTAGTCCACACTTCCAGAAACATTGTTATCGTACTTACAAAAAATTGAAATAATTAGGGTATTTTTTATATAAAAATTAAATAACTATAAAGACATTATAAATATCATAAATATCATATATAAATATCATATATTTCATAATACTCATCATGATAGGTGGTAATGAAAAAACAAATAATCATCATTTCGGGAGGTGGTAGTTTTCCGTAAACATAAATGATAGGCTCTTTACCAATTAGATGGATGTGTGTGTAAGTTCTATTAGAAAAAAGATCATAAATACATACCAATATATTTAGGATTATAATTATGTTATATAATCTATGAATAAGATGATTTTTGGGGTTGGAAATTGAAAACAAAACTAAAGATCTTGAGAAAGGGCGTCACCTCTTCTTTAGGTGACTCCTTTTAGTTTCCACCAAAGGGTATCCTTGGATGTATTTATTCCCAAGGTGATTATTATAGTTTTATAGAAGGGATGTTTAGGATATATTTGGGAAGATCTTGGTCGAGAAAAAGTGGCTTGATATGTGTGAGGAGGGGGGAGGTCTAAGTGGCTTTTTATAGTGGACGAGTAGTGATATTCTAGTAAATTTTGGAAATATGAATTCCACCCACTTTTTTCTTATTAAAAGTGACTATAATAACGTTAAAAAGTCTATAAAAGGTAGGATATGGTTTATATATAGCCCTAAATAATATTTTTGACAAGTGTATAAGTAATTTTGTGCCTTAAGGTTAATGTTTAGTCTCTTATTAAGATAAATGTCCTCTTAGTTGATGTAATTAATTTTAATTACATTCACAAATATTTTGGGTAAAATATTAAGATGAAGTTATTAGAAATTAGAAATTATGATGATTTCAAATATTAAATAGATTTTATAAAATTCCAATAAGATATGTGGAAAAAATAATAATTTGAATTTAATATCATAGACGGGAGGACACCGAGGGGTTTTAAAGTCAAAACGTTCAAAAGTTTGAAAAGTTTTTATATCCAACTACAAATTTAAATTGATTCCAATGACCTATATTTGATTAATTGATATTTATATAATTAAAATTTATAACTATTTAAAAATATAATTTATCTATATAAATGAATTAGATGAAAAATCAATTTTGAAATAAAATCTATTATTTTTCATTATTCATTAAAAAACATCCCATAAAAAGGAAATAAATACACCTTAACTTAATTTTAATTTTTCAATTTCAAAAATAAATTATATTTTGAAATATAAAATTTATAAAATTTTCAAAATTTATATTTAAAATAGGTTCTCCATTAAATAGTGGTAAAACTGCTATTTAAAAAATATTTGGTTTTATGTGTAATGTTAGGTCTGTTTTTATATTTTGACAATAAAATTAGATGGATGATTGTAAAAAATATTTTATTAATTATATAAGATTTAAATTTAATTAATATCAGTCACTAATAGTAATTTACTTTACTTATTAAGATAAATCTCCCTTTTCACATAAAAATAGTCTTTTATACAATCATTCCATTACATTCATTTTGTTTTTACATTCATTTATAATTAACAAATAACCAATGAATTAATCTATATATTTTCATAATTTAGATAAAACTATTCATAACTATTAATTTAATTGTGGGTTATATCTTATTATACTAACAAATATTATTTTAATAAAATATTATTGTTTGGTGAAACTCAGCTTTGTGTGTTATGAAATACATTGAGGAAATCCAGTCTTGCGTGTAACACCAACTCAACTTAGTGTTCTATTTAGTTTATACTAAAATTAATGTTTTGGGTAAAATAAGATAACTTGGTGTTTCATATAAATAAATATATGACAAAAATTAATTTATTCTAAAATGTAAATTTTGTATTGCCTTGAGGTGTTAAATTCTCCGTACCTTTAATAAACGGTGTCCTCACAATTCAAAATTGTTCTCAATAATCAAGAGAATGATATTTGAAAATAAAAAATTATTGAAAACCCCACATCATGAATAGGTTTTATAACAAATCTTCGTAATAAGGGATAACGGGAAGTATAATGGTCAAGTAACTAGGTTCCCTAGGAGGAGAACATATGTTCTCAATGGAATCATTGATAGAAAATAAAAATCTAACAATCATGTTCTGATGAAGAGTGATAGAGAACATGTTTATCTTAATGTTTATGAGAATAAATTATTAAACTAATATTATTAAAATGTTCATTTAAATCATCAAAAATTATGATAATATGAAACCATCTTTATTTCGAGACCATTTTTTCTACAATTGAGGAATTATTTCACTCTGTAAAAATATATGTAATTATAAATTCCTATTTCAAAACATAATTTTATTATATGTTTGTGAATTGAACACTTTATACTTCATTTATTATCTTATGACACGTCATATGTGGATATAATACATTAACCTCTGAAAACTTATCCAAAAGATCAACTAAATCCAATAAATAAATGGAAAACTTTTCTAGAAGATTATGATCCGACACTTTAAAGGGAAAGTCATAGAATTTCTATAATGAACTTATCAATAACATTCAATCAACAAGAATTTTCTATTTAACCATTACATGCATAATATGTGGAGAACATCGTCATGAATTCTCTTAAAATATAGAAAATACATGAATTAGGATAAAAATTTATGTTCGACATGAATTCTTCTTCTCTCCTTAAGTAATACACAAGTAATTGCATATATTTATTAAATCCAAAAGTGTTGTAAACACCATAAAATATGGGACGATTTATTTTCTCCACAAACCAATAATCATTTATGAGGCATTCGATACTATCTAATTTACCATATCTAAATCAATCATCTCTTTATTTCAACATAATTATCTATGTATTAGGAACATATTAAGGGTTATCTCTCCCTTACCCACGTGTTTCCAAATTTTTTTAACTTTCTATTGAATCAGTATTCTTGTTACCATTCAAAATGTGATCTCAAATCCTAAATGAAAAATTCATTTAATAAAATACTCATACATTCCATAATACTTATAACCAATGCATCAAGAAAAAAATTTACAACATTATTCACAGTTTCAAATATAGAAGGAAATTAATCCTTCCACTATATCTATATCAATATCATATGATTAGATATCTCATTAGTATAATATTCATTAATTAATTTTATTATTATAACCCTAAATGTTTATTTATTATGAAAATAGAAATATTTTGTACATTGAGTCGGTAGTCCACTCGTACCCACAAAGTGATATTTTCATATTTCAAATAGTTATGAGGAAGAGAAAAAATTATTATTCCATTAAAATAATAAAATATTAGTATACATAGATATAATTAATTTATAATGGGTTGAATATATTTTTATAAGGTAGTTAAATAAAGTAGTAAATATAATTGAAAAAATGAGTGATTATGAGTTTTCACATAACTCTTGGGGTCAAATCCTTGAGCCTTTAGAGAATTTTATTTGTGTTAGACCAGAGCATCTATAAATTGATAAAGAGAGTGAAGAAAGGTTTTGGGAATAACTAGTTTGAGATATTAAGCTTTATATGTGTATAGAAGTGGGTTTGTGAAGGGATAATTTTATACGAGAAAGGGGTGGGACTTTTGTAAATATTTTTAATGTTTTGTTAATGTCTTTTCACTTTCAAAATCAAGTCGATCTGGTAGTGGAAAATAATGTAAAGTGGATAATAAATTGTCAATAAACTTCTCATCCAACAAAATAATGTGTATTATTTGAGACTTTTTAGTCCTTTCCCCCTTTATTTTGTGTTCTTATCGCAATTTACTTTTACTGTGGTAAATTATTTTTAACTATGATAACTTGATTTTGTGCCTAAAATTATAATCAACCTTTTTATCTAATTTGGATATTTTGAATTTTAATATGAAAAAAATTCTCTAAATTTTTTTTATATATGATTAAAAGTAATTTTAGATGAATTCATTAACATAACAAAAAATATTAAAAAAAAGTATTTTAAGCGTAAAAACACGAATTTGGATTTATATTTTAGAAATAATTTAACCAAATAATATTTATTGGTTTATGATAAAAAATATAATAATTTATTTACATTAAAACTAATCAAAAACTTATTGTGAACCTGTAATTACACAATTAATGAAATAGATAAAGAATAGTTGTTTTCTTAGAATAAAATGTCACTTATGTTTTAAATTTTCAAACATATGTTTTTGAATTCAACATAGTATTTTTAAATTTTTTATTTTAATTCTTAAAAAATAATTTATTTAGAATTTTTTTCATAAAATATTAATTTATTAATATATCATAATTATGTCATAAAATTTAAAATATTTTCAAAAATTTTGTTTGTCAAAATTAAACAAAAAATTCAATATTTTTAGAAATACAATTCAATTTGAACCAAATATTATTTTAACATGATTAATAAAAAAATTATGTTCATTTTATAAAATTATAATTCTATAACTCATAAATTGATCCATTAAATGAAAATGAAAAATATTTAGAGAAACTACTTCTATTGAAAAAATACATTTTAAACCTAAATTTATGATAATTATATTTTTAAAGGGATCAATTTAATTTTTTAAGAAAAAAACAAAACACTTTAACAAATTCATTTAAAACAATCTTTTTTAACATGAAATCATATTAATTATTTATCATATAAATTTAAGAATTTTTTAAATTTATTTCTATATTTTTAATTACTACATGTTTTATTCATCATATATTTTTCTTATTAAGGTTCATATAACTTATTAAGGATATTTTTAGTTTAGTTTTTTGTGTGTTATATGCCTTTTAAGATATTATTTATTTAAATAATAACACTTACTAAAATATTTAGGTGTTATAAATTAAGTTTTCTTCCGATCCTCTATAGCAACTAGAATCTAGTATAAAATAGATAAACCATATAAAAAAACAGAAAAATTCATTCCTATGTTGAATATCAAGCATTTAGTTCAACAATGATATTAGAATATGGTATTTTATAATGTCTTAGATGAGTTCACTAAGGTTAATGAATATTCACTATTTGGTATCTTTTCAAACATTAATTTTATTAAGGTTTTCACTTGAAATAATAGTAACATATCTTTTATAAATACCACATGGACTTGGCTGGACCTAGGGCTCTTAGAAATGGTATAAGTGATCTTCGTGTGAAGTAATTTTATTACTTTTTCTTTGAAAAAATTCTTTCATATAGGGATTGATCTTATATTATACCCCAACCCATGTATTCTGATTATCCTTTTTTGGGATATTGTGCATGAAAAATGAAGGTTTAATCCCTTTTTTATCTTATATGGACCAAAATATAATATTTTTTTTAATCACATCCAAAAAATACTCTTCAAAAAAAATTTCTAACTCAAAAGATATGATAACTAGTAGTGTGAATCATCTCTAAAAAATGAGAATTTTTTGAGAGATAGTGGTGGCCTGAGATGTAGTTGTGGTTTTTCTTGGGTGGAAGGTAGAATCTTGGGACTAGGTTGTTAAATATATTTTAATTTCTTCATAAATAACGTACCAGTGATAAAAAATAATCCTCTTCACTGCTATCCAGATTGGGTATCTCCCCACATCTACTTTTTAGTTTTACTTTCACGAATTCTTCCTCAGGATATGTATACAGATGTTCTAAAAACACACCCTTCTAGGAATCACATTGATCTACCTATCACCCATCTACTAGAGAATATTTTTATTCTAGTTTTAGAACATGTGGGTATTTTATAAATCTCTACAATCATCCTTAAAAATTTAAATTCTTGTTTATTAAAACATTTTTTAAATTCAAATAGTCATCCATGTAATGGTTTTTTTCACATATGTTTTTATTGAATTATTATAAATATTATATTATTTAGTTATATTACATATATTTAATAATAGTTTCCCTATAAAAAATTAATAAATTCCACTCTTTTTGATAGGAAAGTCCAACCAATAATTATAGGTTCTTATTAATCACACTTCACATCTAAAATAAGGAATTGAACTTGTAAAAACCTTATACAAACATTCACTAAAATGTCATCTACTTTCCGAATGGGGTGAGTGATATAACGATCATCAAAACAAAAAACCTCTATGGTGGGTTGGTAATATACAAGCCATTATTATTATAATATTGGGTTAGGGATTAAATTAATATTATTGACTAAGTCAAAAAAGAAATTCAGAATTCTTAAGATGAATTCAATTTTTATAAATAGCACTACACTCTTCTCTTGGGTTGTATCGCATGTAATATTTCATGGGTTTTTTATTTGAAATAATATTTTTAATGATTATAAGAATAATGAGATTTAAACTAAATCTTCGAGTAAATCACCATTTACTTTCATATTTTTGAACAAATCAAGATGTTTGAATAGTTTACAATTCTAGTTTTCTTTCATCACTATTTTATGGAGATGGATTTAAAGTGATAAAATTCTCAAAAAATAGTGAAGCCACTAAATTTATTATTCAAGACATCATTTTCATTAATTTTTTTTAATTTGAAGCCTTTTTTATATTATTCTATAGGTGTAATTGTCACGACCCATCCTCGGGGCCCATGTCGTGACTACCCCAAGCCTGCCTTCCATAGGCCAGCGGCTGGAGACTAGCACCAAAGGTGTAAATATCGATAACTGGGAAGGCATTTCCTTTATAAAAGTAAACAAAACACCACGGAGTAAAATCAGAAGTAATACACTAAGTACAAAAGAAAGTGATGAAAAGTAAAAAGGGCCAGAATACAAACCCAACTGAAAAGTACAGCTACAACTGAATGGAAGTACTACAGAAAAGACAAACAACTGGAAGAATAGAAGCAGCTCCTAGGTCATCCTCCTCGGATCCTACCAGAAGGGTAGGAACAGATAGTGCAGCTCCTGGATCGTCCACCACGAATCCTACCTGATGTGTAGGTATAGATATCCTCCACAACGCTCTCGCCCGTCAACCTCCTCCGAGTATCTTCTCGTCATGAAGTCCACCACTGGGTACCGTCCAGTCCTCAAACACTCGGCCTTCGTCAACGCTGCCCGTCATCCGCAACCAATACAACGAGGTGCGGGCATAGCCCGTGCAGGGGTGAGTATAGGATACTGAGTAGGAACCCCGAGACCCTCAAGGTCTCACTAAATCTAAAAAGGATAACCACAATGAAGGATCTCAATAGATAACCCTTAATTAGGTATAAGCCCATACTTATACCTATGTTATCAAGTAACCCATCTCAATCACGAGGAAACACAAAGGTTATGAAATCAACGGATAACCACTACCTAGGCATATGCCCATACATATACCTAAGTTATCAAGTGACCCATCTCAATCATGAGGTAAACACAAAGGTCATAGACTCAGCTCAAACCAGGATTTTCATTAACGAAACCGTAACTGCTGAAGAGCTCCGTCTCTGTCGAGTACAATGATCCTGTCACGACTCCGAGGTACTGCTCACTAACCTAAGACTGCTGAGGTACTCCTCCTGTCGAGTACCGTGGGTCTGCCACCTCACAAAGTAGTGCTCCTCCGCCATGGGTCTGCCAACTCATACAGTAGTGCTCCCCCTCATAGCCTACAGAGGTACTCCTCCTTTCGAGTACCGCGGGTCTCCCACCTCACAAAGTAGTGGTCCTCCGCCATGGTTCTGCCACCTCAAGAAGTAGTGCTCCCCACTAGACTATGCATGTCACTCCGAATCGAATCAGACAAGCAGTCATCAGGTCTCATCCAACACGGTCTCCGTACTCCGTACGCTTGTCTCTAGGAGGGTCCGCTCCATGAGCAACAGGTCGATACTCCAAGTATCACAAAGTCTGAAAAAGAAGTATCTCAAAGAACCGCCTCATCATAGGGGTCTCAAAGAAATAGACGGCACGTCAATCAGACGCCCGGTCTGTGAGTAATTAGCATTTTGGTCCATGGGGCCCAGTTGGCTTCGTGTGTGAACCAACCCATCCAAATCTCAACTGTACCTCAAACCCTCATAGGGTATACTCATAGGTGCCGTTTCTCAATGAAATCACCAACGCCGCTGACGGTTCGTCAAATGGACGTCCGGTCTAAAAGTTATTAGCTTTTCCGTTCCAGGGGCCCGGTTGGATTTCGGGTTCAATCCAACCCGGCCACTATCCAACTGCGTCCAAACCTCAGGAGAATTATTCCAAAAGTTCCGTCTCATGAAGAATAATCGAACAAAGTCGAAGACACGTCAATCGGACGTCCGAAGCTCAAGTTATAAGCATTTCCGCTCCGAGGGCCCGGTTGGTTTCAGGTTTGAACCAACCCGGCCATACCCAAAGTTCTCCCAAACCTTGAGTGTAATACAACGAAACAACCGTCATGATCCAAGGATCGCATCGCAACTAACATTGCGTCGATCAGAGGTCCATAGCCCATGTTATTGGCGTTTGAACGGATCTGCCCGAAAATAGGGGGTTCGAGCCCGGTCCGACCCGGCCCGAGACCCCCTGGGTCGGCCCGAACCGTGTCTGGGGCCATCCAATGTGGGCACAGCCCGGCGCGGCCCCGGCGGCCGGTTGGCCCGGCGCGTGCGCACCCCGCACTTCCAGCTTGGTCGTGCCGTTGCGAGGGTGGGGGGGGGGGGGTTGCCCGCCTTAATTGATCTGCATCCCCCACATGGGGGCCGCTCCCTTTGACAGTTGAGGGTTATGACCCTCGGTCTCCCAAAGGTCCCACGTGGCTGCGGGACCTGTCGCCTACCGCCGCAGCTTCAGCCGCTTTGGTTCCTCCTGGCGGCGCGCCGGAACGCCGCCGCCTCCGGGCGGCCTACCAGTGCTGGCTGCCGGCACCGTCGTGACGGCGTGGCGCGCCGGCAGGGTCTCTCGCGGACCACCGGATGCACTCCGGTGGTCCGTTTTGCCTACGGTCTTCGCCAGCGGTCCTCCTGGGACCTGATCTTTACTACGAAGCCTTCAAATCGCCTTTTCGTCCCGTTCCCTATTCGCCCGTCGATCCGCACGTCAAATAAACAAACTGCGGATTCTTCGATTCGACTTTGCGGCCCCGACTCCGGTCACGATTTCGTTCGGCCTCAACAGCACGGCGCGATGGCGCCACACTTCTTCACCGTGATTCTCCATGTTCCCGTGCGGTGCTGTTGCACTGCGCTACCTTTGTTTGTGCCGCAACAAGAACAACAACAAAGAGGGAGGAGGGTCGGCCGTGTTTGTGCGGTCCGACCTCCTCCCATTATAACTATAACAGGCGGCCCCAAAAGAATAAAAACCCTAGTCAAGAAAATGAAAGAATTCAACCATAATATTTGAACTCAAACCCCTACCCAATGAAGTCGTCGAACGAAGGTCATCGCGGGAAAAGGACGTCGCGGAAAACGACGTCTTGGTAGAAGACGTCATGGACCAAGGCTCCGTAAGCGTCGTTGGCATCGCGAAGAAGAGAATCATCAGAGTTGCGGTACACAGCATCGCGTTATCGATCTCTGAGGATTCAGCGTTCTTCGTCGCCCTTCGTCAGAGGCCGGTGTTCTTCGTCGGCGACGGGGCGTTCCTCGCATTCTTCAAGGAGGAAGATGAAGTTCAAGACTTGATCAAACCCTCTCCAATCCTTCCCGCACAACCCAAACACCCTTAAGGAAATAAGACTTGTCTTATTTAATTAACTCACACAAGCCACCAATCAATTCAAAATTTAAAATTCAATTCTCAAATTAATTATATTGAACAACTTAAACAGTTAATTAATTAAGAGAGTTGACATTTCATTAAAGGGGGGTGCAGGTGTGTTACGCAATTAATGGGGGGTTTGTGGAAGGTTAGTGAATTTGAATAGGTGGGGACTCGTGTGAGACCCACCTCACAAATATCCTCTCATGGGAGGTTATGTGGGTGTGGGCCCCACCAACAAATTCCCCCTTGTAGGATATAACCAACTCCAATAAAAAATGTGTGCAACACAGTTTTTATTTAATTTGAGGTTAAAATCCAAAATAAAACTTCAAACCTAAATAAATCGCAACTGTGGAAAAGGTCCCCTTAAGCGAAAACTGGTGCTGCGAGTTCATCGGTGCCCTCAGATTTCGATTACGAGGACCGGTTCAAGAGATAGAAAAACCAGCTCGTTCATTCACTGAACGTACCCGTGCTAAACTTCAGAAAATGATTCAGGGCACACCGGTCCTTAGAATTAGGCGCCGTCAGAAACTGCGTACTCCTAAAATTCCAAAGAAATTAAGAAAAAAAAACTTTCCTTGGAATTTTAGGGTCCTTACTTTACTCCCACCTCAGGGTTTACATCCCCGTAAAGCATAAACACAAACTAGGGATACAAAAGTGGTACTGAGCACGCATCTGAGCCTTCCGCTCCATGTGCTCTCCTAGTGGTTCCCGTGCTGCCAACAAAGGCACACAAGAGGAATCGACCGTCCTCATAGAACCCACTCCTGTCGATCCTCAACCTCTACTGGAACCCCGCAAAAGTCACCCCATCGCCAATGTTTAGCTCCGCATGGTCGATGACATGGGAAGGGTCATGCTCGAATCTCCTTATCTAAGATACGTGGAAGTCTTCATGCACCTGGTGCAACTGATGTGGATGGGTCAAATGGTAAGCCACCTCGCCTACCCAGCTGAAGACCTGAAAATGTCTGCGAAACATTAGAGATTACATGCCTCCTCGGCCACATCTCCATAGACCTCGTCGAGGTGAGAACCGTAATAAAACATGGTTGCCATCCTCAAATTCCAGTGGTCCTGTCTCCTATCAACATAGGAATTATGTCTGCACTGTGTAGTCTTCATATGCTCATGGATGATCTGCACCTTCTCCATCGTAGCCTGGACCATCTCTTGTCCCACAAGAGCTGTTAAGATTTCTTCTTTTCTGATAAGATAAATCTGGTCTCATCCCCTAGATGAACCACGTTCTTTGCCTAATACAGTCAATCCGGACATGAATGATGCATTCATGCAATGGACGACCTCGTAAGGCCTCGACGTTACCACCAAGAGATCCAACCGTCACTCTCGCCTCTAAGGGTCGAGTCACACTGTCAGCATCAGTGTGAGGTAACTGGGTCTCCTCCAGTAGGAATCTCGAAAGTGAGGGTCAAGTCAACAGTTTTAACCGTGACCTATCAGTACACAAAAAGGAAGGAAGGAAATTTCACAAAGGTAAGTGTCTTTTTATTATTGCAGCTCATAGTACACAGACACATATCTAACAAAAACATGGAACTAGAAGTACGAAGGAAAAAAGGAAACCACTAGTTCTGCTCCTGTCCACCTTATTCCGGAGCTTCGTAGTCGTACGCTTCTGTTGCCTGAAGCTGAGCTCTCCCATGTCCACCTGTTCCCTGCTGTCGGGGTGGACCTTCTGGTGGTGGTGGTGGAAACACCTCTAAGGGTCGTCCACCTCCAGCTGCACGGCCAAATCCCCTCCCGTGGCCTTCTGCTCCTTGCGGTCTGCCTCGATCGAACCTCTGCCTCTGCCTAGGAGGTCCTTCATTTATCTGCTGATCATCCGAGCGGTGGGTCGAACAGTCACGAGCCATGTGAACCTGTCCGTCGCACGTGTAACACAGCATGGCAGGTCTGGCTCTGTCACTCCCCTGGGTTCCTCGCACTACCGACCCTGAGTCATGCGGCCAACCACCTGTAGGTCTGGTCCTCTTGGACCTCTATGTCATATGTCTACTGCCCGTTATAGAAGAATCTGCCGCATGATGGCTAGTGGTGGGTCCTGCTACTGGAGACTGCTCAGCAAAGAAACTGTCCACTAAGAGAGCTCACTCCAACACCCCTGTCTGCGTCGGGATGCTATGAGAAACAAAAGAAGCTCTAATCTCTTGCCTGAGCCCCTGCTCGAATGTTCGGGCCCTGAAGAATTGGTCCTATACCATATCTGTGGAGTAGCACGAGAGGTCTGTGAACCTCGCTGAGTACTGCGCCACCGTCATGCTACCCTACTGAAGATTCATTAGCTCCTGTATACGCACCGATTGAAGAGTGGCTGATACAAACTTTGCCCGGAATAGGCTCTCGAAGTCTTCCCACAGATGTGTCACCTCGTCATGCATTTGGAGCATCAGGCTCCACCATATGCCTACTGCTGCCTGAAGAAGGCTAGTAGCAAGGATCACCATGAAGTTTGTTGGCATCCTCACTAGCCTGAAGACTCTCACCACAGCCCCCAGCCAATCCTCAGCCGCCTGCGGGTCCGTCTCTCCCCTGAACCGAGGTGGTCTCTGGCGCTGGAACTCGTGCAGTGCGCTCAAGTGACGTGCACCCTCTGCTGCTGGGGCTGGTGGCTTCGATGGTCCAATGGGTGGTAGTACCGTTGGTGCCTCTGCTGGTGCCTCAACTGGGATAGGGCCCTGTACTGAGGCCACGTCGCTCAGCGGGCTATCAGTACGTATAACTCTCGGGGCTCTAGCTGGTCGTCCGCGGGGAGGCATCCTGAAAGAAACAAACGTGACATGGTTACACGATTTATACCTGGCAAGATGACATTGTTTGAGCTGTTTTAAGGGAAAACCTATAAAAACACACACGCAATCAGTGTTTTCATGCAAAATGTCAGAAATCAGTTGTCAGGGTCCTAGTGTATGTATACGTCGGCCGCCCGCACCAACACTGGACTCCTTGAACTGAAAACCACTCTCGGTACCCTTAACACTATTGCTTCAAAAAAAAAAATATCAGAGTTATAAGTTTTGCGGTAGAACCGAATCCTCTAATACCAATTTGTCATTACCCATCCTTGGGGCCCATGCCGTGACTACCCCAAGCCCGCCTTCCATAGGCCAGGGGCTGGTGACTATCACAAAAGGTGTAAATCCCGATAACTGGGAAGGAATTTAATTTATAATATTAAACAAAAAACCATAGAGTGCTAGTGGAAGTAATACACTAAGTACAAAAGAAAGTGATGAAAAGTAAAAAGGCCCAAAATACAAGCCCAACTGAAAAGTAAAGCTACAACTAAAAGGAAGTACAACAGAAAAGACAAGCAGCTGGAAGAATAGAAGAAGCTCCTAGGTCGTCCGAGTATCATCTCGTTGTGAAGTCCACCACCGGGTACCATCCAGTCCACAAACACTCGGCCTCCGTCAACGCTGCCCGTCGTCTACAACCAACACAATGAGGTACGGGCATAGCCCGTGTAGGGGTGAGTATACGATACTCAGTAGGGACCCCGAGACCCTCAAGGTCTCACTATATCCAACAAGGATAACCACAAAGAAAGATCTCAACAGATAACCCTTACTTAGGTATAAGCCCATAATTATACCTAAGTTATCAAGTAACCCATCTCAATCACGAGGAAACACAAATGTTATGAAATCAACGGATAACCACTACCTAGGTTTATGCCCATAAATATGCCTAAGTTATCAAGTGACCCATCTCAATCATGAGGTAAACACAAAGGTCATAGACTCAGCTCAAACCAGTAGTTTCATTATCGAAACTGTAACTGCTGAAGAGCTCCGTCTCTGTCGAGTACATTGATCCTGTCACGACTCTGAGGTACTGCTCACTAACCTAAGACTGCTGAGGCAGTCCTCCTGCTGAGTATCGCGAGTCTTCCACCTCACAAAGTAGTGCTCTTCCGCCATGGGTCTGACACCTCACCTAGTAGTGCTCCCCCTCATAGCCTACAGAGGTACTCCTCCTGTCGAGTACCGTGGGTCTGAGACCTCAAAAATTAGTGCTCCTCCGCCATGGGTCTACCACCTCACAATGTAGTGCTCCCCACTAGGCTATGCAAGTCACTCTGAATCGAATCAGACAAGCAGTCATCAGGTCTCAGCAAGCTACACGGTCTCCGTACTCCGTACGCTCGTCTCCGGGAGGGTCCTCTCCACAAGCTACAGGTCGATGCTCCAAGTATCTCAATTTCCCACAAATAAGTATCTCAAAGGACTGCCTCGTCATAGGGGTCTCAACGCAATAGAAGACACGTCAATCAGATGCCCGGTATGTGAGTAATTAGCCTTTTCGTCCCAGTGGCCCAGTTGGTTTTGTGTGCAAACCAACCTAGCCGTATCTCAAATGTACCCTGAAACCTCATAAGGTATACTCATAGGGACCGTTTCTCAACGAGATCACCAACGCCGCTGACGGTTCATCAAACGGACGTCCGGTCTGAAAGTTATTAGCTTTTCCGTTCCAGGGGGCCGGTTGGATTTCGGGTTCAATCCAACCTGGCCACTATCAAACTACTTCCAAACCTCAGACAAAGTGTGCCAAAAGTTTTTACTCAACAAGAGGAATACAACAAAGTCGAAAACACGTCAATCAGACATTCGGAGCTCATGTTATAAGCATTTCCGCTCTGAGGGCCCGGTTGGTTTCAGGTTCGAACCAACCCGACCATAACCAATGTTCTCTGAAACCTTGAGTGTAATATATCGAAACAACTGCCTTGATCCAAGGATCACATCTCAACTGATGGTGCGTCGTTTGGAGGTCTGTAGCCCATGTTATGAGTGTTTGCACGGATCTGCCCGAAAATAGGGGTTCGAGAACGGTCCAACCCGGCCCGAGACCCCCTAGGTCGGCCCGAACTGGGTCGACCCGACCCGGGTCCAGTTTCGGCCCATTTGGTCGCGGCCCTTCCTGGCCTGCACGGCCGGTTGGCACGTTGCGAGCGCACCCCGCACGACCAGCTTGGCCGTTTCGTTCCGAAAAAGGGGGGCGGGGGTGGCGCCCCCCCCTTAATTTATCTGTGGCCACCACGTGGGGGCTGCTCACTTTGAAAGTCAAGGGTTACGACCCCCGTTCTCCCCCTGGTCGCGCGTGGCCGTGGGACCGGTCACCTGCCACTGCGGCTTCAGCCACGACGTTCCCTCCTAGCGGCGCGCCAGAATGCCTCCGGCACCGCCGTCCCGGCGGGGCATGCCGGTAGGGTCTTCCGCGGACCACCGGACGCGCTCTAGTGGTCCGTTTTGCCTGCTGTCTTTTCCAGCGGTCCTCCCGGGACCTGCTCTTTACTGCTAAGTCTTCAAATCTCCTTTGCGGCCTTTTCCCTCATCTCCCTTCGATCCGGACGTCAAATAAACAAACTGCGTAGTCTTCGATTCGCCTTTGTGGCCCTGACTACGGCTACGGTTTCGTTCAGCCTCAACGGAGCGGTGCGACGACGCCACGCTTCTTCGCCGTGATTCTCCATGTTCCCACACGGTGCCGTTGAACCGCGCTACCTTTGTTCGTGACACAACAAGAACAACAACAAAGAGGTAGGAGGGTCGGCCATGTTCGTGCGGTCCGACCTCCTCCCGTTATAATGATAACGGGCGGCCCCAAAATAATAAAAACCCTCGTCAAGAAAATGCAAGAATTAAACCATAATATTTGAACTCAAACCCCTACTCGATGAAGTCGTCGAACGAAGGTCATCGCGGGAAAAGGATTTCACGGAAAATGGAGTCGCGGTAGACAGTGTCGTGGACTGAGGCTCCGTAAGCGTTGTTGGCATCACAGAGAAGAGAATCGTTGGCGTCGCGGTACACGGCGTCGCGTTGTCGATCTCTGAGGATTCGGCATTCTTCGTCGTCCTTCTTCGGAGGCCGGCGTTCTTCGTCGGCGACGGGGCTTTCCTCACGTTCTTTAAGGAGGAAGATGAAGTTCAAGACTTGAGCCAACTCTCTCCAACCGTCTCGCAAAACCCAAACACCCTTAACGAAATAAGACTTCTCTTATTTAATTAACTCACATAAGACACCAATCAATTAGAAATTTAAAATTGAATTATCGAATTAATTATATTGAACAACTTAAACAGTTAATTAATTAAGAGAGTTGACATTTCATTAACGGGGGGGGGGGGGTGCGTGTGTGTTACACAATTAATGGGGGGTTTGTGGAAGGTTAGATAATTTGAATAGGTGGGGACTCGTGTGGGCCCCACCTCACAAATATCCTCTCAGGGGAGGTTATGTTGGTGTGGGCCCCACAAACAACCTCCCTCTTGTAGGATATAACGAACTGAAATAAAAAAATGTGTGCAACATATTTTTTATTTATTTTAAGGTTAAACTCCAAAATAAAACTTCAAACCCGCATAAATCACAACTACGGAAAAGGTCCCATTAAGTGAAAACTGGCATTGCGAGTTTATCAGTTCCCTCTGATTTCGATTCTGAGCACCGGTTCAAGAGATAGAAAAACCCACTCGTTCGTTCACTAAACGTTCCCGAGCTAAACTTCGAAAAATTATTTATTTTATCTCTAATGAAAGCTATCACATTTTATTTTAGGAATAATGAAAGCTATCACATTTTATTTTCATCTTCATTTAACACTTATAGTTTTAATTACATTAGTATATTTTATAAATACCTAATGAATGATAATATGTTATCTTTAGTTAATCACTGAATAAATGGCTGTAATGAAACATGAGACTATTTATCTTATAGTTTCATGTTTTAGGAGTAATCATAATTGATGAAGTACTTCCTAAAACATGATAGAGTATAAATTATCCCATTCTTGGAATTTATAATTCTTGTTGGATGAGGTTAATCTATAGTTTCTATTATTTAGAAACATGTTCTCCCTCCATCCATCACTCTCTATCTACCTCGCTCTCTTTTATCATCCATTTTTTTCGATAACACTTTATGGTGTTCATTAAATTTGGTAATTATGTGACCTATGTTTTTAGACCTATACCTTTTATCCATAAAAACATTTCAAAGACTATTCTAAGATATTTTTTAGTAAATATTGTGACTGTGTATTTTTTTTATCTTTTTAGGTTTACAGAGTTTCATAAGACCTTCATTAAATTTGGTACCAAAATTTGGCTTCTTATTGTAGAAAACATTAACTTGTTTATTAAATAATGACCCTAGCATTATTCAATGATGTTTCATATCAATTTCGAAGGAACTAGTGTTTGTGTAAACCAATAAAATGAAACCAAAATATAAATGAGACATAGATGAAACAAACTGCAATAATGGTAAATATTTGATTTTTATGATGTGGTTATTGAGTGGTAAAATTATTTAAATACTGAAAATGAAGAAGGAAACAAGATAAAAACATTACATCCAGTAAAAAGTGGTTTTTGGGAAAAAAAATCAATTTTTTACCTTTATATTAATGTTCTTTCAATAAAAATAAAATAAAAATCTAGAGAACCAGATCTAGAAATTAGAATAAACAAAATTATCAATAGGGGTGGCTACCATCCAGTATAAAAAGAATCCTTTCTATTATCAAGTATAGAGAGTGAGGTAAATAGTGAATTTAGTCCCACCAAGATCAAATTTGTATTTTATCATGGTGTGATTCTCCTATAATTCAAACACCTTTTTTTATAATATTGTTTAATATGAATTTTTAACTATTTGAAAATTACAATAAAAATTATTATTTTTTCGTGATTATTTAGAATTTGAAAAATGTAAGAGAAAATTAGGGACTATAAATAAAACGTAAAAATGAATTGAATGAAGAAAATAAATGAAAAACAGATCAATTTTATTTCCCCTAATTTTTTTACGCGATGATCATTATTTACTTATTAATGTAAAAGAATTATATTACATGAATCATAAGAAAATAGGATTAAGGGGAAATGAATCTTCTCTTTAGAGGATCTGAAATTCTTGTACAAGCTACATACCAACCACCTATTTTGTTCCCACTCCTTGGGTAGATGAATTAATTTTGAATGATTGATAACAATAATTCACAGTTCCTCCCCATTTTGAATGCAGTTTAGTGAAATCTCCCATCCACCGCAGCCCATTATCAGCTCCCATGATAATTCTGTAGTTTCCACTTATCAAATATCACTATTTATTATCCTCTACAAATCACTAGATATTTATCCAAATTGTTAAAATAAAAACCACTATATGAACATCTTGAATTAGTTTATTTTATGTTCTTTTACAGGCTTTGATTTCTTAGTTACCATATAAATTATAGGATCCCATGTGATCTTGATAGTTTTTGGATCCCACTATGTTGAAAGCATTCATAGTAATAAATCTTCGAAGAGTATGACCTTTACCATAACCTATTAAATCATTGTATAGTGTTTATGTATCTATCTTTTGATGTAGGATTACCCTTATACAGCCTTCCAAAATATAATATTATCCTCACATTGAAAAAATAACCTTAATGTAGGTGGCACTGACCATTATATGATTTCTTTATGTTCTTAGATATTTTTGTGCCCTTACGTATCTTCTTTGATTACTGATGTTACATTTACATAGTCTTCCAAAATATGATGGTAGCTTAACATAGCCTCCTTCTTCTATAAAATAACTTAATGTAAGTGTAAGATATATGATATGGTTACTTAGATATACCCTTTGTGAAATATGTGGATATAGTTATATAAGTAGGTTATTTCCTTTTGATGGTTGTTGAGAAGCTATATTTTCCCTTCAGTAGTGGATGTGAAATGTTGGATGAAATTAAATAGCCTCACTTACCATTACCTTATTTCATTATTACCCTAATGAAAGTGCTATTGTCATTACAATGTGTGATTTTTCACCTTGATGTGAGATTGAATCACTTGACTCACAGGAATAATTTTCTTCACCCTTACATGTTCCAAACCCTATAAATATTACATGAAATAGATCTTATCATAATTACAAATCTTTAATCATCTCCTTACTCAATCATAATTGTAGGATCCTAATTAGAATGGACTACTGGTTTTATAATGTCAATTCATCTTTCTTCTTGGTTGCATTCACACTCCACAATATAACCAGAACATTAAAAAACTAGAGGTCCCAATCATCATAAAATAGATCACACAAAGGGAATGAAATTAGTAAACACAGATTTCCTTTATATCATAATTTTAGATTCCATCATCTTCAACTCCATATTTAATCATTTTTTAGTATCCATTTTGTTTTTTTATTTTTATCTCATGTCGTCTTCTTTAGTGTTCACCCAACCCAATGTTCCTAATAAAACCTCAACATTGGTAGTCAGAACATGGTTTTAATTGAATATAAATTTTAAAAAATTCTACTTCAATCATGTTTGAGAAAGAAAATATTTGTAGTAGTGTGGGTGAAGTCTCATGGACCATCCAAATGGCATATGAAAATGTAGGGAGAAGATGTAATATGAAAATACTTAAATTCATATGAAAAAGGTCATTTTTAAAATTTCTATCCAAAATATTATAAAATTAGAGAATGTTTTAGGAATATAAAATGCTTATTTATTATGTAGAAGTCACAGGGGATTGAGATAAATTCATATGAAATGACTCTAGTAGCCTTAATAAAAAGATAACATTTCCAAATCAAGGCTATTCAAGATTTTCTATGTTTCAAAAAATTAAATAGAATATTTTATTCCATAGATTATATTTATGGATAAAATCATGTAAATTTGATCATTTAAATTGAAATCTATGAATTATTATTATTTTCTTTAAATTTTTATCTCAACGTGTTTTCCAAAAAAAATTCATAATCCTAATAGTTGATAAAAGTAACCCAAGTATAATTTAAACCATTTTGAACTAAAAAAATGATGATTTTATAAGAATGATAATTTCACAATAGATTCACCAATGTTAAGAACTGTTTCATTTAAATCATGATTTCACATTAAAAACATAGTTAATTATCCAAAATAGTTATGAAAAACATGAATCAAATAAAACTAGATAACATGTTAGGATGGATAGTTTAATGTCAAATTCTCAAGAGGGGGTTGAATATAACTGAGTAAAAATATTAAATCAAATAAATTGATTAATTAAATTAATTAATTATTAATTTTAATTATTGGGGTTAATTAGAATAAGAAATAAAATAAAAAACACATGAATTTTTATAATAGTTCACTCGAAAGTGGACCAAATCTAGTTTTATATCTCTCAACTCGAGGAGTGATATTTGTGCACTACTTGATTTTTAATGTGGAATCATAACACATTTCAGAATGGTATTCTAGTGGAGCGATAACCATGACACTGGATTTTGTATGCGGAGTCATAACCCTTACTAGATTGAATTTTGATATAGGGAGTCAAAAAACTTATATTCTGACTTTAGAATCTAGTAGTCACAATATTAATAAGATAATAAGAAATTATTTTGAATGTAAAATAATAAATAGAGAAAAAAAGAGTCCATGTGAGATATAAAATAGTATTATAGACTCTGAAACTAGACCTAATAGAAGAAAAAAATGAAAGCGTATGTACTTTTTCTTGATAATTGGATTGGAACATCTCATCATGGCAGTATAATTTGAATTATAATTAATATGTCACTAGAGATAATTTCCAAGTGATGAAATACGATATTACAGAGCATTGCAAATGCATAACAAGTTGAAAAGTTCACAACTTTTACTCGAGGGAAAAAATTATATCAAATATGTTAATTGATATTCATCAATGAAGTGTCCCGATACCTATAAATAGGATCTAGAAAATAAAACCGACATGTCAATCTCCAGGTAAAAAAATTCAAATGAAAAAAGAATTATATTATTCAGGAGAGATATGATTATCCTCTATAATAATAACAACAAAAATTAGATTTCATTTTAAATATTAATACCAATTCAAACCTTTTTGAATAACCCATTAAATGATAATAATTATAAATAATCCCATAAAAATATTAAATCTATTTGAAACACATATAAGATAAAATTTAATTTAAATAAGTTTTTAATTGAAAAATTAAAATAATAATGACACTGCTTAAAATTCCATAATATTTTTGAATATATTGAATGTCATTAAATAAAAATTTAGAAAAGAAGTATTTAATGATATTAACTTAAAATTTTAAAATATAAATATTTCATAAATACACTACAAATGTAGATGTGAAGAAAGGTTAAATTAATAAAATTTTTCATTTTCTAAAAAATATTTAAAACACTTCACATGGGTTGAATATAATATAAATTAATTTAATAAAATTTAAAAAACACTTAAAATAATTATAATATGCATGTAGTCTATAAAAATATAAAAATTGATAAAAATAGAGAATGAAGAAAACTTTACTAGTGGTAGAAAAAATCCCAGGGTTTTAAAAAATGGATCATCATTCAGGAAAAAGTGAGTCACCATTGAGAAATGAGTCAATTATTAAAAAAGATTCATCGTTGAAAAAGTAAGTAACTGTTGAAAAAAAATTAATTTACGTCATTATTGGAAAAAAAATTTTGACAGATCATTGGAAAAAAAAATTTAGTTACCATTGGAAATAAAATTAGTCACCATTTCAATCAAATGAAATATCCACCATTTGAAATAAGAGTGAGTCACCATTGGTAAAGAAAGAAGAATACCCATCATATCCAAATAAAGAAGAAGACCCACCATTGGAAAATGAAGAAGAAGAGCCCATACCAGAAAAGGAAGAAGAATATTTAGCATTTGAAAAGGAAGAATAAGTCCCACTATTATAAATAGAAGATCCAAAAAACCATTACATATAAAAGAAAAAATCCACCATTTGAAGAAACAAAGTGAGAAGTGACAGTTGGAATGAGAACAAATGAGACGTTGCTTGATAAAATATAAGCGTAAGCTACCATTAGATCTATTCATCCTCCATTGTAGTGGATTAAAATGATACCATTCAAAAAAGAATAATTGTAAAATCATATCTATAATTAAAGGAGGATGATGCCTACTAAATGTAGACAGAGATACAATAAGAAAATAGTATTTATGCTGCATTTAAAGATAGAAAAGACACACTATTGAAGAATGTAAGAGAAACTGGTGAATTATAAACATGAAGAGAAACCATGGTGAATCTTGGAGGAAATTTTGAATGCAATTAAAGTATATATTCGTTATGAAGAAAAATATTTTAGTGCATCCATTGAGGAATGAGACTTGAGGATGAATATGATGAATAATACTATCACGACCCGCCTTCACCAAAAGGAGGGAAGGGTCAGCAGATTTCCAGGCCCTTCCTTATTTATGTTGAAGGAGAGATAATGACCCCCGAGACCTGCCTTCAATAGGTCCCGGAGTGGCGACAAGAACCAATGGTATAGAAATTTCTCACAAATGGAAGGCATTACCCCTTTTTGTTTTATAAGATCGAGAGATGAGATGATGAAACTCAACAACACCAAGGTAAAATAAATGTAAATCCAAAAAAATAAACCAGTCCCACATGCATGTTCCAAAAGTAAAGCCACAAGTACAAAAGGTGACTACAAGGTAAGTACCAAATAGGAAAATAAAAACAACAACTGCAACTGCTCCAAAGGACCGAGCTAGTAAGGTCCTGCGTGATCCCCGAAGTCGTCCAGGAAACATGAAAGCAATTTTATATATGAGGGTGAGCATACAAGTACACTCAGTAGGGAAAACCAAAGACTCTCATGCACGAGTGGGGGAATGTACTAAAGTCCCGTGAGAAAAAGAGTAAACCAAACACCTATCAAGGTAAACTATCCACCCCAGGCCTCACCAAGGCACACTCCACAAATAACGCAAGTCAAGTAATATATATATTAAGAGAACATCGATGTTTGGGTACCCCGCGCCACTTTCCGACAGGTTATTGAGACATCCTACGCATCAGACCAATACCGCTATTCTCACCGCAGTCCCACTGCCACACCCGCCCGCACACACCTGGGGCACAACCACACGCAGTCCCACTACTGAATTCCCACCCGCACACACCTAGGCCACAACTGTCACATGTAACCACGCCTGCAAACACCTAGGCCAGAACAACCACTACCACGCCTTGAGACACCTGGGCTAGAGAAAATCCACTGCCATGCCCGAAGACACCTGTGCCTCATCTCGAAGACACTTGGGAAACCACCTGCCACACACACCTGGAAAACCACCACACTACCCCACCCAAAGGTTCTTGGGCTAATAATGGACCTCAGGCCATGACAGCCTACCCGAAGATACTTGGGCTATCCGGGAAAGGGAGCAGAAAAGGAGCTAATAACCAGCCACTATGAATAGTGTTGGGAACAACACCCTCCCCCATGAAATGGGGGTGTTCAACACTAAGTGCTCAACTTGGGTGGGGCGCGAATAAGAAACACAAAGCTACAAGTATAGATATATAGGTAACAAGCACTCACCCAAGCTAGGTTTTTCTTCAGACAGCCTACAGATCACAGCATCACTCAAGTCCGAGTCACGACTCACGCTAACAACCCATTTGTCCCATTTCTTATTTCACGTTCAGTAATAATGTTTATGTTTAAGAACTACTGGGCAACTAGTAGGAATAGGCATAAGTACAGGAACGTAAACAACTAGACACCAACCAAAACGCCCACACCAGGTTCTCAACAACAGAGGATCCCACCACAATTCGTGATATAAACAAGTACCCACCTGGTTTTAAAACTCACAACCACCGAATCCATACCAAGAGGAGTTCTCATCCCCAAATTCACACAACCACCGAGAGTATAAGGACATGGGATCCCATCCCCTGCCACATCTCCAGCAACCGGCCCGTGAAAGAATACAACCAAACCACTTTTACCAACACTAAGCAGGGCCTTGCCGGTATTTTCAGATTTAAACGACTTAACACACTCCATGATTCAAATTCTGTGTGTTCTAACTGGGAGTTATCACAGAAGGGTTGATCCTAGTGCTTTCAATTTATTCATCCGGATATACGTGATTAACCAATTCACCTTTCACAGCAGGAGTTTACAACCACAAAAAAGTCATTTAAAACATCAGCAGGGTTCATTAGTGCACAAACAACGACCACCAACGACCTCGATTTTCAGGAGGCATAAGCCAACATAACTCAACAAGATGGTCATAAAAGAAACAACATCAAAAAAATATAAGACAACATCAACGATCACATCCCCCCTCCTTTCTTTATAGAATTCATTCATTATCTTTAATTAGGTCTGGTTTATCCAATTCTACAGAAACAAAAGCACGTCCACCCCGCATGATACACAAAAGAGATAGGCGAAGGAGAAATTCTCTACCTGTTGACAGATGATCGACGTTTAGGCCGGGGGTGCGGAACTTTACGGATAACGATGCGCCCGATGCACCAGAAGCTGTTTGTGAAAAGCCACGATCGAGGAAATAGAAACCACTGCTAACCCTTAGTTTATAAGAGCCGGGGACGGTTGAGGTGTAAACGCGAAACCACATAACGAGCGGGAGTCGTGGGTTGACCACGCGGCTCCACTCGTCACAAAAGGGGGTCGGGTGGTTTAAGCCTACTCATGAATTGATTAAGTATTTAATTAAAACTCTTATGCATGTTACGTGTCTTTAAAACACACTCAAACAGGTCAAAATAGCATTTAAAACCCTATTTGCACAAAAGGGAGCGCTACTGGAAACAACTTGACAAGGCCGGGTGACGCCGATCGGTCTCCCCGATCGGTCGCGCCGATCAGTCACGCCGATCGGTCGCGCCGATCGGTCTCGTCGATTGGTCGCACCGATCGGTCTCACCGAGACGCCACTCCTTTAGGACCCGGATTTTGGCAAAGGGAAGGACCAAGAGAGTCTGGGTCATCACATCAGATACCTCTCAAACTATTCTCATCCTCTAGAATTTAAACAACCCAGAAGGGAAGGGCAGGTCTGAACAACCACCCCAAAAGATACCTCTCAAGGGTGAACCTCATCATTAACTAAGAACACCTTCCAGTCACGAACCAAGCAACATACCATGCCAAAGTGCCCGGGCATGTTGGTTGGGGAGTCTCCTCCCCCATGTCAAGATATTATCCTCTTTGGGCGGCACTGACTCGCCCGCACGGGTTTAATCGCGTCCACCTTAATGCATCTTGATTAGGGGTCGGGTTCTCTCCTTCCCCATAGCCGGGGCTTTTTACACACAAAAGAGGAAAGAAAACCAGCACAATTCATAGCCAAAAGACAAAAAGTTCTACCAAAACAGGTACAACAAGGAACAAAACTAAAAACAACTCCGGGTACTAGGTACGCATCTGTGCTTCCCTCTCCCAGATACTCTCCTCAAGCCCACCATGTCTCCACAACACACAAACCAAGGGGATGGTTCACCCGCGAATCACCTTCTCTTTGCGATCCTCGATCACCACTAGTCTCTCCACAAAGGTCACGTCGTCCTCGATGTCCATCTCACCCAATCAAGGACGTTTGAATCATCGTGCAGATACCGATGGAGCTGGGACACATGCAAGACATCATGTATCCTTAGTAGCGGCGGTGGCAACGCCAGCTGGTAAGCCACTTCACCGACCTGCCACAACACTTGGAAGGGTCCGTTGAATCTGGGAGAAAGCTTACTCCCTTTGCCGAACCTCTACTACCCACGCTGAGGGGAGACCTTTAAGAACACGTGGTCCCCAACCTGAAACTCCAAGGGCCTCCTCCTGGTATCATCATACGACTTCTGTCGGTCCTAGGCCACCTTCATCCTTTCCCGTATGAGCTGAACCTTCTCTGTCGTGTTCTGCACCACCTCCGGGCCAAGGATGCCTGCCTCTCCTACTTCGGTCCAACACACAGGCGAACGACATGGCCTCCTGTACAAAGCTTAGAATGGGTCCATGCCAATGGTAGAGTGGTAGCTTTTATTGTAAGCAAACTCCACCAAGGGCAGGTGTCACACCCATGATCCTCCTGAGTCCAGAACACATGCCCGTAGCATATCCTCCAAGGTCTGGATGATGCGCTCTGTTTGTCCATCTGTCTTGGGATGGAAAGCAGTGCTAAGGCATAACTGGGTGCCAAACGCATGCTGCAGTCCTCTCCAGACTCGTGAGGTAAACCGTGCATCCCTATCTGATACTATAGACCTCGGAACTCCATGCAACCTCACCACCTCATCCACGTACTTTCGTGCCAAAGCGTCCACAGTACTCAACTCCCTGATCGCCAGAAAGTGAGCCGATTTCGTCAACCTATCCACTACCACCTAGATGGCGTCGTATCCTTCTTGGACCTTGGGTAGTCCCATGATGAAATCCATTGAGATGTCATCCCACTTCCTCTCGGGGACATCTAGGGGCTGTAGTAGGCCACTTGGAACTCGGTGTTAAGCCTTCACTTGCTGACACACTAAGCACTTGGCCACAAACTCTGCCACCGCTCGCTTAACTCCGGGCCACCAAAACTACCTCTTCAATCCCTGGTACATCTTGGAAACTCTTGGGTGTACCGCTAGGGGTGAGTTGTGGAACTCACTGAGAACCTTTCCGCGCATCGCCTCCAGGACAAACACCCTTTTCTGGAAAAGCATCTGGTTCTGACCATCCTCTATCCATCCCTCTGGAGCATTTCCCTAGTCAACTTGGTCACACATCACTTCACACTCTAGGTCTCCCCACTGAGACTCCTCCACTTGATGAAATAGGGATGACTGCACTTTCATCTGATATAGGCAGCCTCTGCCGCTATCCATCTTCACATCTAGGTGTAAGGCATCCAACTCTTCCATTGCCTTCCAAGCGTCCGTCGACTCTCAGACCGCATCCATCTGCGTCCTCCTGCTCAAGGCATCGGCCACCACATTGCCCTTGCCTTCAGTATAAGAGATCTCGAAGTCGTAATCCTAGAGGAACTCCACCGATCTCCACTGTCGCAAGTTTAATTCATGCTGGGATAAGATATACCTCAATCTTTTGTGATCCCGGAAGACCACAAAGCATTTCCCGATGAGGTAGTTCCATCATAACTTTAGCGCAAAAACGACCGCTTCAAGCTCTAGGTCGTGGGTGGCATAATTACGCTCATGGGGTCGTAGCTTCCTTGACCCATAAGAGATCACCCCTTGACACTGCATCAACACGCATCCCAGGCCCTATCCTGAAGCATCACAGAATACCTCATAAGCTGCCCCTTCTTCTGGTAATCTCAGCACAGGGGAACTGACCAACTTCTCCTTCAGATAGCTGAAGGCTGACTGGCACTGCTCACTCCATACGAAAGCCTGGCCCTTCTTGGTCAGAGCCGTCAAAGGGGCTGCTACTCGGGAGAAGTTGGGTACGAATCTCCGGTAGTAACCCGCCAGCCCGAGAAAACTTCAGACTTCTGCCACATTTTTGGGTGCTTCCCAAGAAACAACCGCCCCAACCTCTGATGGGTCCACCACTACCCCCTTCTCGGACACCACGTGCCCGAGGAAGTGCACTTCCCTTGTCCAGAACTTTCATTTTGACAACTTCCCATAGAGCTAGTTCTATCGGAGGACCTCCAAAACTGTCCTCAGGTGCTCTGTATGGTCCTCCTCTGATCTTGAGTAGACCAGGATGTCGTCGATGAACACAACCACGAACTGATCCAGGTACTCCCGGAAGATGGAGTTCATAAGCCCCATGAACACAGCCGGGGCATTCGTAACACCAAAGGGAATGACTACGAACTCGAAGTGTCCATACCTGCACCTGAACGCTATCTTCGGGATGTCGCTCTCTTTCACCCACAGCTGGTGGTACCCAGACCGCAGGTCGATCTTCTAGAACCATCCTTCCCCTTTCAGCTAGTCGAAAAGATCATCTATCCTTGGAAGAGGGTAGCGATTCTTGATCGTCACCTGATTCAGCCTCCTGTAGTCTATGCACAACCTAAGACCACCATCTACCTTCTTTGCAAACAAGACCAGAGCACCCCACAGTTACGCACTCAGACGAACATAACCCCTCTTTATCAGATTTTCAATCTGTATCCGCAACTCCCGAAGCTCCGAAGGTTCCATCCAGTAAGGATCCATCAAGATTGGACGAGCACCAGACTGCAGGTCTATCCCGAACTCGATATCACGTCGAGGGGGTAGAGTCGTCACCTCCTGAGGAAAGATGTCCCTAAACTCACGGACGATCTCTGGAACTTCCACCATTTCAGCATCTACTGATTCCACTGTCAGCTCGGTCAACAAGGAAAGGAGAGGTTCCTCTCTCCTGTTTCCCTTCGGACTGCTCCGCTCGCCGGTGAAGGTAACACGCCGGCTGTCCAAGTCTGAGAACACCACCCTTCTTCGAAAACAGTCGATGACGGCACACACCGAAAATAGCCAGTCAATGCCCAGGATGACATCGTATGGATGAATCTGCAGCAGAAGAAGATCCCTAACCGACTGATGTGGCCCTATCATCAGTCTACATCCCCGACAAGCAAACAACAAGTTGGTCTGACCTCCGACTAGTTTTCTCAACACCAGGGGAACTGGAAGTCTCTCCGCATCTAAACCCAAAGCAAGGGCTAGGCTGGGTGCAACAAAGGAGTGCGAAGCTCCGGTATCGAACAAGGCATAAGAAAGAGTGCTAAACAGATTGATCGTACCTTGAACAACCTCTGGCCCTGCTGGAACTGCTACCTCTGCAGCATGTAACTGTCCACGCCTAGCTCCCCTGCCCCTCGGCTATCAGCCACCTCCCCGACCAAGCCCTGGTCGAGGTCCCTGTGGAGTGCCCTGAGGTAGGCCTCCTCCTACGTCTTCCCTCGGAGGAGCGGGAGCTCGCTGTCCCTGCTGCTGCTGCTGCTGGAAAGGTCTGGCTGGAAGCTGCTGATGGGGCGGGTTCTGGGGCTGACTTCCACTACTGTACTGCACCCGGTCGGGGCACTGACTTCGGAGATGCCCAGGGCTCCCACAGATGAAGCATCGCGGTCCTGGGCCCGAAGGAAAAGGGAGAGGGCCGGGGGATCGAAACTGAAACTGCTGCGGTCTTCTCCCTGTGGGTCGGAACCTGGAGGGTCCTGACATTGGAGGCCTGGTGCTGACGACCTTCCCCTTTGATGGTCCCACCTGGATCCCCTCTCGCGACACTCCCCCTAGAGCATGCAACCTCTCCACCACTTCGGCCTTCTTTTGGACCTCCAAGTACGTCTGCAGGGTAAAGGGGGTAACAACATACTTGAGGGAGGGTCGGAGTGCCTCCTCTAAACGTCTTGCCCGAGACTCCTCGTCGGGAAAGAGGTCCAGAGAAAAACGTAGGAGGTCCTTGAACTTGATCCCTAGCTCCCTCACGGACATACTCCCCTGCTGGAGGGAGAGTAGTTCCTGCCTCTTTTCTGCCTTCATCGCTGAGGAGAGGAATTCCGCCCGGAACACCCTCTCGAAATCCACCCAAGCCACCTCAGACTCTCTCCTATCCCCCAAGTAAAGTGCCCACCATTGACGTGCCGCTCCCCGCATCTGGATGACGGCTAGAGGAACCCAGTACTTGGTCGGGGCCCGAATTAGGCCGAAGGCTATAACTAGCTCCTCTAGCCAGCCTTCCGTCTTTATATCAGAGGTGCTTCCCTCATACTTCTTGAGGGCCTGTCGTTGGAAGGCTCGAAGATTCTTCTGCCACTGGTCTTCCTCTTCCTCTCAATCAGCTCTCTACCGATCGGCCCAAGTAGTCTCTGGGGCCTCGATCACCTGTACCACACGTGGTCGCCTTCCAGGTTCCATAGCTGCAAGGTAAACAAAGAATGCCTAAGCCCAAGTAGTGCAGAATATCGTTCGTAAAACTTCTTAAAATTTAATTTATTCTTAATTCCCAAGACATCCCAGAAACACAATAACACAAGTCATTATGATGCACATACCTTTACTAGGGTCTCTACCCTGCAATCAGTGTGGCCTCACTTGGTCGTTCGGTAGGTCCAGAGTCCTTGCATCAGATCACGAGGGGCCCTAAAATCTCGTGTCCTAGCTGGTATTCCCTAGCCTAATTCACGCGCCAAGGTCACCCAACATTGTTGCCTTACCATCCCATGCAATCCTCACTATTCCTAACTTCAGACTCCATCCTATCTCTCAACCATCTCCTCTGATACCATTCTGTCACGACCCGCTTTCACCAAAAGGAGGGAAGGGTCAGCAGATTGCCAGACCCTTCCTTCTTTATGTTGAAGGAGAGATAATGACCCCCGAGACCCGCCTTCAATAGGTCCCGGAGTGGCGACTAGCACCCAGGGTATATAAATTTCTCACAAGTGGACGGAATTACCCCTTTTTCTTTTATAAGATCGAGAGATGAGATGATAAAACTCAACAACACCAAGGTAAAAGAAAAGTAAAGCCAAAAAAATAAACTATTCCCACATGCATGTTCCAAAAGTAAAGCCACAAGTACAAAAGGTGACTACAAGGTAAGTAACAAAGTGGAAAAGAAAAACAACAACTGTAACTGATCCAATGGTCCGAGCTAGTAAGGTCCTGCATGATCCCCTAAGTCCTCCTGGAAACCTGAAAGCAGTTTTATATACGTAGGGCGAGCATACAAGTACACTCAATAGGTAAAACCAAAGACTCTCGTGCACAAGTGGGGTAACGTACTAAAGTCCCGTGAGAAAACGAGTAAACCAAACACCTATCAAGGTAAACTATCCACCCCAGGCCTCACCAAGGCACACTCCCCAAATAACCTAAGTCAAGTAATATATATATTAAGAGAACATCAATGTTTGGGTACCCCGCGCCACTTTCCCACTGGTTATTGAGACATCCTACACATCGGACCAATCCCGCCATTCTCACCGTAGTCCCACTGCCACACCCGCCCACACACACCTGGGCCACAACCACACGCAGTCCCACTGCTGAAATCCCTCCCACACACACCTGGGCCACAACTGTCACATGTAACGACGCCTGCAAACACCTAGGCTAGAACGACCACCACCACGCCCGGAGACACCTGGGCTAGAGAAAATCCACTGCCACGCCCGAAGACACCTGTGCCTCATCCCGAAGACACTTGGGAAACCACCTTCCGCACACACCTGGCCAACCACCACACTAACCCGCCCGAAGGTTCTTGGGCTAATAATGGAACTCAGGCCATCACATCCTGCCCGAAGATACTTGGGCTATCCAGGTAAGGGAGAAGAAATGGAGCTAATAACCAGCCACTATGAATAGTGTTGGGAAAAACACCCTCCCCCATGAAATAGGGGTGTTCAACACTAAGTGATCAACTTGGGTGGGGTGAAAATAAGAAACACAAAGCTACAAGTATAGGTATATAGGAAACAAGCACTCACCCAAGCTAGGTTTTTCTTCAGACAGCATACAGATCACAACAACACTCAAGTCCGAGTCACGACTCAGGCTAACAACCCATTTGTCCACTTTCTTATTTCACGTTCAGTAATAATGTTTATGTTTAAGAACTACTGGGCAACTAGTAGGCATAGGCATAAGTCCAGGAAAGTAAACAGTAAAACATCAACCAAAATGCCCACACCCGATTCTCAACAACAGAGGATCCCACCCCAATTTGTGATATAAACAAGTACCCACCCGGTCTTAAAACTCACAGCCACTGAATCCATACCAACAAGAGATCTCATCCCCAAATTCACACAAACACCGAGAGTATAAGGACAGGGGATCCCATCCCATTCCACATCTCTAGCAACCGGCCCGTGAAAGAAAACAACCAAAACACCGTCACCAACACTAAGCAGGGCCTTGCCGGTATTTTCAGATTTAAACAACTTAACACACTCCATGATTCAGATTCTGTGTGTTCTAACCGGGTGTTATCACAGAAGGGTTGATCCTGGTGCTTTCAATTTATTCAGCTGGATATACGTGATTAACCAATTCAATTTTCACAGTAGGAGTTTACAACCACAAACAAGTCATTTAAAACATCAGTAGGGTTCCTTAGTGCACAAACAACGACCACCAATGACCTCGATTTTCAGGAGGCATAAGCCAGCACAACTCAACAAGATGGTCATAAATAAAACAGCATCAAAAAAATATAAGACAACATCAACAATCACAGCCCCCCTCCTTTCTTTATAGAATTCATTCATTATCTTTAATTAGGTCTGGTTTATCCAATTCTACAGAAACAAAAGCACGTCCACCCCGCATGATACACAAAAGAGAGAGGCGAAGGAGAAATTCCCTACCTGTTGACAGATGATCGACGTTTAGGCCGGGGGTGCAGAACTTTACGGATAACGATGCGCCTGATGCACCAGAATCTATTTGTGAAAAGCCACGATCGAGGAACTAGAAACCACTGCTAACCCTTTGTTTATAAGATCCGGGGACGGTTGAGGTGTAAACGCTAAACCGCGTAAGGCGTGGGGGTCTTGGGTTGACCACGCGGCTCCACTCGTCACAAAAGGGGGTCGGGTGGTTTAAGCCTACTCATGAATTGATTAAGTATTTAATTAAAACTCTTATGCACATTAAGGGTCATTAAAACACGCTCAAACATGTCAAAATAGAGTTTAAAACCCTATTTGCACAAAAGGGAGCGCTACTGGAAACAACCTGACAAGGCCAGGTGACGCTGATCGGTCTCACTGATCGGTCACGCCGATCAGTCTCACCGATCGGTCATGCCGATCGGTCTCACTGATCGGTCACACTGATCGGTCTTCCTGATCGGTCTCACCGATCGGTCCCGCCGATCGGCCGCACCGATCGGTCCCACCGATCGGTCTCACCGAGACGCCACTTCTTTAGGACCTGGATTTTTTCAAAGGGGAGGACCAAGAGAGTCTGGGTCATCACAAATACTTTATCATTTTATCTTCAAATATTGACACAAAAACATCGATGAAAATTTATGCCAAATAAAGGACTGAATTTGTTGTTGTTCTTGAAGAATTATTTTAACATAAGTTCAATATATTTATAAATAATAAAGAATAACATAATTATAATAAGTATTGAATGATATATGATCAAAATTCTATAATTTTTTTGATTATTTTAGAATAGATGGCCTTATATCAACAATTCTTTATTTTGTGTAAATGAAATTTTCAAAGTTTCATGTAGTTTAATTAAATTATGAAAAATGTTATATTTATAAACGAAAAAATATCTGCTATTTTTATTATAATCAAATGATTATCAAAAAAAAAATATTTTCAATTCTAAAAAATTCAGAATTGCAGATCCGTTGCATGATCTTTGGACATTAGGTGGACCCCTTAAAAATTAAAATCATACCTTCATTAATTCAGATAAAATTAATATAATCAGGTTCCCATTCAAACTGAAAAAATTTATATGTAATATACTTAGTATACTATAAGTTAAAATTAAATAAAAGATGATAATAATAAAGATGATTGTAAATATTACTTGAGAGAAATAACATGAATCCGATTCATGATGAAATACGAACATGTCATAAAAACAATTAGAAAATTTTTTATATTAATAAAACATAGATAAACATGTTATATTTTATATTAAATAATAATTATTAAAAAAATATCACTAAAACTCAAGTTATAATAAAAATAAAAAAAGGTTTTAAATATAGTTTTCCCATAAAATAATAAAAGGGTTTTATGTATTTAAAAACAAAAAATAACGTGTAATAAAAAAATATAAATAGTTGTATTCACAAGAGAAATAAATCTCCCCATTTTTCTACTATAAAACCTAAACAATTAATATTAATTTTCATCCCCTTTTGTAAATTATCAAATTTATAAAACAAAAAATACCCTGATCAAATGAAATAATAAAATAATTATTCTTCAAACATTCAATGTTCAAATTTAATTTTTTCAAACTAATAAGTGTCTAAATTATTAGTAAACATATCTGCTAACTGATTTTTAAAAAGGGTAAATTATAAAACAATGTAACCCTTATTCATGAAATCTCTAATATAATAAAAATCAATGGTCGATTTGATTTTTTCTAGAATGAAGTAAGTGGTTTTTAGAAATAGAAATTACACAAGTATTATCAGAATAAATATGAAATTTATTAGGATAAATAACAAAATCACATAATGTTATCTTAATCCATAAACTTGGATAATAAATTAAAGCAACATATATATACTCATATTTTGGAGTAGTTTGAGAAAATGATAGTTTATTCTTAGTTGACCATGAAATTAATATTTTTCATCGAAAATGACATATGATTGATACTCTTTTTTTAGTTCTATAGACTCCAAAATTAGTGTCAAAATAATATATTTAGTTAAATAATCACATATTGGATAAAATAAACTAGAATGAATTGTTCCTTTAAGGTATATAATTATTATTTTTAATGCATTAATATGACTCTCTATAGGAACATCATGAAATATATCACATAAAAAATTACTAAACATGATATCTGGCTTAGATGTAGTTAGATATATAAAGATACCAATAATAACTATATAAAAATTAATATCAACAAATTCACCAGATACATCAATATATAGTTTAAAATTAGTACCCATATGAGTTTTCATATATTTAGAGGAGTCAATATAAAATCATTTTAATAACTATTTAGGAGACTTAGTTTGATTAAAAAAATATTCCATCGTTTCTTTAAGAAATTTTATGTTGAAGAAAAAATAATTCTCCCATTAAACTCATGTAAAACTCAGAAGGCCTTAAAGTAGAAAAATAATTACGAATCAATTCACTAGATGAACCAAAAATTATATCATTTACATAAATTTTCATAATTAAAATATTATTATAAATTATTTTAATAACAAGAGATGGATCAACATTTCTTTTCTTGAGACCATTATTTAATATAAACAAATAAATTCATTGATACCAAGCAGAAGGTTCTTGTTTGTGACCATATAATTATTTAGACAATATAAAAACATGATTATGAAAATTTTCATTTTCAAGAAAAGGAGGTTGAGAAACATAACCTTCTTTAGTTATAAAAACCATATATATAATCTTTTTTTACATACATTTGATATAATTTAAATCCTTGAAAATAAGAAAATCCAAAACTTTATTACCGCCTCAAACTTGGAAACAAGTGAAAATGATTTTTCAATGTCTATACCTTTTTCTTTAGAGTATCCTTGGGAAATAATTCTAGATTTGTTTTGACAGTCTTTACAGATTCATCCATCTTATTTCTAAATATCTATTTCATTCCGATTATTTTCTTATACACAAGAAATTATACCAAGGGATAAAGAATAGTTTTACAAATTTATGAAGATCATATTTCATAGAAACAATCCAATTAGAAAAATTTAAATCATCATTAAAATTATTAGGAACAAAATAAAAAACAAAATAAGAATTGACATAAAAATTTAAAATAGAATCTATTATTTTAGCACCAGATTAAAATTTCTAATTAAATTTCAACATGATGATCTTTATAAATATTCTGTGATCTTGGATTAGGATGAGAAGAAGTATACTCCCCCTCAACTGATCCATCCTTTACTGAAGTTTCTCTTCCAAAAAATCAAATCATTTTAACTCATTATTAAAAACATCAGAATATGAATTTAATTTAACATCATTTCCATTAAACATTAAATGAACTGATTCATCAATAACCATAGTCTTTTTATTATCAGCTTTATAAGATTTATAATTATTTTAAAAAACCAATAAAATACCTTCATCTATTTTAGAAAAAAATTTTCTAAATTCCCTTTTGAATTTAATATATAAACATTTCAATAATAAAATTTAAAGTACAAAACATAAGGTGTTTTGTCTTTTAAACAATTCAAAAAGAGGTTTATTTAAAAAATGATAAATAATAATTCTATTACACATATGAAATGAATAAAATGTGGGCTCATCCAAAATATATCTAGGTAGATTATATTCAGCTGATATAGTTATTTTCATTTCAATAACTGTTATTTTTTCCATTCTATAGTAATATTTTTCTATGGTGTTCTTGGAAGAGAAAAAATATAAAGATTACCATTATTTTCCCAAAAATTTCCAAATTATAAATTTTTAAATTCACTACCTTTATCACTATGAATTGAAAAAACATACAACCTTTTCAATTTTAAAGAAAATTAAAAAAACCTCAGTAAATATAGATAATTTGTTATTTTTATGATCCAAATAGTATACCCAATAAAATAAAATATAATCTTCAATTAGAACTAAAGTATATTTCATTCCACTAAGGATAAAAATTTGAGTTGTACAAAATAAATAAAGATATACTAACTGTAAATATCTTTTAGTACTTATCTAATTGATAGTAATTTTTTTTACTTTTTCCCTTTTTTATAGGCATCACAAGAATAATGTTGTTCTTTCTTTAAGGACTGTAGCTGCAACACACTATCATGTTATGATATATTTGAAGGATTTCAAAATTAACATGACCTATACAGTGATGATAAAGGATGTTATTATTCTGTAAATCATTCAAATACTTATTATGTTGAACAACTAGTTTAGGAACATCAATAGTATACATATGTGTTTTTATATTATTCTAAAATGATAATGAATCATCTTTAAAATCTAAAAATTTATCATTTTGATATTTCACATCCATTCCATCATCTCATAATCATGATATAAAAATTTAATTATGTTGGAATTCTATAAAATATAAAACTTCATAAATAGAAGTAGAATTTGAAATACCAACTTTACCATATCCTTTTACATTGCCATTGGAATTATCTTTAATAAGAAAAGTTGATCCATACCATGTGTTGTAAGTGGTATAATTTTATTTTTCTCTATTCATATACATAGAACATTCACTTTCTATGTTCCATATGTTGTTATTGTTACATCAAAGGCATTTTTCTCGAAAAATCGATCACTTGAAAATTTTGGTACCCTAGAAACTTAGAGTCCAATAGGATTAGTAATACAATTTTTAAGTATACATAAAAAATTTAAACAATTATTTTATTGTACAATTTGTAATAAGGATTTAGAAATATTAGTTTTTTTAAATCCCAAATACTATATGAATCTAAGAGAATAATCGGTTTCATTGACCCTTCATGCCATATTTTTAGCAAGTAAGAGTAGGAGTATGACCATTTTAACCTTTAACATAATGGGTTTTAAAAATATGAGGTAACAATCTATCATAAATAAAACCATATTAACTTATTTTAGTTTTATTAAAATACATAATTTTTTTAATTATTTCATGAACTTTATTAAAAGTAAATAACCTTTTTTAAGACTCTCAACTTCACATTACAAATTTTTATTCAAATATTGAGCATATTTCGAGTTGTCATAAACTGTAAAATGGGAAGCAGAAGCATTGTTTGTTAATTTTACATTTTCTTTTAAAATTATTTTATTTTCCAAAAAAAATTTATCATTATTTTATTTAATATTATTATATAAATAATAATATTTGAAAATATATTTTCTTAATCTTACAATTTATTTATACATTTCAATAAAATTTGTTTTTTACAATCATAGTCTGAATTAGAACATCCAAAATAAAAACCATAGTCACTAACATTATATTGTGATGACATAAAGAAAAAGTTTTCAGTTTCATTTTCATTTTCAAATAGTTAACTAAAATAAAATTATTCCCTGCAACTCCAACTAGTGGTAAATGACTTTTTTATCATTTTTTTATTTTCCATTATTCATTAGTTGTGGAATATCAGGCTTGATATTCCCTTTCTTCTTATACTCATAACAAGTTACATCTAGTGCATTGTAATTGGATATCCTTTCTTTTATCCCTGATGATTTTATTTTTGATGGATTATTCTAAATTGATTTTGGAATCCTTTATTTTTTCTTATTTTTTAAACCCTAGTCATAATCTGAGACATTTTCTTTTTCACCATCCTATAGATCATAGTTAAATGTTTTATTTGTAAAAATAATCATATAGTTAAAAGATACACCTTTTATTTTTTATTTTTCCCTCATCAGCTATGTTATTTAGTTCTAGTTCATACTAAAGAAGTGATCCAATCAATTAATCAGGGGTGTACACTTTGAAGTTCCTTCATTAGTCCATAATAATCTTCTTTGTATGATTTTTTTTAAGGCTCATAAGAATCATTCAATAAGTACTATGTTTTCGAATACATATCAAAGTGAATTAATTCTATTCATAATGATTTTTAATCGACGAGATATTTTATTTATAGTTTCATCTTCACCCATATTAAAGTCTTGTTACTTAGAATAAATCATTCCATGCTTCTTTAAAATTAATTTTTCAGAGCCAAAGTAAATAACTTGTAGAATCTTACAAATTTCATGATATGTCTTTTAAGTAGGAACATGACTAAAAACTGTTCTATTAATAGCACAATGTAAAATATTAACCACTTTATAACCAAAAACATATCTAGTATAATTGTTTCATGTAAGTTTATTCAGTTCGACTTCATGAAGTGTGTATTATTTTCAATGATAGACCAATTCCTAATGCTCAAATTTTTTAGGTATGCCTCCATTCAGGATCTCAATTTGAGATAATCATTTTCGTAAAATTATGGTGAATTTTGAGGAATATGAGCATCATTTGGGTTCAGTCCTATTATCTTATAATATCTTTATCCTTATATTATGAGGTCTAGGAAAACGTTAGAAGATATAAAATAAAAGAAGACTCTATAGAGGGAGTGGATAATTCAAAAAGGAAAAACCATTGAAACCATTATTTGGCATTGATAAAAATAATGAAATACATAAACTATTCTAAATTTGGATACCCTATGATACCAATTGTTAAGTTGGATAAGGTAATTTTAAATGGTCTAGAATTTGGTGAATTGACCAGATTAACAAATTTTCATCAATTCATTTGATTAATTAAATTAATTACGAAAGAAAATTATCCGGATTAATTAGTAGCAGAAATAAAATAAATGGTACATGATTTTTATACTAGTTTAGTCTAATGTGGACCTAGTCCAGTCTTATATCTATTTACAAGGTGAGGGATACGTTTGAAATACATGATATTTAATAGATAATCAAAAACAATTATAGATCCATTTTCTGGTGGAGGGATAACTATGACACTAACTATAGTATATTGAGTCACAACCCGTACAACACTAACTTTAGATATAGGGAGCCAGAAACCGCAAATCATGACTTTATAATGCAGGATTCACAACCCATGGAATATAATAAGCAATGATTTTAAATGTAAAAGCATAAACATAAAAAAGAGTCTATGTGAGATAGAAAGTAGTTTTGAAGACTCAAAACCAGATAAAGGAGAAGATTAATAATGACTGTGTCGATACTAGTTCAAGATAATTTGATTGGGACATCTCATCGAGGTAGTATAATTCTAAGTAGAAGTAATCTGAAACATGATTGAATATCTTGGTAATGAAACTTGGTGTTGCTGAACATTGAAAATATACAACGGGTTGAGAATTTCAAACATTTTATTGAGGAAAAAGAGATTATCAAATATGTTAACAGAAATTATTCCATAAAGTGTAGTTGCAGGTTAAATTAAGATCTTTAAAAAACTAACAAACCCATCTTTTGATAAAGAAATTCAAATTAAAAAATTAATGAATTATTCGGAAAGGATAAAATTAACCATCATAAAAATAGTAACATAATTGTTTTGAATTTAAAATTTGAATAAAAATTCAAATCTATTTGAAAAAGTTGATATGTGATAGAAATTATTCAATTAAATCCAATAAAAATCCTATTAATCTTTAAAAAAAATATTAAATACAAATTAATTTAAAGAAAATTTTAATTTATATGTAATTATAATAATTATACATCTTTAAATTCCATAAAATGTGATTTAATATATTAAAAATCATTAAAAACAATTAAAAAAACTAGATAAAAAATAACTTAAAATAGAAAAACATAAATTTTTCACCAACACACTACAAGTGTATAATTGAATAAAGAGTAAATTAATACAATTTTTTAAAAAATTTAAAAAAAATTTATAACACTCTTGTTCTCTTTAATATAATATATATTAATCTTATAAATTTATAAAAAAACATAAAATAATTATAATATACATGTAGTTCTACAAAATAAAAACGTTATGAAGAAAAATCAGAAGTAAATCTTCCCTAGAGACAACAAAAATACCTTGTAGTGGAAATAAATGAGTCCCTATTGAGTGAAAATCAGTCACTTTGGAGAAATGAGCCATTTTTGAAAAAAGAGTTACTATTGAAAAAATAATAATTCACCATTTTAAAATAAAATAATTTCAGTTAGTGTAGGAACAAATAATTTGAGTCACCATCAAAAAAAATTTGAGTCATCATTGGAAAAATAATAATTTGAGTCACCATTTAGAACAAATGGAACAAGCACCATTGGAAATAAGAAAGTCACCATTGGTAAAGGGAGACAATGATATACCTTTGGAAAAGGAATAAGAAGATACACTATGTGAAAAGGTGAAATAATACCCACTATTAGAAATAGTAGAGCCTACCAATCATTGGATATAAGAGAAGCAACCCACCATTGGAAAAATGAAAGTGAGAAGCCACCAATGGAAAAAGAACAAATGAGTTTATATTGGATAAAATACAAGCATAAGTTTCCATTGGATATATTTATCCACCACTAAAATATATACACATTATACCATTATAGAAATACTAATTAGACATGAATAGTGACCATGAAATGATCTGGAGTCCTATTTCATAAAGATTGATGTAACAACCAGAACTATAATTAATAAATTTCTCCTTGAATTTGTATTAAATGTATTATTATATAATTTGGTTAAATAAAACAAAATAACTACCTTATTTATATTATACACATTGGATTTAGTGTATTATTAGGAATCATTACTGTTGATAATATAGCCATTGAATAGTGATCAGATGATTTGTATAAATATTGTATTTTATCAAATATAATTATTAGGGACAAAGAAATTGGTGGCCTAAACTAGTAGAATCATACCCTATGAATCCCATTTATCAAAGCTTCAGAAAAAGATTGTATTTCTTGGATTTTCTATTGACTAATCCTAATATAATATTGAGAAACTTAAGCATGAGAGAAACCATTTATAGGATAATTCAAGTTCATTGAGATCACAACCAAAACCATGTTTGATAAACCGCCCCATGAATGTCCCACCATCACACACCTAACCCTTAGGGATTTTTTTGGTTTATTAAAGAGATATTTTACATGGCCCCAGAAATTATAATATTTACTTTTTTGTATAGAATAATGTATATATTTTCATCCCATTATTTTTACTTTTTAAATGATTTTTATTTTGGATAAAATAATGAAAAAATTTAATTTTTGGATAATATTGAAATTAAATTAATCAATTTATCAATTAATGGATTCATAAATAAATAAGATTTTAATGAAAAATTATTTATAAATAATTATTATCAAATATAATACATCATATATTTTTTACATAGTTAGATGAAATTTTCATAAGGTTTCAAAAATTTTTATTATAACAAACAGTGATTTTTTTAATAAATGTTGATTTTATTTTAGAATTGCAAATTCACAAATTTAGAATTTTTTTTGAAAAAATTAATATTATTTTTTGAATCACAGTGTTTAAATTATCCAACTAGGATTTTTTCATAATTATATAAGACAGTCTAATTTTCTAGTAAAAACTAAATGCTGTATAAATATACTTTGTGATTTATGACATCACAATGACCCAAAAGGGTCGTAATAAGAAGTATAATTGGAATCTACAACCTAATATATATTTTACCTTTAAAATAATTTTAGGTTATGTTTATTTGATTTATTTTGTAAAGCCATTATTAATCCTCTAAGACTTATAATATATTTTAGGATTTTAAAATACATTATTTAAGAGTGTGACTCACCTACACATAAACAAGGAAATTATTTCATTACATTCAGACCTTGATATTATAAAATAATAATAAACACTCATATTTTTTTAGAAATTAGTGGAATAAACCATGAGATCGTTTGTGGTTTTTTATATTTTATTATGTAGATTACAAAACCTAAATAATTAAGAAACCTCTATTTTACTATATAAACCCACATAAGATCCAATTACAATTCATTAAAACACCCTGGATCATGTACTTACTCTTTCATTAATTCCCTAGAGTCCTCCCAAAGCACCCCCATGATTTCAAGAATCCCCTCCCATGCCTTTGGAATCACACATTCAAGTACGGTATCTACAATTATCCACTTTTATCAAGAACTCCTCTTATGTTATGTATGTTAATTTTAATTTTATTATGATGGGATATGATATTATATATTCCACTTAATATAAATTTTATACGTAAATGATTTGATATTCCTTTCACTCTCATTAAGCCTCCCATGATCCTTTATGTATACTTGTTATCATACTAAAATTTCTTAAGGCTTCTTTTCTCTATTCATGTTTCTTCATTACCTTATGCCTTCTATATAAAAATTTATAAAATTGGGATATGATTTTCCATGTCCCTAATACTCTCCATTTGATCTCCAACTATAAGATATCCCTTTGTCTCTCATGAACCATTTTTTGATTTCTTAAATAACACTATTATGCTGTTGAAATTTCACCACAATTTTCTATGAGAAAATATTTTTGTAGTGGATATCATAACCATTTGTGTATCAATTTTATTCACCTTATTGAACATATAATTATTTAATGGGGAATTAAATTTATTTATTCCAATTTTTTTGATTTTATAATAAATTTTGATGATGAATGAATCCATGTGGTATGATATATGTGTCCCACTTAAGCATAATAATGAAATTATAATGATGGGTGCACCTAGAGAGAACTCTAATGCATTGGGTAACATTTAGTATCTTGATATGTCATGTCAGGATAGGGGTGTACCTGATTCCATTATGATACTTTTTCAACCATGACGTCTTGGCAGTTTAGTGTTTACCTATGTTTATGATTAATTGTTTTATGTTGTTTCCACATTTTCCATGTTATGATTATCCTACAATATGATTCCTTATTCTTTGTGTTCTATTTATTCCCCATTGATATTACTATTGTCTAACATGTACTATCCTTGTTTATCATATAGAGGGAGAAGATAATCTATGGTGGATGTTGATCAAAAATATGAATCTTGAGGAAGAGGTCAATGAAATAGTGTAGAATGAATTTTGGAAATTGTTTATCGACAAATATTTTCCTCACTCTATGTATTAAAATAGAAAGGGATTTAATTTCACTAAAAAAGATGACGAATCTATTGGGGAATACAGGGAAAACTTCATGAGACTTTCATGATACACCACACATTATCTTGTCACCCTCGAATTCAAGGTTGACAACTTCTTTTTTGGTATAAAACCTTGTATATAAAAAATAATGGTGATCGATGACTTTAATAGATATGAAAAAATTATATAATGTTAATTTAAAGTTGAAATGGAGGTAAGAGAATATCAAGGTTATCATGGTGATAAGAAGTTGGAAATGGAGGTTAAATGGAGAAGTTTGATAGAGAGATTTGATGGTTTCCAGAAATTTCAGCATCCCTCTTGTCAATGGTGAGAAAGTAGCACCCTAAAAATTTCCTTTGGGGGATGAATAAAATATTTAGGGGAATAATGGAAAGGCACATAGGTAATAATTACTGATAAGAGAAACCCAATAAAATGAAATAGGATGAGAATTATCTAGTAAACCCTCATAAAAAGTTTCATTATGACAAATTTAGGGAATCATACACTTTTCAAACCAATGTCCAAATACAAAGTTTTTAGAGATGACCAATAACATCCATAGAAACAAGGGATTTATTGTCCCTTTACAACCACTAAGGTGTATCCAAAAAATGAAGTGGTTAAAGGTACACTAGTTATTAATTCATGAAGAGTGAACATACTTTTTTATTTTGGTTCCATTCATTCCTTCATTTCACAAATGTTTAATATAATGATTTAGACACCACCACAAATCACGAAATTAGATCTATTGGTGAAAACAGATAATAGGGTAATTATTTCACCCCAAGAATATAACCCCTCCCCTACCAATGTTTATGGGATGAACTTCCTAGAAAGCCTTGTCATACTAGATTTGGTATTATTTGATGCAATTATAAGAACATATTGTATTTCCCAATATAGAGCCAACATAAATTGCCGTGAGATTGAAATCACACTCCGTATTGTGAATCGACCCTCCATTCTATACTAATATAAGGGGGAGGATGAATCTTATTTGGAACCATCAACTCAAGAATGAATATTATGTCCCTATGAAAAAGATTATATAACTCAAAATACTAACACTGCGTAAAGAACCATCCTCAAAGACATTTCTATTGTGAGGGAATATGCTGATGTATTTCCCGAGGAATCACTTGGTCTTCCTCCTAGACAATAGATTGATTTTTCAATCAAGCTTATACTTGGGGTTTTTCAATTATCCAAGACTCTGTATAAAATGGCTGTTGTCGAACATAAAGAGTTGAAGAAACAAATACATGATAATATTGATAATGGGCTCATACACTCAAGTACATCACCATGGGGTGTACCCATCCTTTTCATCACGAATTAGGATGGGTCAGTGAATCTTTCCATTTATTATCGTATACTCAATGAGATCATGATAAAGAATAGATATCATATGCCTCAAATTGATGACTTGTTTTATTAGCTACATATAGAAAAATTCTTATCCAATTTTAATATGTGGTCGGAATATTACCATGTTTGGGTGAAGAAGGATATTCTAAAGATAGCTTTTCATACGAGGTGTGGGCATTATGAGTTCATAGTGATTTCTTTTTTAGGCTCACTAATGCTCAATAAATCATCACGGACTTAATGATTAGAGTCTTTATAGATTACCTTGATAAATGTATGGTAGTATTTATAGATTATTTTATGATATACTCTAAAACCAAGGAGGATCATAAGGAGAATTTTGAAACTATGCTAAAGACCTTATGAAAAGAAAATATTTATCCCAATTACAACAAGTATGAGTTTTAGTTGAAGGAAGTGTCACTGTTGGGGAATATCATCAAAAATAATGGGATATCATTGGATCCTTCAAAGATAAAAGAAATCAAACGATGGAAGATGGAATCATTTGTGATAGATATCCATAGTTTTTCTAGGATAACTAGGTATTATCATCTATTTGTGAGAAATTTCTCATAATTTTTGAGCCCTATTACTAAAATAATTTTTAAGGGAGTCATTGTTTTATATAATTATTAATGCGAGGAAATCGTCATGTAGATAAAATGGAGGCTTATCACTGCCCCTATACTTACACAACCCACATGTGAATAACATTTCATAGTATTCAATTATGCTTCAAAGAAGGTATCGATATGTGTGTTAATGAAAAGTGAAAAGGTCATTGATTAAGAATCAAGGTAGTTGAAAAATTCATGAGAAAAACTATGCCACACATGATCTTGAGTTGGATACATTAATATTCAATTTGAAAATTTAGTGGAATTATCTCTTTGGTGATAATTTTGAAATATATACAGAGTAAAGAATTCTCAAATACATATTCATATAGAAAGAGATTAATAAGATCCAATGAAGATGGTTATAACTGATCAAGTACTATGACTACTAAATTGACTACTATCATTGGAAAGCCAAAAATGTTTCAGATTATTGAAGTAGAAAAGATCCAATAATTATATACTTGATAATAATTGATAAGGATACAATGTTCTTAGACTTGGAGAGGATGGACATAAAAATCATAATGGAAGGAACATCATCAATCCGTTCCCAAATTATTTATCAAGCATCTGTTCTTGAATGTTTAATGGATGCTAAAAAATATGATGTGTAAATTCAAAATAATGTGAAAACTATAAGGAGAGGGAAATCCTCATAGTTCAATGTTAATGAAGAATGAAATTTCAGATTTGGGTTTGGACAATGTGTTTCATCACATCCTGAGTGAAAGAAGGTATTGATGGATGATGCAACTAGATTGACTTTTTCTATTCACATAGGAAGCGCAAATATGTATCAAGATATCTGAGAAAAATATTGTGGGGACAATATGAAGAAAGAGATTACTAAATATACATCAAAGTTCCCAATAAGTCAGCAAGTGATTGTGGAAAGGATGAAGTCTAAGGGGATGATGTTACCATTACCAATATCAACAAGGAAATGGGAAGACAACACCGTAGAATTTTTCATCAAAATTATAAAGATATCAAAGAAAACAATGATATATGGGTTGTTGTGGATCATATTACAAAGAATGAATAGTTAATTGTGATTCTATAGGATTTCTCACTGAATAAACATGTCCAATATACATTAGATAAGTGGTGAGGCTGCATGGAGTACAACTATAAATTGTGCCTGACCAAGATCCACAATTCATCTATATGTTTGGGAAAAGTCTCCATCATTGTTTAATTATTGATCTGAACTTCATTATAGATTTTCACCTTCAAACTAATGGCCAAGTTTATCAGACTATCCAGAAATTGGAATAAATTTTCAAAGCATGTTCAATGGACTTCAAAGGAGGACAAGACCAACATCTTCCTTTGGATGAGTTCTCTTATAATATCTATTTCCACTCAAGCATCCAAATAGATACCTATGAAGCCCTTTATGGGAAGATGGTTAGAACACATACATGTTATGATGAAGTTAGGGAACATAAACTAATAGGTCCGGAAATGGTTTAGGAAATGATAGAGAATGTTAAAACCATTTAGTGACACATAAAATCTACTCGGAGTCGACATAAGAGCTTTGATAAAAATCATCAATGAGACCTAGAGTTTGATGTCGGAGACATGGTATTCCTTTGAATATCATAATTGAATAAAGTGATGTGATTTTTTAAAAAGGGAAAGATTATACCAAGGTACATCATTCCTTTTGGGATCCTTGATCGCATTTGAGTGGTGGCCAATGAACTTACACTCACAGCAAACATATGTAAATTACATGTCTTATTCCATGAATCCCTATTTAGAAAGTATAGACCCTTCATATGTACTCAATCCAAATGTGGTACCATTGGATAATTACCTTTCCTATGAGGAGCATCTACCAAAGATCTCAGATCATAGAGAAACATTTCTATGAAATACGGCGATACCCCATGTAAAGTGCTATGGAGAAACCACAAAATTGAAGTAGAAATGTATGAATAGGAGGAAGAAAAGAAGAAGATTTACTCGCATTTTTATTAGTGTGGGAACACAAAATTTCACGGGGGAAATCTCTTAAGGGGGGATGATTGTAATGACCCAAAATATTATAAATAAAATTCCCATTACATTTTTATTTAATGTATTACTATATAATATGGTTATAGAAAACACATGAACTTATTTTATCTTATTATTCCCATTGGATTTAATTAAATTTTATGAATATTTTCCATTTATAATATAAATGTTGAACAATGATCACATGATTAGTATAAATATAGGCTTTTAACAAATCCAATTTTCATAGACAAAGGAAGTGATGACCTCGACAAATAGAATCTTACACTATGAATCCCATTTATCAAAGATTTCAAAGAAGATATGATTTTTAAGATTCTTACTAGACCGAACCCATTTTTTGGTCAAAAAAATTAAGTAGGATTGAAACTATTTATTGGAGAAGTTCAATCTCACGATGATCACAACCCAAACCCTGTTCATCTAACCAATCCATGAAAGTCCCAAATTCACACACGTTTTCGTAGTGCTTTTGATAGAATATTAAAGAGATATTTAGAAACACCCTAGAAATATAAACTTTTATTTTTTATAGAATAATGAAAATATTTTCATCCTATTGTTCTTACTTTGTAAATGTTTTTTATTTTGGGTACAATAAAGTAAAAGTTGAATTTTTGTATAATATTAAATTTCAATTAGTCAATTTATGAATTAGTGGATTTTTGAAATAAATAATGTTTTAATAAAATATTATTTTTGAATAAATTATATCAAATATAAATGATCCTATAATTTTTATTAATTCAAATACAATTTTTTAAAAGTTCTAAAAAAATGTTATTCTAAAAAAACCCAGCATTTCTTAGAAAATATCAATTTTATTTTAAAAGTAATAATTCAAATATTTATATAACTATTTAGAAAAATCAAATATTATTTTTTGAATTATAATTTTGAAATTATCCAATTGTTAATTTTTCATAAACTATTTAGACATTCAAATTTTCGGATAAGGATTAAATACTGTGTAAATATACTTCATCTTTTATGACATCACAATGACACCAAAGTGATGTAATAAGTAAAATATAAGCAATAAATGAAAATATATATGTTTTAAATTTAAAATAACGTTATTTTATGTTTATTTGATATTTTTTAAAGCAATTATGAATCCTCCGGACTTAAAATATATTTTTAAATTTTAAAATCCTTTCTTTAAGAGTGTGAATCACCACTACATAAGCAAGGAAATTATTTTAATTAGTTCATCCCTTTACATTACAAATTAATAAAATACACTTCCATTTTCTAGAAACCATGGGAAGAAACCGTGATATATTTTTTAGTTTTGGATATTTTATTAGGTAGATTCCAAAACCTAAAAAAAGAAATTCTTCTCTTTTCCTTTATAAACACACCCAAACTCCCATTTCTCTTCATTAAAACCCTTTTTACCACAACCTTAATCTTACCAGCACTCACTTTAGTACTCTCAAGGTTCCATAAATATTTAATGAATCCCATCCAATGCCTTTGTAGGAACACACTCAAGTATGAGATCTTTCACTCTACTCATTTATCAAAAACTAATTTTATGTAATTGTCTTTTAATTTTTATTTAAATATGATGGGATATGATATTATATATTCTTATTTATTAAAACAAGATTTATGAAAGATTATATCTTCATTTCACTCTCATTAAGCCTCCCATGATCCTTTTTGTACACCTGTTAACAAGCTGAAATTTTGTAAGGATCCCTTTTTCTATTCATGTCTATTCATTAACTTATTCCTTCTATTTAAAAATTTAAAATATTGGGAAATGATTTTCCAGGTTTTTAATACTTCCCAATTTATTTACAAAAAATTAGAGAACCATTTTTTCTATCATCAACCATCTTTATAAATATTTAAGTAGCTTCATTATGTTGATGAAATTTCACCAAAATTTTCCATGACAAAAAAATTATATACTGGAGACCATCCCATTATACTTTCATGGGTATTTAAATTTATACACATATAATTACTTATTTTAGGTGTACATGTATTTATTCCACATTCCATGATCATGGAATAAATTATGATGATGAATTAATATTTTTCATATGATCTATGTTTCACGGTTAAGCATGATAATGAATTTATTATGATGGGTGTGACCAGATAGTAGTCCAATGCATTGGGTAATGTTTAGTACCATGATACATAATTTTGGGATGGGGGTGTATCATATTCCATTATTTGAATTTGTTTATAATTATGTCTTGTAATTTTATCCTTGACCTATTTTTATGATTCAGTGTTTTAAATTGTTTCCACATTTCCCATATAAATATTATCATGCTATATCATGACTTGTTGTTCACATTGCTTTTATTCCCCATTGATATTCCTATTTTCTAACATGTATTATCACATTCATGTTTTTCCTTGTTTATTCCCTTACTAGGATTTATAGCCTACCCCTTTGTAATTTTTTCACACAGGATATCCCTTGCAGTTTTATGTTTTTTGGAATATTATGATCATGTTAAGGAGGTTTTCAAAAAATGCATGTTAAAGAAGTTTTTAATAATTTTTTTTGTATACCAAGTTCAAGATGTTATATTTTGTACCTAATTCCAAAATAAACTAAACTTCTCAATATTTTGGGTTATATTAAGTGAAAATTTATGTAATAAATTATGTTTTAATGGGTAATAAAGAGGATGGTAGTTATAATGGAATTTCAATAAGAATTGAATATTGGTGTTGTATTGGAAGAAAGAAAAAAACGATCGTTGAAGGAAGTATAATGAACTGATGGACTATAAACATGATAAGAAATCATGGTGAAGCTTGTAAAAGACACTGAAGGGAATTTAGGATGCTATGTATGAATATGAAAGAGCTTGATGAGCTTCCCTTGAGGAAAGAAACACGAGGAAGAAGATGAAGAATATTATTTCATCATTTTATGTTTGAACATTGAAACATAAATTTCAACTAATTTATTATCCATATAAAATACTGAATATAGAGTTGGTCCAAATTAGTTATTTTGAGATAATTTTTAGATATTTATGAATAATGAATAGTTAATTAAATAAGATAAGTATTTAATGGAGTATGATCAAAATAATGTGAAAACATGTTTTGATTACTAAAGAATATATTTTAGTAATTTTTACATTTTTTAATGTTTTTAAATGACATTTTCATAGTTTCATGTAGTTTAATGAAATGAATAAATACTTGTTTGATTTCATAACGAAGAAACTCCCTGATATTTTTATTATAAACTAATTATTTATCAATGAAACAAAAAATATATTCAATTTTGGAAAATTTTGAATTACAAGAAATTAGGACATATGGATCACCCCTTAAAAAAATAAATAAGTCCTTAATTTTTTCAAAAAAAATTAATATAAATATGTTAGATATGAAATAGGGAATATTTATAATGAATATGATAAGTATAGTGTACCTTATAATTAAAAAATAGAAGAAAAAAATAAAGTAGTTTTTTACTCAAAATATTCATTGATAGAAAAAAGATGAATCAAATTCATGCTTAAATGATACCACTATAGAGAAATAATTATACAACGTTTTAGTTTAATAAAAGTTATAAAAATATGTTATCTTTCATATGAAATAATAATTGTAAAATTACGACCAATAAAAGTCATTTTATAATAAAAATATAGAGAGGTCTTAAAAACCGTTTTTCACAGAAAATGATAAAAGGGTTTGATGTATTTCAAAATGTAAAATTATATGTAATCAAATTAAACATAAATACATGAATGAACATCTAAAAAAATCATGCACCATTAGATTTTGTGGGTGTGAAATTCAATATGGATGATGTTTCTATTGAGGTCGAGGATCCCATTTCTGTTGATATGGGAATGGGTAGTGATTTTTGTTTTATATTGGTGCTTATATATGAGAAGGAAGAAAATGCCTAGTGATTATGTGAATTAATGAATATATAATGGGTTTTAGGGATTGGTAATTTTTGGTAGAGTTATTATAAGGATATTTTTATGGAGAGTAACTTATCCATTATGGAAGTATGACCCTTATATTGAGAGGGTTGTTTTTGTGGTGATACTAGTTTTTATACGACCAAGATAGAACTATGATTTTAGTGAGTATGTAGATACACTTTTTTCTGGATCCTTAGAGAATATTTTATTTAGGATTATAATGTTGTGGTGGATAGAGTATGTATGGTCATCTGGAATTGGATTAATTTTTTTTAATCCAAGGGTTTGTCAGATTAATGGTTTGATGATGCTTGGGGTGTCATGATTTTGGTGGTTGGATATCTATCCATGTACTTTCATTATTTGTCCAGTTTGGGATTCCGTGTAGGTGTTTGGAAAATATTAGAATGCCTTCAGGAATATTTAGCATACTAGTTTTTTGATATGATAGATGATAAGTGAGTGCGTTTTAGTTTTTTTTGAAAATTTTAGCCAAATGTTGACTGGAAAATATTTTTTATTAGTTTGGTTCTAGTGGGATTGAATCTACACCTAGAATGTCGATGGACCATAGGAAATGAAATTTGGTAGTCGATTATTATGTTCAGATGTATCATGTCACTTGATTATCCATTATGGGATAAGTCTTAAGTTGGGGAGAACTATAACATTGAGAAGGAATTGGTGAAATAAACCTTTGTGTCTCAGGATAGATATGTGTTTTTGACTGCCATCTTAGAATTGGATTGGGAAAATTAGGTATCTCAATTTTTAGTGAATACTGCAACTTATGTTTGGAGTTTTAGGGTGGAATATTGTTTCATATTTTTTGATATTAATTAGTGAGTTTTTAGTGAATTTATGATCATTGTAGATCATTATTGATGGATTTTTGACCATCAAGACTTCTCTATAAATTGAAGTGATTTGGTTAAATGTTTCTAATGACTCAAGTCATTACAGTTAGAGAAATTCAGAGATAATTTAATTTTTTTACTCTATTGCATGGGTTATTTTGAGAATTAAGATTCATATTAAAATTACTATAGTTGTAGAATCACGAGGAGATGTTTTTGGATATAGATTGAGGTTTGATAGTTTTCTAATTTTTTCTGATGAAGGAACAAAACTTTTTATTTAAATTGGGAATATTTGTAAAGGATTTTACCCTATATATGATCACTATATGGTAAGATAAAATGATGCGGGTGCCAAGGGTAAAGAGTTTTGGGTGATATTTCATCAGGTGTGATGAAAAATTCCTACACAAAGTTATATTGAACTATTTGAGAAATCTCATTTATAGGGATGATATTTTTCTCATCAGGAGATCCATGTTTGGTTCACAGTTTATTTATTTATTTTTTGCCCAACCATGTGAGGTCGTTTTTCTTGAAATAGTTAAAGTCCTAGAGTTGGTGTATAGTTTGTAAAAATGTTGGTCTTAACCAAGAAGTCTTCCAATTTTATTAAAAATGGTGGATTTACCATTTTATAGTTCTCATTTTTATGCCCATCTCCCTTCTATTCCTTTTATCTCTTGCATCAAACCATAGGATCCCCATCCCCTTTCCCCTCTCTTGATTCACCCTTCATGTAGGGACTTCTTTTTGGTGATAATCATAGAATTTGGAGATATGGTTCCTCATTGTCTCTTTATTATTCTCATCCTTGATTGCCCATTGATTTTTTTTGGTGATTGGTTGGAGTTTTGTTGATGATTCCATAAGATAATGGCGGAATTTCCCCATTTTAATACCTTTTTAGGAGGATTTTCTTGAGGATATCCCATGATGATGAATGCATACTATTTTTTCCATTTAATGAGATGAATTTCACTTAGTGAATTTATTTTTTTGGTTTTTGAATAGATTTTATGAAATAGTCCTTTAGAAAGGTACAAAATGATGTGAATTTAGACTATGAGGGAGTCAGGGGTAATCCATGGACCTTCCATTGTCGTTGTTTGCAGTTTCAATGCAACATAATGGATTAGTGTTTTAAAAGTAATTAATACTATTTGAGATAAATAGTAAACTTTATTATAAATTGTTATTAACTGTTAATTATCATATTATGAAATATAATATATGATTTTTAGTTGATATGAGCTTGGATGAGTGTTGGATGATGAATCATCCAAAACAGGGAACCGTTAATTATGCCTCTATCTGGGCGGGAACAAGTTATGATGCATTCATTCCCATATTCTAGAGGCTGATGACTAGTAGCAAGGTTCTTTGATGGTACAGTGGGAAGGCTATACCCTCATAATGAGTGTAACAGAACAGTATCACAAAATATAATCAATGAAAGGTAGAAAAAATATTAAAGAATATAATATGGTAAATCATAAATATACAACCAAAGGTATAACTAAAAGTATACAATAACTGAACCATATAATACCACTTATAAAATATGTAAGGTCATGATAGTATAAAAAATAGGAAATACATAGGAACATGTATGCATAAAAATACATGTATCAAAAGTACAAAAAGTCCAAAAAAATATCTCTAAAGAGAATCAAAATCCATGGTTCTGTCCTTTAGTCCCCTAATACAATTCTATAATCAATCAAGCACCATTAAATGGGTGCTTTCCTCTGTAACAACCTACATCTATGATGATTTTTCTAGGTATTAAATGGTGGCTCGAATAGGGTGTAAGATAAATCTGAGTCAGACACCACCAATGGTGTCTATGGCAAGTCTAATCTATTTATATAAACAGAAGAAGTGTACTTCAATAATTGGAATAATAGTGAGAAAAGAAGAACTGATACTCTCTAGTATACCATACACACAATGATCAAGAAACCATAAAAAATTTCTACATATAAATCAAGGTAAAACATCAACAATGGCCTATGATGAGTAATTAAGTTTCTGATCTACATGGCCTAGGACATGACCCAATGACCAGGGTTTCCAATTCAATTCCACATAGTTCATCAATAGAATAATCTGTAATGACAAGGGTGGAGCCCTAGGAGAATATTCAAGTCAGTTCATGCAAGATAGTTCTAAGGAGCGTAAACCAAGGAATCAATGTGGATTTTCAGTGCTATACCATGAACCCCCCATTGATTTCATACCATGAGTCCCCACATCGGTACTATATTACATGTCGTTCATTGGTTCTATACTATTTCATCAATAATCAATATGATTTATATAAGTGAACAGTGTTCCATATCAATGTCTAATCCCTTTATCATTTGACTCATCACAACCATTTTCAATAATAATTTTATAATCATACAAATGAATTGGTATTATCCATTTCATTTAATTAATATAAAAATAAAAAGGTGATTGAGGTGCATAAAACCTTTTAACACACCACTTTATTATCATATTTTACTCCCAATATTGATCGGAGAGCTTAAATCACACCAAGGGTGGAATATTTATAGTCAATGGAAAAAACCCACCTTAGGCATTGTTTAATTTGATGCTACCAAACTCAATATTTCATATGGTTGTCATGGCATGTATTAAACAAGAGTTTAAAATTTTATTTTATGGATTGTTAATTTAGGAATCATTTTCTAGAGATTCCAGTATACTGAATAACGATAACAGGGTATAAATATCCAAACATTGAGGAAAAAGGTATATACCACAAACCTTATTCTTGTTGAAGAATAATCATCCAATATTTTAATTTTATTTATTATAGATTAGAATAAAATATTATAATAGAAAAAATACCATAAATAAGGAATAAGGGCCTACATTAAAATAACATCCCATATGATGAAGATATCAAAGGAAGGAAGTGGAATGAATCACTTACTGCTAGAAATCCAATGAGACAAATTCCACTCAAATCAGGCTTCAAACAAAAGAGATACCCCAAATCCAATATATGTGGGAGGAGGGAGCTTTCACACATGGGATGTGGATTCTAGGGAAATGAAAAGGAAAGGGGATTATCCCTTTAAAAAAATGTAAGTTATCTCATAACATAAGAGGCACATAGTTTGGAAGCATGGTTTGAAAACATATGTTCCAACCAATCACATTCCATTGTTCTAGGGATTGTAGACCCACATAGTTGTGGAGAGTGGTTTTCTTTCCATGTTGAGCCCATGATCTCCCCTATGTGGAGCCATACGACACCCCAAATGGTTTTTTTGAACTGTGTTTCCCCCTGTGCAAGGTTTGGTCAAAAAGTGAACTTGGCCTCTTTCCTCAATAATGAAGATATCTATGTTCTAAAAAATCCCCAAACACCCATGTTTGATGTGGAATCTAGATGGAATTTTAGCCAACAGGTATGTATGTCTACCTCTTTCTCATAGGTATCTTCTTGCACATGGCCATAATTCCATAGTACCTAAACTAGTGGGATTATACTTCTTCATAAATATTTCATGATCTGATAATTGAAATGTATAGGGTTCTCCATGAAGGACTTATACCACTATAACTCAACCACATTAGATTAAGTGTATGATACAAGTCTGAGTTTTAACTATGTAACAGATATAAATGGGAGACGTCATGCATGGGTCAGTACCTCTGAGGTATCTAATACAGATAGGATTCTGACCCAACCCTTTCCAAATCACAAAATGTCCAACATAAGGAGGTGAAATGTTACTATGGAACTGAATATACCATTTACCCTACCTTTTATAGATACATAAAAGGACTGGATCCCCAAAATCAAGGACAAATTCTTCAAGAATGTACTATAGAACCTATATTGTCTGCTCTGAATTACCATAATTCTAAGGTTCGTATGTCATGTCCAAAATTACAAGTGAACCCAAAACCCTTTGTAAAATTCAAAAATAGAGATGTAAAACGGAAATTTATATATAATAAAAAAGTAAGAGGTACCCTGTGAGGGCATACAATCTCTTGGCTATAAATTATTTCAATCCAATATAATGAGAAGGTCTTCCTGATTGGAAGGAAGTGGGAGACCTTCATTATACTATCCAAAATAACCCACATTCAATCAATACCTCGAGGGTTACTTCGGTAACTGGGGACCCAAAATCTATGGAGACATCATCCAATTTTCACTCAAGAATGGAAAAAATGCTATAAAATCTCCACTGATCTTTGGTGTTATACCTTCAATAGATGACAGGTGAAATTCCAACTAACAAAACGTGTTATATCCATTTTTATATCAGGCCAACAGTTCTAGCAGTGAAAATCCCGATACATCTGGTTAAGACCAGGTTGCATTGCCTTAGTGAAGGAATGTATCTCGGACATTAACTCTTACTAGATATCTACTAAACCAAAATAATTACCATTAATATATATAATTTCACCCTCCCCAATAATCCAACCAGGTGGTTGGTCCTCAACTACCATATTATTCCTTAGGACTAATCCCTCGAGATCTGACTATTGTATCTTCATTACATTATCCATATGTGTAGAGTTCACTATTAAGGATGAGAGAAAAGTCCCCCCATGAATATACCGTACCTCTATGGGCACCTAAGAGAAAAATTCCATAAATTTCTATTAACTACTAGCCTCTTATACTTCTTGGGTTTGATTCTTCCAACCTCAATCATCAGTTACTAAACTTCCTTAATGAGGAATATAGACCAGATCAAAATAGAATGATTGTAGATACTCAATCGGAATTATCTTTAAAAGGTTTAGGTTATTGTACATAATGACTTATCTGAGAGTTTTGTGATATATGTACACTAAAAAATTCTCTCACAATAAATAGTTCCACGAATAGTGCAAGGCACGAACAATATTAGCTATCTCAAGGTCATGCATTAGATAATTATTCTCATGTAGTTATAATTTAAATGACCTATATGTAATGAATCATCCCCCTATCTCGAGACATATCCCATCTTGATTATTGATGCATAATAGTAAGGTATATATTTTATTGAAGGCTATAATAGAGTTAATGTCGACACTAAATTCAATCTTCCCTTTAGCTGCTGAAAGGCCTTTTGACTTTCTTCAGACCATCTAAATTTCACACAATTTTTTTCCTATACCAAGAGAGGAGTAACTATACATGAAAATTATTAGATGAAACACCAATAATAAAAAACTATTCTTTAAATATTCTGTAAGTTAAAGGGATTATTAGGATTATCCCAAGAAACCACACCACTCACCATCTCTGGATCCACATACACTCTTACCTATGAGAAGATGAGACCCAAGATGTGTATTTTATCTATCCAAAACCAAATTTTTCATGATTATAATATAACCAATGATATATCAATTTATTTAAAAATATATCAAGGTGTTTTGAATGACCATTTCAAGTCTAACAATACACTGATATGTCATCCACAAAAACTACCTCAAAGGAATCTTGATACGGGTGGAAAAACTGATTCATCAGGGCCATGATAATGGTTGGTGCATTCACGAGATCGACCGACATAACCAGACACACATAATGATCATATCTATTATGGAACACTATATAAGGTATATATGTTAGTGTAACTCTAACATGGTGATAATATGACCTCAAAAAAATCATGATACCCAAGATCCTTGGAGTAGGTCAAAGTGTTCGTTTATAAAGGACAAATGATATCGATTTTTAACCATAAAATAATTAAATCTCAAGTAATGCACCCAAAAACAAAGGTTTCCATCTACCCTATTGATGACATAGATGGGAGGACCCCATAAATATGTAATGGTTCATATATAACCATTTTACTCAAATTTATCTAATTGATGCTAGAGGTTCTGCATCTTGTTAGTACCGATCATGTAAGGAGGAATTGATACTATTGTTGCCCCTGTAACTAGTTAAACTATCAAATCTACCTCTCTGTCTTGAAATTTACCTAAAAATTTTCATGGAAGAAGTCCCTAAAATGATTAATCAAAATAGGGAAAGAAGTCAGATGAGTTCCCTTATAGACCACATAGAGGCTAGTAATCGTGTCTATTAATCTACCTAGTCTATGATGCTTAGGTCTAGATAGAAGCATCTAGAAATCCCATTATCCATTATAAATATATGTACCACCGTATGATGATGTTTGGGATACCCTCAAAAGATAGAAATTGACATAATCTTGGTGAGGAACAAACCAGTCTATTCTGAGTTTGACATTAAAGCATGAAATCTTGAGGATATGGAGATCCCATATGAAACAAAAACTATCCATTTCAAGGATAAATTTATTACATTGGAATACACTTTCTAATTACAATCCTAATGAAGTATCCAAATCTATCATACCACTAAAGTACATAATCTAAATCCCAAGGCTTTAAACAGTAAACAAAGAGATAAAATAATAAGAGGTGCTCTAATAAAAAAGGTAGATATTAGAGTTGATGAAACTAAGATCATACCTAGCACAATAGATGGCATGATGCTCTAACCCTCAGGTATAGGTTATGATAAATATATCTAGTCCAAATCATTATCTATAAGAGAAAACCTAAATTCCCTTAGCTGGCCCACACTACTATTGCGGTGCAACTGGTGTCTGGATCCATCATCCATGACCACCTTCTAATCTTGAACGATCGGTAATATTCCAGCTTTTGGCCAGACATAGATATGTGAATCCTACTTCTGACCCTAGATTCGGGGAAGGACCTATCTCACTAACGACTATAGGAAATGTCTTGAAAACCTATGTAGATAACATATCCTACATCAGGCTTGATAACCAACCATGGTTCTATCATAATGGTTCCTTATGTGTCCCTTCTTTTCAAACTCGTGACAAAAAATAGCACTAGAAATACACATAATTTGTGTAGTATTTCCCTCAGGATAGGTCTCAAAATGACACCTCATACTACATGAAAATATAACACGATGTTGATGAATTAAACTATTCTTCTATGTACCACAAATTACCTCATGTTACATTCAGTAATAAGTTCTTGGTTTACAATTTCAGATATGGTATCTAACCCAAAAACATTCACCTATGATCTAACGACATGCTTGAGCCCTGCCATAAAGCATCTCTCCCCATTCAGATCATCATTATTATAGATAGACACAATTAAATGAATCTATATAAAGAAAGAATAATATTCCAAAATGGACATAGCTCCATTATCTAGATTCATAAACTCAATGATTTCTTCATCCGTGAAGGTCTCAGGGAGAAAGTATCCATAAACACTTGAATGGAAATCCCTCTAATCCCTATTATGATTGCAATATTCTTCTTTTAGATCATTTCACCAATGGTTGTTAGCTACCAAATCATATACATTGTGATCTTGAACCTACACTATGAAGGTGTCTCCAAGTAAACAAAGATAGAAAAGATAGTCACAAGACATATATTAACAGTATAGTGGGCATGATCCCCTGAGAATGTGGGTGGATTCTACTTTTGGAACTCACATGTCAACTCTTCCATATTCTAGGCTATTCGTGGGGTTCCTTGAATAGGTTGTATGAAGCCTAGGAAACGAAATAAAAATTAGGAATTATCACCCATATTGGGTGTAACTTTAGGTGCTACAGGAGGAACTACCATGGGTCTACTGGTGGAATAAGGAAAACAACCTCTAGAGCATGGTCATATCCACCCTCTTGGAACACAAATAAAGGTCATAGTGGGGGAATATCACTACAAATTCTAAGAACACACCACATAATATATTTTGTAATGAAAATATCACAAATATACAAATATGATATGTACAATCCTTCCATATACGCGTCACACCCCTCTTCTTTATTTTAAATCTAGGTCTAGGTGACATAAAAATCATCAGGTCAAAATAGATTCTACATATTATCCACTACTATGGTTGGGTCAGGGTCATTTTCCAGTCTATAAATATTGGTCACTAGTATACAGAGTTTCAATTAAAAGTTAGAGATGAAATACACCTTATTTTGTATTTGAAATCCCCATTTAATTATATCCTACAAAATTCAGAATTTAAATTCATTTAAGTTTATTCTTTATTTATATATAAAAAAATCTTAAATGGTTGAATTATAAATGTTACTATTTACAATTTTTTAAGTCTTATACACTTCAAAAATTAAACTATATCATCCATTTTATCAATACCATAAACACGCTCCAACCCATGCGACCAATGGTTCGGGAATCAAAGTGACATAATTGACTACTTTAGGTGTCTACATTAATAAATGTAGGAAAACACTATTATGTCGTTGATAGAACTTTATGAAACCAATTATGTTACTCATTCCCCTACAAGAAATGTTATTTGAATAATATCTTTATCTCATAATGTAAATATAATATATGTCATGTAGTCAAGTAATGTATCCTAATAGAAGTGGAATATGCATGGAATATGAATTTACTACTTGACTAAAAAGATTAATGGGACCAAAATCTACTTTACATACCAATCTAAGGGAAAAATAAAAATCATTATTAACACCAAATATCATGTGCATCACCCAATAGAGAAATGAGATCAAAAGTAGCATGAATAAACTAGAACATAAATTCCCATTCCCAGGTATTTTTGTATTCCTATTTATGTGGGTTTTGTACTTTCAGGAACAACTCCTTACCAAATCTTGACCTTTTCTAATTCTCTTTTCTACTGACCACATATTGAATGAAAAATAGAAAATAAAAAAATAAAACCCCTCTGATACCACTTTGTAAAATCCCAACATAGGATCCACTAATGTTTCCCTGAGCCTGTTTGCCATAATGCCTTAAGTGAACCTCCCTATATGCAAGAGGATATTAACTATTAGTGAGGGATTATGATTATATAGTGGGGAGTCTATACCCCCATGATCAAAGTAGGATAGTGGTATCAAAATAGATAAACAATAAAATAATGATAAAATAACAATTCATAGAATATGGTAAATCATATAGATTCAATAGAAGAAATAACTATAAAAATAAAATAACTAACCCATATAATACCATATATAAATTTTGAAATTTCATGATACAATAATAAAGACATGAAATAATAGGAAATAGATATCCAACATAATACCTGTAACAAAAGTAAAAAAATTCTAAAAGACTATCCCAAGATTGAAACATGATACATGGATCAGTTATCTGATCCACTAATCGTATGCCACAATCTATCAAGCATTATCAAGTGGGTAATATACCTTATCCCGACATTCATCAATGAAGTCTATATGGGTACTAATTCATGGATTGAATATGGTGTGAGATAACACTAAGTTTGGGAGTACCAATGATGTCTATAACAAGTACATTTTATGCATATAATTTTATGAAGTGTTCATGTATGATAAGAATGAAAGTGATAAAAGTGTAATTGAAACATTCCTATATACCAAAAATAATTATGATCAAGAAACCATAAATAAGGGATATCTATAAAAAAGGTAAAGAATCCAAAAATAGTCTATGATGTGTAATTAACTATTATACCCACACTGGCCAGGACTTGAGCCTAATGACCTGGGAATCCACTTTGATTCCATAAAAGAAAATCCCTAGAAAACTAAATTAAGACATGGGTGGAGAATAAGAAGCATCAAAAGTCAGTCCAAGAAGGTCATATCCAAGGTTTTTAAACCAAGTCATCCAAGTGGATCATCAGTACCAAATCGTGAGTCCTCACATCTATTCTATACCTTGTGCCCCACATCAGTTCCATACCATATTACACCCGAACCTGGATGTTTGGAGTTTGTGCATTAATTTAATACATTTGCATGATCATCAGAAATCAAATATCAAATGACCGAACAGTTTTTATCTTTGTAAAAACTAGATACAAAAATATTCTTTACATTAAATCATGAATGAACAAAAAATAAAGTATCTCATTAGAAAACATTTATATCTTCCAGAGGAACCCTATATGTCATCATAGTATAATTTTTCACATACAGGATGAAAAATAAACATATTAAAGGGGTAATATAAAATTCTTAGTAAGGATAAAAAATAGTAGAAGCTCTCATAAATTAGCATAAATATTTAAGGAAAGGTATAAAACTGAAACACAATCCTTTTAAACACCATCTTTTAACATAATACGGAAATAATAAATGAAATAATTCCATTTAAACATTCACATGGTTATTATAATAATAGAATAAGAACATGTAATATCAATAACTAATATCAAGATGAGGGAAAGCATAATTTCGGACATCATAACCAAAATATAAAGGCCTTGTGCCAAGAAAATACATATGAAGGTAATATGTAACTCAACAATCCAAATAGTTTGACTCATGAGAATAACTAATGAAATGTGGGGACTTCATTGACCCATCCCCAACCCATTTGGATTTGATTAAGTGGTCCCCAAACCATCACATACTATGTCCAATGAATTACTCATAAGAAAATGGTGAAACATAACCAATATAAACATTCATATTAAAACTAGCATACAAAATGTTAATAAATTAACCATAAACCATAAATGGTAACAATATAGAATGTCGAAAAGTCAAACAAATAATTAACCCTTAAATATATTATGATATATTGTATCATAATAAATCAACCATAATTAATCATAAAAACCAAAAAAGGATTTTTACATAGATTAAAATAATATAATAAAATCATTAAAACTCTCTAAGGGAAATATCCGTTTATTTAATTAAAATTATTTAAAAGTCACGCAATAACAAAAGAAAACATTTATTTTCAAAATAAACATGTAAGGTTGTAAGGGAATATTTTAAAAATCTAGGCATCAAGAAGGAGAAAATATTTTATCACATCGTATAAGTTAAAAAACATTTATTTCTTAATTTCATGAAAAAGGGCATAAAGTAACTCATTTGGAAAAAGAAAAAAAAATTCCATTCAATTTTTTTTATAAAAATTAAAATATTATTAAAAATGACTTAAAAAATTGTCGATAATATCTTGAAAGAAATTATTTAGAAACATGGACATGGATGATAAGTGTTTTAGAATATTTACTTATGTATAATCAACAACAAATAATAATGAGATTGAAAAATTAACCACTACCATGTAGTTTCATTTAGTCAATGGTGTTTTAAAATGTTGTATAATAGTTAAAGTATGTTATTAAATTATAGCTGAACCATATACATATATATAAAATAATATATTATCCTTTTATATCATTTTGTTAATAATATTTTTATATTACCATTGTTTCAAGTGTTAAGTGCATCATTTTACAATTCCTATTCTGTCATATAAGTCATGTTTGTTATGTAAAGGATGTATTTTTTTCATATCTAGGATGATATTATGTTAATAATTATTATTTTTACTCATCATATAAATTTTATATTCATTGCTGAATGGTAAACATATAGTATTAATCTTATCATGTTGTAGAGACGATATACTGTACACACCCACGAGCGACAATATCATTCCCTTAATGGTTAAATGGTATGGAATTGGATGAAATATTAACTACATGGAGTAATTATCATGTCGTATTGATTATTTATATCTATTAAATGAATCATTATACCCATCCAAATAAAGTAGTGTTTAATAACAAAAGACACCACAGTGTAGAGTTGGTAAGTCACACGTACCCTCACATGGTGATATCGTTATTCATTGGATGGATAAATGGAGGAATATGGTTTTAAAATAATCATAATTATATATAATAATGTATATGATACTATATTTTTTACTTTAGTATGGAAACAATATAGAAAGAGGAAGTTGAAGATGAAAAAAATTGTATTGAAATAGTAAAACTATTACCTCATCTTCGAGTATCTCCTTTTTATTTGCACAAAATGACTCCATAGGATGGATTTATAGACAAATTATGGCCTCTAAATTTATGTGAGGGAATTTTGGAGGATAATTGGGCATGATTTGGATGATTCAATGGTATTTAGATTTGTGAATAAACAAGAAGAGTTTCCTTGTTATTAGAGAGGGGGGACACTTTAGGATACTCCAAAACCATTAATTTATTATAAATGGATTTTCAATTTTAAATATCTACAATGTTATTTATTTCAAGGATAATATGATTATGGAATAAAATAATCTCAACCAATGATGTTTAGACAAGTATATGTCACAAAATTAACCTTATATTTTTGGTTTACGATTTAGTTATATAGTTTAACTCTTAGTGTGCCTACTTGTCTTTATATACTATAGGGTTAATATAGTTACTATAAAAAACCAAATAAACCCCAGTTGGACCATTTATGAAATATTTAACACTATTTCAGTTAGTTGATCGATCCTTAAATATTTATGACTTTTATCACATATAATAAAACAATATTTATTTTAAAATATCATTCATATCAATTTTGACACTATTTAATGCATGATTTTTGATAAAGTCATAAAAACTTGAGTCATTCAAAAAATGATATTAACTTATCCCAAGAATCTATATTTAATCTAAAATTTTTTGGATGGAATAAATTTTTATATATATTATTTATTTTAATATTATCAATATCATTTAATTGATTCTTCCTTTAGTCCTGAATGGCCCGAAGGCCTTATTCTTTATTTTATTATGGTTAATCCCAATTTTAAGGGTTGAATGGGAACCCATACATGACCCTTTGGCCCAAGGAACAAAGCCTGACTAACCCACAATACATGACCCAATGGCCTAGAGGAATACCATGCCCATAACATGACCCGTAGTCCCAACCCACTAGAACTACCCCTCCCCAACTTCTGCGTCATTGATCACCTAGCTTCTGAACTTGGATTGCTGATCGGCTAGCATTGTACCATACCAAGCTGCACACGGTTCCTGGTCCAGATGGAGGATTCCATATCCTCTCATTCTTCCACTCTGGTAAGCTCTACTTTTGGTGGATGCTACTCTTATTGCTCTAATCTTCTTCTGGGGCTTGTTCTGTGCGAACTGGTCTACTCCATGGTCTATATGGCCTGAAGGCCCTATGGCTTGAAGGCCCTGTGTCCTGAAGGCCTTTGATGACCCGAAGATCCTTGAGACCTGTAGGCCCAAACCGGTGGCCCGTAGGCCAAAATCTGGTGAATAGTTCTGGAAGCTACAGTACCGAATAGTAAATGCTACAGTAACTACTACAGTACTACTACAATACTGCTGCATTAACATAAAAAATCTCCTCCACTTAGTTTTGAACTTGGGTCTCTTAGATGCCAAGCAGGAGCCCTTACCACTCGAGTACATGCGCGTTGGCTTCTTCCTTGAAAAATCAATTACGGCATCATCATTATGTCATCTTTTAATTTAATTATTTATATCCTAAAATTATAAATAAATTATCATTATGTAGATAATCATTTTATATTTATAAATTATATTTATAGTTGACAATATCAATTATATAACCTCATATTAAGAATAATATAGATATTAAAATTTGAATATGATATTCTCAACTCTTATATATATAAAATATAATACATGTCCAAATCTTACACAATTGGGTTTAAAAGGATCAAATTTCTAACCAAAATTTTATTTTGGTCGAAAAATACCCATCCAATGAAATTAGAATAATATTTAGGGTACTTATATTTTATAATAATTTTATTTTAACCATTAATTACCATATTTACCTTTAATTATGGTAAATGAAATTCGAAAGTTACTATTCAACAAAAATTATTTTAATCATATTAGAAAAAATTTATCAAAATTATTTCAACAAATTATGTATGATTTTCAAAATTCAATTCACAGAATCTATAAAATTAAGTTTAATTCTAATCCTGTAAATGTGGCTTGAGGGTAGGTAAAAGAGAGGCTCAAAAGTTCAATAAATATATATATAATTATATTATAATAAATATTAAAATGAATTAAACTGGATTAAGATATATATTATTTATCGATTGTTACATTAAAATCAATCTAATGAAAAATAATTTTCTAAATGAAAAATTCAGTTTTTAACATTACTGTAGTATTTTTCACTTTTCATCAAAAATTGAAAATTTTTAGTAAAATAAAAAAAATTCACCCAAATATAATATGGATATTAAAAATTAAAAAATGAATTCAATTTTCAATAATAATGTTAATAAATATAGTATTGTCTTTAATACTATTTATAACTAATTTTCAAACAGCTATTTTGACAGGGCATAGTGAGTATAAACTTAGTGTTGCGTGCAACACAATGTGTTGAATTTATTTAAAAGGAAATATATCATGGAATCTTGTGGTGTTAAATTATTCCCTAATTAAAAAAAAATTATCCTTGAAATATCTAGAATATCACTGCATAAAAAGATTTTGGTGGTTATACATCATAAGTTCTTTCGGTTTCCACATCACCTCTTCCATTTTATGGTTTCTCCAAATAAGTTTTACAAGAAAAGTTATCTAATTTCTCATCAATTTTTATCCAGTATAAATAATATTCATAGTCTCTTCACAATAAAATAGATCAGGTTCCAGTTCACTTTCTTCATAGGTGAGTACAAGCTTTAGGTCAGGTATGTATTTCCTTAAGAGTGATACATGGAACATATTATGAACTTTGGAGAAGCATATAAGCATTTCCAATTGGTATGTTGTAGCTCCAACTCATTACAAAAGTTTAAATGGTCCGATGAACATGGGAATTAATTTACCATTATTTCTGAATATTACAACACCCTTCTATTGAGATACCTCCAATAAAACATGATTTTCTACTTGAAATTCCATATCCTTCCTTTGGTTATCTTCATAACTCTTTTTCATACATTGAGATGTTTTGATATGGATTTGAATAATTTTCACCGTAATTTTGTTTCCTCAACTAGTTCTAGGATAAATAGTTTTCTTTCATCAATATCATCCCAACATGTTTGTGTACAATATTTCTTTCCATATAACTCTGTAGATGGTGCAATCTAAATTTTTGAATGGAAGCTATTGCTATAGAAAAATTATTCTAGAAGTAAATACTAATCCCATATACCTTGAAAGTCTATTTATTAGGTTCTCAATATGTCTTCTCATTTTTGAATATTCTATTCTGATTTTCCATCCGTTAAAGGGTGGTCAGCAGTGCTCAAAGGAATCCTAGTATTTTGGACCTTCTAAAGACTTCTCCATAATTATGATGAAAAATGGGGACCATGATCAGAAAAAACTGACATGGGTACTGAATTAAGTCTTACAACTTCATTAATATATTTTATTTCTAAACATTCAAAGGGTAAATAATCTATTATGGAAATAAAATACACTGATTAGTTAAGATTCCCAACAATAACCCATATGATATAATTTATTATAGGATTATTTGGCAGACCAATGAAAAGGTCACCCATAATATCATCTTATTTCCACATAGGTTTAAGATGATCTTGCATGACTCATTTTGAATGTTGTCTTCCATCCTTCACTTGTTGAGAAACCAAACTCCTTGACACATAATTAGAAATATCCCTCTTCATGTTGTCCCATAATTTTTTTTGCAAATCACTATACATCATAGTGCTAATAGGGTGTATTGAGAAATTAGATCAATGAGAAGCATCTAATAATTCCCTTTTCAACTAAGATATAGCCAGAACAGAAAGCCTCTTCCCAAATTTCAAAATGCCATCCTCAAATAAGAACTCAATAAATCTACCATCTTTCAAACCCTTAATTTTCTTTTGAAACTCTTCATTATCAATCTGATAACTTTTTATCCTTTCTAGTATATATAGTTTGTCATTAATTTGAAAAATTATTGATGTTTCACCTTCCATGAATTTACCCATATCTATCTTTACTAAATCCATGAAAATATAATACCTTTCATATTCCATTTGGATCAGATGTCCACAGTCCTTTCTGATCGGTGCATATTCTACATTGTTTACATTTCCTAGGTTGTAGTGTATTGTGAAACCATAATCATTGAGTAACTCAAGCCATATCATTTTTCACATGTCGAGTTATTTCTATGCGAAAATATTTTTCAAACTCTTTTGATAAGTATATATCTCACATCTCTCACTAAATAAGTAGTGTATCCATATATTCAGAGTAAATATTACTATATCTAACTCAAGATCATGAGTTCTGTAGTTTTTTCTGGAGTTTTTAATTTCCTTAATGCATATTCAATAAACTTATTATTCTTTAAAAGGTCACAACTAAGTCACATCCTTGATTCATCACTATAAATCACAAACACATCCTTTATAGATGGTAAATTCAGGATAAGAGCATTGAAGAATCTTCTCTTAATTTATTGAAAACATTTTTCACACACTTTCATAGAAAATAATTTAATCACTTTACCCCTGATCTTGGTTAATGTGATGGACAATCAGGAAAAATTCTAGATAAACCACCAAGAGTAACCTACTATACCAATAAAACTGCATACCACAGTTCTACTCAATGGTGCTAACCATTCATGGATTTAGATTGTCTTTAAAGGATTAAAAAACATTCCATCCTTTGAGACAATATGGTCATGAATTTTTTTTATGAAGCTAGAATTCACACATTCCAAACATATGATACAATTAATTTCATCTAAGAGTGTTTAAATCCATCCACAAGTGGTACTTATGGACTTCATAACTTATGTAGTAAACCAAGATATCATCAATAAATAATATGGGAAACTCATCAATATATTCCATGAACACTATGTTGATTATATCCATGAAAGCATAGAGTGTATTATTTACTATGAATGGAATTACTGTAAACTCATAATTCTTATACCTTGTTCATAATGGGGTCTTTTTAATATCTTCATTCTTCAGAAAAAATTTATTATATCATGAATGAAGGTTAATATTTAAAAAATATTTAGCTCCATGAAATTCAGGAAACAAATCATAAATGTGAGGAATATGATACATGTTCATTAATGTAATATCATCTATTTCTCTATATTCAATGCAAAATATCATTGATCCAAATTTATTCTTATCAAAAAGGATATGGGTTCCGCATGGAGAAACACTAAGGTGAATAAATCACTTATTACTCAACTCCTTTTATTGCTTCTTCAATTATAATAATTCCAAAATGGACATTCTATAGGGAGTTTTTGATATTGGGATTATATTAGGGATTAAATCAAGAAAAACTCAACTTCCCCCTCTGGAGGATGTACATGTAAATCCTCTAGAAAGACATCAATGCATTCTTGTATAATAGTTAAATACTCAATTTGTATATTTATCTCTTCACCCGTGGTTGTTGTTTTCTCTTCCTCCACAATAATTTCATTTAGAAGAGCTACTGGGGGTACATCAAAATAAGAAAAATTTGATAATGTTTATATTCTAAAGATTATGGATTCCCCATCTTCCTCAAAAATCACAACTTCATTCTTCTTGAAATAATTTTTTGCATCATATTTTGAAATCCAATTAATTTCAAGGATTATATTAAAGTAGACCATATATATGATGATACATTCAGTAGATAAAGAACTTTTATACGACATATTAGAAACTGACTGACATATCATTGTTGCTATAATATTTCCCTTAGGGGTTTTAACTAACAACTCTCTTGTTAATGTGAATTGGAAATATCTAATTTTTAGAGAAAAATGGGAAGATATAGAGGAATGCGAGGATCCGTCATCCAATAAATATTTGTGTAAATTTTAGTAGGTGATTATTATACTATCCACCACATCATTAAAATATTCAACCTCAGTTGTTGTGATTGAATAAGCTTTTCCTTCCTCCCTTTTCCTTTTCTAGGGAAATTTTCCTTGATTTTTAGTAAAATCATTTTAATAATTTCCCATTTATTTAAAATTGTGGAATTGAGAATTGATATCTCATTTCTTCTCCTACAAATCATGATCTTGGTTGGATTTTTTTCCACACTTGTAACAAAATACCATTCCCTTTAGTCAAGTACCAGGTTTTTTATTCCCACAATTAAGGTAGGGTGGAATATTAGATTTCCACTTATTCCCCTTATTTTATTTTCTAGAATATTCAATAACTATCTTCTTATCTTTTTTTCATTAAAGTCACAAGACATAGAGAATTACTTTTCTATTTTGATATAACATGATTCTATATCTTCATACAATGTGAATGATTATAAGAACGGGTCCTTTTTGTGGAATTGTTTTAACCCTTCCCAGAATAAATAAATCTCACTTCGGGTGTTTTTTATGTATTCTGCAGCATGCTTTTCTAACCTTGTAAATTTAGATTCATAATTCTCAACATTATCATCCTCATTATACCTGAGACATATATGTTTCCTCTTAATATCCTCTTGTAGAACACGAGGAAAGTATTTTTGTAGGAGGAGTTATTTGAATTCATTTCATTCCATATATTCTACCTCTTCATCCTCCTTGCTGTTTTGAATTAATGACCACTATTGATCCACATCTATAGAGAGATGATAAACTTCCATAACATCTTTTTCCCTTTCATTACTCTATAAACAAACAAATATTTTCTTTAAGGAACTTATCTATTTCTCAGCCACAAATGGATCTTTAGTCCCATTGAATTCTAGTGTTGTTTTCTCATGAAGTGGATTAACCTTGATCCCCTACATTGTGGATGAGGGTGCTCCATATGGGTATGTTTATATTTCATTACCCGAGTCAGCTATTCGAGTATAGTTTTATGCTATTCAACACTAGTTATATCACCAGATCCACTATAAATATCTTTAATAAGAGGAAAATACCTACATGTATTACATGAATTTATAGAGTTTCCATTCCTTCCAGTAGGTGCCATTTTAAACAGTAGAATACAATAGTTTATGTTGTGAATCATAATTCACAAATCCAAAACTAGTAAAATAATTAACATAAATTAAAAAATTTATTCACATCTAGTCCATAATCATAAAATAGTTTCTTTGGGGACCTATTTAATCAGAAATACTTAACAGTGGTCTTTAAATAAAATGTGAATTATCCTAAGCATATCCCATGGAAGTGTCAAACCAGGTGCATAGTAAGGCCCATTATAATGTACCAAGTTACCCCGAGTCAGGCCCAGAACCCCTCATTGGAGTTGTTTATCCTAGGTACATCTGTTCAAGAACCACATCAACTTTTAGTATCCAGAAACAAATCTATTTTCTAGGAACACCCACATAATCTCTACATTAAAAAAAATTTAGTACGTTATTTTATACTTATCCTCAATGTATATCTTAGGGTAAGGTTCCCTAATAAATTTTTTTCTAAATATATTTTCCATGGTTTGTACTGAACATCTACTAATATCATCTATAAGGATCCAACTATAGAAGCCTATAATCAGTGCATTAATTTACAACATTGGCATGATCACAGGAAATGAATTCCCAAAGGAATTATTAGTTTAGTAGCCTTGGAAAACTAGATACAAACATATGTTTTACATTACATCATGATGTGAAAAAGAATATAGTATATCCTTTTAAAACACCAATATCCCCTAGACTATCCCTATAGGTCAGTCATAATATACTTTCATATCATTGGGATAAATGAAACATAAGTTGTTAGCTCAGATGCTCACTAAGGATAAAAAATACCACAATATATCTTAAATAAGTATAAAACATTACAGGAATGTTTAAATCTGAAAAACAAGCCTTTTAAACATAATCTTCAGTGTAATATAGAAAGAAAAAAATCAAATAATTCCATTTAAACATTCACATGGATATTTTACTGGTCGAATAATGACATGTACTACGAATAACTAATCTCATGATGGGGGATGTCATAATGTCGAACATCATAACCACACTGTCAAGGCGTTATTACAATATCATACAAATGGTGGTAAGAAGTTAGTCAAAACCCAAACATGTTTTCTCATTAGAACTACCGATTCATTGAGGGGATTTTCTTATCCAGTGCCCAACTTGTTGGGATTTCATTAAGAGGTCCCAAACCCATCAAATATTATTTCATATGCATTCTTCATATGAAAAGGCTAAAATATTACCAATATTAAAATTTGTATTAAAAATAACATAGGAAATGTTAATACATTAACCATAAACCATGAATGGTATTAATATAGCACATCCACAATCAAACATATCATAAATGATTCAATATAGTATAAAATATTATATCATAATAATTCAACTTAAATTAAGAATAAAATCAAATAAAGGATTTTGACAATGATGTAAATAATATAATAAAATCATTAAAAATCTTTGAGAGTGACATCCATTTTTTAAATTTGACATAATCTAAAATTCATGAAATTATAAAATAAAACATTTATTTTAAAAATAACCATGTAATATTGTAAAGAAAGATTCAAAATGTTATAGAATCATGACAGAAAAAATGGTCGCTCGTGCTGTATAACTTTAAAAGAACATTCTTACCTTAATTTTTCCAAAATGGGCATAAAGTACCTAGTTTGGAAAAATATAGAAAAATTCCTTTAAAATAAGTTTATAAAAAGTAAAACATGGGTAAAAATCAAATTAAACAATTTTCATTAATTTTTTGAAAAAATTTTTTATGAAACATGGACATGAATGAAAAATGTGTCCCATTAGATACTTACATATAAACATCCTTAGATACTAATTGAGACTTGAAAATTAACCCTTAACTTGTACTTTCTATTGGTCATGGGTGAGTTAACCTCCTGTATAATGTTCCATGTATGTTAATAAATTATACCAGAACCCCAACCAAATTTATGATATCATATATGACCTTCTTATATCGGTTTGTTAATAATATTTCAGTATTACCACTATTTTGGGAGTTAAGTGCATTGTTTCCCATTCCATTTTTTTCATGTAAGTCATGTTTTTTAGGAATATGATTTATTTTATTCATATCAAAAATGATATTATGTTCATAATTGTTATTTTTAATAATCATATATATTTTTTATTCATTTTTTAATAGTTATCATTGAGAATAAATCATATTGTGTCATGGAGACCGTGGACCGTACATACGCCTGAGTAAAAATATCATTCTATTAATGGTTAAATGTTATAGAATTAGATGAAATATTAATTATATAGAATAATTATCATGTAATATCCATTATTTTTTTCCATTCTAATTATTATTATACCCATCCAAATATTTGTTTTTGAATAAAAAATTACACCATGGCATGGAGACAGTAAGCCGCACGTATGCACACATAGTGATATTGAAATTAATAGAATAGATAAAAGGAAGAATATTGTTTCAACATAATCATAATAACATATTATAATGTATATGACACTTGATTTATTGCTTTATCATTGAAGAAACATAGGAAGAAGAAGTACACGAAGAAAAGAAATTGAATTGAATTGGTAATACAATTCCTTCTTCTTCGAGTATCTCATTTTGATTTGCACAAGATGACTCCTTAGGAAGGATTTATTCCCAAATTATGGTGTGTAGGATGAAGTGATGGATTTTTTTGGATAATTGGGAAATTTTGTATGATCCAAAGGGATTTATAGGCGTGAATAAAAGAGAAGGAGAGGTTCCCTTTTATTAGAGAGGGGAGGGAAACATTAGGAACCTCCAAAACTATTTATTTATTATAAATGAATTTTTAATTTAAATTATATAAAAAGAGAGTTATATAAATTATAAGATGATTATGGGTTCTAATTCTCTCAATTAATGATTTTTAGATTGGTATTGGTCAAAAAATTAACCTTATCTTTTGGGTTTAACCCTCAGTCAGATAGTTTTACTCATACCGTGTCTACTTGTGTTTTTTATACTATAGGGTTAATATAGTTACTATGAAATTCCAAAATATCCCTAATTAGATAATTTATGAAATATATAACCCTTTAATGTTATTTTAATTAGAATTATATATTTATGAATTTTATATCATTTAATAAAATATTCTTTATTTTAAAATGTCATTTTTGTCAATTTTGATATATTATAATATAAGATTTTTGTTAAATTCATAAAAACTTGATTACTTCAAACAATATATATTAAATTATCTGTAAAATACCAATTTCATCTAATAAAATCTATTGATGGAATCAAATCTTCAAATTATAATTATTTTATTATTATTAAAATAATTTAATTGATTATTCATTTAATAAATCTATTACGACATCATTATTGTGACACAATTTTATTTAATTATTTATTCATAAAATTATAAATAAACTGCTATTTTTTAGATATAAAATTTTCCTTTCTAAATACTATTTATAATCAACTATATCACTTATATAACATCAAATTAAAAATGATATAGTTATTAAAATTTCTATATGAAATTTTTAAATTTTCTATAACTGAAATATAGTAAATGTCATAATCTAACAAAAATGGCTTAAAAAGGATCATATTTTCAACCTAAGGTTGATTTTGGTAGAAAAATACATAAAAAATGAAATCAGGGAAATTTTTAGGGTAATTTTATATTATTATAATCTTATTTTTACGTTTAATTTCCCTATTTACCTTTAATCATGGAAAATAATATTCAAAAGTTACTATTCAACATAATTTATTTTGACATGATTAAACCTTATTTTTAGTACTGATTACAACTAGGTATATATTTTTTTAAAAAAATTCAATACAATGAATCTATAAAATTAAGTTCTATGCTAATCCTACAAATGTGGCTAGAAGGCGGGTAAAAGAGACACTCAAAATTTTAATAAATTCTAATATCTAATTCTATTATAATAACAATTTCACTGAAATAAATTTGATTAATATATGTATTACGTATCTATTGTGAATATAAAATAAATTTAAAGTAAAATAATTATATAACAAAAAAATTCGGGTTTTGACATTACTCTAGCATTTTTCATTACTCATCAAAAATTGAAACTTTTCAAAAAAATAATAAAAATTAAACCTAAGATAATTTTGATTTTAAAAATTCAAAAATTAATTCTATTTTGAAATTTAAAATTTATAAATTTTTTAATGTGGTAAATACTATTCATAACCATTTTTCAAATGACTACTTTCATAGGTAATCTTGTGCTTGAACTTCGTGTTGTGTGTAGCGCAAGCTATTAATTTTTTTTAAAGGAAATGTAATGTTTAATCTTGGGGTGTTACATAATGTGTGTCTTATATCAGTTAGGTACTATTTCATCCATCATCAACCTGATTTATATAAGAGAAAGGAACCATATCAATGTTTGTACCCTATTTTATTTTACTCATCACAACCATTTAATTAAAAATTTAATAATAATAAACCAAACATGGTATTATCCATTTTATTATTTTAATATGAAAATAGAAAGGTGTTTTTACATGGTTATAACTTTTAAACGCACCTCTTTATTCTCATATTCCTCTCCCAATAAAAAAAAGAGAGCTCAAATCAGCCTAAGGGTGTCATATTGATATCCTAGGGCAATTGTTAATTCATACAGGGTTCCCAAATTTATAAATTTATAACAAAAAAATACCACTAAACTCTAGGATAATATTGGAATTGAATGTTAGAGGTCGATATAAAAAAGGGAGGATTTGATAAAATATTAATTTAATAAAATATACATTAATTATTTAATGTATGAAATGTAAAATAATATTTTGACATAAGAGATTATGATTGATGTGGATTATTTGAAAATATAGAAACGTTCATGTAAATTGAAAATCTTGGTTCATGATTTAAATAGGGAATAAAATTATTATAAATCAATCTTAGGTGTTGGAACTAGGATTAGTTAAATCCAATGATCATGGTAAACAACCCTAAAATCACCAATGTTCCCTTTTCACATTGGTGAGGTTACATCAGGTATTCAATAAATTGGAACTCAGAATTATTTTTAAACATAGGGAATAACCCATCCAATGGTCATCTTAAGAATCATTTTATAATCAATGAATTGAAGAAAACCACTCCCACACCGATCATGAAACAGTCATGAATGGTAAAGAAAAAAAGGTATTTGAGAAATTAAGAGTGGAAAAAACACAAAAATAAATTTCATTAAATAATAATATTCCATTAAACAATAAATAAACCTTTATTAAAATTTCTTCGGATAAGGTCTAACCCCTTACACTATCCAAGAGGGTGTATGAAATTATGGATCCTATTTGAGGAGATTCTACAGTAGCACTCCATGACACTAGTGGTGGATGCTCTAGAATGATATCCTAATTGGTTCCATGGAATCCTATCTATAGACTTCCCTAGGACTTGAGTATTATTCAATCATATTTAAGTGAAGTCAAAAAGTAGTCATATTTGGGTACGAGGTCATAAAAGTTGTCAAATTTAATGGTATATAGAATCTATCCGTTTTTGGTCCATTATAACATCTACACATCGTTTAATAATTAAACCACATGTAAATCTTTCACAATGCATAATGATTTCATAACCTTCATATTTCTATATTATCTTAACATGTTTCATGTTTTGAAACATATTTGTTACAACTTGACACATGTTATCTCCACTTCATGTTGATTCCATACAAATTAATATCTATAGTTCTTTCATAACTTGATTCTTTCCCGGATGTGTACTGATTAGACATTATGTAAATTCAATTTTCAACACCACATGTCATGTTTTTTTCGGTTCATTAGTTATGTTCACAAGAAGTGATCCATGTTCATCATTATTTGTAGAAGACCATATTTTAAGTGGATATTATGATCATTTACACTCCATTTCTCATCCCCAAAACATATAGAATCTATAAAAAAGGAAGAAAAAATTATGTGTACATGCATTCCTTAACAATTAAAATGAGTCAAATAAATACATTTTATTATAGAATATTTAATCACTAATTTCACTAATGAAACCCCCAAAACTTGAATTTATTCATGTACGCAAGTATAGAATCTTAACATACTACAATTGATGTTTACCAAACAACGAATTAAACTCAATGAGAACAAAAAAAGATCAAATCAAAAGATAATTTTTTGAAAATAACATGTATAATATTTATCAATAGAGTGATGCACATACCTCAAGAATATGTCACTTGATATTGGATTGTAAGGATTATATAATCTGAAACTCATAACGAAAAATTATAAACAATAAATATTTATTCACTATTTAGGATTAAATTACATTGAGGCTTAGGGGTAGTCAGTAAATGAAGTAAATCAATTATATCTCAAAAAGGTATTTTTTCTACAAATTAATTTTCATTATAATTCTAAAAATTACTCATGGAAATTCACCTCTTCCCCTAGTACCTCATAAAAGGCTCATAAAGGGGTGAATTTCTATAAATGAAACACTGAATTTTATTATAATTTTATTCTTTAATTTTTTTAAAGTTATAAAATGGAAAAATATCATAGGAACTACCGAACCCAAATGATCTCATTTTTATAGTTTTCTTAAAATTTATAACAAGATCATTGGATAAGAAATCTTTATTTTGGAATTTCCTTAGACAAAACCCATTTTTCAAATAGGGTATTCTATAAATACAATGAATGTGCCTTTTCTAACTCTAATGAATTTACCCCAACACTTATTTAGTAAAAAATATGAATCCCTTCTACTAGTATCTATATGTCCCTATATTATTTTTGATAATCATGAAATGAATTTATAATAAGGAATAAAATGATAATGTTGGACTGTAACATGACACTTCCTCTGTAAGGATATTCATGGTTTATATTGTTTTTAAAATAGAAAAATTTAAGGTGGTCTTAGGAAAAGGGATAACAGAATAAGCCTCTATAAAGAACAAGATTTTCCATGTAGTTTTCTTAATTATATGGAATTTTTATGAGTCTATGAAAATTAATGGCGCATGATTCCAAGGCCCGGTGTGCCCAGAATTAATTTTTAAACATTTTTCACTATAGATTCAGTAAATGTTCGAGAGGAATTTTCTAACTTTTGAACCAATTGTTGAATTAAAAATATGAGGGCACTGTTGAATCCATAGAATTAGGATTCACTTAAGGAAGGATTCACTTCAGCCGCAATAGGTCGGAAGAAAAAGATAAATTTTGGGACTCTTAAAATAATAACAAAATAATAAAATTATTTTTCCTTTCTTACCATTCCTCCAACGGATATATAGCGGTGGCAGGACCAACAATGTGTCAAGCCGTAAAAAGGAATGACTCCTCAATTATTTAGAACACCGTTGGAATTATGAAGGTTCTTCAATTATTTGAACCCCCTTAATTCTACATACATTACTCACTATTTTCCTCCCCTTTTTATATGGAGCTTGGGGAGGAGTATTGGCACAGCTTCACCAAGCAACGAAGCTCTGGAAAAGTACCACGACACCAACCACTAGGTGGACAAAACCAGTTCCAGTAAGGGGTGAAGTGAACCACCAAATCACGGACTAACGAACACCGACTCCACCTCAAGAGTAGATGTTCTCGAATTATCTTGAGGTAGGGATTTATCTTGTTTTAATTTGAAGATATTGTTGAATCATGTATCCTTCCCCCCATGTTATGACACAAAAGTTGAGGGCACAAGCCAAATGAACATGGCCTAGACCCTCCACTACTTTGTTAATCAATGCATTCTTCCCGGTCCTTTTTATTTGGATTAGACAAAACCCGGAATAGAGGGCCAAACAATAAAGAGAGCGTTATGGGGAGGCCATTGGTACCTAAGGATAGAAAAAACGAGCCACCAGATCTCACTCGGTGACCCGCAAAAGACCATGGACAAGTCACTTGCACGACTTCACCCGCAATCAGCACCGGTGGGTGACTGCGGTGGCCGAAAATGGCCGGTTGTAGAACGGATGGCGGTGGTTGGATTGGGCCAGCTGTAGAAGGTGGAGGCAGAGCAGTGTGATGTCGCGTGCCGCGGGAGATGGCCACTACATGATGCCATGGCGGTGGAGGAGGCACCCACACCTATAGGTCCTAAGGCGACCAGGCGACACCATGGGGCACGACCGCTCCTTTTCCCGAATGACTTAGCCATTCAGGAGTAATGTGGGGAGCATAACCCTCCCCATGTGCTAGCTTGCGTGAGCCCCAGCAGGTCATGCCTTTAGTAGGTCTCACCCATCCATGGGCCAGGCCGCACAATCCACAGCGAGTTGCACCTCTAGTAGGTCATGCACCTATATGGACCTAGCTGCATGAGCCCCAGTTGGCCGCGCATCCAGCGGGCCACACGAGCCCCAGCAGGCCGCACCGCCAACGGGCTGAGCCCCTCTGTGGTCCAGGCCACATGTGCCCAATGGGAAATGCCGCCTAGGAGGGTAGGGCTACTTCGTAGCCCAGCGGGCTAAGCCTACCGTGGCCTAGATGTTCTAGGTCGGACAAGGACCGGGTTGGTCGAACCGGGTTGGATCGGACCGGAGCCTTCCAGGTCTAGATTCTCTAAAAGGGCCATACCATGAAATCCCGACGTTCGTTTGAGGATTCGTCTATAGTGCTGGAACCCTTGGATAAATATTGTCCCCTTGGTATAATACCCTTGACATTTGGAGAATGTTTGAGTATGGCCGGGTTGGATAGAACCCGAATGCAACATGGCCCTCGGAACTAAAATGCTTATAAGTCACATATCAGGCATCCGATTGACGCGCCGTCTGTCAAGTTGGAAACCTTATGAAATGAATTTCCTTTGGGATACTTGTTTGTAGATATTCTTAGCGATTGAAGTATGATCGATTGTTTAAGGAGTGGATCCTTCTAGAATTAAGCATGCTTAGGGCGGAAATCCCATGGCTGACTATAACACGAATAAAGAACATCGATCCTGTGTGGGTCAGCATCTATCGAACCTGTGTGGGTCAACAATTAGAAATCCTATGTGGGTCATCATCTACCGATCTTTTGTGGGTAAGTGCTTAACAATCCTATGTGGGTCATCATCTATTGATCATATGTGGGTCAGTAGTAGAGCCTCTTGACTGAATAAGATGATTGAGTGAAATATCTAATCATATTTAATTATGTACTTGATTTATATATCTGGTCTGATATGAGTCTTTACCTTTGTGTTACTTTTACCTTTGTGGTGTTAATTTCATGGTTTCACCTTTGTGGTATTCATCCTCCATTGATCAGTTGTGAAAATAGATTAAATTTTGTATCCTTAAGATTCCTCAGGAATGAGATGAGTATATTTTTTTAAATTAGGTATATGTATGGGCATATACCTATGTAGAGTTGATGAATTCTTCATGTTTTGTGATTAAAATCTTTCTTTGTGGTATTTTACATTGTGGAACTCTAGGAGACCTACAACGGTCTTAGGGTCCTTAATGAGTATTGTTATACTCAACCCTGCATGGGCTACGCCCACACCATACTGTGTCTTCAGTAGATGATGGGCATCATTGACCAAGGATGAGGAAGCCATGATTGGACAATGCTCAGAGGTGGGCCATTCGATGTGGAATCCTATAGGGACTACTGATCATTAGATGTACCTACCCATCAGTTTGGATCCTCGGTGGACAATCTAAGAGAGTGTTTTTCTTTTCAGTTGTACTTTTACATTTTAGTTGGGCTTGTATTTCGACACCTTTACTTTCATTACACTTTTTACTATAGCATTTTACTTTGTGGTCGCCTCTTGTTGTGTTCATGGATGGTGTGTTTGTATAGTTTTAAATTCAATGCCTTCTCATTATATAGACACACCATTCTAGTTCTAGTCGCCAACCCCTGGCCTATGAAAGGTGGGTTTGGGGTAGTCACGACATAGCCCCCGGGTGACGGGTCGTGAAAATGTGTTATCAGAGGAGTTGGTTCTACTGAAGAACTAGGAATATGATATTTTCTATGTGGAAATAGTTTTCAGTTTTATGAGTGTGGTTTTCAGTTTGGGGAATCCAGTGTTGGTGCGGCGACCGATGTATCCATACACCAGGACCCTGAGTTCTATTTTCCGACTCAATGCACAAAAACATTGATTGTGTCTATTTTGGAAGTGTTTTAATTTTTAATTATTTTAGTCAACTCACAAGGTATAAATTTTTAAAGGTGGCACACCTATTTTCTTTGAGGATTCCACCACATAAGTATCCAACCAGGATTCTCGAGGGAGTACATGATGATGGCCCACCGAGTGATGAGGCCTTAGTGTAGGGCCCTATTAAGGTGTTAGCACCTTCGAGTGGTGTACCAGCAGCCCCAATACCCATTATGTATCCATTTACACCAGCCCCACCAGTAGAGGGAGCATGCCACCAGAGAACATTTCATGAGTTTTAGTAGCATAGGCCTCTGAGGTTCTGAGGTGAGATGGATCCACAGGTGGATAAGGACAGGCTGTAGGCTGTGGAAAGATTTTTTCGCTTAGTTGGGACACCAGTTGATCTGATGGTGATCCTAGTTGATAGTATCTTCTAAGGGGTAGCCAGGAGATGGTGGATTCTGACACTCCAGTTACACAATGAGTAGACCCTAACCTGGGCGGACTTTGAGGGCCATTTCAGGGTAGAGTTCATCCCAATGACTCTACAATCAGTGCATATACAGGAGTCGCTGCACTTACATAAGGGAAACATGACCATGGCCCAGTACATAGGAAGTTTCACTGATCTCTTACACTACTCAAACAACATGGTACGAGACCCTTTATTCATTGAATGTACCTTTTTGTAGGGTCTCCGATGAGATATTAGAGCATCGATGATATTGCTCAGGATTCTGACGTAGGCTGGAGTGCTAGAGAGATCACTTTTGGTGGAGAGTTTCCTAGCTGAGCATGCACTGACAACGAGAGCCACCATTAGATGTTAGGTAGGAGAGTCATCCACAATAGGTAGTATACAGATGACATAAGGGCCCAAGCATGCCAATACTTCTGGTGGGTGATGTCAGTATACGAGGCTGGTGGTGTTGGATTCTCAGGATAGAGGAGGAAAGAAGATGAGAAGGAAATGGTACCCGTTCGGCGGGCAGGGTTACATGGCTTGAAATTGGCCAAACCGCCTTAGAGACAACCATAAAATAGTCAAGGGGCTGCCAAGGTAGAGACAGATGTTCGAGCAACGAGGTCTGCAGGGCGGCGGATGTGGAAGAGGAGTTGGTCGTGCAGTAGGCGATGACTGATGATTTGAGGTTCTACTGCCACTACCTCAAGGTTGTCCATAATAACTATTGGGAGCATGAGGACAGGGACGAGCTCAACTTCTAGAAGCTGAGGACTATAACCACGATGCTGTAGAGATGATTAGGGGTATGATCTGTGTTTACTCCACCCTAGCTACATTACTTATAGACACAGGTTAGAATCACTCTTTCATTTCCATGACCCTCGTTCAGAACTCATAGATTAAAATAGATCTGTTGACACGATCCTTGAGATTAGGACTCCTACGAGAGAATATTAGATGATAAGACACTGGTTCCAGTAGAGTGAGATTACTCTAGGAGGTGAAACCTTTGGTTGGGATCATCTAGTAGCGGCATCAGGGCCTTACGACGTCATCTTCAGTATAGACTATCTGCCCACAATCCATGCTCAGATTGACCGTATTAGGTGTAAAGTGGGGTGTGTCCATGAGGATGAGACTAGGTTTTCCTTCACCGGTGTGAATGGATCCTTTTCACAACATGATGGACTTACCTGGAGGAGGGTGAACCCGGTTACACAACAGTTGACTAGGCTTACCCTTGGAGAAGTTAATGTTGAGAGTTCGACCTATCCAATAGTGGTGGACCTGTATGCTAATGTCATTACTGATGATGTTTCGGGACTTCCTCCATGAAGAAAGGTAGAAGTTTACATTGAATTGTAACTTGGGATGACAACAATATCTTAACCAGCACATCAGATTTCTCCCACAAAGCTTTGTGAGTTACAGGTACAGTTGGAGGACTTGTAGAGGAAGGGGTTCATAAGGCCTACTGTTTCTCCATGGCCAACCTTGGTTTTGTTTGATAATAAGGCATATGGGTGTTTGAGGCTCTATGTGGACTATCGATTCTTGAATCAGGTGATCGTGAGGAACAAGTATCGACTTCCAAGGATTTATATCCATTTGATCAGTTGAAGGGAGCTCGATGATTTTCGAAGATAAGCCTTAGATTAGGCTATCATCAGTTCAGGGTACAAGATGAGGATGTTTAGAAGATTACCTTTAGATTTAAGTATGGATACCATGAGTTCTTGGTTATGTTATTCGGTATGACCAACTTTCCTGTAGTGTTCATGGGACTCGTGAAAATGATTTTATAACCATACCTTAATCACTTTGTGGCGGTCTTCATCGAAGACATACTGGGGTACTCAGCAACCGAGGGGGAGCATGACTTTCATCGGAAGATAGTTCGAGATACATTCTGAGAGCACCATCTTTTGGGTAAGATCTCTATGTGCTAGTTCTAGATATGAGAGGTTCATTTTGGGACACATTATCTTAGAGGCTGGAGTTGCTGTGGATCCGACAAAGATAAAGGTTTTGATTTATTGGGATCCACCCAGGACTGCGACTGAGGTGCGATGTTTCTTAGGATTGTCTTGGTAATATCAGAAAATCATACCAATATTTTCCAATGTTTTGGCACCCTTGTCAGCATTGAAGAATAATGGAAAGCCCTTCTTATTGACAAAGAGATTCCAGCGGATTTTTCAGGGGATGAGATAGAGACAGATGAGTGCCCCCATCTTGAGGCTACCAAAATATGTCATTGGTTATGTAGTACACTATGATGCATTAGTGACCAAACCTGGATGTGTCCTGATGTAGGAGCGAGCACTGATTTTTATGGTTCATGAAAACTAAGACAACATGATCAAAACTACGTGACCTGTGGCCATGAGTTAGCAACAATGGTTTTATCATAGAAGATGTGGGTACAATAAATGATGGGTGAACGTGTTACTGTCTACTCTGATCACAAGAGACCCAGGTATTTCATCTCACAGAAGGACCTGAACTCAAGACAATGAAATTGGATAGAGTTACTCCAAGACTATGAATTTGAGATAGTCTACACTCTTAGGAAGGGGAATGTAGTAGGAGACACACTCAGCAGAAGGTCTGGTTTATAATTGTTGTGTGAGGAGACATAGAAACTAGCCACATTGTAGAGATGAAGAAGCTTACCTCTAATCTATTACTGTCACTCCCCCACTTCTTCAGTGAGTTCGGGAGGCACAACTTGTGCACATTGACTGCGAGGCTCGACATGCTCAGATATCCTTAGGACATTCACCTGATGGATTTTATGAAGGTGGTGAGAACGACATCCTCTATAGGGGACACACCAAGGTACCTGTGGTGCTACAGGAGGAGTTGTTGAGGGAGTTCCATACGCCTCCTATCATAGTGCATCTAAGTGTGGTGAAGATGTATCAGGTCCTCCGATGTCAGTACTAGTGGCTAGGGATGAAGAAAGAAATGGGAGATTTTTCTTCTTGATGCCTCACTTGTCAAAAATTGAAGGCCAAGCATCAGGTTCCAGCAGGCTTAGTGTAGCTATTATAGGTTTCAGAGTGGAAGTGTGATGGTATCTCCATGGACTTTGTGACAGGGCTTCCATGTACATCTAGGGGACATGATTTCATCTATGTGATTGTTGACCACTCACCATGTCACCCCACTCACTTCCCATCCAAGAGAAAGGATCAGTAGAGGGCTTGGGACGCCTCTACATACAAGAGATTTTATGGTTTCATGGGGTTCCATCTACGATCATCTCAGATCATGACACATGTTTCACATCCTGATTATGGAATGTATTACAGGAGGAATTCCGGACTCAACTTCGTTTGAGAACCGCCTTTTATCCACAAATAGATGGTCAGACTGAGCGGACCATTCCGACACTAGAGTACATGATTTGTTATTGTGTCCTTGTTTTTTCCGTAGTTGGGAGGATCACTTTCCTTGATAAGAGTTCGCATACAACAATTGAAATCACTCAACCATTGGTATGACACCATTTAAGGCCTTGTACGGTCGACAATACTGGTAATATCTATGCTCTAAAGGCCTAGGGGTGTTAACATTTATTAGTCTAGAGTTGTTATGGGATACCATTTAGATGGTGACAATCATAAAATAGTGGATTAAGACTGCATGGAGCAGACCAAGGTCTTATGCTGATAGGAGATGGAGACCTCTAGAGTTCTAGGAGGGGACTAAGTATTCATGTGAGTCTCCCCTCGATAGGTACTATAGAGATTTTTCCATGGTGGAAAACTCTCACCGAGGCTTATCAGACCATTTCTGATACTTTAGAGGATTAGTGGTGTGTCATACAGCTTGGCACTTCCACCGTAGTTGGAGATGGTGCACGATGTCTTCCATGTCTCCCAGCTGGGAAGATACGTGCATGACCCATCTCATGTCATAGACCATGGAGAGCTGGACATTGATAATGAGGTGATGTTTACAGAGGTTCTAGTGGAGATTGAGTATTGAGAGGAGTGTGTCCTTTATAGACCAACGATTCCTCTAGTGCGTGCTCACTAGAAGCACGAGAACTTCTAGGAGAGCACATGGGAGCGAGAGGCTCAGATTCGTGCATAGTACTCACATTGATTTCCTTAGTCTATGTTGTGGATTTTAGAGATGAAAATCACTAAGGTGGGGATAATGTAATGACCAAATTTTCCATGTAATTCTATTTTAATTATATAGAATTATTAGGAGTTTGCGGAAATTGATGGCACCTAATTCCGAGGCCCGGTGTGCCCATAATAAATTTCTAAAGTTTTTTTAATATACATTCAGTAAACACTCTATAGAAATTTTCAAACATTTGAACTGGTGCTCGGATTAAAAATCGGTGGGAACTGTTGAATATGCAATGCTGAGATTCGTATAAGGGAGGCTTCTCTTTAACCACTGTAGGTCGAAAAAATATAGATTTTGGGACTTTTAAAAGAATAATAAAATAATTTTTTTATTCCGTTCTTTTCTTTCCTCCAATTGACAAGTAGTGGTGGTGGGAACAACGACATGTGAAGCCATTAAATGGCTTGACTCCTCAATTTTTTGTAATTTCACTATTCGAATTAGGAAGGTTCCTTAATTAATTTATCCCCATTAATTGCACATGCGTTACTCACCTTCCCCCTCTTCTATTTATATGGATCTTGGGGAGGAGTATTGACACGACTTCACCAAGCGATGAAGCTCTAGAAATATACTGTGATGCTAACCACAAGGGGGATGGAACAAGTTCCAGCAAGTGGTGAAGAGAACCACTGAATCATGAACTGACGAACAACGACTCCACCTCAAGTTCGGATGTTTTCCAATGATCTTGAGGGAGGGATTTATCTAGTTTTAATTTCAATATATTGTTGAATCATGTATCCCTCCCCCAATGTTAAGACACTAACGAAGAGGGTTCAAGACAAATGAACAATGCCCAGATCCTCTACTACTTTTTGAATCTATGTGTTCTTTGAGGTCCTTTTTATTCAAATATGAAGAACCTGGAATGGAGGGTTGAGAAGCGAAAAGAGAATCCCGGGGAGGCTGTTGGTATATCGGAGGAACAAATGGGCCACCAGAGCTCACCCGATGACTCACGGAAGACCTCCGGCATGGCATCAGAATGGTAGAACTAGCGATCAACATCGGTGGGTGATGGTAGTGGCCAACAATGACCGGACATGGAAACGATGGCGGCATGCCGTCACACGCAACCGACAAGAGAAGTCCGTGACCATAGCTGCGGTGGGTAAAGGCGGTGGCCATCTTGGGATGGACACAAAAGGTGGAGGTGGAAAGACGTGTTGTCGCACACCGCTTGAGATGGCCACGACACAAAGCCAAGATAGTGGAGGAGGGACCCACCCCTAGAGGTCATGTGACAACCAGGAGGTGCCCTGTGGTGCCACCGCTCTATTAGCTAAACAGCTTAGCTGTTCGATAGTAACGGGGGGGGGGGGGGGGGGGAGCGTAACTCTCCCCCCGTGCCAGCTAGCATGAGTCCCAATGGGCCACACCTCTAGTAGGCCGTGACCCTCCACGGGTTGGGTAGCATGAGCCCCAGTGGGTCATGCCTCCATCGGGCCATGCCTCCAGCGGCCAGCGCCACTCCGCGAATCGGGCCGCGCGTGCCCAGCAGGCCACACCCCTCTGTGGGTCAGGCCGTTCTAGTCCAGTAGGGCGGGCCTGTTCTTGGACTAGTGGGCTAAGCCCGCCATGACCTAGCAGGATGATCCCTCCACGACCCAGCCCAGTCTGGTTGGACCCGGACCCCTCTAGGTCCAGTTTTTTTAAAAGATCCATAACATGAAATCCGGGTGTCGGTTTGATGAACCGTCTGCGACACTAGAACCCATGGAGAGGGAAAATACTTTTGGTATACTACACTTGAGTTTTGGTGAATGTTTGAGTATGGCCGGTTTGGATTGAACCCAAATCCAACCGGGCCCTTTGTAAGAAATGCTTATAAGTCACAAACTGGACGTCTGATTGATGCAGCATCTGTCGCGTTGGAACCCTTACAACATGGCGGTCATTTATGATACTTTTTTCGGAACATCCTGGCTATTGAGGTATGACTGATGGCTTGAAGATATTATCTTTCTAGAATCAAGCGTGCTTAGTGCATAAATCTCGTGGCTGGCTGTAACTTGAAGAAAAAACATTGATCCTATCTAGGTCAGCATCTATCGATCATGCGTGGGTAAGTGCTTAGAAATATTGTGGGGGTCAACCTCTACCGATCCTATGTGGGCCAACGCCTAATGATCCTATGTGGGTCAATATCTATCGATCCTCTTTGGGTCAACAGTAGAGACTCTCAACATAAAAAGATGATCCAGTGAAATGTCTAATAATTTGTACTTCTATACATGAGTTATATATATGACAACCCTGCTTTTTATTACAACTTAAACATGCTTTATTACATAAAACTCCACTTGATACAACAAAGAAGATCGAGAGGTTTAGTGTCTTTGGGGCTTAGGATCATTACATAAAAACTTTAAACTTGAAATACAACATCCTTATTGAAAACATCCTTTACATGACCACTACATTCCTTCGTACTTAGCATTGCATGGGATAACCTGAGGACATGCATAAGAAAAGGGTGAGCTATAAAGCCCAGTAAGGGAGTACACAATGAATAACATGAGGGGTACAATACATGTTAGGAAATAGGCATATCAATAGAGCATAAGAGAGACATGAACATAAAGTCATGATAAAACATGATAATCATAACATGGAAATGTGGCAACAACACTTAACATTGAATTAGCATGAGACAAGGCTCATTGCACATGGAGCATGAGTAAAACCTCATTGCACTTGAAGCACGAGTAAACCCTCGTTGCACTTGAATTAGAATGAGTCAACACTCATTTCGCATGACGTATCATGATACTATACTTTACCCAATGCATTGGAGCGCTATAAAGGGCGCACCCTTCTTAAACATTTCATTTCATGCATAAGTGTGCCACATGGATCATAAAGCATGGATTCATAAAACATAATAATTTATTCCACGATAAAGGAATGTAGAATTTGTACATGAAACTTTATAATCAATATGTAAATGTGCATAAAGGTGAATACCCTTGATGGAGAAATGGGCATTGTATTCACTACACAAAGACATTGGCTTAGAAAATCAGTGCGATTTCGGCAGCGTAACGACGTGACATAAGAATTCATAAAAAAGGTTGATGAGAGATAAAGGGGTTCCTCATCATATTTATATGTAATGGACAGTAAGGAGATCATATATATACATGTCCCAACAATATAAATGGAATTTAGATTCATGATACAAAAGTATTGCTTGAATGTAAAAGAAGAGAGAGGAGTTCCTTTCGGAATTTCGGCATAGTAACGGGTGTACATGGGAGGCATTTAATGAGAGAGAAAGGGTTCTCCCATCATTCAAACAATAAGAGGGCAGTATGGGGAGGTGCGAAACCATACCCCAACATTCATAATTGAAATAAAAAGGGAAATACAACTTAAAGAAAATTGACAAAAAAAAGAGAAAGGAAGAAAACCCCTTACTTGGAAGTGTGCTTCCAAAGGCTTGAGAGAGGCTTGTGAGAGGCTTCTTGGGAGCTTGGGGCACCTTGAGAGGATTATAGAGAGAGTAGGGCAGAGGTTGGACGAACTTCAAGCGCTTTGGGTGAGGAGGAAGTGGGAGCTTGGGTGGGTTTATATAGGAAAGGTGGGAGAATTCTTTATTATTTAGGTTTGGGACCCCTTATATTAAAATAATCCAAACCACAAACCATCCCATGGTATTTGCCCATGGTTTCTGGAAAAGGAAAGAGGAAAAAAATATTTTACAAGGCCAAGGTCCGAACTTATTAAAAAATTAGGGTTGCATATGTGGAGGTGAGTCACACTCCCATGGAAATTAATTTAAAAAGGCAAAGTGTTGAATAAGTCTTGAGGGCTCCATTAATGCTTTGAAAAGTGAGTCAAACAAACCCAAAACCTCATTATTTTAATGATAAAACACATATTGGCCGAACATAAGGATTATGGTATTTTATTACATAACCATTGGGTCATTATGATGTCATAAAACACATTATATATTTAAATGGTATTTAATTTTTACCCAAAAATTTGACTGTCTCAGAAAATTATGAAAATTTCACCGTTGGATAATTTCGACGTCCTGATTCCAAAAATAATATTTATTTTATCTAAATAATTTTCTAAATATGTGAATTTTCAATTTTAAAATAAAAACCGACATTTATAAAAAAATCACGGGTTTTGACAGAAATGGCTTTCAAACCTTAATAAAAATTTTAATTGCATTCATAAAATTATAAGATCATTTATATTTAATAAAAATTAATTTAATATTAATAATAATATTTTATTAAAATATTATTTAATTCAAAAATCCTTTAATTTAATAAAATATAATTCTTAATTAAATAATAACTAAAAACACCGTTTGTACTTTAAAAACTAATTACAATGTATCAAAAATGACTAGAAATTATATTCATTATTATATACAAAAATAATGTACATGAACATGGTTCTACTTATTTGTTACATAACCCCTTAAAATAGCCGCATAAGACCTATGGGTAAGGTGTGCGATGGTGACAGACTCTTGGGGTTTCTCGGATAACATCGCTCGAGTGGTAATCTCTATCAACTTCCATTTTTCCCGTAGACGATCACGTTCGAGCTTGACTTGATGAAGATAAGCTTGGGCTTGGTCAAGGGAAAAGCCCAAAGACGCCACCTCCTTTCCGAGCTCCGAAAAATGGGCTTCGTAAGGGGAAATTCTACTGGATGAGGCCATCACTTCCTTTGTCTGAGTAGAAAATTGGTTCGTTAAAGCCTTATATTTAAACTACCGAGATGATCACTGTACAACGGCTATAAAAGTAGAGGTCACAAATCTTAAAGTAAAACTAAAAAAAAGTTGATATCTTATAAAAACATTTTTCATAAAGAAACATTTAACTGGATCAAGAGGGATTTTCCATTAATGAAATTTTGGGTCGTTACAACATTCCCCCCTTAAGAAATTTCGCCCTCGAAATTTTCCTTTTCCCACACTAAAACAAATGTGGGTAACTTAGCTTCATCATATCCCCCGACTCCCAAGTTGCTTCTTCAAACTTTTGGTTTCTCCACAACACCTTGACGAGGGGCATTTTCTTATTTCGTAGAACTTTTTCTCTACGATCTAAGATCTTTACTGGTTGCTCCTCATAAGAAAGATCGTCTTCTAATTGTACCACCTCAGAAGAGAGTACATGTGAAGGGTCTGGTATGTACTTCCTTAAGAGGGATACATGGAAGACATCATGCACCTTGGCCATAGTAGGTGGAAGTGCTAGTTGATAGGCCACAGCCCCAACACGATCAATAATCTCGAAGGGGCCGATGTACCTTGGACTTAACTTCCCTTTCTTTCCAAACCTCATGACCTTCTTCCACGGAGATATGCGTAAAAACACCATGTCTCCGACTTTAAACTCAAGGTCTCGTCGACGATTATCAGCATAACTCTTCTATCGACTTTGGGCTGCCTTGATATGCTGCTGAATGGTTTTCACCTTCTCCACCATTTCTTCGACCATTTCTGGTCCAAGCAGCTTACGTTCACCGACCTCATCCCAACATGCCGGTGTTCTACACCTTTTCCCATACAGGGCTTCATATGGTGCCATTTGGATGCTCGAGTGGAAACTATTATTATAAGAGAACTCAACTAGGGGAAGATGTTGATCCCATCCTCCTTTAAAGTCCATTGAGCACGCTCTCAACATATCCTCAAGTGTTTGGATAGTCCGCTCAGATTGGCCATCAATTTGAGGATGATAGGCCGTACTGAAGTTCAGTTCAGTATTCAGAGCATGTTGAAGACTCTTCCAAAACTTAGAGGTAAATCTTGGATCTCGGTCAGACACAATATATAGTGGTACTCCATGCAACCGTACCACTTCCCGGATATATATCCGTGCCAGTTGATCCAAAGAGAAATCCTCTCGAATAGCAATGAAGTGTGCAGTCTTTGTAAGACGATCCACAATAACCCAGATTGCATTGTTGCTTTTGGATGTCCTTGGAAGTCCAGTGACGAAGTCCATGGTGATGTTCTCCCATTTCCATTCTGGTATGGGCAATGGTTGCATCATCCCCTTAGACTTCTGCCTCTCTGCCTTCACTTGCTGACACACCAGGCACTTTGATGTATATTCGGCGATCTCCTTCTTCATATTATCCCACCAAAAGTTTTCTCGGAGATCTCGATACATCTTTGTGCTCCCTGGGTGAATAGAGAAATTTGAACCATGTGAATCATCCAAAAGTTCCTTCTTCAGCTCCGAACTTGATGGGACACATAGTCTTTTCCCAAACCGCACAATTCCTTCTTCATTAACATTAAACTCTGAGGATTTTCCCTTTTTGATAGCTTCCACTTTTTCTTGGATTCTCGCATCATCCTTTTGAGCATCCTTTAACCTTTCCAAAAGAGATGGTTGAGCAATCATTTGTGAAAGGATTGATGATGTTCCCTTCTTTATGATTCCCACGTCCATCTTCATCAAGTCTAAGAAGATTGGATCCTTCTTAATTCTCATCATTGATAGAATCGCTGGATCCTTTCTACTTAGGGCATCCGCCACCTTGTTCGCCTTCCCAGGGTGGTAATGTATTGAACAGTCATAATCCTTTATGAGCTCTATCCATCTTCTCTGGCGCATATTAACCTCTTTCTATTTGAATATATATTTAAGACTCTTGTGGTCAGTATATATCTCACATTTCTCTCCATAGAGATAGTGCCGCCAGATTTTCAAGGCAAAGATCACCGCCGCCAACTCCAGATCATGCGTTGGATAGTTTCGCTCATGGATTTTCAACTGTCTTGAGGCATAGGATATCACTTTATCATTCTGCATCAGCACACATCCTAAGCCCTTCTTCGAAGCATCACTGAATACCACAAAAAGCTCCCCACTTGTGGGTAAAGTGAGCACGGGTGCAGCGATAAGCCTCCTTTTCAACTCCTTGAAGCTTTCTTCACATTCATCACTCCAAGAAAACTTTACTCACTTTCGAGTTAGCTTGGTAAGAGGGTTGGACAATCGTGAGAAGTTTCTCACAAATCGTCGATAATATCCAGCTAACCCCAAGAAGCTACGGATATCAGTTACCGATGTTGGCCTCGGCCATCCCTCAATTGCATCTGTTTTGGAGGGGTCCACAGATATCCCATTGCTTGTGATGATATGGCCCAAGAATGAGACCTCCTTCAACCAGAACTCACACTTTCTGTACTTGGCATAGAGCTTCTCCTTGCGCAAAGTCTCTAGTACAGTTCTTAAATGCTCCTCATGGTCCTCCTTGGTTTTGGAGTATATTAGAATATCATCTATAAAGACTACCAAAAATTTATCTAGGTAATCTCTAAAGACTCTATTCATCAAGTCCATGAATATTGCTGGAGCATTGGTGAGTCCAAAAGGCATTACTATGAATTCATAGTGCCAGTACCTTGTACGAAAATCAGTCTTGGGGATATCTTCCTTCTTCACCCTTACTTGATAATATCCCGATCGCAAGTCGACCTTGGAGTAGTATTGTGCTCCACGCAGCTGATCAAACAAGTCATCGATTCTTGGGAGAGGATACTTGTTCTTTATCGTGATTTTGTTAAGTTCATGATAATCGATGAAAAGCCGCATTGACCCATCCTTCTTCTTGACGAAGAGGACTGGTGCACCCCATGGTGATGCACTTGGGCATATAAACCCTTTATCCAGATTCTCTTGTAGTTGTTTCTTCAGTTCTTCAAGCTCAACCACAGCAATTCTATATGGAGTCTTGGATATTGGTAGTGCCCCAGGTATAAGTTCAATTGAGAACTCAACATCTCTTCTTGGAGGAAGACCAGGAAGTTCCTCGGGAAATACTTCAGCAAATTCCCTCACAATAGGCATTTCTTCAAGGGTGGTTTCTTCCTTGGACTCAATCATCTGATCCAGATATGCGTGCTCATAAGGCAGTAATATCCATGCTTGAGATGATGGATCTAAAGGAGATTCATCTTTCTCCTGACACTTGTAAAGAATCGGGGGTCGATTCTCCATATGGAGTGTGATTTCCCTCTCCCGACAATTTATGTTGGCTCTATATAAGGAAAGCCAATCCATGCCAAGAATTGCATCAAATTCCACCAAAGGGAGTATGACGAGGTTCGCCGGAAAATTCAATCCACAGATTATAACAGGGGAGGACTTATACTCATGGGATGCAATGATTGCCCCATTTGCCGTACTCACCGACATCTTTACTTCCATGATTTGTGGTGGTGCAGGGATTGTTCTACTAAACTTTTGAGATATAAAAGAATGCGTAGAAACTGAATCAAAAAGTACGTTCGCTATTCTTGAATGAATAACTAGCGTACCTGTCACCACTTCGTTGTCGGGGTTCACTTCGGCAGAAGTGATGGCAAAAGCTCTTCCTTTCTGTCTTGGAGGTTGTTGATTGCCTCCGATAACCCTTGGATTAGGGAACTGATTCGCAAAATGACCCGGTTCTTTGCATTTGAAGCATTGAACAACGCGTTGAGGTTTGAATGGAGCGTTCCTCCCCTCCGTCGCAGCCGCGGGTCCTTCTTGCTGACAGTTAACAGCTAGGTGCCCTTCTCTTCCACACTTGAAGCATTTTCTTGTCCCCCTAAGGCAATTTCCAGGGTGTTTTTTTCCACACTTTTGGCAAGTGGGGTGCTGGAATTTCTTAGCGCCTTTGGATTTATCCATCGGACCACCAGCATTGAAGTCCACCTTCTGCTTCTTGTCCCCATGATACCCCTGTGATTCTCCAATCTCCATTTCAACCTTGAGGGCACATCGGACAATTTCATCATAGCTGTCGAAGTCACTGATCGCTAATGCTTTCCGCAAGCTAGGCTTCAGCCCACCAAAGAAGCGGTCAACATTGCATTCGCGGGTAACGACAAAGCCAGAAGCGTATCGTGCAAGCCTTGTGAAGTTTGCCTCGTACGCTCCCACAGATTCCTCATCTTTCTGCTTGAGGGAAAGGAAGTCCCTTTCCATCTTAAGATGGAGGGTGCGTGGAAAATATTTATCGAAAAAAATCTTCCAGAATACCTTCCATTCCAAAGCCTCGATATCCTCCTCAGGCTTCATATTTTTGATCAATGTCCACCATTGATCAGCTTCACCCTCCATACGATAAGCCGCCAGGAGAACCTTTTCTTTTTCAGAGCATTGGAGGATGGAGAATATCTTTTCAATGGAGTTGATCCATTGTTCAGCAATTGTGGGATCAGATGATCCACTAAAAGTAGGAGGCCTTTGTCTCATGAAGCTTTCAATAGTGACTTGTTCTTTCTTAGGGGGGGTTGAACGTTCCTCTTGACCAGTGTTTCTATTCAAAACTTGAGTTAGCTGAGAGAGAAGAGTGACAAAGTTCGCGATTCCCGCTCCCATTGGATTGGGCATCTCATAAGTACAATTATCACACTGATCTTCACAACAGTTGTTAGCCCGAGTTCTCCTATTACCAGCCATTGGCTGGAATAAAAGGAAAGTTAGGGGTAACACATAAAGGGTAATCCAAAGACAAAAGTTGATGACTTATAAATAAACTTTAATCTCTTTAACTCACGAGTCTATAGGATTCAATCCAGGATTTTCATGATCTTCCTTCTAACATATATTCTTAGGGGCATTTTTCCCTTAATAAGGGTTCATACTAAGATTGTGAATTTATCAAAACATATCCCCCGGGAGTGTCGTAACCAAGAGTGCAGCAAGGCCCGTTGTCGTGCACCAATTCCCGTTCGAGTCTAGCTCAAAGCGGTGTTTTCGGGTTTTACCCCTAGGATACATCTGTGCCAGAGCCGCCTCTACCTGCTCGTATCCAGATAGGGATGTATTTGTTTGATAAAACACTTACTTAGTATTTACCAAAACTTAGGGATGTTTTTATTATGATTAGTATTGTATCTAAGGCTTTACTAGGGTTTCCTAATCCCAAAAATAACTAAACCTATCCTTTGATACCAACTATGACAACCCTGCTTTTTATTACAACTTAAACATGCTTTATTACATAAAACTCCACTTGATACAACAAAGAAGATCGAGAGGTTTAGTGTCTTTGGGGCTTAGGATCATTACATAAAAACTTTAAACTTGAAATACAACATCCTTATTGAAAACTTCCTTTACATGACCACTACATTCCTTCGTACTTAGCATTGCATGGGATAACCTGAGGACATGCATAAGAAAAGGGTGAGCTATAAAGCCCAGTAAGGGAGTACACAATGAATAACATGAGGAGTACAATACATGTTAGGCAATAGGCATATCAATAGAGAATAAGAGAGACATGAACATAAAGGCATGATAAAACATGATAATCATAACATGGAAATGTGGAAACAACACTTAACATTGAATTAGCATGAGCCAAAGCTCATTGCACATGGAGCATGAGTAAAACCTCATTGCACTTGAAGCACGAGTAAACCCTTGTTGCACTTGAATTAGCATGATTCAACACTCATTGCACATGACGTATCATGATACTATACTTTACCCAATGCATTGGAGCGCTATAAAGGGCGCACCCTTCTTAAACATTTCATTTCATGCATAAGTGTGCCACATGGATCATAAAGCATGGATTCATAAAACATAATCATTTCTTCCACGATAAAGGAATGTGGAATACGTACATGAAAATTTATAATCAATATGTAAATGTGCATAAAGGTGAATACCCTTGATGGAGAAATGGGCATGGTATTCACTACACAAAGACATTGGCTTAGAAAATCGGTGCGATTTCGGCAGCGTAACGGCGTGACATAAGAATTCATAAAAAAGGTTGATGAGAGAGAAAGTGGTTCCTCATCATATTTATATGTAATGTACAGTAAGGAGATCATATATATACATGTCCCAACAATAGAAATGGAATTTAGATTCATGATACAATAGTATTGCTTGAATGTAAAAGAAGAGAGAGGAGTTCCTTTCGGAATTTCGGCATAGTAACGGGTGTACATGGGAGGCATTTAATGAGAGAGAAAGGGTTCTACCATCATTCAAACAATAAGAGGGAAGTATGGGGAGGTGCGAAACCATACCCCAACATTCATAATTGAAATAAAAAGGGAAATACAACTTAAAGAAAATTGACAAAAAAAAGAGAAAGGAAGAAAACCCCTTACTTGGAAGTGTGCTTCCAAAGGCTAGAGAGAGGCTTGTGAGAGGCTCCTTGGGAGATTGGGGCACCTTGAGAGGATTATAGAGAGAGTAGGGCAGAGTTTGGACGAACTTCAAGGGCTTTGGGTGAGGAGGAAGTGGGAGCTTGGGTGGGTTTATATAGGAAAGGTGAGAGAATTCTTTATTATTTTGGTTTGGGACCCCTTATATTAAAATAATCCAAACCACAAACCATCCCATGGTATTTGCCCATGATTTCTGGAAAAGGAAAGAGGAAAACAATATTTTACAAGGCCAAGGTCCGAACTTATTAAAAAATTAGCGTTGCTTATCTGGAGGTGAGTCACACTCCCATGGAAATTAATTTAAAAAGGCAAAGTGTTGAATAAGTCTTGAGGGCTCCATTAATGCTTTGAAAAGTGAGTCAAACAAACCCAAAACCTCATTATTTTAATGATAAAATACATATTGGCCGAACATAAGGATTATGTTATTTTATTACATCACCATTGGGTCATTATGATGTCATAAAACACATTATATATTTAAATGGTATTTAATTTTTACCCAAATATTTGACTGTCTCAGAAAATTATGAAAATTTCACCGTTGGATAATTTCGACGTCCTGATTCCAAAAATAATATTTATTTTATCTAAATAATTTTCTAAATATGTGAATTTTCACTTTTAAAATAAAAACCGACATTTATAAAAAAATCACGGGTTTTGACAGAAATGGCTTTCAAACCTTAATAAAAATTTTAATTGCATTCATAAAATTATAAGATCATTTATATCTAATAAAAATTAATTTAATATTAATAATAATATTTTATTAAAATATTATTTAATTCAAAAAACCTTTAATTTAATAAAATATAATTCTTAATTAAATAATAACTAAAAACACCGTTTGTACTTTAAAAACTAATTACAATGTATCAAAAATGACTAGAAATTATATTCATTATTATATACAAAAATAATGTACATGAACATGGTTCTACTTATTTGTTACATAACCCCTTAAAATAGCCGCATAAGACCTAAGGGTAAGGTGTACGATGGTGACAGACTCTTGGGGTTTCTCGGATAACATCGCTCGAGTGGTAATCTCTATCAACTTCCATTTTTCCCGTAGACGATCACGTTCGAGCTTGACTTGATGAAGCTCAGCTTGGGCTTGGTCAAGGGAAAATCCCAAAGACGCCACATCCTTTCCGAGCTCCGACAAATGGGCTTCGTAAGGGGAAATTCTACTGGATGAGGCCATCGCTTCCTTTATCTGAGTAGAAAATTGGTTCGTTAAAGACTTATATTTAAACTACCCATATGATCACTGTACAATGGCTATAAAAGTGACGGTCACAAATCTTAAAGTAAAACTAAAAAAAAGTTGATATCTTATAAAAACATTTTTCATAAAGAAACATTTAACTGGATTAAGAGGGATTTTCCATTAATGAAATTTTGTGTCGTTACAATATACCTGGTGTGATATGAGTCTTTACCTTTATGGTAATTATACATTTGCAATGTTACCTTTGTAGTGTTACATTTGTGGTACTCTGAGCTTTGTTGTGTTACCTTCATGGTGTTACCTATTTGGTACTCTCACCTCCGTGTTGTTACCTTTGTGGTGTTCCTTTGTGGTATTCCTCCTTCATGGATCAGTTGTAAAATGGAATAGAAGTTGAAGAATTAAGTTTCATCAGGAATGAGATGAGTATATTTTGATAACTTAGGTATATGTATGGGCATATACCTAAGTAGAGTTGATGACTTCTTCATGCTTTGTGATAGAAGTATTTATTTGTGGTATTTTCCTTTGTGGAACTCTGGGAGACCAACAAGGGTCTCGGGGTCCTTACTGAGTATTTTTATACTCACCTTTGCACGGGAATTGTCCAAAACTTACCCTGTCTTATTATGATGACAAAAAACATTGATCAAGGCTGATGGAGTGAGTACTGGACGTTCCTCAGAGGTGGACCATTTGACGTGGCGTGCCACAATGAGTACTAATCGTGAGTTGTACCCTCCCTTCAGGTAGGATCCTTAGTGGGCAATTTAGGCGCAGTTTTTTGTTTTTAGTTGGGCTTGTATTCCGGCCCCTTTACTTTTAGTACAATTTTTACAACAACAATTTTCATTGTGGTTGCTTCATATTGTGTTCTTGGATTGTGTGTTTATACAGGTTTAACGGCAATGCCTTCCCATTATAGGGATACACCTTTCACATGATAGTCTCCATCCCCTGGTATATGGAAGGCGGGCTTGGGGGGGTAATGACATGGGCCCTGGGGGATGGTTTGTGAAATCCTCGATCAAATTTAAAGTGATTTTATTCAGTCATAAATTTGATAAGATTCAATGAATGTTATAGAGGAAAACATGTCTGAGTTTCACTTAAAATGAGCTATATAAAAAATGTAAAATATTATCTCAAGGTATGTCTTAGGGAAGCAACAAATGGTTTGGAAAACAACTTATGGTAATGAATATCAAAAATTAAATCAACAAAAAAAATATATAAAAAAAAAGTCATGGTAAAATCTCAATTTTTTATTTATAATGAATAACTTGATACTCAAATCATGATTGTTCAATTCCTAATCTATAGGATTATCCCTACTAATCATTTACCTCATTAATCTAATTAATATTTTTTGAAAAAAATTTAAATTCGTGGTATGATACTTTTACTAGGATGTTTATGTCTCCTAGTCCAATTGATTGAAGTAAGAATCAAGTGTGAGTATGAAATTGGGAGATACCACTCTAAGAAAATTATTGTGGGGAAACAATAGAAAAATTACAGAATTGAAATTCTTAATCCCCTTTGAGATGATGTTTGGTAGTTGGTGATTAAGGTTTTTCCATAACCATATTCATTATGTGTATTGAATTAATGACATGATTTTTTTTCATTTTATGACATGAATGGGGTTCATGATATGTGATGGTCATATATCCTTTATTATTTATTCATGCTTCTTTACTTTGTAGTGATTCTTTATTTATTATGTTAAAAATAAAGTGAAAGTGCAAGACAATCCAATTACACTCAAAAAATAACAAGGGGAATGGGAGTTAAATAATAATATAAAATTATATCCTATTAAATAAGTAAATATAAAATCCAATAAAGTCATAAAAATTAGGTTGTCACCGAGAAGATTATCCTTTTAATGACTTTTTAGATTGACCATACATGGTTTATATAGTTGGAGTGTGGTATTGTTATGAAAGACTCATGTTCACCCAATTATGACATTTAAATCTACCCAGATCTGGTCAACTTATCCACATTGGAATTGGCATGGAACTCTGAGGCGGTTCCTAGAGTCTAGATAGTATGAGTGTCACTAAAAAGATCACAACAACGGTCTAGACACAAAAAAATATCCATTCTCAATAATTTCATACATGTGTGGAATTTCGTCAATGATTACCTCATGTTTAGCCTCTAGATATTAAACTTCTTCTATTTTTATAACTTTTTAAATTTATGTATTCGTAACAGGATGTAGCCAGTTCTTATTAATTTTACTTCAGACATAGTCCCAATTTTTTAAGAAACATATTCTATCATGTCATCATCTGAGGTACCTTTTTCTTTTATTTCTTCTTATTGGACACTTTCTTCAAATTTCTATTCAGTATAATTTTCTTGTTCCTCTGGAGTTATAAAACAAGGTCCCCCTCATCTTTGAAACCTAAAACATCTAGATAATCACTATTAGAGTACATATCATCTTTGAATGTGGTGCTTACCTATACATCATTATCTCTAATTCTTTAATTTTGAAGCTCTTCCTAGATTTATGGATATATGATATGAGGTATACGGTACTCAATCATGGATATGGTTACATTCACTCATTGGAATTGATATTTCATCATTATAAATTTGTTTATTACCTTCACCATATCATCAAGTAGTAATGAGAACCTATTCTTGGTAGTTCTTTTTCCCTACAGGCCTACCATCATAAACAAAAATACCCAGTTCATTAAAAAATAATAAAAAATTTCAACGTGTAATTAGGAAACATAAAATATGAGAATATAGTTTTGTTAAATTATTAAACTAATAAATTCTCCCCTCCTCTCATAGGAAACAATGCCAAAATTTTGATAGCACATGGGGAATCATTATTTTCCACAGGGTTACCAAATCTGTTAAATTATAACTGGAAACTACCAAAACCCTAAAATATAGAGTATTACAGTAATTAAAAATCAAAGTTTGAATCCATAGAGACAGGGTTGGAGAAAATAGGTTTTAATAAAACAAACCATAACTATTTAGTAAAATAAACCTAAAATTATTTACTAATGTAAGAGATCATGATTGATATTTATTTTAACAATATAGAAAAATGACATTAGTAATTGAAAATTTAGGTTCATTATTTGATTAGAGAATAAAATAATAAGAATAAAATAATAGGTTTTGGAACTGAGTTTAGTTGAATCGAATGGTCTTAGAAAACAACCCCAAAGTCACTGATGTCACAATTTGAAAATAATCACGTTACTATAGGTATTAAATGACATGGTAACTCATAATTTTTTTTTAAAATATAATAATCCATGAATTAGTCATGGTAAGAGTCACTTTCAATTCAATGCATTTGAAAAAATCACTCTTACACCGATCATACAAATGGAAAGAATGATTAAAAGAATAATAAATTTATGAAATTAGGGTTGCTGAAAAAGACCCAAATGGATTTCATATTAAATTGAAATATCTATAAACAATCAATAACCCTTTATCATAATTTTTCGAAATAGGGTCATCCCCCTAATAAAATCCACAAGGGTTTAGAAAATAGCGATCCTATTTGATGTATTATGGAAGAAGAGGTCCTTGATCCTATTGGAAAAGGCTCCCAAATTTTATTTGGAGACATACCTATGGCTCAAGAAGTATTCTATGTTATTTAAGATGGTTCAAAATGTGTTTATATGTGGGTATCAGGTTAGGAAATAAGTCAAAATTTGAAGATACATCAAATATGAATGTTTTTGGTTCATCATGACATTTACATGTCATATAACGATTACAAAAAATTAAATATTTCACAGCATGTACTAAATTCATAACCATGAGAATTATAGGTTATCTTCACATGACTCTGGTTATGACACATATATTTCAAACCATGAAAAATATATATCACATCATAAAACATGTCATATCCTATTTAATTTGATTTCCATCACTCCAAAAACAATAGTTATTTCTTAACTTGCATCAGGTCTTGACATGGATTAATTACACGATATGAAAAGTCAATTTTCATCTTTGGAATTCTTTCTTTGCTTAATTTATTTTGTTTTATTCCTTATAAATTCTTTGTGGTCATCTGTAATTATAGAAAACTTTCTTTTAAATGAATATAGATATCATTTCCAATCTTTTTGATCATCTCCCATTAGTTATAGAATCCTAAATAATGAAGAAAACCTCAAGTGTATATATGTGTATTATTAATAAAAATAATAACAGTAAAAAATATTTTCATATCAAAAATGAAAACACTAATATCAATTATGTCCTATTAATAGTCAAAGGAATAAACCCACCACATGGGTTGTTTGGGTTGAGGTAAAAAACTTCCATCCTTGAATAAGGGTTTCATAGAAAGTATTTAACAAGAATTTATCATTTTATTTAAGTTATTTTGAGTAAAAAAGAAACACCTAGAGAGTACTCTACGTGGCAGAATGAAAATAGGGTATAAAAATGGGGACATTGATGGAAAAGGTATAGTCCAACTAAAATTTTCCCATTAAGGAATACTCATCTAGTCCCAGCCTTTTATTTGGTCTATGTCATAGTAAAAAATAAGAATAGAAAATACTAATAAAAATGTAATTATATACTATATGAAAACATCCCATATGTAAAAAATAAATAAAATGATATAATGAATAATAATGAACCACTTATTGGCAGCAATTCCAAGAGATGAACGACAGTCAAATCTTATGTGAGATGGAGGAGTCAACCCAAATCCTATAGAAGAGGGTGGGGGGACCTCTCTTGCATGGGAAGTGGCCTATGGAGAAATGAAAATGAAAGAGACTTAGCCTATAAAAAAGCATAAAAAATGTAAATTCTCCCAAAATATACGAGTTTCTTATTTTGGACTGACAATTGTACAAACAGTTCTTTTACCAAATATCCCAGGAATAGTGGAACCACACGGTTTTGGAGAATGAATTTTTATGCCAGCCTCATATATGCACTCCCCTCTATGGAAACATATAGCTTCCCACATAGTATTTATATATAGTTGATCCTCCATGGCACACATTAGTGAAACTATTCTCCTAACCCCTTTACATCATAATTTGGATTTCCATGGTCAGAAAAAGCCCATGGCACCCCTGATTTCATATTTCAATGATTATGGACATTTATAAGGATAAAACAATGTATTTAAACTAAAATATACAAGTGACATACCTCACAAAAAATCATTGAATCCTATAGATGATCTTAGGTGATTTTTTTTGGGATTTGTTTTAATGAATATAACATCATATGAGGTAGGTGGTACCTCAATATATCCCTTTGGTTTATGAATTTTTCTATATTCATTTAATGATTTTTCACACCATCATGATTTATCAAACTTTTATTATTATTTTTTCATTATCATAAAATTCCTATGGGAAGAATATAGGTGTCAGGCTCCATGATGGACCCTTGAACCCTAATTGGGTTCTTTTGAAATATATGTCCATGGATTTAATTAAAAAATATATTTTATTGGATAAGTTGATCCTTTAGGAGTAACCAAAAGTTAAGAATGAGTATATTGGACCTAATATAGGTTCCGTTATTTTCTATTGAGGAGGGATGAGTGCTGGATGAGAAAATGGTTTACATAAGGATTGTCAATATAATAAACTTATGATAACATATGGCATATAATATAGTTGACTAGAGAGTGGGGAATGTGATCCTACTTAATTGGTATGTGAATATTGGGGATGTTATATGCTAGTATGGTTATGGATAAATTAGGCTCATGATTATTAAGCCATGTTGACTTGGGTAATAATATGGGAATCATGCCATCTGTTTACTATAAAGAAGGAATGGATTTTTCCTATGAGTATAATTGGACCATAATGTGATTATTAATTTTTTGGGAGACACTACAAACTGTTACTGAGGGGAATGGTCTTGAAATATGTGAACGATATTTAGGATCCCATCTAGGGTATCATGACAATGGTTGGATAAAGGGGACCTTGATGGGTTACCATGTTGACACTAGAGTGTGTTAGTATGATGGTGGAGGTATTATCAATGTCAAGATTAATATTAGAACACATGGATGAATATTGCGATCTTAACATGGATTTAGTGACTAGGGAAGGTTTGTATGTTGAGTGTTCATCCTTGGAGATGAGTTACAGGTTAGGATGATTGACCAAAACCTATGGTGTGAATTCAGGTTTTGGGGGAGGTATTTTCCCCTTGGTATTTTTATGTGTATATATATTTGTTTGATAATAAAATGATGGTTCAATCATTTGGGGTGGGATGTGAACTTTGGTTAATGGAGGTGTATTATCGTTCAAAGGTAGTGTGCCACTCCTAGGTGTTGGTTATATGGTTCCAAGGTGATTTTATTTCCCACCCAGGATTATGCTCTTCATATGAATGAAGGGTATGATGATTTTTTAATAGGTAGTTAAAATATGGTTACCGGGTTTCATGGGTTTCCCCATTGTTTGTTCTTATATGATTCTAGGCTTAGGATAGGGTTCCCCATGGGTGGTTCAGGTACGGTTTTAGGGATATAGTTGTTCCCCAAGAGTTTCTTATATGATTACTTGGTAGGATGAGTCCCCCATTTGTGGTTGTGACCATATCATTAACATATGACACTCTTTGATTTAATAATTATATTCAGTCACTAGATCAGTGGTAGTGGTTTGTGCTCCAGAGTTATGTTCTGAAGAGGTCTGGGGGAAGGGTTTGGTTCCTCCAGGGTCATTGTGTGACTTGCTGAATGAAACTCCAGCACTGGATGAAGTCAGAACAGTCAATCTAAAATGTTACCATAGAACCTCAAGATTGAATAAAATTATTTTGTTAAACCTTATTAGTTTTTTTACTATATTGAAAATATCATATTTTCATAAACTCATTTACATGTTTTTTTAGGGACTTTTTTGTGGTGTTCAGTTGATTTTTATGCATAAAATGCTCTGAAGGGACATTAACAATTGAACCTATGTAGACCACATGTTTTCATATTCAAGTACGTAAGAGGACCAATTTATCATTATAGAGAGGGATATATGAGATGGAGTTTGATATTTTAATAACGTGATTCACTAGAATGTTATTTGATCCACTTCTAAAACTTATTTTATTTAGATGTTTTGTATATGTGATCGACCCAGTGGATGATCCTTTTTTATTTTTATAGAATGATTTCTACTTATTGTATTATACGTACCTTGTTTATTATTTTATCAATTTTGTATTCTGTTTCTTGTATTATATTTCCTTTATATGAGGTTTTATTCTCCCCAAAATTACAAATTAGACCCTCATTTATTATTGTGAAATTTTATCTCATGGGGTGGTATACTAGAGGTCATGTAGAATCATCAGTTCAGACCTATGTGAGTGTTCATGGTCTGACAGAATTGCACTTTGGATCTTGGGATTAATTAAAGGTACGTCATAAAACTTTTAGAAAACAATATCCAATATGCTTTTTTTGTTTCTTATGATACGAAAGTTGAAAAAGTTGTAAAAGTTTAGTGAATTGAAATAATGTTCAAGGTAAACTGGGAATAATTATTTAAATTTATTCGATCAGAATATGGTGGTGAATACTTGAGTTAGAAATTTATTAATCAACTATTATATTTTTGATTTTTTTCCAACTCTATCCTCCTAGAAAACCACAACGGAATGGACTCTTAGAGAGGATAAATCTCACTTTTTTAGACATTGTTAAATTAATAAATATTTATTGTTGCCTTCCTATATCATTCTAGTTATATGTTTTGGATGAAAAATCTATCACACATAACCAATAAAAAAAATAATTAATACATAATTTAAGTTATGTACTAAGTGGAATAATAATATTTTATGAGGACTTGGTGTTTTCAAGAATAACATTGACATTTATCTTCATGGAATTTTTATATTAAATCAAAAAATTATTATTTTTATCCTAGAGATAATGGGATAGTATTTTTATAATTTTATTGAATTCATTGTGTTAATTGATTTAGATGGTATTTTAATTTAAAATAATTTAATTTCTTTTGGAGGTTCCTGGATTAATGTTGAACATCAAGAAGTTAAATATCAAAAAATAATAATGGTTCCTATAATTGATGGTGCAATGATTTTTTTTCCATTAATATTCAATTTTTCATTTTAAAATAATCCAAATAAAGGTAGATCAGGAACCAATACACAACTCCCCAAAAAACCCTTACCTTAAATAAACAAAACAACACTAATGAAAAAAATCGCCACCTGATTGCTATTTCTCCCTTCCAAGTTACATAACAAAAATAAATCAAAAAAATAAAAACTATAAAAGAATCAAACTGACACAACTAAAAAATTAATATGAGAGTTCAAGGAGCTACCATGAGTATTGTAAAACTCAAAAAATCCAAGGATATTTATATAATGACATCGTATATACATACATAGATTTTACATCATGAAATATGAATATTCATTTCACTATACAAAAAAACTTGCATGAGGACCATAACAGTTTAGCGTCTTTGAAAACTTGGATATAAAAGCAAATAGTTCATAACCGACTAGGTTAATATCCCTCTAGGTTCTTAATAACTAGAACCATTATTATAAATATCATATATAATACCTTTCTTCAGGACTAGGGGAAAATTAATATAACAAAGTGTGAAATCAGATGCTTCGTAATGGTAATCAAGGGAGATATCAACATCACGTGAGCATAAGGGTATGAGAATGAGATGAAAATTTTTAAACAATACAATGCATATCATATATCCTAAATATGAGTCATGAAATAAATACTCAAACTTCATAAGACATAAATAAAAAAGGAATACATGAAAATAACCCATGAGATCATAAAATTATAACAAGTCATATATTTGTGGAATACACATGGTCATAGAAAATCCTATGTTAAGGCTACCCAAAAATAAATTCATAACATGTTAGGCTTCATCTCACCACTTGTGTACCAATATTGGTCTTGGGATAACCTCCAATTTACCCACTATTTGGATTTGGATAATTGCCCATATAACCTCTTATTTTAGGATTGGGGTAAACTCTTGTGTACACTTTTGTTTTGGGCTTGGGATAAATTTTGATATACCCTCTTATTTTAGTCATGGGATAACCTCCCTTGTGTCCATTGAGATCATCGAACATTTATATCCGTCTAATTTATTAGAGGGAGATATAGGCCCCAACCATCACAAACTTCATACATTTATGTGCCACTATATAGTAAAACATTCTTCATATTAGAAACAATGAAAGGGAAACATTTTTCATAAAAATTTCATCATAGTATAACCCATAGAAAAAATGAGGTTCATAAATATATCATCATAATATTCTTAAGCAAAAACCATCCATATAAAGAATAAGTATGGTACCATTGAATTATATGCTCAGTGGGTTTTGTATCTGATGAATATAAATAACTTGAATGTTTCATTAAAATAATTTTGTGGAAAATATAATATCAATTTTTAAATCAATTATTTAAAATATAAAAATTTATTAAATATTAGGGAAAATATTTTGTTAGAAATGATCCATGAAATATAATAATGTAATCTTTAAATAATTTAGTTTCCATGATTGTGTAAAAAATTTTTCATGCATTACATGTTAATAGAAAGATTAATTTCTCGTTTTTTGTAAAAATTTAAAAGTACCTCATTCAAAAAATGACAAATAAGTTTTCTTTTAAATCATTTTGTAAAAAAGTCAAACATGGGTACAAATGAATTTAGAAAATAAATGTATAATAGTAAAATAAATACATTAAAACATTTTTTGAAAATATATACATGGAAGAAAATGTATTTTTGATCAAGGAAATAAATGAAGTCATTTTTTCTAAAAAACATTGTTTTGGTCCCTTTAGTTAAAAAGGGGAAGAAAATGAAAGGAAATACTGTATTCTTTAGAGTTAATTATAGGATAATAAAATCCATGATTTTATTAAGATATAGATCATAATATTTCATCATTGTAACCATAATAATAAACAATCCTCATATTAAATGATATTTTACCATAAAATCTTTACTAATTTGGTAATGTTTGAATATTAAGCCTTATGATAGAGAGAACCATATATAAATCTGTATATTCCACAATTTTCATGATAATAATAATAAAATCAATTCATGGGTAGTATATATAATCTAATAAAAATCATCTATATAAATCATGTTTCTCATATAAATAAAATTGAGACATAATTACTTTACCTCAATTCATGACTTTCTTTGGACATGTTTGAACCTCCCTAGCCTTAGAGAGCCCAACTAGTTGCACACTAAAACTATTATTAAGAGGGTTTCCTAGTAGAAATAAGGCCTCTTGGAAATAGGTAGTATGTAAGGAATAGATTTGTGTAGTTAGTTTTCCAAAAAAATTGTTTTGGATTTTTTAAGAGGAGAGTAGAGGGGGTACCCTTTTATATGTTGGGGAGAGGATCCGCTAGGAATTTTTTGAAAACAAAAAGGTGTGATCACATTTTAAACATTAAAAATGTTTATTTAATGGCTCATTATCAATCCTAAAATTACATAATTTGTAAATAAGGCCATAAAACTAAGGTTGGTGAAGTTTCTAGTCCTTTTACTCATTATCGTTTTAGTTAACCCTAGATAAACCTGTATTAACCATAACTATGATAATTGATTTTTACTATTTTTTTCAATTCATGTTGAAAAATATTTAATTTACATTATTAAAAATATAAATTATTATGAATCTAAATATTTAATCTCTTTTTCCAAACTATATCAATAAAATTGTAAAAATTTAATTCAAAATTAAAACCACATATTCAATGAAAAAGTGGGTTTCTAAAGATAAACTTTTCATATGTAAATAGTTTTTTATATGAAAATTAAATAGAAAATCTTTTAGAATGACATAAATTGAATTAATAAATATATATTTGAATTATTTTTTACTTTAAAAACCATCTTAAGATAAAAATTATTATATAAAATTTTAAAATGAAGAGGTAATTTTTAATAAATATCTATATTTTTTTGTGTTCTTCGAAAAATTAATCATTGAATAAAATTCCAAAAAATTAAATTGAAGATAAATTTGAAATTTATATTTTAAAAATGATGTTTATTTTTTAAAATAAATTCTCTAAAAGTGTAATGAATGAATTTTATTATTTTTTTCTCAAAATAAAAGAAAATATTTTTTTTAGAAAATAGTATTTTCAATTTGTTAAAGCACCATGTTTCATGTAATGCAATTTAATAAAGAATATAAATTTATTCAGTAGAAAATATTTCATAAAAACATGAGGTGTTACATTCTACCCCCTTAAAAATGAGTTTTATGTCAAAATTGATCACTCTAATACAAAAAATGAGGATACTTTTAACTCATAATATCCTGAGGTTCCCACACAACTTCTTCAATTTTGTAGTTTCAACACAAAAATTTAACAAAGTGAGTGGTCTGGATTTATATAATATTATCTCTAAAAACCAAAATCACTGCCAATTTTTCATGATAAATATTATTTTACAATATTATGACCTATTATTTAAGTTCATTTGAAGGATTAGGTATGTACTTCTCTTGGGCAGACACATGGAAAAGATCATGGAATTTCGAGAGGTTTGACGGAACAACCAATCGATAAGATACCATCCCAATATGATCATTAATTTCAAAGGGACATATATAACTAGGTATTAGTTATCATTTCATTCCAAGTCTCATTGCATTATTCAATGGATAATTTATAAGAACCACCTTGTCAATAAAATTCATGTTCCAGATCACGTCATTGATTTAAAATATAAATTTTCTACTGAATTTGTTCTACCCTTATGTGTTTATGAATTAATATTAACTTTAATTACATTTATCTCGCTTGATAAGGTCCTGATATCTGTCTTTCTCTAACTTCATTTCAATATTTTTGTTTTCTCACTTCTTTCCATAGGGGGATTCATAAGTATCCATTTTAATGCTCAATTAAATGTTTTGGTTGTATAAAAACACAACCACAGGAAGGTATAGATACAAACCACCATTGATACCCATATATAATGATATAAATATATCCTATAGGTTTTTAATTGTTCTATCACATCGACCATATGTTTGAGGATGATATGTAGTTTTGAATGAAAACTCTATATTAAGATCATGATAAAGAATTAACCCGATCTTTCAGGTAAACCACAAATCTCAATCAAATACAATGAATTGTGGTACTAAATGAAACCTTTACACTTCTTTAATGTATATCCAAAACTAATGATCTAAAAAAATGATTTCTGATAGTGATTGTGTGATATGACTTAGTTAGGTGATCGATTACAACCCAAAAAATATTATTCCCTTTAGATGTTATTTGGGATTCAGATGAAAAAATTCAAACTGATGTTTTCACATTTCCATTATTGTGTTAGTTATGGTTGTAAAATACTTATTTATATTTTCCGATCAACATTAACGTGATGACATAACAAGAACCAAGTTACAAACTCTTCAATATCTATCATTATGTCATCCCACCAAAAATACTTATACAAGTCTGCATACATCTTTGTACATCTAGAATGAATTGAGAATGAAAGACTATGAGTATCATATATAAGATCCTTTTATAAATATGGTTTGGATGTAACACATAAATGGTTTTAGAGACATATAATTCAATAATAATCATGGTAAAATAGAGAAAAATTTCTATCCATCTTTAATAACTCAACACATTTCTTCCTTTCCACCTTCATATTTATGTGGGTAGTTGGTTGGAAACTCATTTGAGAGAGATAATATTTTTACCCTTCCTTTAAGATTTAAAGATCCAACCTTTGTAAATCCATAAATATTGGGTATTTTTGTGATCCTCATCATAGATAAAATATAATGATCATTTCAACTTAAAGCATCGAAGACCTTATTCTCTTTATAAGGGTGTTAATTTAGTATGAATTTATAATATTTTTTCGGATCCAACCATCTTCTCTAGTGCATGGTCAACTCCTTTAGAGTGACTATACATTATAAAATTTTATGAAAATTATATATATCAAACTTTCAAAATAATATCAATTCGTTGTAATTTTTAATTCCAAAATTCCCACACAAAACTATAAATCATTAGTTGGGTAATTTTCATCAAGGACCATAAATTACCATGAGGCCAAAAATATCACTATATCATTCAAAAAAACTATGTATCCTAATCCATTATTTGATGAATAACTATATATTATATACATGTTTCCACTGTAGGTTAATGTAGGAATGGGTGTGGTGAATATTTTTTAATTGAGTTTGTTGAAATTTCTGTCATATTCTTCTATCGAAAAGAACATGGATCCCTTTCGAGTTAACATCATAAGTGGATTGGAATAGTATGAGGTTTTTTTTAAAATATTTTATAATTTCCATCCAAAAAATAAATCTACAGATATTATTCAACTTGGTTGGTCTAGTAAAATGTTCAATATCATCCATATTTGTTTGATCTTCTGATATTCACTCCATTGAGATTATATCACTGAAAAATTAAACAATCTTTAAAAGAAATTCACAAATCATAAAAATTTCATTTAAATTCTCCTTCCTTTAGGTCATTAATATAATACTTTAGAGATTTTAATTCTCTTAATTACTCATTGAATATGTTATAATATGATATATAAAGACAACCATGAACTGATCGAGGTAATCTATGAAGACACTATTCATTAAATCCATGATGATAATGGGGGAATTAGAAATAACAAATGGAATAACTATGTACTCATAGTTTGTATAAATTATATATAATTCTATCCTAGTTTTATTTTCTTTCAACCACAATTAATGGTATCTAAAATGAAGGTTAATCTTAGAAATGTATTGAGCTCCATGAAGTGGATCAAATAATTCATAAATATAGTTTTTCAGATAATTTTTATTGATTGGGATATTATTCAATTTATAATAATCAATAAAAAGTCACTTAAATCCATCTTTATTGTTTATTAGAAAAAATGGTGCACCCAATGGTGAGACAATTTTATGAAATAATACCTTATCAATACTCTCCTGTAGTTTCTTCTTCAATTCTATTAACTCAATCCGGGCCATTCTATAGGGAGTTTTTCAAATAGGTGAACCTGTATACGATTTATTTAGAGAACTCAAATTTATGATTCAGTGAAAGAAAATAAAATTCTTCTGGAAAGATATAAAAAATCTCACATTCAATATTCATATCTTCAATTATGATTTTATACCAAACTATTTGAAATAAAAACCCTTTTTGAATGGGATTAAAGTCCCATAGAAAGGATGGGATATTTGTTGGAATTTCTTATTTTTCAATGTATTGATATAACATTATTGGTGGGATTATAATATTAAACATTAATTCCATTATTTGAGAAATTATATGGTCTTTATGTAGATAAATCCAATACATGATAAAGATAATATCAAATTCCACTAGAGGGAGAATAACATGATTTATTGGAATCAGATTCCTACAAACATAAATTTGAGAATAATTATAGACTTTAGATATGATCCTCTTATTATTATGTGTATTCACTAATAATTATATATATAGTCATTGAGGTGGTACTATGATACCCTCAAAAATTATTCAGATGTAAATGTGTGGGTAGTTGGTGAATCAAATAACACATTAGATGTTCTTGAGTGGATGATAAGTGCACCTTTTACAATGTTGTTATTGAATCCATATTTAGAAATTATGAACACATGAGATTTACCATTGACACTCAACTAAAGAGGTTTATGAAATATATCATCATCATTATCCTTTAGAGTTTGGGAACTGGTGATCATAATGCCCATACTCATTACACTTGAAAAACAAGAGAGTAGATGGTGCATTCAATGGATTTTTCTCCTTATTTTCATTATCTTACTTCTTCTCATCACATATGTTTTCAACCACTCGATTTCCTTTCTTTCCAACCATAAAACAATTAGTACCCACTTTAAGACAATTGTTTCCTTTCTTGCTTCCAAACCCTGTACATGATGGAATGTACAACTTATTCTCTCCACGAGTTTTATAGTTTCCTTTAATTTCCATATGCCTCTTTTATTCAAACCCTAGAGATTTATTGGTAAATACTATCTTTATTTCCACCATGATAGCACATCAAATGATTTCATCATAGTTATAAATCCTATTATGGCTAACTACCTTTATATAATTGGTTTTAATCCTCTATATAAATTATCAACCTCACTTTTAGGTTGTATAATTACAAAAAATCCTGCTTCTCATGTATTGGTTACCTAATATTTTTTAAAATATTCCACCATTGATACTATTATAGTTAAAAAATAGATATACAAAATGATGTTTTCATGTTCCAAAAACTGTATAATGAAAAATATTTTTTTAGTGGTACTAATCCATTTCTCAACAACCTATGTATTAACAAAAAAATGATGGTGGGAGTTTCCTCATGAAGGACTCAAAAAACATTTTTTTACCCTTTGATCATTTGGATGTTCATTTTTATTCACATCCTGATTATGTTATGTGAGAAAAGTAACAATATTTTCATTCGATATCCCTTAACATTTAGATTCTCATGAGGGAAATCATTAAATTTTCCATTAAAGTATACATAAAGGAGGATTTTTTGGGTTCCAATACTTGAAAAAAACAAAAATGTATGACATTATAAACAAAAATCATATTAGAAAACTACATAATCATTAAAAAATGACTTATATGTTGTTTAAATCATGATACATTATTTTCAATCTACAACACCTCAGGATTAACCTCAGTTATTCATTTTCATTATTCAAATCCATCATGATTGTTTGTAAATAATTTTCAAAATTTTAAAGAATATCTTAGGGGAGTTTCAAACTACATATCTTTTAAGGAGCATTATTATTCATTAGGAGATTATTTAGTTAAGATAAATGATCCATTTTCAGTGTTATTTCCTAAAGGTAAAATTTTTCCAGATCCATATCCACTTGTATTATCTTGAAAAATATATAATTTCTTAGAAACCACTCAATCTATATTTCTCCAACATTCCATGATATGTTCCTATATATAGAATATCCTTATATATATAACAAGGGTTCTCACTAAAGATTTTTTATCGTTGTTTCTAAATATTAAATAAACCTTTCCTCTAATACCAACTATAATTTCCAGGATTTATGTATATTATTATTAACTCTTAATAGTTGAATATTAATTTTATTATACAAAAACACACTAGAGGACCATAATGGTTTATTTTCATTTAGAACTCAGATACATTACCAAACGGTTCATAAGTGAGGTACACCGTCTCCCAATAGGTTATTTATAAATATCACCATTCTAAAACATTACAGACATAATGATTTTCTACATTAACTAAGTAAAAGAATCATATTGGTGTGTGACATGCAGTGCACCCTATTTTGGGCTTGGTATAACCTTGAGTGCACCCTATTGTTTCATGATTAGGAAAACCTCCCATGTAACCTCATGTGTCGGGCGTAGGATTACCTTCCATGACCCCATCTGTTATGGTATTGGAATTACCACCCATGTACCATGTGAGTTCATAATACATTAATATTTACCCAATGAATTTGATGAAAATATAGGGCTTACCCATCTGACAATGTATAAAATTGTGTTCCAAAGTACTAAAAAATACTCATCATATACTATCCCATTAAATAGAAATACTTTTTGTCATCATTTTAATATAGTATAACCAATGTAAAAGAAATGGGATTCTTAAACATATTGTTATCATAATCATAAACATAAACTATTTTGAGAAAGAATAATGGAAGGTACTGTTGGATCATATCCCCATTATAACATAATCAACAGAAGTTATTGTTGCTATTGATGAATATATATTTCATTAAAATATAAATACAACATTCTTTTGGAAAATATCCTTTCAATTTTAAAATCACTACTTTAAAATTAATTTTTTTTCCAATATTAAGGAAAAATATATATTTAAGATTAACATAAACAATTTTAAATTAACAATCAAATAATTTTTTGTCAATGACGGTGTAAAATCCCCTCATGGTGTTCATGTTAAAAAAATACACCTTTCATTTTTTTGGAAAAAAATCCAAAGTACCTCGTTTAAAAAACTAAAAAAATATTCCTTTTAGAAAATTTTGTTAAAAGATAAAATATGGGTCAAAATATATTTAAAATTTCATTGGATAACATTAAAAACTTCAAATAAATAATATTTTTTGAAAAAATGGGCATGGAAGAAAAATTATTTTCAACTTAAGAGAGAAATAAAATGTTTTTTCATTACAAAAGTCTCTTCGTCTCTTTAGTACATAAAGAAATGAAAAATGGAAGAAATTTTTTTTCTAAATAAATAAAAACTTGATAAGAAAATAAATTATTTTATTGAGAGATATATCATAATATTTCATCATTTAAACCATAATCATAAATGACCCTGATAAAAATTATATTTTAACGTATAACCTTTACCACTTTGGGAGTGATTGAATAGTAAGCCCCAAGAAATATAAAACCATAGATTAATATGTATATCAAATAATTTTATTGAGAATAATAATAAAATAAATTCATGGGTAGTATATATATACCAAAAAAGAAACAACTTGTGTATAAGGAATGTGTCCTATATAAATAAAATTGAGATGAAATTCACGTACCTCATGTCTCGACTTTCTTCTTACTCATTTAAACCTACTCCTCATCAGAGAAAACCTTTCTGTTTATTCCTAAACCATTATTAGGAAGTTTTAATAATACAAATGGGGACTCTAGAATGTGATGAGGGAATTAATGAATGCATTTGGGTTTTTCTGGGCCAATGTGATGAGTTTTAGAATTGTAAACAGGACACGAAAGGGGGTCCTCTTCTATAATTGTGGGAGAGGACACATGTGGAAATTTTAAAAATAAAAAGATTTACCTCAATATTTTAATATAAAAAATGGTAATAAATGGATCATTATTAAACCATAGATGGTATATAGTCGAAATATGGACAACCAATACTTTCTAGACATGTTTCGAGGTCATTTTACACTTTATATTTTTAGCTTAACCTCTAGTAAACCCATTTTAACCTTAAAAATATTAATTAATTTTTACTAATTTTACTATTAATTATAAAAAAAATTAATTTTAACTTATTTTATAATAATAATTTTTATGATTACCAATATTTAATCTATTTTTATAAATAAAATTCCAATAATTGGAAACTATTAATTTAAAATTAAATTTGTAGATACGATGAAAATGTGGTTTTTTCAATGAGAGAATTTTTATAATAAGAGAATGTTTTAATATCCAAGTTATGTATTAATAAAATTCAAAAAACATAAATTATATTAATTAATATATTATTTAACTAATCCTTCATTTAAATAAATTATTAAAAAATAGATCTTGTAAATTCGTTTAATAAGAATAATGTTTTATAACAAATGTTAATATTTCATTACCATCCATGAAGAAATTATTTTTATTGAAAATTATAAAAAATTCACCCAAATATAAATTTGAAAGTTAAATTTCAAAATTTACTGTTATTTTTTAAAATAATTTTTCTACATGTGGAAAACATTAATTTTATTTTTTTTCACAAAAAGAGACAATTTTTTTTTTAAAAATAATATTTTTCAAATATATAAAGACTTCAATAAAAATTAAATAATTTTTGTCAATAAGATATAATTATATAAAACAATCATACCAAATTTAAAAACATTAGTTATTACTATTTATACTTCCATTTTGAATTACTACGTTATAATGATAATGTTTAAATAATAATAATAATATTATATTATATTTTGTTGAAACTCAGTGTTTTGTATAACACAAGTTATTAAATAAATTTCATTTATTATAAAAATTATATTTTATAGAAGTAGAATGTTTTATAATGTTTCCCAATATCACTCAGTCTTAGTATGTGTAACTCAATATCAATGACTTTATCACCAAGAGAGACACCTCAAACACATTATTAATGATCATTATCAACCAAAATTGATCACTATGTCAGAACATGTAACACCCCAAGCTTCTACGGTACACTTCTCTTTGAATAATGCGATAGCGTGTGTTGTACGCAACATCGAGTTTTAACACACCACAACCAATCAAACTAGCCGTTATGAATAGTAATACCTACTTTTTGAAATTATATATATTTTATATTTTAAAATGGACTTCATTTTTGGATTTGGAATATCGAATTTAGCCTAAGGAAAAATTTTGGTACTTTTGGGATAACTTTAATATTTTGATGAATAGTGAAAATTACTAAATTTTAATTAAAAACAACTTTTTTAATAAAAATAATTAATAGTGATAAATTATGAATTTGAGTGGTTTTAAAGTATATTTAGAATATATTTTTACCATTTAATACAATTTTTTTCATTGGACATAATTTTACAATTAAACCGTACATAAACAAGTGTCAATCTTTTGATAGTTATTATCTCTTAAAAACACGATTTTTGTTTTAACAATGGGAATTAATTTTAAATTAATTTCTACCAATTATGTGTTTTGAATTTGGAAAAATGGATTCCATATTTGGAATCAGGATGTTCAAATTGTGTAAATAGGTAACTTTTATTTTTAGACATTTTGAATAATTACTTCGGTAAATATTTTATTTACCATGGTTAAGGGTAAATCCGGTAAATAAGGGTTAACAAATAATATTATAATAACACTAAATTACCCTAAAACGTGTTGTATCTTTATTGGTTGATACATGTTCGACCATAGTCATCTTTGGGTCGATTTGGGGACCCCATGGAGTCACTTGTAGTTGATAGGGACACTTAATTTTAATTAAGTTAAAATGAATACAAAAATGACACAAGCATATATCTTTTAGAAAAACAATTTTTTACATAGGGTTATATATGGTGGATGTTTGACTATAAATATTAATTATAAAGATAAAAAGATTTCCTATATAATGATACATTATTTATAATTTATAGAGATTAAATAATTTAACTTATTTATGACACAATGATGATGCTGTAATTACCATAATAGTGAAAATTTAAAATAATTGATATTATAAATACCCAAATAAATATAATTTGAGACTTTTAATGAATTACAATAATTTTCTAGGATAATATTACATATTAGGATTTATTTAATTAACTTTTTTCGAAGTAATAATTCTATTACGAGTTTCAAAAAAATCAACTATTGAATAGTGTCAAAATTGACATAAAATAGTTTTTAAAAAAAATATTATATTATTAATTGATATTAAATTAGTAAAAATCTAAGGTTCAGCCAAGAGACTTATCTCATAATAGGTGTTTTATTAATGGACCACTTGGGGGTCTCTTTTATGTATATAGTATGTTTATTAATCATATAATATAAAAATATAAAGAGACTTTGTAAAAGTGAAACTAATTAACTTAGAGTTAATACCTAAAGATAAGGTTAATATATGTACCCAAACCTGTCTAAATTCTATTGGTTGAGTGGTTTCCGACCTATCCCCACCTTAACCTTTGAATAATCAACTTTCGAGCCATTATAAACCGAATATGAATTTATTATAAATTAATATTTCTAGATTTTCCAAAGGTGCCCCTCACCCCTCTTATAAAAGAGAACTCCTACTTCTCATTTCTTCACACCTTAAAAGCCTTTTGGTTCGGCCAAACACTGTCCAAATACTCTCCCAACTTCCCTCACTACAACCTATAGGCCTTAGTTCGATCAGAAAGCCAACCTAAGGATCCCTTTTGATCAAATCAAAAGGAAGAACCCGAAGAAGAGGTATTGATTTCACCACCCTTTTCCAAGTTCCTTTCTTCTTCCACTTCTTCTTCCTTTGTTGTTACCATTCTAAAATAATAACTCCAGTATAATATACATACTGTGATGTTATTATAAATATGGTACAACCATATTCACTATTATATTCATACTTTGAGTAACATGTCACCATACGTGCGTACGTACGACTTACCGTCTCCACACCGTGGTGTAATTGTTATTCAATAAATTATTATTTGGATGGGTATAATAATGATGTGTAACTCATGAAAATAATAAATATAACATGATAATTATTCTGTATATATGATATACCATCCGATTATATATTATTTTAATGTCAAAAGAATGATATTATCGCTCTTGCATATGTACGGACTACCATCTCCACGAACGTGATGAGATTCATTCTCCATCATATCCATTAAAGTATAATTATAATTTGATGATTTACAAATTATGTTTAAGGACTTTATATCATTCTGGATATGAATAATATACAACTTATCCAGGACAAACATGGCTTATGTAACAAAACATATAAAAGAAAATGAGTAAGTTAACACCCGAAACGACGATAATTCAAAGATATTATTAAAAAATCAATGTTAAAAGATCATATATGATATCATATTAATATATATGATTCTTGTATAATTTAATAACAATTATTTCACCATTATACAGGAGGTTTAACTACCCCAACCAAGGAAAAGTACAAGGTAAGGGTTATTTCACAATCTCTTCATTGTCTGAGGTTGTTTCTACGTAATAATCTACTGGGATCTCTTTATCATCCACATCCATGTTTCTTAAAAATGTATTTCAAAACATTTTTAATATTTACAAGAATATGGGTTAAAGTCATTTATACCCTCGTTTGACTTTTTATAAGTGGTTTATAAAGGAATCATTCCGTCGTTTTCCAAACAAGGTGCTTTTTAACCTTTTCGACAGAATTAAGGTAAGAATGTTTTTTTTAACTTATACGGCGGGTGCGGTTATTTTACGCCATTATAAAATCATCGAAGCTCCCCTTACAAGCTTATAAGAATATTTTCAAAGAAAATGTTTTATTAAATGATTTCAAAAATAGAAAGAGATATTTCTCTAAAAAGATTTTTGATTTCATTTATGTCAACATCCTTTGATGGATTTTACGCTTATTTGAAGTTGATTTATTATGATACAAAACTTCTATATTGTATTGAAGGTTTTGTGATATGTTTGACTGTGGATTTTCTATTTTTATACCAATCATAGTTTATGATGAAAGTATTGACATTTCATATGCTAGTTTTAATACAGATATTTATCTTATGTTTAAACGTTTTCATATGGGAATGCATTGGACTTAATATGTGATGGGTGGAGCCCGCTATAACTCCTCAATGCATCGGTAGGTCTCATGAGACAAACTAGTGTCTTGGCACAAGGCCTTGACAAAATCGTATTTTTAGTCTTGGCACGAGGCCTTGGCTATGTGGTTATGATAGTCTGGCATTATGCATTCCATCATTATGAAAGTGGTTATTGATATTGCATGTGATTATTCGATTAGTAGAATATCCATGTGAATAAGTAAATGGCATTATTTCATTTTATTTTTTCCATACTATGCTGAAGTTAAAGTTTAAAAGGCTTTTGTTTTAGTTATACACTGCCTTAAATGTTTATTCTAATTTATGAAAGTTTCCGCTATTTTGTTATCCTTACTGGGCATTTGAGCTCACCCCTTTTCTATGTTTTATTTTCCAGGATGTGAAGAAGTAAATTATGAATGACCTGCAAGGATATTATGAGCAGTTAATAGTGTGGGATATGGAGACAATATGTTCTTGTAGTAGTTTTTCACTTTATGATGTAATGTAAAACTTTATGAATATATCTAGTGTTTCCAAGGCTACTAAACCAATCGGTATTTCGAGAATTGATCTTTCTTGTGATCATGCCAATGTTATGTAATAATGAACCGACTCTAGGTAACTAGGGTTGGGGCGTTAGAGTTGGTATCAGAGGAAGTTTAGTACAAACCTTGGAAGCTAGATTTAGATAAACTCTGATTAGAGCACGTAGACCTAAGATGAACTTTGAGGATTAGTATAGAAGAACTTCCTAGAATTTTGGTATTGTTGAGATTTTGTGAGATTTCCGAGCAATACATCCATGTCTAGATACGAGCAGGTAGAGGTGGCTCTGGCACAGATGTACCTAGGGGTAAAACCCGAAAACACCACTTCGAGCTAGACTCGAACAGGAACTGGTGCACGACAACGGGCCTTGCTGCACTCTTAGTTACGACACTCCCGGGGGATATGCTTAGGATAACTCTCATTTTCATTAAAAATCATTATGAAGGGTTTATGAGTATATACTTCCTCAAAGAAAACATTTTTATGATTATGGATTGTATCCATAAATAGTTCAATTTATGTTATGTGTTTTATAAGTATGGGATTATGTATTTTGATTCATAAAATGATCTAGTTTATGCCATTGTTTAGAAATGGCGCCCAGTGGAAGAAATGGAAACCATATCAATGCACACACTCCATGTTGGGATTGCCCTCATGCTCAAGATAATTATAGTGGAGCTGGTGATGCAACTGGTGCCGATCAGCTAATCACCATACTGGGACAACTCACTCAGGTTATGAATAATAACCTTACCCGTATGGAGTACCCTGATCCGTAGCATGGAGGATCAATGTTAGATCGATTCATGAGGCAACAACCACCAAAGTTCAATGGGAGTACAAATCCCTTAATAGCTGCGCAATGGATATTTTCCCTAGAGAAAATATTTCAGGCTTTGGGGAGTAGTGAAAGGGAAAAAGTTATCTTGGCAGTTTACCGCCTCACTAGAGATGCTGACCAACGGTGGTCATTGATTCAAAATATGAAGGAAGATGATGAAGTATCAAATATGGAATGGAGGGAGTTCAAAGATCTGTTTTTAGAAAAATACTTTCCTCGCGACCATCGAGTAGATCTGGAAAGGCAATTTCTAACTCTGAGACATAAGGAGGATGAGAATGTCACAAAGTATGAGGCTAACTTTACAAGGTTAGCAAGGTATGCTGGTGATTATATATGTAACCCAAGAAGTAATATTTATCGTTTCATTGATGGGTTAAAACCATTTCTCTATCGATCATTAGTCTCACAATCCTTCTCGTCATACGAAGACATTGTCTCATGTGCTATTAAGACCGAAAAGGAATTCTATAAGTCTTATGACTTTAAAGAAAAGAAAGAGAAGAAGAGGCCTGTTGATCAATCCGGGAATAGAAATAAGGGGAAGAAAGGAAAGGTTGAATATCCATCCTGTGGTAAATGTGGGAATAAACACCCCGGTACTTGCTTGAAGGGAATGGGAGTCTGTTAAAAATGTTGTGAAAAAGGCTACCAAGCTCGTGATTGAAAAGGGAAGAAGGAAGCTACCAATGATCAGTGCTACAATTGCAGGGAGATGGGGCATTATGCAAATGAATGTCCTAAGCGTCAGGAGAACTTACCTCAAAAAAGGCCAAGTGATCAAGGCTAGGCTTATGCTATCACTACTGCTGAGCTAGAATCTCCAAAAGACGTGGTGGCAGGTAATTTAATGGTTTCCTCAAGTTTAGAAAATGCATTATTTGATTCTGGATCATCGCATTGTTTCATCTCTTCCCATTTTTTTAAGAAAATTAGATATTTCTAATTTTATTTAACAAGGGAGTTGTCAGTTAAAACTCCTAAGGGAAGTATCATTGCAACAAAGTTTTGTGAATCAGTCCCCATTAGAGCACATAAATGTTTTTTATCTGCTGATCTCATCGTCATACCTATGATTGAGTTTGATATAATCCTCGGTATGGACTGGCTTTCGGACTATGATGCGAAGATTTATTGTAATAAGAAAGGGGTTACGATTCTTGATGATAATGATAAAGAACACATTATCTTTAGAGAAGAATCGTCACCACCTAATTCTTATTTAGATCCACCCCCAATAGCTCAACTAAATTCAATTATTGAGGAGGAAGAGAATGAAATAACTGTCGGTGAGGAAAGGAATGTTCAAATGGAGGATGTACCTGTTGTGAAAGAATTTTTAGATGTATTTCCGGAAGATTTACCTGGACATCCTCCAGAATAAAAGTTGAGTTTTCCATTGATTTAATTCCTCGATCAAGGCCTATATCAAAGACCCCTTATAGAATGGCCATTTTAGAATTAGTCGAACTAAAGAAACAACTAGAGGAATTGAGTAATAAGGGATTTATTCTCCCTAGTGTTTCTCCATGGGGAGCCCCTGTTCTTTTTGTTAAAAAGAAAGACGGATGTATGAGGTTATGTATCGACTACAGGGAGATCAATGCTATAACAATAAAGAACAAGTATCCCCTACCACGAATTGATGATTTATTTGACCAACTGCATGGAGCTCAATACTTTTCAAAGATTGACCTTCGATCTGGATACCATAAGTTGTGTGTGAAGAAGGAAGACATTCTAAAGACAACATTTTGAACTAGGTACGGGCATTACGAGTTTACTGTAATGCCTTTTGGATTGACTAATGCACCCTCTGTATTCATGGATCTGATAAATAGAGTTTTCAAGGAGTATCTTGATGAATTTGTGGTGGTATTTATTAATGATATCTTGGTATACTCCAGAAGCTACGAAGACCGTGAAAATAACTTGCGCATTATCTTGAAGACTCTGAGAAGAAATGAATTATATGGGAAGTTTAGCAAGTGTGAATTCTGGCTTCATGAGATTTCTTTTCTTGGCCATATTGTCTCTAAAGATGGAATCTCTGTTGATCCTTCTAAGACCAAGGTGATCCAAGAATGGCCAGCACCTAGGAGTATAACTGAGGTACGCAGTTTTATTGGTTTGGTAGGTTATTATCGATGTTTCGTCCAGAATTTTGCCCGATTGGCTAACCCATTAACGAAGCTCACATGTAAAGGGGTTAAATTTGTTTGGACAAAAGAGTGTGAAGTATGTTTCGAAGAACTGAAGAGAATATTAGTCAATGCTCCTATATTGACTCTACCATCAGGGAATGATGGGTTCATTATTTATAGTGATGCATCAAAGAAAGGACGTGGATGTGTCCTTATGCAGAATGATAGAGTTATTGCCTATGCATCACGACAGTTGAAAATTAATGAACAAAACTATCCTACTCATGATCTCGAGTTAGCATATGTGATCTTTGCTTTGAAGATATGGAGGCACTACCTCTATGGTGAAAAATGTGATATTTATACTGATCACAAGAGTTTGAAGTATATTTTCTCACAAAAAGAACTCAACATGAGGAAAAGGAGATGGCTTGAATTACTCAAGGATTATGATTATACGATACACTACCACCTGGGGAAAGCAAACAAGGTGGCAGATGCTTTGAGCAGAGAAGTCCATGGAGTTTTGAACATGATGAGAATTGAAAGGGATCCAATTTTGATGGATCTAGTGAAGATGGACATGGGAATAACCAGGGAAAGTGAAATATCAATGCTTTTTCAAATGGTTGCCAAACCATCTTTACTATAAAGGATTAAGAGTTCGCAGACCGATGATGAAGAATTTCAAAATAAGATTAAAGCTGTGAATGATGGGAGACTGAGAGACTTTGTGTATGAATATGGAATTTTGAAATTTGGGAAGAGACATTTTGTTCCTGATATTCCTGATCTAAAAAGGGAATTGCTAGATGATGCTCATAGTTCCAATTTCTCTATACACCCTGGGAGCACCAAAATGTATAGATATTTGAAGGAAATTTTTTGGTGGGACAACATGAAGAGGGAGATTTCTGATTTTGTGTCAAGATGTATGGTTTTTCAACAAATGAAAGCTGGAAGGCAACAACCTGGAGGAGTCATGCAACCTCTTCCCATACTGGAGTGGAAATGGGACAATATTACGATGGACTTTTTCATGGGGCTACCAAAGACTCGTAGAAGGAACGATGCAATATGGGTTATTTTTGATCCTCTTACCAAGTCAGCACATTTTCTTTCTATAAGAGAAGATCTACCCCTGGAACGTCTAGCAAGACTATATATTAATGAAGTTGTGAGACTTCATGGAGTACCCCTATCGATTTTTTCTACTCGTGATCCCCGTTTTACTTCAAGATTTTGGAAAAGTCTTCAGAAATCCCTGGATACTAAACTTCATTTGAGCACTGCTTACCACCCTCAGACAGACAGAAAATCTGAACGGACTATTCAAACCTTAGAAGACATGTTGGTATCTTTCTCACTTGACTTTCAGGGTACTTGGGATCAATATTTACCTCTAGTAGAATATTCCTATAACAATAGCTTCCATTAGAGTATTCAGATGGCACCATATGAAGCGTTATACGGAAAGAGATGCCGTACACCAACCTGTTGGGATGACATTGGTGAAAGAAAACTTGTAGGCCCAGAACTGGTGGAGGAAACGATTGAAAATGTGAAGATAATCCAAAATCACATCAAAGAAACTCAAAGTAGGCAGAAGAGCTATGCCGATAATCAAAGAAAGGATTTGGAATTTCAAGTTGGTGATCATGTTTTCCTGAAGGTATGTCCATGGAAGGGAGTCATACGTTTTGGTAAGAAAGGTAAATTGAGTCCCAGGAATATCGGACCCTTCGAAATTCTAGAACGAATTGGGGCTGTAGCTTACCGATTGGCAATGCCTCCAAGTCTCTCCAAAGTTCACGATGTGTTCCACATATCTCTGTTGAGGAAATACATGCCTGACCCAACGCATATACTCACCTATGAGGAATTAGAACTGGAACCCGATCCATCCTAATGTGAAGAGCCCTCCAGGATTCTTGATACGAGAGAACAAGTACTGAGAAACTGGACGACGCGTCTGGTAAAAGTTTTGTGGAGAAACCATAAGATGGAAGAGGCAACGTGGGAACCCGAGGAACATATGATGAAGAACCACCTGAGTCTTTTCATGTGATAACTATTATAGAAATTATGAGGACAAAATTATTTGAAGGAGGGGAGAATGTAACACCCCAAGCTTCTACGGTACGCTTCTCTTTGAATAATGTGATAGCGTGTGTTGTACGCAACATCGAGTTCTAACACACCACAACCAATCAAACTAGCCGTTATGAATAGTAATACCTACTTTTTGAAATTATATATATTTTATATTTCAAAATGGACTTCATTTTTAGATTCGGAATATCGAATTTATCCTAAGGTGAAATTTTGGTACTTTTCGGATAACTTTAATATTTTGATGAATAGTGAAAATTACTAAATTTTAATTAAAAACAACTTTTTTAATAAAATTATTAATAGTAATAAATTATGAATTTGAGTGGTTTTAAAGTATATTTAGAATATATTTTTACCATTTAATACAATGTTGGTCATTGGACATAATTTTACAATTAAACCAGACATAAACAAGTGTCAATCTTTTGATAGTTATTATCTCTTAAAAACACGCTTTTTGTTTTAACAATGGGAATTAATTTTAAATTAATTTCTGCCACTTATGTGTTTTTAATTTGGAAAAAAGGATTAAATATTTGGAATCAGGATTTTCAAATTGTGTAAATAAGTAACTTTTATTTTTAGACATTTTGAATAATTACTTCGGTAAATATTTTATTTACCATGGTTAAGGGTAAATCCGGTAAATAAGGGTTAAAAAATAATATTATAATAATACTAAATTACCCTAAAACGTGTCCTAGACTTATTGGTTGATACAGGTTCAATCATAGGCATCTTTGGGTCGATTTTGGGACACCATGGAGCCACTTGTAGTTGATAGGGACACTTAATTTTAATTAAGTTAAAATGAATACAAAAATGACACAAGCATATGTCTTTTATCAAAACAATTTTTACATAGGGTTATATATGTTGGATTTAAGACTATAAATATTAATTAGAAAGATAAAAAGATTTCCTAGATAATTATATTTTATTTATAATTTTTAGAGATTAAATAATTTAACTTATTTATGACACAATGATGATGCAGTAATTACCATAATAGTAAAAATTTAAAATAATTGATATTATAAATACCGAAATAAATATAATTTGAGACTTTTAATGATTTAAAATAATTTTCTAGGATAATATGACATATTAGGATTTATTTAATTAACTTTTTTCTAAGTAATAATTCTTTTATGAGTTTCACAAAAATCAACAATTGAATAGTTTCAAAATTGACATAAAAGAGTTTTTAAAACAAATATTATATTATTAATTGATATTAAATTCCTAAAAATCTAAGGTTCGGCCAAGAGACTTATCTCATAATAGGTGTATTATTAATGGACCACTTGGGGGTAGCTTGGATGTATATAGTAAGTTTATTAACCATATAATATAAAAATACAAAGAGACATTGTAAAAGTGAAACTAATTAACTTAGAGTTAATACTTAAAGATAAGGTTAATATAAGTACCCAAACCTGTCTAAATTCTATTGGTTGAGTGGTTTTCGACCTATCCCCACCTTAAACTTTGAATAATCAACTTTGTATCCATTAGAAACCGAATATAAATTTATTATAAATTAATATTTCTAGATTTTCCAAAGGTGCCCCTCACCCCTCTTATAAAAGGGCACTCCTGCTTCTCATTTCTTCACACCTTCAAAGCCTTTTGGTTCGGCCAAACTATGCCCCAATACTCTCCCAACTTCCCTAAATACAACCTAGAGGCCTTAGTTTGATCAGAAAGCCAACCTAAGGAGCCCTTTTGATCAAATCAAAAGGAAGAACCCGAACAAGAGGTAATGATTTCACCACCCTTTTCCAAGTTCCTTTCTTATTCCACTTCTTATTCCGTTGTTGTTACCATTATAAAATAATAAATCCAGTATCATATATATACTTTGATGTTATTATAAATATTGTACAACCATATTCACTATTTTATCCATCCTTTGAGTAATATGTCACTATACGTGCGTATGTACGGCTTACCGTCTCCACGTCGTGGTGTAATTGTTATTCAATAAATTATTATTTGGATGGGTATAATAATGATGTGTAACTCATGAAAATAATAAATATAACATGATAATGATTCTGTATATATTATATAACATCCAATTATATATTATTTTAATGTCAAAAGAATGATATTATCGCTCGTGCATACGTACGGACTACCGTCTCCACGAACGCGATGAGATTCATTCTCCATCGTATCCATTAAAGTATAATTATCATTTGATGATTTAAAAATGATGTTTAAGGACTTGATATCATTCTGGATATGAATAAGATACATCCTATCCATGACAAACATGGCTTATGTAACAAAACATATAAAAGAAAATGAGTAAGTTAACACCCGAAACGACGATAATTCAAAGATATTATTAACAAATCAATGTTAAAAGATCATATATGATATCATATTAATATATATGATTCCTGTATAATTTAATAACAATTATTTCACCATTATACAGGAGGTTAACCTACCCCAACCAAGGAAAAGTACAAGGTAAAGGTTATTTCACAATCTCTTCATTGTCCGAGGTTGTTTCTACGTAATAATCTACTGGGATCTCTTTATCAACCACATCCATGTTTCTTCAAAATGTATTTCAAAACATTTTTACTATTCACAAGAATATGGGTTAAAGTCATTTATACCCTCATTTGACTTTTTATAAGTGGTTTAAAAAGGAATCTTTCCATCGTTTTCCAAACAAGGTGCTTTTTAACCTTTTCGACAGAATTAAGGTAAGAATGTTTTTTTAACTTATACGGTGGGTGTAGTTATTTTCCGCCATTATAAAATAGTCGAAGCTTCCCTTACAAGCTTATAAGAATATTTTCAAAGAAAATGTTTTATTAAATGATTTCAAAAATAGAAAGATATATTTCTCTAAAAAGAGTTTTGATTTCATTTATGTCAACATCCTTTGATGGATTTTACGCTTATTTGAAGTTGATTTATTATGATACAAAACTTCTATATTGTATTGAAGGTTTTGTGATAGGTTTGACTATGGATGTGCTATTTTTATACCATTCATAGTTTATGATGAAAGTATTGACATTTTGTATGCTAGTTTTATTACGAATGTTTATGTTATGTTTAAACCTTTTCATATGGGAATGCATTGGACTTAATATGTGACGGGTGGAGCCCGCTATAGCTCCTCGATGCATCGGTAGGTCTCATGAGAGAAACTAGTGTCTTGGAACAAAGCCTTGACAAAATATTATTTGTAGTCTTGGCACGAGGCCTTGGCTATGTGGTTATGATAGTCTGGCATTATGCATTCCATCATTATGAAAGTGGTTATTGATATTGCATGTGATTATTCGATTAGTAGAATATCCATGTGAATAAGTAAATGACATTATTTTATTTTATTTTTTCCATACTATGTTGAAGTTCAAGTTTAAAAGGATTTTGTTTTAGTTAGAAACTACCTTAAATGTTTATTCTAATTTATGAAAGTTTCCTCTATTTTATTATCCTTACTGGGCATTTGAGCTCACCCCTTTTCTATGTTTTATTTTCCCAGGATTTGAAGAAGTAAATTATGAATGACCTTCAGGGATATTATGAGGAGTTAATAGTGTGGGATATGGAGACAATATGTTCTTGTAGTAGTTTTTCACTTTATGATGTAATGTAAAACTTTATGAATATATCTAGTGTTTCCAAGGCTACTAAACCAATCGGTCTTTCAAGAATTGATCTTTCTTGTGATCATGCAAATGTTATGTAATAATGCACCGACTCTAGGTAACTAGGGTCGGGGCGTTACAGAACAACCAAGAATCTCTAAAACCTAAATATCTATGACACCCAAAAACATCAAATAAGAGCAGTAAATACTCCAATAATTAGAAAAATCATTTTCTCAAAAGAGAAAACTCCTTGAAAAACCAAATCTCAACATATATATTTGAAATATCATCCCAAAGCATCAACTAAACCAAAAAACACTACCACCACTAAGAAACCTTCACGAAATAGTCATTGACCACCACTATTTTGTAGGAGAAAAAAATACATAGTCCAAATAAACAAATCTATGGAACTATCAAACTGTCAAAAAATGATATCTGGTCCACTTTGGAGTCCATGATAAGTATTTAAAATTCACTATAATAACAAATTTCCAACACTAATCATTTTATTCTATTCTATTCATGAAATGCATCCACATAAAAAAAATGTTGAAGACAACCTCAACTATAAACCTTCCAAATATATATTTTATATTAAAAAATAGATGACTATACCATGGTAATAATAGAATACATTAAAAATTCTCAAACAAAAATCCTAGGGCCAACACTAGGGGTTCCAAAAATACTGGATCCACATATATTGAAACCCATTAGAAGTAAGGGGTTATAGACAGATCCCACCAACACCATCCCAAACCTTACTAAACCATATAAAACAATAACTAGATGGTATTTTATGATATTGATCTACAAGGAATAATAGTTGAGAAAAATAATGATAAAATCATACATGCTATAGAGATACTAGATCAATGGGATCGTTTAGAGGGTGTATGGGTAAATTAATGATATATAAATTTTTTAATATTCTTTATAAACAAACTTTAACCCTTATCAGAGTGAAATAATTTACTATTAAACTGAAAAAAGAATAAATATATATGAAATATATGAATTAAAGGGCTTACTACATTTTTTTATTTGTTAGTCCTTAACATGATTTGGTAAAACCCATGATCAGATGACCTAGTATTAAAACTTTATAAACCATAGAAAGCATTAAAAATCTTTAGAACATTCATAGTAAGTCAAAATATAATTTTGGTGCATATCAAATTAACATAATTATATAAAAGGTTTAGTTAATAATATATAAATCTTTCTCAAATAGATAATTATTTAGTTATTGGGTCTGTTGAGTTCCTCTTCACTATAGAATTCATATAAAAAATAGCATGAGACAACATCGCAGGTTGACTAAATCTGCATAATAATTTTTTCCCTCAAATAACAATAGAGGAATCAACCTCTCCCTTATTACTCTTCCATGTGAAAACATCATATCTCCTGCACGTAATTTATTTCATTATATATCATACCAATTTTTTGACTCCCTATATTAATAACATTATTCAAGGAATACACTTGAAAATAATGATATTTATTTTTCACTACAGATCAGTATTTTAACTATAAAAAATATAGTTATAATAATTTTAATTTTAATCTTAATGGAGACTTGGAAATGATTTTTCTAAAACTCTAATATTTTCATTCTTCGTAACCAATGAATAACTAAATGTAGAATATTCCATTTAATTATTTAATTATTCCTCACTATTCTATTGAACCTATATTTCTTCCATGATGAATGAAGTAAATTTTATTCATTTATTTCTAATATTTATTATATATTATAATAAAAAAACTTTATCATTAATGACAAAATCCTTTATAAATATTATCACTTCTCCAATGTTTCATTCATATTCTTCTCACTCCACGATAAAACAGATGATTTTAAAATACAAATTAATATAAATACATGCATGTATATGTGATCACATATTATTCACACGCCTCATGAAAAATCATAGAAATATTTTTATTATTCAATACTCAATAGAAAATCTGAATAACAATAATAATTATCAGGGTATTTTTTTGAATTACTAACTCAAAACCTGACATCTGCTAGATTTAACATTCTTCAAAATCTATAATATTAGGGAAACATTTATTTTTCACCTAGAATATTCATTAAAATTTGCCTTGATCTTGATATACTAAATGAATAAACCAAATTTATCATGTGAAGCAATGGTCATTCCCTAATCCATATGAGTAGAGTCAATATATTGCATAAATTCATGGTTAGTGGATCGACCATTTGTTAAGGATTCATCATAAAACCTCTTCTAATCTCCTTCCCATTGATCATGAATTTATCAATATAAATTTCCATAAATTATTTTATAAATTTTCTCAGATATTCATAGATCTATATGAAATTTCAATAGATCTTTAGCTTACCCTTACATAGGTTCTAAATTTAAGCCTGGCCTTTACGTGAATATGGATATCTATATAAAAAATCATATAAAACATATAGATAACTTTACTTGTGTAGAGTTTTAATTGGAAACATATTAATATTTCTTAAATAAATGGAGATTATTTTTTATACATGTTATGTAATCCTCTGGTAAACTTTTCACAGGTAGAGAAATCTTAAATAAACCTTTATGTAGTTATTGTATTTTAATTTTACAAGTGAATAAAAAAATAAATGACCTTTATAAGGGTAGTGAAAATTTCATATTACCATTATGAATATAGAGTAATGTTTTGATTAACAATACATTGGTATGAAATTATACAATCTAATTGATACTACGTAAAAATGATTAACAAACATGTAATTGCCTCTTTAAACAACTTTGGAAATTGTGAGAATAATTCTAGTGTACTTCCATATTTATACTTTAGAAATTATATAGATATTATATCTATACTAACCAATAGTTTACCATTTTTTCATTTAATATAAGTTTTATAATAATCAAATTTAAAATGAGTTAATCATTTCCATAAAATTATAATAAATAAATAAGATCTACTCCAACTTCTCTTTATTGCTTCTACATTTTTAGGTTCAAGAAACTCTATCTTTGGATTTTATTTACTAATAAAAAAATTTTAAAATCACTATGAAACTAAAATCTCTAGAAACTGGTAAACATTAAATAATTCTAATTCATGTTTTGAGAACATGGTGTATAAAAGAAGAAAATTTAAGAATCATTACATTTTTTCTATAAAACAATTGTGGCTAATATTCTACTTCTATAAACATATTTTTACATTCTTTAGTCAATACTACATCCTCAAATATATATATCTTAAACCACTAAAATATATCTACTAATTAATAAATTAGTTCTTGAAAATTATTAAAAGTAAATTCCTATGGTCACTTCAAAAAAGTATTAAAATAATCTCTAAATTAAAAGATAAAAACATACCCCTTATGAAAAAATCCCCAAAATTAGATGCACTCTCATAAGGGAAACATATACCAATGGATAATCAGACTCTAAATAGTCTCCCCCTTTGAAAAGAATCGAAGAAAAATATATGTAAATATTTATGTTTTCATTTATCCCCCCTTTGAAAAAAATAACAAAAGATAATATGAGAGTGGATATTGAACAACACACATTATAATTTATATACATGTGACTGAACACCAAACATCAACCTATGATTTTGAAAATCATCCTATATTTTTTTAATAGGTATATAATTTTAACCTTTTTATTAATATACTAAAACTACAATTAATTTCATTCTATAAAATCTTTGATAAAGTGATATTTAAAATCATTGTTCTTAATTATTTATTGCTAAAGAAGGTTATTTATCATATTTACAAAACATTGATTATATATTCCTTAAATAATTGGTATCTTCATCACATATTTCAAACATTATAATTGTGTATTTATCCACATTAAAGGAGCTATTTCTAGAGTCACTACCACATACTCTACCTCAAATGAGTTTAAATTCAAAGAACTATATTTCTTAGAGTTCCAACAAACACACCTATAAAATATGAAAAAATAAACTATATGTATGTTAAATCTATTAAACATAGTACTCCTAATACTGAACTTCATAAAAAAATTAAAATTTACTTTTCATCCATATATAAAATCATAATATATTTTACCCTTTATTATCTAATAATCCTTTTTCCAATAAAAATGGTCCTATTTTAGTTCTCATTGATATCTAACATAAAGGAAGATATCATATATTAAATATAAGATGAAAATTTTATTGTATAATGAAAATACAACTAACTTTCTAAATTCTATAGGATCAATATCATGCCCTTTTCCATCTTTGGAAATCATTGTTTCCACTGTAATGGGTTTTAAACCATGCTTCAAATTTATTATTGTTGACCCTATCAATAATTCTGTAGAACATTTCTCTTGAAAAATAAAGGTATTCTCTTTCTTATATGATATTTTAACCTGATAATTTATATATTCTCTCCGAATATAGAAATTCCAAAAAATTTATTTTTGTCCTTTGAAAACATATTAAATATTCTGTCTATATTTTGAGAACATAAAATATCATCTATATAAACTATTATAATATAGGATATGTATAACACCCTCATTTTCAGGTAATTAATCATTTATTTATATTAAATATATATATAATTTATTTGGGTTATATTTGAAAAGTATTGGAGGAGTTCTGGAATCTTTTTGGGATTTTCGATAGGTGCACATTTTGATAATGGTTAATAGATACCATGAAACACCTCTTGTAAACCATTAAAAGGAAAAATTGGGATCTAAGTAAGAATATGATTTTCAATGTCTATTTTCATTCGAGGTGAGTGATCACATGTTCTTCAAAAACTCTCCCAGGTTTGTACATCATCATTTTGGGTTGGATGGAAAGTTATCAAATTGACACATAGACACTTTTTCTGATACTTTAATGGGTTAGTGATGCTTCATATAACTTGGATTTGTCAATGAGGTCTATTTTAGTTTATAATGTGTTTTATGTATCTTAATTGAAAATGTATCAGTATGATAATGTCTATGTGATTCAATGGGATCACATTGACCAAGATCAAGATGCTATGTCAGTTCATGTGCAAAAATATATTGTGGATTGAAAAGAGAAAGTATTTAATTGGAAAAGGATTCATCTATTTCATGTAAAATAGTTGCATGGAATGATATAGAAAATTACTTGGGAATGGGAAAGGTAAACGATTGAAAATTGGCCTAAACACCTAGTTTTAGGGAATTAACCCTTTATTGGTGTATTTTTAGTATAAATATTATTTAGGTTGTGTTATGGATGTCTTTAAAGTGTTTTTAAATTCTTATGTGACATTATGTAGGTGAATAACTTGAGCATGATTAGTGAAAACTGTACAACAACTCTGGGAAACTATGAAAAATGAAATGGTGGGATCTGGGTAGCGAGGTATTTAGTTGAACGGTTTGGGAAGGCCATGTGGCCACCTAATAGAAACTGTGTGATGTTGAATAGAGGGGCTGAGAATTATTGGATTTCAGTTTATCTAATTGTGTGATCCAACCACGCAAGGGATGATCAGAGGTAGTGGCTGGCGCATAGTTAAGCCTCAATTTTTCTAATGCTGGGACCCAACTGTGCGATGTTCAAAATTAGATCCTAATATTATGAATGTAACTCAGTTTAACCCATTAATCCCTTATTTTTCCTTAATATGAGGAAAACTTAGTTTTATCTCCTAATAAAGGTAGTAGAGACCCTTCTCCGTGATCCAAGAGTGATCTATTAGTGATTCTTTGCTTATTGGAGGCATGTATTCTTTAGTAAGTTCATGTTATTAGGGTTTTCCTTAGATTTCATTTGGTTCCCTCTCTTGGATATATGAATATAGTATGTTTGGGATTTATTTATGATGTTTGATTCCAATCATGATGATATATGATTGTTTGGTTGATAAGGAACAAGATATATTGTGGGTTTTGGAAGATCTAAGTCAATTGTGTTGAAGAATTTATGATGTTCTTTATTTTTTCCTATGTGTGCGAGGTAGGTGGATTCACTCTCAGATCCTATTATTAGTAATTGAAGTAATTATTACAAATTTATAGAATTTTTAATTTTAATTCTGAAATTTACATGAAATGTTTGCTAGATACCGTATTTAGTGATGGTTTGTGAAATTATGGAATTTTTTTGTTATGTAGTGTGATTTATTTCATGAATTTAAAATGGTTTTTTTAAAATATGAATTTTTTAGATTCGTGGAAATGGTTTGATTTAAATTTTTTTAAAAAGATATTTTTTTATCTAAAAATCATGAAATGGTTCTTTTTCATTGTTTTTTCGTAATTAGTTGGAGTATATTCATTTTCATTTACATGACCGTGTGGAAGCGGAATGTGCCATTTGTGCACTTGGTATATGGTTGTCTTATGACGTATTGGTGTATAGACAAGAAACCTCTCATGATTACAAAACTATCAACTATGCATTAATGCGTGGGTGTGTTGATGAGTGGATGTGTGTAATGGAATGGGTTGTTCCAAATGTAATGTCAGAAATAGTTTCAAGGAATTATTTGTTGCTTTATATGGAAATTGGTCAGTTTAGAAAATGGTATTTCATTGATATTAAATGTTTTTAACTTTTTTATATAAATTTAATAACATGTTCTAAACTAGTGGAATGTGTAGGTAAGTCACTTGGAGAAAAATGATTGAGTTTTATACACACCCATATTTGTGTACTTTTTTTTTCATTTTTATATGTGATACACTGAGGCATGGTTAAAGGAAAGGCATCACAATTATTTTATGAAGCATCTTGATAACACGGGTGTTATTGTAGAGTTAGATCTTGGATCATATTGGGACCTATGGAATTTTGTCTTTAGAGTGTTTCAGTTTGTTTTTGGTTTTGGCTTATGCTTTGTACTCTGATATGGTTTTTGGTTGTATTTGGTATTATTTTCAGTTGGTATTACATTGAGTTTTATTAAATTTTACTCGTGGATCATATAGTGGTGTTTAGTGATGGTTATCTTGGTTGGTAGTTTTATTTTCAATGTGAAAATCATCCCAAAATTATTTATTAATCCCTTGGCATTCATTTATAGCCTTTATTATCTTTGGGATGCCAGCTGAGCTACAATATCTCCCCTATTACTTTCCAAGACAATAAAGAGGGGAAAGTTATTAAAAATGGTATTATTCTCGGCCAGTCCATCATTCATTTAGGGAAAAATTGTATTGGTCTGTTGGATTTGGATTTTGTTAATAAATCTTGTTACTCCTTGATTTGTATTGGTAGCAATGATTAGGATCCTCAAAACAAGAAATGTAGAGCAATAAGAGTCATAATAAAAATATTTATGGTGATCCTCACTTTTCTAGGGAGTTGGGTATATAAGTGATTAGAGAGACTTATAAGAGTTATAATCTCATTTTCATGGGTTGAGATGATGAGAATATAATGACATTCATTTATAGAAATGACTACCCTCTTAGATTTCGAAATTCATTTTGAGCAATAGATTGGGATTTGAAGAAAACATGTTGATTTTTCAAAAGAATTGAAATTTTTTTCAAAATCCATATTTTGAAAATGCATGGTAGTGGTATTTTAAAAATGTTTATACTATCAAAAGCATGGGGGAATTTTAAATAATTGTTTAAAACTAGAAAAATGATGAATTTTGGAAATCCTAGATGAGATATGAGTGATACGATGATTTTGAAATTGGTATGCCAGTTGTTTTTAGAGAATGAGACTAAATGGAATTTTCTTTTGAACTTTTCAACAAATAAGTCCTTCATGACATTAGGATTGGGAGAAAAATATAATTTTTTATCTTAAACCAAGAGAACTTCTTAGTGATATATTATACATCAAAATTTATGAATTTTGTTTTCCTTTCACCCAGATTTGCTGATGGAGTAACCTTGAAGGAAATAATTTTTTAATAAGAATTTATGGAAGAAAGTTTCTTAAATATTTCTGTTATATTTATTACAAATTATATAGGGATATTCTATATAGAGATGATGAAAAAAGAGATATATATGGATCTATGGGTGTAGGATGCTTGTTGATACCTATGGATAATGGGTGGAACTCTAATTCATGAAATAATTGAAAGAGGGACACCTATTTTTAAGGTTGTTTATGACTCAGAATCAGACAACTTGATCAGAGAATCTTCCTCTAAAACCATAGAACAAGACTGATTGTTTTCAATGTGGTTCTTTTGATCACATGAAGATACATTTCATAGTACCACCTATAGCATGCGAAAAATTCAACGAGATGGGTCATCTTTAGTGATATTTTCATAGTTCTCTAAGGTCGGGTTTTATGGAAACATATCATGTTTCACAGAAGTCATATTCATTGATGGGATGGGGATTTCCAAATAATTATCCTCATTAGAACCGATCTAGGCATTGCGATTATAGGAATACCAAGACTCTTTAACAAGGTCAATATCAACATGAAAAAAAATTAAAAATTGTATAAATTAAATAATTTTATAGAGATAAGAAAGTGATTAATGTTGATCAATATCATCCATTTATAGAAGGATGTATGACTCTTTTTAATTCAACCCTTATGCCTGTTGTGTTTTCTATAGCTTCATCCCATTCATTTATTTATTCACATTCTGTTTATCTTATGGGTTTTCTTATTTATATAATTATTTCTATTTGGTAACATCAAGATATTATTGGGAAAAGTGAACATCCGACCTTTAAGTGAAAATAATTCTCTATAAAAATTGACTAAGTTGAGTGGATATGGGTTTTATCTATTCTTGATATGGATGTATATGAAACAGTCTTGTCAATGGATTGGTTGAAAAAAAATCAAAGATCACATTAACTGTTACACCATGATGGGTTAGTTTTATGAATGAGTATGGCATTGAGCATCTGTTTTGAGGACACTGGAATTTAAATACAATTTTATTAGCCTTTTTTGAACTACATGTTAGATATACATAATACCAATTAGTATCTTTAATATTGACATCGGTTGTTGAGATAGAAAATTGCAGTTTTCATCAATTTTTTATTAGTTTCATGAAATTTTTTATGAAATATTCTTTGTGTTTCCACCCAAATAAAAAGTTGAGTTTACAATTTACTGTTACTAGGGACCAGTCCTATCTCACTTCCATCTTATCGGATGACACCAAAAAAATTAAGGGAATTGGATATTTAGTTGGAAGAGTTTAAAAAAGGGTTCAATTGGAATTGTACGTCTATTTTGGAAACACTGGTTTTGATTAAAAAAATATGGATGAAACTCTTTGTTTCTGTGTGGATTATTGTACGATTAACCAAGTTATGATAAAGAATAAATATCCACTTGCACACATTGATGATATGTTTTACTAATTGAGGGAATCTAATTGGTTCTCTGAAATTTAGTTTGTTATGTGATATCACCAATTGTATGTTCAGAAGGAGGATATTCTAAAAACATCTTTCATGTGTAGATATAGACCTTACAGGTGTGGGGTTATGCCTTTCAGTATTAATAATACAATAGATGCCTTTATAAAATTTATGAATTGAATATTTAAATGGTATCTAGGTTCTTTTTTGTGTGTTTGTGGTCGATATATTCGTGTATTTAATGACAAGGGGTGATCTTGTAAAAAACTAGGCTTTAGTGTTGGTTACTTTGAAGGATCATCATTTGTATTCCAAAATAGCAAAGTGTATTTTTAGGAATTAACAAGAACGTTTCTTTGGTAATGTTATCTCTAAATGAGGTGTTTTTTGGGATATATAAAGGAATGAGGTTGTGATATATTGGAAACCTCCAAATAATGTTTTTGAGATACACAATTTCATTAGCTTATTTAGTTATGAATGACATTTTGTTCATGATATTTCATTACTAGCATCACCAATGATAGCTTTGATGAGGAAAAATGTTCCATTCTAATAGAATAAGGAATACCATAATATTATGATGACCTTAATGGTCTTATTATATTAGCACAAAAATTGATGTTTCTATAATTAGAAAAATGGTATGCGGTGTATTATGATTCTTCAGGTTCTAGGTTGGGACATGATCCATAGAAGGGATATCATTATTTTTCTTATAGATCAAGATAGTAATAGTTTTATGTGAAAAAAAATCCCCAATACAATATTTGAAATTGGATACTGTATTCCATTATCTAAAGAGTTTCCACCATTACCTCTTTGGTGAGATATTTATGATGTTTACATGTCATAATAGGTTGAATTTTTTTTCTCACAATGGGATTTGATTCTGAGATAAAGAGGATGAATGTAGTATTATAAAATGTTTGACTTTGACATGATGTATACCCTAGGTAAAAAAATACAATGGTAGATGAATTAAGCATGAAGTTCTATAGTCATTTGGAAAAAAGGATTTAGATCAATTGCTGATTATATCGGTGATAACTGATATGAACTTGGATTATAAATACCATGGTATTGTTTCATTTTTCATTCCAATTTCTTTTGTACTTGATTTGGTTTATATTTTTAAAGAGGAAAAGAATCAGAATCAGAATGTGTTTCGATGAGGTCAAATTTAAATGTTGGGGAGATAATTAAGGGTTGAAATATTGACAAAGCATCACAATTGTGTTTTCTAGATCAGATGATTGTACAAAATTCTTGTTAGAGAAAACTTCTTCATGATATGCATGATTCAAGATATTATGTTCATCCTAGAATACAAAAAATATATATGTAATTATAATATCAATAGTAGTGGGTTGGTATGAAATGAAAAGTAGATGAATTTGTGATGAGATGCCACACCTTTTAGTAGGTTAAGGTAGTGTACCGACAACCATTGGGAATTTTATCATCTTTGTTAATTAATATTTCGTGATATGAGAAGATGACTATAGATTTTGTTACAGGTCCAATAAGGACAATTTAGAAACAAGATATCAAATGGGTGATAGTTGATTGAATCCCAAAATTGGCCCATTTCATTCCTACTCTTGAATCTCATATAGAGTATGAAGTATCCAAAATAATAATCCCAGAAGTGGTAAAGAGGAAAGGTGTAATAGTTTTGATTGAATGGAATAGAGATCGAAGGTTTTTTACCTCATTTCTAGAGATATTTACTGAAAGAAATTTGGAATTTGTTCATTATGAGCATGATTTATCTTTATAATATGTATATGAAATCTATAAGGACAATACTAATATTTAAAGACATTATTATAGATAGTGAAATGTGTTTTGGTGGCTCATCGAAGGAACACGTACTATTAAAGCAGTTCTAATAAAATAATAGTTATCAAGCCTCCATATATATGGTTCATTTTGAATCATTGTATTAGATTCATTTTCTTCGAACATTATTGGGTGGGAATGGGCGAGACTTCACTTGTTAGACCAAGACTTGTGAAAGAGACAATAGATAAGATTCATTAGATCATGAAAAGGATGTAAATGGATCATAACTGTTAGAAATTATGTGTGGATCATCATTAATGACCATTGTAATTTTAGGCGAGTGATCAAGTGTTATTGAGAATATCTTTGAGGTATGGGAATTGTCATTTTTGGAAGGATGGAATTTTATTTCCTAGATTCATAGTCCCTTTTGATATACTTGAATGTGTTAGTGAGGTGAAAAATTGGCTGGCCACACCACCAAAGTCTAGTTTAGTGGATAATTTTTTTCATGTATATTAATTGAAAAAGTACCAAAATGATCCTGACTATTTGGTTTGATGGGATCATGTTGACCTAGAGAATGATTTTACTTTGGTTCACATTCATGTATGGATTGTGGATAGGAAAGAGAAGGTATTTCATGTGAAAATTATTGGTCTAGTGCATGTTTTATGGAAGGATGGCTAGATCCCAGAAGAAACATTGGAATGGGAAAAGGAAGTGCTAAAAAATTTCCCAAACTCATTCAAGAAAATGGTTGATTTCAAAATTTTATGGATGAAAAGGCCAATGGTGGGGAAAATGTGGCACCCCCAGTTTCATGTAGTTAACATTTTATTTATTAATTTTAATTATATAATGTTTTATGTTTATTTTTTCATATTGGGGAATATTTTTGGAATGTTTTTGGGGATTTTATGGAGGTTCATGAATTAAGAACAATTATTATAAATTTCACATCACCTCTATAAAATCGTACAAAGGGAAATAATGGTATATAGGCAGGAACATAGTTTGACCAAATCTTTTGTCCATCCATGAGAAATCATGTGATATTGAATATAAGATATGAGAATGGTCGGAAGAGAGTTTGTATAAATGTGAGAGACAACAATGTGAGGGGTGTTCAGTGGCAGTGGAAAATCCATTAATAGCACACAGTTTTCTTGAATATACTCCCTATCCATGCAGTGTCAAAAATAATATCTAGAAATTGTCTATTTATATAATTTTGTCTGATTAACCCCTTTTCCCCCTTAATAAAAATCTAACTTGATTTTCTATTCTTTCAGAGGATTTGGAGACCCTTCAACTTGATTTGGGAATGATCCATTGGTGATTCTATGTGTTTTGAAGGCCCAAGTTATTTAAAAAGTGTCCGTTCAATGCTATAAAACCATCCTTTATAGTGCTAGAAATGGAATTAATCAACATTAGAAAAGAACTGACTATAAGAGAGAGGATACAAGTCTTTGTCTTTTATCAGTGTTGAAAAATCATAGATAAAGGGCTCCTCTAGGGGAACTCAAAAAAATCGATGATAAATGGGAACTTTATAAGCTCTTTTAAAAGTGCTGATAAAGGGCCATAATATAGTGTGTGGTAACAGTTCAATACAACACTACTATAGTGTGCTATAACAGCACACTATAGAACCAAAACCACAATAGATATCATCAAGAGAATAAGTCCCAATAAAGATTTTAAATGAAATTAAATTTACAACACAAAAAACAAGAAAAAAAACTCTATTATAGATATTTCAATCATTGGTTCACACACTTATATAAATACAAATTGTTACTTATATTCAACAACAACAACGTTCCATTATCTTTTAATCCTAACCCGAATCATGCTATGGAAAAACAAACCAGCATAGATCAAGAAAAAGAACACACATTTATAATAAAAAATCATTTTATTAGTCACAATATAAAGAAATAAAGTAACATAAAGTGTAAATTTAAATAAAACCCATTAAAATTTTAAATAAAAGGACACACTTGGATTTATACCAGTCACACCATGACTCAGAATAATTTGAGGCTAATACAAACCCATCTCTAATGGCATGGGGATCATTTTCTTAATGTATTAAAACAATCAGAATGTGTTTTCTACATTTTGTGTATTTCAGTTGTCTTTTTTTTAATTAAAATTTCATTTTAAAATGGAAACAAACACTTCTGAAACATTTAGATATCATCATATATTAGTTTTATGTGAAATAGATTCCTACACATCTAAAATAACATTTTAATAGTTCTCTATATTATCATGAAAATCTGAGCACATTTGATTTATTTTCCTTGAGTGACACTTTTTGAAATAAAATGTCAATTTTAAACTCATAACGGACACTCTGAGTCATACTGGGCACATCGTGTATACGATTGAGTTGTTGTCGATTCCTATACATCTCAAATGACATGTGGATCATTATTATAAATTATAAAAACAATTAAAATGTGTTTTTTTGTTTTGATTGGGAATGTTTCCCATTATACTAAAATTAATGATAATTTTAAATAAATAGACGCACTTTGAGTCATACTGGTCACTCCATGTGTCAAATTGATGTTCAATTGATTCCGACACATACCAAATGACTTATGGATAATTTTTAATAAAGTATTAAAACAATATGAATGTGTTTTATTAGTTTTATATATGTCACAAATCGTTTTTACTAAAATTTCATATTAAAATTGTAACATGCACATTGACTCGTATCGATCACATTGTTTATTAGATTTCTCTTCGGATGGTTTATACATATAAAAAATGGCTTAGGTATTTTTTTACTAACGTATTTAAAAAATTTGAATGTTTTTTCTTGGTTTTGAGTAGGTCAATTGTCCTTTTTACTAAAATTAAGGTCAATTTTATATAAAAACACATACTTGGAGTCAAATCTATCCGACCATACATCATATTGAGGTGTGGATAATTAATTAATGTCTAAAATCACTTGTGCATATTTTTCCTAATATATAAAATCAATATTAAAGTGTTTGATTGGTTTTTAGTAGCTCAGTTTTTTTTACTAAAATTGATGTGAATATTAAATAAAGATGCACTTAGAGTCAAACCAATCACTCCATGCATCATATTGAGGTGCAGATGTTTCCTACATGTTCCAAATAACTTGTTGATTTTTTAATAAATTATCAAAAAAATATGAATGTGATTTTTTTTGTTTTGAGTATGTCACTTGTCTTTTTTTAGCAAAATGTCATTTTAAACATTAGACACATATTTTGACTCATACGGATCACATTATAAATCAATATAAAGTGAGACAAATTCCTATGCATCAAAAATGATTTATTAATTGATTCCCTATATTATAAATAAAATAAAAGAATATTTTATCAGTTTTTAGTGTGTGAAAATTTTCAAGTCAAATTTCGATTTTAAACTGATAACTGACACTTTGAGATAGTTGTATATTTAACAAAAATTAATGTAAATTTAAAATATAAATAATTACTTGGTGTCATACCGGTCACAATGTGTATTTAATTTAGGTGTGGCTCATTCCTACACATCCGAAAGTCTCAAAACATTCCTAACTTGAAATGTTACCATGATTTCCATTTCCTTATTTTTTGAGATTCCAGCAATGCATGAGCATCTTTGAACAAGACACATCAACTCAAAAAAGAGAATCCACCATTATATGAAAAAATAGTATGAGTAATAAAAAAATGAAATAAATTAAACATAAATATGAAATAATTCATTAATTCTATGAAAAATTATTTTACAATTAATATATAAATATTACCTCTATGATTTCGTAGTGGAGGAAACTTGATGGAAAGTGATAAATGTCAACACTGAAGGGGTGATAGGTTTAGAGGGAGAATTCTGTTGATGTTTTTGTGTAGAAAGTTATTAAAAATGGATAAATCACCTCAAATAAAACAAAAGAAAACAAATGTATAAAAACAATTATTATGTTTTTAATACTAAAATGGAATAAATTTAACATAAATAATAAAAAATAAATATTAATTCTACAGGAAATGATTTTTCTATGAAAAAGTCAAGATTAACACTATGATTGAGGATATGTAGTGTCTTTTCTCTTCCTACAAATGTAGTGAAGGTAACATGAAATAACATGATAAATTCTCTGCCTTAGGATTGAAAAGTTTTTTAGGGATAATAAGAAAGAAATTTGGATAGAGCTCCCCAACTTGAACAAAAGAATCCACCTGTATAAGAAAATATTTAATACATGAGTATTACTAAAAATAAATAAATTAAACATAAATATATAACAAAAAATTGATTATATGTAAAATTATTTTACAGTGAAATAATCAGTATTAACTCTGTTATTTGGAAGAGATTGATATATTTCTATTTCTACAAAGGTAGTTGTTGTAACATTAAATAATATGATAAATTAACCACTATAGGTATGAAATGTTTTTAAGGGAGAAGAAGCATGAATGGTGGACATGGGACCCTGACTTGAAAAATATAATGAAGCTATATAATAAAACAACTATTATGTGAGTAATAATAAAAAGAAATAAATTAAACAAAAATGAAAAATAATACATTAATTATATGGACACTGATTTTACTATGTAAACATCATGATTACCGCTTTGATTGAGCATAAGAAGAATCATTTCTCTTCCTCTAAAAGTAGTGGATGTAACTTGAAAGAAAGTGATAAATGCACCACTGTAGGGGTGAAAAGGTTTTAGTGGTTAATAATCATGAAAGTTGGACATATTACACAAAATATGACCAAAAAAATACACCTGTATAAGGAAGAAATTATTATGTGAGTAATAATTAAAATAAGTAAATTAATTTTAAATATGAAAAAATAAATTAATTATATAGATAGTGATTTTACTATGAAAACACATAGATTAACTTTGTGATTGAGAAGAGACATCATTGTTTATATTCATGTAAAGGCCTACAAAATGGATAGAGATCCTTTTAAATAATAAAAATCTGTATAGAGTAATGGAAATTTAATGAATGCTTCATTATATAATTTTTTAAAATATATAATCTATATCATAAAATTAACATGACATGTTTACGAAGGGTTTCATTCATTATAGTTTGTTCTTATATCATGTGCATAATTCAATGTCTTCATTAATTGTAAAACATTTAATTCATATAATGTTAATTTTGTAGAGAACATATAATATTATAAAAAAACAATTTTTTAAAAATACTTTTACCTTTTAAATACACCCTTTTAATTTTTTAAATGTTGCAATGATCTCGCTCCTCTATCGTGACTCCAAATCCCCTCCTTGTGGTCCCATCTAACATACATGTCATTTTCTTCATTAGGAATGACATAAACTGATTTTTATGTCCCAATGAAAGGGTCACCCTCGATTGAATTTTCATTTGACTCAACATTTTCTTTAGTCTCTAGGAGGATAATAAACCAATTCCTATTTTTTGGATAAGTGGCATAAAATACATGAACTACTTGTTATATCATTATGCACGACTCATCTTTTTCCTCTTCCATAATGAAATTCACCTTCATAATTCTAAATTCATTAACTTTTATAGCATTGATATTGTCATCCAATTTTAAATGGAAAATAGGAACATGAAATTTTGTATAGTCCAACTTTTATATGTTTTCAATATATATGACATATTTTCATGAATTGGATTTCTATTCTTAGAACCAGATATGTGCATTGATTCATCCATGAGAGTGACACCACTGTTTTTCATCATACTGAAGTAATCATGTTATTTTTTATAGAATGTATAACCATTGATTAAAAAACCAGTGTAATATATATATTTTCATTCGGTCCACTCTCTATCCATTGATGTCATTTGGAAATTGAAATCACACTTTTCATATAACTACGTATAAATTTGATCTCTAAACCATCCTATAAACTATTGATTATGTTTATTTGATATCCTTCCTTCATCCCTTGATGGATTAAAATCTATAATAATTTGATTATATAATTCAATTTATGGATCAAAATATTAACTATTACATAATATGTAATGATATACATGCTCCCACTCTGTTAATTTAACTATAACAGCATATATTTTGAAAATCCCTTCACTCATAAGGCAATCGCTATGATGATACTTTGGGAGACCAATGCCTTGAACATATGATAAGTAATCGGTATAAAATTAAAAATCTTCTTCAACAATAGATTTTTCTATAATAAAACCTTTTAGATAACTTCGATTCTTAACATATCCTTCCAAAATATTCATATATCATTCTATGGGGCACATCCATCTATAATGGACATCACCACGTTGTTGATCCTCTCTGGAAAAGTGAACCATCAGGTGCACCATTGTATCAGATAATTATTATGGGAAGAACACCTCTAATTCACATAATATGCATGCAATATCATTATTCATGATATAAAACTTTACCGGGTATACAACATTAGTGCATATGGCTTTGAAAAAGAGGCAGAGTCTGGTTGACGTATGTCATACATTTTGAGGAATAATGCAATGGAATGAAACATGTATTAAATATTTCATCGAAACACATATGTACTGCGATTTTAGTCCTTGTAACATAAAATTAGTCATTTATATGACATTATATATATATTATGAATATCCCTGTAGATATTTTACACCAGTAAAGAAAAGGAAAATTTCAATTTTCCTATCTGGATAGTGTGAGCTATTAGAAGTTGTAATGTCCCCCTTTTACCCAAATCTAGTGATAAATCTTCCAATATCACCATTTAAATCACATCTAACCTAGCCTTATTGGCATATTTCATTTTTCATGGAACATTTTCAAAAATTCCAATTACAATATCAAAAAAAAATTATTTTGCATGCAAGAAATCAAGAAAATGTTAGACATTCAAAAAATTCTAATATGGTAATTCAAATAAAATTGATCTCTTCTTCCAACCTTATTTTCTATAATTTTTCTAAAATGGTTTACCGAAAATAGTATAAATACTTTTTCGACTTTTTGGTATAGTTGATCGCTCATTTTTGAAGATGGTATTATAACTTATTTGATATTCCCTTCGAGTGCCATCATACAGGATCAGTATATATTTTGTCAAGGTAAAAATTTATCATGTCCAAAAAACAATGTAATTTAGGAATGATTCAACCTAACATAGGATGTGCGATTTTTCTAAATGGGGAACCCAAAAATTCCTTTAATTCTATAACCTCATAAATTTCTATAGGTGGGGAATTCATTTGTTATTCCTTAACACATGGAACTCTATATGGATTTTTCACTTTTATGAGAATTATACATTGGAACAACTATACCCCCCAAATAATTTTACATCTTCGATCAATGGATCAAAATAATAATCTATATCATTACCAGGTTTCTTTGGACTAGATATAAGAAGATACAACATAATATATTAACGCTTCATGCATAAACATGGAAGAATGTTATAATTTACCTACATGATTAGACATGTGCCATGAGTACTATTCAGTATGCTAAAAATATTTATTCTATATGTATAAAACACAAGATGAAAGTTTCTCATCTCATCTCCAAAGTCATGAAACCTGTAATTAATTTTCTTCCATTGAAGAGAATCTACAAAATGATGTAGGTAAGCTTCTTTAATTATTATATCTATATGACATGTTTATTGTATCACAGTTTCTTGACATCCATATTGACTTCTAAACCAATGAATGATATAAATGTTCCATACAAATTTTAAAGGACTATATTCATTTTTCTTTTATCAATATGCGCCTTTCATAGTGAATTTTATGAATTATTCATGGTCTTTGAGAAATAATATGCAATAATTTAGATAAGCATGTATTGTTTAGAGATAATTTAGAGTGAATGTAATATTATTTAAGTGTAATATGTTCATCATGGTATATCATTTTCTTCTAGTTCCATATCATTTATAAGACTATGTAGTTCGGTAAAGTTGTTCCCACTCCATCCACTTCCAACTTTTAAATTATATAACATTAATAAAGCTGACAATTTTGTTTAATTAGTAAAACCAGAATACAAAGGTTTCTTGGAAAACTATTTAACTCATAAAACAACTTTGGACAATGATGAAGGTCATCTTCAATTACAATTTCATTTCTTCCAAGCGATCTCCATCATCTTTTAAAAAGTTATTCATATCAAATGATTTATAATCCATAGTATCATCCCAAAATATGTCCACTTTTAGTTTTTTCCCATGTTTGGTCCAACATTTATAGATTAGATTTATTCCGAGACAAATAAAATGTTCTTCCAACTCTTCCAAACTAATTTTTCTTTAATGAAAACAATGTAAACATGGATATAGAATTATAAAATGGTCATATGTGTGCCCTCTTTCAAACATGATAGATTCTTTAACTCCATATTCATATTCTTTGGCTAATCCATTAGCATGATTCCATTTTTGTATCATATCAATCCAATTGGGTTCATACAAGATTAATATTATATTTTATATAAATAAATAAAAAAATATATTCATTATCGAAAGTAAAATTTATAGACAATTAAAATAAGGGGAACTGAACATTTTATAAGTTTCAGTAATTTAAATTTTCTAATGAAAATAGGTAACTGAATTCTATAAAATACTCACTCCACATAAAATATTTATTAAATCTCCTAAAAAAATATAATATTGGAAATTATGGTGTAGAAATAAACTAAATTATGATAAAATAGAATAAGAAACTATTATTCAATCAACTAGATATGTGGTTTCATGGATTGAGGAATAACTCTAATGATAAAAGGGAGATAACTATCATTATTTTTGAAGCATTTTGGTACATTTGGAACAATATGAAACAAATCGGAGAAATAGAATCTCATATCCAGTGAAAGATTCAAGAAGCAATACAGACACTAATGCATTATATTATACCAAGAATTGAAGTTAAATTTGTTGGAATCCTTATACCTAATTTACTACTATGTAGAGATAGTAAGTGTAAGAAGAATTCCTATATAAGGCACATAAGGGATGCATCATATTTCTGATGAATCATATTATTATCATGTATCCAATATGATGATACAAGAAAAGGACTTGTATGTGTACACAATGTAGTATCATCTTGAAGAGTATGATAATGAGAGGTAGATAATAGAAGATACAAAATGATTTTATCATTAAAATTTGTAGCTTTAAACTGAAAGATAGATAGTGTAATGACCCTAGCCTAAATTACCCAAAAAATACACAGTTAGATCATCATATGATCAATAACACACCTCAAATCCACTAAAGGACTGTTTAAATTTTTGGTGTAAAAACCCATAAATGAGAGGTGGCCCCCCTAATCGATAAAATTAGTATTGGAGATCAAAATAATTATAGCATGACCCTTGGGGTCAATGGAAATGCGGACTGAAACTCATCAATACTTGATATAGGAATACCTATTAGACAATAAACTATAGAAATAAATGTTTCCACAATAATATAGTCACACATACATGTCACACCAGTATAAAAACTCATGTATAAACTATATGAAATATCAAATTGATAAAAATACTATAATTAAACATGATGTGAACAAAAGGAACCATAATGATTAAAAAAGTGAACTATTGATGTGATAAAAACTTAAGTTCTTTATAGGGGATGAAGCCTTTCAATCTTCTCCATATGAAATCTAAGGAACATAGTGAATTATAAGAGAAAATAGATCTTATAATACATATAACAAAAAGATGGACATGCATCACTCCATTAACTTGGTTATTGAAAAATAGCATATGAAGCTGTAGGTCCACTGAGGTTTCCATGAAAGTTGTCCTCATATTTATTATCATTAGGGAACCAACAATGTTCCTAAAATCAATAGTTAATAAAGAAGAACATACAATTATATTTCTACACATTTATATACATATATGGAAAAAATATTTGTTAAGATGATATTAAACATAGTATTAAATAAATAATGAAAAAAGTGTAAGATATAAAAAATTGATCATACATCGGTAGTCTATAAAAACAAGTGACAAAAAATTATTCCCTAAACAACAAATCAAAAAACATCGCAAACAACGGATCAAAAGAAACAAATCATGAACAAATCGTTTATTAATTAATCAAAAATGAAACTATAAATAAACAAATGAAAATCAGAAGGCCTACCTCTCTAGGTTGAAGAAAATCTAAGACCCTCTTCGGAAAACCTAACTATAATCGAACAATGGATGTTAGATGAGAGTTATGAGCAACTAGAGGTAGTCAAGTGGTGTGATTTGACCTTTTATTCACTTAGGAGAAGTGTTGACAATGGGTGGCTTCTATAGAAACATTCTGATATGGTGATGGGTTCTCAAATGATTTGGGTTATTCAATTAGATATAGAGACATTTATCTCCGCTTACAAATAAGCAATGATTATAGACCCTTTTATCAATGATTTTTTAGTGCTGATAATGGTAGGTATTTATCATTGCAAAAAAAAGAGATAAAAAATTCAATCATTATCAGGGTGAAAAGCATTGTTAAAAATGCTTTTATCAGCGCTTATTACTTAAGCACAGATAAATGATTTATTATTATAATTATAAATAGATTAATTTTAAATATTTTTATATACATAATAAGTATATATAAATATAAATATAGTAAGTATATTAAATTTTAAATATATTTATTATAATTTTATAATTATTTATTCATAATTATCGAGATATTGTTAAAAAAATAATAACATCATAATATATATTTTTATCATTACACAAATATATATTTATTAAATATATATAAATATAAAAAATATATACATTATTTATTTAAATTCATTAAAAATTTAATAATTATTTAAATATATATAATTTTTTATTAATAATTGTATAAATACTTTTAAAAGAAATGTTTATTTATTTATAATTATAAATATATAATCCTATAAATATAGTAAATGAACATTTATAAATATTTTTATTTATAAATATTTTTTTTTACAAAAATTTTAATTATCATTATTAATGAATATCAAATTTTTTTTGCATGCATATATGTTAAAAATGTGTGAAATTGAATAAATTAAGAATAAGTACACATTAACAATATTGAAAATAATGATATGTTTTTTGTGTGTGCATTTTATATAAAAATGAATTAATTATGTAAATGTTATATTAATATAACATAGGTTTGATCTATGTTAGATTAAAAAATCAAATAACATTCAATTACTTTTTAATAACTATGCAATTAGTCAATATGTTAAATTCATATTTATTTTTAATTATAAACCATAATTCAATAAATTTATGAATATTTTACATAAATAGAATACATATTTTTCTTATATAAATAATATTTATATATATTAATATATATCAATATATATTTATTTTGTACAATTTAATAACATTAATTATTTTAATTATCTAATTACTAAATTTCCTAATATTGAATAATGTAGAATCAATTTATTCTTTTTTATCAATAATTATTTAATTAATAAATTTTTTAGTTTTTTTATAAAATAATTTATTTATATATATATATATATATATATTTTATTCAGACCTTTATTAGTACAAAAGAAGAGATAATGAAACTAATATTTATCATCCCTAAAAATAAATCATTGATAAAGGATATCCTTTATCAATGCTATAAATGAATTGTTGATAATGGATTCCATTTATCAACACTAAAAATAAAGCACTGATAAAATTTTAAATTTATCAGTGCTTTTGTTAGGGGTGATAAATATTCCATTTATGAGTATATTTTTAGCACTAATATATACCAGTTCTTTTAAACACACATTTTATAGTTGTGGATCTCGGTTATTTTACATATATTTCATCTTATTCCCTCTATTGGATGTGTGAATCTAAACCATTTTGGATATATTAATGATGTGTAATTCCAATCATGTTGATATATAATTGTTTTGGTGATAGGAAATAGGATTTTTCGCCATTTTTGTATGATCTTAGCTAGGTTTGTTGATTAATTTGTGATGTTCTTCATTTTCACCTACGTCCGCAAGGTATGTGGATTAAATCATGAATAATATTTTAGAACATGAATTTTTAATTTCAAATTAATTAATTAATTTTATTTTAATTTTTAAATTTACACACAACGTTTGGTAGAAACCCTCTTGTGATGGTTTGTGAAATTGTGGAAAATTATTGATTATACAAAGTAATTTGATTTATGACTTTAAAATGATGATTTTAAAATATGACATTTTTTATTCGTGGAAATATTTTAAATGAAATATTTTCAATAAAATATATTTTTTATTAAAATGGATCTAAATGGTTGGTTTGGCATGGTTTTTGAATAATTTCCTCGCATGTTTATATTTTCATTCTTGTGACCCTGTGGAAGGGGCATGTTCCATAGGAGAACTTGGAATATAGTAACCTTGGGATGAAATAGAATATCATTGAGAAACCTCTCATGAGTATGAATATTTCACCTTGACATGAATGTGTGGATGTGTGGAATGTAATGGATTATTCCAAACAGAATTTAAGAAATGGCTATAAATAATTGTTTATTTCATTATTTTGAAATTGGTTTCTTGGTAAAATCGTTCAGATTTCATATAATCTATTTAAAATTGTTTTATATAAATTCACTATCAGCTTTTATCACAGTCTCTGGAGTAGGGAAGTCATTTGGGGAAAATGTATTTAGTTTTTTACTCACCACCTTCTTGGTAACTATAGTGAATTTACTAATATGATATATCAAGACCAAAAAATAGTCAAGGTATCCTATTTCTTTTGTGAGTCATATTGATACCTTGGGATGTATTTTGGAGTTTTATCTTAGAGAATATTGGGAGTTTTTAGAGTTCATATATTCAAATACATTGAGTTTTTTTTGTTTTTAACGTCCCCTTTGTACTCTGGTACGGTTATTGGTATTATTTGGTAATTTTTTCTACTATTATTAATTTGTGTTTTGTTACATTTTAATTATGCATCATATAGTGGTTTAATAAATATGGTTATCTTGGTTGGTTGTTTTATTTTTAATTTTAATATTTTCCCCCAACTCAATTAAATCCCTTCGCATTAATTTCAAGCATTGTGTGTCTTGGGGGTGTCAAATAAGGCATAGTATCTCCCACATCATTTTTCAATCAAATAATGAGGGGTATTATGTTACAATATCTTTTTATCACATCTGATATAGATATTTCTACCAACTCTTCCATTTTTAAATTTCAACCTCTTAAAGTAGGAGATTATCCTAGAATAACATGCTCTTAGGGCTTGTTTATTTCCTTATAAAGACTTCTTTAACTGGGAGAAATAATTCTAATCATCTCAAAAAATGTTCCCACTGGGTTTCTAAAGGTATACCTCCTTTTCTAACTCACTATTGGGGATGTAATACTTGATTTCAATTTATAGTATCATATATTTCCTTTTTTCTGAATTAGTAAGGAAAATTAATCTTGTTTCAATCCTTGTTATTGGTGTAAAAGTATCATCAAAGAAAACTCATTCATCATATAAATATATTTTACACACCACTATTGATTTATTTCTCTCCACATCAACTTTTTAATTCAATACATTTATGATAAAGACATTGTTCTAATATAACTATTTTATTTAGGTTAATGAACTAAATATAGTGTCATATTCCTATCAACTTGGTCCAATTATTTTTCAATAACACCAATCCACTATTGATTCTATAATGACCCTATAACATATTTTGGATTAAATTAAGAGTAAAATGTAGTGTGAGATATTTTATTATGAGTTCTCCGAGTGTGTTCGTTTTTTTCATGAATTATAACAATGTTTTAGACCTGAATTTTTCTTCTCTGACATAGATCAGTGGAATTTAATTGTTCCCCATAACATAAAATAGAAGAATATTTTTATCCATCATATACATCTTCAACACTTTCATCACCATCTAACATTTCATTTGGATATTTAGCATTAATAACATTAATATCACTTCTATAGAATACTTCATTATTGAATACATCATTATTTATATTTTCCATGACTTTCTCATAGATTATATCAAAAATTGATCTATTTATCATGTTATAACAGCAGTATACTCATCTAGGTGAGGGATAACTAAGAAAAATTTCTGCAACACCTCTTCGATCATACTTACCAAGACTTTCACCTTTAATTTTGATCATACAAGGGCTTTAAAACACTAAAAGACACTTCAATCTTATAGTGTTATTGTAGTACATATCATATAGAGACTTATCATAATTTTTTCTCTATAAATAATGATTTTGATAATGAATATATTATCAAATAACATGCCTCCAAAAATATTGAGAGTTTTAATTATCAATAAACATTGTTAGACATATTTAACAAGAATTTATTATTCTATTCGCCAATTCAAATTTTATGTGTGTGTATGGTTCACTGAGTTCGTGAATAATTCCATATTTTTCTAGATAAGATTCAATTTTTTATTTTAGTCAATACCATTATCTATCTGCATTCTCTTCATGGTGTAATCACACTCCTTTTCTATATTTCTTGTGAAAATAACGATCATCTTTAGATTTTCCCATTTATTTTTATTAAAATAATGCATGAAATATGAGTAAATTTTATAATAATAGAAATAAAATACTTATATAAAATTTGTTATTTATTTATCATGGTCCCATAGATTTTATAATATAGAAACTCTAATGGAAGAGTTTTGTGAATCTCAACCTTCTCATGGAATGAGAATGTAATTTCATCCTTAAAAATAGTAGAAAAAATTTAGTCAGTAAATATTTTCAAATTATAAATATGATTAACACTTACTCTTTGAGTATAATTTCTCATATTACTTTTTTTAATAATAGTCAATACCTCTATGAAAATGTTAACTCTCTTTTTTCATGATCAAGTGACATAAATTATCAGTATCTAAAACTTGAAATTAGTTTTAAATTGTTAATTTTTTCCCTATCACAACTTCTAAAAATTCAATATCTTTCACCAATAAACCATATGGATTAGATATAACCTCATCTCAATCATTCTAAATTTGAGAAGAACTCATGTTTTTTGTGTTTTAGATAATCAACATAAATGTTTTTCTTAGATTTTATATTTCTCTTTCTAATTACTCTTGAGCCAATTTATTTTATCTTGAGTTACCCATTATTTCATAAATTCACAGAACCAATATTAAAATCTTCAAAATCATTTAATATCATTTTTTATCCAACCATATATGAAGAGGTACCACTTTTGAAAATCAATATATATTCTTTATTAGATTCAATAATTTAAAATTATACAAAAATATCAATTTCTTTTCATTTATCATTACCCCGGAGATTTTCCCCAATTATATTAGTAGAATTGTGTGAAATCCTTTAGTAATGTGGCATGGCTGATCAAATATTTCATAGACATCTATTCACACATAAAATGAATTTCTATTATTAAATCTATATTTGTCATATTATTTTATAATATTTCTTTATTGAGGTGGATAACTACCCCTAATATTTTTTGATTGTCCATTATATATGTAATTTTACCAATAAATAATATAAAAATTTTAAATCCTCCACTATGGGAATAATAAAAATAAAATTATTATATACATTTAAAAACTACATGATGTATAGTATTATGTATATTCCTTTAACACTTTTGTTGGTCATCAATCCTTGAATCGTTTTGTAAACAAAAAGTTTGATAAATTCATGACATCTTTTTCTTCATTCAAGAATTCTATTTTTAATTTTAATTTTCACCAGCTGTATGAAATTTAAAACTAATGTTTGACTTTCAATAATCTTTATATTTTTTAGACTTAATATATCTAATTAAAACAGGGTCGATTAGAATAGGTTATTCATTCCAAACATTTAATTAAAAATTTACAATATCCAAAACATCCTGGGAAGTTGATTTTTTTATTATTGCACTCCATTCTTCTTTGAAAATTCACTAGACTTTTTGGTAACAATTTTAAAAAATATGTCACAATATGTTCTTTTTTCTTTAACGTCAACTAGTTTTTGTTGAACAAGGTCACACTCATTCTGTGACTCTTTAATATTTTTTTCAACATGATACTTCGAGTCTTTTCATCATCAAATAATTTGTTCAAGCCATAAATCACCATACATAACTTATATTTTTCTTCTTCATAGTATGATTCTATAAAAATGGTTTATTGATAATCATTTATCTACTTCAAATTTTCCATTTATTTTTTTTAATATTTTTAGATACATTTTTTGATTTTAATTTTCATTATGAACTCAATTTCAGTTTCATATTATTCCATTCTAGAATTGTTACTTTAATCAATAGTGAATTTTTCATCTTTAACAATATAAATGATTTTATTTACACTAAATCATTATCAATATTGTCCTGTTCCTCCTCATAAAAAATTTAACATTCTTCATACTTAGATAAATAATTCACATAATGTATTTTTAATTTGTTTACACTTTCTTATAGAAAATAATTTTGACTCGGATGCAGTGTTATTTGATGATATTATAAATCTTTTATCTTCTTCATTAATAGTTTCAAATTCATTTAGTTTCAGACTATTTTCTAATAAAAAAGTACAACATACCTATATTTAAATAATTTAAGCTGTAGAATCCATTTAATATTTCTCTTATGTTATATCACGTTTCTACAGTTGAGAGAAATTATTTTATTAAACTTAATATTCATATATGAATTTTATTTTTAATAGATAGTTTCATCATCTCATAAAAAACCTTTATTACTTTTCTCCAATTTTGAGTCCTTAAAATATTTTTTTAGTATCTACCATTTTATGAACAATATCAATATTTCTCACTATAAAACCTTAAAATACTCTAAAAATCATATTGTCATATAACCTAAAACCTTTTCTTCCATAGAAGATACTTTCGCATCAAACAGAACTGATGAAATATGACTGATCTTATCAACAATAGAAGAATCTTATAAATCTCCCTAAAGATATAGATTATGATTAAAAAAACTCACTAACACTTGAGAATAAGAATCCAATAGTATCATAATATTGAATTTTTATATTTGTACATTTTACCACTTAAGCTACAACTTTTTTCACATCAATTTGTTGTTAACTTCATAGATATTGTACAATTTTTCCTAAATAATTTTTTATATTTTGATTCATTTGAATTTCAAAAAATCACTATATAAAAGTGAATAAAAAACATATTTACTATAACAACCATAATCTTACATATTTGTTTTTTTGTTTTTATTAAATCATAAGTTTCATCACAACGATGAAATCCTTCAGTTGTGGATTTAAAAACATCCCAACCAATAGAGATAATAAATGAAAAAATTATTTCTTTCCTTCAAGAAAAAATTTCCTATAAAATTTTGAGATTCCCTTTCTATTTAGTGAATTTAGATTATATATAGAAGATAAATGAAATTAGTGTGAATACTTTATATATAGTGAAACATCAAACACAAAATACAAAATAAGGTATCCTGTCAATAATATCAATTGTAGAGACCCATGACCAGTTAGATCACTAAGTGGTGTCGATGGGGTGGAGGGTTAATATATGATATATAGATTTTATGTTTTTAACTTTGAATAACATTTGATTAAATTTAGAGTAAAATTATTTCTATTTAAATCACAGAAAATCAAACATAGACAATGCATAATTGATTTATAAGGTTCACTACTTAGAGAGAGTAGTTTGTCCTTTACATGATCTAGTAAAACCCATGATCATTTTATCCAGTAATAAAACATTATGAACAACAACAAAAAATTGGAAAATACTTAACACTCTCATAAAAATTATCTGGGTAGTTTATTTGCATCCCACATAGTTAGTGCTTCCAATGATAATAAAAGGATATAATATATTTTGGAAAAAACATATACAACTTTGTCATATAAAAAAATTCTTATTATAGAGTATTTTGAGATCCCATTCACTTCCTAAACCATGTACAACACTATATAGAATTATATTATTCATATAATACCATGATAATAATAATATTTCATCTATTTTTTTATGTTGTTCTTATAACTATAAAATTATAGTTATGATAATTTGAATTAAAAATATTTTAATGGCTCGAATTTGATATTTTAGAAACTCCAACAACTTTTATATTTATTATTGATGAATAATTATTGTTAAAAAATGAAATTAGATCTTATAATTATTCATTATCATTCCCTTGAAACTATTTTTTCAACCTAATTCATGAATTTAAATTATTTTATACTTGCATGATATTTATAGTTTCCCTTAAATACCCAACTTTACTATTCACAGAATAAACCTCTCAAATTATTCTTCCTTCTTAAAATTTGAATTAATCATTTTCTATATCCATAATAATGAAAATCCATTTAAATTTAGTATATATAAAGATACAAGTAGTTGTAATCACGACCGATACACTTGTAACATCAAAACTCCCCATTATAACTTACGTCTTCCATCCTTAATGAATATCATTAACCAAGATAATAATTTTCATGATATATGTTTTCGATAATAGATCATCACAAGAGATAATATATAATTTACATTTTTTATAATCTAAAATATTTTGGAAATGTTAATTTTTTACCCTATGGATTGAGTAAAATTTCTCTCTGTCCATATGGACCATATGAATAAATCCAATCAGTTGTACAAAAATATTATCTATCAATAGATCATATTAATAAAATAAATTAATCGGGTGGATCCATGATTACTGGATCCAATATATGAATTTTATCCACTATAACACTTCTTATTATAAAATTTACAAAGATCAAGAATTTCATGGGTTACTTTTCTACAAAGTTTGGTATAACCTTTTATAGATCTATATACATCTTGATGGAAATTTCATAAATGTTCGTATTTCCCTTACAAAGGATTTAAATATATTCCTTACATTTACATGAATCTAGATTTATGTATTTGTAAATTATATAAAAAGCCAAGTTATATTTACTTTTATAATGCTTTCTAATGGAACACCTTTACATTATTAGAAAAAATTTACAGTTACATTTATATAAGTTTTGAAATCCTCTATTAACCTTTATAAAAGAAGAGAAATATTCAACTAACCTTTACACAATATTTTTACAGGAGTTTAAAATATATATATAAATTATATAACTATAATGTGAGTAGTGATAATTCAAGGATAACATTATATAAAAATAATTAACCATGAATTACCCTTACATAATTGATGATATTTTATAATATAGTTTTAGATACATTTAGAATGAATTCCAAATATGTTCCCACATCTTCAAGAATATTTGGTAATTATGAGTATATTATCAAAAAAATCATTATTTATACTTTATGAATGTTTTAGATATATCTTCTGAATCCCCCAACACATGGACTTGAATTTATTTTACAATAGTTACACAACTATCACATTTAATATTATTTAAGTGTTTTCAACAAATGATAACTTACCAAGTTCATCCACTCCAAATTATTTTTATGGTTTAAAAAATATAGGGAGAAAGATAAAGAAATCCAAGATAAAAAAATAATTGAAACCAAAAAATATTATACAGTAACTAAAATGAAAATTTTATTTTATCATTCCAAACCCCTATATACACCACTATAATGAAAACTAATGGTGTTAAAGCTAGTTAGGGAAAGATGTGATGAAAAAAGAGGAATATCCAATTATATAAAGTGTCTTTCATGGGAAAAAATAATTATAACCAAGATAAATAAAAAAATAAACTATGGAAGATGGAATATGGAAGATAAAAATGGGATGATTAGAAAAATAAAGGAAAAATAAACAAAATAAAAAATAGAATAGAGGTATAAAAAAGAGTTGAAAGAGTATGGAAAAGGTTGGAAAAATAAATACCGATGATAAATGGAGTTTCCATAACTATCATTATATGCTTGTGGATGAAAAATATTAGTCATCTTAAGGCCTGGGATAAAATGCTACCCATTAGATGATCGATCAATGTAGGTGAGTTGGTTCTATGTGAATTTTTGTAAATAAAAACAAATTAAGCTATATATGAACCTTATACTCTATTATGATTCACTATGATATTAAGATATTTGTATTTTTTTAGGGAAAATGATGGTCAAATGACATTCATAAATTTTAAACCAATTACTTGTTGGGTTAACATTTACATATTGTGAGAAATAGTTTGTGGCCATTAGATATGAGATGTGTTCTATGTACACTAAAAATTTGGAACATGGGGAATAGAATTGAATTTGTGTTACCCAATTAGTTTTATTTTGATTTATATTAGAAAATTTAAATTAAGGGTTAATTATCAACTTATAAATATCATTAGGTGCAAAAAGGGTTTTAGAAAATTCAATATAACTGACAACCAAGTTACAATTTCAATAGTAGTGATGATCAATTCTATTAGGATAGTTTGTGTCATAAAAACTCATTATTACTATACACTACCTGAAAATTGGGCTATAGACATGGAACTGTAGTGATGGTTTTCCCAAAATATGTATATAAGAATTTATTACAGGGTTATATCAGTGGTTTTAATAGAAACATGACTGTAGCCTGCACCTGTAGCCATAGTTTTCTTAAACCAGCGTAATGAGTAGTTGATTCAAAGATTATAGCCATGGTTTTATGAAACCATGGATATATTCTCTACCTATATCCATCGTTTTCATTGAACCATGGATATATATAGTTTCTTATAAGGCTACTACCACAATTTTCTAGAAATTATGGCTAATTTTTTTTCCAAAGGTCATAGCCACGATTTTCTTAGAACAGTGGCTATTGGTTGATTTTCTAAATTCTATAGCTATAGAACTGTGGCTATTTCTTTCACCTACATCCATGGGTTTACTAAACAATGGATATAGGTTCCCATGTATGTGCGGGGAAATAAATTTCATGTTGTAATTTTCCATGAGTACAAATTGACACTGGTATTATTCATATTTCTGTGGTTTATACAGATATAAATAACAATATATATTTACCATCAGTTGTCTATGGTGTTGTAGATAGGATCTTGGTTACCTGTAACAGAGGTTTGAAGATTTAATTCCAATAAATCAATTTATTTTATACATATAACCATGATTTACAAGGGCTACATCTATAATTATCCACCCTGGAAATAGACCCTATAACTAATGTGGAGATCCAGGAGGGCCATTTCTATACGTCCAAAACTGAGGTTGTAGGTTCTATTTCCATGGTGGAAATCATTAAAATATCCCATTATAACCATGGATATATCTTTTTTCTATATCCACAACAAAAGGTTTCATGGCCCAAAAAATAGTGTCTATTAAAATAATTTCTACTTTAGATAAAATAAATAAAATAGATGTAAGAAGAAATTTCCTTAATGTGAATTTAGATAAAGTTTTTTATATGATACAACTGAAAGGTTTCAATTATCTCTATAGTGATACTAATAAATTAATGCTACAAATAACCATTTAGGTGGAAAATAAATCCTCGCAAGGATAGGACCATTGGATTGATGGTGCAGTCACAGATTTTCGTTAAAAAAAAAAATCAGTAGAGTTATGTGTTTTCCAGTGTGTTATTATGAGTGTAGTGTTATTTTTTATTTTTTGTTAATGAAAAAATAGTCAATAAAACTATATCATAACATTATATATGGTATTTTTGGAAAATTACACTGAATAAAAGTCATTGGTAAAGTAAAAAATATAATATTGTTGGGTCTGAAAAATATATCATGGAATATCAGAAGTATTTTATGCATTTTTTGAATGGATGGATTAAAATAAACTGGGATACTTCTGGAAATTTAAAATTTGTAAATTACCATAATCCATAAAGGACCCCCATAATCTGCATAAGCGAACTCACAATGCAAGTCACTACTTTACATATCACCTCTAATAAGCACCCCCACATAGTACCTATATGAAGAACCCTTTTAATGTTTCCCTCATGGAAGTACGTCCATTTCATTTCCCTCGTAATAGAAAATCACCTCACAGAGCAAGGTTCCCCCCCCCAAAAAAATTAAAAATAACTTTTTTAGGGTGAGTTTTACTTTTCAACCATACCCACAATATATGATAATTCCATTTATAGGGTGATATGGACACCTTCTAAACACAGAAAAAAATTCATAGGTGGTGGTTGAGTGGCTACCTCTACTCCCTTATAAAAACCCAACACAAATATTGATGGTAGGTAGAAATTTTGGTCTGGATTTTTTGAGAGTGGGATTCATGTACAAAATATTTTGACCAAACCATTTGAGTTGGTAAACAGTTACTACGTAACACAACGTAAAATTGTCATAAAAACTAGTCTGCATAGTAAAGACACATTTATTGGCTGACCATTTCCATAGTGAGTACCTTTGCGAACCAATATTCTATGAACCACATGTAGATTCAATATTTTCAAACCACAATCCCTCATTAAAAATGTATAGGATATTGGGTCCTTCATCTTGCATTCCCTTAAGAAAAGTGTTCAGCCACCTCACATCCCCTTCATGGAGTAACCAACAATCCCCCTCTATAAAATCCCCCTGGGAAGTGCTAATACACAACTTTTCCCCGTTATGAAGAACCCCTAGTGAAGTGATAAGACCGAACTAGGTCCCTTCACAAACCACTAGGTCAATGCCTCTTCCAAAGCATCCAAATATATATGGTCAAACCAAAGGGAATAACAGCATTCCCTCTTGATTAGACATTCCCCTAGTAAATGAGGTCATACTGGTAACCTACCTAATAATGGGATTCTTGAAATGTTATTGATAATATATTCCCATGGTAATGATGATCTAGATCCTATAGTTTGTTCTTGGGGCCTCTCCATTCCAAAAGGTAAGGGGGTGGATCACACATTATTTTCACTACAAGAGATAGTGTCTTAACCTCTTATATTATCTGGAATCATGTTTATGGAATCCCTCATAGATTAAACCCCTAGTATGAGGTCACACCCCTTCACCACATCAAATTTTGGTTTGTAGCCAAATAGGCACATAGATGTGATTATCCTGGTTTTAATAAAAAGTGGATAGATTCATATTTAAATCCATTTCTCTCTCCCATCACCTTGGCCTCATCTATAAATAGATGATTGTATGCACACCATTTTTTTCCATTTTTAGAAGGTCGGTTTAAAGGTTACCGGTACCCATAAAGACATTAAACCAAGAAGAACCATAATCCATCAAACACCTCAAAATTAAAAATTCAAATTTCAAAACCTAACATAATCAATCCCAAATCACCTGACAGATACTTCGTACGCACGCGTCCACCTGATGCACCGACCCCTTGAACCGAGCATCCGCCCATCAATCTTCCACCAGAATAGCTTTCCGGGTAGACCAACCATGGGGAAGCGTCGCCGTACCATGCCACAAATAACCAAGAACAAAGATCCAAATGCATAAATACATCAAACAGGCTATGAAAGCCATAAACAAAACAATAAGATACAGCCACACATCCAATAACATCTCCTCGAACCTCCCATACCAGTCCAAAAATTCCAAAAAAAGACTCTTGCATAGAAGATTGCAATAGGTGGAAGGCGATTTATCAGAAAGAATCTATCAAAGCATCGCCACTAAATAAAAACATGTCGGCTCAGTATAATCTTCATCCCAGAAATCATCCAAAAAATAAATCAGTTGACAAAACACACAAGAAGCTAAGAAAACCACTAGATTTTCAAGAGAAATCCCAATCTCAATCCAGAAATAGATCCCTCCACCTCCATCTGGATGATCCATGATGAAACCTCCAAATGCCCAAATCTGTGGATGAGGTGCTGATATCGAACCGCCAAGAATGGAACTCAGGCGCAAATTCAAAACTGTGCCACCTTGAAGAGGCAGACACCAGTGTGCACCGGTTGAGCAAACACGAATCCACGACCGCAAAGAAACCACTTCCTCGAACCACGAACCAAGAGAGGAGGATACTATATTAAGGAATCTTACTCTCCCAATCCGTGCATGGCCCATGTGGAGATACATGTTGGAAATTCTCTGAATATCCAGATGATTATCTACAAATTTCGGGAGGATACTATATTAAGGAATCTTCCTCTCACATTCAATCTAGGAATCCAATTTTTTTTAAGACACAAAAATATGCCTCAATCTTAAAAGTTAGATATTCCCAATGATGTACCTATGGGACTCCTCCATATTTTCAATACCAAACCATTTTGGACAACATGTTATTTAATTCCTCATGAAAAGAGATACATTAAAATCATCCCTTTGGTCCAAACAAAACAACCCAAATTTTCCATAATGATCCCTGATCCATATTCCCAATGGGGTTTCATACACCTTTAAAAGATATATTCTTTCATATTCCCTTTCATCACCATATTTATTGGGCTATATTCCCTATAAGTTCATACCCCACAAAGGAGACCACAACTCTTCTAGGAACTTTGGTCCGCTTCGGTGTAAGTCCCACACTAATATTGACTAGGAACCTTTCACTTAGATATCCTCACCATAGAATATTAAACTACATGATTTATTCCTCTCCACAAGACCTTTTAATGGTAATATGTCTCCAGTTAAGTGGAACCAAAATACATAGTTTCTGATTCCTTTTATAATGATGCATAGGAATCCAATCCCATGGGCTTGATACTGATATAAAAAATAATTCGATCTGAACTGATCAAATATTAATTAACAAGAACCCAAATATGTCAACTAAAAACCAACATCTTTATAGTAAATAATATAAGAATATTTAATATGTTTACAAAAAGGATACCATCTATGGAGAACCTCATATAGATAAAGATGTATCTATCAATGAAGAACCTGTCCCACATTTAGATTATTTTGAAATCGACACAGGTCAGACAATGGATTGTTTATATAAGGTCTACCTATCAAATATTTGTGTTTTCAAATAAAGGATTCAATAATACATATTAAATATACAAGAGAGTCCTAGAATAGGAAACAATTCCCCCCAAAAAGGGTGTGATGAGCCCATCCTCCCAATCTCTTGGTCTATATGTCTTAGATAGAATTATTATATAAATCTAAGTGTCCAGATTCCATTAGAAAGTAAATCCACACCAAATCAAAATGATTGAATATATGAGACCTTGGGGGGAATACGAAATGGTGAACCTGACTTGAATATTTTTCTCACCATAAAATATCAATACAATTTTTCTTTGTGTTCCATATGTAAAAAAATGGTAAACCCAACTTCAATCATTAAATAAGATGACTATGTCACACCAATGTCATGCCCTTTATTGAAGAAAGAAGATGTCCCAAAACATGGATCCAAAAAAATTAATTATTCATGTTTTATTTTATTAAGATACTTCATTGAAATGTATTATTGTTTGTGTTTGTCACTTGAATTACATGTGATTTTTTCAAGGACCCACTTCAATCCATCCAATGGGATCTTCTCAACCAATCCATAATTTTTCACTTGCATTCGGGTCCCCATCTGATGAGAGAACAGTATCACTGACCCAAATTATTCAATTACACGTCTCAAACATGCTCATTTGTGGGTACTTACCAAATGGTACTGTCCTAACCATGGAGACAACTTGACAATCTATCCAGCTTATCAAGCCCCACCAACCATCTGCACGACAATGACTGGTGGTTATGAATCCAAGGAATCCTGTTTCTATGTGAAATTGTTTTAGGAGAGGATCCCAGAAACGCTGTAATAAATTCCCCCATTATCTCAAGGAGGGTGATTTAGTGGTAAAAATAGCCTTATTTAATTAAAATAATGGTCCCAAAAATGGCCTCATACAAATATATGATGCCACTAGCTTTGAACGGTGCTACCCAATCTGAATGATAGGGGTTCCCCAATGAGTTTTATAGCCTAGGTTATTCAATATAGAGAAACCAGTACTGTTTTTCTAGGGTAGAAACCGGGTTTGTGGAGCATATCCACACCTACATTCCATTAAATTGATCCTACTAGACATACATGGTGGAAAATTATGAACAAGAACTAATACCTATCGAAAAACCCAATCCCACAAAACTAGTTTGAAAGCATCTAAATTAGCCTTGTAGCCCAAATTGGAATCAAATCATGAGTAGGAATTCACACCTACCCACACCTATCAAGAAAAACAACAATTGTTTTAGTACTCAGAGAAAACATCCTAAATATCCTCACTAAGAATAGGGCATACCCATATCTCTACCCCAAAGAAGATTATTGTTGTCATGTCCTAGCAATATCAAGAGGGAAAGAGCTGGAGTAAATAGCTTATACAACTATAGAATGGGTATATATCCACATTTCAACTAATTAATCTACTCCGAATATCTTGGAAATGATGAAAGGATAGGTATAAATTCCCTTATAAATTTTAAAAGTTTTGTAATAAATAATGATTGCATTGGAAATGAATAAGAGTTGTTAACACAACCCCCTCCACATTTGAAGTGTCCTTAATGAATAATTTGAGATTTTTTTGAGTATATTCAAATCCATTCTCCCATCTAAGAGGGTCTTAAAAATACCATGATAAATGGACAACCTGATCAGGCACATACCTGGTCCCAACAAGAGGTCATTTTTCCACTTAAGAGGACATTACAGGGCCCCCACACATCCCTTCCAAAATTCAATAGATATGTTTGAAATTTACAGAAACAACATATGATCTCATAAAATAGATTTCTACAAATTAAATCCATCAACCTTGGTTTGCAGCTCCAATTTCCCTTTGTATGTCATAAAAAAATAAAACTTACTAATTTTATTTTGAAAGGAAGAGCCTTTCCATGACCATGATCTACTGACTGTTTATGTTCTTGAATAGCTCAGAGATATATCTATGGTGGGTGAAAATCCTTTTACTTCATCAACAAATTTTTTGGATAGTAGAGGCCATTATAAAGGTCCTCCAAGAAACTTGATTGCAAACATTTCTCTAGGACCTCCCATGAAATCATACTGTGAAGGATATCTTTATGTTATGAATCGGATCAATCTTGATATTTAATACCTCGATGACTGCCATTGTACACCATGGTGTAGTTCGAACATCCAACAACAAGAAGGTCCTCCCCTTAATATAGTACAACCAGAACATCCTACCGTGGTATATGTTGTAGACATTCTCCATATAGAAGGACATTAAAACATGACTATATTGTTTTCCCCTGAAGGTGTTTGTTGCTAGGATCCTCCCCTAAAAAACATTTCATCAAGATGGTCCTCTTCTTGATGAATTAAAATTGAGAAATCCATCCTTTTACGAGGCACTTAAGAAAATGGGGTTAGTCATTACTGATTCCTTATCATTCAAAAGTGATATTCATTCTCAACTAGAAGATATCATAATGAAATGGTCTTTCTTTGATCCCTCCTTGAATTCATGGCCTTCTAATACAATAGAGGTAATCCCGGTCAACCCTATTATATACAATAACAAAATCGTAAAATGAATTTTTTTGTAAGATATGGATGATGAATCTTTCACAAATGGTGAATGTGAATTAGTTATCTTTAGGAGGAAGTATGAAAATGTTAACATATTTGTAATGTTCTAGCCTTAGAAACTCCCCAATTCAACATTCTAGAGGTGTTATTGGATGGTTCTATGAATGCGATCCATATAAAAATATGAAGTACACTTCACCAATTGAATTTTTTTAACATTTAATAAATATCCAAATCACATCAAGGTAATATAATAGATTTATCATGAAATTGATTAGCTGGCCCTACTAGATGAAAAAAACCCAAAATGAGGAAAAAAATAGGATCTACTAAACAAAAATTCTTAAACAAATTAAAATAATAATGTCATATAATTCATAAATATCCATTTGTTTTTCATATAAGAGGAAGGGGATTGGGTAATGAATTTATTCTCACTTCTTGATCAACAATGTTCTTCATGATTTATGTCATGTAATGTCCATTCCCCATGCCATCATCAACAAACTAATCATACTCCCAATAATGGGTCTAATCAACAAGAACTAGCCAAAATAACTCTTTAATAAATCCATCAAAAGGTTTTTCCATTAGGCATATGAAAATATCCTGAAAGATTCCCACTTAAGGTAAGTCAATCACCATATAGTAAAAATGTGAAAAATATCAAAAAAATAATCGGTAGCAGGTATGTTTTATATGAGAGATATGATACACCAAACCATTTTAGAACAAAGTTCAATCATTTAGACAAAATTAATTACATTTTTTGATGTATAAGAGAAACACGAGACCACAGGCCTGGGGTAATATTTACAAAACCCTCAGTTTAAAATATTTGGGTTCAAAACATTGTGAAATGAAAAAATCACACACCTATCCAACATATGTAGGGATATTTTTACCTATAACATAGTGAAATTATATCTTATCTCATTTGGGTGATGTTACAAAAATTGAATCCTCCTGGTTTTTCCAATACCTTGTTGTGGTTTCTTCTTCAGGGATGGAGACAAAAAAAATTCTCTGAAGGATCCCTTTCAGATACTCTTCTCAAAATATCCTCAATGAGATCCCTATAATAAAGGATGAGTTTCCAAAGATGTTTCAGTCATAAATGACATATAAAGGGTATAACCACTCTGATGAATCACTGCTCTTCTAGAAGATGTTCCTGGATAAATTGGATCTTCTACAATTCCAATACTTATGAAATGTCAAAAATGAAATTTTTTTCCAGTAAATATAATCATCACCACTTTTAACAATACTAAAAAATATCAGAATAATGGGGTTGAATTAGAGGATTATATATGTATTCAAAAATATTTACCACATTGAAACATAAAAATCATTTCGTTGAAATAGAAATCTTAGGATTTCCTAGAATTAAAGGATTCCTCTGAATTCTCCACTGCATCCTCCTCGACGAGTGTCACCTAATGAAAATAGTATAACTCTGGATCAATACCATATATTAATAACGTTTTTTGGAAATATTAAACATGAAGAGAGTTTTTCTCAGTATGATATATTAATGAGATTGATTAAGAGGCTTAATGTTGAATTACATAGGGGTCATATTCGTACTGGACAGATTCTTTAAAAGAAACCTCATTTCACTCATCCAAATGATGTATCTAGGTAAGAGGATCCCATTATACCATAATAATAGATTTAAAATATCTACCCAACACTATATAATCAAAAAAATATATTTAAAACTAGTGATAGGAAAAAACTAAGATTTCCCTCCATTGGACATGAAACCTGAAAAATGTTAGTCAAGTAAAAATTCTTCAGTTTAAGCATATGTGTAGAGATAAAAAACATATCTATTTTAACATGTTACAACTCCTACTCTAGTCTCTTACTAGTTAACCATTCTCCTTAGATTTGATGACACTATCAAGTCATTGGAATCCTGAGTCAAAGCTATAGAAGGAAAACATGGACTAGTGATTATAGAAAGGAACACCCCATCTCGAATGGGTGGATGAAACACTTCACCACACATTTTTTGGTAATCCCACATTTCCAACATTTGATATCATAAGGATCTATTTCAGAATCTAACACATTTTGTATCTTAGTGTCGCCTTAGGATGGGAACTTGATTTCAATAACGACCCACCAAGCTCTAGTGGTTTGTTCAATCCTTGAACGGGAAACCTTGGTTTGGTACATGAGTTTACCCACCAGGTTGATTGACTTTTAGTTGTTTGTAATGTAAAATGTAATTTTGAATATTGTCAATGTAATTGTGTATTTCGTAGTCGTTTAGGTTGGATTTAGTTTTTTTTGAAGTTGACATTGTAAGTTTTGAATGTTATATAAGTGAATGTTTAATTTTTCTCTACTTCTTGTTTTGGTCTACTGTTGATGGTTTTTCTGGTCTGGATTTTGGTATGGGGGGAGAGGTTCCAAGGGGGTGGGTGGGTGTTTGGGGGGTGTCCAAGGGATATGGGAGGGGTGTCCAAGGTGTGTTTTGGGCTGTCCTAGGGGTCGGGGGGGGGGGGGTGTAAATGAGGGTGGGGGGTGTCCAAGGGGTGGGGGGTGTCCAAGGGATATGGGAGGGGTGTCCAAGGTGTGTTTGGGGCTGTCCAAGGAGTCGGTTGGGTGTCCAAGTGGTGGGGGGGTGTCCAAGCGATATAGGAGGGGTGTCCAAGGGGTGTTTGGGGCTGTCCAAGGGGATGGGGGGGTTTCAAGGGGTAGGGGGGGTTTCCAAGGGGTAGGGGGGTTTCCAAGGGGTCGGGGGGGTGTCCAGGGGGTGGGGGGCTGTCCAATGGGTGGGGGGTGTCCAAGGGGTGGGGGGTGTCCAAGGGATATGGGAGGGGTGTCCAAGGGGTGTTTGGGGCTGTCCTAGTGTTCGGGGGGTGTAAATGAGGGTGGGGGGGTGTCCAAGGGGCAGGTTGGGTGTAAATGAGGGGGGGGGGGGGTGTCCAAGGGGTCTGGTAGGGCTGTCAAGGTGTGGGGGGGTGTCCAATGGGTGTTTGAGGCTGTACTAGGGGTCTTGGGGGTGTAAATGAGGGTGGGGGGGGGGGGGTGTCCAAGGGGTGGAGGGTGTCCAAGGGATATGGGAGGGGTGTCCAAGGGTTGTGGTGGGGCTCCAATGTGGTGGGGGAGGGCTGGCCAGGTTGTTAGGTGGGTATAGATGAGGGTGGGGTTCAGTTGGGTCTTGGGGGAGGGCTGGCATGGTTATTTTTGTTTGGTTTCTGGTTGCTTTTTGGTGAGAGCAGTGCAATTATTTAAAAAAAAAAATTTCTTTCACGTCGGTTATTTTATAACCGACGTGGTAAATAAATCGGTAGGGGTTTGTCACGTCGGTTTTTTCTAGAACCGACGTGATAAACCTTTCCCGGGGATTTTATCACGTCGGTTCTTAATATAACCGACGTGATAAAAGGCCTGGGAATCGATTTACCACGTCGGTTATTCAATAACCGACGTGCTAAAACGTTTCCCAGGCCTTTTTATCACGTCGGTTTCCTAAATAACCGACGTGATAATAGGCCAGGGGAAGGGTTTATCACGTCGGTTATGACATAACCGACGTGATAAACGATATCCCAGGCGTTTTATCACGTCGGTTTAGGGAAAAACCGACGTGATAAAGCCCCCTGCGCATATTTATCACGTCGGTTATTATATGAACCGACGTGATAACCACCGTGAAGTTAGGGATATTACGTCGGTTTTAAATAACCGACGTAAAAAACGTTATTTATAACGTCGTCCGTATTAACGTCGCCTAAAAACCGACGTAAATAATAAAAAATAACCGACGTAAAAAACGTTTTCTGCACTAGTGCTTTATCGGATATTTCTTTTCCAGTTTAACTATATTATGTGAAATAATATAGCCCTCTAACTCCTGAAATTTATTCAATGAAAAAACAAGACTTTCTCAAACTTTATATATAGGTGGAAGGGTCTCACATACTCCTTCAATTTGAAATTTACATGGAAATATTTGTTGTGTACTTTCCTAGAAAAATTCAATGATGAATTTTGAACACTATTGATTCCCCTCAAATACATGGGTGGGTTTTAAGATCTCACTTTAGATTCCAAATACTCTACCTTATGAACAATGTCTAAGTCTAGACCGGTGGCAGAAGCCTATGGAAAGAGAACCTGATAGGAGAAACTAAATATTTAACCCTTAATCTATCACCAATGCTAGAACATACTTCAATGGAAACACTTTATCATGTAGATTCCCCTCCAAGGTTGTAAAAACAAAAACAAAAACCTCATAAGGATGAATGGATAGAGACAAATTCTCTCAATTTAATGAATAAAAAAAGATCTTAATCATTATAAGATGAATATGTTTCTAGTTATTTCATAGTATATTGAGAAAAAAACCTTCTAATTCTTCCAAAAAATTGAAAACATGAAAATGTCCCAAATTATTTTCAATTGCACTGATTGTTATGAAATTCCAACGAGGTTTTGTTTTATCTTTAATTATATTTTATAAAAGATTGATGATTCAAGGAAGTGAATTTGTGTAACCCCTAATATAAGTGGCATGAATTTTTGACACTCTTACATAATATGAGATTGAATGGTAGGAAGTCATCAATAATGTTTCACAAAATTTCAGTGTTTGGATTACTCAAAAGTTGGTAAAAAAACGCATCTTATTTTCATGTAATAGTTGAAACCAAAAATTATCCCCCCATCCAATTCCACTATGGAACAACTGACTGCATTGGAACCATAGTCCCCTGAAGTACAATATTATAAGAAATATAATATCCAAAAGTGTGAAAAGAAAATTCTATAATATGAACCTACACCAAGTCCAAATCTATCCTCTTTTGGTCCTAAGAGGATGAACGCCACCAAACCAAATGGTAAAATGGGCACAAAATCATCAAACCGAGTCCTCATAAGATGGATTTTTGATATTTAGATCCATTAATTTTATTTATTTCATGGAGATCTTATCTGATAATGTGTTTTATTTTCAACCTAAGTTTCGCAGAGAAAATTGGGGGTATAAGAATTGAGGTCATATGTGATGTGGAAATAGAGAGAGGCATAGTCATAGAAAACATCACCCACTCCTATATAAAAAAATATTAGAAACCAATAATTTTGGAAGACCTATTTATTGAGTAAGTGACCATATAAAAATCCAAAGCTTGTGGGAAGGCTATGGGAGATCGATTCAACACCAAATAAAATTCATGTCATATAAAATAATTTAGCTAATAAATCTTCCTCAAGCACATTAACTCTAAAAATTCCTCTTAGAGAACCACATCCTACTTGGAAACATGGAATATTTGAAAAAACTGTGACATCCTAGAGAAATATTCCACATTTATATAAAAACATTCCATTTATGATGCTCTCAATTTCTCAAAAGTTCTGTGAGACGATATTTTAAAGGATATTTTGTGTCCCAAAGAGCTTGAAGATGAAGTTGCAACCACTAATGTATATAATGAAGTGGTTGACGCTTTAAAATGTCATACTATTACCTCATTACCTTAAGAGGATATAAATGACATCATAGATGGACATATAAGACCCCTACACATATTCAGTAGAACTGACAACATTGATAACCAACCTTATCTGATTGATAATGGATTTAGTGTTAACTTCATTAATTTTATAATGTTTCCCCAACATGGATACACTGATGTTGATTTTCCCCTTTTACTCTAAAACTAACCAGGTATGGTAAAAGAAAATAGAAATCCCTTGGCAGCATTAATCTCTGAACATAGTTTGGAGATATGGTGTCTGATTATGTGTTCTTGGTCATCCAAAAGATACAACTATAAATGTATTTCTTATAAGGCCTTGATTTCATCAACATGAATCAATCCCTTAATTATTCCATGAATGCCTTAAATACTAAAAATGGGTAGATTTGGACATTACATGGTTATAAATCACTATTTGAGTCATGTTAATACTAATATTTTAAAGCAAGATTAATCTGAAGAGAGGTGATGAAACATATAACCGATGATTTATATCATTTAACTACTTCGAATGTCTTGGAAATGACTTCCTCAACCCATTCAGATATTTCAGTGGTGGATACGTTCTGTCAGTCTGTCAGGTTGAAGATATTATCTCAGATTCAGAGACATGTTGATACTCTCCATGATACCATCTTTTTCAATTGTTTCTGAAGATGTTGAAAATTATTTGATTCATCAGATATAATTAATAACTCATACATAAGTTCCCCAACTATATCTTCCTAACTTCAGTAGGCAACCACCTCATCATTCAAACCTAAATAAGTTTTGATATCTATGTTGGAAGATAGATCTTCAGACCCTGACCATTATCCTAACCTTATTGATTCCCATAAATCTCTTTTCCATTCTAATATTGACATAGAGTAAGAATAATAGAAATAAGTTGAATAAAATTACATAAGATATGCTCCAAATGGATTTGAATAAGGGATCCCTACCACTGTTGATGTACTCCAGCAAATCAATCTAGGTTGAAAGGTGTATACACCACCAAAGATTATTAGTGTAACTATGAAATCAATGAATATAAGATTTATAAACATTTTCTAAATCAACACCAGGACATGTTTTCATGGAATTTTACAATGATTCCAGACCTAGATCCTGATGTGGCTACCTATCAACTCGGTCTACTAGAAGACCATCATGACTAAAAGTAGGTAGCTAGAAGGACACATATGACTCTTTATACTAAGGTAGAATCCAATGATGATAATCTACTAAAATATACCTTCACTAAAAAATAGTAATCCTTCGAATGGATCACCAACATAGTCCCAGTCTAGAAAAAACATAGAAAAATCAAAGTTTGCATCAATTTTGGAGACCTCAATCAGTTCTATTAGAAAAATGATTTCCTAATTCAAATCATAGATCTCCTGACCACTGAAATAGTTAGCTAAAAAACCTTTACATTAAGGATGGCTATTCTAGATACAATAATAATATAATTCCCCTAATGTACTAATAATCCACTTCCTTCAAGACCCCTTTGGAGTGTTCTCCTACTGAGGAATTCCCTTCGGCTTGAATAATGTTGGTGATACATATCAACATTACATGCATCACATATTGAAACCCCTTCGAGGGGGAAAAATAGAATGTTATGTCGATGATTTTGTGGTTTAATTTACCCAAAATTTTGGCCACATTAAAAATTTGAAAACTATGTATGACATTATTTGACAACATAGTCTAAATATGAATCCCCCAAAATGGTCTTTCAACATTAATTTAAGGATATTTCCTGAATTCATCATAATACATCATGGAATCAAATCCTAAACCAATAATTCCTGGGAAATTCTTAGTATATACCCTTATTTAAACCAAAAATATTTGATTGAACTATTTATACACATTTCAAGTATTCTAAAATTCATAGAAAACCTCACAGGGAATTTTTTTCCCTTCACAATGATGATGAAGAAAGGGGTTTTATTTCTATGGACATATAGATTCTAACAATAACTTGACATCCTCAAGGATTATATCACAATTCCACTTGTGTTTATGCATCTAGTTGAATGAATGAAAATCATTTTTATGTGAAAAATCATTAATGTTCTCCTGGTGAATTTATTTTGAATAAAAATTGTTCTGGTAGTGATAACATCTTTATTACCATAGTCACACCACGATTGATACATGCTCTCGGTATTCAGACATCAAAACGAGTTGTTTCTCAATATTTTTGTAAATTTAAAAATTAACGCATTAATTTTATCACTATGAGGTCCATTTGATATGTAGAATTAACCCACTCAAATATATCCTCAATCCTCCAATACTCACTTGTCTCTTAAAATATTTGGATGTCATTTTTCTGCACTTTGAATTCTGGTTCATACCACAAAAAGGTTTTAAAAGGAAAGGGCATAGTAGATTTCCTTGGGGAACATACCTCAATGGAAGAAGTACCATTATTAATAGAATTTTGAAATTAGAAATGTTCTTACATGCAATACTCTACCCAAATATAGGAAATTTATTTTGATGGTTAATTCATAAGTCCAACTAGAAAAAGACTAGAAGATCCCATTTTCATTAATGTTGGGTTAGGGATCATCCCCATTTCACCAAAAAATATAGTTTTACCTAACTCATTTCTACTATCAAAAGTTTTCACAAAAAATGAGCCTGAATACCAAGCCCACATTGCTGGATTGTAACTAGATATTAAAATATTAGTGACCCACCTGAGAACCAATAGTTATTCTATATTGATAATTAAGCATATCAATATTCATTACACAATCAAAAAAGATGATTTAATCCCTTAATTAATTATGTTTTAGGTTTTTTGGAATAATTCCACTACAAGAAAAAATTAACCAATGTCCCATATTCACAAAACACTCCAGAAGATGTAATGAAAAATGTTATTGTATCGTTGGAATATCCAGATTGATATAATACAATCATCAACATCACTTACCATAGAGTAGTTTTTCTATTAGTTCAATGTGGAATTAAACAGATCAACGATATCCATTACACTTCTAAAACAAGTAATACTAAGAATTTATGGATGAATCTCATCCTAGAATATCATAAATTGGGACTCTTCTTCCAAACAAGGCTAGAAAAAGCAGGTTCGACAATGGTAATTCAATTTCACACTATATGGAATTAATGTCATCAAAATGTTCTTTACTTTCAAAACATCAATGGAATACTCATTAGAAGAATTGATAGAAATGAGATGATCACTACAATGTAAGAAGTTCACATCAGTAATTATGGTCTCTATTAGTTAGAAACCATATATTCTTACCCAATCAAGTGCCTATGATATTTCTATCCTTTAATGACCTAGGATTGTACATAATGTTTAAAAAATTTTCATTCTTCCAAGTGCACTCCAATTTCAACCAACAATCCCTAATGTTTTTTTATACTACTGAGTATTAATATCCATTCACTATATGTGGGATGGATATCGTAAGACCACACCCTCAAGCTATAGCTAGGATGTTGAATTCTTTCCTTACTCATACATAGTTCTTCTCGAAAATGACGAGGCAATACCATTTAAGGAATAAAAAAAATAATCATCAATTTACAAAATTCAAACATCAGTACTTGATTTCTTGTTCTTCACACAATACTGACTTATAATGGCACCAATTTAATTAATTCTGATTTGAAAAATTTGTTTCAAGAGTACAAAATCAAATAAAAACTTCATTCCCACTACCAGGCCATGGAAATGGATATATAACATCTTTTCATAAAACTCTATTCAACATCCTCCAGAAGCTGGTGGATAAAAAGATTAATCTTATCCTTGAAACATTTTTCATGCCTTATGGGAATATAGAAACTACAACACACACTTCTACTCAGGAAATTGTATATTCATTATTTTATAAAACAAAAGAAAATTTCACATTAAGGGTCAATTACAATAACTTTGGATAACTATATCTGAACAACATTCAGATGATTAACAATCACAAAATTTATTTGGAGAATTATAGAAAATCGATGAGAAATGGTTTTATACACCAATGATAATAGGGAACAAATCAGAGATGTTTAACCCAATTTGGGTAGACCATATGAAATATAAATGGTCCAATCCAATGAAGCTTACCCATTAATCAACATGATAGGAATCAAAAAAATCCAATAACAATATAAGATTTATCAATAAAAAATTAATGTTATTCTAGAAGAACCATGGGCCTCCTCTATAGGTGTAATCCCCAAACACCATTTTCATGGATCCAAGATTATAAACTGCATGATCTTTATCCATATCACATGATTAAAAACTGCATGAAACCAACTTCCTCATTATATGACATCAAATTATTTAGCCTCATGGGATTATATGCATGTACTCATATGTAAATCTATAGGGTCTAGACAAACATCCATAAAGTATGAGACACCATCCTCCTAATCACATTATGAAAAATTTCATGGTTAACTTCCTTGTTTCATGACATAAAAGACACAACATTATCAACCATACTTGATCAGATCTTAACCTATTGTGTTTGTATCCTAAGACACCTTCCTTTAAGAATAACAGAGAGCTTGATTTGTATCATAAAAGGATATATAGTTATGTATAGACATCCTTCATTTGGACTATACATAAATTTACCCTTCTTCATAAGACTGTTTTTATCAAACATTGGCCCCAATGTCTCTCTTCACATCAGGCTTGTTTCTTCTTGATCGAATAAATTATCTTTCCAAAAAATATATGTCCTTGTTGTATAAAATAATACTACAAGAAACCATCATCTTTACTTCATTACCGAAAAGTACATGATAAATACCCCTGTGCATGAAATAATAACACACAACATTTTGATCCAGTCAAGAATGGATAACAACCTTTGGTGCATGTCTCCTACTACACCCCTTTCTAGTGCTACATGATACTTTTATTCCCATATTCCTAGGATATATAGTGACTCCCATATTTCTCATATTCTTCCCAACTCCTTTGACAATTTACAACTTGGACTTATCTTCCCTAGTGTCACAATGTTGATCTAGGGTATGGTTTGTCAAATTTTGTGTGTAAAAGTATCCCCTGACCCTCCTTCCATAACATTTTGTCGTAACATCATGTTATGAAAACATCCTTTGGCGATGGTATTATACCAGGCCACCAACCAAGTACTATGTGAATATTTGTTTCTATAATTACCTGATACATATTGATTCCTAGATCTAAAATCCCAAGGGATCTATAAAATTAATATTTCCACCTCTCTGTGAAAGAGTCAGGCCTCTATATGGTTCTCTCTTCCATAACTATTGGTGTCTTGATTATCACCTTGAGGAGATGCGTAGTGATTCAAAGACATTCCATCTCTAGGACCAATCATAGATTCATTATAAAAACATGTTTTTACTATGGTATTATCACCCTGAAATGTTTTTATGGGTGTCCTCTAAGTGGTAAGCCCCGACCAAACATTAATTTCCATGAGATTATGTTATCCTTATGTTTTTGATTGAAATGAAATACTCCCATAGTCCCATTTATATGTATAATACAAAAAAATAACTTCATTGTAGTGGGACATAAAATGTCATGGTTAATGACTTAGTCAGATGATGTTAAAATAGAAAATTTCGTTTCCACATGATATAGAACTGCATGATTTATGTCCTCGATTCATGGTATAAAACATTGTAAAATTTATTTCCATACATCAATAGATTATAATCTTGCGTATTGGTCTTATACCACTCATTCTTCATATAAGTACATGTGTCTTTATTCCAATCATTACAAGATGTATAGTGATTCCCAAATCCCAAGTCCTGGGTTTAGCTATAATATAAAAATATACATATCCTCATGTATGGGTTAGACCTACTTAAAGACAGTTTATTATAGAACTACACATGTCTTGATTCTCTCATTAATGAGATACATTGTGATGCTCAAACCTTATTCCTTAGTACCAACCACAAAATAAGGATCCCCCCTTTTCTTTTCCAAAAATGATCTATATAAGAGATCCCAATTGGGTTCATTTATTAAAGATCCCATCATGGAAACTGAAATATTCTTTTCCCTATACTTGATCATATTTGTCAAAGGAACTCCACACCCAATAGATTATTCCTGTTAAAATATTTATGTTTTTCTTGGATGAATTCCTCCCATATATCATACTCATTATCCTTGAAAAACACATATCTCTAAATTTATTCCTTAGTTTTTAGTACATAATGTCAATTTCCAAAGGACCCCTCCATTTTGACGTACCTAAGATGCCATGTTTTGGTTTTGTATACTCTACCATTAAAATTATTATAAAATATATGTACATTAATTCCAAGGAGGGACCTCTTCTATCCCTATAATCCTCAATAAAAATATATTGGAAACCCACTTTTTAAATATTCTCTAAATCCATTCCTTACATACTATTCCCATATCTCTTTTCCTGATATGAGAATTCCAAAGATTTTGGTTTACTATTTCCTTCTTCATGTTTTTATCGTGATGAATCATTCTTGATCTAACATGGCATATTTAACACATTATTTCAGTGATATCGAGTCACATGCATCATTACCTAATGATGTTAAAATATATGCCTAATGTAATCACTACCTGAAACTAAAATGAAAGGTTCTCAAGAACAATTTAAGGTGAGATTTTTACCACTATGAGATACATAAAGATATCCAGTACCTATATCCTAACCCAACCATCCAATGATAGAAAAATTACATTTCATTACTTTTAATCATCTCCATGATTTTGATGAAATCTTTTCCATTCCTTGTTTCTCACACCAAGTATAACTCAGGTGGGCTTAGAATTTTTTGGTGATGGTTTCACCTAAAACATCAAGGTATATCCATTCATGTTAGGGTTGACTTCGTCCTGGATTCCCAAAAATAAATGGAATTCCCAAAATACATTTTTGAATTAAACCGCATGATAGACAACTATTTAATTACATATATGGCCCTCACCTGAGAGAACCACTATGCTGGGTGTTGGCCTCCCACCACCCATGATTCCAATAGCTAAATATGGTTTGATTATGACTTTTGGGAGATACATAATGATATCTAGTTATACAATCAGAGGTTCATCTATAATATAAAAATTCCCTACTCTTCTACGAATGATCTTGATCTAAATAGGTGGGTCCAATATAGGTTTTAAATAAACACAAATTCTTATTCTAAAAAAATGTCCACCATAGAAATTCAATCATGTTTAGGGAGTCTTCAAGTTGGAATCTAACTTTCAAATATGGTTTTTGATCCTTCCTTCATCATTTATTAGAAATATGCATGGATTTATTCTATTTATGATGATAAATGTAAACAAACAACCAAAACCAATGACTCATGACCATCTGCAGGACAAAAAACCTTTCCCTAATTATGGGATAGAATTGAAAAGGTTACTTTTCCCCCATTTGGAGCGATTTTTACATGAAGAGTTCCTTCCATAATCAAGAACATTCCATATAGAAAACAAACATAGTGTTTGAAGAAATCAGAATCTTCATAATATTTCTATACCTATATATAATTTAATTTCTGTTTCCTGATAATAGATTTGTGTTTAATATGGATAACATGTCCTAGTTCATCTCTACATAATCCACTATTAAAAGAACCATCAACCATAGGAAAATTATTTTTCTAAATAGACATTAAATATCCTTGTATTCACTGATAATATTGTTAGAAAAAGTCCTTTTGAACATGGTCCGTGATCATTCAATGCATATTTTTCCATTTCACTTTTCAGATACAAAAAATCCCCAGATTAAAGTTTACAATTTCCCATATCCATGATTGTTGAATAATGGATCAATTTAGGTCTGATTACCATGAAATGATAAATAATAAATCTTATGGTGAAAGACATGTGACCGTAAGAGAACACAATCATACGTCTATATGACCAAAGGATAAACTTTTCAACTCAGGTCCTCGATACATGGCCCTAAATTGGAAAATTCATGTGTCCCTATATATTGAAATTATTCTGCACAACACATAGTAAATATTATTTAACCCATTACTTATATGAGAGAAAGATCCATGTAATGTTACATGATATTGGCTTTAGAAACTCTCATTATTCAAATCATATGCCAAGTTAAAAAATATATTTATCTAATCTCTAAATGGAATGGGTGATCACGTGTGAAGAGGATTTATGAGTGATTTATCTCTTATAATCAATAAATCAAATTTTAATAATTTTTCAGTATCTTTCCATATGTTACATACATGAATAAATTAGTCATATATATTTAGAAGAATGATAATTGATCCTAATAGATATATATCTGATAGGATAATCCCAACTTCTCTATATGTTAAATGAAATGTGTTGGTTCTTGAACACCAATGACTAATAAATTTAGGTTAGACTTCATTAGGTGAATATAACAGAAACTATGAAATATATAAATCATGCTAAAATCCAATGATTTCTAATCATTCTGATAATTATGTAATATTATATCTTACCCAGAATGCCCATTCCCATTCACTAGAATAACATCCTTCAGATCAAAAATCCCACTTAAAACTCCATCTTACATTGATATTATTTCTTGTGATATTAATAATTCATGTGTAATAATTAATGATATATTTCAAGGACATATCATCATTATGAATTTTTCTTTAGGCCTATAAGAAACTATTTAGTATGAAAATATTCTCTTGACCTGATTCATAAATTATGTGTCCCACAATATAAATATTCACTTGAAAATGATCCAAGGAATCCTCAAAACATGAAGATGGAAGATTTTGATTAGATAATGGAATGGTAGCATAATCCTAAAATTTAATTTTGTATAAAAGAAATTAGTTGGAAAAAGTGTAATTCAAAAGGTTTGGAAAAAGGAGAAACATTAAAATACACACTTGAGGGATGACGTAATGTGAGTCATCACTTTAAATATTATGGGAAATAAAATTTATTCCTTCAATAATGTTCATCTGAGACAATTTTTTTTGAAAGGATGTAGTTTATTCTTATATATAAAAAAATTTGAAAATTTTTTCCAAAAATTTTGTGAAGTCTAGTCAATCACATAGATGCTACACAGACTACAATTCCCATTATCCTCTATATAGATAACGTTATTTCTATGTTGAAATAATTCAACATTAAAGAATAAAATTCAATTTGAAAAAAATTTCATTTTTTTGATATTTTTTTTATCTGGAAGTGGAAATTCTCAAGAGAATGTTTAATGTAATTGGAGATGGTTCACAGATGAATTCGAATTGATTATAAACTGATAGTTGTCATAAAGCGATAAATAATTCAACTCTAACACATTTTATAGGTGTGGAACTTCTTTGGGACCACAAAAAAGCAAAAAATAATTCAAATGGATGAACTTATTCCAGGGAATAAACTCTTCTTCATGAAAATAATCCCCCATTCTGATAGGGGGGATTTTTGGATATAGAATAGATTTCATGGAAGGTCAAAATGATTTTATGTATTCTTGGAGTGGATTAATTAAAATAAACTAGAGTACATTCTAAAGATTAAAATTTAAAATTAACAAATTATTAAAAGGACCCATATCTTCCCCACAAGTGTCCCCACTAGCCATGTCGTTGCTCCGCATAACACCTCTATGAAGTTCCTATGAAAATATATTCTTGTGAATTGCCCTAGAAAAGAGTCCTCTGCTAATAAATTTTGGTTTGTGTGTTGAGATTTAATTTTTAGGACCCTTACAAAGGAAAATATCATAATGGCGTGAGGTGGTAACCAAAACCCGTCCCCTAAAAATGAAAAATCACCCTTTAGTGTGAGGTATCTTTTTTAGGCCCCCTATGAAAGAAAATTCCCTTTGTGGGTTAAAGCGAAGACCCCACGAATCTAAATACTATATGGGTGGTATTAAGAAATTTACATCCATACCCCTATAAAAAACACACATAGACTAATGGTGGGTAGAATTTTTGGGGAGAATTATTTGATAGTGTATTTCATATTCGAGATAGTCCGAGCAAGTGATTTCAATATGTAAATGTTTACTGCATATCGCAAAGTAAATAGGTTAATAAAATTTTCCTGTATAGAAAAGAGTAATTTTTGGGATGAACATATGCATAGTGAGTCCGTAGGTATACTAGTATTCCTCAAACCATATGAAAAAGAAATATTTTCAGACAACCATTCCGCTTGACAAACAACATGCGATATGGGTTCCTTCAGCCTTGGTTCCCTTCTTTGAGGCCCCTTTGTGACCTGTCCAACCAACCCGATACATCAAATCACCATATGAATTTACAAGACCCAACTAAGTACCTTCACCAAGAACCCCTTACATTGAAAAAAGTCCAAACTAAGCCCTTTCACGAGCCCCTAGGCCATGGAATCTTCAATGTCTTCTAGATGTGTATGGTTGAACCCAAGGGCTCACCTAAATACCCTCATGATCATAATTTTTTTTTCATAAATGAGGATATAATGGTATCCTACCTACTAAGGGGGATCATTAGAATGTTTTCTATCATACATTTCCACGATAATGAGGTTCTTGACCTTGTAGGTAGTTCTTAGGGACTCCCCATTCAAGATCGTAAGGGGGTAGATCACACTTTATTTTCTATAGAGGATTATCATCATCTCTCCTATGGAATCAAAAAAAGGGAATCCATCTAGGATTAATTTTTAAGGATTAGGTGACACCCCTCCTTCTCTAAATTTGGTCGGCCATATATAGATGGGTAGTTAGATGTGACTATCCTAGTAACCAATAAAAGATGATATGGGAATATTCAATTCCTTTTCTCTCTCCCATCACCCCAACCACATCCATTAATCATTGGAGGAGATTTTGTGGATATTTAGATCATAAAATTACTATTAATTGTCACACTGAACATGACTCACATGGGATTATATGTATGAAACGAACATGACATCCGCTCGATAAAATACCCCTTTTGGGAGGAGAGTCTCTTTACGAATGTTCCTCTCACATTCAAACAAGGCCTCCAATTCAGTGTAAGAAACAAAACTGTGCATCCATATTCAAAGTTCCATATTCTCAATGAATTACCTCTGGGACTCCTCCATGGATGTAATATCCATCCTTTCAGAACTATGTTGGATTTGAATCACAACAAATTGGGATATGCATAAAGCCTCCCTAATTTCTTAACCCAACTCCCAATATTCACCCAAATGTCCTTTAATCCAAATTACCAGTAGGGTTGCATACCATCATAGGGCAATGTTATTTCCAATTCCATTTTATCACCATCCTTATTGGGACATATTCCCAATAATATCATACCGCACCTTGGAGACCACATCTCCTTCAGGAACTTCGGTACGCTTTAGAGTATGTCCTACATTAATCTTGGCTGGGGACCTTTCACCTAGACATCCCCACTGCATGATTTTAAACTACATGGTTTTGTACACATCATTGGAAATTAATAGGTATGAGGTGTATAATTAAGTGTAACAGATCTACATGGGTTCTATTACCTTTCACAATCATATTTAGGATCCTGTATCATTATACCGATCCTGATATCAAAAAAACATTCATCTTTATCCAATGGAGTTTAATTAATAAGAAAAAAACAATGTAGATTAAAACCAGAAATTGATAATAGATGATACAATAATCAATGATCTATTTACAAAAAAGGATACGATCGATGCATAAATGTAGATAAATATAGATTATTCTAGAGTCAACACCTTCCAAATAATTTATAGTTTATACAAGTGTGACCCATCTAATATTTGGGATTTTTAATGTAGGATTCTAAGATATATGTTAAATCTAGAAGAGAGTCCCAAAGTAGGAAACATGTCCCCTAGAAAGGATGAGGTGAGCCCTACCATCCATCCTTCTGACTCACGCATCATTTAAGGCATCATTTGAGAAATCCAAGTAACCACTTTACATTGGAATGAACTTAGTCACTAAATCACAATTAGTGCAGTTGCGAGGACATGATGGAAAAAACTATATATGAATACCTATATAGATAGATAAATGTATTTTCTTATACCAAGTCAAAAACATTTACATTGGTATATTTATAATGATTTTTTTTCATGGAAAACACAACAAAGGGGTCCTTAAAAATGATTCATGGTCTGAGACGTATAAAGGATTGATTTCCTTTAACTGATTTAGTAATAAAACAAGTAGATTGGGTTATTTATGGTTGGAATGTTATATTTATCGTGTATAAAATTATTTTAACTAAACCAGATGTCTCTTTTCTTTGAGCATTATTTGTAGATAGCCATATAATCTTAGTGATAGTAACTAAATTACGGTAAGTTTCATCCTTCAAAATACAATATTAACTAAGGATTTTTTTTGGTCTTTATATGTGGGTAATATTTAATAATAACTGGTAAAACTTTTACTAGAGTTGAAAATAAATTAGATTATTCAAAATTTCAGTCATATTTCATGTTTTTCTTCAAGGATGAGTTTAATAATTTAATTTTATCTAAAAAACCCTCTATGAAGTACATGAAAACAAAGGTTTAGTACATTTGAACATTATGTTTCATAAACGGAGATATTTTTTATCAATATTTTCATTATAAACATGGGATTATTCCTTGCATACTAGGGGTAATAGTCATCTATCATGATAATAATAGAGAAATTGATCAGACCAAGGATCCATGGTGTCATTAAAGGAAAAAATATATCCTCTATAAATACCGTCTCATTTTATAAATCTTGGAGAGGGAAGATGTAAATATTTTCTTGATAGAAACTTAAAGAATTAAATAGATTAATTGAAAAAGAACCTAATGAAAAAAATAATTATAGTCCTGTAATGTATTTTGGAATTAGATTAATTTAATACTGAATACAATACTTTTTCTCAATGAAAATTTATACTAAAATTTTAATAAAGGAAATATCTAGTTATCAATTAATCCTATGTATTGTATATTCTACATTATTAATAAATAATAATTTTTTTTCAATGTATGAGATTTAGTTTTACTTACATTATGATAATCATTTATTATTATTGGTTATATGAAATTATAATATTTTCTTGAGTATATTCTCTTATAAGACACTGAGTAAACATATGAGAAAATAATTCATGAATTTTTACTAACGTACTAATGTAGATCACATATAGTGTTATTCGTATACAAATTAATATACTTAGGGGGTATGTAATATTTATTATTCCATATAACAAAATCTTACAAAATTAACTCACATGATAAGTTTCATTGATTAATAATTTACTTAGACCATCCATGGGGCTGATCTAATCATATAGTGGTTGGGAATAATCTTGATCAAGTGATATGTATTTATTATTTAAAAACAATATTACACTTTTCCTAATAACAATTACATCTATTTCATTCATTATATTTTGTATAAGATTATATTATTATGAATATGATAGTAAATGATACATATTGTAGTGTACATATTCATATGGAGAGATGAGTGTATTTGACTAAGATCAACCCAGAATCCTTTATAGCTCAAATAGTGATTCCTTTTTTATAGATAACACTATTGGATTATATTTATGAATTAGGGAATTTATAATAATTGTATACATAAAAAATTCAATTAATGTCACAAATAAATCCACGAATTAAATTTTTATTTTCTTACAACATTTTTTTACAAATTTAATTAGAGTTTTTTATTACGATTTACAAAATGATTTGATGGATTTATAAATTTGTATGAAGTCTATAATAAATTTTTTGAGGTTTTAGAATAAGTTGGAGATTAAGTAATTTTTGTTCAAAAAATACTCCATAACTTGATGATAATATCCACACCATTGTTTTTTATATGTTTTTGTTTTTACCATATTGAGGTGCTACTGGACAATGGAATATGAGATCATTTTTCCAATTCTCTAATGTTTTTTATTATATAGATTACCTGTAAAAATCATGTGATTATGTGTAGATTATTATGTGCATGAAAAGCGTATAATATTCTAGTTAATTAATTTGTTGTCCGTTGTAAATTTTACAATGGATATACATGAGTTAGTAGTTTTATGAGATATTAAATGGTCAAAATTTTATTATCTTCCTTATATAAAAAGGAGTTTTTTAAAGGGGTTATAAATATCATTTTTATGGAAATATGAGGCCAATATGTAAAAATAATTAACTCTATATCATTCAATTATCATAATTTACCATGGTGGTAGTGATGGTACAACATTTAACAGAGATGATGTCACATTTATTGATGATGCATATTTTGAAAAAGAGATCCTAAAATTTTATAGGTTCACTATAACACAAAATTTTTGGAGTTACAGGTCATATATAAATTGAATTGTTTTTATATAATTACTATTTATTGTTATTTATTGTGTGATATGTATGACTAAATTCTTTGCTGGAAAATGTTTTAAATTAAAATGATGTGTCAGTTTTGATTTTGGTTTAGATGAGTAAAATAACATATTTCATCACCAAAATTATTTGAAAAAAAACTAGAAGGATCACCATATACCATTAGTTATTTATTAATACACCCTTATGTTCTTTAGTTAAAACAAAATAACCCTATGAGCCTTTCTATTAGGATGTACTAAGAGAATTTGACCTAAATATCAAATAATAAATTTGTTAATTGAGATTATTAGTAACCAGTGACTTTAGTTTATATAAATTATTTATTGTTCTCAAAAATTATTTATACTTTCTCTACTTTACTCACACCAAGAATTATACTCTAAGTGGTCAATTTAAAAAAAAATTAAGATCAAAAGTTACAAATAACAATTATTTAACTATTCAAGAGAGATATTATGATACTCAACTAAATATAATCCTATACACACTAATGTGTTCAAATAATCATTATTATTATTTAACACCCCAATATTTTAAATGAATAACATTATGTTCAATAGTGTATATGACACACAACATCATGTTTTATGAGAACCACGATATACTATTAAAATATTATGATTTAATTTAATCTTTATAACCTATCCATTAATTTTTTTGGAATGAAATTTGTTATTACCATTTTTAAAGGATGTATAAAAGTTTCATATATATAATAATAACTTAATTCTCAAAAATATTATTTTATACTTGAAAAATATATTTTCCTCAATAATGGTTTAATTTTTTATTTTAGGTTTGGAAATTATAATTTTTTTTACCATTTTTAAAAAAAATTCTTAAAAATAAATTTTTTTTTGAAATAAAAATATCATAATTATTTTTTGTTTAAATATAGGTATTTTTCTGAAATGGTTTATATTTCAGTAAATAGTGGAAATACGACTTTTTTTGTAAAACTTCCACTTCATTAAAATAAAAAATGTAATTTAAAAGTATCGTTATAATTACAATTTGATTTCAAATTAACCTAAGTAATATTTATTTATACTTAATATAATTAAATTTATCTGTATCACATTTATGATATATTTTGGTATTAGCATACTTTTAGTTTTATAACCCATTTTTCTAAAAATTATTTTTAGTGCATAATGTTTATAATTTTTAATTAATTAAAGTGAATAGTAATTTGGTAACATTTAAATGAAATTATTTGAATCCATATTTAAATATTATTATTTAAATCTATATATTGATGATAAATATTCATATAGAAAATTTTAAATCATCTAATACTTGAAATTTTTGTTTTTAAAAACTATTTTTCAACGTGATTTGTAGGATTATTTTTAAATTTAACCTTTACACTTGTATGAATTAAATTTGATAAAATTGATTACATATTCGTAATTAATAGAATAAATATTATGTAATAAGTTCACATTAATATTTATTCAAAATGAATTCTATAAAAATATAAAATTTATTACCACACTTAAGGATAAAAATTGGTATATCGAGGTTGTTGAACCAAAATATAAGTGTTATTTTTCCAATTAAACTTGTAAAAATACTATTTTGTTGACATAATTTGACCTTAAACTATATAAAATGTAAATATAATTTCATTTTGAAAAATTTATTTCGAATGACATTATTATTTTCTATTCTTTTTAGAAATATCATTATAGATCTTAAGAAGAATGCCTCCCCCACATAGAAAAAGGAACATCCTTTCCTAAATTACTAACACATATTAATAAAATTATTATAGTAATTACTTCAAAATATCTCCCCAAAATCCTAATCTAAATTATGGAGGAGTTTTCATCCCCGAAGGCCAATCATATGGTCCTTAATAAGATACCTGAAGGAGGTTTTTCTAAGTGAAGGTATTCATATTCGCCACGCTCTAGAAATTTTACTTATTATTTTTTCAACATATTTTTTTCTTAAAAATTACAATATAATAACACATTTATCTTCAATATAGTTTTATATAATTATTGTGATAGCATAATATTTTTCTATTGCTCATTTTTACTATAGTCTATCATCTTGGAACTCTTGTAATATTTTTCATCACTTACTCACATAGATAATCATAATGATGAAATAATGAGTATATACGATAAATATGAAATGGTATTAATTATATAAAATTAATATACCATCCACTTATTTAAAATTTAACCCATTAATGGAATGATAACTTTGCTCATGTGTAAATACAATAATCCATCTCTACAAAGTGATGCGATTTATTTTCTATGTACAAATTTCAATAATTGTTATAAAAATATATCTAATGAAAATTTTAATATTAATATAATAAATATTTTTTTGATGAATATATATATATACTATTAACAAGAACCATTACTTCCATGACTAAAAAATCATGAGGAAATGAAGCATTTTGCACATGAAACCACGAAAAGAATGAAATAATGTTAACAAAAGGTGGATAATATAATAAAAGAGAATCATATATGATATTATAAGTATTAATATTCTTATTTTATAGATTAATAACATTATTAAACAATTATAAAAAAGTTTAATGAATATTAATCAAAAAGAAAACCTTACATAAGGTATTTTGTCTCTATTTTCTTTCTTTGAGGCATATCTTAATGTTATGAAACAATATCCTAATATAGTATTTAACTGATTCCTTTTACATATAATATCCTGAATCCATCACACGTCATGTTATTTTAATTTATAATTTTAATTATTTCATCCAAGGGGATTTGACTTGAATGTTACAATGTTGTAAGAAATTTCATAACTCAACTTCTTTTCATTCATTTATACTACCACATGATTATATTAGATATTACAAGGTTATGTGGGTAATGTATATCCCTTATTATATCTTTTATTTACACTTTTTTATATTTATTTTCATTTGATGTACATAATCAATTCATTTATTAATTCTCACTTCAATGATATGATTTTTGTGAGGAATTTCATCTCAATTTACCCACCATTGAAAACTATTTTTATTTTGTACATATTTTATTTTATGTGGTTTATATACTACCCATTTTATGTATTTAACATGAATAAATAAGTATTCATGATGATTAATGTTTCAATTAAAGTAAATTATTTAGGAAGATTATAATTAAAATGTTACCAAAGTGGTAAGAATATATATTTGACAAGGTACTCATGGAGGGTAAAGAGGCTTCGGGAGGACATGTCATGAATTTGCAGGAAGGAGGGTCCTTAACTAAAATTGGTGGCTGGGTGAGGGCCTTACCGGGGCTTAAGGAATAACCTGCACAGTAAGTGGGGTGAATTTAATTTAGTAACTACTTTGATGGTTTGGTAAATGATGAACTGGATGTGGTTCAGGATTTAGTTTCCCCAGCTCTATCTACTGGTCGCGGGTCTATTGAAGATGATGAACTGAATGATAGTGGAGGTCTAGGTCTGGAATTTTTTTTTGAGAAAAGTGGCAGCATGTATGAAAAGGTTCAAGGGTAGGGCTCCTGCCATAATGAAAGGGAATTGAATTCGGGGAGTTTCTCTCATGAGGAGGAGGAATTACTGAAGAGTGCAGGTGGAAACATGCAGATTGTCTTGTGTTTGGAGGACTCTATTTCTGGAGGAGTTATTGTACAGAAGGGGGTTCTTGAAGGCCATGATCTTGTGGCACAACCTCAGTGTTTATCGGAGGGTGAACCTAACAGTCATGCTGAGCAGAAGTATGGAGTGAATGATTTCTATCAGGTGATTAATATCCCTCAGGAATGGGGTGATTTATCTGATAGTGATAAGGAGAATTCCGGTGGTCGAGTCCGAACCTTTTATAGTGATGTTTCTCATCAGGGAATGAAGGATGTGGTAGGGAAAGAGGGAGTTATGACAACACCACAGAGAAGAAGGCAGAGAAAGATTATTCTTCTCTACCGAAGACAATGCCTACCAGATCTTCTATTATCAAAGGAAAAGGGATGAACTATTTTGAGGAGTTTTTGTACTTGGAGAAACTTAATCTCAGACAAAAGTCTGTAAAGGCTCTAAAGCATTATGATAGCTAGGAATGTTAATCAGCTACCGCAGATGAAGCAATTTCCCATGGACATAGCAAAAAATATGGTGACGGGTATGGCTTTTATGAAATGTAGTTGTCAGTGATGGCTTGTTATGATTGTTCACTGTACATTTCTTTTATTTAATAAATGGTCAGAGACTGTCTCTAGCTGATCTTTCCTGGTATATCATCTCTTATAAATTTGGTATTTGTTAAATTACTTTTGAGACAAAAAGAATATTATGATCAATGGAAGTTAAATTTCTATTAAATATCCATATTTTTTATATCATGGATATAATTATTTTCTAAACTGTATTCCATTTTTACATACACATTTTTAATATGAACATTATTTGATTGACTGGGGAATTTTGGACAACCATATTATTTAAACAATGGATATATTTTTTGATAAGGAATATTGTTTAGAAATTAAACTGATCATTCAATAAATAAAGAATGAATTGGGCATCCAGTGATGGTTGTGTAACATCCCAAGTAACTAATGAATAATATATATTTTTATCTGTGTCTATTTATGAATTAGATATTGTTTTAGAGTCTTAAAATGAGAATATATCCAATCTTAAGCATGGAATACACTAATATTTTTAAAAGATTGTTTTACTTCCTTTTGATGGAAAACCATTTTTAAATCAAACATTTGACAATTTTATAATCTCTATTTGTCAAAATAAACATATTATTTATGATTGGGACATTGAAATGTACATTGGATACATTTTTGGTATTTTTCTAACAATTTCATTTTTTAATGAATAGTGAAAATACTGCATTTTACATCAAAACTGCTTTTTCATCTAATTTAATTATATGGTTAGATTATCTTTTTAATTGGTCTTAAAGTGTAATCTAAATATATTTTTACCATTTAATCCAATGGGGGTCATTAGGATTAATTTAAATTTGGAATTGGGCATAAACTAATGCCAAACGTTTCATAGATATTGTTTCAAAAAAACCCGCTATTTGTTTTGACAACGGGAATTATTTTTAAATAAATTATTTCAATTTATGTGTTTGTAATTTGGTAAAATGGATTACATATTTGGAATCAGAAGGCCCAAATTATATAATCAGGACTCTTTTTTTTTTGGACATTAAGTATAGCAACGACGGTAATTACCTTTAATTATCTTGATTAATGAGTAATATGGTAGTTAAGGATAATAAAATAATACCATAATAATAATAAATGAAACCAACATGTGTCCTAATGCTACTGGTTGTCTCATGGCCCACCATGGGATGCCTTTTTCCAAACTTGGGGACCCCATGTAATCACTTTTGTGTGAAAGTGACTTTTTGACTTTTTATTGTTAAAGAAAGTTAAATATATCAAAGAATGTATCACCTGAGTAATTTTTTTTACTTTTGTCTAAATAAATGATATTTTGGACTCTAAATATTCATTGGAAATCTAAAAATATTTCCTACATCATAGTAGTTTTTGCATAATTTTTAGACATTAAATAAAATAAATTATTTATGACATCATGATGATGCAGCGATTACCTCATTATTTAATGATTTAAATAAACTAAAAAGATAATGTAAAATCTAAGACCTACACATGTAAAAAACCTATTAGATGGGTGGATTTAGAACTATTATCACCTTATCCTAGAAATATATAATTTTGGGACCTTTTAAATTCGAAAATCATTTTATAATAAAGTATCCTTTTATACCTTTTCAAGAGTACCCCTCCTCTCCTCTTATAAAAGGCCACAACCTCTACCACCTTACCCACGCGTCCAAAGCCTTTTTATTGGCCATAATCTTCCCATTTTGTCTTTCAAATACCTCTCTTACTCCTAGAAGCCTCACTTTGGGCAGAAGGCTTCCCATGGAAGCCTTCGAGCTCAAATAAAAAAGAGTTACCCGATTTAAAGGTAGTGTCTTCTCTTGTGTTCTTATGTTTTATTTTGCTTCTCCAACCCCCTAAAATCTTTTTATTAATTTATTTTGTAATAACTCCAGTATCTTAAATATATTAGGATGTTGTTATAAGAATCATTCGAGCGACACTAACACACACCTACATCTAATGGTTAAAGAACATACTGTTTCTGTGGATGGAAAATTTCTGCCTCACGAAACGATGATTGTTCAATATTTTTCTAACACCTTAAAAGGTGGAAATTAAGATGTCACTATATTTATATATGATATATAATATGATTATGTTTTTCTTAATCTTCTGTATTTTTCATTTATGGCATAACTTTATGGCTTCCATTATGGGTATACACGATATCTTCATTTTAGGAAGTGTGGACTACAGCCCCCTCAATATTATTTGATTCGTTAATACCATATGTGGTACATATAAAAGATAGATTTAATGATATTATATATGATACCATAATGTAATTATAATAATATTATTTATCATTATGTTTTAATTCCATTAAAGTATGAGATAGAAATGAAAGTAGCGTTCATGCGTACGTACGACTTACCGTCTCCATGAACGGTGCATTCCATTTCTTATCCCCAAATGTAATGTACTAGTATAAGTACATATATATAAAGGATATATATGATTTATGTTACATCTAAATGAAGAATATAATTCTGGAATTAAAATATACATATCTCTCATTTAGTTTTAATTTCATTAATATGACATAGAAATGAAAGTAGCATTCATGCATACGTACGGCATACGGTCTCCATGAACGGTGAATTTCATTTCTTACCTCTAAATGATTATGTAATATTATAAATGCATGTATATAATGGATATATATTATATATATGACATCTACATCATTAATATCATTCTTGAGATAATGGATATTTGACTACGTGAACAACCTGTAAATATAAGAAGTACATTTTTTACTCAAGTACCAATGATCGTTAAAACGAACGTTATAAACTTAAATAATAACATAGTGTTCATGATATGGAAATAAATGATATAAAAGTAATAATGAACTTGAAAAAGGTTATTGAGCAAGTAGAAATTAATTCAAGTTTATTATTCAGGAGATTAAGGAACGATCAAGTCAAGTCGGATACGAGGTAAGGGACTTCGTCTCAATCTTCATTCATTGAGGCATATTTTGTTTTATACACAACATTATTTTATACGGTGTATAAACCCCTTTGACTTTTACACTTATTCAAAAGGAATCTTCTTTTTCTACGAATCGTTTACTAAAAGTAATGTTTTTTATCGTACGTATGCGGCGACAAAGACTTCTCCGCCGCCGTGACAATTATTTGAGTTTCGACTTTCTCTACAAGACATAACATTTTTTGAATGAAAAATAAATCCCATGTTTTACTTTTATTTTATTTTGGTATTGAAAATGGTTTTCATAATGTTTTTACATCAATGTGTTGTATTGATATCTTGTGATTGAAAAGTGGAAATGTTATGATTCCTTTGTACATGTTTTATGTGATACGATTATGTTATGGTTCTTGGGCATTGTTATGAAGATGGGTGGTTCCGTGATAAACTAAGGGCGGGTGAGCCCGATATAGCTCTCCAATGCATTGGGTTACGCGAATGAGTTAAACGTTAAGGTTTATCCGAAGAGATGTAGGGAATATACTATGATGGGTATTCCAAACATAACCAAGACAGTTACTCCATACATAAGAATGTTATGAATGCCTCAAGTTACCTGTATGCCTTATGATTTCTATGATTTATTCATTATTTGATGTGGTTTGTTAAAGTTCCAATGTTTTATGGGTAAAGTATGATTTAATTCTTATGTATATAAGAACTCATGTTTCCTTTCCATATTTTTATAGCCCTTACTGAGTTTTTATGCTCCTCCCAAGTTTTTGAAATAATTTTCACAGGTCAGGGGAATGGTACATGATGTGATGATAGTGTCAAGTAAGTTTCAAGAAAGAATCCATGTTTTATTTTAAAAATGTTTCCATTGATGGGAAAAATGAATCCTATCTTTTATGTAACCAATTTGTTTAAATATGGAATGTAATGCAAGTTTTATGATCTAATTCTATAAAACTCAAAACCTGAAAAGATCCTCAATGGGTAATCTTGTAATATCTCAAGATTAAGTAAGGTTTAAGGAAATGGCCTTATAGTTGGTATCAGAGGTCGATTTAGATAACTTTAGGAGTTATAATTCTAATAAATGATTATCCAAAATTTTTTTTTGAAATGATATAGCATTTGAAGATTACCTTGTTGCTTCATCTAAGACATGTTTGTTCAGAATGGTTTTCCACAGAGGAAATAGGGAAACAGTGCTAGGATGGAATACAAGAGGAAATAACCTTCTGAATCAGCATCATGAGATGGTTGGAATTGGAACTCAACAGTTTTTTACAGTAATGGCACAGTTGAATCAAGCGATAAATGGTGGTGGTATCCATGCAAGAGATCAGCCAGATCAACCACATAGGAACATGTCAGTGGTGGAACATTTCATGAGGCAACATCCCCCATCATTCAGAGGATCATCTGACCCTGTGCTAGCTGAAGGGTGGATTAATGCATTGGAGAAGATTTTTGATGTCATGGGTTGTTAATACAATAAAAAGGATAGTCTTGCTATTTACCGTTTAGAGGGTGAAGCAGATCAGTGGCGGTCGATGGTTAAAAATATCAGGGACACTGATGAGATTGATTCTATCGACTGGGATAAATTCAAAGGTATATTTCTTGAGAAGAATTTTCCTAAGTCTGTTTGACTTAGGATGGAAATACAATTCATGGAATTGAGGCAATAGGAAAACTCAGTGGCTGCCTATGAAGAAAGGTTCACTCGATTGGCAGGGTATGCTCTAAATTTTATCCGAGACCTTGATGGTAAAATAAATCATTTTTACTCAGGATTAAAGCCAAAATATCGAAGGTCATTGGATTCTCATGAGTAAAAAAGTTATTAAAAGCTTGTTCGATGTGCTGAGAAGGTGGAAATGGAGATTGCCGATGATCAAGTGTTCTATAACAACCAGCAAAAGAAGAGACCGAGGTGGAAGGAGAAAGGAAAGAATTATTCAAAATGGTCTGATGGTAATAAAACTAAGTTTCCAGTTTGTGATAAATGTGGTAAAAGGCATGCTGGGGAATGTGTTCTGAATTCTAGAAAGTTCTACTAATGTGGTAAGATGGGACATAAGGCTCGTGATTGCACTGAAAAAGATCAAGGTGATGGTAAGTACAAATTCAATTTATAGTTAGTGAACTGTTTTAAGTGCAATGAGATGGGTCACTATGAAAATGAGTGTCCAACAAATAGCTTGAGTGATGGGAAGCAGTTAGAATACAAGCAAAAAGGGGCGGTGAAATCCTTTGCAACTACTTCAGTAGATGTCGGGCCATCAAATGAAGTTGTATCAAGTACTTTGTTTGTTGTTTCAGATTATTCCAGTGTGTTGTTTGATTCTGGGTCTACACATTCTTTCATCTCTGAAACTTTTTCTAGTAAATTGGTAATACCATCTCAATAAATGACTCCTAAACTTGTGGTAAAAACACCTGGGAGAAATGTTGAGGCAAAAAGAATTTATACGAATCTTCATATCCTTATCCATGGAAAGAACCTACTTTCAAACCTAATTGTTCTACCTCTAGTAGAGTTTGATGTTATCCTGGGTATGGATTGGCTCTCTATTTACCATGCTAAGATTGACTGTATAGATAATGAAGTTTCTTTTCAGAAAGACTTTCAGTTTGTGTACAAGAATGAACTCTTACTATTGATAACATATCAAGAGGTAGAGAAACTTGTAAAATATGGAAATGAATGTTACATTGCACACATTATTGAAAATAAGGGAACTGTTCATATTAATGATGTGCCAGTGGTAAATGAGTATCCTGATGTTTTTCCTGATGAGTGTCCTGGAATAATACTAGATCGGGAAGTTGAGTTTACTGTAGACTTTAGTTCCTGATGCTATGTAAAGACCCGTAAAATTCAATGGAAATTTATTCTTAATTTTCTTTGGAATTTTACAAGAACGCGGTTTCTGAAGGTGCCTGATTCCGAGGCCCGGTGTGCCCGGAATCAATTTCCGAAGTTTGGCTCGGGTACGTTCAGTGAACGGACGAGTGGGTTTTTCTATCTTTTGAACCGGTGCCCGAAATCGAATTCCGAGGGCACCGATGAGCTCGCAGCGCCGTTATTCTCTTAAGGAGACCTTTTCCGAGGTTGCGTTTTATGCGGGTTGAGAGTTAGTTTTTGGGGAATTAAAATGATGTTAAATAAAATGTGGAAACACATTTTATTTTATCCATGTTGGTTATATCCTCCCAAAGGGAGTTAGAGGTGGGACCCACATCCACATAACCTCCCTTGAGAGGATTAAGTGTGGTGGGCCCACACGAACCTAACTCTTCATCTCCCCTTTAAACTCCCAATAACTCCTCTCTAATTAATCTTGAAAACTTGGGTTATTAATTGAGAATAGTTATCTTAATTTCAAACTTTTGAAATTCAAGTGGTTTAGTTGTGTATATAAAATAATCTCTAAGCTTATTTTATTTGGTTAGTATCCTTTTCCACCATGAGAGGTTTTGAGAAGCTCTCTCTTCATCTTCTTCAACCTTGACGAAGAACACGAAGAACACTTAAGCTCTGACGAAGAACGCCGCTTCTCTTCTTCGTAGCCGGTGTGTTTCCGAAGATCGACGACGCTGCTTCTTCGATCTTCTTCCCGTGTCAACGAAAGGAGACGCCGTTTCCTCCTCGGACTATCTCCGTCAGCTTGCGAAGCTTCTCCAGTGACGTACCTCTTCGGACGCACCTCGTCGTCAACGGAAATGACGTTTGATTTCCGCGACGCCCAACCTCCGCGACGCTAGTCTTCCGCGGCTTGTTGACATGCTCTGCACTTGAAATCGAGGTAGGGGTTTATTTTATTATTCTTTTTTTCATGATTTATACCCATGATTATTTCTTCGTGAAATTTGTCCAATTGTTAGCGAATAACGCGAGGGGGCCGGACCGCACGAACACGGATGACCCTCCTCCTTTTTCATGTTGATTCTGTTGTGGATTGAAACGGGTGTGGCGCGGTGTCGTCGCACCGCGCATGATCATATGACAAGAAACACGTGGCGCCACGTCGTAAAATAATTCAAGGACGCGACGTCGTCGCGCCGCGTCGTAAAATAATGCAAGGACGCGATGCCGTCGCGCCGCGTCGAAGAAAGTCGAAGACACCGCGACCGGAGCGGGGCCGCGGCGGAAGGGCGCGACGCCGTCGCGCCGTGCCGGATGACGATGGCCGCGGCCGGTTCCGGGCCGCGGCGGAACAAGAAGACCGGCGGCCAGCCGGGCCGCCGAAAGGGGACCGGCCTTTGCCGGTCCCGTTGAGGAAGAACCGGCCGGCCAGGTCGGGCCGGCCGGAAGGGAGGACGACCGGGGGAATTTAATTCCCCCGGCCAGAAAAACGGCCCCCCATAATGAGGGGGGGCCGCGGTTTCACAAAGGGGGGCTGGCGCCCCCCGTTTTCCAAACAGCTCCGCCTTCGGCCGAGCTGGCAGCGCGCCCAGCACGCTGCCTTGCACCGAACCGGCGCGCCAGGCCGGTCTGCCAGGCCAGGCCGGGCCGGGCCGGGCCGTGCCGGGCCGGGTCGACCCTGTCCGGGGCGGGTCGACCCGTTTCGGGCCAACCGGGGGGTCTCGGGCCGGGTCAGCCCGGCCCCGAAACCCCCGATACCGAACTGTTTAGGTTCAAATGCCCATAACTCGGGCTACGGACCTCAAAACGACGCGCCGTTAGTGGCGATGCGATCCTTGGATTGAGACGGTCGTTTCGATATATCACACTCAAAGTTTCAGAATACTTTGATTTCGGCCAGGTTGGTTCGTACACGAAACCAACCGGGCCCTCGGAGCAGAAATGCTCATATCTTAAGCTACGGACGTCCGTTTGAAGTGCCGTCAGCTTTGTTGAGTTCCTCTTAGTGAGAAGGATCTTTTGGCATACTCCGCCCGAGGTTTGGATGCAGGTGGAGTACGGTCAGGTTGGTTTTTCCTTAAAAACCAACCGGGCCCCTGGGACGAAAAAGCAAATAACTCTCAGACCGGGCGTCCGATTGACGCGCCGTCTGTTGCGTTGAGTTACTCTTGACGATACGGAACTTTTGGATACATCAACTATGGACTTTGTGACAGTTGATGTATCAGCCTCTCGACTCGTGGAGCGGACCCTCCCGAACGAGCTTGCTGTGTGCGGGAACCCTAGAGCTGGCTGCGACTGCTACTGTGACTGCGACGACGACAGTGCAGAGATCCTCAGTGGATTCGACGACGAAGACTACAACACTCAGCGATCCTGTGTGGATTAGTGCTACCGATCCTGTGTGGGTCCGATCCTGTGTGGGTCAGCGCTCAGCGTTCCTATGGGAACCAGCGCCTACAGATCCTGTGTGGGTTCGATCCTGTGTGGGTCTTTGCGGGGGTTAGTACCTATCGATCCTTTGTGGGTCCGACGACTTAGATGTATCAGTGATCATCTCTATCGTCTTTTGAAGAAGTATACCTGTGTGAGCTGAATCATGTTGCTTTCCTGTGTGGATTGTGTTGTGCTATCCTGTGTGGATTTCGTTTTGCTTTCCCGTGTGTAATACATATACTTTCTTGTGTGGACTGAGTTGTACTTGGGCTCGGAGGTTGGAGTGTATTGGAATTGATGACTTAGGTATATGTAAGGGCATATACCTAAGCAGGGTCGGTTGTTACTTCGTGTTTGTATCTATCCTTTGTGGTTTATCCTTTGTGGATTTTGGGAGACCATCGGGGGTCTCGGGGTCCCTACTGGGTAGCTTATACTCACCCCTGCACGGGCTATACCCGCACTACATTGTGTTGGTTGCAGATGACAGACAACGTTGATCGTGGTTGAGGCTTGCAGAGCAGGACGATACCTGGAGGTGGACCACTAGGCGGGACGTGCTCGGAGCGAACGGCGGGACCCGAGGAGCAGTGGAGCTATCTGTTCCCACCATTCAGGTGGGATTTCCAGTGGAAAGCTCGGTGTAGTAGCTTTTACTTTTCAGTTGTTGTTTTCCCTTTCGAGTTGTACTTTACTTTCAATTTGGGTTTGTATACTGGCCCATTTACTTTTATGCACTTTCAGTTATACTCTGTTTCTAGTTAGTGTTTACTTTTCCTCTTGCTTACTCTATGGTGCTTGTTTAATTTACAAAGGCAATTCCTTCCCTTTTTACCGGGATTTACACCTTAGTGCTAGTCGCCAACCCCTGGCCTATGGAAGGCGGGCTTGGGGTAGTCACGGCACGGGCCCCGAGGACGGGTCGTGACAAATTGGTATCAGAGGAGTTCGGTTCTACCGCAAACTCTGATCTTTTATATATAAAGAAATAATGTTTAGCGTATTGAGTGTGGTTATCAGTCCAAGGAGTCCAGTGTTGGTGCGGCGACCGACGTATCCGTACACCAGGACACTGACTTCTGATTTCCGACTTAATGCAAGAAAACATTGATTGCGTGTGTGTTTCATGTTTTCTTTGTGATTACTTTGTATCAGCTCACCAGGTATATTGTTATGACTGTGGCACACCTGTTTCCTTTTCAGGATGGCCCCACGACGACAACCATCTAGGGTTCTGAGAGTCGAACGTGATGACAGCCCACCGAGTGACGAGGCCTCGGTGCAGGGCCCTTTGTCAGCAGTGGCACCGACGGTAGCTCTACCCGCCGAGCCACTGATGCTTCCAGTACCAGCCGCTGACGATGCATGTCGCCACAGCGCACTGCATGAATTTCAGCGCCAGCGACCGCCTAGGTTCCGTGGGGAGACGGACCCCCAGGTAGCAGAGGACTGGCTGGAGGCAGTGGTACGAGTTTTCAGGCTAGTGAGGACACCAGCAGATCTCATGGTGATCCTCGCGGCGAGCCTACTGCACGCAGAAGCAGGACGATGGTGGAGCTTGATGCTCCAGGTGCACGGTGAGACATCTCTACTATGGATGTACTTTGAGAGCCTCTTCCGCTCGGAGTTCGTCCCAGCCACCCTTCGTGCGGTGCATATTCAAGAGCTTCTTCAGCTGCGGCAGGGCAGCATGACGGTCGCTCAGTACTCGGTGAGATTTACTGATCTCTCGCGCTACTCGACTGACATGGTACGAGACCCATTCTTCCGGGCCCAGGCCTTTGAGCAGGGATTGAGACACGAGATCAGGGCATCACTGATCTCCCTCAGCATACCGACTCAGACGAGAGTACTGGAGCGAGCCCTTTTGATCGAGAGCTTTCTTGATGAGTCTACACCAGTGCCGAGACCCACCGCAGGGCGGCACGTAGCAGAGTCTTCTGTGGCAGGCAGTCGACGGATGACTCAGGGGTCCAGGCAGACCAGACCCTCAGGCAGATGACCTCAAGACACTGGCTCAGTAGTGCGGGGCACACAGCACGGAGCCAGTCTTTCGAGAGGCAGGCAGTGCTACTCATGCGGAGGGCAGGGCCACATGGCTCGTGACTGCCCGACCCGTCGTGCTGAGGAGAATCAGACGGTTGAGGGACCACCAAGGCAGAGGCAGAGGGTCGACCGTGGCGATACGCAGGGAGGAGGATGACGAGGAAGAGGAGCTGGCCGAGCAGCAGGTGGTGGGAGACGCTTTGAGGCTCTACCACCACCACCACCAGGAGGTCCACCCCGACCGTAGGTAGCTGGAGGGCAGAGACAAGCACAACTCCAGGCTGCAGAGGCCTACGACCACGGCGCGCCCGAGATGATTCGAGGTACTATCTGTGTCTATTCCACCCTTGTTGCAATACTTATAGACACAGGAGCGAGTCACTCTTTCATAGCCGCTGCCCTTGTTCGGAGCTCGGAGATTCCGATAGAGCCGTTGGCTCGATCCTTACGGCTAGAGACTCCTACGGGAGCATAATCAAAGATTACGCACTGGTTCCGGAAGTGTGAGTTTACTCTAGGAGGTGAGAGCTTCGACTAGGATCTTCATGTAGCAGCGTCGAGGCCTTACGACGTCATCTTGGGCATGGATTGGTTATCTATGGTCCATGCCCAGATTGACTGTTTTAGGCGCAAGGTGCGATGTGTACGCACCGATGGGAGAAGGTTCACCTTTACCGGCGAGAAGGGAGCCTTCGAAGCACAGGATGGACTTCCGCAGAAGAGAGGACAACCCATCACTCATCAGTTGGCTAGTCTCATCCTAGGAGCAGTTGACATGCAGAGTCCTGGTTTTCCTGCAGTGGTGGATCAGTTTGCGGACGTTTTTCCCGACGACGTTCTAGGGCTACCTCCTCGTACCGAGGTAGACTTTTATATTGACATGTACCCCGGGAAAACCCCGATATCGACTCTAGCATATCGGATGGCCCCTGCCGAGCTTTGAGAGCTACGGGTATAGTTGGAGGACTTGCAGGGCAAGGGGTTCATCGGACCCAGTGTTTCACACTGGGCTTCCCCGATTTTGTTTTCTAAGAAGGCGGACGGGATCTTGCGACTGTGTGTCAATTATCGTCTCCGGAACCAGGTGACAGTTAGGAACAAGTATCCGCTACCGAGGATTGATGACCTCTTTGATCAGCTCAAGGGAGCATGGTGGTTCTCGAAGATAGACCTCAGGTCAGGCTATCATCAGCTCAGAGTCAGAGACGAGGACGTGCAGAAGACGACCATCAGATGTCGGTATGGCCACTATGAGTTTTTTGTTATGCCTTTCAGCGTAACCAATTCTCCAGAAGTTTTCATGGACCTCAGTAACAGGATCTTTCAGTCATACCTCGATCGATTTGTCGTGGTCTTCATCGACGACATTTTGATATACTCGACGACTGAGGAGGAGCACGCCTACCACTTACAGGTTGTACTAGACACACTCTGAGAGCACCATCTTTATGGTAAACTCTAGAAGTGCCAGTTCTGCATACGTGAGGTCCAATTCTTGGGACACTTCATCTCTGAGGCGGGAGTTGCAGTGGATCCTGCGAAAATCGAGGCAGTGTTACCTTGGGAGCCACCCAGGAGCGTGACGGAGGTGCGGAGTTTCTTGGGACTAGCTGGATACTATCGGAGATTCGTGCCAGACTTCTCTAGAGTTGCGGCACCACTCTCAGCTTTGAAGAAGAAGGGGAAACCCTTCGTGTGTTCAGACAGATGTCAGCAGAGCTTCTAGGAGCTAAGATAGAGATTGACCAGCGCACCTATCTTGAGGTTTCCTGAGGAGGGAGTAGGGTACGTAGTCTACTACGATGCATCAGGGACCGGACTCGGATGTGTTCTGATGAAGGAGTGGGCAGTGATCACCTATGGATCACGACAGTTGAGGCCGCATGAGTAGAACTACGCTACCCATGACCTGGAGTTAGTAGCAGTGGTCTTCGCTCTGAAGACATGGTGACACTACCTGATGGGAAAGCGCTTTACAGTCTTTTCTGATCATCAGAGTCTCAGTTATATCTTCTCGCAGAAGGACCTGAACCTGAGACAACAGCGATGGCTTGAGTTCCTCCAGAACTATGAATTTGAGATAGTCTATAATCCTGGAAAGGGGAACGTGGTAGCCGATGCCCTTAGCAGGAGGATGGGCATTCAGCTACTTGAGGAGGCGACAGAGCAGCTAGCCTCTTTGCAGATATCCTTCGTGGATAGGGACAGAGCAGACTTCCTTCAGTCTCTCATAGTCTCTCCTCCACTTCTGCAGCAGGTCAGAGAGGCACAACGTGGGGACGCTGACTGTGAGACGCAGAATGCACAGATATCCTCGGGACAGGCACCTGATGGTTTCTCCCTTGGAGCAGAGCACGACATCCTTTTCAGAGGACGTACCATGGTACCCGTCACTTTGCGAGAGGAGGTGCTAAGAGATTTTCACACTTCTCCTTTGGTGGTACATCCTGGAGTAGCGAAGATGTACCAGGATCTCAGACGACAGCACTGGTGGCCGGACATAAAGAAGGTTGTGGTAGAGTTCGTTTCTCGATGCCTCACCTACCAGCAGGTGAAGGCTGAGCACCAGGTACCAGCAGGCTTGGTACAACCCTTGGAGGTCCCGGAGTGGAAGTGGGACAAGATATCTATGGACTTCGTGACTAGACTTCCACGTACTTCGAGAGGTCACGACTCCATCTGGGTGATTGTCGACCGACTCACCAAGTCGGCTCACTTCTTACCCATCAGAGAGCAGGGCTCAGTGGAGAGCTTGGTACGTCTCTACATTCAGGAGATTGTTCGGCTTCACGGTGTGCCATCATCTATCGTCTCCGACCGAAATGCTCGCTTTACTTCCCGGATTCGGAAGGGGTTGCAGGAGGCGTTCGGGACACAGCTACGTCTGAGCACAACCTTTCACCCTCAAACGGATTTTCAGACGGAGAAGACCATTCAGACTCTCGAGGACATGCTCCGCGCATGTGTCCTCGACTTTGGTCGTAGCTGGGAGGACCACCTACCCTTGGTGGAGTTTGCGTACAACAACAGCTACCACCTCACCATCGGGATGACACCGTATGAGGCATTGTACGACCGACCTTGTAGATATCCTTTGTGATGGACAGACCATGGGGAGTCAGCACTTATGGGGACAGAGATGGTCCAGGCCACGACAGAGAAGGTCCAGGTCATCCAGGAGCGGATGAGGATAGCTCAGAGCCAGCAGAAGTCATACACTGACAGGAGGCGGAGGCCACTAGAGTTCGAGGATGGAGACCACGTCTTCTTGCGGGTCTCACCTCGACGTGGTATACAGAGATTTGGCCGAGGCGGCAAGTTATCTCCGCGCTTCATCCGACCCTTCCAGGTCCTCAGCATGATTGGTGAGGTGGTTTATCATCTGGCTCTACCACCTGAGTTGCACCGGGTGCACGACGTCTTCCACGTGTCTCAGTTGAGGAGATACGTGCACGACCCGGCGCACATCATTGACCATGGGGAGCTTGACGTTGATGATGGGGTGACTTTTGCGAAGGTCCCAATGGATATTGAGGATAGACAAGAGCGAGTCCTATGTGGATGGTCGATTCCTCTAGTGTGCATCAGATGGAAGCACAGGAATCTCTAGGAGAGCACTTGGAAGCGGGAGGCTCAGATGCGTGCTCAGTACCCTCATTTGTTTCCCTAGATTTTATGTATCTATACGGGGACGTAAAGCCCTGAGGTGGGAGTAATGTAAAGACTCGTAAAATTCAAGGGAAATGTTTTCTTAATTTTCTTTGGAATTTTACAAGAACGCGGTTTCTGACGGAACCTGATTCGGAGGCCCGGTGTGCCCGGAATCAATTTCCGAAGTTTGGCTCGGGTACGTTCAGTGAACGAACGAGCGGGTTTTTCTAACTTTTGAACCAGTGCCCGGAATCAAATTCTGAGGGCACCGATCAGCTAGCAGCACCGATATTCGCTTAAGGAGACCTTTTCCGAGGTTGCGTTTTATGCGGGTTGAGAGTTAGTTTTGGGGGAATTAAAATGAAGTTAAATAAAATGTGGAAACACATTTTATTTTATCCATGTTGGTTATATCCTCCCAAAGGGAGTTAGAGGTGGGACCCACATCCACTGAACCTCCCTTGAGAGGATTAAGTGTGGTGGGGCCCACACGAACCTAACTCTTCATCTCCCCTTTAAACTCCCAACAACTCCTCTCTAATTAATCTTGACAACTTGGGTTATTAATTGAGAAGAGTTATCTTAATTTCAAACTTTTGAAATTCAAGTGGTTTAGTTGTGTAAATAAAATAATCTCTAAGCTTATTTTATTTGGTTAGTATCCTTTGCCACCTTGAGAGGTTTTGAGAAGCTCTCTCTTCATCTTCTTCAACCTTGACGAAGAACACGGAGAACACTTAAGCTCCGACGAAGAACACCGCTTCTCTTCTTCGTAGCCGGTGTGTTTCTGAAGATCGACGACGCCGCTTCTTCGATCTTCTTCCCGTGTCAACGAAAGGAGATGCCGTTTCCTCCTCGGACTATCTTCGTCAGCTTGCGAAGCTTCTCCAGCGACGTACCTCTTCAGACGCACCTCGACGTCAACGGAAACGACGTTCGATTTCCGCGACGCCCGACCTCCGTGACGCTAGTCTTCCGCGGCTTGTTGACGTGCTCCGCACTTGAAACCACGGTAGGGGTTTATTTTATTATTCTTTTGTTCATGATTTTTACCCGTGATTATTTCTTCATGAAAATTTTCCAATTGTTAGAGAATAACGTGAGGGGGCCAGACCGCACGAACACGGCCGACCCTCCTCCTTTTTCATGTTGATTCTGTTGTGGATTGAAACAGGTATGGCACGGTGTCGTCGCACCGCGCATGATCATATGGCAAGAAACGCGCGGCGCCGTCGCACCGCGTCGTAAAATAATGCAAGGATGCGACGCCGTCGCGCCGCGTCGAAGAAAGTCGAAGACACCGCGACCGGATCGGGGCCACAGCGGAAGGGCGCAACGCCGTCGCGCCGCGTCGGACGACGAAGGCCGCGGCCAGTTCCGGGCCGCGGCAGAACAAGAATACCGGCGGCCAGCCGGGCCGCCGGAAGGGGACCGGCCTTTGCCGGTCCCATTGAGGAAGAACCGGCCAGCCAGGTCGGGCCGGCTGGAAGGGAGGAAGACCGGGAGAATTTAATTCCCCCGGCCAGCAAAACGGCCCCCCCATAATGAGGGGGGGGGGGGGTGCGGTTTCACAAAGGGGGGCTGGCGCCCCCCGTTTTCCAAACAGCTCGGCCTTGCGCCGAACCGGCGCGCCAGGCCGGTCCGGGCCGCGCCGGTCCGGGCCGGGCCGTTCCGGGCCGGGCCGTTCCGGGCCGGGTCGACCCTGTCCAGGGCGGGTCGACCCGGTTCGGGCCAACCGGGGGGGCTCGGGCCGGGTCGGCCCGGGCCCGAAACCCCCGATACCGAACTGTTTTGGTTCAAATGCCCATAACTCGGGCTACGGACCTCCAAACGACTCGCCGTCAGCGGAGATGCGATCCTTGGATCGAGACGGTCGTTTCGGTATATCGCACTCAAAGTTTTAGAATACTTTGAGTTTGGCCGGGTTGGTTCGTACACGAAACCAACCGGGCCCTCGGAGCGGAAACACTCATATCTTGAGCTACGGATGTCTGTTTGACGTGCCGTCAGCTTTGTTGAGTTCCTCTTAGTGAGACAGATCTTTTGGCATACTCCGCCCGAGGTTTGGACGTAGGTGGAGTACGATCGGGTTGGTTTTTCCCTAAAAACCAACCGGGCCCCTAGGACGAAAAAGCCAATAACTCTCAGACCGGGCGTCCGATTGACGCGCCGTCTGTTGCGTTGAGTTCCTGTTGACAATACGGAACTTTTGGATAAATCAACTATGTAATTTGTGACAGTTGATGTATCAGCCTCTCGGCTCGTGGAGCGGACCCTCCCGAACGAGCTTGCTATGTGCGGGAACCCTAGAGGTGGCTGCGACTGCTACTGTGACTGCGACGACGACAGTGCAGAGATCCTCAGTGGATTCGACGACGACGACTACAACACTCAGCGATCCTGTGTGGATCAGTGCTACCGATCCTGTGTGGGTCCGATCCTGTGTGGGTCAGCGCTCAGCGGTCCTGTGTGAACCAGCGCCTTCGGATCCTGTGTGGGTCCGATCCTGTGTGGGTCTTTGCGGGGGTTAGTACCTATCGGTCCTTTGTGGGTCCGACGACTTAGATGGATCATTGATCATCTCTATCATCTTTCTAAGAAGTATACCCGTGTGAGCTGAATTCTGTTGCTTTCCTATGTGGATTATGTTGTGCTATCCTGTGTGGATTTCGTTTTGCTTTACTGTGTGGAATACGTATACTTTCCTGTGTGGACTGAGTTGTACTTGATCTCGTAGGTTGGAGGGTATTGGAATTGATGACTTGTATGGGCATATACCTAAGCAGGGTCGGTTGTTATTTCGTGTTTGTTTCTATCCTTTGTGGTTTATCCTTTGTGGATTTTGGATACCTTCAGGGGTCTCGGGGTCCCTACTGAGTAGCTTATACTCACCTCTGCACGGGCTATGGCCGCACTACATTGTGTTGGTTGCAGACGACGGACATCGTTGATCGTGGTTGAGGCTTGCAGAGCAGGACGGTACCTGGAGGTGGACCACTAGGCGGGACGTGCTCGGAGCGGACGACGGGACCCGAGGAGCAGTGGAGCCATCTCTACCCACCCTTCAGGTGGGATTTCCAGTGGACAAGCTCGGCGTAGCAGCGTTTACTTTTCAGTTGCTGTTTTCCATTTCGAGTTGTACTTTACTTTCAGTTTGGGTTTGTATACAGGCCCATTTACTTTTCAGCAGTTTCAGTTGTACTCTGTTTCTACTTAGTGTTTACTTTTCCGCTTGCTTACTCTGTGGTGCTTGTTTACTTTACAAAGGCAATGCCTTCCCTTTTTACCTGGATTTACGCCTTGGTGTTAGTCGCCAGCCCCTGGCCTATGGAAGGCGGGCTTGGGGTAGTCACGGCACGGGCCCCGAGGACGGGTCGTGACATGTTAAGCCAATTTCAAAACCCCCTTATCGAATGGCTCAAATTGAAATTTTAGAGTTGAAGGATCAATTGCAAGATTTATTAGAGAAAGGTTTCATTCGACCTAGCACATCACCATGGGGTGCTTCTGTTTTATTTGTTAAAAAGGAAGATGGTTCAATGAGAATTTTCATTGATTATAGAGCCTTGAATAACATCACTGTTATGAACAAATATCCTTTGCCTCATATCGATGATTTGTTTGATCAGCTCCAGGGAGCTCAGTATTTTTCAATGATTGACCTAAGATCGGGGTACCATCAGTTGAAGGTAAAGGAAGCAGATATTCTGAAGACCATGTTTCGTACACGATATGGCCATTATGAATTTTTAGTAATGCCTTTTGGGCTAACCAATGCACCTGCTGTATTCATGGACTTAATGAATAGAATTTTCCATGAGTTCTTAGATAAGTTTGTGGTTGTTTTCATTGAGGATATTTTGTGTTTTTTAAAAGTAAAGAGGATCACGAAAGAAATTTAAGGGTTATTTTGAAAACCTTGAAACAAAAGAAATTGTATGGGAAATTCAGAAAGTGTGAGTTTTGGTTGCAACAAATTTCATTCCTTGGTCATATTGTTTCTAAAGATGGGATAACTGTTGATCCCGAAAAAACAATGGTCATGGAAGAATGGCCAATACCAACAAATGTAACAGAGATTTGTAGTTTCCTTGGTTTGGAAGGCTATTACCGAAGGTTTGTTAGAAATTTTTCACGGTTATCTAGTCCAATGACTAAGCTAACTCGAAAGGGTGTTATTTTTATCTGGATAAAAGAATGTGATCATTTTTTTCAGGAGTTGAAAAGAAGATTGGTGAATGGTCCAGTTTTGGCACTACCTTCTTGGGATGGGGAGTTTGTTATCTATAACGATGCTTCATTGAAAGGACTTGGTTGCGTCCTAATGCATAATGATCAGTTAATTTCTTATGATTCACGACAGTTGAAAACTCATGAGGTAAATTATCCTACACATTATTTGGAATTAGCTGCTCCTGTTTTTGCTTTAAAAATTAGGAGGCATCCTTTGTATGGAGTAAAGTGTGAAATATATACTGATCACAAAAGTTTAAAGTATATATTCACTCAGAAATAATTGAACATGAGACAGAAGAGATGGATGGAATTAATCAAGGATTATGATTGTACAATTCATTACCATCAGGGAAAAGCAAATAAAGTGGCTGATGCTTTGAGTTGAAAAAGTAATGCTTCATTAACAATGTTGCATTTGGAACAGGATCCTTTGGTTAAGGATTTGATGAAGTTTGGCATAGAAGTTTTTGGTGCAGGATGTCCTTCTATTTTGTTTCAGGTATCAGTGAAATCTTCTCTATCAGACAGAATCAAGCAAGCACAGAAGCAAGACAATGAGTTGCAGAAAAAGGTAGAGCTGGTTCTGAAAGGTAAGTTTCCTGAATTTATCATTGATAATGATTGTGTTTTCAGATTTGGGAAGAGATTGTGTGTGCCTTGTGATTCACAGTTGAAGAGAGAGTTGTTATGTGAAGCTCATAGTTCTCCGTTTTCAGTTCATCCTGGCAGTACTAAGATGAACAGAGATCTACAGGAGTGTTACTGGTGGGATAGAATGAAAAGAGATATTGCTGATTTTACAGTAAAGTTTTTGACTTGTCAACAGGTTAAATCAGATCTGTAGTTACCGAAACAGATGCTTCAGACTTTACCAGTACCTGAATGGAAATGGGAGAATATATCCATGGACTTTGTTGTGAGATTACTGAAGACACCTCGAGGTAATAATGCAATATGGGTCATTGTTGATCACTTGACTAAATCTTCTCATTTCCTTTCTATATGAGATACTTTTTCCCTAGATCAACTTTCATGTTTGTATATTAAAGAGATATTCAGGTTACATGGAGTTCCTCTCTCCATTGTAACTAACCGTGATCCCAAGTTCACTTCTAACTTTTGGAAAGGCCTTCAAAATTCATTGGGTACTGAATTAAATTTTAGTACAACTTTTCATCTTCAATCAGATGGGTAATCAGAACGAACAATTCAGACTTTAGAAGATATTCTACGTGCTTGTTCGATGGATTATCAGGGATGTTGGGACCAACATCTTTCTTTGGTTGAGTTTTCATATAATAACAGTTTTTATTCTAGTATACAGATGGCTCCGTTTGAAGCATTATATGGGAAGCGGTGTCGAACTCCAGCTTTTTGGGATGAAGTGGGTGAAAGGAAGTTGATGGGACCAGAATTGGTGGAAGAGTTTGTAGAAAAAGTTCAGTTGATACAGAAACACATGAGAATATCTCATAGTAGGCAGAAGAGTTATGCGGATAACCGGAGGAAGGATATATCTTTTGTGGTAGGTGATCATGTTTTTCTCAAAGTATCACCATGGAAAAGTGTGATGTGATTTGGTAAGAAAGGAAAGATGAGTCCAAGGTTCATTGGACCATATGAAATTCCTTGGATCAGTTGCATACCGAGTGGCTTTACCTCTGAGTTTATCTCTGGTACACAATGTTTTTCATGTTTCAATGTTAAGGAAGTACATGCCAGATCCATCTCATGTTTTGAGTCCAGAGGTAGTTCAGCTGGAAGAGAACCTATCTTATGAGGAAAATCGGTCCAGATTCTTGACCACATGGAGAAAGTGTTATGGAATAAAGTGATTCATCAGGTAAAGTTTTTGTGGAAAAACCACATGATTGAAGAGGCAACATGGGAATCTGAAAATGCAATGAGGGATAAATACCCCCACTTATTCGATAATTAAATAAATTGTGGGGACACAATTTTCTAAATGGTGGAAGGATGTAACATGCCAAGTAAGTAATGAATAATAGATATTTTTATCTATGTCTATTTATGAATTAGATAGTGTTTTAGAGGCTTAAAATGAGAATAAATCCAATCTTAAGAATGGAATACACTAATATTTTTAAAAGATTGTTTTACTGCCTTTTGATGGCAATCTATTTTTAAATCAAAATTTTGAAAATTTTATAATCTCTATTTGTCAAAATAAACATATTCTTTATGATTGGGACATTGAAATTTACATTGGTTAATTTTTTGGTATTTTTCTGCCAATGTTCATTTTTTAATGAATACTGAAAAATACTGCAATTTACATCAAAACGGCCTTTTCATCTAATTTAATTATATGGATATATTATCTTTTTAATTGGTCTTAAAGTTTAATCAGAATATATTTTACCATTTAATCCAATGGTGGTCATTTGGATTAATTTCACTTTGGAATTGGGCATTAACAAATGCCAAACTTTTCATAGATATTGTTTCAAAAAACCCCGCTACTTTTTTTGACAACGAGAATTATTTTTAAATAAATTATTGAAATTTCTGTGTTTGGAATTTGGTAAAATGGATTACATATTTAGAATCATAAGGTCCAAATTATGTAATCAATACTCTTTTTTTTTGACATTATGAATAGTAACGACGGTAATTAGCTTTAATTATCTTGATTAATGAGTAATCAGGTAGTTAATGATAATAAAATAATATCATAATAATAAAAAATGACACCAACATGTGTCCTAATTCTACTGGTTGTCCATTGGCCGACCATGGGATGCCTTGTGCCAATCTTGGGGACCCCATGGAATCACTTTTGTGTGAAAATGACTTTTTATCATTTTATTGTCAAAGAAAGTTAAATATAACAAAGAATGTATCACCTGAGTAAAACATTTTTAATTTTGTCTACATACATGATATTTTGGACTATAAATATTCATTGTAATGATAAAATGATTTAATACATCATAGTATTTATTTAATAATTTTTAGACATTAAATAAATTAAATTATTTATGACATCATGATGATGCAGCGATTACCTCATTATTTAATGATTTAAATAAAATAAAAATATAATGTAAAATCTAAGACCTAAGCATGTCAAAACCTATTGGATGGGTGGATTTTGAACTATTATCACCTTATCCTAGAAATATATAATTTTGGGACCTTTTAAATCTAAAAATAATTTTATAATAAAGTATCATTTTATACCTCTCCAAGACTGCCCCTCCTCTCCTCTTATAAAAGGCCCCCACCTCTACCTCCTTACCCACACTTCCAAAGACTTTTTCTCCACCAACCCCTGTCGATTTTGACTCTCCACATCCATATATTACTCCTAAAGCCTCACTTTGGGTATAAGTTTTCTCAAGGAAGCCTTTGAGCTCAAATCAAAAAGAGTAACCCGATTTAAAGGTAGTGTCTTCTCTTGTGTTCTTATGTTTTATTTTGCTTCTCCAACCCTCTAAAATCTTTTTATTCATTTATTTTTTAACAACTACAGTATCTTAAATATACTAGGCTATTTTTATAAGAAGAATTCGTGCTACACAAACACACACCTACATCTAATGGTTAAATAACATACTGTTTCTGTGGATGGCGAATTTCTGTCTCACGAAACAATGATTGTTCAATATTCTTCTAACAACTTCAAAGGTGGCCATTAAGATGTCACTATATTTATATATGATATATAATATGTTTATGTTTTCGTTAATATTCTGTATTTTTCTTTTATGGCATACCTTTATGGCTTCCATTATGGGTATACGCGATATCTTCATTTGAGGAAGTGCGGACTACCGCCCCCTCAAAGTGATTTTATTCGTTAATACAATATGTGGTACATATAAAGGATAGATTTAATGATATTATATATGATACCATATTGGAATTATAATACTATTATGTATCATTATGTTTTAATTACATTAAATTATGAGATAGAAAAGAAAGTAGCGTTCATGCGTACGTACGGCTTACCGTCTCCATGAATGGTGCATTTCACTTATTATCCCCAAATGTAATGTACTATTATAAGTACATATATATAAAGGATATATATGATTTATGTTACATCTAAATTATGAATATAATTCTGGAAATAAAATATACATATCTCTCATTTAGTTTTAATTCCATTAATATGACATAGAAATGAAAGTATCATTCATGCGTACTTACAGCTTACCGTCTCCATGAACAGTGCATTTCATTTCTTACCACTAAATGATTATGTAATATTATAAATTCATGTATATACTGGATATATATTATATATATGGAATCTACATCATGAATATCATTTTTTAGATAATGGATATTTGACTATGTGAACATCCTGTAAATATAAGAAGTTCATTTTTGACTCAAGTACAAATGATCGTTAAAACGACCATTATAAACGTAAATAATAACATAGTGTTCATGACATGGTAATAAATGATATAAAATTAATAATGAACTTGAAAAAGGTTCTTAATAACTTATAAATTAACTCAAGTTTATTATTCAGGAGATTAAAGAACGATCAAGTCAAGTCGGATACGAGGTAAGGGACTTCGTATCAATCTCCATTCATTGAGGCATATTTTGTTTTATACACAAATTTCTTTTATATGGTGTATAAAACCCTTTGACTTTGACACTTATTCAAAAGGAATCTTTTTTTTATACGAAGCGTTTACTAAAAGGAATGTTTTTTTCTGTACATATGTGGCGACAATGACTTCTCCGCCGCTGTGACCATTATTTGAGTTTTAGATTCCTCTACAAGCCATAACCTTTTTTGAATGAAAAATAAATCCCATGATTTACTTTTCTTTTATTTTGGTATTGAAAATGGTTTTCAGAATGTTTTTATATCAATGTGTTGTATTGATATCTTGTGATTGAAAAGTGGAAATGTTATGTTTCCTCTATGTATGTTTTATGTGATACGATTATGTTATGGTTCTTGGGCATTGTTATGAAGACGGGTGGTTCTGTGATAAACTAAGGGCGGGTGAGCCCGATATAGCTCTCCAATGCATTGCGTAACGCGAATGAGTTAAACGTTAATGTTTCTCTGAAGATATTTACGGAATATACTGTGATGGGTATTCCAAACGTAACCAAGAGGGTTACTCTATACGTAAGAATGTTATGAATGCCTCAAGTTACCTTTATGCCTTATGATTTCTATGATTTATTCATGATTTGATGAGGTTTGTTAAAGTGCCTACGTTTTATGGGTAAATTGTGATTTAATTCTTATGTATATATGAACTCATGTTTCTTTTCCATATTTTTATAGCCCTTACTGAGTTTATTATACTCATCCCAAGTTTTTGAAATGATTTTCACAGGTCAAGGGAAAGGTACATGATGTGATGATAGTGTCAGGGAAGTGTCAAGAAAGAATCCATGTTTTATTTTAAAAATGTTTCCATTGATGGGAAAAATGAATACAATATTTTATGTAACCACATTGTTTAAATGTGGAGTGTAATGCAAGTTTTATGATCTAATTCTCTAAAACTCTAAACCTGAAAAGATCCTCAAAGTGTAATCTTGTAATAAATCTAGATTAATTAAGGTTTAAGGATGAGGCCTTATAGGGTGTGGTGTGAAACTATATATCCCCTCAATGGATCGACATGTCTCATGATACAAATTAGTAAAACAAATTAATGGATTTTTACCTATAGATGTAAAATATCTTTTTCCATTTTCTTGATGGTATAAATATCACCATGCTTGAGAAAATGACATTGAATATTAAGAATTTCATTCACTAATAATCTAGTTATTATTATATATGAGATTTTGGCATTGATATTATCAATGAATGGATTTTCTGATAATGTTTTTGACTAAGTGAAAAGTATTTTTAGTTTTTCAACTTTACGTATTAATTATTCTGTATCTACTCATTATATTCCAATGTACAAAACCCTTGGAAAGAATTTGATATCACTATTAATTTGTTTCCTTTTTCTAGGAAATGAAATGAATTATTTTAATGAGTTCAAGGATGTAGAATATTTACTTTTACTGTCTTGTAATTTATGTTTTAAAACATAATGATATACTCAAGTATGTATCCAATTTAACAAAACTGTTAAACTATTCCGTATTTTGGGATGTGATCTATTATATATAGAATAAATTTAACAAATTAGAAACCTACTATAGGCTATTAGGGTTCATGTATTAACACATAATACGTAAAAAATGTAAGCAATTATCACATTGTCTTTAGTAAGTTTGATGGATAACCCCACATTATTAGATCATGAGCCTCCCATGAATGGATAAATGAATCCCAAATATCACTTATTCTATACTTCTTCTTATGGAAATTTCATTGTCACTTGTTCTTCTTCTTTTTGTATTATCACTATAAATAGGTAATGTTCTTTTTGGTAACATAATGTGTTGATAGATACATGGAACCTCATATATATGTCATTTCTTTGAGCACTACATTCACTTACATTTTTCATTTATTAATATATTAGAACCAAAATTTATTAAAATTAGAGACTATTGGAATTTTTGTTAGGATATGAGGAGAATGTTTTAACTCAAGATTTTTTGATGGATTTTGTGTTCTACTCATTTTCAATTATATTTTACATGGTATTATGGTTTAGATAAGTATAGAAAACATATTAGATCATTTGGAGTTGTATTTATAAAGGGAGGAAAACCATATCACAACTAAATTGGTCGTTCAATAATAGATATTAGAATAAAAAGTTTTATTTCTTAAAAAACAATAAATAAATGATATTTATTTCATTATGTTTTAGTGTTTCTTTACAATTATGATTGAAATTAAAATAGTTTTAGATATACTATGATGGCTTCACATAATGTTTTTTTCTAGATTTTCTTATTATAATTACATTATAACTACTAAAACATGGTAGATTGTTTCATCAGTTCGGAGAAGGTGAAGAAGTTTTAATCATTCTATATGAAGAAGATGTGTTTCAATGATTTGATACTACCTTATCATGGTGCACAATAATAAAGGTTTCTATTCCATAATGATATAGTTATCCCAGAAGTATTAGCGGATCGAGATCTACTTTTTTGGAGTTCAAATTTAATATTTATCCAAGATATTTGAGTCTAGATATAATGATTCCATGTTTTCTAAGGACATGTTTTATATAATAAAAGCTAAAATTGGAGTAATTCATGAAATAATAATAGACACCACACCATGATTAATGGAAATATATGTTTTTTTATATTTTGAATTAATTTTTTGGATATAAATTTGTTTATTTTTTCTATTATAGATGGTTGTGAGGGATAATAAATAAGTTAAATATTTTAATTTTAGTTGGGATAAAATTGAAATATTATATAAAGAGATAAAAAGGTATAAAAAAGAGATTGTACTTATTGGTAAGAATTAACACATGTGAAATGTTGAGAGAATTACTATTTATGTACATTAAAATATTGAATATTTTGTTTTTGATAAAAGATATTGAAGCATAAGTAATTTACCCTCCCTAATTGGGGTTGATAATTTTTGAAAATATTATTGATAGAAATCTACTCATATTATTTTTATTTTATATGATCTTTAATGTATTTTGTGGATAAAAAATGGCGAGAGTGACCCCTAGATTGGTAATTATCTCTTATGTAACATTGTAATCACAAAAGTGTATAGTGATTTTTGTATAGGAACACATAATTAGTGTGTTCACATTGGATGTATCCCTTAGTAGTGAACCAAGTAAAATCAATATATTACTACATTAATTTTTAGTATCTATATGTTTTTGATGTTTTCTATTTTTTTATTGGTTAGATATATTCTTACTAAAGTGGGAAAAAGATACTTTGGTGGTTTAATGTTTAAAATAATGTCATACTATAATCCACCCCTTTTCATAGGGTGTTTTTATCACTCAGTGGTTTAAAAATTAATGTAATTATTTTTTATGAATGGAATGATATAATAAATATGATCCATATATATTTATGTTTTTTTCAGTCATACAAGCAATACAATTGGTGATATTATTTGTTTTCCCTCACTATGATAGAAAATATGTTACTTAATACTGATGCCAAAGAAAAAAATTTAACATCTATACCATTATCAATTTTTACATGAAAACAAAGATCTAAACAAACAAGAATTAAATATTAGAAACATTATTATTTATAGATTAAGGGGTTTAAATTGTGAAAGAGGATAAATAAAAAGAAATACAAAAAACATTTGATGACTTGATGTTTTAACTTAGTGAGAAATGTAAATGTATTTTTTAATTGAATTATTTAATTGTTTTAGTTTAATTAATCTACATGAATATAAAATTATAGACATAGATATTGTGAATTGATTCTTTAAAAATTTCCACCTTTGTACAATTTAATGGTTTCAATTATTATGGAATTAAATTTTGATTATCTCTTATATGATGATTTAAAAAGATGTTAGGTACCATATGAGATGTGTATGAATCTAGAAACAATGATGAGTCCTTTATACATAGGTCCTTAATTTAAAGTAACAAATAATATAGGTCTTCGTAATAATAGAAATTAGAAAGGGGATATAACTTTTGAATTCCTCTCATTTATGCTTATTAAATTGAAATTGGGAAAAAGGATACTTGATGGGATATAAAAATTTATTTAAATTTAGTATGGAATGGTTTTGGATATTATAACGATATATCATAGGATTAAAAAATTAGTAGGTTGAGTTTATTTATATACAAAAACTAAAAAGTAAATTTCCCCCTAATGGAGAAAACAAATATAAAAACAAATATAGAAATATAATTCCATGGAATAACTTGGTAATAAATTAAGAATAATATGTTGAAATCTATTGTGGAGATATTGATATTAAATTCAAATAAAATTCAAAGGATGATATGATTAAAGGTGTTGAGAAACACTAATTAAAAATGAAGGGAGAAAATCAGGTAAAAGATATTTATGAACTTAATGTCAAACTTAAAGGCTTTGTTGAGGATCTTGGAATAAAATGGAAGAAGAACATATAAATTGTATAGTTTTTATAAGAAAAATTAGATTATATTGACAAATTCAAATCCAGTATAACTTTTTTAATTAATATAGTATAATAATAAATGGGTTCTCATGAAAATCTTAGAGTTGTCATAGATTTAAAAATGGAAATTTAATAGTAATTATTTGTGATTAAGGGCCTTAGATATTGTATCTTAGAGAGAGAAAATATGATTGAGTTTCTATAAGGATAAGTGGAAACAATCATTAATAAATTTTAAGTTTAAATAAAAAAATTTGTTCTTAGAAGAATTAACATGTATCAAATTTTTTAGATGAATAGTTTAACAAAATCAAAGAATTATAGACATAGAGTATTGATAATGTGTTGATTGATAAAACAATAAACTATTTTTATAAAATATGAATTGTATTTAAAGATAAAACATATAAATCATGGATAATGAATATAAATTACAAATTAAAAAAATAATTAAGAAATAATTCAATTATTGAGAGTCTATCAAGGAACACAGTGTTATTCAGATACCATGGGTATATATAATATTAAGGAAATTATATTTACTTTTACGAAAAGTTAATTATATGTTTAATTATGTTACACCATGAACTATTGTGAAGTGGAAAAAGGTTACTTAAAATTAAAATCATATTGAAGAAAACATAGAATAAGGGGAATATATACTTCACCTTAAAGGTGAATGTCTATTTTTTTATATTTTTTTCTCTATCTTGATATTTGTGAAAAATCTATTTATTAAAAGAAAAAAAATATGAAAACCTTTTATAGAATTAACAATAGGGTGATTATAAGATTAAAAGACATGATTCAATTTTAAAATAGTCATTCCCTACTAGAAGAAGAAGAGTATGATTATTTTTTATAATAAAAATTGTAAAGGGAGACCATTTTATGTCTTAACTCAACTGATAATTTCTTATAAGGAAACTATTTTGAATGAGAAGGATATTTTAATTAGGATTTATATCAATGAAACAGAGAATAGTAGCATAAGAATTCTTGGAAGTCTATGCTCACACTACATGAATGAGAACATGCATATTGTTTGAGGATGTGAAAGGCTATTTTAATGTCCTTTTTTATTTTTTAATGATTTATATTTAATTATTGATTAAATTGGAATGATAAGAATTTCTAGAGGTGATGTTGAATACATAGAGGTAATCTATGTGGATTTACATTGACATAATCTATTGAGTATAATTAAAATGTAAACAAAGTAATTGAATTCATATTTAATAGATATATATTCTTAATCAAATAAAAATGATAAAATAATTAATTATGGTATAAATTATGAATCAAAAATTGAAAAAAGAATACAGGTTATAGAAAAAATATATCTCTATGGTGGAAGAGGATAATAACTTGTGGCACCGAAGGGCCAGACACATACATCAACAAAACCTAGGGAATTTATCAATGTTAGAGGTTGTGATTGATATTCCTAATCTAAATAAGGATAATAATAATACATATGATTGTTTTATATGAGGGATAATAGTAAGAAACCCTTATCACAAAAGGTAGAATGAATCCATTTCTTTTCTTGATTTTATTCAAAATGATTTTTATGGTCAAATAAAACATATTGTTACTTGTGGTGAATGATATCTCATTTGTTTTTAGGAATATAGTTATATGTGTTGAAATATTTCATAGGAAACCAATAAAGTTATGATGGAATGTATCAAGTGATTATAATAGAAATAAGAAATTGTAATTCAAAGGTTACCCAAAATTATGTGTTCTAATAATGGAATAGAGTAATCTTAAATTGAGGTAGAATTGTTTTTGAGAATAACGATATCAATCATGAATTTTCACTCATGTTAAAAACATATATAAATGGGGTTATAGAAATAAATAAGTAGAAGGTAAATAAAATTGAAAAAAAAATTCGTATTGAGAGTGGTATAATAAGGAATTATAAGAAGGAATGGTTTCAAATAGATGTGTTTAATTAGAATCAAGATTTACTAAGTATTTGTGAGAAAAAAAACTATATGAGATGTAGAATTTTAAGAATGTTGTCTTTATAAACATAATGTTTTTTAAAAGTATGTTCTATATATATACTAAAATGTATGTTATGTGAAATATAGTGACTTAGCTAATGAAGTAGTATTTTTATGGTAACTCAATAAATTATAAAGTGCAAAATTTAGTCAATAAGATATTATAGAAATTTTTACAATGAAATTATATTAAAGTGATTTACATAAGAGAGTGAGATAAATGTAAAAAATATTATTTGAATTAATTTTATGATAAAGAAAAAGTGCTTAAGAAATATATATAATTTATTATTATCAAATAGATAATAATGATTCTGATGCTGAATAAAGGAAGAAGAAGTTACTAAAAAGAGTTGATCATTGAATCAAAGAAGGCCAAGATAATCTAATTTTGTTAAATTAAATTTAATACATGATAATGCTACTGTAACAAAAAAAATAAAATATGACTATTATAGATCAAAATAATCTATTAATTAAAGTAGAACCATAATTATTTAACTAAGTAGTAAAGGATCAGTTTTTGTTCAAGTCCAATAATATGGAGTTGAATAAAATTTGGAAAATATCATATATGGGAGATTATGAAAGTGTTGGATGATCAGAATATTGTTGTAAAATAGTTGTTGGTTAGGAATAAATATATTAATCATGCAATGTTAATTAAAAATATGGAACGTTTTTTACGGTCTATACTCAAATTGATTGAATATATGTGGAATATGTATTCACACTCATGGATATACACGAATCAATATAATTATTATTGGTAGTTTTGACTCAAATTCATTTCAATGATTAAAAATATTGAATTATTGAAATTTGTGATTAAATAAAAAGTGAAAATTAAAAAATAAGTGGGTTTTTAAATTAGTGATAATGAAAAAAATGTGTGTTAATTAAATAAGGATATTTATATCTAAAAATATGTATGTAAATATTTGTAAGATCAATTATATTTTTAACAAGAAGAAATTGTAATACAATTCAGGTATTGTAGATCATGTGTTGTATGTGAAATCATTCAAGAACGATCTGTTAATAGTAGTGATATTGGATAACAATATCATTTTTTTTGGAAGAAAAAAAATAAAAAAAATAATTTTCACGGTTGGTGTGTTTGGCATTCAAGATATCAATGATTAGAGTGGTTATTATTTCTATAGATCTATAAATGACTTAAAATTCAGGATACAAAATTAATTATTAAAGAATATTTAATAGGTGGTCACTAAAGAAGATCAATATTCTTGATTGAAAATTTTTCAACAATAATCACCATATAAAACATAAAAAAGAAAATTATGAAACTTCAATTGATCCTAACGTCTTTCCTAGGAATGATTTGATGTTAGTTGTAATTTTTATAATAAATAACCAATAATTTCAATGATATTGCTTTAGATTTTTATGTTTCTATGTAATTTGCAGTATTAATATCTCACAATCGTGAAGTCATTTCATATAGAAAATAAACACGTGGATGATAATTTTATATTGGATAAAATTGAATTATATGGATAAGAAATAATAAATAGATAACGTTTTTTAGAAGAGATAAACTGAAATATATTTCAGCAATAAACGTATGTACTTAATTATTATGGATAAAGAATCATCTACAAAATATTGGTTGGGGAAATGAAGGTGTATATAATGATCAATTGTAATAATAAGAGTGTAATATTAAGTTGATAAATAATCTATTATAAAACTCACATATAATACATATCAAATTTCAATTTCTAATAATTAATGAAAATGTGGAACAAGGGGTTATCTTTTAAACATTTGTATAAAGTAATTAATAAGTGGAGGAAGGTAATGTAAAACCATTGGATATATATAATTTTAAAATAATTGGTTGTATTTAGGTTTTCTACAATATTCATCAGTTTAGAGAAGGTGAAATTTTTTAGCGCTCCCTATATACATTTACTATTCAACTTGGATACTCTGGTTTTATAGAACAATTCCCTTTGATATTCTAATCAAAGGATAAGAAATGGGTGAAAGGTTATTAAAACAAGAGATCTTGACATTTTTCAAAATAAATAATAGTTTATGAGAAGAATTCATTCAATTGGGAGTCTTCCATTACTTGGGTTTTGGTGTATAAAAAAGAGGGGCATATATTGCATGGGTATGATATAGAAATAAAAAAAATGAATATTGATAGAGTGAGTTAGATGATGTTTTAAATGTATACAATGAGAAATTTGTGTGTTTTTATTGATGTTTTATTTCATTATAAAAACATGATATTTCCAAAAAAACCCAAATTGAAATGGGATGTCACAAACAAGGTTATTCTAATTAGAGAGTGTTGGAATTATTTTATCTATGTAAGATAATGTTGAAACCCAATATATTATGATAAAATAGGTATTTTTCTTGTTTCAATCATATTTCACATGGTATGATTGTTTGTTGATGTTTATAAAACATCTGAGACGTTTTCATGTTTATTTTCCAAAGCATTCCAAAACTATGAAGAAGTCAAACCAGTCACACCATAATAGTGGTTAGGATAATGAAGAGTATCTATAAAAATTTAATCATACCAGAATATCTATTTCATATTTTTGTACATTTTCTTTTGAATTATTATCCATGGTGAAATGGTGGTTGACATACCATGATGGTCACATATAAAATATTCTATATAGGTTTTCATAAAGGGATAAAACTAGAAATAATCTCATCATGCAACATCAATTAACCTATCATGAGATGAATAATTGCGAATTAAACTACATATAGTGGACGTGGATCCTTCATTTGATGTTTTTTTAGCATGCTAGGCATAATAATGGTCATAAGACCTTAATAATAACTTGATCCATTAGGACATAAAGAACCATTCCATAAATTTCAAGGAGTTTAAAATCCGTTTTTCTATAATATCTCAAGATATAGATTTAAGTAATTATTAAATATATAGGATATATATTATAAAACAACATGTTGAAGTCGATGAAATTCAGTTTGCAATAATATGTGTCACTCAATTATTTTATAGATTACAAACTTATTATAATTTTTTTAATATATAGATATTTTGGTTGATTACATGGTTATATATATTCAATTATTATGGATAATTTTGAGGCCTAATAAATATGGGACAGACATTAATGTTGGAGTGGATTGAATTTTAAAATTATTTGAATAAGTAAGAGAAAGAATCAAGAAAATATAACATATAATACATTGAATTATCATATTTAAAATTAGAAAAGATTAATTTTTGATGTGTGGAACAATTTTAATTTTTTTTATATTGGTGTTTAAATAACGTGGAAAAAACTATTGATGATTTTTAAATAATTTATATTAATATTCATAAGGGTGAATAGTTTGACATCTACTTCTTTGGTATATTTTTTGCTGTAGTGGTTGGATCTATAGGAAAAGAGAGTTTCAATGGGTGAAAAATGATTCCTTTCTAAATTTTTTAATCAGAACAATGTGTAGTGATTTTGTTGCATCAGCAAATAATCTATGTATGTTATTTATATTTACAGTTATTTGTGAAGTAATTAAAATAACCATGTATTTATATTTTTTTCTATATTTATAATGTCTAACAAAATTTTCATAAGTCTGATTGGTTTCATGTTTTTTTTTTCAATTTGAATATATGATACATTAGTTTTTGGGAGTCAAAAAGAAATTCACACCCTAATTCAACCTATATTGGGGTGGGATTGAGCCATTTTTTTCCAAGCACAATGTTCTCTCCCACTTATATCAAGTTCTTTTTTTTGTATTGGTTATATGGTCCACAAATTAACTTTAGTAGTCAATACAAAAGATCCCACTCAAGAATGCCTTAAATGTGTCCATATTGTTAATAATTTTGGTTTCAATAAATTGACCTTCATTACCGTCATTCATGATTATCCATACATAAATATTTTATAGTGTACATAGATTACTATAATAATGGGTGAGAAATTAACTAATGTTATAAAGTAATTTTTAAACTGATTCTAGAAATTATGAATCATGTGTCATAGATATTGTTTTTTGATTTTAATAATTTTATAAATTATGATCTTCTCAAATCCTAGTGGTGAAAATTTCTTATAGATATGATATCAACTATTTTTATACTGAAATATAACAATAATTATCAACCACACTTTAAATTTTTTCTGGTCATACATACTATAATAAATCAAATGTAGTGAGATTCACTTCATCTTCAATAATATTTGATCACATCACCCTTTCATTTCCACTAATCAATTTTAACACATTTTTTTCAACAATATATTGAGGTCATAACATATTATTGATAACATTCCCAACCCAAAAAATGTAGAATGTAATAGACCGACTATGATATGTTGGGTAATAGTATAAGATTCTATCATAGATACGATATCCATTAATTAACATTGATGACATAATTTCAAACCTCATTAACCCTATTACCTCTATATTGGATATCCATGTATCATTACAAATGATCAAATATGATGTGGTGATATCAACATATCATTGGTGAAGGTGTAATCGAATGTAGTGACAAATTCGTGTCACTACTATGAATTTAAAAACATGGATCCATATGATTGAGTACTAAAAATTATTTTAAAACATTTCCTCGTAATAATTTAATGGGTTTTAACTAACTCATCCAATTTATTTCCCCAATATTATCTTTCCATAATGTGTCTCTTACCTTCTTCATTGGTATTATCACATAACATGACCATATTGGTGAATACGAGATCCAATATCCTTATTAAGATTAATTTTATTCCTTTCAACCTCAAATTTTCATTTTCCATAAACCAAAAAACAATAATTCTGAGTATCGTAGAAGAATAATATTGTAATTTATATATTTATGGTAATAAAGAAATTAATTTTCTACTATGAATATTCAATTTTATATTTTCATTCACAATATATAAAAATATCCAACTTCACTTATATTTTTTAAATATAAGAGGAAAACACAACGAAGTTCATGAAATATATATTATGGTAAAATTATAAATTATATTCTAATCACATTCATCTACAATTGGGTGAGATATTATACACATGTAATTAATATTTGGAAAAACTCAGAAAACATAAAATTCATCTCAAATTCAATCTCTAGGTTAGTGAATGTGAAGTGAAAATATATTTTTCTGAGTTATAATTTTAATGAAAAAGAATATTTTCACATCTATCACATTGAATATAATTATTTAAATGACAAATATTATTTTCCATCAATTCACCTCTATGGAAATGATCTAATAGTTTAATTTTCTTCCACTTTATTTGAATCAAAAGTAACCATCCATTACATTTCATTTGATAAAAGAATAAAAATTAAAAATAGTTTTTATATAATAAATTTGTTATGTTTTTCACATATTCAGGTTTTTAGTATAGAAAATCTATATAAAAAACATTTAAATTAGTAGTAATTCCTGGTTTTGATTGTAATAACTCGGTTTTGTATGATTTATTGGATAATTATCACGTAGATATCTATTGATACTTATTAATATATTTTTATTTTTAGATAGACACCTAGTTCAACACAAATATATTATATTTCTAATATGGTTCCAAAGTAATCACACTTCTCCAATTAAAAAGTTATTATCTAACATAACTTTAGATGTGAATCATTAAAATGTTTCACATGATGAAAAAATAATATACTCAAGGACGAGTTCATTATTTGAGTACATATATACCTATATTTAATTCACCATGAACCTGTACAGTTAAAAATAAATTAATAGTTTCTTAAAACATGAGTCTCAGTGTATAAAAAAATATTTTTCACTTAGTATTTGATATATATAATTTTTTAAAGTGAACTTTTATTTTCAAACATTGAACACAATAAACTCTTCACCCCAATCAAATTATTTTTATCATGTTGTTAATATGTACATAAATAGGTAGATATAATGAATTTTATTTTAACGAATTCACTAATAAACTATATTATGATGCAAGGGATATAAGAATACCCCCTTCCATTATTTTTAATTACATTCCCAATTATATGAAATACTCAATTAAATTAAACTTATTTATAGACTTCATATGAAAATCAATAGATACAATTAATGGTGATAATTGAAATTTATTTTTAAAAAATATTTAAATAATGAAATGAAATATCTTATTCGTGGTTGTACTTATTGGTGATCTTATTTTAATGTTTTTAACCCAACCCATTCAACTTTTATGCTTCAGAATTGTGGTTGTGGGATTATAAACTTTCCTAGCTTCAAAGTGATGTTAAAACCTCTTCCACTCACCATAAATGATCCACTTTATTCTCCGATGATCTCTACCTATCCATTATTGTTGATCTTAAACACTTTGAAAGTTATAAAATTAAAATTCATGATTTCCTTATCTGAAGTTAGATTTTTGAATCCTCTTTTCGTGAATCCATTAATCTTATATTTAGTGATTATTTAATTCTCATAAGAATCTCTAATTATTTATTCAAATTAAAGGAAATGATTTTTCCTCATATAAGTATATTATTTGAAATCTGTGTAAACTATTTTAACATTAAAAAAATACTTTTTTGGTCAATATTTAAAGGTAGGAAGCACGAATTCACAAAAATTATTTAATAGTTTTATATACCAATTAGCATTTAATAGGTTTTCCTATAGGAAAACAATGATTCATCGAGATTTATTGCACAATAATCTCTATAATTTTATAATATTTTCCCAATAATATCTTTAATTCCTTTTTTGAATCTTAATTTTTCCACCAGTTTACATGTCATAGGATTTTCTTGTATTATATTTAAACCCATATATCTCATTTAGTAATATATATTGGATATTTTAATTGTGTACTTAGTTGTATCTGATAATGGATAACGGAACCCCATATCTACAAAAGATATTCTTCATAATAAATTGTAGTAATGAAGTTCACATGTTTTTTTTGAAAATTAATTGATTTAACCCATTTATATAGATAGTCAATGATAGCATGTATATATTCACTCCCATGAGACTTTAGTAATTGATCCATAGTGCGAAAGACCCAAACCTAAAATAGTTATGCCACAAGGATTTTTGTTTCAGGAATTTCCTATATTATTCAATTATTCATATCATTTGGTACGTATCATGATATTTCACATACTCTATAGCATCATTTCGTATGATAGGATTGTATAAACTATTTTCAAATACTATGGAATTAGTATCTTCACTTCCATAATGCCCACTACATGAAAAATATTGTTAAATTTTTAGTGTAGAAAACACTTCATCCATTGGAATTCATTTTATTATAATCCATTTTCTCCATACATGAATAATAATAGTTATTATTAGAGAAATACATTACATTATACATGAACTTATTTTTTTATTACATGATTGTTGATTCAAAATATTTCTAGTTTGAAGTTAATTTTTAATTTATAAATACCATGGAAACCATATTATTTTATTGAAAAATAAAATTTTATTTGTGAATTTATCTTTAGTTGGGTAAAAATGGTGTTCTTGTGAATGTCATAGCTTAGAAAAATGATCTACCACAAAAATGATTCCCTATTTTAATAAATAAAATAATGTTAAAATTATAATAAAAAATTTAATGAACTAATCAACCATGGTTTGGATTCCTTGTTTGAAATATAACATTTTAATGATGAATCATCCTTATTAGAATGTACCTCACTCCAATCATGTATGTCTAAAATTTATCTAATTTATAAACCATAAGAAGAAATTTATTTTCTATAATTGAATAATTTAAATGATATACATTTATTATCTTACAAGAATTATATATCACATATTTTATTTTCTATTTTTTTATTTCAAGCACTTCACCCACTTAAACATCACTAGAATCACGTAATATTTAAATGATAACTCTAAGTCTTATATAGTGATTATTGTAGAAGATATTGATTCATTTTAAAATGTTAAAATAGATTCCAAATAATATTTCCAAAAAATAAGCATCACATATTACACCAAGAGTGAACCTACTGGCCTTTATATTCTTAGTATTTTTTTGAATCATCCATAAAATAAAATATTTCACAAGAAACTCTTCACTATCATTATGAAATATATAGGCATTAGTGATTATAATATTTTTTCCTTCAAAATTCAATTCCATTATTGAAAATACTATATCTCAATACAATTTATTTTATCCCAATGAAAATTTATTTTTAGTAGTTAAATAATATAATTAGTTTCTCCCACAATTTTAAATCTTTAAACTTATTTTTTTGAATTATTCATATGAATGTCCAACCATAAGGATATCATAAATGGTGGTTTTAATTGATCTATGAAAATAATAGGATTGATTGAAATCATATATATCTAGAATTTGGATGGAGCACCATATATCCAAAATGGAATTCTCTTATAGGTAAATTACCTCCATTTTTATAAAAATCTGGTTTTTTATTGGTAGGATAAATATATTAAAACGTGATTAAATCGTTGTAAGACATGTAAATATGTGGTAGTGTACAAAATAAATTTAATCATCTGAACTATTATAGGTGGAGTGATATTTTATTATTACTTTATTGAGTTATCTATAATCAATACAAACCATCTATTCTATCAGTATTTCTGTGGAAATAATTTCATTATTTTTATTGGTAACCGTTATCATTCAACCTATATTTTGAACCCAAAGAATTTGATTAACCCATGCACTGTATAATATTATCCGTAGGATCCTATCATCCATGACATTGGTGATTTTATTTCTAAAACCCTTACTCATATTTTTTATTCAGTATTCTCAATCATTCAATAGTTTAATTGACCTCGTATTCTATAAAAATACACTGCCTTTGTATTGTCGGACTTATACCCATGAAATTTAGATTATCGCAACATTGGTTACCAAATGTTTCTTTAGAATAACATTTCATACTATAATTCCACCATGTCAACTGAAATACTGACATAATAGTTATATTTATTCCTATGGAAGGAATACATCCTCATGCGTAGTAAATCTAATAACCATAATAAATATTTTTCTTACAAAAAGGGACTCATTAATTTATTTCATTTACCTAATTCATTCATTGGATGGGTGGAAATATTACTTAATAATTTACTTTAAAAATTAAACACTCTCTATAAGAAACACATGTTGAGTCTTTATTAGTTCTATCATTAAATATATATAAAATATATTCAATCTTAATTATTCTTTTATTTTTACAAATAACATATTTATAAAAAATGTTAATAGAAAAAAATAATTCAGTGGCACTAAATGTCAAAAATTCTAAAAAATATTTCAAATATCTATGTCATATACCAATTTTAATATAAAATTCCTATATAGAACATCAATAATAGAACCTCCTTTATATATGAATGTAAAACCAAGTATTATAAGGATAACCTCATCTATTTTTTTATTTATAACTTATAAGTTTTTAGAAAATATCATTTCACCAATTCTTACTAATAATTCCTCAAACAAAGATGTATTATATTTTATTTATCTATATAAAAGTTATAAATAATATATAGTTAAATTATTCACTCATACAATAAGATTATTATGCATTTTTAATCTAACAATATTGATATTAACACCTAAAAAAACTAAACATGTAAAATTGTTCACGTACTCTTATTTGTAATGAATATTAAAGTTATCCAAATCCTTTATATTTTATATTATATTAAACAAAAGTGTAGATCATTATTCCTCGGTCAATAGTGGCATGAAATAATTATAATACAGTTGTTATTTAAAATTTGTATCTCTTGGAACTTTTTTTAACAATAAATCTTAACCATTGCCATTATAAATTACATGTTGACTCAAATTGTCCTAAAAAAGTCAATAAACCTTATTAATTTTTGATACCTTGGTTTATCCATATCCTTATATTACTTTAGAAATGATTTAGGAGGTTTATAAGTGATCAATCCTAAATAATGAAAATTTAACATCACCATTCTGTAATTCTAGTCCTTTATATTTTTCGTGGGATCATCGAATTCTGTGGACTCATTCTGAACCTCGTGATGATATTCATCCATCATACCCTTATATTAACACTTGCTATATTTTAAATATTTCATATAATTATTTTATATTCTTTTCCATCCCCTTCCATTATAATTTTAGCATTTAGATGTGTGATTTCATAAATTCATTCGGTAAGATTGGATTTATTGATACTAATGATATATCCTTTATCTGGTTTACTGTTGATATTTTATAGTTTATTTATTTTTATTTCCAAATTATAGAGACATTATTAGTTAGTTAATACTATTTATTCAATTATTAAAATGAAATATTAGGTGTGTTGTGAAAACAAAAATTATCAAAAATTTATTATTATAATTCCTTAGGTATTTCTATGTTTATTATGTTTCCTAATCTGACACTGTTGAGATGAAACCATGCTACCCAAAAATCCTTTTTCCTTCCTTAATTGATATCTATATTTATGTTTTTCTTAATGTTTATTAGGCCGAAATTGTTTAATTTTTCCATGTTACTTCTAATATAGACTAAGATGATTCAACCACGTTGGATTTTATGTGTTAAAAATGCAGCATTTCTCATAGAGTCTTTTCTACATCTTCCCACATTGATAATATCCTCTATTTCAAGTGTTTATGTTGATATATAAATATCAAAATTCAAAAAATTAATTTCACTATGAACCTATATTCCATTATAAAATTATTGTTCCATATTCCCTTGTAACTTTAATGCAATATTTTATATTTTTTAATGATCACCAACAAAAAAAATTGACATAATATATATAGTGGAATAATTTATCCAAATTCTCATTCCCCTACTTACTGTTTTCTATCAATCCATAACCAACATGTCGAATATATGTTTCAATACTTCAGCAAAATTACCTTTATCATGAAATCTTGTTATAAAATCAACCAATATATATCTCATACATATCAATATGAAATATAATTATTTTACTGACCAACATAATTGATACTAGTGATATTATTTTTTTAATAGTAGTCTCTAGAATATTCTAAAAAAATATATGAAAATTAATTCTTCTATTTAAAAAATTTAGAAATCAGTATCCATAAATCATTTTTCAGATGAATGGGATAAAATATCATGATAAAATTATTATAACTATATTATGAAGAAAAAATGAATTAATTTAATTCTATAACAACAAGTTCTTACCATTCACCCTTATAAAATAGGTAAAATACATTAACCTTAATTAATTTTATAAATCTTCAAAAATCAACATATATTAATCAATTTGTTTTTCAAAATATTTCAATAAAATATAGTGTACCATCTAATGAAATTCTATTTAATATTCGTAAATTTTAAGGATAATGGTAATTTAATTCATATATCATTTTATAGTGTACTAATATGATATAAGATGGATTTTGAAAAAACATTGGCACATTTAAATATCTCATCCTTCATTATGCTTGTTCAATTATTTGGAATCATATAATAACTATAGAACTCTAATATCTTGAGATAATCACATTCTATTATTCTCTTCTGTATATTATGTTGTTTTTTTATAAACATGATAAAAAATAATTGAATCAAATGTATTAAATTAAGTGGATATATACTTAATAATATATTTCAACATATAAATTGACAAAATCAATTTTTTTAAACAATTTTTTGAAATATATACTATTGTTTAATTTTAGAGTATTTTATAATTAATATATTGTTTTTTGTGTGTTATATATATTTTATTAATTATAAAATCTACGAACAATAATACATTATACTTGATATTTTTTCTTAATATGGGTTATGATTTGACATTTTTAAACAATATCCCACCAATTGCACTAGGGTATTTGTTACATATGAAATTTGGAGTTCTATACCACATCTATAATGGTCATAATCTAGTTAATAAGTAGTTATTATTTTATATCTTTATATAATTGTTAAAATATTATTTTTGTAATTTTTATAACATGAAATTAAAATTTATATACTATATAAGTCAAAGAATAATTAATTTCTTATTGAAAGGATATATATATAAACATGTTTTTAAAAAAGAGATGATTTTAAATTAGGGTGTAGGGAAAACATTATCAAATCAAAAAGATACACACTTAAATTCCATAAACCATGATTGTCACAATCACCAAATAGTGAGGATGCTCCCTACCACTCTTGTTTCATTCTTATTCTCTTCTTCTCTTCCCCATCCTCGATATAAACAGTGGCAGGTGTGGATTTTTTTAGCCTCTCATTTCCCTCTTGCCGACTAACCTTGTGCATCAAACCTCTATCTAGGTCCATGTGATGGTGCTTCACACGACTTGGGTTGGTGTAGGTGGGGGGTGTCTGGTTCTCTCCTTCCCCTCTTCCCTTGACGTCCAACCCATCAGGTTTGAATGCATCTTGGTTGGGTCCGATGCAGGTCTCAGGTTATCAGAGGATAGTGTTGGAGGGGGATTGGTAGTAGTCGGGGTCTAGTTACTTTGTCGGCATTGCTTTCCTTTCCTTTCCTTATCACCTTGGACCTTGGTTTTTATTTTATTCAGGTTTTCTTTTTGGATTGTGGGTTTTATATATTATTTGGGTGTTTATTTGTAATTTATGTTTTTGTGTTGATGGATAATGGTGTCATACGTTTGGAAATGGCTCGGATTTTGTTGGGCTTATTCAAGCCGGAGGACTCGAATGTTTGTGGAAGAATAAGCTTCCAAACTAATCCCTAGCCTCGACTCCACCGTCCCATCTCTAGGTTAGTTTGGAATAGTGGTTCCTTGGTACTTTGGGATGTAGTGTTTGGGTGGCCAACAACTTTCGAGCAAGATGTTTTATGGGGTCAGGTATTGAGGCAATGATAGAGTAATGATGTCTCTAATGCTGATTATTGTAGATCGTTGATATCTTATTCCAGTTTCTATTTTTCATTTATTCATGAAGTTTGTGGAGTGGCATTGATCGGCTCTGGAAGAAAGTAGCTTCGGTGGACAGGTGTGATGATGAACGAATATGATGTCGGAGGTATGTCTGCATCATCGTCTAGTGTGACTAACAATGGTGCTGGAGGCTGTCAGTTAAGTTACAATCTTTGGTGGTCATGTGTTGTGGCTTGGTTCATGGAACGAGATCGGTTATGATGATTTTTTTAATTTTTAAATTTGAATTTTTGGAAACATGGTATGTTAACGGTTTTCCTCATTGAAATCTATAGTGGTTGGGTTGTGATTTTGTATCGCTTGATGGTTTTTATTTTCCTATAATTGTGTTTTGTTTTACACTAAGCCTTAAAAGTGTCAATTGGAAATATAAAAATATGGATTGTGGAGTCAATCATTGAATATATTTTATTATCATTAGATACAATCTTATGCTCAATAAGTACAACAATACGTCCTTGTGATGTTTCATTCCATGTTATCCAAAGGGAACTCAATCAAAAAATCAGAAATTGATATGTTCCTTAATATCTCAAGTTAACTTCATTTATTAAAGAATTAAATATATCTCTACATATTTTTCTCAGGAAATTTTTTCACTTTTATAACTTCATGCATTATTAATAATCATAGATTGTGTGATCGATTTAGTGAAGCATTATAATCAAGAGAAAAAATAACATGTATTCAAATATATAATATAATTACTATGATCCACAACCCATCATCGCCTTATCTGTACTAATGTATTTTTCATCACATTCTTATATTATAATGAAAATATAAAAGACTTCTTAAGTAGGATTATCATAAAATTATTTCTAACTTTCACTTACTAGCCTTTCTTAAACCATTGAAAAAAGAAGCGATTTTTTCTCAATTGGATGTGATGTAATATTTATTGGGAAGAGATGGTTGTAATTAATTTTGAGTACCCAATAATATGTAATGGGATGATGAAGTGAATTACTAAATTTAATATGTCTATATATTATATCTATTTTCAAATTTGATCAATATTGATGAAAAAAGTAGATCTTATATTTAAAGTATAAAGTGAGTTACTAACATCATTTATGTTTTGGAAAGAAATATGTATGGGGTAATGAAATTAGATATTCCACTATTCATCCATTAAAATGTGGAAAAGAGATAACAAATATTTATGCTGATTTTTTATGTAATAAATCTATATGGAACTATGCTCATTTTTTAAAGAAATAAGGAATCACGTTGTTGATATTTTGAATAAGAAAACTCTTAGGTAACATATTATGAATGAATTCTAATTTATAAGTAATTTACTTGAATGGAATTGATATTGAAGAAAAATTAACGAAATTAAGTCTATGGGAAGACATTACAATACCCATGGAGAGTAATCTTATCCTGTAAGGATATTTAATTAATGATATGGACATTTATAAATAGTTTAGTAGTTTTTAAGATTCATTTGAGATGTTTTGAGATAAATTAGATGTTGAGTATTCCCAAATTATTTTTAAATAAATTTTTTCATTAGATGTAGATGTTTTTTATTACTGACATGGTGTTTAAAAATTGAAAAAAGTCTATATATATTTTACATTAATTAAAATACTAAAAATCATTATAGGACACTGTGATACATAAGATTTATTGGATGATATGTATGGAAATATGGGAGTAAAACCATGATATATAACATTTCTCAGATTGTTTGTTTTTTTGGTGACTCATAATATATACTAGTATATAAAAATGACTATTGATGAATCTCATACTGAAATGTATTCAAATAAAGAGGACACGGTGATATGTATAATATTTTAGAAAATACAAAATATTTCTAAATTGATACATAATATTTCATATGTTGTTCATAAGGTTAAGCATTGTGAAATTTCATAACGGTTCAGATCTACTGTGATATATAAGATATTTTTGGAGGTATGTAATAATTTCTTGGGAATACATAATATTACTTTGAGAATAAAAATGATATTATAGATAATACTAAAGAGATATTTGTTTATTCATAATGTTTTCTAAGGACATCCTCAAAAACCATAAGTTGATTTCGAGAAAATGTATGATTTAACAGTTTAAAAAATGTGAGATTTAACAAATAATTATTAAAAGGGGAATTATATTAGATGATGATTATGATGATATTAAATTAATAAATATTCTAAATAAATGTTTCGAGGAATGATTCAATGCAAAGATATTGAAGAGAATGTTCTAAAATGACGAATTTTACATTCTAGAGAATAATATAACAACAAAAAAATTTACAAAATTAGTACACATAGTTATGAATTGAATGTGAATGGATTTTATGGAATTTTAAGGATTTTAAGAATCTATGAAAAAAGTATAAATAAATGTAATTAATATTGATATGGTCTTAGGGAAATAAATATAGGGGTTTCAATATAATGTTTTTATAATAATTATAATGATAAAATAGATGTTTTATTTTAGGAAATCTTCTATGAAATTTTAAATTTGGATATCAATTATTTGTTTTATATCAGTTGATATATTTTATGAGGGATATTTATATTCCAATATCATTTAGAGTAATTTAGAATTGAAGAATATGTAGACTAAGGGGATAAACACACTTGTTCCTATTAATAATATTGAGAAGATCATGATGATGAATACCTAGTTATTTCTATATTTAAAATATGAAAAATATTTACTTAATATGTTGAGAGTATGAGGATTTAAAAACCATCAATAGTATAATACAAATAAATAGAGAGATGAACAAATTATACCACTCTATTAGATATTCAACATGTTGAAAAAAATTATATGATATAACATTACTCATAGAGATCATCCCTATGAATTAAAGAGGAATAAGATCATACTTTAAAAAGAATAAAACTGAGGTGTCCATCCTATTATTCCCAATTGTAAGGATTTCATATAAGTTATATGACCATCATGATTCTTATGAAGAAGAGAAAACCATGATGATTTCATCAAACCTAATGGAAATAGATTAAATTATTTTAGTTTAGTAGAAACATGAGTTTTATTACTAGTCCAAATTTAAGACAATTCATCCAAATATGATATTCATGTATGAATAATAAGTTGGTTCTAGACAATAAAAATAGAATGTTGTTTTTGGTTTGTAACTTACATAGTAATAGGATTATTGTTTCAAGAATATACCATTTTTTGGGTTTCTTTTTTTATAATAAAATAGGAGATTTGTTCAAGTAGTATAATTACCTGCATACACATGAGATTTATTTATACACATAAGAGAAAATATCGTTTAAAAATTTCATATGGGATTTTTTCTTTTCTTATAGATTTATAATTACATTAAAATGAACTAAATAATAAAATAATTATGTTATATTTATTATATAAAATTATTTTTGAGGAAAAAATAGGAGAAGGGTTAAATTAATAAAAGTCATACACATTAAAAACCCTAGATAACTGTGGTTTTACTGGTCCCAGGTGAAAAAACTGGTATTAGATAAACACTTACACAACCTTTTTGTTTCTCAATGGTAAAAATATTTAAAGATCTAATCGATTTATTATGTTTACCAAATATCTAAATAAGGGAAGATTAATTAAAGACTTTCAGTTTCTATATCAAATAAAAAATTAATGAAATATCTTCATTGAAAATATTGTATATGAATATTAATGATTTAAATAAATTTAAAAAGTCCTAATTAAAAATATAAGAAAATATATTGTCATCTATTTGAAGTATTTCTAAAAATACCATTATGGGGAAAAGGGGATAAAAAATCCATTATAGGGAAGATGTAAAATATAAAAAATTTATTTGATTCATATTTTTTTTATATTTTCTTTTTAATTAATAATTTATATTTGGAGAAGAACACTTCTCTAAAGAATCACATAAAAAATATTGAGAGGATTCATGTTATTTTTTATGAATACCCAACTTAATTTTCATTATTATTCTTTTAAATATTAAATTCATGGATTAGAAGAGTTCAAACCCCATGAAAGGTGATGAAATAATATAATAATCATAATACGTAAATATTTTATAAAAATATAATACTCACCCAACAAGTTGATTCAAAAATATTTATAAATATTTTACATTAAAATTTTTACTCAAAATCCATGAAGGAGTTGGATTCATAAATGTAAGAAATGAAAGAGGTCATAATAGGGATTTTTAATATTTTACATGCATTAATATTAAGACCAAAAACGAAAATCATTCGGTCTATATCAAATAGGAAAAGATTAAGGGGATATAAAAATATATTACAAGATAAAATTAAAAATTTTAAAGGAAATTGGAAGAGAATTTAGTATTTTAATATGGACTTTGGATATCAACTAGTGTAAAAATATGATGATAAAAGATTTTAAATATGACGTGACTTCAGTTTGAAGTTAAATTTATGAATATGTAAATAATCTAGATTAGACTTCATAAAAAGTTGTGAAGATATTTTTTTTATATTTAATATTGAGATTTTTATTCCAAAAGAAACTAGTAAAATGAAAAAGACATCATCAAATTATAGAATTTTACATATCACACAATATTAAATAAAAAGATACAATTTTTTTCAGAAAAATATTTTTTCACCAAGTCTAATTACATGAATATTGTATGATTTATTTAAAATTATTATAAATTATATGTTGAAAAAAATTGTCATAAACCAACCAAAAAATATATGTTTAATATTAACAATATAAAGATATATGGTTACTGAAAAAAAGTTCAACTGGAGGAGAAAATCCAAAAAATCCACCTAAAATATAACCAAATTGGTGTTCACAGGAGGAAAATATGATTGGTTGGAAATTTCTAATTCTGTTGAAATTAGGGTACAAGTCACTTTAATATCATAAAATAAGTTAAATCATATTATTCAATGTAATCCTACATTAATTGGGATCAAAATTTAATTGATGAAAATACCACAAGAGAATTTTTATATTCTCTTTATCTCAAAAATATTTTGAAGTGAAGAGAATACTTGTGTTATTTTCAATAAAAGTGGCTATAGTGAAGATTAATTCAAATTTAAATAAAATAAAAATTAAAAAAAGTAATTGGGATGATAATACCTAAATTTGTAATGGAAAATATTAAGGAGAATAAAGTTGACTTACATGTAGATTACATGGAAAATAATTTCTTTCGAATCAAGAACAACCATGAATACCAAGTAAAATGATACACTAAGAATAGGGATCTGATTTTATTATGTAATGAAAGGACATAAAATATACCATCCTAAAAAATATATGTTTTTCTATTTTTGGTAGGAAAAATTAAATAAAAATTAAAAATAATTCCAAAAAGGAAACATTGGGATTGGTTTAGTAAAATATATTTTTATGAAACCATATAGAATATCTTATAAATATTAGAATATACATAATGAATTTATGATAATTTTTACAGTTTAATCATAAATGGAAATGAAAAGGAAATAAACATAAAAAAATGAAAGTGGTGAATGAAAAATAAGAAATCACATAAGAGGGTTCCTAATTTCAAGATTTTTTTCCAAATAATAACCACCCAAAATTTTTTGCCTATCTATGTGGAATTTGAATGAATTATTGATAGTAATCAAAACATATTTTGAAAACACTATTATCCAAAGTGGATATTATAATGAGTATTAAAATTGAACCAGAATATATATTTTGTTTATTATATGATGTCAAGATGAATTTCCCAACCAAAGAATAATTTTGAACAAGAAACAACATCATGTTTCCCAATAATTCTAGTCATGTGAAAATGAAAGGAGAAACAATAAAGCGTTCCATAAACATTAGTGATAAAAAATTTATAGCATATTGGCGAATAATAAACAATGAATCAAATTTCTCTCATTATGAATTTTTTGAGTCCCACTTATTTATATAGATGTTTTTTTACTTTATATATAGGGAATCAAAGGTGTTGTGTATTTTTAGTGTGATAAGTAATGAAATATCAATGTTAAAAAATATAAAATGAAAATATAAAGTTTATACCTTTTATCTTATATTATAATTTCTCATCTTGAATATTTTCTATATGACGGAAAAGATCATCATTGATAATAAAGAGTTTTGAATACACCCCCTGTGGGGGAGAAGTTTGAGAAAGATACCAAAATCTATCAATTAATATAAATAATTAAATTTTATGGAAATTTTATTGAGTAAGTCATTAATGGGTTGTTTTTATTACATTTACATGTCCTTATTTTAAGGCATCAGTTATTATATTAGGTGGGAGAATTTGAATTAAATAATGACATGAGAAATGAGAAAAAACAAAGTAATAGATGGATAATAATTTTAAGGGTCGGTAAGTTAATTTTATCTCTTGATTCTGACCAATATAATTGATTATGTAGGCTTAGGATTGAATAATTAATATTATAATAATACATAATTTTTATTTTTATTTATTATCAATATGGGTTGGAGAGAAAAATTGAATAACACATATTGAAATGTATTTTTCATAATGGTTTCAATATTATATCCAAAGGGGAATATTATCCAACCGATTCATAAGGTGTTTTATTTTGTTATAATATGTCATAATTTAAATATGGGTTTATAAGATTTGTTTATAAAGATTTTTGAGTACCCATGCATATGATATAAATTGAAAAAGTGAAAAAATTCATGAAAAGTTTAGTATATATGATGAGTTGTCCATAATAGATAAATATTGAAGAAAACCTTAGAGATTTGAACATGTAATTTTAAGTGAGTTTATATTATCATTTATATGTTATAAAGGAATATTTTTAAGTGGTGTTATTGGAAATATCAATGGTGATCTGTTAACAGGTGGAAAAGGGATAAAGAATACAGTTAACGAGTTATTAAGGAAGTGAGATTTCAGAAATTATTCTCATGTGGCTAAGAAATATAAAATATTTTTGATGAGTTTTTGATGAATAAAGATATATGAAACTGTTATTTTTTTTATGAATAATTGATTATTTATAAGGAATTTAGTTTAACGTTGTTTATGTTGAAGAAGAACAATAAAAACTGAGGTTGTGAAGATATATTAAACACTCTGATATAGTATTAATGTACTAAAAGGATTTTGAAATAACGTTAACGAGATTTATAAATATTATAATAGTTTATAATTTGAGTTATTTTGAGATGAATTAGAGTGGTTGCGGATTTCTATAGGTTGTTTGAGGATGTGTAAATATATCTTTCAAAAGTTATAGATTTATTAGTTGAAGATGAAAATATTTGAAAGTATGAGATATGTTTTTGAATAGAATAGCAGATAAGTTTTTCTTGGGGATACATAACAAATTATATTTCATATGATAGATTTATTATGATGATCATTTAGAAATGTGGAGAAGTAAAGACCAAACCATGATATGTAATTTATTTCAAATTATAGAGAATATTGACTAGTCTATATATAATATTGTTAGAACATATGATTGAAAAAGTTATTTTTTTTCAAATTATCTGAGCTACAATGATATATAAGATCTTTTAGCTGATAGAAAATATTTATTGAATCATACATAGTATCTATTTTCGAATGTGAATGATGGATTGATTAATATAGAAGATATATTTGAAAATAAATATGGTTTTATAATTACTTTCATAAAATTCATAAGATCCTTCAATGAATACATAGATTTGATTTATTTGTGAAATATAATAATATTTTTGGTAGAACTATTTATATGGGGAATTAAATAAGATTTTAATTATGCTGATAATTAGAAAATAAATATTAAGATGTTTGTAACTGGGATTTTTTTCACATCATAAATAATTTTAAGGATGTTTTTATAATATGAGCTTTGCACTATAGATAAGAAGATCATACCTGAATAATTTACTTCTTATTTTGATGAATCCATGGGTGAAATATATGAATATTATGTGGATGTTTAAAGATAATACGTATCCAATTTATAACGATAAATAAAGGAAAAAAATATTTAGTGAATATTATTAAGATAACTTTAAGATTTCATGTTATAAGATTTTTAATTAATTATGAATATCAAAATTTAAGGCTTTTTAAAGAAAACAACCTGACATGTCTAAATGAGGATCTTGAGAGTTTTTGAGAAGTAATCATAGAGAGTACATTAGTAAAATGAATATTCTATGATTATAGATATGTATTTACTATTAATGAATTTTTTGTTGATTTGAATAGACCAATGTGTTTTTTGTATCATTGAGATGAACAAGGTGCTGAAAATCATAGAATTCCTATCTCCAAATTTGAAAAATATTTACATGGTAAATTGAGAGGATGAGGATTTAAAATATTAATAAGTATTAAAAAATGAAATATATAGAGAGATATATATTTTAGGTCATTATATCCTAAATATTTACTATTTCGAAAAAATAGTTGACCCCACACTACTATGAGAGACCATCCTTGTGGGTAGAAGTTGATGAAGAAGAGAATAAAGTGATTATAGAATTCATATTATCTAATGACAGTCATAAATGAAAAATAATTAATTCAAAAGACTAGATTACTATTATCTATCATAGGGATTGAGTAAAAATGATACAATCCTTGATATTGCTATACAGAATAGGAAACCATGATGAATTTTGCAAGATTGAGGAATTTGATAATTTAATTTATTATTGTTTAGAAACATGTATCACTATTGATAATACTATTAGAGGGTAAATGAAAATCTAATATTCAATGAGGAAGTAGAGAATATTTCTTTTGTATAATGATAACATGTTGGATATTTCATGTAAACTAGTTACTACAAGGATTATAGTTTCAAGGATAAAATATCACAAATAAATTTTCTTGATAATAAAGAGAAGTTTTGTGTATGTAAAGTAACATACAATATATATTTAGGAAATAGTCATCCATATTTGAGGTCATCTCCTTTAACTAATTATTATTGGATTTCTTATTTGTTTTTTTATTTATCATTTCAAACATGTACATCAATTAAAAAAATATTAGAGTGAGATCCATACAACCTAACCGGTGAATAAAAAAAAAGAGATAGTCTATTTTTTAAAAATACATCCAAACTGATTCAACCCACCCACTAAGTTTTGTTTCAATAATCTTATTGTAAATAAACAATCTAAAATTCTACCTTTATCCTTGAATCAATTAATAATTCCTAAATCTCCCATATCATACTTCCTTCATATATTATATTGACAAGAATATAAGAGTCTTGTTTCTATATGATTGGACAATATTGGGATTGTTTCTTTAGGTCACTAAAATTTCGATTTAATAATTATAAATCCAATTATATATAAATTATTTATATATAGGCTATAATAACTATCCTAATGTGTTATTTTTCTATCTCTATTTTATCAAGAACCATATATTCATATTTATGTGATTCATGATTATATTATCAAATAAATTATAAAATATTACACTTTAGAATTAAATCATTTTGTCTCTATTTCTATATAAATTTTCCTCATATAATCATTTTAATTTCTTTTATTTTATGTTATTCAGACACAATCTTCTTGAGTGTTTTTGGATAAATGTAATTAAGGGTGAGCACTCATATGATACCATGAACCAATATTTATTCAAATTAATATCCATTAAAATAATTTTTTATCATATAAGATATTTTAAAATTGTCATTATATTATAGATTAAAATATCTAAATATTATGATGGAGACATATCCTAAGGCCTAGTATTTTTTCTTGAATTCAATGGTAATATTCCAATCTTCAAAAAACACCTTTTCAGATTAATTATTCTAAATCAATGATGAGAAATCATGAGTGAGAAAATATGATTACCTTCAATCATGAATAATGATATCACATCATTATTAAATTTTATCCACTTCAATATATTATCCCTTTCATTAATATATATATATTTCATAGTATATGATTGACACTATTCTCAATGCCCTAAAATGGAACATCATTGGTAGGCCATTAAAATCTCATATAATAAACATGAATAAATCATTGCTATTATATTAATTTATAAAAATTTATTATTTCCATAAAATCCATGATAAATATATTTCTATTAAATCTAATATCTATATACATTATGAAATTATTTATCCATATGTAGTGATATTAACATATCACTAGTGATGATCCAATCACAGGGAGTGAAAAATAAATGTCATTGTTGGGGATTCAAACTTAATTTGGCATATTATCCAGTCATAATTCTAAATGTAATATCTCATAAATATATTTACTTTGTTTTCAATTTACTAAACCGAATAAGAAAGATTATGATCTCCTATAACAATACCTAGTCTCCATTTTTCACTACTCAGGACATCTAACAATATCATTTCAATGAATATGACTTATAGTATCCTTATTATTTTCTAATTTTATCCCTTTCACCTAAATCTTAATTCATTATTTAGAATAAAACATTAATTTTTAGTATCCTAAAAAATAATATTTTAATATATATATTTATAATACACCAAATAATTATTTTCCACAAAAATTATTCATTAGGATGCTTTTATTCATAAAATATCGAGATTTACAGTTCCTTTTATATTTTTTTAATACAATTGAATAACAATATACAAATACAACAAAAATGGTTTATTAAAAATAATAAAGATATATCAAAATCATCAACTAAATCATTCAATGATTTCATTTTTATTTTTGAATACCTTTGGATTCTATATTATTTTTATTATTGATAATGGATAACAATTGAGATCAATTTTATTAAATATATATTATGAATGGTGATATTAACATTATTTATATTTTTAATTTCATTTTATCATTTTCTCTTAAAATTTTTCTTATAGTTGAATTTTATATTTATTTAACAATATTTGATCAATCACATGTCCTAAAAAATAATTTATCTAATAATTTACAAGAATTATTAGTGTAAATGGTGTCCATCTTATCTTACATAGCCTCTAAAATATTATCATAATGGAAACTCTCAAAAACCACCTATTTTATTTTAGTATCATCCTCATTTAGAACTAAATCATCATTAGTTTACATAATAAATTAATATATATTATATTCAAAATGAATCATACTTCGTGCTCAATGTTTTGGTGTAACATTTGTGGATTATATTTACAAAAATAATATAAGACTTGACTTAATTGTAATTTGTAATCATTAATATTTTTTATCATGAACTTTATGAAGATTTATTTATTAAAAACTAAATTCTTGAGTAATATGTTTATTCTCATGGAAAATAAAATATGATGGCATAAACACATTTTAATCCATAATAATATAAAAATTATTTACCTATGATTCCTTAGGGTAATATAAAAGGATTAAATTTTTAATTTGGTATTAAATTTGTCCAAAATAATGTTATATATATCTTTTATAACCTAATGTTCTAATAAAATACTTATCGAGAGGTACTTTTTTTAATTATCTAATATTTTGTTTTTTAATTGATCTAAATGGAATGTATTATATAATAAATTCTGCTACATCTAGTTTATATCCCTTTAAACATTTAGTATGTTTCCAATGAATCAAACTCAATTCAACCATGTCAAACAATATATGATTTTTTATTAAACAGACCATTATACTATGGTATTTTGGGAGGAGTGAGTTCGAAACTATTCCTAAATCTCTGAGTTGAATGTCAAATATCTAGGTTAAATTTTCACCTTTTTTATCTGATTAGATAGTGAAACTTTTTTTTCATAGTTTTTTTACACATTAAATTTTAATTCATTATGATATTATAATATTTTATATTTATTTCTTATTTAAAATTGGTAACCATATCCACTGAATTCATCAATAATGGTTATGGACATTTACCTAATTGTTTCTTATATACACATTGGATATCATATTTCTTTATGTATTCGCTAATATCATATTATCCCTATATATTATTTTCCATTACGTGATTATGTGGTTTTTAGAATAATAATTATTCATAATTATAAAATGAATCATAATTTAATGATTTCAATAACTTACCATTTTGAATTTTTTGAACATGTTTCCCATTTATATTACTAGGGTGATAATGAATAAAATAATTGTCATTAGATTAAAATAAGTCATAATTATTATATTAAATATTATTGATTGGAATATTCATATCAAAAAATGCATATACCATTCACCATATTCCCAATTCCATAAAAAGATTTATTTTTTAATAGTAAACAACTGTTGTTATTAATAATGAAAGAAAATACCACCTTATGTATACAATAATTAAAAATCATATTTTTGTTTATAAATAAAACAATTTTTTTTATAATTCTAATATCAATTCTATGGGAATATAATGTAACAATTTTTTTACTTTGAATGTAAAAACCCTTTCGCCACTACAGACACATAAATATAAATTTTCTAGTATTAACCTTTTCTATTTGTGAGTATATATATGTTAGCACAAATGTATGATGAAAACAAAAAAATATAACATTAATTAGTTATAATTAGAAAAATTTATTTGAATAACATCTTTATTCCAATAATTATTCTCATTAATAACATTTTCATACATTGATAAAAATGTACAAAACTATAGGGATACCCTATTATATATCATAAATTTATGTTCAATATGTATGCTATAATATAAAAAAATTAATTTCTTTAGCTGAGTATAACATTCTAAATGAATTAAATAGTGAATTTTATTTAATTTAATTCCACTAAAATATTTTCTACATACTTTATATCTATTAGTGGGCCAAGATCTGTATTTTATTATTATTTTATCCCTGTTTTTCTTTTCTCCCAAAACATTTTTATTTAGGTATACAATCCTTCCAATAATATCACATATTAGTCTTAGATAGTTATATAGACTTATATTGGCCCAAATTCATCTTTTTAATTATTCTAACTATATTCGACTTGTTTTTAAACTCTAAGGGTTATCTTTTTAAGTGGAACCAAAAGGTGAATGAAAGAAATTTTGACCAAAATTTGTGGGTGAGTAACAACCTCCGTTCCCGATAAAATATAATCCATGGGAACTCATATTTGGAATTACCTATACTTTAAAATGATAATTCTCAAGAAATTTTCTTAATTTATAAGGAATATCACACTTAGTATTTAAAAGGATTTCATTAGTTTCATAATTTCCATATAAATATCATGTATGCCATTATATCTCTTGCTATTCATATATGTATGCATACATTTCATGATTTATTTATTCATACAAAATCTTCAACAAAACTAATATATTCTAAACAAATTTATGCATAAAAATATATAAAAATAATTATTTGTGTTAAATACATAATAAAAATATCAAATTATATTTATATATATACATAAAATTATCTATTGTATAGTGTTTATAAAACCCTTTCAAAAAAGTGCTCACAATCATACTAAACCAAAATGTATCAATAAGAAATCAAGTTTTGGTAGATATTCAACAACCAATTTTCTAGAAAAGGGACTATTATAAAAATTATATGAGAAATCAAACTAAATTCCCACTATATATATCAATATTTAAGAGAGTACTTAATTTAAATAAAATCATAACACAAAATATGTGTATGTAAAAATAAACGTTTATTATTTAATTCATAATGATATAAAAACTCATAGTGTTTTTTGGTCAAAACTAAATCATATGACATATTTACCTTATTGATCTTATAAATATAGTATAAAAATAGTAATAATAAATTTCAAAACATTACATTCAATAATAACCATAATCATAATATAAATAATTTATTCCCATGGATATTAATTAGAAATTGAAATAAATAAATGAAAAATTCAAATATGTATCATGAGGAATTTCATATTTAGAAAAATTTGAATAATTTTATTTGTGTCCTTTTAAAAAATATTATCAAGAATAATTATCTTTTATATATCAAAACACCCTCTAATGAACCCAGTAAAAATTTATTTTAATAAGATTATTATGGTGGAGAATTTACTAATTGTCTCAACCAAAAAAATACCAAGATTTCATTGGATAATTTTTATGTATAAAATATTTTCATTGATAATACCATGAACTATGAATTTGTAATTTTTTTGATGTTGTTTTTTCATTGAAGAAAATATAATTTATAAGATCCATGATCATTTTTGGGAAAAACCACATCATGAGAAACAATATTTGTAATGCTATTTTTTTTGATAAAATATAAAATGAATTTTTTTCGAAATCAATGAAATTTTATTAAAATTTATATACATCATGATATTTTAACGAAAATAGTGGTAATTTAATTTTAAATCACACCAAATTTGTTTCCAATTCTATTATAATATTCCAAATTTTTTAATGTAAGTCACTAAGATACCATCAAAGGGTGTTGTAGGTCATACTTATATAAAAAAACATTTGAAGAAAAAATGTAAATATAACATCTTTTAATTGAGAAGATTATAAAATAAAAAATTCAAACAAAGAACGCCCCGTAATCCTTGATATATGATTTATAATAGTAAAATTTATAGATATACTTAAGAATAAATAAACCTAAAATAGTATCCTACGGTATCCACTAGCTAATTAAATTACAAAATATATCGGTAGGCCTTATTCGATATTAAATCGAATTCTACCATCAACTATAGGTTAATTTAATTAAGAGTATTTGGGATAGATTTAGATTATATTAGAGTGAAAACCTATATATTAATCATTCTAAATGAAATAACTTATATATATCTATTTCTTTAAATTAATGTTCCACTTGGATTCGAAAAAATTATATATTATAAAACCTGAAAAATCGTTAAATTTATTAATTATAAAAAATGGAAAAATTTATTTATTAGTCAATTATTAAACATCATTAATAATATATTAATCATAAACCAAATATCAATATATTTTTCATTGTCCAATATTATAATTATCCTTATAGGATATGTGTTTTAATGATAAATCATATAAATGCTAATAAATACTATAATATGAATTAAAAAACATGTCTTAACACAAACACTGATGTGATCATATTCTCTATGTTGTGGGTTATATATTTCTGTATATATCCATTAATCATAGTAAATTTTATAACCACAATCTCCTAGATTCTATAATAATTTTTAAAAGTAGTCATCAAGATATCTTGGTCCCAAACATGACGCTAGTGATATCCTAATATGGTGTTATGTTATAGAAATTCCTTAATGCATTACATTGATTGAAGATACCATTTTTAATTAATAACATATATTTTTTCTTAACGATCACCTAATTTAATAAATAGTAATTTAATTGACTTGTGAAGATTATATCTATCTACATTGTAAAAAACAATACAAATGTTCAATAAAACTCAAATAGTTGAAAACATCACTTTTTCAAGAGCACATTAAATGAATCCCCTAAAACATTTCTCTTTATTGGTTCCATAATATATCATCATGATTTGATTGAATTTGTTCTTAGATAATGATAGAGTCATAAGTTAAACTCCCACTATGGGGGAGACCTAATTATTTTAATTAAAAATTAATTTACTTCATCCTATATAATGTTTCAGAGATTATATATCCACATATACAATTCAAAGTAGAGTTTGGATTGTAAGATAGAATAAAATATGGTGTATCTCTATCCTCAATAAGCTATGTCATTTGAAATGAATTTTTTTACCCACTTTTTGTTAAAATGTTAGATTTTATAGCTAAAATGTATATTAATTATCTCTAATTATAATAAAATCATGATTTAACCATGAATAACCTTTCCATTATAATAATAACATCATATGAACTTCAATTCCTATAGAGGAAACATATGAATAAATTGTATTTACCAAAAAACACACTCACATTAGTGAAAAATATAAATAACTATTTGGATACAATAGTAAAAGTATACAAATGTGTCAATTATCCAAAATATCTACAAGAATAGAGCCCACAAAGAAACACACATTCATATTTTATACTAAAAAATACATAATTTAATCATAAACTATGATACTATTTTTTATCAACGGTAACAACATATATAATTTTTCATGATAATACATATCATCTCATTATTAAAACAGACTCCAATACTCCAAATGATTAGTGCCTTCCGAAATTTTCTATATAATCATATAATAAATAATATAAAATATAATTTCTTTAAAAAATAATGATATATAATTTGATCCTATTTATATCATGGAATCTAAATTCATGGTGGGATAAGAGAATTTAAGAATTGTGTGAAACTGAACACTCGGGAAGGGGTAAAAAATGTCAATGAGTTATAGAGTATTTATTTTGTGATCAAAAAATGAAAGAAATGTCAACATGGTAAAAATATAATGATTAATGGGTTAATATTATGGAAATATAAGAAGTGGTTATGTGTAATTTTAGAATAATTTAAAATTATGGGATAAATTTAGTAAAAGGAAAATCCAAAAAAATAACACATACTAGGAAATAAAAATACTGAATTATAAGAATAAAATCAAGAAATGTGGTGATATAAAATTAGTATATGGAATGATATATTAATTTTACAAATTCATAATCATAATATATCATAATATTAGTTCATGTCTAATTACGAAGACCATTGTCACATAATGGAGAATGCTGTTCAAAACATTTCCATGTATGGAATAGTGGAAAATGATAATCTCTCATGTCAGATAACATTATGGACTAGATTAACCTTTTATATTTCTAACATGTCATATGATGATATATACAAATTACCCAATCTATTTGAGGGTTATATAATTTTAGATTATCCCATTGAATATTGATATATCCATGTATATATGTACCATACAAACCTGAGAAAAATAATAGATTATTCAAAATACATCACATAAATAATCCATGTAAATAAAATAAGTTATATAAAATCATTCACAGTATTTAAAAATAATAAAAAGAATGATTGAGTCCCCCAACTAAATACCCTCTAACTAAAATTACTAAGTTAAAGGTATTCACATTGGATAGAATAAACAGGTTTATAGTCATGATAATAGAATTTTTCAATCAATTGAATGGAAACGTTTTCTTGGTGAACACAAATCTATCATTAGAATTAAATATAATTTATTTATAATGGAGATATATTGTAAGGAAATTAATCGATATACATATTTTATGCTAATCTAATATAAATAAAGGTATGGATAAATTCTTTCACGGAGTTTTTATTTCCATAATATTTTAGTATAAGTTTTTATTATAATGATAAAATTTGTTATTTTTAAATAATATCCTCTAAGTAAATTAATATAGTGATAAGAAATAAAAAATAATAATTTTTAAAATGTGGAATAACAATTTATTAAAATACATTCAAAATATTTTTATGTTAAAAACTAAAGTAAAAAAGTTTTAGGAGAGAAATTCATTTTGTTAAATGATTAAAAAAATAATTATAATGTAATTTAAAAGGAAATATATAAAATTAAGTATTCTTTCCATAAAGAATTATATTTCAAAAAATAATGATGATTATTTGATGTAATCCAAATAAAATCTATTACTAATAGTAATAGTTATAATTGAGAGTAAAATGAATTAAAACCCATGAGACAATTTTCTTAACATTGAGGTATTATTGTCATCAAAACCATTAAATATGTATCATTTTGTATCATTTTCAAAATAAGAGAGAAAAAAATTAAAAAATAATTTTATTAAAAATTCATCTCAAAAGTGGAAGAATTAAAATAAACAGGGTAAAAGTCAAATAAAATTTTAGAAGATGATAATATGTTGAATTGGATTTTAAAAAAATAAATTTTGAAACTTTTATAATGATTCAAATTACCCACATTGATGAAAATGGTTATAAAATAATATCATGGAAAGAAAGAAATGGAAATATATGAAGTAGAAAAGAAAATAGTTTTAGTTTGAGATCATAGAAATTGAGGAGACAGTTGAATTTTTGACATTTAAATCCTAAATATTATACTTAAATAAAATTAAACACTAAAAAGACTATGTAGTGAAAAAGAAACTTGAAAAATAGTTTTTAATATAATTTCTAACTGAAATATTTTTTTAGTTCCAATATATATGTTTTTCACAATATTTGTATGGCTTCTTCAGTCCTATATCATTTATAGTGACAAATCAATGAAAAAAGAATAATTATATAGGATTGTTAATGGTTATAGCATGAAAACCAATCCCTTGAATTAGTGGTTCTATGTACCCTCGATTTTAAAATTTAAACATGTTAGGTTGTTTTAACATAATCACCTTGAATAATTATCTCTATCCATTCTCATGGGTATAAAATTTTTTTTGAGATAGAAGTAAAATGTTAAAAGAGAAAAAATGTATGAAATAAATTTCAATGTATTATGTGAGTGATATCTTGGTCACAGACACAAATAAATGAATGCTAATACTTATAAGAGACTTAAAAAGTTTTATTTATAACATTTACACCCTCTTTTTATTTTTTGGTGTTGTTTTAAATTGATGAGATCCATTGGGGTAAAAATATTTTCATTTCATATTTTGAACACCCACACATGTGGAAATGTTCCCACTGTGGATTTGGTCTTCTCCCCAATCATTGACACACCAAATCATGATATATAAGTATTTACCCAATTCATTAGAGGGACATATAATTTTAAGCACATGCATCACTTAAGGGATATAATCACTGAGGGGCTTTGGTTCACTCCATATTCCCATTTATCTTAAGAGATATAACATTTCCTAAAGAATTTAAGGTATATATAACTATGGATCCACACATCACCTAGTGAAAACCATATAAATGTCTTGCATATGAACATGGAAAAATTAATATTTCAAGAATCCAATAATTAAACCAAAATATATATAATATTATTTATAAATTTCATATAAAATTTTATAATAAATCTATAAAAATAATATGGATGGTATCATATGAATATAACATCATTGAAGCTCAAAAAAATAAAGGATATTGATATAGCTGAAATACTTTTTGAAGAAGAACAGTTCGAATAATACCATATAAGAAATTATTAGGAAATGAATTATTTTAGTGTCATGGTCTTAATCCCTAAAAGTTTAAATATTATAAGATAATTTATAGGATATTTTGTGAAAAATAATTTCCAAATTAATCAATCCCTTTATGAGTAGTTGGATAATAGAAGCGAAAACATAAAAAAAATTATAATTTTTTTCACATTTCCATACAAGTTGAAGTTACATGTCACTTTTAAAAGACATTTTTGTAAATGTGAATTGAAAATTTTCCAAACATATTGTTTTAAAAATAAACATCAATAATGGATCCCAAAAAAATATGAAGAGGTTTCCTCACAAAAATATGGATTTGAAGACAAAAAATGTGATCATGAATGGAAAACCCTTTAATATTTGTAAATAATTTTTTTAAAACCAATATTATAAAAGAAATAATTATTATTCATGGAAATATGTATAAAAAAATATGAATATAACATTATATAATATATTTTTTATTTTCAAATAAGAATGGAAAACATGTTTAAATATAAATATTATGGATGTGGGTGAAAAATAAATATTAAATAGGATGAGAATATTCATTAAAACATTATTATTTTATATGAAATAAATTCATCAATGTAGAATAATTCAAAAAAAATAATAAGTTTACCTAGATGGAAATATATATATATATATATATAATTCATTAGTGTGGAATAAACTAAACATAAAAAGATACTAATATTAAAGTATATAACTCATTGAAAGGGAGTTGAGCTAAAAAAACCCACAGTGGTATATCAAGAATTGAAATACCATGATATATAAAATGTGAGATATATTCTAACATCTCTTGAATTTCATGAATTTATGATAAAAACTTCTATATCTCAGTATAGAGCCAATATAACCTAAAACAGGGGATGAATATGGAACTTATCGCAAATAAAGAAAAGTTCGATGAGACATCCACACCTTAACTCTTAACTTCCAAAGAAGAGTTTTAACCCCTAAATAATAAACATAAAAATATTATTGACCTATTTTATAACTCTTTTCATAAACAATACATTTTTAATATTTAATTAAAAGGATAAATTATACATTTATTTGATAGTAATTATTTATTTTCATCATCCGTTGTTTGTGATTTTGATTACTTGACACATGAATTGAATTTTGATTTTGATCATTAAACATTGATACTTATTTAATAATATTTAAAATTGTATGGAATTAAAATAGATTCTCCAAAATTATTAATGATGTTATAAGTTCATTTCATGAGATTTTTCTCTTGATTTAGGGTTATGAAATTAACAATGAACTTGTTTCAGGTAATTTACCTTTATCAGCATATTACATTATAAAGAACATTGATTTTATGCCATGATTTCATAATCATGTTCATAAAATTTACTAATCCTTAGTATAATCTATATTTAAAAAATATTTAATATCATCCATTCATGGTGGTGAGGAAAATGCAACATAACATCCATAGAATTCATTTTCCACACATATACACGATCAATGTTTTCATTTTTCAACAGATGGAATGAAAAGAATGTAAATACTGATTTAGCTTTATATAATAATAATTCATTCAAAGATATAAAATTTATTAATTAAATAAATTGTTTTAAAAATCCATTTAATGTGGTGATGAAAAGAAAATAATTTCATCCTTGGATGCGGAAATCCACATGTGTACACTAGTGGCTTTTTTATTTTTTGGTTTGATGATAGGGAAATTGGTAGTAGTTGTACCTTGAATATAATAAAATTTAATTATACTAATTATAATAATGTGTTTATATTAATATTTTGTTAGTAGTTTTGAATGAGGGTGTATTCGAATAATAGAAGAAATGATTGGGATTTGATAATACTAACGTTGAGAGTTTGAGTCTTCTCTTGAAGGACATCATAGAATTGGATGAACTGGAGAGATTTTTTAATAATAAAGGGACAAAAAATGTTTAATGGAATTATATGAGATTTAAAATGGGTAGGTTTTCTTGAGTAACTCTAAGGATAAGTGTGGCATTAACTATGTAGATGTGGGCTTCTTTTATAGGTAAAAAAATGTCAGAATTTCAATGAAATTGTGTGGTATGTGAGGGTAATGAGGGGAATACAAGATAGATAGGTGGGAAATGGTTGTAGACAAATGTTTGTTTGAATTTTAAACTCAAAAAATATAATCTATAAGGTTATTTTATCATGATAAATATGTAAAAAATGAGCCACTTTGTGTTTCTCATTTCACCCTTATTAACCATAGAAAAAATTTAACCATGGAATCTAAAAATACAAGTCAAAACCTGTTCAATTTTTTTAAAATGATTAATCTTAATTTGTGAAGAATTAAATCTAATTAGGTTTCTAAATATAAGATAATTGAATTTTAGTTTGAAACATATGATTTATTAAAAATACTATATTTTTATAAAAATTATTTTTTATAAATGATGTGTTTTATTTTTATTTCCAGTCCATTAATAATTAAATTAATTTTAATATATGATTTTATATTCATGTAAATAAAAATGTAGTTATAATTTAAAAAATATCATTTAATTTAGAAAAAAACATATTCAATATTTATAGTAATAGATAATAGAATAATAACTATCATACCATGGTAACTAAAATTCACTTTAGTAATTTATTTTTATGTTAAAAAATGATATTAATTGAAAATATATATATTATAATATAAATTATGAATATTTTTCACTAAATTTAAATTCTTGTGTTTATAAAAATTAATTTTAATACAAGCATGTATAATCATGAAAAATATTTTTTCAGAAATGTATTTTTTAAGCATGACAAGAATTTATTCATCTTAAATTTTAATTTAATGTATTTATATGAACATTCATTTTTTATTATATAAATATTATTAACATATTCCATATTTCTTTATAGTTTTAAATTTCAATAAAAAGAGAATATTTATAAAAAATAATTGTTCTGCTAGAAAATTTTTATTAATCGCGAAATGATTTTAATCACATTCAATTGAAATCAGTTATTTATCCTCCAACAAATAAATTTATTAAACACATTAGAAATATAACACAATAGAAATTTTGTAAAATAATAATAAAAATAATATATAAAAAATAAAATAAATAATTTTTACAACCTTTTTATTTTCTTGATTTTTTTTTGTAATTTTCTAAATGATATTTCAAATTTTATTTTGTTGATATATCATTATTTATCATAAATTCTAAAATGTAACATGGTTTGTTTTATCCTTGTGTTTCATGTAATATAATATATTAAATATAATATTTTTTAAATTAAACTTCATATAAAAATCTTTTGATGTTACAATTATGGCGTAGCTCACCAAAGATCAGGTACATGAGATAGTTTACACGGCCCTTGACAATAGCCATCCTATGGATTTTTAATTATCATCAGGAGGGAATATAGTATATACCAAAAATTGTATTTTCTTATGAGTGTAAATTTTAATGAATTTGATGCCTGTAATGTTTTTTTAGGATTAACATATGTTCAGAATAATAACAAACTTTTGAAAATACATTATAATCATCGGAAATATTTCAATTGATCTAAAACAATTGAATGGGTATAAATTCCAAGCGTGATAGTCTACCCATTTTTTATGATAAAAAATTATACCATCTTATATTTCCAAGGATTATATTAATAATTATTTACTATTAAATCAAATATATAAATTTTAAATTTTGTTTTTTAGTGATATAAAGCAATAATATATATATATATATCACTCACATAGTTTCTATTTCATATTTATTGTTAAAAATATTAATTCAAATATAATGAAATTTAATGAAATAATTTTTTTTATTTTAATTGTTTTATAAAGTATCTTTTTATGTATTGATGATTATTTTCAATAATTATGTTTTATTTCATAACCACATTACATTTATTTATAGTTTAATTATTATACTATCATTTAAATGTTAATTACTCAATTTCATTAGAAAAGTTAATAAAGAATGAAACATGAAAAATTGTTTTTTTTCTTAGTGGTATGCACCCTGTAACTCTATATCAAGGTTTGAGGTTCAGAACCACATTGGAATAGTTTATTGTAGCATGTTTATAACAGATGCATAACAATATCAATGTTGAATTTATAGTAGTGGTGGGTACTATAGTTGGAACTATAGTGGTAGTTGTACAAAAGCTGATATTGTTTCACCCCGAGTACTGTATCAACACTCTTCATCAAGGGGTATTTGGAGTAAAAACATGGGTATTCAAGCCTTTTAATGGAAACTAATGACCCCTATTCATATGAGTCATGTATTGGTCCACTATTCGAAAAAATGGTTTTTATTAAGTTTTAATAAAAAAATGGCTTCAGCTTTAACATTAAAATAATGAATCTTGTTTTGGTGGTTATAAAATTGTAACATATAACAATGGAAATTATTGTTTTATGATACTTTTATATGAAATGTGGTAATATGAATTGTTAAATAACCTTTTTTGAGTACGTTTTATATTTTTATTTATTAGTTTTTGTAATTTTTTTTAATATTTTCTAAATGGATTTTAATTTTTTTATATTTTTGTGATATATTACTATAAAATTTTCTTTTAATTCATTAGATAATATGTTTTAAAAATTATAAGATTTTTAACCATTTATATATTTTTATTTTAAAATTTATTTCATTTTATTTAGAATGTTTTATTATCAATAATTGGTCATCATAGTTTGATAATATAGTTTTTAGAATGGTAAGGGGGCTATTGAAACAAAATAGTAATTATAATTTATGAAGATTATCATACAGGGACTATTTTCTTATGTATTTATTTTAAATAGAAATTAATCTTGATTAGAAATGTAATTTTATGAAAAATATATTATATATGGATAAATCAATAGTTAACAAACAAATAATAATTAAGGAATAATTGTAAACAAAATATAACCACTCATCATAACAAATATTGTTTATTTAAGATTAATTTTATTTTCTTTCTATTATATAATGACAAATCAAAATTAAGTTTATTATATTTAGAAATTTAATTTTATATAATGTAATAATTTTTTGAAATTATCATATTGAAATTATATATGGTTTAGTTTGTATTTTTATAACTAGTTGATTTTTGATTAATAGTTAATTTTTTTTTATACTATATATTTGATGGCATTATCTTGATAAAAGTATAACTCAACAAAATTTAAAACCATTTTCATGAATTAAAGTAAATTTAAGAAGTAAAATAAAGAATTTAAATTTATTAATTTTCATTTATAAAAAAATATTATAATTTTTTTATCCTATTTTATATATTTTTTGTAACAAAAGATTATTTTTTATTATCTCTCTCCAATTAGGTGTTTCTACAATTCTATTTAGTTTTAGATTATTATAAAATCTAATAAATTATTTTTAATACTAAACTAATTAAATACATTGGAATTAAAAATCTTAAATTTCATTAACATAAGTAATATAATAATAAATACTGTTGTAAAAAATACCCATCCCCTATTGGTTATATAAACAACCCTCCTCCACAACATCGTACATACTTAAAAAACTCTATCCCATTCTAATTAACTAACCAAATACCTCTTTACACTTCCCTTACCACTGACATAATCCATTGGGGTAGGGAAAAATCCCAACTTTAGGAGGAATTATACTCAATCGAAATGAGTTGTCTCAAGAAGAAAGGTAAGGATTACATGTCTCTTTCTCTTTTATTATCAGAGGATTTCTTATCCTAATAATACGTTAAGCTTTGAATTATTTTACAACAAGATATTTTTTTAATAAATTAATAATATCATTTTGATCAATTATTTATGATGTATCACATATTCCCTCTCATAAAACTTTTTATTATAACCCTCCACTTTGATTAAATAAAATTTTGAAAATTATCACTTTTCATTTCTCATTTGGGTTTTCTTTTCAATAAAAATAAATGAAAACAAATAATATGGTTCCTTGAATTTATATTCATGGAAATATTATAATTTTATATATTGTTTATGTGTTATTACTAATTATACCTCATCAAAAACCTTTTTATTGGCCAATACTATATCAAAATATATAATTACAAAACATATTATGTTTTTCAATTTTTTTATTCATTGTAATAACATAAGTAATCATTAGAAGTAAAAACCAAAATAATTGTCTAGTTATAATATAATTTTTTATAAAAAAAATTAATTTTGTTTCCATTCTTTTAAACTCTTTTGAATAAACATTCTCTCCCATGTTGGTTTTATGATACGTAAGTGATTGATGATGTTTTATTTGCATTTATTTCTTTTATGAATATTCTTCAAAATTTATTTTCTGAAAAAATCTTACATGAATAAAAATATAAATTCATTTTATTTTTTTAATAATAATAGACCTATTAATGATGGTATTCTAGATCCTTTTGAACTATTTGATGCTATCTATAAACCATTACCACTACATCGATGTAGATTGAGAACATTGAACGGAACTACATTAGGAATTAAATAATAATAATAATAAATGAATAATACATGATAATAAATTAACTAAAATTAATCATATAAATGAAATGAACATAAAAAAATTCAGAAGTAGGTATATAATTAATGAAATTTTAATATAGAAGATATTAGATGACTTATTATTCATGTGAGGACTTAAAGATAGATTTTTCATTTAAAATATTTATTATTTTTCAATTATTGTTCCCACATTTTTTATCTTCTCTTTTATAGGTCACATATAATTTATTGAATATTTTAAATATAATTTTATTTATTTTCGATGAATTTATTTTATCCTTTACTCTTATAATAGTTTATATTTTATGTAATATGTTGTTTATAAGTTCTTTTCTGTGCTCTTTATTGTTCTCGATGATATGTTCTTTATCACCCTTAATCTCTCTATTTCCATCCTCATAACATTTTCATATGATTAATTAATTCCCTATATTCTTAATTTTAATTACATTATTAGGGAATACGAATAGAATTATGTGTCCTATTTTTTTGTTCTTTTATGTCATACCCAATGAAGATTATATGCAAGGCTTTTAAGATTACTACCTTTATCACAATGTTTATATAACAATTACTCTATTTATTTTAAAGTTTCCATTATTTGGGGATTTTATTGTTGAGATAATACTTATAAATATTTTACTGACATATTTGAAAATGATTTTTGAACGTGAATCATTTACCAATTTTTATGAAAAAATATTCAAAATTTAATAAAAGCACATTATTTTTATCAATTTTTTTAAAATGTTTTATTTTTTATCCAATATATTATGTTTATTCATGATTTATTTATATTTTTATAGAATGGTATGATGGTATTGGAAGTGATCCTTGATATATTTTATGAATTTCTATATTTTCTATTCTGGAATATTGCTATTTATTTCCGCATAGTTCATGATTACTACAATATGATTTCATATCCATAAATCATAGTATATGTGATTGTTATTGATCATCCTTTATTGTTATACTTAAATTTTCCAGGTCATATATGTGATAATGTTATTTTACCTCATTATAACATCTTATGATTTCCTGACCTTATTCTGGTATCATTCCATTTATAACATTATTATTTATCTCACTTATATGGGATCTATTAGTAACATGTACAACTAATTTAGTGATACAAAAGAAGGATTATTTTACATGTATTATGTAATTTCTTTTGTGTTATCAATAAGATACACTAAGGATTCAATTTGGAGATTATTTTATCTTTTTATGTGAAAAATATATACATCCACTGATATTTTATATTAAAATAATATATTATTTATGTATGTAAGGAAGTGATTAATATCATCATGTATATTTTGAATTTAAATAGATAAAAAGTGCCCTTTGAGTAGTTGTAAATGTTTTATAAGATTCACTTTATCATATGTTTCCTCCATAGCTGGCTCAACTTTCCAGTCTTCATCTTTATCATCTCCTTTATCACTTTGTTCATGATATACAATGTCTTCTTATTCATATTTTCTTCTTATTATTATTCAAATATTCCACCCCGAATATATAAGAATTTCCCCAAATGTTATTTTAAAAAATAGGAATAAGATAAAAGAGATCCATTCTTAAAAGAAAAAATAATTTCACAGAATTTTGAGAGTAGATCATTAAATTATTCTCACATAACAATTTAAAAAATGAAATAGAAGATAATATTTTTGTGATAAATTTATCATTTGTTCTATTATTTCTTAAAAATGAATCATAAATCAATGTTTTAACATTTTTAAAAGAAAAACTAGTTAAGGTTGATCTCATTGTCTTACTAAGAGAAATCATATATCAAAAAATATTATATAATAAATAATGAAATGATAATATATATGAGATATGAAATATTAAAATATCCCCTATAACTATTAGTATTAAAGGTAAATATATACATGGGTTACATAACAACATAAATAATCACATGTATAGAAATTACATGTTTCATAATAATGGAATAAAAAATGAAAGACATTATAATACTACCATCAAGAATAGAATAGACCAAATAACCAATCCATTTTATCCTATGAGAACTATAGAAACATGAAGAAGTTATAAATTCCCCAACCCCTGACTTTTTATGTCTAATTTATTCATCATATGAATGATATGGATAATAATTTAGTATATGATAAAAAAATCACATTGAAAAATTTTCATACAGAATGATAATATTTTCCCCAATCAATAACAAGATAAATATAATTATAATCCATCTGGAGTAATATGTTGGATGGTGTCATCAGATTATATCCAAATTAAATATTATGATTCTTAATTTGATAAAAATTATTTTTAGGTTCCTTGGAATGTTTGTTGAGTAAAACACTAATTTCATATTGATATAATTTTTTTAAATTATGTAAATATTCCAAATACTAGGAAAATAATTATGTTTTGTGACAAAATATGGAAAAATATAATGGAATAATCAAGGAAATTAACATTAATAATTATGTGTATATCCATTCATGTAGTAAGAGTTGAAATAATGATTAGGTTCCCACCTTCATTAAAATGTTAATCATTTAGAAAACGATAACAATATTCCATTTAAAAGTTTATATATAAATTAAAAATGAGAATAACGAGTTTAATAAATCATTTAAAATTATTAAAATTAATCTTGAGAAAATATAAAATAAATCATGAATATGAAATAAAAATTTTCAATATCAAATAAAATTACAAATCTAGTTTTCCATAAGAACATTATTTTAGACAATTGTGTTCATATAGAGAGGAAAATGAATGGAAAACTTATAATTTATAAAAATAAACAATGGAGAATAAAATATAATGTGTGTGAGATAAAAAATCATATAATTCCCCCCTATGGAAAAATTAACATAAACAGTCATGAATATGGAAGAAAATTTGAAATAAACCCTTACCTCAAGAAATAATTTATTTTTAAGTGCTTTAAACCTCTAGTATAATAAATTTATATTTATTAAAATTATCTTAAATAACCATATAAATATTTTTAATATCATATATTTTCTGATTATATAATTTCAATACCCATTTATCATTAATTTGTTACTAAAGTCATCATTTTTACAGTTAACTACTTCAATTTTTTCATGTTAGTTTTGGTTACGTAGTTTTATTCCTTGAATCTTGATCGTGGGTACATAATCCTAATAAACATAATATTTTCATAAATATAATAATTAATCAATATAAATACTTATATAACCATTCAAATAATTTTGGGATGAAAATGATTTACATCAATTTGTGGGGATAGTATTCTGTATGTGCACGTGAGGGATGTTTCCACTTTTCGATGGATGTAACGAAATATAGGTAAATAAAAATTCTTTTCTCAAGAATAATTACTATATTATAAATTATATATATATATATTAAATACATACTTGTTAACAACCATTTAATGGTGAAATTAATAGTGAATCACATAGCTTCATGGAGGTGGTAGTCCACACGTACATACAAGCAATGTTATCATTTCCCAAATGATGGGAAAGTATGATGGAAAATAATATCTAACAAATCATGAAGTATGATTACATAATAAATATAATACATTATTATTAAACCCACAATAATTACAACGATGTTTAATGTTGATGTAAATTGAGTCACATCAGCATATAGAGTCGATAATTCAGACTTATGTATAAGTGAGACATTAATTTCCCATTAGATTCAAATGAGGTTGAGGAAGTATTTCCAATAATTATAATAACAAATTATTATTGTTATTATTATTGATTAATTTTTTATTATATATTAAAAATATTTATAAGAAATAGAGGAAGACATAAAATTTAAATAATTTGGTAATGCTAATTAACTCTTCTTTGAGGGACCTCATTTGGATCACACCAGGAGCCATCATAAGATGGTATTATGTGAATATAGGAATATCAAGAATAATGAAAAGAAATATATTAATTTTTTTGAAGTTATTGGTTGATTAGGAGTAATTTGTGTTTTTTAAATTAGTTAGGAGGAGAGGTTCCATTTTATATATGAGGGGAGGCAAACATCTCTAATTACTTAAAAGAATTATATAATACAAATCCATTTTTTGTAAAGTGGAAAATAGAAAAAAATTATAATTTAATATAATATATGGTCAATGTATCTTCATAAAATAATATTTATACATGTGTATGTGTCATTTTTAACGTCACCTCTTAGTTAACTTTCATGTAAGACCATTTTGACAGTAACCGTGATAACAAATATTTAATTCTTTTCTATTCATTATGATCAAATATTATATTGACATTTTTAATTTTTTTTATTATTACAATTCCTATTTTTTAATATATTTTAAAGGATTAAATTTTTATATGTGTAAGAAATTATTTTTAATATAAATGTTAAAAATGGTGCAGATATTGTTTTTAGAAAAATATAGTTTTAAGAATAAAAATTATTTTATAGAAAAATAATTTATAATGATAATTAAAAATGGAACTAGTTAGATTATTTTAAATAAAATAACTAATATTTTTCTTTTAAATTGAAATAAATATAATGATATCTTATATATACTTTATTAATAGAGAAGAATTGAAATAATTTTATTTTGAAAAGAAATATTAGTTAGATTTCAGAAATGTTAGGCATATATTTCTTAGATCAAATTTGTTTTTTATATTAATTATATTAAACAATAAAATAATATTTTTTCTAGGAAATAATTCATAATATATCAAGGTATTTTTATATTTTTTTATCAATACTATAATTGCGAGTCTTTGTATAATCTGTTTTTTCTCTATTCACATTAAAATATATATTTTCTGAAAGAAATAAAAAAATCAAACTAATATAATTTTGACAACATAAATTTAAAAATAAAATTAATTTGATGAAATTAAATTTATAAAATTCTATAATTTATGTTTTAATTATAATCTTGAATAAAACTATGGGCATTATGCTATTTTTTCTCTAGAAATTAAAGCAAAATAAAATTGGAGTTCAGTTGTCACATTCTACCCTCCAAAAAATGTATTATAAGAAATATCAATAATTCAAACTTTTAAATAGTTGTGGGATGTTTTTATTTATAACAAATTTTTGTTCCCACACCACAACTTTTATCTTATGATTTGTCTAAAGTACTTGTACCGATTGATTCCTTGATGCATGTTCTTTAATGTAAAGAATATGTATATACTCTTCATTATAGGACAAATCAGGGTTCTAATTCTATTTTCTCAAATTTTATTACATTTATTGTGTCTATTATGCACTTCCAAAACAAAGAGATATGGAATAATTCATGAAATTTAGACCATCTAGGTGGAATATCAAAACAGAAAGCCACTATTTTTTACAGAATTTCAAAAGACACTATTTATCAAGGAATTAATTTCCATTTCATGTTAAATCTTATAAAAAATTATATAAAGACACCATGAAGAAAATATGGTCTCCCAAAAGAAATTTTAATTATATCCTTATGTTATTGACCTAAATTATTATTTATTGAAAAACATTAATATTATTTTGAATAGTATTCTCTTTCAACATTGTTTCCTAAAAAAGATATTGACCTAAAATATTCTAATCGAAATCTTTATACCAAAACAATTAGATTAGGAAAATTGTTTTCATATAGTAACTCATTTTGTGCCATATAAATTATTGAATTAATTCTATTGTTACAAGAAAAGTACACCGAAATTAAATACTGATCCAACATACCTTCAATCTCAATTGATAACAACCTTAATATATCACTATAGATTGGATACTCTTTTGGGACATCCCATCAATTTGAGGAGAATAGATGGTACTAAAACATATCGTGGTGGTGAGATCCTCTTAAATATTATTCTAAATTTTTTAATTAAATCTTAAATTATGATCTGATACATTCTAAATTGGTTTACCATGAAGTCTCATAACTTCAATAATATTGAGTTGTGTGAGGTGCGGAAGTGGCATACCTTCTCTTATAGTGAGGAAATGTGTGAAATCAGTAAGGGATTCAACAATAAATCATATAGAATTATTATTTATATGATTTTTTAAAATATATTGAAAAATTATATAATCATATTATTCCATTTCTATATAGAAGTAGGTATAGCTTTCATGACTCTTTTAAGATATTATCTGTCAGCCTATACCTATTAAGAAAGAAAACATCTTGAAAAATAGTATAAAATTTCCCATTTCATATTATATAATCCAAAACATTCCTTAAAATACAGATCCATTTAATTGATATCAATGTGTATAAAGAAATTTTAGTTTTTAGCATTATGTAATAATTATGGTTTCATATCAGGAATATAAGGAACACATTAAAAATTTATAAATTTTAGTTTACCATTTTCATAGTTTAATTATACTAGATTCCCGTTATTTACAACTGAACATTTCTATTGAATATTTTAATTATCAAGAAGAGGAATTTGTATTCTCTCTTATTATCTTAGTTTGGAAATCAATTAAGAGAAATGTCACGTTTCTCCTTGCTTAGAGATTACCATATACAACATTACTAAATGTATGAATACATAATATTTTTCAATTATCATTTTAGTAAAAAAGCCATGATATTTTATTGTCAACACAACAACCATGTTATTTTCCTACCCAGGGTGGTAGTGTTTTGATCAATTATAATCCTTGAGTCATTCTTTCCATCTCCTTTCCCTCATGTAGAGATTTTTCTATGAGATGATGTATTTGAAACTTTTTTTGTTTATATATTTCCCATCTTTCCACATAAAGGCAATTCATCCCCAATGTCAATGAATATATTATTAATTCTAAAAAACATCACAGGTTTGATAATTATATTTCTGAATTGTTAAATGATATGAAAAATAGGTAACAACTATATCATTTTGTATTAATACACTTCCATGTCCATTATTTTACGTGTTAGTGTATATATAAAATCTATTCCTTCTCATGATAAAATTTAATAATAGTGAATTGAATAATATCCTCTTTAATTATTCAAATATTTACTTACATTATTCTTTCTATATGATCATAAATAGTTGTGGTGTGAACTTGTTTAACAATTAAGTTAGTGAAGTTAAATTTTTAATAAATCATCAAAATTTACCTTCTTGTACACGTAATATAAAAACCATAATTATAACCATTTGGATTTTATAGCCCATTAGTAGATTTTTATTTGAAGAATTGACTAATATTCAATTCTTATATATTACATGGATATAAAAATAATAATAATAAATCCAAAATTTCCATTTTCTAAATTTTTAATATAACATTGTTTCTCTATCATTCATACAAATGAATTGAAAGTGTATCTTATTCACATCATAACTTTTAGAGTATACCAAGATATCATTTATAAATAACATAATTACATTTCGAAGATAATTATTTAATACTCTTAACTATATCTACAAATACATATGGTGATTTTGTTAATACAAAGGGAAATACTACAAATTTTGAGTGTATATACATCATATAAAATTACATCTTTAGAGTAGATTCCTTATTTACATATGGTTGATGATATAAAAAAAATTCAATAACTACAAAATATTGTTCTCATTGAATTTTAGAAAACAATTCAACACTGTGAGTGTAACATCCCAGGTAATTAAAGAATAAAGAATTTTCATATTTATTAATATTTACGAATTAAATATTAATTTTAATTAAAAGAGGTATCTACGTTCGATAGCGTACTCGATACGCAGCGATGAGTTTCTTTGAAAACTTACGTTGCACACAAGTGATAAAATAATATTATTTTAAATGTTAGTTAACAAGTAGCCGTTGTACTGGCAGGAATGGATATAAATAACTAATATATGATTATATATGTTTTTAAATGTTTTTACATTTACCCAATAAAAGATAAAGGCTTAAAATACGGAAAGAGTTCAATTTTAGGCATTTATACCGTAATTTTCACTAAGGGTTCACTTATCACCTTTTGAAGGCAAACCGTCATTAAATATAGTTTTGATCAATCTTATAAAGTCTATTGGACCAAAAATAACTCTTCTTTAGAATCGGGACATCAAAATTTACTTTGTGTAAATTTTTGGTACCTTTCCGATAAAGTTCATTTTTTAATGAATAGTGTAAAATGTTGTATTTTGATTCAAAACCTATTTTTAATCTAATTTATTTATGTGATTAGATTATCTTTTGAATTGGTTTTAAAGTTGAATTAGAAAATATTTTTTCAATTAAATCCAATAGTGGTCGTTGGAATTAATTTCACTTTGAAATCGGACTTAAACTAGTGTCAATATTTTGATACTTATTGTTTCATAAAAACACGCTATTTGCTCTAACAGTGGGAATTAATTAATAAATTAATTAATGTGACTTATATGTTTTGAATTTTTAAAAATAGACTTCATTTTTGAATTCATAATATCAAATATAGCTTATGGTGAATTTTTGGTAATTTTCTGAAAAACTTCAATTTTTGATGAATAGTGAAACCACTAAGTGGTACTTATAAAAACTGATTTTCCGTTTAAATGAAATTTTTCCATCATTGTGTTTTGATTTTCAAAAATCCGACATACATGGTTGTCATTATGAAGTAAAATGTGGTTCAATGAGATTAAAATAATTTTTCGTGAATAGTAACTTATTAAGTTTTTAATCGCGATTAGTGGTAATTAGTGTAGTTTAAGGTAAAACTAATGCATTAATAAAATGAGATGACCTAGAAACATGTCCTAACCTTATTGGTTGTGTCATGGCCAACCAAGAAAAACCATGGGTCAACTTGGGGACCCCATGGAGCCACTTTGGTTGGGAAATGACATAAATAACTTTTTATTTAATGTAAAAGTAAAAATGACACAAACATCATATGTTTTACGAAAACAATTTTTACATGGGGTTATAAAGGTCAGATTTTTTATTATAAATAGTCATTGGAAAGCTAAAAAGATTTAATACATCATAGTAATTGTTTTAGAATTTTTATACTTTAAATAAATTAAATTATTTATGACATCATGATGATGCAGTAATGACCTCATTATTTAACGATTTAAATAAAATGGAAAGATAATGTAATATCTAAAACATAAACATGTCCAAAACCTATTGGATGGGTAGATTTCGAACCCTTATCACCGTATCCTCGAATTATATCAATGTGGGACCATTTAAATCCGAAACCCATTTTCAAATAAAGTAATATTTCTTTACTTTCCAAGAGTGCCCCTCCTCTCCTCTTATAAAAGGACCCCACCTCTACCTCATTTCACACACTCCTCAAGCCTTTGGCTTGGCCATACCCTGCCCATTTACTCTCTCCACATACCTCTCCTCATTCTAGAGGATTCCCTTTGGGAATAATCCTTTCAAAGGAAGCCTTTAGGCTCAAATCAAAAGGAGTTACACTTTTAAAGGTAATTCATTCTCTCATGTTCATTTGGTTTATTTTGCTTCTCCAACCCCTAAACTCTTTTTATTTACTTCTTTTGTAACAACAACAGTATCTTCAATATACTAGGATATTTTTATAAGATTTATTCGAGATACACTCTCACACAACTACATCAAATGGTTAAAGAACATACAGTTTCTGTGGATGGCGAAATTCTGCCTCCTGAAACGATGATTGTTCAATACTCATTTAACACCTTCAAAGGTGGCCATTATGATGTCAATATTTTTATATATGATATATAATATGTTTATTCTTTCCTTAAGCTTATGTATTTTTCATTTATGGCATACCATTATTGTTTCCATTATGGGTAAACACAATATCTTCATTTTAGGAAGTGCGGATTACCGCCCCCTGAAAGAGATTTGATTCGTTAATACCATATGTGGGATGTTTAAAGGATAAAGTTAATGATATTATATATGTTATTATATTGGAATTATAATATACTCTTATATCATTATGATTCCATTCCCGAAAATACGAAATAGAAATGGAAGTAGCGTTCATGCGTACGTACGGCTTACCGTCTCCATGAACGGTGCATTTCACTTCTTACCTCTAAATGTGATGTAATATTATAAATACATGTATATGCTGAATATATATGATATATATGTTATCCAAATCATTAATATCATTCTGGATATGACAAACCTTTGACCACACGAACAACATGTAATTGTAAGAAGTTCACTTTCGACTTAAGAACCAAATATCGACAAAACAAACATTATTAACTTAAATGGTTACATAATGTTTATAACATGGAAATAAGTGATATAAAAGGAATAATATACTTTAAAAAGGTTCTTAATCAAGTATAAATTAACTCATGTTTATTATTCAGGACGTTAAAGAACGATCGAGTCAAGTCGGACCCGAGGTAAGGGAACTTCTTTACCCAATTACTATTCTTTGGGTTAATCTCCTACTTTCAAATTATGTCATGATATTATTATGTCCTATCTTGTATTTGTACTTTCTTTATGTGTACTTATAGTGAATACACATAATAGATCTATTTTATTTTAAAAATGATCTTTATAAGGGACTTCGTCTCAATCTCCTTTCATTGAGGCATATTTTGTTTTATACACAAGTTTCTTTTATACGATGTATAAACCCCTTTGACTTTTACTTTTATACAAAAGGAATCTTTTTCTACGAAACATTTTACTAAACGACAAAAAGGAATGTTTTTTTAACGTACGCGGTGACAACGACCTTTTCCGCCACTGCGAGTATTATTTGGTCTTTGGCTTCCTCAACAAGCCGTAATGTTTTTAAAATAAAATAAATACCATATACTCTTTTATGTATTTTGGTATTGAAAATGGTTTTGATAAAGGATTCTATTATGTCAATATATTTATGATATATTGTGATTGAAATGTGGAAATGTTATCATTCCTTTATATTGGTTTTATGTTTTATGATTTTATATTGGTACTTAGACATTTAAACGGGTGGTTACGTTATAAACCATATGACGGGTGGTTCCGTGAATACCAGGACGGGTGGTTACATTATAACCTCCAATGCATTGGGCATGGAAGTCGGCCATATGGCTATTCCATTAAGTATGTATGGAAATTGGCCTTATGGATATTCCATTAAGTGACATGTGTGGAAGTCGACCGTATGGTTATTCCACTTAAGTATGTTTATGTTCCTAGTTACCTTTATATATGTTATGTGTTCTTTATATGGGTTTTATGGTAATCCTTTGTTTACAAAAAGGTAAGTAATGACACTTTATTCAGTTAAGAGTTTTTACTACTTCATGAAGGTGAATGTTTTACTTTGATAGAGTATACATGGTTTACTTTATGTTTGAAAAACTAACAGTTTTCATTCTTTGTGTATCCCTTACTGAGCTTTTTTATGCTCACCCCATGTTTTTTAGAAATGTTTTTCACAGGACTTAATGTGGAATAAGGTCAAGGATGGGATCAAGGGAATGTCATGCTATATAAAACATGGAACTAGACATGTTTATTTTAAGAGTTTTTTTTATTATGGAAACTTAGTAGAAGTGACTACTTTGTAATCTTTTGAGATGTAATAGTTATGTTCTAATTCTCTAAAACTCTAAACCTGAAAATATCCTCAACGTGAATTATTCATTTGATTCAATATTAAGTAAGGTTTAAGGCCAGGGCCTTATAGTTGGTATCAATGGTCAGTTTAGACAACTTTAGGAGTTAGAAAAGTGTTAAATTATAATATGATTGAAATGATATAGCATTTACAGATTTCCATGTTGCTTCACCCAAGGTATTTCAGTGTTCAGAATGGTTTTTCAAAGAGGAAACAAGGAAGTTGTGCTAGGAATGTATACAGATGGAAATGAACTTCTAAATCGGCATCCTGAGATGGTCAGAATCAGAACTAAACAATTTGTTGCAGTGATGGCTCAGTTGACTCAGGTGATAAATCGGGGTTGTGTTTACTGAAGATATTTTGGTGTTTTCTAAAAGTAAAGAGGAGCATGAAAGACATTTAAAGGTTATCTTGAAAACCTTAAAAGAAAAGAAACTATATGGAAAATTCAGCAAGTGTGAGTTTTGGATACAACAAATTTCATTCCTAGGTCATATTGTTTCAAAAGATGGCATAACTGTTGATCCTACTAAAACAAAAGTTGTTGAAGAATGGCCAAGACCCACAAATGTAACCGAGATCCATAGTTTTCTTGGTTTGGCAGGTTACTACCGAAGGTTTGTTGAAAATTTTTCATGGTTATCTAGTCCAATGACTAAGCTAACTCGTAAGGGTGTTAAGTTCATCTGGACAAAAAAATGTGATGATTGTTTTCAGGAGTTGAAGAGAAGATTAGTGAATTATCCAGTTTTGGCACTTCCTTCTAGGAATGGAGAGTTTGTTACCTACAGTGATGCTTCATTGAAAGGACTTGGTTGCGTCCTAATGCAGAATGATCAGGTAATTGCTTATGCATCACGACAGTTGAAAACTCATGACGTAAATTACCCTACACATGATTTGGAATTAGCTGCTGTTTTCATTGATTTAAAAATTTGGAGGCATCATTTTTATGGAGTAAAGTGTGAAATATATACTGATCACAAAAGTTTAAAGTATATATTCACTCAAAAAGAATTGAACCTGAGACAGAGGAGATGGCTGGAATTAATCAAGGATTATGATTGTACAATTCATTACCATCCAGGAAAAGCAAATAAAGTGGCTGGTGCTTTGAGTCGAAAAAGTAATGAATCATTAGCAATGTTGCGTTTGGAACATGATCCTTTGGTTAAAGATTTGATGAACTTTGGAATAAAAGTTGTTGGTACAGGATGTTTTTCTGTTTTGTTTCAGGTATCAGTGAAATATTTTCTATCAGACAGAATAAAGCAAGCACAGAAGCGAGACAGTGAGTTGAAGAAAAAGGTAGAGCTGGTCCAGAAAGGTACGTTGCCTGAATTCAACATTGGTAATGATTGTTTTTTGATGTTTTGGAAGAGATTATGTGTGCCTTGTGATTCATAGTTGAAGAATGAGTTGTTATGTGAGGCTCATAGTTCCCAGTTTTCAGTTCATCCTGGCAGTACTAAGATGTACAGAGATCTGCGGGAGTATTACTGGTGGGATGGAATGAAAAGAGATATTGCTGATTTTAATGTGAAGTGTCTGACTTGTCAGCAGGTTAAAGCAGAGCGGCAGTTACCTAAAGGGATGCTTCAGCCTTTACCAGTGCCAGAGTAGAAATGGGAAAACATATCCATGGACTTTTTGTGGGATTACCAAGGACATCTCGAGGTAATAATGCAATCTGGGTTATTGTTGATCGCTTGACTAAATCTGCTCATTTCCTTGTTATACGAGATAATTTTTCCCTAGATCAACTTTCCCGTTTGTATCTTAAAGAGATAGTCAGGTTACATGGAGTTCCTCTCTCCATTGTATCTGATCGTGATCCCAGGTTCACTTCTAACTTTTGGAAAGGCCTTCAGAAGTCGTTGGGTACTGAATTAAATTTTAGTATAGCTTTTAATCCTCAATCAGATGGGTAGTCAGAACGAACAATTCAGACCTTGGAGGATATGCTACGAGCTTGTTCGATGGATTATCAGGGAAGTTGGGACCAACATCTTTCTTTGGTTGAATTTTCATATAATAACAGTTTTCATTCCAGTATACAGATGGCACCATTTGAGGCGTTATATGGGAAGTGGTGTCGAACTCCAGATTTCTGGGATGAAGTGGGTGAAAGGAAGTTGATGGGACAAGAATTGGTAGAAGAGATGGCAGAAAAAGTTCAGCTGATACAGAAGCATGTGAGAATAGCTCAGAGCAGGCAGAAGAGTTATGCGGATAACCGAAGGAAGGATCTATCTTTCGAGGTAGGTGATCATGTTTTTCTCAAGGTTTCTCCTTGGAAAAGTGTGATGAGATTTGGTAAGAAAGGAAATCTGAGTCCAAGGTTTATTGGACCATATGAAATTCTGGAGAGAGTTGGATCAGTTGCTTACCGAGTGGCTTTACCTCCGAGTTTATCTCAGGTACACAATGTTTTTCACGTTTCGATGTTGATAAAGTATATGCCAGATCCATCTCATGTTTTGAGTCCAGAGGTAGTTCAGCTGGAAGAGAACCTATCTTATGAGGAACAACCGGTCCAGATTCTTGACCACAGTGAGCAAGTGTTACGAAATAATCTGATTCACCAGGTAAAGGTTTTGTGAAAAAACCACATGATGGAAGAGGCAACATGGGAATCTGAAAATGCTATGAGGGATAAATACCCCCACTTATTTTGATAAGTGAATAAAACTGTGAGGACGCAATTCCCAAAAGGGGGGAAGGATGTAACATCCCAGGTAATTAAAGAATAAATAATTTTCATATTTATTAATATTTACGAATTAAATATTAATTTTAATTAAAAGGGGTTTCTACGTTCGATAGCGTACTCGATACGCAACGATGAGTTTCTTTGAAAACTTACGTTGCACACAAGTAATAAAATAATATTATTTTAAATGTTAGTTAACAAGTAGCCGTTGTACTGGAGGGAATGGATAGAAATAACTAAAATATGATTATATATGTTTTTAAATGTTTTTACATTTACCCAATAAAAGATAAAGGCTTAAAATACGGAAAGAGTTCAATTTTAGGCATTTATACCCTAATTTTCACTAAGGGTTCACTTATCACCTTTTGACGGGAAACCGTCATTAAATATAGTTTTGATCAATCTTATAAATTCTATTGGAACAAAAATAACTCTTCTTTAGAATCGGGACATCAAAATTTACTTTGTGTAAATTTTTGGTACCTTTCGGATAAAGTTCATTTTTTAAATGAATAGTGTAAAATGTTGTATTTAAATTCAAAACCTCTTTTTAATCTAATTTATTTATATGATTATATTATCTTTTGAATTGGTTTTAAAGTGAAATTAGAAAATATTTTTACCATTAAATCCAATAGTGGTCGTTGTAATTAATTTCACTTTGAAATCGGACTTAAACTAGTGTCAATCTTTTGATACTTATTATTTTCATAAAAACACGCTATTTTCTCTGACAGTGGGAATTAATTATTAAATTAATTAATGTGACTTAAATGTTTTGAATTTTTTAAAATAGATTTCATTTTTGAATTCGTAATATCAAATATAGCTTAGGGTGAATTTTTGGTAATTTTCTGAAAAACTTCAATTTTTGATGAATAGTGAAACCACTAAGTGGTACTTATAAAAACTGATTTTCCGTTTAAATGAAATTTTGCCAACATTGTGTTTTTATTTTCAAAAATCCGACATACATGGTTGTCATTAAGAAGTAAAATGTGGTTCAATGAGATTAAAATAATTTTTTGGTGAATAGTAACTTATTAAGTTTTTAATCGCGATTAGAGGTAATTAGTGTAGTTTAAGGTAAAAATAATTCTTTAATAAAATGAGATAACCTATACACATGTCATAACCTTATTGGTTGTGTCATGGCAGACCAAGACAAGCCATGGGTCAACTTGGGGACCCCATGGAGCCACTTTGGTTGGGAAATGACATAAATAACTTTTTATTTAATGTAAAAGTAAAAATGACACAAACATCATATGTTTTGCGAAAACAATTTTTACATGCGGTTATAAAGATCAGATTTTTGATTATAAATAGTAATTGGAAATATATAAAAGATTTCCTCCATCATAGTATTTTTTTTATAATTTTTAAACTTTAAATATATTAAATTATTTATGACAACATGATGATGCAGCGATGACCTCATTATTTAACGATTTAAATAAAATGGAAAGATAATGTAATATCTAAAACCTAAACATGTCCAAAACCTATTGGATGGGTATATTTCGAACCCTTATCACCTTATCCTCGAATTATATCAATGTGGGACCATTTAAATCCGAAACTCATTTTCAAATAAAGTAATATTTCTTTACTTTCCAAGAGTGCCCCTCCTCTCCTCTTATAAAAGGCCCCCACCTCTACCTCATTTCACACACTCCTCAAGCCTTTGTTTCGGCCATACCCTGCCCATTTACTCTCTCCACATCCCTCTACTCATCCTAGAGGATTCCCTTTGGGAATAATCCTTTCAAAGGAAGCCTTTAGTCTCAAATCAAAAGGAGTTACACTTTTAAAGGTAATTCATTCTCTCATGTTCATTTGTTTTATTTTGCATCTCCAACCCCCTAAAATCTTTTTATTTACTTCTTTTGTAACAAAACCAATATCTTCAATATACTAGGATGTTTTTATAAGATGTATTCGAGCTACACTCTCACACAACTACATCAAATGGTTAAAGAACATACGGTTTTCGTGGATGGCGAAATTCTGCCTCCCGAAACGATGATTGTTCAATACTCATTTAACACTTTCAAAGGTGGAAATTATGATGTCACTATTTTTATATATGATATATAATATGTTTATTCTTTTCTTAAGATTCTGTATTTTTCATTTATGGTATACCATTATTGTTTCCATTATGGGTAAACACGATATCTTCATTTTAGGAAGTGCGGACTACCGCCCCCTGAAAGTGATTTGATTCGTTAATACCATATCTGGGATGTGTAAAGAATAAAGTTAATGATATTATATATGTTATTATACTGGAATTATAATATACTCTTATATCATTATGATTCCATTCCAAAAAATACGAAACAGAAATGGAAGTAGCATTCATGGGTACGTACGGCTTACCGTCTCCATGAACGATGCATTTCATTTCTTAACTCTAAATGTGATGTAATATTATAAATACATGTATATGCTGAATATATATGATATATATGTTATCCAAATCATTAATATCATTCTGGATATAATGAACCTCTGACCACATGAACAACATGTAATTGTAAGAAGTTCACTTTCGACTTAAGAACCAAATATCGACAAAACAAACATTATTAACTTAAATGGTTACATAATTTTTATAACATGGCAATAAGTGATATAAAAGGAATAATGAACATTAAAATGGTTCTTAATCAAGTATAAATTAACTCAAGTTTATTATTCAGGATTTTAAAGAACGATCGAGTCAAGTCGGACCCGAGGTAAGGGAACTTCTAAACCCAATTACTATTCTTTGGGTTAATCTCCAACTTTCAAATTATGTCATGATATTATTATGTCCTATCTTGTATTTGTACTTTCTTTATGTGTAATTATAGTGAATACACATAATAGATCTATTTTATTTTAAAAATGATCTTTTTAAGGGACTTCGTCTCAATCACCTTTCATTGAGGCATATTTCGTTTTATACACAACTTTCTTTTATACGGTGTATAAACCCCTTTGACTTTTACTTTTATACAAAAGGAATCTTTTTCTACAAAACGTTTTACTAAATGACAAAAGAATGTTTTTTAACGTACATGGTGACAACGACCTTTTCCGCCGCCGCGAGTATTATTTGGTCTTTGGCTTCCTCAATAAGCCGTAATGTTTTTAAAATAAAATAAATACCATATACTCTTTTATTTATTTTGGTATTGAAAATGGTTTTGATAAAGGATTATATTATGTCAATATATTTATGATATATTGTGATTGAAATGTGGAAATGTTATCATTCCTTTATATTGGTTTTATGTTTTATGATTTTATATTTGTACTTGGACATTTTAACGGGTGGTTATGTTATAAACCATATGACGGGTGGTGCTGTGAATACCAGGACGGGTGGTTACGGTATAACCTCCAATGCATTGGGTATGGAAGTTGGCCGTATGGCTATTCCATTAAGTACGTATAGAAATTGGCCGTATGGCTATTCCATTAAGTGATATGTGTGGAAGTCGGCCGTATGGTTATTCCACTTAAGTATGTTTATGTCCCAAGTTACCTTTATATATGTTATGTGTTCTTTATATGGGTTTTATGGTAATCATTTGGTTACAAAAAGGTAAGTAATGATACTTTATTCAGTGAAGAGTTTTTACTACTTCATGAAGGTGAAGGCATTACTTTTATAGAGTATACATGGTTTACTTGATGTTTGAAAAACTAACAGTTTTCATTCTTTGTGTATCCCTTACTGAGCTTTTTATGCTCACCCCATGTTTTTTTTAAATGTTTTTCACATGACTTAATGTGGAATAAGGTCAAGGATGGGATCAAGGGAATGTCATGCTATATAAAACATGGAACTAGACATGTTTCTTTTAAGAGTTTTTGTTATTATTGAAACTTAGTAGAAGTGACTACTTTGTAATCTTTTGAGATGTAATAGTTATGTTCTAATTCTCTAAAACTCTAAACCTGAAAAGATCCTGAACGTGAATTATTCATTTAATTCAATATTAAGTAAGGTTTAAGGCCGGGGCCTTATAGTGAGACATGTGATACTTGTTCTTTATAGTAAATGTATTGATTTCAATACAATTAATGTATAAACATAAATATTTATGTATTAAATTTACCAAATATTAGGGGTTCTCCATGGTGATGTACTATAAAGTATAAATCCATTATCAAAAAACTATTATAGTTATTTCTTTAATTCCCCTAATACCTATATGGGCATCCTATATAGAGTCTTAGATATAGGTTTTTTCATAAGGGGTGATATTAATGAAAACTCAACTTTACACTCAAGTGGGTGTCCTCGTAGTTATTTAGGAAATCGATCATGTATTCTCATAAAATAGGTAGGTCACCTTTTCTAGGTAAACCTTTCACAATTATAGGTTTTTTCTATTCTTCATATCCAATAATTTCACTAAGACGGGCTACATAAGGTGGATCCAGGATGATTCAGATAATGTTTTCTACCCACTAAAGATAAGAAAACTTATATTTACACTATAAATCATTATATCCTTATGTCAACATTAAAATTTAAAATTATAATTTGAAATCCAATATACACCATAGATTGAATCAATGTAAAAAAGGATTATAATAATGAGGTTCACAAATAGGGTATTCCAATGCGTCATAATAGGGACTGAACAACATATCCTTGTAGAATTAATATTTCAAAAATGATTCTTATTTAAAAAAACCTTCTTATGGTACCAATAAATATAAAATATTCTTGAAAAAAATTCAGGTTATGAATTTTTGAAGATCCAAAATCAAATAAATCATTAGATAAATTTTTGGCGATGACCAACACACCCACCACTGTATCTTAATGATATTGAACCAAAAATTTTATGATTTCGTTTTTTTTTGGAAATTGTACCTTGTAATTTTCATAGGATGATTCCATTAATGCATGGGTAATTCATTAAAATGATTCTGTATGTCTTTGTAGTTTGATCATTAGAAATTAGCTACCTTTTTTCTTCCTTTGAAATCACATGCCTGATCACTATTCACTTCACACTAAATGAAAAATCTCATTCCCATTAAGCATGTTCTATGTTTTTTCCCCATAATTATTACATTTTGGAAAATCCACAATAATCATCTTGAATTTTAAGATATTTAATTTTAAAAAGTACCTAGATGACTGATTCCAATTTTATTTTCACTAAAAAACATTATAATTATAGAAACAATTTTTTTCATATTGTAACTTGATAATATATATTCAAATACAATGCATTTATAATAGTTAAATTCCCTTTATGTCTAGGATTTATCCCATAAAAACATTCATAAATTTTATTACTTATATTATAAAGAGAATGTGTGAATGGGTTGGTATATTAAAAATGTGAACTTCATATCCACCAATGGTTTCTCCTTTCTTTGACCTTATATTTAGGAGTAAACTGTCTTTATCATCTTATTGATTATGGGGAATGTATTTATTTAATAATATATCTTTTAATGTCTTCCAAACTATAATATTGTTTCCATATGACTCCATAGTGTTTTGGACTAATGACCACCAATGATTAAAATCTCTTTTAAGATGATAAAATTTTATGATAGCTATATATATTTCTTTAAATATTAAAGGGATAGATATATTTTATTGGCACTTGATCCATTAACCTACTTCTAATAGATTAAAATATTCATTAAATGATGGAGAATGTTATCTCATGAATCAGTTCGACATTGTTTCCCCATGTTGGGGTTTATTAGGATTATCTATATGGGTGATGTTATTATTCATTACCTAAGTCAACAACCCCAATATAGTTATATTTTGTCCATATATATCTATAGAAATAGCGTTGGATTCATTGAATTTACTAGGAGGGAAATACCAACATAGATTTCATGGATTGATATGATTTTCATTACATTCACTAGGATACATTTCTAGATAATGGGATATATATAATTAGCTCATGACATTATTAATATTAAATCAAAGTTTATAATTTTAAATGTGCTGCAACATTTATTATAAATTAAAAAGCTATGTATTTGTAATCTCATTGTCATAAGTTTATTATATATCAATGTTTCTTCAAATCATAAAAGTTTTATTATGTCATTAATAATGGTTTGTAAAGGTCAAGTGAAGCAACCAATGTATATCCCCTAAGAGTATCTTAACCGGTGTAAAGTCCTAGATCCACTCATCTTGCACTGATGAAAATAGTGTTAATAACCAATATTCCCCTTTTAATATTGTTACCCCTAGGTGGAACTTTGAAATTTCCACATATATTTTATAGTATCTAGAAAGTGATTTATTTGGAAGGGAAACCACAATACATTTACTTTACCAAATCATTTTGATATAATCCAATTCGAATAGTTATCCTTATATTTTTGCATATGGTTAGGATCACCAATATTTGTTTCTCAAAATCTAATTAGAATAGTTTATGAAAAACATATTTTGATACTGACTGTTATATCCTAACTTTAGTAACCATGAGTTGGAGGTTTTTTACTATGTTGACCAAAGATACAAGAGTTTTCACCCTTAACGTTCAAATAGTTTAGTATTCTTGGGTCACTAGATACATACATGATTATCACATTAAATTTAAAAAAATTAAATGAATATTAATATTCATATGATAAAATTATAATTACTTCTAGTATATCCCTGAAATAATTGATAAATCATTTTTTTATAACCTAGGAGAAGGAAAAATTAATATAAGTAGAGCATAGATGCTCATCAAGGGAAGAATACAACATAAAACATTATAGAATTAATAAATTATGAATAGTATGTATAAGGTAAAAAATAATCAAATATTCAATGTAGATACCATTATAAAAAGGGAATATACCCCTTTATTACATAATAACCTATATAATCACATGAAAACAATAAATAATTCTATAATGATAGAATACATAATTTCATACATTAAAATATTATAATCAATGATTCATTGCAAGAAGTAACACTATAATAGGCATGACATAAATAAAATAACCAAGATAGTTTGTCTTAAGAGGCCCACTAATGAAACAAGATTATTTTATATTCTCCTTTGATCATAGAAACATGATTATAAGTCATAGAGAGTAATAAATTAGATGTTATTATTAGATTATATCCCTAGTAAATGATTTTATATTGATATAGATAAAAAATATTTTAACAGAACATTGAATATTTTTTAGGAGAACACAAATTTTATTATGAAATCACTTATTTAGAATCAAAAAAATTCCATAATAATATGAAAAAAAATTATTTTAGAGGATCCACGAAAATTTTTAACATTATCTTCATGGAAAATAATATTCACAATTTAGGGAAATTTATTTCTTGCAGTAAGCATTAAAACAAAGATTGATATCACATATTTGGTATAAAGCGACTCATTTATAGAATGATAAGAAGATTAATTTTAATAAATTTTATTAAAATAAAAAAATGGTTGAAAATAAATTCATTGAAAAAATATAATATTAAAAACATTATTGAAAAATTTCATAGAAAATATGAACATGGAATACAAATTTTCCTGACCAAATAAAAAAATTAATTTTCCATGAATGCATTTTTTTAGTATTTTGAGAACTTATAGAGGGGAAAATTAATGGAAAACAGTTAATTTCTATAAATAACTATAATATAATGAAATTTATGGCATTTATGTTCGATATATAATAAAATTACATTAAGGAAAACTTAAACATAAACAATATCAAATATGAATTCGATTATGAAATGAAACCTTACCTTAAATTTGATTTTATTTCTAATTGATTTTACTATCCTATAAAATAAATTTATATTAATTATAATTTTATATTAAAGTATTATACATGCTTATAATATCATATATTATCCTTATATAAAATTTTATCACCAACTTATTAATAATTCTATACTAAAACCAGCATTGTTTTGCGTTAACTGTTTCGTTATTCATATAAATTTTGGTCTTGCAATTTTGATTCTTGAATATTTTTCACGGTTCCGTCATATCCATATGATTAAAAAATTTAATAAGTATAATATTTTAACATTATATAGAGTTTTATAATTATAGATATAGGGATGTTATTTAAAACAAATTATATTCCTTCGTATAGACTGTAGTCTATACGTACACATGAGTAATGGTTCTAATTTTAGATCGAATAAAAGAAACAAATTTAAATAGTAAAAAAATTTATTCATTTTTATATCATTAATTTCATATATATTTATTAAATCTTACCTAATTTCCATCCATGTAATGAGGAAATGAAATGCTAACCACATCACCTCATAGGAGAGGTGGTCCACACAAACACATAAGTCGCGTTATTATATCCGATTAAATGGGAATGTAAGAGGGTTAATAAAATATTATAATTATATAACCAGTATTATTTCATAAATATAATGTCTAAACATTAATTATATTATAATATCCAACAATGATTAGTAGTTATGAAAAATGAGCCATATTATAATGTGGAGGTGGTAGTCCACCCACATACACATGCGATGCCTTTATTTACAATTTTATGTAAAATAAGGTTGAAATTGGGTTCAAAATAATCATAATAACCACTCAGTATATTTATGTTATTAGAGTTAATATTTTAGGATATATAAATAATATTTAACTGTATTATACGAAGAACTAAATAATGAAATATTTGGTAAATACAATTACCTATTATTCAAGGGACCTCCTTTAGCTTACATCTTATTTTTTCATAGGATTGTCATAAAATATTTTCATAAGATCAGGAATTAAGGTAATCTATTTTTGTAGGTTTTTGGGAAGGTATTTTCTAATAGAGTATTCCAAAGGTTTGTGAAAAATGATGGAGAAGGGAATCCCATTTATAAGTAAGGGGAGGGGTAATCAATGAATTACATAAAAGAATTAATTAATATAACATTATTTTATTATGAAATTCAGACCAATTGAAATGATTCTGAATGAAACATAGAAAAAAGACTAAATACCTCCAAAATACCAAACTTATACATTTTTAAGTCAATTTTATACCCTTATAAAATTGTTTAACCTCTGATAAACCTATTTTAACCGTAATTTTCGTAAGAGGATTTTATGATTTTTAATGTACGTTTTGAAAAAAAATTAAGTATACATTATTAAATAATATTAATTTTTCTAGGTCCAAATATTCAATCCTTTTTACAGGATTTAATGTTAAGAATTGAATGAAAATAAATTTATTATAAGTCCATAAATGACTATTTTTTTTTTTTAGAAAAATGTTTGTTATGAGAATAAAAATCATTTTATAGAAATATAAAGTATATTATTGATTCTAATAGAATTAATAAAGTTATTATAAATAAAATTACTCAATTATTTTTTTTAAAACAAAAGTAAATTTGAAAGGAATATTTTTTGTACTTAATTATGAGAGAATGATCAATAGTGTTTTTATTTGTACAAAACATTACCTTGATTTAAAAAATGTTAAGTTTATATTTCTATGTTGAAAATTATAATTTTTATGTATTATATTACTTCTTATATATGTTTTTTCTAGAAAATAATCGTTCAAAATATTTAATGTTATTTTATTATCATTATAATTTCATAAAATTGGAAATTCTTGAAAAAACATTATTTATCATCATTCACCCAAAAATAAACAATTTCTAAAGCATCATATAATTTCACCTTTAGATAATTTTGACGATATGGATTCAAAAATTAAATCAATTTCTGTATATTTATTTTATGAAATTTAGGGATTTTTTAAATGTCATTCTTGAATAAATTTATGCGTAATGTGGTTTTATTTCTCCATAAAAAAATAATAATATAATTCATGATCTAGTGTTACATCAATAGCATCATCACATATAATTGGAACTATTTGAACTATATTAGGATGAATCACCTCCTTAGTAATCTCTTAATGAATATGTGGGGACTATTCTCTCATAAAAACATTCTTATCATACACCCACTCTATGTTTTCAATGTTTTTTGGATAATAATTCATTTAATTGATATTTTATTTTAAATTTATTTATCATGAGGTTCCCTGCATTTAGAATGAGACTAATCAAGAAGAAAATAACTTAATATTTGAGTAATAATGCGAAGAAAATTAATCCATTACATTAAAAATTAAATGAATTAGATTTAAATTTAAAATTTTATTGATGAAATATCATACATAAATAAAAAAATAATTTATTTAATTAAGTTTACAAATCCCAAGAAGAATAGATGTATTTATGATTCCACAACTTACAAAAACATCCTCTAAACCATTATTCAGTTTTATTTTTTATTTAAATTTCCTAATGAGAGTATGAAATTTTTGTGGAAACATTATGTGAGGGTCATTAGGAAAATATCAAGATACATGATGTAATATCTTTTATACAGTACACCCAAAAAAATATAAAATCTAGATAATTGATTTTAGTCGTAATTCTATTGTTGTAAGAGGAAATATTATCATGTTTTTTTTCATATTCAGAATTGAGATTGATATATAATAGATGAATCTTTCAAAAGATAAATCGTATCATATATAGGTACCTTAAGAATTTTTTTTTATATTTTCAAATTTATGGCATATATATTCTGAGGAATAGAAAATTTAAACCATCTATTGATTATTCTATGACTAAATATAATAATTTTTTTCATACATATATCTTTTATTGGATAAATTGTTGGAGGTTTATATGATTCACCATCTATTTTTTATTTAGTGGATTTTATTCTTCCTCATTTAAAGAAATGATGTGAACAGAGATTTGAAAGAGTTATAACCAATAAGAATAGGCAATATACACTATATCCTTCACCATAAATTTTGATCTACAGTACAGAATTTCTAGTGTATATCTAATATTATATGATAAAGTCACCAATAAAATAAAGAAAAAGTTATGGTGGATTTAATTTTCCATAAATATATCATACAAAAAATATAATTCTGGGATAAATAATTAATATCTGTATAAAAAATTATAGTTATGTTTTTATTTTTCTGACATTTGAATAATTTTAATAGTGGAGAAACATAATATTGAAACAATAATAAGAAACATAATCCCAAGGAAGCATGTAAAATAATATAAACTTACAAAATATAAATCATGTAATAAAATAAAATCAAAACATAATAATATCACAAATACAAAAATGATTTAAATAATAATAAAAATTTTAAAAAAAAAATTGATCTATTATTCAATAATAACTACGTTAATGCGATAATAAAATTTTCATAATTCCAATCTCCTCCTTAATAAAATAAAAACAATATTAAAAATGTTTTTTTGGGAATAAATCTGTTAGTTAGTGGTCAATGATACTAAACTGAAGAGAGGTATCACCCTTTTAACAGTGATATCTTATGTAGTGGAATATATACTCAATGTTATCAGTTCTTCAGTGCTGAATGTGATTACTACTACTAAGTGAAGTTTTTATTAATACACTCTTGTAAAAAAGTGTGATACCATCTTGTATTACTAGAAACATTAAACACAGTAGCACATAAAAAACCATAAAGTCTAACTTAAACATATTAGATATGACATCCCTATAGAGTTTCTAGGATAGATCTGTTACCTTTTTATTATGACCGTATTTGTGAATATCTATGAAATGTTTGGGCCAGTTTGTCCCTTGTTTCGAGGAACTCCTCCACTTTTAACTTGTTGTCATTAAAGCTTCTCATTAGAATGAGAAATGTTTTCTCGATCCATCCGCACTATTAAAAAAGTGTCTCCACATGCATTGGATGTCTGTTCATCCATACTACAACCTCTCTGGAAGCACGGATAGTTAAGGCAGTATCCACCATCTCTTCATAAGAATGTATAAGGAGGTCACCGGTCTTGTATGTGGCCTCTGTACCATCTACGTGTTGTGGACCAGCAGCAGTCACCGGTGGAGCACCACCACTTTTATCATGATTCCATACCCCCACTATTCCATCCTAAAAAGTTATATCGGCTGCCAGGTTTTCCTCTCACCCTACTTTCAGTTGTCATCCCTCATCATCCAGGAATTATTGCATCACTGGGCACTCTTTTCACTCAGTATCTCCCATTGAAGTGGAACACACTCTTGAATTCTACTTACATGACATGCTGCCGGTCATTTCCACACCTTCTATCAATGTAGGACCTTATGGTATCTATGTTTTACTATTACATGCCACCTTCCCCTAACGATATGGTGACTATCATCTTTGGTGTTTTTGAATAATCCATATGAGGTCTTGATTTTTTCTCCCCCTTAAGAACTGGGAAATTCCTAGTCATGATACTTCCATGTTTCCATTTACTTGATCCAATTCTAACTAGGGAGACTTGATCGTAGACTATGTCTGGGAGATGATCCCCTTCTATATCACAAGATTCCTCATCTTATGTGTGTCTTGAACCAGACTATTTGCGCTTCAATATTTGGATAATAGTTTTCCATCTTTTAGAGTCCTCATTATTCTTTCTAGCTTGGTTCAATGCTGAGAAACTGTTACGTATCAATAGTGACATAGAATATTGGCAATGATCAGGCACTTGGTGTTGTAGAGACACTTCCACCTTGTCGTTAATGTTTTGTATCTCCATAAGAACCCTCACATCAGCTATAATTCCCACACCACCCTGGACTAGGTGTTGCATAGTTACCTGGCCAGGATTCACCCATCTACCCTTAACAGTCTCACTACAGGAGGGGGATGTCAGGGAAAAAGGACCTCTTATGGTTTACTCTGTCAACTTGTGAATAAATAAATCATTAAACAACCTTGCAAAAATGATATTAACTCTCGGGCCCTAGATCTTATTACTCGGCTTGTTGCACTGAGAATTAAGTAATGGATCTGAACCAAGAGAGACCAGTCCCTATGCCTCCCTCAACTGGATACAGTTATTAAACCCTCTCCAGCACACTACATTCTGATGACCAGGATTGTTACACAAAGAGGAGAAATAAAACCACCTCTCGAAGACAACGTGTTTCTTAAACCAATATTCCTCACCTACAAAAATCCACTAAAAATCGACTGGTCCTTTTGAAGAAACAACTTTCACACACATTCAGGGAGAGACTGGGTGGAAAAAGTCCCTTGTTCTAATATCCAAGCATAGAAATATACCACTTAAATTACCTAGAATTAAAATAATTGGGGGATTGTGAAATGGGAGAGGAATATTAGGTAAACAAACCCGAAATACCGTAGAAGAAGAGTCCCACTTCATAAGAAAGTACTTTGACCATATGAATAGAAAGTAGTAACAGACATTGCATAGGCGAGGTACACTGGACTAGGATCAGATCATATCACTCTCAGACGCAAATAAAACCATAAGGTGCATGTTTCCTAGAAGGCCGATAGTTACATGATCTTACAAACCCCATGAACTAAAACCAAATCGGACAAACATGTCAACTAAAGGACGGTGATTCTTAAATCGAGCTACTAGAGTCAGGATGAGATGAGAGGAAGCAGCTGTGAATTCTGATGTTGAGATCAAAAGAGCCAGAAATCCCTCGAATAGGTTAAGTAATTTAGGGATGATAGAGAAGGATATGAAAGAGGGAAGGGAGTCAGTATTAGATATGGGGATAAAAGGACCATGACCTCCTGAGGATGAAAAATTACCTTCCCCCGGAGGGGGAGGGACTGAAGAAGAGGCCATCACCACATCTAGGGCATCGTGGCGGAGTGATAGGTTGGGAGTGAGGTGTTGCAGATCCCTGAATTTTATTCCTACAAATATTAATGATACTTGTGTTATGACACTTAATGGTGGAATGGTAAAAATATATACCATAGTATTTTAGTTCTTTCATCTAAATGATTTGAGAAAAAACATCCAATGATTTTATAGTATTATTTGATGGTAGATTAAGAGACTACAATTTTATTTTTACTATTCCATGAATAAAAGTATTTTATATGTGAAACATCAAACTTATTCTTTTTTCTATCTAATTATCATCCTCCCATTGTGTTATTCGATAAACTTGTAAATTCAACACAATATTCATTTTTTAAAAGTAATAAATGTTTAATAATTCATTTAAGATAATTAAAGATCATGTTATTATCCTTACAAAGGGGGTTATTTTAATATTATATTGAAAATAAACCTTTGGGAAACCACTAAACATAATGTCTGGGAGTTGGGGTAGAATAATTGTGTCTCTCAGTAATACCTTGATAATTATAATTTTCTCATATTTTATTATATATTTCCATTGTTACATTATGTAATTTAAACATATGATTACTAAAAATATCCTATAAATCAAATTTAAAATTTTTTTCTCATTAAATATTAAATTTCAATCAAAATAGATTTATTAGTTTATCGAAAAAAGTATATAAATAAAATTTTGAATAACTAACAAAATATTTAATAGATTCCTTAGAATAAATGTTAAAAATTAATTTTCCATTTTTAATTTATTATCTAATAGTAATTTAGTTAACTGATCATAGTAAGTATAAGGGAAATTTTTCAATCCACATATGGACTTCACTAAGTAGAACATATGAATAAAATACTTTAAAACTAAAAATCGGGTAGTTTCTAAGCATACATTTTTTTGGGGATCATTACATTTAAGAAATTTTTTTTATTTCCACTTGATAAATATAAAAGTTACAGTGAGAGGTTAATTACTATAACATTATAATATATTAAATCCATGTAATGGGTGGAAATAATTTACTATAATCAATACATTCTTTAGGATTATAGTGTTTTTTAAACAGTACTAGATTTATTTCTAACATCATTTAATTTATTATCTATTTAATTTATAAACACAAATTTTATAGTCATAATGGTATGGTTATTAGATATTTCAATAATAGTATAAAAAATATTTATAAGGTATTTTCCTAGAAATAATTTTATAGAAACTAAATTTTTTTATATAAATAGAATCACTATCATTTTTTTGGAGCTATGTGTGAACCAAAATATCTAGTTTAAACCTAATTTAATACTTATCATATAATTCAACTATCATATTTTAGGTCGTTAATAATTTTTTTAAAGGGTGGTTTCATTGATTTAATCCATGAAATTATAAATGCAGATGATGTTAATTATTAAAATGCTTGAATTTATATAGAAGTTAATGAAAAAATAATTGTTAATGATTCTAAGTATTCTCCGACACTATAAATTTTAAATTATAGTTTAATAAATTCCTTATACAAATTTACATGACTTGATTCTTTTCTGTCTATTTTCATAATATTTAAGATTTTGGTTTCTTTTTTTTGAGTTATAGTACCCAAGAAAAATATTTTATTTGAACCTGGGATCATACTTTTTTATATTATCACTATTTTTAAAAATATAGCATTTATATCCAACCATTTTAAATTACTAAAATTTCGTATCATACCTTTCTGAAGATCATATTGGAAATTGTCTAGAAAGGGTCCTGTAAGAACATAATTAATATTACAATAAGAATTACTGAATATTCTAAATAAAACATTTTTTGGCATTTTTAAATAATTTATCATATTTATTATGATAAATTTTGTATTTTGGGTTTTTCATTCAAGACCCCCATTTTATGAAATACTTCTAGGAGATTAAATTGGATAATTATAGTTTAATGAAACAAAATGTTCATCAAAATCACAATTTCAATCTCCCCCATTATAATTCTAAGTGTATAATATATTATAATCCTTTTTATATTTGGATTTCATATTGAATTTAATAAAATATTTAAGGGAAAACTTTTTATGACCCCCAAAATAATCAAAATAAATATTTTATAATCATTGATAATTACAAATTTTTTGATTTTCCACTTATACTAGTAACATGGGTGAAACTAAATAGTTCAAGATAAACTAACTCAATATGTTTAGAAGTATAAAATTATATTTTGGATTTAAAATAAGTTTTTTATATATAACCATTTTTAAAAATGTCACAAAAATTTCTAAATTAGAAATTAATTTTTTGTAAATCACAACCTAATTTCTTTCTGTAGAGTTTTACAAGTGTTAATGATATAATGAGAAAATATTCTTTTAAATAAAAAATTACCACTATATTTTATAATAAATAATTTTAAAAGTTATATTTTGATTGATTTAAGATTATTAGCATGTAATTTTTAAAAATGAGAAAAAAATTTAAATTTTACACTTTAAATCAAACAATTTATAATTATTATTATGGAAGGAATGGTTAAAAGCATTATCAAATACATAAATAATTTAAAAAAATTACATATAAGTTCATCAATACATAAATCCCCATTATTAATAGTGGAATTAATTAATCTATTTTTTCCTACGCCTATGTTATTTATCCTTCAGTTATTACCATATGTAACACTTATACCATTAAAATTTTATATGAATTTTAAATTAGAGTAGACACCTAACATATTCCTTGACTATCCATTATCTATGTAGTTTACCACCATGTGATTTTTTCAGAAGAAATTATTTCAAAAAAATATTGAGAATACTATTGTTTCTTATACCCAAATGAATTTTGGACCACTATTTTTTGAAAAAATTTATTTTGAAATCCATGTTTTGTTTCTCTAAAGCACTAGATAAGAAAATTTATAAAATATTGAATCCATTTTGGTCCAACAATATTTTCATATTTATAATTTCATTTAAAATTCAGATTCTTTGGTTATTTTAATAAAATTACATATTTTATATATAATTTTTCTACATACAAATTTAATTGTTTTTTATTGATTGTTTTATTGGTACAACTAATTTCAAAAGAATCCTTCCTTTTATATTCAGATCCTGGAATTGTTTTTATATTTTCATTACATTGGATGAATTTTCAATGAAAATATCTAGGATCATTTATAGTAGGATAAAAATGTTTTGTATTCATTTAATATTTTAATTTCAAGGTCAAAACCGCTTTCTTTGTAGATATTTTATCATTCCTCTTACAGACATGTATATATTTCATTTCAATTTAATTGTAATTTTTTTTATGTTTATAAAACCATTCCTTTTGTTGATCTGTAAAAGTATTATGAACTTTAAAATTTAAGTAACTTAAATAATAATATTTAATATCATAATATTCCTAGACATTTACCGTAATTTTTCGAAAGATCCTTTTGGAATTTTTAATACATTTGGAAGATTAAATAATCCAATTGAAGTGAATTAAAAAAAGGTATTGTTGTGTTTTTACCAATTTATACATGGTCATTTTAGAATATATCTTACATCAAGGGTTGGGGAATTCTCATAAGAACCATTGATTTTTATACACCCCCATGCCCATATTGTTTTTGTCAGTGTAAACATATATTCCAATGTTAGACCGTCATTTGGAATTTAAAAATGATGTTTTGGTTACTTATTCATCAAAAGGATTAGTGGATGATACCATCCCACCCTTTTGGGAGAATTATTATATACTCTATAACTCTCTTATAAATTTAAGACATGTTGAGGAATCCTTCACAATAACAACATTTATACACTTATGAAATTAATTGAATGAATAAATTAATTTATTAAAATAGTTCACATGAGGAAAATAAGCTCTCTCATTTAATCAAATAATCCGTAAACACTATAGATTGATGCATTATAGATCAAAATTCTCAGTTATATCAATAACATAAAAGGTATTTACCTCCTATAAAAATAATCTAGATTTGTTATATATTGGAAATAATTCCAATGATAGAGGCCTCCAATATATCCCTATGAATTAATTTATTACACACATTATTTGGTTCCATGTAATGGGACACATCAAGCATTTTAATCCATTCTAATGAAAACTAATTTGGTTAGTTATAATATCATGAAACCATAACCAAGTGAAGTTCAATTTTAGCTTCAACATCTTGGACTGACTAAAGTTCCATTAAAATTAATTCTTCCATGAACTATGGGGTGTTGTGACTTTACCATAGAGAGACATTCAGAACATCTTGGCTAAAAAAATCAAGTCCCATGTAATTTGGGTTTTATAGTTTATGTTCACATTACTGGACCAATCCATGTAGTTTAACATTATATGGTATGTATATCATAAATACAGTTTAAAGTCATATAGATATGACTAATGGGTCAAAGGATTTTATATATGTATGGTGTGAGACATATTCTAAAGTATCGCCTATTAGTTTATCATTTTTATTTCTAATAAGATATGAGAGGGTATTTTTGGGTCATATAAATAGTATGGATGCCATATATGAATGCTTTCTTATTTTTTTTCCACGAAAGAATGAAATATTATATTTTATGGGGACAAAACCTAGTTTGAGGTGTATATATAGATTTATACCCACTTTTTGGGTAATGAAAATATGAAGGGATAAATGAAAGGATGGATCTTTAAAAATATAGGGGTATTATATATGAATGTTTAACCATTGTTTGTTTGTAACTAGATGAGGAAGTCATATTAGAATGGTTTTGGATCACACATTGTAATATGGACATATATAGATTTCTAAACACTATTTTTTGGAAATAGGACATGGACAGGAGGATAGAATGTTTGGGGTATTCACCTAATGTGATTACATTTTATCTTCCTTATATAAAGAGATGAGGGAATGTTTTTCTCATCACATATGTAATTATACATCATATTATGTTCATTACATATGTAATCAATTTATCGGAATAATAGGAATACCTAGATCATCACCAAAGACATTGATTTCATATCACCAGAGGCATCCATAGCTTGTCACTAGAGGCTCCCTTATCATTTAATAAGATATATCGTAGACTCAACAACAAATGAAACCTTATATTTTCATAATAGGAATCAAGGGAGATTCACCCAAATCATCCCAAGACCATAACCAGAGGCATACCTAGTTCATCACTAGAGGTATCTATGGATCATCACAAGAGACATCCTTTGTTCATCATCAGAGGCATCCCTATATTATCCCTAGAGATGGGTCTAATTCTCATAACACTATTCAAATTTTTTTATGAGCATAAAAAGAAGGAATATGGATTTAATTATTCTCTTTAAATAATGGATTCCATGGTTTGAAATTTATAGGGACATTCTAGAATGTTTGGGGATATAATAGAGGGTAATCACTGTTAATGAGACTTCTTCTCGAGAGGGAAGTTAGAAGATGATGATACAGGGACTAGAAAATTACAAAGAATCTTATATAAACTATTAATATAGTAAAAAAACCCCATATATAATAAGATTTATAGTTCATGGTAATGTGTGTGGAGCGGTCTATTCAGTTTAACATTATGCAGTGTGGAATTTTTTACATAGTTTTATGTCATGTGACATGAACATTCGTGTCATGAATGGTGTGAAAAAAATAAGAAATAGTAGAGTTTAAGAACAAGTTACCAGATATAATTCATCCCATCAATTAATGAATATATATTACAATTAACGTTTGTCACTTACATTAATTAGAATTTCATTATATTTTTTTTACCGTTTTTTTTGGAAAATAAGAGTGGAATGAAAATTAGGCACATTGGGGATGTGTCCTGGTATAGAAGAGTTATAGATTATACCAAAATGTATCCTATATAGAAGATTTTGTTAATCCAATAAACTAGGAATGAATTCATCAATTAAGATATAATTAGGAATTACACTTAAAGAGTGGCATAAGTACATCCATTTTATTATCTTGCAATAAAGACACTTATTTTCTAAAAATGAACTAAAGAGATAGATCAGGGAATAAATATTGTGTAATCATATTTGGATCATCATATTAGGTGGTAGTTAGGAAGAATAAGGATATTAAATTGGTTTACACCTAGTGGGAGGCCCATCATATAGTTTTTATCCCATATATTTTGATAACTTGAAGAGTAAGGGTGACCATAAAGGTTTTGGATTAATCCTTACAGGAGGCCTATATGAGAAAACAAATATGCTGTCCATTGTTGACTATAAAATGAAGGATGGTTGTGTTCGTAGGGAACATGTACCAATTATTATGATTTTGGGCTTACACAAGGGTTGAATAGGTGCATGTTGTTTAAAATTTTGTGGTATGGATGACTATGTCATGAAAGGGGAAACCCTTTATTGGGGGTGTCTAGGTTGGGAACCAGACCAAAGTTCTTTATAGGAATATAGAGTAAAATAAAAAATAATAATCAACCTATAATTTTAATATTTTAGGAAAATATTTCATTCTCTTTTATTCCAATTAATTTTTAGGTGTATGTTTTTATATATTTTAAAAAACTAAATGAAATTAAAACACTTCCATGTAGTGTATAATTTTATCATAAAACTAGATTCTTAAATTTACCCTCCTATTTTATTTTAGACATACATTATTTGTTCATGATGTGTCTCCATATCTATAAGATTGACCTTGAAACTGTTATTACACATCCATATATCATATAAAATAATTTTAAAACATGTGATGGAAAAAATAAATTCAATAAGTGATATAAAAAAAGGAAGCTTGTTAGTCCCTTAAAAATCATAAAAACTAATGAAAAATTTTGACGTTTCGTATAATAATCCATGAGATCAAATAATCACTTACACTTAAAATCAATTTCATTTCAAAAGAATTTTCATAAAACATCTCATATTAATTCATAAATTAAAAATGGAATCATGAAGGATACTTTGGGCATCATATTATTACCTCACTTTTAGTCACCCTTAAAATAGAATAACTCTCAAGTTAATTACTAAAAAATTTCATCAGAGAATAAATCATTACCCAATCCATTAAAGGGATATATCAACCCTATTGACTTCCATATGTAATTTAACATAGTAATATAATGAATTAAATGATTAGGGATACAATTTTTTTCATAAATCTCATAAAAACATTCATCTTAACCCATAAGAATAAGTACTTAATATTTTCACATAAAAATAAGAAGACATATCATTTTCTTCGGCAAATATTTAAAATAAAAAACCCATAGAATAATTGGAATTGAAATTAAATTTGATAAAAAATTAAAAATTAAAAATTAATATTTATAATTTATATTATAAATTAATGTTGTAGAATATGATCAAATGGACGACATTATAAAAACATTATTTTTTAATCATTATAAAAAAACCATAAGTAAAAAGTTAAAAATAATATTTTTGAACCATTAAAAATAAATTTATATATAGTAAACAATTACGTTAAGAAATCATCCTTGTGTGATAAATAAAATTATTGAATGAATATATAAATTGAGTTGAAATAGTTGAAAGGAAAACATAAAAACTTTTAAAAGAAGGTTTAAAAGAAAAATCTCATACCTTGAGTCCCAAATATTTTCCTAAGTAATCTATACTAATAGCTAATAATATAAAATTTATTATTTAAATTATAATATAAAATTTTATTTTAATTCTCTTGTTATTAGTCATTTTATTTCATTTATTATCATGTTTATTTATCATCTAAATAAGAATTGTTCATTCTGGGGGTGGTCAGTCAATATCTACAAAACTAATTTTGTATATTGACCATTCTCAAAGAGTTTCAAAAACATTTTCATCATATTTATAATTTCATATATATATATATATAAATTGTATATCATTTTATTATCACAAAATTTCTATAGTTTAATTGGTCTTCCAAAATAGATTAAAATAAAGAAAATTGTCTCGCTATGCTTGTTTTAGGAGGTTAAATATTATGGTGACCATTATTTATTTATATTAATAATTGAATGAAAACAATTTTGTTTTAAAAAATCTTAAAAATTATATAAATATCATATCTAATCATTAAATTACGTTTTATCACCATCCATGTAAAGTGTTGAAGACACAAGAAATTTGACATTTATTGAGGTGGTAGTCTCCACGTAACATGAGAAATATTTTCATTTTCCATTGGATGATAGGTTAGTATATTATTTATATTAAATCAAACTTATAAAATTTACATATACTAGTGATACTTATTTAATTATGATAGAAATTTTATTATATATTTTTTGGATTTGGAAGAAGAATGAATCTTGAAAAACACAATTTAGACAAATACCTCTTCCATTTATATCGTCCATTATGCCTCTCCTTAATCTATATTAGATTGAAATTTTACTGAGACCAGAACCTATAGGAAATGGTAATGTGGGTTAGAATAGTATTTTTTAGTTTTACGTAGAGCTAAATTGTTGAATGTTTGTAGAGAAGTGGGGTTTTGAAGAGGTCATTTCTTGATAAGAGGGATAACAGTTCCATAAAATTAATTTCAATATAAAAAATTAGAATTAAATATCAATATTGTGGATAAAATATGGATATTTTTTAAATTAGATAAGAGTATGTTTAATAAATCCTATATCAACACATTTAAAGATAATGTTCTGTGATATTTTGTGACCCTTTCCATTAATTTAATAATTTTACCCCATTAAACTCTTTCTGAGGTGATTGAATTTAGAAATTTTAAATTTATTTTTGTGAAAAAATAAAATGATAATTTTTAAAAAACATCTATATGATTATTAATAATTTGGAAACCATTTTACATGATTCAATTTCCTGAGGGGGTATAAGATAAATATCATAAAAATATATTTAACACAATTTCTAGAATAATTCATCTCCAAACAGACGAATGAATGTTCACAAAAATAAAGTTTATTACAAATTTCCAGGACATTAATTTGTTTATGGGTGAATAAAGAATATTTGTTTTTTAATTTTAATGAAATAAAAAATTGAATGGATCATGTTGAATACTTAATTAAATAAAATGGTAGATATATTTTTGTTTCTTTTAGTAAAATTTCATCATGGTTAAAAAAACTAAATTATTGATTTATTAATTCAAAATATTTATTTTAAAATACATAATTTCACACCTTAGATTCATTTTTGGTAGGTATAAATGTTTTATATATTTTTATGTCATGATGATGTCATACCAATATGGTATGCATAAAAACTATATATTTAATTATTCAACAAAAAATCATCCATTTAAAAAAAAAATCACCCTAAGATAATTTTGATATAGTGAATAAAAATACGAGGTTTATTATATGAAATTAAAATTGTAAAAAAATATAATTTATTTTTTAAATTATACCATATAACACATGAGATATCATTTATTTATAATTAAAACTATTGACTTTTCCGAACAAAAAATTCATGTTTTTGTTCCCTAATGAAAAATTATTATTTCTATTTTTTTATTAATATGAATAAATATAATTTATATAAATATAATATAATATAGATTCGTAGAAAAATATACGTGGACCATCGCATTCTACACAATAATGAAATTTCATCCAAACAATATTTTTTCATTTATAAAGAGGTGGATATTGTTTTCCCTTATAGTTCATTTAGTTTCACATGTTTCTTTTTCAATCAAATGATTCATTAAAAAAATTTAACATGGGATGTTACTTTATTTCATAATAGCTACTCTAGGTGATCAAGAATCTAGTTTTTTCCTAATAATAAAGATTTTACTTTAGTTGTTTATCTTTAGGGATCATTATGTGACATGCATTTTTATATAATTTCATTATTGTGATATAATAAACATATCATGTACCTGTGATAAACACATAGGCAGTACAAATTTATAATCAACTAAACAGGCCCTCTCTCAAAAAATTTACATTTTAATAAATCTTAGGGTAAAATTATCTTTCATATCGATAAACATGACACCTTTACATAGAGATATATTAAGAAAATAATTGTCCCATACCTCCAGAAAAATGAATTTCATATGATTACCCACATATATCTTCTTCACACAATGAGAATTACTGATATGTTATTGAATTATCATTATATTTTCAACCATTTACTGTACACAATTAGGTCCTGATAATTTTCTCTCCCGAACTACATCCTAAAATACTAGAGACTGCCATCAGTTTTCATATAATTCCTCTGATGAATCCATCCTAATTCATAAATGAAATCTGTTATTATAATAAAATTACTCTAAATAATGTTTTTGATCCCAATATTTATAATAATATAATGATAATTCCTTGAGAATATCATCAAAAGATTGATTATTTCTTTGATGATTTATCATATTAATGGAAAAAATACAAATATAAAAAATTGAAGCAACACCCAATGAATTTTTATGTTACTTACAATAGATTGATGTAATCCTTAGATCATGATTTGAAATAATAGAGAAAAAATATCTTTCTAACGCGAATATATTTATAAGATAAATTCTATAGGATGATTTAAAGACATATTATCTCGAATATGATGAAAATAAATAAATTTAGTCTAATGGTCAATAATAACCCATATATCACATTTATATTGATATGTGTTTGGTTATCCTAACATTTAATCCATTGATATAAGAACCCATTTAAATTTTGGTACATAAAATAACTGATTCATTCTATTTTGTAGTTGTCATTTTACTTTAACATATTTAAAACTAAAACTTTTCAAGGTCTAATCATCAATATATTTATTTATTCCATCCAATAAAAAATATTCCAAATGATATCAATACATCTTAGTAGTTCTAGGATTAATGGATTATTAATTATTACGATCTTCTCTAAATAATTAAATTTCTTATTGACATTCACTTGTAATACATAACTTCTTTTAAAATAATAGAACACATTATTTTTTAATAACAAACTCTACGAAATTTCCAACATCACTTGGTTTTATCTTTATTTTCAAAACACAATGTTCTATTTGAGCATATTTAATTCCTTCTATCAAGGACGCTTATTTTTATACTTGATCAAATAGAGAAAAAGTTTTTGGATGAATAGCATCATTTTAAAATTTTATTAAATAATTAAATACCATATCATCTTCTAATCATAAAATGGTTAAAAATGTGTTATAAATTTGAATAAATGTATATGGTACCTTATTTTCCCTACCTTACGGAAAATGAATCAAACAAACGTAATCCTTTATCAGTTACAACTATCTTCTAGGGCTCAAAATGTACTATTTTGAGTTAATATATTCAATAAAATTTTTAGGATGCATATATATATATATATAACATCTCTCCCAATGTAGAAAAAGAATCTAAATTTATCTAAAAAATTACACCCACAAGTCCAATATCATGTATTACATAATTTATCTATTGGTGTTTCAGTTATCATTATATATATAATGTTAAATGATCATTTTCTATCCAAAAACAACCAATTTTTTTTAATGAAGCATGACTATAAATAAAAAAGAAGTAATTTCCTATTTGAATAAGCTATAGTGTAAAATTTTCCAAATGTAAATTTAATTCAGAAAAGAAATCATATTATTCTTATGTACAAAATATTCAAACTCCCACTATATTTAATTTGGTTGGTGGGATAGCTAACCAAGAAAGTTTTTCAACAAACCATTTGTAATAATTATATAATCCTGGAAAATATTGGATCTCAGTGACATTACTAGGTTTTGACCATTAATTAGGCACCTTAGTTTTAGTAGGATCTTCTATTATTCTATATTTTGTTAAAATCTTCCCAAGGATTGAAGTATAGTATATTAAAATCTCACATTTATGAATTTTTCTAGAAAACTAAATTATTTATGGTTATATAGAACAATTCATTGAAATTTCCCTTGATCCTAAAAAATTTTAGTATATACCAGAATATTAATAATGAATTCCATTTTAAATATATCTAAAATATCATAGAATACACTAGTCATTTGATCTATAAAGACATCAAGTGCATTAGTTAATTTAAATATAATAAAAAAAACTAATATTTACCATACTAATTTTGAAACACTTTAAGAACCAAGTTTTTGGCTATAAAGGACTTTGGAATATTCTTGATGTTATTCCAGAGCAGTGCCCTCAGACGACATGTGATTCCGAGCCCCGGAGTGGTTGGAATTAAATTTTCAGTGTGTTCACACTAGACACACCAAATAAATTGGATAACTCCTATACGATGATCCGGATTAGAGATCCAAGTGTACAGATGTGTTCAGAATGCGATGTTTACCCTAGGAACGACATAGAACATGTTGGTGCGGGACGTTTGGACCCCTCGCTCTCCTTCATAAGGTAAAACGAATAATTTGATTAATTAATTTATTCATTCAACGGCTTAACTTAGGTATCTCTTAAACGGTGGTTCGGATTGAAAAATCGAGGGTACCGTTGAGTTCAGAGCATGCCATTTACCCTAAGAGGGGTATAAGTTTTACGGGCGCGAGCCGTCTGTGAAAAATGGCCCCGGGGGCGTTTTTTTAATTTGGCAGCCCCGGGCGTTCAGTTTTATAACTTTTGAATGGGGTCTCAGATTAAAATTTAGAGACCGCCGTTGTGCTCGGGAGGAAGTGTTTTCCCTTGGGAAGCTTAATCTTGACCGTGCCAGAATTTTTGGATGCAGGTGTTTTCTAGGGGTCGAGGCTTTTAATTAGAGTTTATTTATTTAAACTCTCCCCTTCTCCCCCTCCTCCCCATTGAACCCCCCGGCGAAACCCACATCCTCTCATACTCCTCCACTCTACTTCTCCCGCGAGGCGGCTCCAGCGAGGCGGCTCCGGTGAACCCCGGGTGAAGCTTCGGGATACACCCGTCGAGGTAAGAGGTTTTGGTTGCATTATCATTTCTAAACATTCCTTTGAATCACATTTATACGTCAATTTTTTGTTGAACCTTCGAACAAATCCCATGGTCGTATAGTATAAATTTTTTTCTCTCCAACGCTCGTTTCGGATTTGAAATCCGGGTTCAGATGGTGTCACGGTCGTTCGTTGAAGTTTGTGGGAATTTCCGGTGTTGTGGGTATTTTCCTGCGGCTCGCGCGGTGGTACGACGGGCTTCAGCAGGGCGGCTCGGTGGTTCGGCTGAGCTTCAGGCGGCCGGGGGCTCATGGCGGAAGCAGGGGCGTCTGCGGGCTTCTGAGGGTGTACGACGCATGCAGTCGCGACAGCCGGTGGAGGTCAAGCCGACGGAGGAGGTGCTGGGGCACGGCGGCCTCGAGGGAGCCCTACGGTGTGGCTGTAGAAGGCGTAGGAGAAAGGGTAGGTGGCTTCTGGCCTGGCATGGTCAGTGGAGGATCCTGATGCGTCGACCTCGGGAGTACGGAGGAGGATCGGCCGCTTGGCCGGTCTGCTAGGAGACGAGGACCCGCAAAAAGCGGGTCCTGCTGGCGGTTGTGGAAGAAGACAGGCCCTCCTGGCCGGTCTGGTTTTAGTTAAAATAATAATAATAATAATAATAATAATAATAATAATGTTATAATAATAATAATAATATATTATTATTATTATTATAAAATGATTTATATTTGAATAAATCATAAACCAGGAGTCGGTTTCACGAGCCATCTGCAGTGGCGCGTGCCTCAGAATGAGAGGAATAATATGAGATGATTTTGGGTGATCTTAATCCCCGAGATAGGGGCCTCGGAAGCATGACACGCCGTCAATCAGTTGGGCGCTTTTTTCGGGGATTCTTGTTTTGGACGGCACGGACGTGTCCAACATCCGTTTTGAGCACCGTTATTGGCGTTGGGACCCTGGTGTCGAGGAAGAGATTTTCATGGAAGATTCAGGCATTGAGGCCGAAGTTGAGGTGTAGGCCCCACGGCCCGTCTTTGAAGCTGCGTGTAGCGTTTCATGACTTTTTCATCGGGCTTCCGTTCGGGGCGTGCGAGCAGTCGATTCTGGTTGTTTTCACGAGGGGATTGCAATGGTGCAATCCGCATGCTCTAATTCTGCATGCTAGTGCGAGCCCCGTGAGGGCCTTTTGGGTGTTGACTGTGATTTTCCATCTCTATCACAGGGCGACCGTTTTGGACATGTGAATAGTCCATCTCTTATACTTTTTTGAGAGGATCACAATGGTGTGATCCGTTCATTGTGTTTCGGGATCAGGATGCGGGTCCCATGTAGCACTGCTCATGTACGGTGCGCCGAAATGCATCTTTTTCTCTGGATATCTGTTGCGCTCAAGTGAGCAGTCTTTTTGACATGTCTTCCCGAGGGAATTGCAATGGTGTGATTTGCCCAACGGTTTTCGAGGCCAAGGCTCGGGATCATGGGATGTCGTTCGGGCATGGGGCGGTGTTGGTGACTTTTCTGTTGGATATCTGTTTGAGGCGAGTACGTAGTCTATCTTACATGTTTCTCCATGAGGATTACAACAGTGTGATCCGTTTGGTTGTACAGAGCCTCTTGCACAATCTTTTTAAATGTTGAATGTTAAGGTGCCCCGGTGGTGGTTCTTCCTAGGGAGTTTATAGAGAACCCATGGTGTGTGATCACATGCACTCTCATGTGAGTGATGTTATACATAACGAGATGTGGTTGGCTATGCCTCATCCGTTGAGGTGGCAGGTTGGAGTTGTTACGTCATGCCTTCGCGTTGACGTTGGGTGCCGGGTGCACGTTAGCCTTTGGGCTGGAACGTGGTATACTCTAGGAGTATATGGGAATGCTAGGAGGTATATGTGGATGTTGGTAACTGAGAATGTTTGTGTGCTTGGTTGGGGTTGACTTGGGGACACACGTCGTGTGGACCCCATGTCCGTTCCATGCTTTGCTTTACGTACTTTTGACCTCTCGCGACATAGTGGGTCCCTCTGTTCTCATTTTTTGACTAGCTGGGTGGAGTTTTCCCCTGGCTCTGTGTTCGTTTGTTTGACCGGCAGGGTTGAGTGGTCTCGCCTAGTTTTGTTCTTGATGGTTTGGCCAGCAGAGATGGTTTGGTTCCTCTGTTTCTTCAGCCATGAGGGGTTTCAGTATCATTCCCTTTCACCAGACTACGACACAGTTTACGACTACGTGTGCTCGTACAGTGTGGGTGTTTTCCCACTTTCTGGGATGAGATAACTCAGTCCGCTTCGATAGTAACTTAGCGAATTGGAGAAGGATCGCCTTGTGAGGCCAGGGGAGATTCATGTGTCACTCTGTGTTCCCTAGTAGAGTTATTGTGGATTGGTGTTACCAACACTTTACACGGGCACCGATCCTCTACCCAGGAGTTTGTTTCCAGCAGGGATGAGGTTGTTTCCAGCAAGGCTGAGGATGTTTCTAGTAGGGCTAAGGTTGTTTCCAGCAGGGCTGAGGTTGTTTCCAGTGGGGCTGGGTAGTGGTCCCCGATGCCAGGCTTACCTCTAATAGGGCTGAGGTTGTTTCCAGCAGGGCTGAGGTTGTTTCTAGCGGGGCTGGCCAGTGGTCCCCGATGCCGGGCTTACCTCCAACTGGGCTGGGAAGTGGTCCCCGATGCCGGGATTTTCTCCAACGGGGCTGGGTAGTGTTCCCCGACGCCGGGCTTACCTCTAGCTGGGCTTGGCAGTGGTCCCCAATGCCGGGCTTACCTTCATATGGGGTGGGCAGTGGTCCCCGATGCCAGGTTACCTCTAGTTGGGCTGGGCAGTGGTCCCGTCACTGACTTTTGCCGGGCCTCCCTCCAGTGGATTACCCTGTTACGGGATTGGGCAGTGTGTCACCCATCGACTCTTATCAGGTCTCCCTATAGTGGGAACCCGTCGACTTCCTGGGACCCTTTAGCGGGGCTGGTCAGGGGGTCACCTATCGACTTTGAGGAGACCTCTCGATTGCGGGGCAGTGAAGAGTTATGGTTTAACGTTCACTTAAAACTCTCAAGTACAAGGAGATTTCCCCCCACTGAGATTCATCCTATTGATGTGACCTAAAACCGTGCAGGTGAGTCAGTGCCGCCCAAAGAGGATAGTGTTGAGGTGCGGTGGTTTGAGCCCCTTGACTTGTCGTTCGGGGAAGACGTGTAGGATTCTGGGCATCGATGGGGTTTACTTCTGGGGCAGTTGGATACTCACAGTTCTTGGGCTGAGCTACGGGATAGAGATCCCCTTACGACCTTGTTCAGGCTTCTTGTTGAGCATATGTATATGTATATACCTTTTTCCAGTACCCACTCCTTGGGTTTTGTCTACTCTCCTTCCAGGATAGGCAAAGACGCACTGGGTATGCCACGTACTTTTCATGTCTAGCTTCTCGTGGTTGGAAAAATCTACTCTCCTGTTATAGGTAGCGAAGAATCAACGAGAAGTTCATTTTCTCACCGTTCCCAGCTCCTTGTTTTTGGACGAGTCTACATCCTTTCTCTTGTTGGGTTGAGCTGCACTCTCTACTGTTACTCTTTACTACACTCTCGGTTGTACTCCTTTACTTTTCCTGTTTTCTCTACTACTCACCCTTCGGTACCTCCTTTATTGCTCCCTCGAGCCTTTGGGTATCCTAATGAGTATTTTTATACTCACCCCTACTTGGGCTTTGCCCGCACTTGGTGTGCCCTTTCAGACGACGGACAGGTTGGTTGTGACTTCAGTGTAGCTTAGGAGTTCAGGAGTGTGGACCGTGTGCAGTGGTCAGAGTCAGGTTCCAGGTGGGGGACCCTTCCAGCGGTTTTCCTTTTTGTTTACCTGTTGTCGGGTAGGGTCAGGTCGTGACAAAGTTGTATCAAAGGTGGTTCGTTCCTTGGGATGTTGTTTGGACGTCCCTAAAATAAAAGTAATTGTTTGGGATTTAGGGAAATCGTGTTAAAGTGTCTCGAGAGCGGCTCTCAAGCCAGGGATTCCAATGATGGTGCAGCGACCGACATATCCATTCAACAGGACCCTAATAACCCGCTGGTTGACTCGGCATGCTGAGACACTTGTTGTAGGGAAAATTGGTTTGTGCATCACGTAGGATTGAGTCTTTGACTATCCTTCTTGAGTCAACCCCCCATTTTTGTTGTTATTAGTATATACATATATGCTCATCTGACCGCGTCACTCCTTGATAATTGTAAGGATGTCTCCGCGAAGACAGTCAGCAAGGATACCAGCTTTGGTTCGTGACAACGACCTTGTGAGCTACGAGACCACAGTCCAGGACCCATCATGAGAGACCCTTTATCCGGGTGGGACGGTAGCAGCACCCCCACCTGTTGAGCAGCAGACAACTTCAGTAGAGCAGACGAGGCTTGAGCGCAGGTTGAGCGCGCTCTGTGAGTTCTAACGGTAGAGACCGCCGAGGTTAAGTGGTGAGTCAGACCCTCTAGTATCAGAGGTTCGTCTTGAGACATTGGTTCACCTTGTCAATCTTGTGCAGACACCGGTAGATCAGAGAGTGGCTTTGGCAACCAACCTTTTTCGTGGAGTAGCTTGGAAATGATAGAGTCTGGTGACTCAGTTTCTTGACGAGTCATCATTTTCATGGGGACAATTTCAATTTTTGTTCCGTGAGGTGTTTTTCCACTCCTGCTTGCGCTCCTTTTGGATTCAGGAGCTCCTGCAGTTTCAATAGGGAGGGATGACAGTGGCTGAGTACGCGGCTAGTGTCGCGGACCGTGCACGCTTTTACCTGGACTTGGTCAATGACGACAACCTCCGAGCGCGGATGTTTGAGCAAGGTCTCCGCCATGAGATTCGTGCTGTCATAGCGCCCTTGGGAATTTCCACATATTCCAGGATGCTAGAGAAGGCATTGGTGATAGAGAGTTTCCTGTCATGTTTTAGAGTTGGTGGTGGCAGCAGGCACGTTGGAGCCGGGACGTCTGCGGCAGCTAGCGGGCGTTAGCAAGAAGAACTACGACGTAGGTGGTTTTCTGACAACCGGACTCTGGGTCGTGGTCGTACACCAAATTTTCACCATAGGGCACCGGTGTAGCCCAAATAAAGTCAGTGCTATGCTTGTGACGGGCGAGGTCACTTGGCACGAGACTGCCCGACCCGACATGCAGAGAGCTTCAGGCAGACATCAGGTGCACCACCACACTGGAGGCAGCGCCATGATCAGAACAGTACCCAGAGAGGTGGTGCTAGAAGAGGAGCGGGAGGAGCTGGTAGCGGGGGACGACCTTACGAGATTTTCCCATCTCCACTAGGTGGTCCACGTCAGGCTCCGGGAGCTGACAATTGGGACCACAGACAGCCGCGAGATTTGGATGTCTACGATCCTGTAGAGCATGAGGTTATAAGGGGTATGATCTATAGCTGTTCTACTTTTTGCAGTTGAATTTTTAGACTCTGTGTGTGGAATGCTTTCCTCCCTGCTCCTTGTTTGAGTTGTTACAAGGGTGGCTTGGGCCGTCGGTGTAACCCTGTGTTGTTAAGGTAAAAGGGCGTGATACCTTTTTCTCTAGTCGATGGTGTTGACTCCTTCACTCCCCGAGCATGTAAGAGAGTACTGGTCATGGGACATCGACTATGGAACCCTGTGTGACCAGATATCCATGGGTGTTTCACCATATAGATATTTTAAAGGAGGGAATAGCTGGGCCATATTCCAGGTGTGGGCGGTGATTCCAGTCATGGCATGCGACGTGGAGGTTTGGTCAGGGAGGTGAGTTACCCTCGAGGGCCTTCGGGATATTTGAGGCCGTGTGCGGTGGCACAGAACTGTGGAAGAGTTCTTCTGGGTACGAAAGAGCCAGGTATGGGCTTAGTACCCTGAGTTGTTCCCTGGTTTTTCTTTTTGGGGATGAAAATATTGAAGGAGATAATGATGTAAGAACCATATTTTGGTTATAAAAGACTTTGGAATATTCTTGATGTTATTCCAGAGCAGCGCCCTCAGACGGCGTGCGATTCCGAGCCCCAGAGTGGACGGAATTAAATTTTCAGTGCGTTCACACTGGACAGAACAAATAAATGGGATAACTCCTAAACGGTGATCCGGATCAGAGATCCGAGCGTACAGATAGGTCTGGAAAGGGGTTTTCACCCTAGGAACGACATAGAAAATGTCGGAATGGGACCTTTGGACCCCATGATCACTTTCGGAACGTAAAACGAATAAATTAATTAATTAATTTATTCGTTCAATGGCTTAACTAAGGTATCTCATAAACGGTGGCTCATATTGGAAAAACGAGGGCACCGTTGAGTTCAGAGCGTGCTGTTTACCCTAGGAGGGGTATAAGTTCCGCGGGAGCGGTCTGTCTGTGAAAATGGACCTGGGGGCATTTTCGTAATTTGGCAGCCTCAGACGTTCAGTTTTATAACATTTGAACGGGGTCTCAGATTAAAATTTCTAGACCTCTTTTGTACTCGAGAGGTGGTGTTTACCCTTGGGAAAGCTTAATCTTGACCACGCCAGAAGTTTTGGACGCAGGTGTTTTCAGGGGGTCGAGGCTTTTAATTAGAGTTTATTTATTTAAACTCTCCCCTTCTCCCCTTCCTCCCCATTGAACCCCCCCTGGAAAAACCCACCTCCTCTCATACTCCCCCTCTCCTCCAAATCTCCGACGAGGCGGCTCCGGCGAGGAGGCTCCGGCGAACCCCGCGTGAATCTTTGGGCTACGCCCATCGAGGTAGGAGGTTTTGGATGCGTTTTCATTTCTGAACCTTTCATTGAATTAAATTTTATATGTCGATTCTCTGTTGAAACTTTGAACAAATACCATGGTCGTATAGTTTAAATTCTGCTCTTTCTGATGCTCATTTCGGAATTAAAATCCGGGTTTGGATGGTGTCGCGGTCGTTCGTCGAAGTTTGCAGGAATTTATGGTGTTGTGGGTGTTTTCCGGCAGCTCGCACAGTGGTCCGACAGGCTTTAGTAGGGTGGCGTGGTGGTTCGACCGAGCTTCATGCGTCCTGGGGCTCACAACGGCAGTAGGGGGCGTCCGCGGGCTTCTTAGGGCATGCTGTGCAGGCGGTCGCGTCAGCCGGTGGTGGTCAAGCCGGCAGAGGAGGCGTTGGGGGACGACGACCTCGGGGTAGCCCGACAGTGTGGCTGCGGATGGCGGAGGAGCCAGGGGAGGCGGCTTCTGGCCTGGCGTGGTCAGCGGGGGAGCCCAAGGTGTTTACCTCGAGAGTGCGGAGGAGGACCGGCCGCTTGGATGGTCTTCTGGGAGACGAGGACCCGCAAAAAGAGGGTCCTGCTGGCGGCTGTGGAAGAAGACCGGCTCTCCTGGCCGGTCTGGGTTTAGTTAAAAAATAATAATAAAAATAATAATAATAAGGTTATAATAATAATAATAATATATTATTATTATTATTATAAAATGATTTATATTTTAATAAATCATAAACCAGGAGTCAGTTTCGCGAGCCATCTGCGAAGACACATGCCTCAGAATGAGAGGAATAATTTGAGTGGCTTCGGGTGATTTTAATCTCTGAGACCGGGGCCTCGGAAGCACGACACGTCGTCAAGCAGTTGGCCGCTTTTTCTAGGGATTCTTGTTTTGTACGGTGTGGAGAAGTCCGATGTCCATTTTGAGCACCGTCAGTGGCATTTGGACCCTCGTGTCGAGGCGGAGATTTCTAGGGTGGTTTCAGGCATTGAGGCCAAAGTTGAGGCATGGGCCCCACGACCCGTCTTTCGAGCTGCGTGCAACATTTCCTGACTTATTCATCGTGCGTCCATTCGGGGCGTACGAGCAGTCAATTCTAGTTATTTTTCCGAGAGGATTGCAATGGTGCAATCTATCCGCTATAAATCCGCATGCTGGTGCGAGCCCCATGAGGGCCGTTTGGGCGTTGACGGTGATTTTCCATCTCTATCACCGGGCGACCATTGTGGGTAAGTGAATAGTCCATCTCGTGTACTTTTTCGAGAGGTTCGCAAAGGTGTGATCCGTTTGTTGTGTTTCGGTACTGGGATGCGGGTCCCACGTAGCACCGCTCGTGTGCGGTGCACTGGAATGCATATTTTTCTCCAGATATCAGTTGCGCTCAAGTGAGCAGTCTTTTTGATGTGTTTTCCCAAGGGGATCACAATGGTGCGATGCGCTCGACTATTTTCGGGGCTGAGTCTTAGGATCACGAGACAACGTTCGGGCGTGAGGCGGTGTTGGTGACTTTTCCGTTGGATATCCGTTTGAGGAGAGTAAGTAGTCTATTTCGCATATTTTTCCACGAGGATTACAACGGTGTGATCCGTTTGGTTGTGCGGAGCCTCTTGAACAATCTTATTAATTATAGAATGTGAAGGTGCCCCGGTGGTGGTTCTTCATGCAGCATTTGCTGATAACCATTGGCGTATGATCGCATGCACACTCATGCGAGTGAAGTTATGCTTAACGAGATGTGGTTGGTTGTGCCTCACCCCTTGAGGTGGCAGGTTGGAGTTGTTACGTCATTCCTTCGCATTGACATTGGGTGCCAGGTGCACGTTAGCCATTGGGCTGGTACGTGGTATACTCTGGGAGTATACAGGAATGCTGGGAGGTACATGTGGATGTTGGTACCTAAGAATGTTTGTGCGCTTGGTTGGGGTTGACTTGGGGCCACACGTCGTGTGGGACCCATTTGCGTGTCATGCTCTGCTTTACGTACATTTGACCTCTCGCGACGTAGAGGGTCCCTCTGCGCTCGTTTGATGACCTGCTGGGTGGTGTTTTCTCCTGGCTCTGTGTTTGTTTGTTTGACCAGCAAGGTTGAGTGGTCTCCCCCTGGTTTTGTTCTCGATGGTTTGGCCAGCAGAGATGGTTTGGTTCCTCTATTTTTTCTGATGTGAGTGGTTTTAGTACCGTTCCCTTTCACCGAAATGCAACACTGTTTATTGCTACGTGTGCTTGTACAACGTTGGTGTTTTCCCACATTGTGGGATGAGATGACTCGGTCAGCTTCGACAGTGACTCAGCGGATAGGAGTGGGATCGCCTTGTGAGGCATGAGGAGATTCTCCTGTCACTCTGTTTTCCCTGGTAGAGTTATTGTGGATTTAGTGTGACCAACACTTTATGCGAGCACAGATCCTCTACCCGGGAGGTTGTTTCCAGCAGGGCTGGGGTTGTTTCCAACAGGGCTGAGGTTGTTTCAAACGGGGCTGGGTAGTGGTCCCCGATGTCGGGCTTACCTCCAGCTGGGCTGGGTAGTGGTCCCCTATGTCGGGCTTACATCCAGCTGGGCTGGACAGTGGTCCCCAATGACGGGCTTACCTCTAGCGGGGCTGGTCAGTTGTACCTGATGCCGATCTTACCTCCAGCTATGCTAGGCAGTGGTCCCCAATGTCGGGCTTACTTCCACCTGGGCTGGGCAGTGGTCCACGATGCCGGGTTACCTCCAGTTGGGCTGGGCAGTGGTCCCATTACAGACTTTAGTTGGGTTTCCCTCCAGTGGATTACCCTGTTATGGGATTGGGCAGTGTGGTACCCATTGAATCTTACTGGGTCTCCCTATAGTGGGAACCCGTTGACTTCCAGGGACCCTCCAGCGGGGTTGGGTAGGGGGTCACCTATCGACTTTGAGGAGACCTCTTGACTGCGGGGCAGTGAAGAGTTGTGGTTTGACGTTCCCTCAGAACTCTCACATATGACGAGTTTTTCCCCCACTGAGATGCATCTTAGTGACGTGAACTAAAACCGTGTGGGTGAGTCAGTGCTGCCCAAAGCGGATGGTGGTGAGGTGCGGTGGTTTGAGCCCCTTGACATGATGTTCGGGGAAGACGTGCGGGATGCTGGGCATCGATGGGGTTTACTTCTGGGGCTGTTGGCTACTCACAGTTCTTGGGCTGAGCTACGGGATAGAGATCCCCTTATGACCTTGTTCGGGCTTCTTTTTGATCATATGTATATGTATATACCTTGTTCCAGTACCCACTCCTTGGGTTTTGTCTACTCTCCTTCCAGGAGAGGCAAAGACGTGCGAGGTATGCCACATACTTTCCGTGTCTAGCTTCTCATGGTTGGATGAGTCTACTCTCCTTCTATAGGTAGTGAAGACTCGATGAGAATTTCATCTTCTCACTGTTTCCAGGTCCTTGTGTCTGGACGAGTCTACCTCCTTTCTCTTGTTGGGTTGAGCTGGACTCTCTACTGTTACTCTTTACTGCACTCTCGGTTGTACTCCTTTACTTTTCCTGTTTTCTCTATTGCTCACCCTTCGGTACCTCCTTTGTTGCTCCCTCGAGACTTCGGGGTATCCTACTAAGTATTTTTATACTTACCCCTGCTTGGGATTTTCCCGCACACGGTGTTCCCTTGCAGACGACATAGAGGTTGGTCGTGACTTCATTGGAGCTTAGGAGTTCAGGAGCGTGGACCGTGTGCGGTGGTCGGAGTCGAGTTCCAGGTGGGGGACCCTTCCAGCTGTTTTCATTTTTTTTACCTGTTGCTGAGTAGGGTCATGTCGTGACAAACACAATGCGTTAATGTTTCTATTCTGTTTTCCATAGATAAAGAAATCTAAACTTGAGGTAAATATTTTACAGATATTGATCTCTACAGAGATGATTGAAAAATACGTCAGTATAAGGAAAAATATATTTGTTCTTAATATTTATGTAATTAAGAGACCTATAATAAATTCCAAGAAATATATAAACATATTTCTTCTTAAAAACATAACATGATCCTCCAAGGTGAAGTTATTGGGAAAATAAAACCATTATTATGCAATACTTAAAATTTATTTTTAAATTTTAATAGATCTTATTGAATAATTAGATAAGGAGGTTTTGAAATTATCTTCATATCTGGAACTAAGTCAATGTTTAATTTCACAACGTAATTAAATACTAAAGTAATAAAATCCTCTGAAAATACATCCTCAAATCTATTTTACATAGGCACATTGATAATTTGAATAGTTCCCTTATATTGAATTATACACAGAAGACAACTTCCACCACTATCTTTAATCAATTTATCATCATCATGATATTTTATTATATGTATGAACTCATTCCAAAATTAAAATTTCAAATCATTTTATAAATTAAATATAAATTATTTTTGACTTCAACATATCTCAGAATGATATCCTAAAATTGAATTCATATTAAAAATAACATAAAACTTACACACAAGTATAAAAATATGATGTTCCCAAAAAAATTCATTGATAATTATTGTATGGTTTTTATAAATCCTTATTACTTTAATACCACCACCAAGAGTTTTTTTAAAAAAAAATATATCCATTTACTATGGTGGTATTTCTATTTCATTATACAAATTCCAAGAAATAAATGATCTACAAATGTATAATCAAATAATATATTGGAATAATTTGTGTACACAAGTAATGAAAACATTACCACTTCATTTGATAGACCAATATAAAACATATTTGTAGATAATGATGTTTCAAAATATTTTTTATCATGATTTTTATGATTTTCACCATCCATACTTATTAATAGACTCACATTTTGATAATGGACCATCATATAATAATTAATACATTTAAATTCCTTAGGACCATTATTGTTATGACCACTAGTCATTTATTTATATTCACAATGAATATATAAAATGTTAACACACTAATAAAACTTTCTCAATATAACTATACACTACCTAGAATACATCATAAAACATTTAGGACATAAATGAAATTAAATTATCATACTTTAATATATCCACATTGAACGTTCCCCCAGTACTTCCCACATAAACCACTTCATATCCTTTTTTATAATATCCATAAAATTAAACATACTGAATATCATATTTCATAGTAAATAAACCAACTACCTTATATATTTTAAAATCACATGTACACATATCCTTTAATACAAGTGATTTCAATCTATTGTAAAATCAATCAAATATACATTATTGATCTTGAATAATTTTTTTTGTATACCAGTTAGGAAAAATATTAATAATAAATAGAAACTGAGCCCTTATCCATTTCTTTAACTCTAATGGGTTACTTTCCATCAAATGTTGGAGAGATATATAAAAATATTTTTTAGTAACAATCATTTACATACTATAAATTCCTCTGTATAAATATAATTATTTTATTTAGTATTTATACTAAAAAGCCACCATTTCTTTACATCCCCATAAATATTATAAATAATAAGAGTTACATTATGATGCATTGGGAAACCTAAAACGTCAAATAAATTCTCCAAATAATTCATCCTTCTTTATAAACTAAGAGGTTTGATGTCCTAATGAATGATGAAGAATGATGTCATAATAAATGGTCCAATATTTACATATTCTTCTTTAAAGAATTTTGTCTCTCTATTTCATAGGTAATAATAGATATAGTCTGTAATAATTGTGTGAATATTTCCAAGAAAAATTTCTTTAACATTAACTATTTAACATACTGATTTGTATGATATTGTGATATTTTAGTTTTCTTACTTCATAAACCCTTTTACCTCAGTTGAAAACATTCTAAAATAATAAATGATTAGATTAATAACCATAAAAAACAATAGAGTAATTGAAAACAATATAAGGATAATTTACCAATAATTTGAATCCCTATATTTTCTTTCATTATCTGTATTTTACTCTCTAAAGTAATCAAAACCCTATTCTGATACTAGATTTAGAAATACAAACAAAGTAAGTATATAATTACAAGATTTATATAAATAATTTTTGTATCATCCCATGTAAATAAAGAATATAATAATTTCATATTTATTAATATTTGTGAATTAAATATGAATTTTACTTTAATGGGTATTCTATGTTCTAAGGAGTACATGATACACAACAATAGTTTTCTTGAAATCTTACATTGCTCACAACATTTGGTCAAACTGAAAAATAATAATATAATATTATTTTAAATGGTAGTTAACACCTAGCCGTTGTATTGGCTAGAATGGAAAAAACTAATTATAATATGAAACTACATGTTTATTAAATGTTTTTACAATTACTCAATTAATTTTAGAGGCTTCAAATATGAAGGAATCTTATTTTAATTATAAAAACACTAATATTCATTAAAAGGTCAATTTAATGCCTTTTGATGCTGAACCATCTTCAAATATATTTTTTTTTCACTTTTATATTGTATATTTGACAAAATAAATTCTTATTTATAATTGTTTCATTAAAATTTACATTGGGTAAATTTTTGGTATTTTTCTAATAAAATTCATTTTGTTAATGAATAGTGAAAAATACTGTATTTTAATTCAAAACATCCGTTTAATCTAATTTATTTATATGTTTAGTTTACCATTTTAATTGATTTTAAAGTTTAATTATATTATGTTTTTACTATTTAATCCAATTTTGGTATTGGAAGTAATTTCACTTTGAAATTGGACATAGATAAGTGTCAATCTTTTGATAGTTATTATATTTGAAAAACATGTTTTTTTACTGTGGGAATTAATTTTAAATTAATATCTTCCACTTCTATGTTTTTAATTTGGAAAAATGGATTAAATATTTGTAATCATGATTTCCAAATTTTATAATAAGATACTTTTATTTTTAGACATCATGAATATTTACTTTAGTAAATATTTTATTTAACAAGGTTAAAGAGTAAATCTGGTAAATAAGGGTAACAAAATATTATTATAATAATATTAGGTTACCATAACATGTGTCTTAATCCTATTAGTCAATAAATTTCCAACCATGTGAATCCTTGTGTCAATTTTGGGACCACATGGAGCCACTTGAGAGTGGTAAGGACACTTTATATTAATTAATTAAAACAAAAGACAAAATTACTTCAACATATATATTTTTTCAATACAATTATTACATGGGGTTATATAAGTTATCTCATAGACTATGAATACTCAGTTTAAAGAAAAAATATTTCCTACATCATTATATTTTTTTATAATTTTTAGATATCAAATAAATAAAATTATTGTTGACACAATAATGTTGCAGTGTTTACCTAATTAATGAATGATTTAAATAAATAAGATTATAAAGATTAAAAAATTAACCAATACCTATCCAATTATTTTTAGATGACTATATTTATAACATAAGTCATCTTATATTCGACTATAATATGTTTTTGACCATTCGAAACCAAAAATAAATATATAATAAAATAATATTTTTAAACAATTTTCAAGAGCCCCTCCTCCCCCTTATAAAAAGCCTTCACTTATATCCCATTCTCCACACACCTGAAGCCCCTGTATTCTCCTTCCTCTACCAAATTAATCTCCCTACATCCCTATTCTCCTCCTAGAAGTCGTAGTCTGGCAGAAGGCAATTCAATTAAACCTTTTTATTCAATTCAAAGGGAGATACCTGATTTAAAGGTAATGTCTTCTCTTAGGTTATTTTGTTTTATTTTACTTCCCAAACCCCCTACACTCTTTTTATTACAGTATTTTCTCAAAAAAATAGCATCCAAAATATACTAAGTTGTTGTTTTGATATTTATTCGAACTACACTTACTCACTCCTCCATTTGATGGATAATGAACATACTGTTTATGTGGACGACAAACTACTATATCACAAAATGATGATTGTTCAATATTTTCCTACGAACTCTTATGGTGGCCATTAATATGGAACTATATTTATATGTTATATATAATATATTTATATTATTTACATGATTATTTATTTTTAATATATATATTACCTTTATGGTATCCATAGTGGGTAAATACGACAATTTCATTTGGGGAAGTGCGGACTAGCGCACCCACAAAGTCATATGACTTGGTCATTCTATATGAGGAACATATAAAGGATGGATTTAATTAAATTATATAATATATTATACTTGAATTATAAAATACCTATGTATAATAATGTTTTTACTCCATTAAATATGAAATAGAAATGAATGTAGCGTTCAATCGTACGTATGGCTTACCGTCTCCATGAACGGTGCATTTCATTTCTTATCTTAAAATGTTATATAATATCATAAATACATATATATAATCGATACATATGATATATATGATATCTAAATCATGAATTTCATTCTTTAGATAATGGAATTTTGACCACATGGATAATTTATAATAATAACAAGTTTGTTTTTAACTCAAGTTCCGAACATCGACAAAATGTCTGATATGAACTCAAATAATTATCTAATTGTTATAGGAAGGTAATAATTGATATAAAGGGAATAATAAACCTGAAAAGGGTAATTAATAAAGTATAAATTATCTTTATTTTATTATTTATGATATTAAATAACGATTGACTCAAGTCAGAAATGAGGTAAGGGAGTTCGTCTCAATCTCCATTCATTTAGGCGTATTTTGGTTTATACTCGAAATTATTTACCACAATCTATGAACACCTTTTAATTTTCATTACATTCAAATAGAATCTTTTTATATGATTCATTTTAATAAATGAAAAAAACAATGTTTCTTTTACCGTATGTAGTGACAATGACCTTTTCCTCCATTGTGATAATTATTTTATCTTTGGCTTCCTTAAGTAGTCGTAATATTTTTAAAAGGAAAATAAATACCATATACAATTCTATGAATTTTGTTATTGAAAATGGATTTAATAATGGAATGTTTATGTCAATATATTTAAATGATTTATTGTGATTGAAATGTTGAAATTTTATCATTCCTTTATGTTAGTTTTATGTTCTATGAATATGTTATGGTTCATGGGAATTGTTACCTATACATGTTGTTCCGTGATAAACCTAGGGTGGTTGAGCCTGAGATAGCTCTCCAATGCATTGGGTAACGTGATGGATGTAAATGTGAATGTTTCTCCTATGTGATTTAGGGAATATATTGGGATGGGTATTCCAAATATAACTCACTACACAGTTGTGAATGCTACAATGTAATTGTGTAATGTATGCCACATGTTACCTTTATGATTTTTGATTTTTATGTGTATTTCATAAATATTTTGATTTCATGAGGTATTTTAAAGATTACATATTATGTATGTATTAGGGATCTAATGTTTTTTTTTGTTTTTTTCTAACACTTACTATGCTTTTTATTCCCATCCCATATTTTCGAAATGTTTTCCCCATGACTTAAAGATGAATAGGGTCGAGGATGGGATCAAGGGAAAGTCATGAAATCTAAAACATTGAACTAGACAAGAATATTTTTTTAAAGAGTTTTTATTTTATGAAAAAATGGAAACTGAGAAGGATTTTCTACTTTGTAATTTTTGAGATGTAATGTAATAGTTATGGCCTAATTCTAAAAAACTCAAAACCTGAAAAGATTCTCAATGTGAATTATTCATTTAATTCACAATTATGAAATTTTTTAAGGCCAGGTCCTTATAGTTTGTATCAAAGTTCAGTTTACACAACTTTACGAGTTAGGATATTGTTAAATTAATATCCATTAATTATTTTTATTTTATGTTATGTTTGAAATGATATAGTATTTACAGATTAACATGTTGCTTCGCCTATGATATTTCTGTGTTCATAATTGTTTTCCACAGAGGAAACAGAGTTGTTATGATGGGATGATATCAGGAGAAAGATAGCCATCCAAATCCATAACCTATGATGGTTGGAATTAGAACTGAACAGTTTTTTGCAGTGATGACATATTTGACTCAGGCTATTTATGGTGGTTGTATCCATGCATGAGATTATCCAGATCAACCATAGAGGAACATGTCACTAGTGGAGTATTTCATGAGACAACATCCCCCGTAATTTATTTGATCATCTGGACCTATTATAGATTATGGGTGGATTGAAGCATTAGATAAGATTTTTGATGTCAGGGAATGTTCTGAACATAAAAAGTTTAGTCTCGTTGTTCACCATTTTGAAGGTGAAGATGATCAGTGGTTGTCTATGGTTGAAAATATCAGGGATAGTGAGGAGATTGATGCTCTTTATTGGGATGAATTCAAAGGTATGTTTCTTGAGAAATATTTTATAAAGGTTGTTTGTCATAGTGTGGAAAATAAATTATATGAATTGAGGTTGGAGGATGACTCAATGGCAGCTTAAAGAAGAAAATTTCACTCTACTGGAAAGGTATTCTTCAAATTTCATATGAGATCTTGATAGTAAAATCTATCATTTTTACTCAGGATTAATGACAAATTATGGAAGGAATTTAGCTTTTCATGAGTTCAAAAGTTATGAAAAACTAGTTCGATGTGTGGAGAAGGTGGAAATGGAGTTTTCTGAAGATCACATGTTCTTTAAAAAACAATAGATTAAGAGTTAGACTTGGTAGAAGAAAGGGAAGTACTCTTCCAAAAATTCTGATGGTAAGAAACTTAAGTTTACAGTTTGTATAAATTGTGGTAAAAAGCATGCTGGGGAATATCTTTTGCATTCTCGTAAGTGCAACCAATGTGGTAAAATGGGACATAAGGATCATAATTTCAGTAAACATGATCAGTGTAATGTTAAGACAAAATCTGATTTACATTCAGTAAAATTATTTATGTATAATGAAATGGGTCATTATGCAAATAAGTGTCCAACAAAGAAATTAAATGAGGAAAAAATCCAGACAACAAGCATAATGGGGTGTTCAAATCCTTTGAAAATACTTCAAAATATGTTGGGCCATCAAATGAAGTGTTGTTAGGTAAACTATTTTTTTATTCAGATTATGCCAATGTGTTGTTTGATTCAGGGTCTACACAATATTTCATTTATGATAAGATTTCTAGTAAATTGGGAATTTTATCTGAAGATATGAATCCTGAAAAAATGGTAAAAACACGGGGGAGAAATGTTGAGACAAAAAGAAATTATAAGAACCTTATTATCCTTGTTTGCGGAAAGAATCTACCTGAAAACCGTATTATTTTTCCTCTAGTAGAGTTTTATGTTATTTTGGGTGTGTATTGGCTTTCTATTTATCATGGTATGATTCACTACTATGATAAAGGGGTTTATTTTCAGAAAGATTTTCAGTTTGTGTACAAGAATGAACCCTTAATTTTGATAACATATTAGGAAGCTGAGAAACTAGTAAGAGATGGAAGTGAATGTTACCTTGCATATATTTATGAAAACAAAGGAACTGTTCATATTAATGATGTTCTAGAGGTAAATGAGTATCTTGATGTTATTCCTGATTAGTTTGCTGGTATAATACCTGATTGGGAAGTAGGATTTACTATTGACATAGTTCCTGATGCTAATCTAATTTCAAAACCCCCTTATCGAATGTCTCAAATTGAAATTTTAGATTTAAAAAGTCAATTAAAAGAGTTATTAGATAAATGTTTCATTTGATCTATCGCATCACCAGGGGGTGCTCCTGTCTTTTTTGTTAAAAAGAAATATTGTTTAATGAGACTTTGTATTGTTTATAGAGCATTGAATAACATCACTATTAAGAAAAAGTATCCTTTCCCTCATATCTATGATTTTATTGATCAACTCCATGGAGTTTATTATTTTTTGATTATTGAATTTTGGATGGGGTACCATTAATTGAATGTAACAAAAGAAGACATTCCAAAGACTGCATTTCGTACCAGATATGGACATTATGAATATGTAGTTATGCCTTTTGGGTTAACCAATGCACCTGATGTATTCTCGGATCTAATGAATAGAATTTTCCTTGAGTTCTTGGATACATTTGTGGTCATGTTCGTTGATGATATTTTGGTTTATTCTAAAAATAAAGGGGAGCATGGATGTCATTTTAGGGTTTTCATGCAAACTTCAAAAGAAAACAAACTATTTGTGAAATTTAGAAAATGTGAGTTTTGGTTATAATTTTTTTCCTTGGTGAAGTTGTTTCAAAAAATGGAATAATTATTGATCATTCTAAAACAAAAGTTTTTGAATAATAGAAAGACCCACAAATATAATTGAGATTTGTATTTTTCTTATTTTGGAAGGTTATTATCAGCGATTTATTAAAAATTTTCATGTTTATCTATCCTAATGACTAAATTAACTTAAAATGGTGTTATGTTTATTTGTACAAAATAATTTTATGATTGTTTTCATGAATTGAAAAGACTACTAGTAAATGCACCAGTTTTGGAACTACCTTCCATAAATTCTGAGTTTGTTATGTACAGTGATGTTTCATTGAAAGGACTTGATTGTGTCCTTATGTATAATGATTAGGTAATTTCTTATGCTTCAGGCCAGTTGAAACATCATGAGTTAAATCACCCTACACATTATTTGGAATTAGTTTCTGTTGTTTTTCTCTTTAAGAATTTAGAGGCATTATCTGTATGGAGTAAAATGTTAAATATATACCGAAGACAAATGTTTGAAGTATATATTCAAACTGAAAGAATTAAACATGTGACAAATGAGATGGTTTAATTAATCAAGGATTATGATTCCAAAATCCCTTACCATATGGGAAAATAAAATAAAGTTGATAATGCTAAAGTAGTAAAAGTAATGCTTCATTAACCATGCTTAATTTGGAACGAGGTCCTTTGGTTTTTGATTTGATGAAATTTGGCATATAAGTTGTTAGTGAAAGAAATTACTTTATTTTGTTTCAGGTGTCAGTGAAATCATCCATATCATACAGAATTAAGAAAGCACAGAAGGGATACAGTGAGTTGCAGAAAAAGGTAGATTTGGTTCAGAAGGGTATATGGCTTGATTTTAACATTGATAATGATTGTGTTTTGAGATTTCAGAAGAAGTTATGTGTGACTTGTGATTCACAGTAGAATAATGAGTTGTTATTTGAAGCTCATATTTCTTCGTTTTTAGTTCATCCTGGCAGTACTAAGATGTACAAAGATCTTCAGGAGTATTATTGGTGGGATGGAATGAAAAGAGATATTACTAATTATATTGTGAAGTGTTTGGTTTGTAAAAATGTTAATGTAGAGTGGCAGTTACCGAAAGGGATGATTCAGTCTTTACCGGTACCACATTGGAAATGAGAAAATATATCCATGGACATAATTTTGGGAATAAGACAGACATCTCAAGGTAGTAATGCAATATGTATTATTGTTGATCGATTGAATAAACCTGCTCACTTCCATCCTATTCGAGATACCTTTTCCCTAGATCTACTTTCTCAGTTGTATGTTAAAGAGATAGTCAGGTTGCATGGGGTTCACCTCTCCGTTATATCTGATTGCGATACCATGTTTAGTTTTAACTTTTGGAAAAGACTTCAGAAGTCGTTGGGTAATGAATTAAATTTTAGTACATCTTTTCAACCTTAGTCGGATGGGTGGTCAAATCAAACAATTCAAACCATTAAGGTTATCTTATGTGGTTACTAAATGAATTACTAGGGAATTAGGGACAAACATATTTCTTTGGTTGAATTTTATTATAATAACAGTTTTCAATCCAGTATATAGATATCTCCATTTGAAGAATTATATGTGAAGTGGTGTTGAAATCCATCTTTTTGGGATGAAGTAGGTGAATGGAAACTGATGGGACCAAAATTTGTAGAAAAGATGGCTAAAAAAGATTAGTTGATTAAGAAGAACATGAGAACAACATAGAGAAGGTAGAAATGTTATGTGGATAACTAGAGGAAGGATATTTCTTTTGATTTAGGTGATCATTTCTTTCTCAATGTTTCTCCATGAAAAAATGTGATGAATTTTGGTAAGAAGGGAATGTTTAGTACGATGATTATTGGACCTTATGAAATCTCTAAGAAAGTAAGATCAGTTGCATATAGAGTATATTTACCTACATTGTTATCCAAGGTACACAATGTTTTTCATGTTTTGTTATTGAGAAAGTATATGCCAGATCCATCTCATGATTTGAGCCTAGAGGTAGTTCAGTCAGAAGAGAATCCCTCTTTTGAGGAATCACTAGGACAGATTCTGGACCGATGAGATAATGTGATGTAGAATAAGGTAATTAATCATTTAATTGTTTTGTGTAAAAACCATATGGTTGAATTGGTAATGTGGGAATATGAAAATTTTATGAGGGATAAATACCCCCACTTATTTGAAAAGTGAATATAATTGTGGTGACACAATTTCCAAAAGGGGGGAAGGATGTAACATCCAAGGTAAACAAAGAATATAACATTTTCATATTTATAAATATATGTTAGATAAATATTAATTTTACTTTAAAGTGGATTCTATGTTCGATGGCGTACTCGATACGCAACAATAGGTTTCTTTGAAATCTTATGTTGCACACAACGTTGGGTCCTACTGAAAAATAATAATATAATATTATTTTAAATGGTAGTTAATGCCTAATCTTTGTATTGGTGGGAATGGACAGAACTTACTATAATATAAATATACATGTTTATTAAATGTTTTTACATTTACCCAATCAATTTTAGAGGCTTCAATTAAGAAATAATATGATTTTAAGCATAAATAATCTAATATTCATTAAAAGGTCAATTTATTTCCTTTTATTGGAAACCCCTATTTAAATATAGTTTTTTTTCACCATTATATGTTATATTTGAAAAAATAAAATTATACATTATAATTAGGAAATCAATATTTACTTTCAGTAAATTTTTGTATTTTTCTGATAAAATTCATTTTTTAATGAATTGTGAAAAATATGTATTTTAATTCAAAACTTCCTTTTATTATAATTTATTTATAAAGTTATATTATATTTTTAATGTGTTATTATATTATTATTTTTTCAATTTAATCCAATTTTGGTTATTAGAAGTAATTTCACTTTGGAATTGGACATAAATAAGTGTCAATCTTTTTATAGTTATTATTTGATAAAAACACAATTTTTATTTTGACAGTGGGAATTAATTTAAAATTAATTTATGCTACATATTTATTTTGAATTTGAAAAAATGAGTTCAATATTTTGAATAAGGAGTTAGAAATTTTGTAAATAGGTTACCTTTATTTTTATGCATTTTGAATATTTACTTCAGTAAATATTTTATTTGCCATTGTTAAACACTAAATATGGTAAATAAGGGTAACAATATATTATTATATTAATATTAAATTACCCTAAAATGTGTTATAATATTATTGGTTGAAACATTTATGACCATGGTCATCCTTGAGTCTATTTTGGGACCCCATGGAGCCACTTGGGAGGGTAATGACACTTTATATTAATTAATTAAAAGTAAAGACAAAAATGACTTAAACTTATATATTTTAAGGACTCAATTCTCATATGGTACTATATAATTTATCTCTTAGTCTTTAAATATTAATTTTAAAGCTAAAAATATTTCCTACATCATGATATTTGTTTTATAATTTTTAGATGTCAAATTTTGTTTCCGGAAACAATAATGATGCAATGTTTACCTCATTAATGAATGATTTAAATAAATAAGATTAATAAGATTAAAATTATATCCAAAGCATGTCCAATTATTAGTGGATAATTTTATTTCAAACATGAGTCATCATATATTCTACTATAATAAGTTTTGGACCTTTAGAAACCTAATTTCATTATATAATAAAAGAATATGTTTAACATTCCTAAAGATCCCCTCCCCCTTATAATTAGCCCTCAGTTCAAACCCATTCCTCACGCATTTCAAGCCCCTTGGCTCATCAAAACAATGAAATATTAATCTTCCTATATCCCTCTCCTCCTCCTAGATGTCTTACCCTAGACATAAGGATATTAAATTACACCATATGGTTCAAACCCAAGGGAGATACTAGATTTAAAGGTAACGTCTTCTCTTAAGTTCTTTTGTTTTATTTTACTTCTCCGACCCCTAAAATCATTTTATTCCTTTATTTTATAACAAAACCAGTATCTTCAATATACTAAGTTGTTTTTATAAAAAGTATTTGAACTACACTTACACTCACCTCCATCTAATGGGTAAAGCATATACTATTTCTGTGGACGAAGAACTACTGCCTCATGAAACGATGATTATTCAATATTCTCCTACCACATCATAGGGTGGCCATTAAGGTGGGACTATATTTGTAAGTGATATATATTATATTTATATTATTTATATTATTATGTATTTTTAATTTATATAATACCTTTATGGTTTCCATAGTTGGTAAATACGATAAATTCATTGGAGGAAGGGCGGACTACCGCCCCCTCCATAAAAGGTGCATTTCATTTCTTATCTCCAAATGTTATGTAATATTATAAATACATATATATACTAGATATATATTATATATATGATATCTAAATAATGAATATAATTATAAATATAATTTAATTTTAACCACTTCTACAATTTATAATTATAAGAAGTCCATTTTTAACTCAAGTTTCAAACATCAACAAAATGTCTGATATGAACTCAAATAAATAAATAATTGTTATAGAAATCTAATAATTGATATAAAAGGAATAATAAACATAAAAAAGGTTCTTAATAAAGTAGGAATTTACTTTATTTTATTATTCAGGCGATTAATGAACGATAGAGTCAAGTCAGACATGAGGCAAGGGACTTCATCTCAATATCAATTCATTGAGGAATATTTAGTTTTACACAGTAATTTTTTTATAAAGTGTATGAACACCACTGAATTTTAATTTCATTCAATGTAGATATTTTTATATGAGGTGTTTTATTAAAAAAATAAAATAATGTTTCTTTTAACGTTAGCGGTGACAATGGCCTTTTTTTCCACCGCGAGTATTATGCGATCTTTGGTTTCTTTAACAAGCTGTAATTTTTTTTAAATGGAAAATAAATACCATATTATCTTTTAGGTATTTTGGTATTGAAAATGTTTTTGATAATGTATTTTTTATTTCCATATATTTAAATTATATATTGGGATTGAAATTTGGAAATTTTATCTTTCTTTTGTGTTTGTTTTTTGTGTTATGAATATGTTATGTTTCTTGGGAATTATAAACTATACTGGCGGTTCCTTGATAAAACCAGGGAAGGTGAGCCTAAGATAGCTCTTTAATGCATTGGGTAACATGAAGGAGGTAAATGCAAACGTTTCTCCTAAGAGATTTAGGAAATATTTTGTGATGGGTATTCCAAATGTAAGTCCCAACGTAGCTGTGAAAGCTACAACATATGTATGTTATCTATGCCACATGTTACCTTTATGATTTATTATTTATATGTGTATTTCATAAATATTATGACTTCAAGTGGTATGTTAAAGAGATTATGTTATGTATGTACTAATTATCTAATGTTTTCTTTCTTTTTTTATATTTGTTACTGACATTTTTATGCTTATCCCATGTTTTTGAAATGTTTTTCATAGGACTTAAAGATGAATAGGGTTAAGGATGGGATCAAGGGAAAGTCGTGTTGTCTAAAAATTAGAACTACACATGATTCTTTTTTTTCAAGACTTTTTATTTTTTGAAAAAATTGAAACTGAGTATAATTATATACTTTGTAATTTTCGAGATGTAATTTAATAGTTATGGCCTAATTCTCTAAAACTCTAAACATGAAAAGACCCTCAATGGGAATTATTCATTTAATTCAAGATTATGTAATGTTTTAAGGCTGGATCCTTATAATTTCATTCTACGATATTCCAATGGACATATATTTTTTTGGTTTTTTAGGATTATGAAAATTACTACAAGGATAAATACAATAATTCCCTACAACATAAATTTTTTCCACAAAAATATGTTCTAAAATTGACACTCCTTTTTAATTTAAGACAAAATTGATTAATTTAAGAGAAATCTATAAATATAGAAGATTGACCTTTTATATTTCCTAAATATCCTTTAATTATAAACAATTATTTTACAAAATGATAGTAAATTAATATCTAATAAGGGATATTAAATAAAAAACCTTTTAGTCCATCAAAATACATTAAAAATTATCTGAACTAATTCTTTTTTTAATATGAAATCTATTCTCAAATAAACACTTAATTTCTCATTAATTTGACTTAATTTCACAAATAATTTGATAAAACATCTCCCAATAATAAATATTCATGATGGGTACTTGGGAAATATTATTTATATAAATATTTAAATAATTCTTAAAATTACCCCTACAATTGAATAACATGGAAAATTAATTCCAATATTAATTTTATAGAGATTAAATCTCTACATAATTCATGAGAGGGACATGTTAGACCTAGATGAGATAAGATAGAATTTAAAGGAACCATATGATGAATAAAATACATTTGGGTTTCCACTTTCATCATAATACTGACAAAAATATTAAATAGAACTAATAATAATAAGAACTTATAGTTTTCTAGTAAAAATAAAGAATAAATATCATTTTCATTGATAACCCATTTAAAAAAACAATTCTCAAAATAATGGGAATTAAATTTACATTCTGAACCATTAAAAACTAAAAACCAAGATTCCTAATGGGGAATAGACATGACCAAAGGGAAAGGTAATCAAACAGAAAAATAAAAAAAATCATTCTTTCCCCTTTATATGAAATTAAAAAATATCCCATTTAGAAAATATTATATATATTTCATTTAAAATCATTAAATATAATTTCAAAAAATTATAAAATGACTACAAAATGTCATTGATGCATAGAGATTAACATTTTTAAAATAATATGGACATGAAGGATAATTAATTTAATGTAAAACCATAAAACATTTAAAAGAATATTTAGATGGAAAACCAAAAGAAACTATTTACAAATCTATTCCCTTGTAATTATTATTATTTCATTCCTTATAATGTTTCATTTATTTAGTAAATCAACATTGGTAATTTTCCTGTTTTTTAATGAATTCCTCCAATAATTATTTGTTATGTTGACCTTGGTTAAAGAATTAATAAATTCAATTTTTCATTTTTAGAATTATAGAGATATATATTCTTTATCATTCTTATGGATTTTTTTTATAATTATATAGTTTTTCTAAGAATTCTTCAAATAATGAAAAGTTTGTCGAGATTCTCATTTTAGTTAGTTAAATTTTAAAATGATCATTTATTTTAATATTATTAATAAAATGGAAAAATAAATATTAAAAACATTAACTATGTTATAAATATCCTATTTTATCATAACATTAAATTTTTAACTATCATTGTATGTCGGTGAGGAAAAAATAACTCATTCATGGTTGTTGTAGTCTGTAAATAACAAGGGACACATTTACATTTTTTAATGGATGGTAGGATGGTAGAAAATGATTATTCCATAAATATAAAAAATTTGAGAATTATAATGATACATATGAAATAATAATAATAATATTATTATTATTATATAATTGAAGGAGGTAAAATAATAAATAATCCCACATAATTCCATTAAAAGAATTACCCCTTCTATGGATATCATCACTTATGCCAGTCCTTAAGTTTTCATAGATTGGTATGTTAAATATGCATGTGTAGCTTTTAAATGTAGAAGATTATCTAGTTTATACCATTTCAAAATAATATATTTTCATATTCAAATGATTAATCTAAAAATTATATGATGATAACTTTCATTACGAACAAATATATCATATAGAAATTAAAAAATAACTCTAGAATCAAGGGAGATAAATTTTTTGTCAGATTGATAAATAATTTAAAAGGAAAAATTATTGTAGTCTTTAGATTTTTTCAAATGATATTTTGACCATTTAAATTCCATTTGGGTTGCGTAATTTTTGTGTAATTAAGAGCCAAGGATATAATACCTTTTAAGATGATCCACACTCCCTCTTTCGATAATGAAGTTTCACTGATAATACTCTTAGTGCAAGCATGGTGGTAATGGTCATCCACAATTTACTCTGTTTATTTATAGAGAATCCATCAAATTTTTATGATTTATTGTTTTTTTCCATTATTAATGAGAGGAGGAAGGTGAAATTTTTCTCTTGTTTATTGATATTGATCGTGATACTTTACTCCCCTAGGGATAAGGTAATCCTTAGATGGACATCCTGAGTGCAATAACATCTAACCCTTTGAAATGATATAAAAATGTATTCATGAATTTTGGATATAGAATAATTAATTGCGCAAATAATATTTATTATTATTCTAATTTCTATGATACCCTATATCTAAATGAAAATATTATATTCATTTTATTGACATCCCCTAGACTCACAAATAAGAAAAATATCATGTATTTAAATAAATATTTATTTATTTACTTAAATTACATATAATATATAGTTCTTACCATACTTTATTTCTTGATCTACACTTCCTCCTAATTTCCCTAACCTCTAATAACAATAATTATATAATCAGTTAATTATTACATATAATAATCACGTTCTTTTGATTCCGATAAATTAAAATACTAAGTGTTTATCCAACTAGACAACTTTCTAAGAAGAATTTGGTTTATTTTTATAATGTAGAATATTAGGATTTAAAAACATATAATGTCACTCACGTGGAATAATTTAATACCAAATTATCAATAACAATATAAATATTCTCAATATTTATTATAACCCCTTTAGATCAATATCCCATCAAGTAGGAAACTTAATGGTTTCATCATCATGTATGCTTGATACACCAATCATTGACTTACTCAAATGATATATTCCATAAACCATTTATATGATACTAAAATTACATATTTAATTTCAATCAAAGGGATTACATTTCATCTTCTATATTTATTGAGTTGAAAAATCCATCCCAAATGTATTCATTAATAATATTTCATTTTTGAAATATCCAATGTATCTAACTTCACCATAAACCATGGTTTTCATGGAATATGAAAAAATTAGTGCCCGAGTCTTTAAGTACATTAATAATAAATCTAAATTACATGTAAAATTACACCAATTCATATAATATAAAATCAAATGCCATGAAAACTATAATTTGACAACCTTAATCATCACCAGATCATAAGTTAAATCAATAATTTGTCTTTATTTAACATTGGGGAACTTTTCAAGTTTAGTTTTTAATAGAATTATGGAATATCTATAACATAAAATCTCAAATTTATACCAATTGGATACAACTAAAATAATATTCATTTGTTGCACAATATAAAACTGTAAAAAGATAAACATGATTTCTTTTCTTTTTAAAATTTATATTAATTTCTTCCTGTATGTTAACCATCCTTATACCCTAGAAATTTTTTTTTAAAAACTTTGAATGACCATAAAATAGCTCAGTAAGGAATATAAAATATTGAATAAAACAGTTAGTCTATGAATTTTTTAAACCCATGAAAACAGTTTAAAAAAATCATACTTTTCACTGATACTACATAAACTCTTTAACATAACTCATGATATCAAAAGAATTCATATGTCTCAAAGAAATCATAAATCATAAACATAACTTGTGGAATTCATATCATTCAAAAATTATAGCTTTCACAACTACATAAGGAGTACCCTTTATGGAAAATTTTGTAATAACCATAATAGTATATTCCCCAAATGTCACATGCCATTCAATTATCAGAGAACCACCAGAATACATAATCATTTCCCAAGGACCATAACATACCATATAGAATAGGCATAATGGAAAAATAGCATTTCCACAAAGAAATTATAAGACATTCAATCAAGATATTGACATAATAAATCCATCATCAAAACCATATTCAATACCAAAAAAGATGAAAATGGTATATGGTATTTATTTTTAACTTTAAAAACAGTATTTCCTGTTGAGGAATAAAAATATTAAACAAGGGTTGAAGCAGCAGAATGGTCGTTGTCACCACATATGTTAAAAATAATTCCTATTCACAATTAGTACAATGATCTATATAAAAATATTCCTTTTCAAAACCTTTGAATGAAACTAAAATTAAAACGGTTGATTATACACCATATAAAATAACGACTTTTATATGAAAAAATATGCCTCAATGAAAATAGATTGAGATAAAGTCCCTCACCTTGAATCCCACTCGTCATGTACAATTATTATGTTCCTGAATGAAAAACATAGGTTAATTTTTTTACATTGTTGATTACCATTTTTATGTTTATTATTTATTTAATATCACATATTACCATGTTATAAAAATTATATAGTTATTTAAGTTCACATCAGATCTTTTTACAATATTCGGTACTTGAGTCTAAAATGAACATGGTTTTAATGTAACTAGTCCATGGGGACATAAGTCCATCACCTTTAGAATATAATTTATGATTAAAATACAATATATATTCAGTATATATTTATTTAGAATAATACATAATATTTGGAGATAATAAATGAAGTGCACCATTCATGGAGATGGTAGGCCGTGCATACGCATGAACGCTACTTTAATTTATTTCTCATATTAGATGAATAAAAAATAAATGATACCTATGTAGATTATAAATACAGTATAATCTAAATGTTATATACATTACATAATTTCATTAAATTTATCCTTTATACGTTCCATGTATGTCATTAACGAGTCATATCACATTGAGGGGGAGGTAGTCCACAATACCCCAAATAAAATTATCATATTTACACATTATCAAAAAAATAAAATTATGTTGTAAATAAAAATGATAGAATTATAGAGACAATATAAATATAATATATATCATATAAAATTACAGTTCCATCATATTTTCCAACATGATATGTGGTAGAAATAATTGAACAACCATCGTTTCATGAGGAAATAGTTCACCGTGCACAGAAACAATATGTTCTATATCCATTAGACAAAGGTGTGTGTAATTCTAGGTTAAAACAAGTAATAACAATATCCTAATATATTTAGGATGCTGGTTCAATTATTTAATCATGAAATAAGAAGATTGTTGGAAGTTAATAATTGAAAAGAAACTAAAAAACATGAGAGAAGGCATTACATCTTAATCGGGTAACCTATTTTAGTTTATACTAAAAGGCTTCCTTGAGAGGCTTTATACCTTAAGGGTGGATTATAGGATGATTTCATGTATTCTAGGAAGAGTTTTGGGTACGTATTGTCCAACCCGATATGATTTTAGATTGTATGGAGAAGAGAAGAATAAGGCCTTTTATAGGATAGGGGAGGGACACCCTTGGAAATTATTAAAATATTAAATTAAATTAATTTTTTTTTATTCAAAATTGTCCAAAAATAATTTATATAAAATATAAGATAAGTATACTTCTAAATAATCTCATCTAATAATGTTTAGATAGGTATTTAGTTTTTTTAAACCTTATCTTTTCAGTTTATCTTTAATTACTCTCTTTTAATTTTAAAAGAGGTAAGCACATTTTAATTAAGTGGTTATTAATTTCATTTATATGCATTCAATTTTCACATAATTGGAATGTAAATTACCTTTTAATCCATAAAATAGAATCTTTTTAATTTTAAAAGTTTTTAGGATTTTTAAATAATTTAAAAAATCATTATTTTTATAAAATATCAATAGTATCAATTTTCCACTATTCATTTAATTAAATTTAAATTAAATCATTTAATAGTCTTATAACTTGTTATATTAACCAATAAAATAAAACTATGACATAAATTTTTTGAAATTATATTTATTATACTATTTATAATATCATTTATTTGATATTTCTCTAAATAAAATAATTATTGTATCATAGTTGTGTCATTATTTACAGCAATAGTTTAATTTCTAAAAATTTTAAAAAAATTACATGATATAGAAAATTTCATAATATTTCAAGAGACTATTTCTGTTCAAAGTTTAAAAATCTTATCACTTCATTAAAATAATTTTAGATATAAGATATAAGAGAGTGACATGTTCTCACTTTCTTTTGTTTTAATAATAATTACATCTCTTCCATGGACATAAGTCCATTAAATGAATCCATTATATCCCTCAGCTGATATTGGGTGACTTTAATATATCCAATAGGATTCTCTCGTGTGTTAGTGTAATTTTATTATCCTTATCATATTTTTTATTACCCAAATTTACACAATTTATCTTTAACCCGTGGTAAATAAAACTTACCTTAGTTACTATTCATAAAATCCAAAAAAAGCAACCTATTAACATTATTTGGACTCACTGATTCAAAATATGGAATCCATTTTTCAGAATTCAATGTATAGAAGTTTTAGTAATTAATTTCAAATTAATATCTTTTGATAAAGTAAGAAAACATGTTTTTTTAAAATAAAAAACTATCAAAACATTGATGTTTATTTATATCTAATTTCAATGTGAATTTACTTTTAATGGGAAAAATTGGATTAAAGGATAAAAACATATTCTAATTATACGTTAAAGACTATTAAAATTATAATCTTACTGTTCATTCCCCCCAATACAACGATTAGGCATTAACTAATATTTAGAATAATCATTGTATTTGTTTAGTATAACTCAGTGTAGTGTGCAACATATGATTTTCGAGAAATCCATTCATTCATATCAGGTATTCTATTGGAGATAACTTCTACATTAAGGTAAAACAACTCTTTAATTCATGAATATTAATAGATAAGAAATGATATTATTCTATAATTACTTGGGATGTCACATCCTTCCTCCGTTTTGGAAAATTTATCCTTGTAATTTTAAATATGGTTATTAGTAAGTAAGGATTCACTTTTCAATATTACAACATTGAAATCCAATATTGAATGAGTGACAATAAAACTACCACTTTAAAAAAATTTATGATAAGTACAAAGGTCACCCGAGATAACACATACATAGAATCCATGTCAGAAAACATGGATATGAAATAAAAACCAACCACCATATTTTGATGGAGAGTGATAGAAAACATGATTAAGAAAATTTTAACATTCACCAAACCAAAAACATGTGTTCTATTAAATGGTATTTGATTTAGCAATAGGAAAAGTAAACAAAAAATATATTTGTTTTAAGACCAGTTTCAAAGAGTTAATGAATTCATTTACTTCCTAGACTATGGACATAAGGTAACATACTTAATTCTAAAGTAAAGATCATCCTTCAGTAAATTTACACAATAAACCCATCTTTTCCTCTAATTGATGAGTATTTAAGAATATTATTCACACCTGATGAAGTATAATAAATATCTAGAGAATAAAATAATCCAAAAAAGGATAACTATCTATTTCTCTTGTCTTCATATATTAACGACGACCAAACAGGTAGTACATGATAAGATAATTCCCTAAAAATAATGAATCATAATACATTAAACACTATATTAATCTCCAAATTCAACATTGATACCAAATATTAACCTAGAAAATTCTATGAATAACTGTCCATAAATTTTTTCAAAATAATCCAAGCTATGTTTGTAAACCAAAATTTAGAAGGGTCTAATAACATATTGTTCGAAGATAAATTTTAACATTTATATCTAAATATCATACACCACTCTTAAATGATGGTACTAAAATGTAATTTAAAAAACCACATATTCTCTAAGATAGTTTAATCATTTCCATAAATTTTCCAAATCACGATAAGTCCACAATTAAATAATTGATTCCATGAAAATATAATTCAACCATTACTCCTCAAATAAAAAACCATAATATTCTATTTAACTTAATCATATAAAGTTACCAAAATTTTGAAAGTCGTCCAAATTAATTGTAATAACTCAATCCCCAATTCATTTTCCAATCCCCCAGACATCCTTGTGATAAAACGTAAGTTCCCAAAATTATATTCTTCTTATTCCACAAACCCTTTTAATGTGAATGAAAAATTATTACTAACCTAGGACTTCATGTAGGCCAGTTGTAGTTGATGCACCCTTGACGCCCTTCGGTTGAGGGTTTGATTCCTAGGGCCTTACTGGACATGATTGATTATCACCTATCCTATAGGTTGTCCTTTTTGTAAAACTATACAATTCTTATTAAATTCACAACATGTGATAATATCATCAAAATAACCCTATCATATTTTAATCTTTAGTTTATCTTAGGCCTTTCAGTTTGCATCCCAAAATATAATGACCCATTATTACCTCAAATTCAAGGATCATATTTACCATCAATGTTCTTTATAATTATATCAGTAAAGAAAAAGTTAATTATTCATCAATTAACATTTTTATGTAACAAACTTAAGGGTTACACATAATAGAAGTCTTCAAAAGTAATCATGCCATTAATACATTTAAACATATCATCATCCATAGATCCGAAATAACAATTAAATTCCTAAAATGTAGACATATTAATAATTGAACATTATTCATGATCCTTTTCCCATGTTTTTTCATATGATTCTTTAATAGTTCTTTCCTACATAAAAAATCATGCATAATGTCAAAAGATTCAATAATGTTAAAACATGATCTATAAAATAATCAATACTTTTCATAGGTTATTTTTAATTTCATCATCTCCAATTATATAGGAATTTAGTGTTAGTAAATATATATTTATACAGTATTATTAATCCCATTCCCAAATCTTCTTCATAGGAAATCTATTTTCATAATGACCATGCGCACCACATTTAAAATATTCAATTGATCCTTTGGAAAAAAACGTTTCCCCCTTTCTTGGAGTCAATTGAACCCATCCTTTTTCCATGGAAGGTTATTGATTTATGAAATTCATTACCATATCTATAACAACTTATAATACCTTTGAAATATTTTCTTAGCTGTTTATTTCCATATCCATGACACATAGGGTGTTGAATTTACTCACCTTTATGATTATTACCTGATCTTCCATTCTGATTCTTCTATAGCATATATTATGCCTTATAAAAATTACCAAGGTTCAAGTGGTCAATCATGACTCCATATAGTTGTGCTAGAATAACTAAAATATTTTACATTACAACTCCCATTTAATTTAGTTTCTTATTCATAATACCACCATAGTTTTATTCACATCCATTGTTACTTTGGAGCCTGCTAGATCTAGCCATCACTAATACCAAAAAAGGGTTAGTGTGAGTATATCGATAGAATCAACATATAATATCATATAATGAGGATAACCAATAAGATATATTTATTCATGTTCTCTCAATCACTTTAAATTTATTTAAAATAACTAAAACTATTTCTAATATGCTAACTATTGAGGTTATATAATACATGTCACTTTTGATAAAATAAAATCATAACTTATTAAGTAATTTATACTGACCTCTGATACAAACTATAAGTCCCCAGACTTAAAAATTGAAAGATCTAGATTAATGTCAATAATTTGAAATAATTTTACATTTAGTATATTTTAAACATTATAGATTTAGTGAATTAGGCCATAACTGTTACAGAAAAACTCAAATTTATATAAAGTGGATACAAATAAAAAATGTCCATTTCTCCCAGAATATAATTTTTTTTAATGATAAAATGTTTTATTTTCATGATAATATTCTTCTTTAGATCTTCCATTCCCTTAACCATCCTTATATCTTTTGGAAAATATTTCAAAAACATGGGATGAGCATAAAAAGATCAACAAGGAATATAAAATAAAGAATAAAACCGCCTGTCCATGAATATTTTAAACCCGTGAAAACCTTTTCTCAAAATCATAATTTTCACCTATAAAACAATGATTCTTTAACATAACACATGAAATAATAATATTTATATAAGACTCAAAAAGTCATAAATCATAAAGTTATCTTGTGGTAATCATGTCATACATATATTATAGCTTTCAAATCTATATATGGAGTAACCTTCAAGGATATGTTGGAAATAACCATCAGAGTGTATTCCCTAAATCTCTTTGTAGAAACCTTAATTTTTACCTACATCTCATATCACAATTCATTGGAGAGCTACCACAGGTTCACCCACCCTCAGTTTGTCACGGAACTAGCCGTATACATAAACAATACCAAAAGACCATAACAAAACACATAAAACAAGCATAAAAGAAAAAATAACATTTCCACATGGGAATCATAAGAGGTAATTTCAATATATTGACCTAACTAATAATTTTTAAAAACCATTTTCAATAAAAAATGAAAAGGGTATATGATATTATTATCATTTAAAAAACACAATGTCTTGTAGACGATGCAAAATATCAAATAATGGTTGTGATTACAGAAAGGTTGTTGTCACAACATATGTTAAAAAACATTCCTTTTTTCATTTAGTAAAATGATTCACGTAAAAAATATTATTTTTGTAACCTCTTAGATGAAATTAAAAGTAAAAGGGTATATTATACACTATTTAAAATACGAAGGTGTATCTAATCAATATATGCCTCAATGAAAGATGATTGATATGAAGTCCCTCACCTTGAGTCTAACTCATCATGCACAATCATTATGTTCATGTATAATCAGCATAGGTTAATTTATACTTTCTAAACAACTATTTTAATGTTTATTATCTCTTTTATTTCATTTATTTCCATTTTCAAAAAAATTAATTAATTATTTGGGTTCATATCGGATGTTTTGTTGATATTCGTTACCTGAGTCGAAAATGAATACGGTTTTGATGTCATTAGTCCATGTGGTCCTAAGGCCATCACCTCCCTAATAGTATTCATGGTTTAAATATCATATATATCCATTATATATGTATTTATATTCATCCATAATATTTAGAGCTAAGAAATAAAATTCATCATTAATGGAGGCAGTAGGTTCAACGTACGCATGAATGCTACATTCATTTCCTTTTCATATTATATGAATGAAAAATATATGATATATAGGTATATTATAATTCTAGTATACTATATATGTTATATTTGTTACATAATTTCCCTAACTTCATCCTTTATACATTCCATGTATGGCATGAATGAGTCATATCATATTGAGGAGGCAGTAGTCCACACTTCCTCAAATGAAATAACCATATTTACACATTATGGAAAGAAAAAAATATATATTATAAGTAAAAATTATAGAATAATAGAGAAAATATAAATATAATATATAACATATATAAATATATTTCCATCATATTGTCCACAATGAGAAGTGGTAGAAGAAAATTGAACAATCATCCTTCTGTGAGATAGTAGTTCTCTATACAGAGAAACAATATGTTCTATATCCATTAGATGGTGGTGTGTGTAATTGTAGGTTAAAAACATATCATAATAACATCATATTATATTAAGTATTCGTATGTTGTTATTTAATAATAAAATAAGTATGGTATAGTGATCGGGGAATGGAAAAGAAACTAAAAATCACGAGAGAAGGAGTTATCTCCTAATTTGATAGCCTTTTTTGGGTTATAACCAATGGATTCCTTGAGAGGATTTATTACCTATGTTATACCTCTAATATGATTTAATATATTCTGGTAAGTGTTTTAGGTAGTGATTCTCCTATCAAAACGTATTTTAGATTGTAATAAAAAGAGAAGAATGGGTGACTTTTTATAGAAGATGGGAGGGTAACCATTGAAAGTTTAAAAATATTAAATTAATATAAACTCAATTTTGATTCTAAATAACCCAAAAATAATTTATTTTGAATATAAGACGAGGATATTTCGAAATAATCTCATCCAATACTTTTGATACATTTATTTATTTTATTTTAAAAACAATCCTTTTAGTTTACCCTTTATTACTCTTTTAATTTTAAATGAGGTAACAACATTTTAACAACTAATAGGCTATTAATTTCACTTATATAGGGCCAATTTTACATAATTTCACACTAAATTAAATTTTAGGCCAAAAATAGATACTTTTTAATTTTGAAAAAAATTACTATTTTTAAATAATTTATTAAATTATTAATGTTTAAAAAATATCAATAGTGTCAATTTTTACATTATTCATTGAATTGGATTTAAATAAAATAGAATAAGAGATAACACTTCGAATAAAAGTGTTTTATAGTATTATAACATGTCATATTAACCTATAAAAATAGTTTAAAACATAAATTATTTCAAATAATATTTATCTTACTATTTATAATGTCATTTATTTCATACTTAACTTAATAAAATAATTATTTTTTCACTATTTTGTCAATATTTATAGTAATTTTTTAATCTCTAAAAATTAGAAATAAATTAAAATGATGTATATAATTTCATTATATTTATTGAGAATTTTTATTTTCTAAGTTTCATTAATATTTTCACTACATTAAAATTATTATACCTATAAAAGCTAAGAGAGTGAAATGTTTTCACCTTAATTTTTTAATAATAATTACATCACTATCCTCGAAATAAGTACATTAAATGAACTAATCTAACCCAAAGGTGATACTGGTTGACTTTAATTTTTCGAACAATATTTTTTATTTGGTAGCATAATTTTATTATCCTTATCATATTTTTTATTACCCTTATATACCCGATTTACCTTTAACTTTGGTAAATAAAAATTACCTGAGTTATTATTCTTAATATCCAAAAATAAATAAATGTAACCTATTAACATAATTTAGTGCTAATGATTTCAAATATGGAATCCATTTTTCAAATTTTAGAGCACAGAAGTTGATGTTATTAGTTTAAAATTAACTCCCATTTTCAAAGCGAGAAAACATGTTTTTTAAAGTATAAACCATTAAAAGATTGATGTCTGTTTATATCTACTTTCAATGTGAATTTACGTCTAAAGATCAAAATTGTATTAAATAATAAAAACATAATATAATTATATTTTAATACCAATTAACAGTGTAACATTACTATATAAATAAATCAGATGAAAACGTAATTTTAAATTAAAATGAAGTATTTTTCACTTTTCATTAAAAATGAATATTATAACAAAAATACCAAAAAATCAACCAAATTAATTTATGAGGTCCCTATTCAAAAGAAAAAGTATGTTCTATAAAAAATATGTTATAAATTTGTAAAAAAATATTTATAAATGGTTATCCATCAAAAGTTAGTAAAACTACTTTTTAAAAATAATGATGTATTTTATGCTTAAAATTGGATTTACTCTCATGTAAAGACCCTAATATTTATTGGTTAAATGTAAAATTTTTTAACAAACATTTATAATCATTATATAGATAGTTTTGTTCATTTCCCCCATAAAATTTCTAGGCGTTAACTAATTTTCAAAATAATAATTTCATTATTTTTTGGTATAACTCAGTGATGTGTAAAACGTATGATTTTGTAGAAATATGGTGTTGTGTAATGAGTATGTTATCGGAGATAGCATCCCCATTATGGTAAAAAGCCAATCTAATTCATAAATTGTATTAGATATGAAAAGGTATTATTCTATAATTACTTCAGATATTAGAGAAACAATTGTATCTACTACTGATTTGTATTCCGTCAAATTTCCTTGTATTTGAGGATACCGAGTGTGGAAATCATGAGATGGAGTCTCATGCCACACCTGAATTTTAATTTATTTTCATTTTATTAATTCTTTGGCCCATGTTCTCTCATCATTGAATGAGCTGGGTTCTGGATCAAAATTTTTGTCATTTAATATTTGTACTGGGCATCGAACCCGTGTGCGCCACACGATTGTGAGGAGCAACACGGCCGGCCCAGGAGTTGGGAAATTGCTTATTATTATTATTATTATCTATTTCATTATTATTATTCTCATTATTTTTTTTATAATTATTATTTTTAGTTTTAATAAATTTTATTAATATTATCTTTAATATCTTAAATTCTATTATGATCATTTTTGGTTTTATTATTATTATTATTATTTGTGTTATTATTTTTATTATTCTGGTATTATTATTATTATTATTATAGTTATTAATATTAATGTTAATATAATTAATATTACTATAATTTATAAAAATAGTCAAAAACATTAATCTACCTGGCCAAATCCCCCAACCTCGTTTCGCACTTCGTCGCCCACCTTCCCCTTACCGATGATCTGCCGCCCCGCCCTCATCCAGGACCCTGCATTCACCCCTGCCTTCGGACCTATCCAACTTCTGCCTCCCACACACGACGGTTAACCCAGCACCCTGCCTCTCGCCACAAGTCCCCTATGCCCTCACCTCCTCCAAGACCCTGCCGCCTGCCTCTCCACCCTTTCCTCATATAAGACCACATCCGGCCAACTGCCTGTACGAAGCCTCTTGTCACCCCGGTTTCCTCACCCTCCTTTTCTTGGTCCACACTCTTCCCTCTACCTCGTCATGTACACCATGCACATTAGCCTCGCCTAGGCCCCCTCCACCACTCAACCTTAGCTTCGGCCATCCCCATCCCATTCCCTTACCACTCCGTCGTTCCATCCTTCCTTGCACTGGCCTCGCCACACCAGCAACCCCCCTAATCACTTTTTCTCCAGCCAGGCCATCTCTGGTCAACCTGACACCACCTATGGCCAACCCCATTTGGTTTCCAGCCACAATCCTATTGATTCTTCCTTACTCCTCACCACTATGACCATCTGACCACCGCCCTACCCTCATCTTGCTCAGTTATCCTCCCACACCATCGTCGTAGGTGCGTTCTACCTCGATTGTTTTTTCCTCTCATTTGGAAGATTACTAGAATCTAGGGTACATGTTTTGATGATTTGGTTTTGTGTCTTTGCATCCGTTTTCCTTGCTAAGAGTTGTCTTTCACCCGCAAAGGTATGATCAAGTTGCGAACTGAGCTTCACACGGGTTTTGGTTTGTGTCATCATTTCACCTTGTTTCCACGGTAATGTATTTCACCTACCGCATGCTTCCAATTTATTTATATAGATTAGTATGGGTGTTTTAAAGATCCTATAAATTTTATTTGTAGTGCATTGAGAATTACTGCGTGTTTCTGGGTGTGCATCATCCTTTCTCCATGACCTCCAAGTAGGTTCCCATAGCACTACCTTTTTAAAATTTTAGTTGCATCTATTTTCTTCTTATTTCAACCAACATATATGTGCTATTTATTATTGTTCAATGTTTGGTTAATTTATCTATGATTCAATTTTTTAGTTAAATTCTGGTTGTTTTTCTAAAATAATGTCATTTTATTAAAATTACGCACACTGTTTGTTTAAATAAATGTCTCCTTAATTTTCACCTGGTTGATTCTTATTTATAAACTATTTCATTAAATATTGCCTCTGTCGTTGGTAAAATTCCATGCTGGATCTTATGGTTTACTTATGATAAAAAGTGATTCAGTTTATTTTTATAACATTGTTTGCAACATGCTATGTAGTAGTTTGAGCCTCCTTAAATGGTATCAAACTAATTTCGGTTTTGTGAGGAATTTATATTTCTTAATTGGTTTTGAAAGTGTGTATTTGACTTATAAAGTGATTTGAAATGTGATAATGGATTGTGGTCCGTTGGTGTTTTAATAAAAATGGCTTATATTTTTAGATGTTATATTAGGGATTAAAATGGACTATTTTATGAGTGGTTAAGGAATGTAAATGACGTGTTTAATCTCCTTCGAAAATATATTTCATTTATCGTAAAAATGATGTTTTAGTGGATACAACCTATGGTCCATTTGACACCTTGGTGAAATTTGTGAAAAATATAAATTATGAAATCCCCGTTGGGTGCTTCTCATGCCTCGACTACATGCAATGAGCGGGAGGTGCTTGTTGGGGATTCTCAGAATTTAATGTTAGGGTTCTCTGTTTTAAACCCATTATAATTGTTTTATTTTTGAGGTAAGAGAATAATCCTAGGGGAGAAATGGGTTGAGGCCTACTGTGAATTATTATTAATTATTTATATTGTGATTGGATGCTCGGCTGGAATTGGTTGGCTCACCCCCTTTTAAATACTTGAGACATCAGAATATAGAAATTGAGAGAATATTCTTAGAATTAGTGATGCACTGGTAGGTTACGGTACTGACCAGTGGCCCATTGAAGGAGGATATTTTGGGTTTATTACTATGGAATTTTCCCTTGGTCTGCCTCAGAAAGGATGGTTGAGCGTATTGGGCATTTTGATTTCATCGTGTGTGACATGTCAACGGGGATAAGGTCTCATTTGTTGGTGTCTTCTAGATTACTTTTGATCTCATATGTTCCCCCATGTCTATTGACTTTCAGTTACGTGTAGTGATGAATTTGGTACTTGTATATATATCTATATTTCCCTTATTTTGTATTTACTCTTGTGCATTTTTGTTTGTTGTTTTCCATGGAAAATGGTAAATTGGTTTTAAATTAGGATTCAAAAAAAGGTTTTCAAATGAATGTTATTAATCATCTTTTTAAAAATCTAAAAATAAAAATATACATATATAAATATCAATTCCCCTTTCTAAAATTCCATTAACACTAATGAAAATAATTTAGATTTGAAAATGGTTAAGGGCAATGGTTCATACTATATTTTGAAGTAAAAAAGCGTAGAAAAAAATAATTTTATAAATTGTACTTCAAACATGAAAAGGTGTTTCTTTTATTTTTAATGTTAATGGATTGGGAATATATTTCAGGCTAGATTACTAAGTTTTAATACTCATTCATATAGTTTTACCTTTATTTTTTTAAATTTGTTTGTTGGGCCTTTCTTGGATTCAATCGACATATCATGACATTTGATTGAGGTTGGTGGTTACCCATTGAGTCACATGGAAGTATGTATGACATCGTTTTCTCATGTTTCCTAGTTTTTTTCACTATTCAATTTTTTTATTTATTTGTCTTTCACATATGGTACAAATCATTCCCATGTGTTTTTTTGATGCCGAACACTAGTTTCCAGCCTCTGGGGATCGGGAACACCCCTCGGGCCATGTCACGGGCCGACTTAGATGACCGGTTCAGAGTCGACCTAGGTTGGTTTGTGAAAAAATAGTAATAGAGGAGGTCCTTGTAATTTGGGATATCTAGTAGATAGAAATTAGGATTGTCAGGGCTCAGAAGGTTGGTTGTGGGTTGGTGCCTAATCACCACCGCTCGTGATGAAACATGAGCTATATGGGTAGTCCGGGTTTTCGGTATTTTAACATTGTTTTTGATTGAGGGATGAAAATAGAGGTGAATCAATGTCACACTATAAACCCACATGGAGTAGTGACCCATGTAGAGCCCAGGTGCCTGGTTCAAGGTCCTCTAGGGTTATGTATTACATGGGGCATGTCTCACTACCATGTCGCCGGGTTGGGAATAAGAATTAGTTTTTCATTCCAGTTCACCATTTTTGGTTGTGATTTGTTTTAATTTTGGTTGGTTTTAGAGGGTTTTTGGAAATGAAGGTGGTTTTGAATTGAAAGGGGTATTTCTTTAATGGTTTTAGAACTGGTAAAAAGAAGATTTCTTTCAAGTTGTTTTGAAATATTAAAAGTGGGTTTTAAAGAGTATGTGTTTTAATTTGTACAACTTTGGCTTATATTTGGATATTGTAATGGAATTGAAAGTGCAACCCTTGGTATTCCTTAGGATCGTCCACATATGTGTGAGTAGATACATGATGTGAACATCGACACATATGTACATGTCATTTGAGTGGAAAGGGATGAAGGATCATGTGGTTGTTCATAGGATTCCATGAGTGGGGTTTTCGAATTTAAGGCTTGACATGATTTTTCTAAAATGGACTTAAATAAAAAAATGTTTTCAGGACTTCATTTTCTCTCGAAAAGTGGGTTTTGGTATTTTGAAGAGATTATTTTTCTTGTGTTTGTACATTATAATTTATGAGTTTGTTACCTTTGGCTTGTGGTGTTGCTTTAGGATGTGTTTGAGCTTGTTCAGGGTTCTAGGCCGGTTGTCTCACCATGGGGCATTTCATTTTATTGAGTTTTGGTTTGAGGCCAATTTTGATTTTTTTAATATTGTTCTAAATATGCCACCCAGAAACATCATCAAAATTTGTTAACTAGTCATTCCCATTTTTTGTTTATATCAAGTGTTGCTTGTATTTAAGGGTATTCAGGGTTTGATAGAGGCAGTGAAGTGGTTTGGGGGGAGTAGAGCATGTCTTCAGGTGGTTGGGGACTCCTGAGTCTTTTAGAGTTCATATTTTTTGTGGTTTAGTGGATGGTCTTACCTTGGACCAATGGGGGTATATGTCTCATCATACTTGGAGTTGAGATTATGTGGGAGGTGTTAAGGTCTTTCTCTATCCAATGGATCATACCTAGAAGGTGAAGGTGAAAAGATGTGAGAGCATGTCTATATTTAACTGGGAAAGTGGTTGGTGAAGGCTTGTGTCGACCACTTTAACGAGTCGACATTTGGAGCACATGTTCATGGAAAATCCAGCACCTCTTGTCACTTGTATGGGTTCCCTATTTTGAGTGCGGGATGTACGAGAGAAACCTTCCTTTGAAGAAATCTAATTTTTTCCGGTGTTGACTTCTGGTTCGTTAGACTACATTCTAATGTGCCATCGGTGTTTGGAGTATGAGCATCCTAATCCATCTTGTCTCATCCCTCTGAAATCCTGCTGTTGTGTGACCGTTCAGGTCACTAGAAAAGGATCTGAAAGAATTCAAGGAAATATTTTGGATCAAGTGATGCTCGTGTCTAACTATGAGGCATAAGATGCTTCAGCTATCAAAGCCCCAACCTCAGGTCTTAGGGTGAAACTCACGTATAGTTAGAGAGTTAAAAGGACGTGAGACCTTTGATTTGTTCTATATCTTTCATGTTGGAATAAAGACATTCATGGTATCCATGTCCTTGTTTTCATGCTGTTGTAAGTTCATATTTTGCGATAATAATATGATGAACTTAATATTTAGTGATCATAGTTGTCTCGTTCTTCTAAATGTGGCATCTAGAATCATTGGTTTTTTTTAAATTGTATTTGGCCCTTGTGTGGTTTGGCCCTGATTTTATTAATGATCATTTGGATATGTAAGTGTCTGTGGTTTTTGGCCTGTTTCGAGAGTTCTAGGTTTCAACAGAGGCATCTTCTCGTTCGTACTAGGGGAGTTGTATGAGTTGGGAGTTTAAATAGATTTGGAGAATTCTTTGTTCTAGCAGTGTTTCTATATGGATTTCTTTGTTTTTGTGCCCCGACATACTAGGTTTCCTTGTAGTGGTGTTCTGTTTAAGTCTCAGTTGTCCTGCTTAACTCAGGTGGGGATTTTGATAAGTTCAGGATGGGATTTCCTGTGTTAACCCCTCCTTGGAATGTTGTGTGTGGGTTATAATATTTCCATTTCAGTTGAGTTCTTGTTGTGGGGAGAAACCTATCGTGTTCTCCTATTCTCTCGTATTGTAGATTCTTTCGGTTTTAACCAGGCATAAAATTTAGTTTTCTCTATTGTTTGACTAGGTGACTTTCTAGGGGTAGAAAGTGTAGTGGTGGGGAGAATTGTCACACCCTAATTTTAATTTATTTTCATTTTTTAATTATTTGACACATGTTCTCTCACCAAGGTCCATTCTAGGTTCTGGACCAAAATTTTTATTATTTAATATTTTTACTGGGCATCGCACCTGTTCACGATCACCGTACGGTTGGCAGTAACCACGTGGTCAGCCTAGGAGTCAGGAAATTTATAATAATAGTAATAATAGTAATAATTATTGTTTACATTATTATTATTGTCATTATTATTTTTTTATAATTTTTATTTTTAGTTTTAATAAATTTTATTAATATTATCTTTATTATCTTAATTTATATTAATATTATTTTTGGTTTTATTATTATTATTATTATTATTATTATTATTAGTATTATTATTATTTTTATTAATATTACTATTATTGATCAAAGAAGTGAGGACCCAAAATCTATTCATCCAGCTCCCCCTACCCCGTTTCACACTTCAGCGCCCCCCCTTCCCCTTACGAGCGATCTGTCGCCCCACCCTCATCTCGGACCCCGTATTCGCCCCTGCCTATGGAATTATCCGACTTCCACCACCTAGAATGAAATACTTCACATAGCACCCCACATCTCACCATGAGTCCCCTCTGCCCTTGCCTCCTACAAGACCTTACCACCTGCCTCGCCGCCCTCACCTCATGCAAGACCACATCCGACAAACAGCCTGCACCCCGCCTCTCATCGCCCCGGTCTTCTCCCACTCCTATGCTCGACACACACTCAACCCTCTCCCTCGGTATCTACTCTATGCAAAGCTGCCTCGCCCATGCCCTCCTCTACCTCTCACCCTCGGCTTCGGCCATCTCCATCCCATGCCCTCACTACTCCTTCATTCCATCCTTCCTTACACCGGCCTCATCGTACCAGAAACCCCCCTAACTCCCTTTTTCTCTAGCCAGGCCATCTCCGGTAAACATAAAAAAACCTCCAACTAATCCCCTTTGGTTTCAATCCTCACCCCTACCGATTCAAACTCGCTCCTCATGGCTATGACCGTCCCACCACTTCCCTACCCTTATCTCACTCGGCCGGCCTCACGCACCATTGTTGTAGGTGTGTTCTACATTGATTGTTTTTCCCCCATTTGGTAGATTAAAAAAATCTAGTGTTCCTATTTTAGAGAATTGATTTTGTGTATTTGTGTCCATTTTCCATGCTTAGAGTAGTTCTTGACCCGCAAAGGTGCGAATGAAGGTTCTCACTGATTTCGGGTAGCATCGTCTTTTCGCCTTGGTTCCGAGGTAAGTTTTTCTCCTACAACATGCTTCCCCTCAGTTTATGTTGTGTAATTTGGGTGTTTTAAGGATGCTATAAATTTTATTTATAGTGGGTTGAGTGTTGCTGTGTGTTTTTGGATGGGCGTAATCCTTGCTCTATGACTTCCAAGTAGGTTCCCTGTGCACTTCCTTTTTAAAATTTAATTTGCATTTATTTCTTGCTTTTTGCAAAAATATATGTGGTATTTATTATTGGTCAACATATAGTTGATTAATCTATAATGAAAATTGGTAGTAAAATTCTTATTTTTTAAAAAATAAGGTCATTTTATTACAATTATGCACACTCTTTGTTTAATTAAATGTCTCCCTAGTTTTTCACCTCGTTGAGTCTTATTTAGAATCTTTTTTGGTAAATGTTTCATGTGCCACTGGTAAACTTCCTTGTTGGATATAGTGGTTTACTTGGGATAGAAAATTATTCAGTTTTTTATAAAAATATTGGAAACATGAAAAGTATTATTTTGTGGCTCCTTAAATGGATTCAAATGGATTTTGGTTTTGTGAGGAAATGTGATTTCCTAAATGGTTGTGAATGTGTATATTGGACTTATAAAGTGATTTGACATATGTTAATGGATTGTGGTCTGTTGGTGTATAATTAAAATTGGCTTTGGTGTTTAGACGCTGTATAAGGGTTAAAATGGACTATTTTATGAATGGTTATGAAATGTAAATGGTGTGTTTACACTCTTTGGAATGATTTTTTATTTGTCTTAAAATAATGTTTTGTGGATAGAACATAAGGCCCATTTGGAATCTTGGGGAGATTTGTCAAAAATGTAAATTATGAAAACCCTTGTTGGTTGCTTCTCATGCCTCGACTACATAAAATGGGTGGGAGGTCCTTGATGGGGATTCTCAGAATTTAGTGTTAGGGTTCTTTGGTTGGAACCCATTTTTTTTATTTTTGATGTAAGAGAAGAATACTAGGGGAGACTCGGGGTGAGACCTCTTGGGAGATATTATTATAAATATATATATTGTGACTGGATACTCGGATGGCATCGGTTGGCTCACCCTCTTTTTATGTACTTGAGACATGGGAATCTTGTATATTGAAAGAATATTTTGAGAATGAGTACTGCACTGGTAGTTTATGTTACTAACTAGTGGACCATAGTAGGTGGATATAGTAGGTTTATTAATATGGGATTTTACATCGGCCTGCATAAGAATGGATGGTCGAGCATATTGGGTGTTTTGATTTCATCGTGTGTGATAGGTAAATGAGGTTAAGGTCTCATGTATTGATGTCTTCTGGATTATTATTGATCTCTTAGTTTCACCCATGCCTGTTTAATTTTAGTTACATGCAGTAGGGAATTTGGTACATCTATGTATATCTACATTTCCCTTGTTGTGTGCATACTGTAGTGCATTTTTGTGTATTGTTTTCCTTGGAAAATGGTAAAATATTTTTAATTAGGCTTCTAAAAATTGTTTTGAATTGAATGTGTTTAATCCTCGTTTTACAAATCTAAAAATAAATATATATATATATATATATATATCATTCTACCTTTATAAAATTCCATTAACACTAATGAAATGAATCGGTATTTGAAAATGGTTTAGGGAAATGGTTCGTACTTTGTTTTTATGTAAAATAATTTAAAAAACCTAATTTTATAAATTATAAGTCAAAAATAAAATAGTGTTTTTTATTTTTAAGGTTAATACTTTGGGAATAGATGTTGGGAAAGCCGAATGAGTTTTAATACTAACGCCTATAGTTTTACCATTGTTTTTTAGCTTCCGTTGCTGCACCTTGCTTGGAGTCCATCACCATAGAATGAAGTTTGATTGAGGTTGGTGGTAACCCATTGGGTAACATATAGGTATGTATGACTTTGTTTTCTCAGTATTCCTATATTTGTTTCACTATTCAGTTTTTGTTTATTTATTTTTCATTCACTTATGAGCCAAATCATTCCAACTAGTTTTGTTTTGATGCCCGACTCTTGTTGTCTACCCATGGGTATCGGGAATGCCCCTCGGGCTGACTCAAGTGATCGGTTCAGATTCGACCCGAGTTGGTTCATGAAATTTCATCTCTTTATATGTACTTTAACATGATAATATACATCATCTATATCCCTTAAAATAACATTCTATGACAATATGAAAAAAAATTAAGAATATTTTCATTACCTTTAAAGGTTATCATCGTAATATGGAATGACTATGATATTAACAATTCAATATATAATATAAGAAATTACCGTATTAATGACATGTATATGAGAAAATAATAAGTGATAAGGTATTTATTAATTTTTATGTCTACAAATTCAAATTTAATATAATTTAAAACATATATTTTTGTAATACCCCAATAGAAAAACACACACATGGACTAGAAATAAAATCTAATGAATATTATTCAAATTTACCTCACATAATGTTCATTTTTATACAATATAGGGATTTAGTTAATTAGCCCACAATGTCTCTTTTTCTTGAAATTCTAATTTTATGCAATCTATCTATACACAATCCCTCAATAAATGAAAATTTCAGACTATCTATTTTATCTATTAATGTCACCTTCAATCATTTGTAAGATACATCACTACGATATTATCACAATAATGTGTGATAGGGTTTTGATTCTAAAATCATTAAAGGAACATATAGGAATTTTATTTTCCATATCACTTCACTAGATACATCAAAACAAACAATATACTTTGAAAAAACTGCTGAATTAGGGATAGAAATATTCATTGAGCTCTTCTATCTCAAAAAAAACTCCATGGAGAGTATATATATATATCCTTCTCATGATAACTAATCCCCTATATCTATAAGGAATCTAGTATCTATATAACCTATTATGAATAGTTTCTTATCATCTCTATAAAATAGAAAAATATATTTAATTCACATAAAATACTTAATAATTGTCCAGACTACCATCCAATAGTTGTATCCTAGATTGTATTAACTTCTACCAACCATACATAAGGCTTTGGGGACATGTTTTCGGTAATAGAATAACATACTGGGATGACCTATCCAGTTATTCTCATAGAATCATTTCCATATTCTATATCTTCTCATGTTTCTAATTAATTATTTTAGTAGAAATATAAATTCAATATAACATAATAAATAAGTAAATATTTTCTAATTCGGTACAAAATATCTATTGTATCATGTCAATGTATGTACCCTGACACACTCCAAGTATTATTTTAGGTTTATGTTGATATATTTCCATCCAAAGTTTGTACGCTTTTTTGGATAAGTCTTTTATAGAGAAGCACGAGTTTAACAAAATCATAACCCCTTATAAGACTAGTATCTCATTTTCAATCATTAATATGTCATTAACATATATTATCAAGAAAAATTTAACTCATAATAGACTTCTTATATACATATGGAACACATTCTTTCTTTATGAAACTGAATTCCCATATGATTTCATCATATTGAATTCTCAATGATCTAGATTTTTACGTTAATCCATCAATGGATCTCTTAAACTTAAAAACTATATTAGCATTATTTAGAGTCTCAAGCCCTTCTAGTTGGGTCAAATATAAATCTTATTAAAGGTTGTTATGAAAAGATGTTTTGAAATAAATCTTCCAAAAATCATAGTCATGGTACGATACTATGGAATTTTTAATTATATTGAATTTAAGAATAGAAAATACAAAAAAAATTACTTCATTGTATATTCCATGAAGTTATTTAAGACCATTTGTAACTAGTAATGTGTTAAATGTAATAAATTTTTATTTGATATCTATTTTATCTTGAATACCCATTTATGAATAACTATGTTTACATTGACATTAGGATCATCCATAAAATAATCTTTTTGGTACATGGAATTCATCAAAGAATTCATGAATTAATGTCTCTAGAATTTCCTTGTCCATAAGGCTATGCAGAGTTGGTTCAAATAATAAATAATGTTTATCTGGATTCATGAATTCATTGATATCTATCTCAAAACCATAATTTAATCTATATATATGATCCCTCACTATAAATTTCTTATGTATGTTAACCAAAACCTACTTATATAAGTATTATTATAAGTAATATCCTCTTGTTTCATAAAGATATCCTATAATTATATACTTAGTTACTCAAGGTGAATTTTTTTAACCAAAGGATGCATTAAAAAAATATTTTTAACCACACATTTATACAGGTGAGGCCAAAAGTTTATTTATTTTCAAATGTTCCTATGGAATAAGGTTTGTCATTTTAGTTTTTTCTAGATTTATTATGTTTATATCTATCTAAAATGTGTATCCTCAATAGGTTAATAGATGAATTTTATGACTCTTCATTGTTATAACCATGTATTGAAATGTATTTTTTGTCCTTTCAATTAAATCATTACATTAAAAAGTATAATGAGGAGTTAGCTAATATAGAATACAAATTATTTATAGAAAATCAATAAATGCTTGGATATGATATTCTCTATAATGATCTGAGTAAATATTTTATTTTATTACCAGGTCGATTATCATCTTTATCATTATATTCCTTAAATATGAAAAACTTATATGACTTATATCTCATTAAGTATATATATCAATATATAATAATATATTTTTTAAACATTATGATGTATACATTTCCATTACATTGATTCAACTATAATTATCTCACAAATATTATTATAAATTAAATCCACAAATATGTGTCCATATTTTATATTTTACACTAAATTTTTCATTTTGTCATTTTATCTTGATGTAAAGTGTTACATATACAAAGATTATTTAGTTCAAAGGAACCAAAATGTCTATCTTGATATAATTTAGATAAGTGTTTTTTTTATAAGACCAAAATAGTGATGACATAGTTTGGTGTGATATAAGTCCTTTAAACTATAATTTTTATGAACTACATTTAGTTATGTTTTTAATATATAATATTATAAATAAATTCCATATCATAATAAATTCAATATATTTAAATTAAAAAAATTCAACATATTTTTAAATAAATACTTCCATCAAAATACCAGAAATATAAATAATGTTTTTTTAAAACTGTTGACAAATCATAAAAATGATGTAAATCCAAGAAAACTTGGATCGACATAATTATAGTATTATCCATTTGTTACAACAATAATCTTTCATCCATTTGTAGAACGTAGATCTAACTTACATTGAACAAGTCATATAAATTTATATAGTTCCAAAAATTAGATAAAATCTAAGAACACAAATCAATTTATGGTACCTAATTATCAGAAATAGGTATATTTCAATCATTGAATATTTAATCAATTTCATTCCCTTGATTATTTTTCATAATATTGTTCTTATTTAGGTGTACCTTCTTGTCATAAGATAAATATAAATCATTGTGTTCCCTTTTATTCCCCATTAAAATCTCTTTCTTATATGGGAATAAAGTAGAATAATTCCACTTAGAGTTAGTCTTGGATATATTTGACCTAACGTTATTATAATTAACCATAAGTACGAAAGGATTTTCATTATTTTTATGATTTTAAAATTTGAATGGTAGAGTGGGATGATATATGAAATAATTCAAAAAAAAATCTCTTGTTAAAAATCAAAACAAAGACATAAAATCTTTGAAGGAGTGATCCAAGGATTAGATTAGCATGAAATTCATTAAGAACATTAATAAAAAATATTTGGATTTCTAATGTATCCAATCATTTCAATTACACATGACCCCCACCCTCTCTATATTTTCACTGAAATAGTTTCTTGAATATGTAGAAGAAATTATCTCTATAATTGTTATAATAAAGATAACATTGATTTTTAAGTATGCTATAAGAATCCATTCTCTCATGATATTTAATGATTTAATCTGATCTAGTTGATGTAATCAATCCATGGCCCCATAGAGCCCCATCTATGTGTCTTTCGAAGATAGTGAGTTATCCATCCCTAACCTCCATAACATGTAGATCAATAGTTGGGATATCTAGAACAAAAATGTTCCATTAATGGTGTAATAAAATACAAAATCACTTATACCATTCCTAGAATTTACTACAAGTAAGGAAATTTTGTTTCTCCAAAGTTGATTAATGGGAATAATTTGGTCGATGAACTTTTCATTTGTCTATGATAATGTAAAATCGTATTATTTGAAAATCATTTGATTGCCAAAGTTATGGGGGTGAAATTATATTAATTATCTTATTCTTATCCCCCTATTTTATTAATTATCAGTATTCCCTTCCATTATACTCCGAATGTCTGGTCGCAAGGACATTAAAATGGAAATGATACATGACTTCCTTTTTATTGTAAAATGTATATATTTTTAATGTAATTTATTTTTAACATTAATATGTTCTATAGTTGATGAATCAAAACATAAAAACCTAAAATGAGTAATAAATTATTATAATTGAAGATAAATTTTAAGACATTATGAATATAAAATGTTAAAAATATTAATTATCACTAATTGGTCATTTATATGATAAAATATTATTAAAACATTATATGTAAAAAATTCATTTTTCACAAAAATATATTTATGACATCATCATGATATAGAAATGAAATTAATAATTTTAAAATAGTTATAGATTAAATATATATTTAAAAGTTAATGTAAATTATTTTAAAATTTTATGATTAATTTCATAAATAATGTCTTATTTTTTTGAAAAGAGATAATGTTTTACTCTAAATAATTGACTACATTTATTATTATTTAATTTAAATATATAAATGTTTAAATTGGTTTTTGGATTGGGTTTAAACTCACATTTATTTCTTTTGATTATTTTTAAACTAATAAATGTTATAAGGATCGATTTTAAAAATTATTCTAAAGTAATATAATTTTTATCCTAAATTGAATTTTTTTCTTAAAAATTAATTTTAATTGGGATTTGTGTACATATATTATATTTAATCTTTACGAATTTCAAAATTTATATTCTATAAATGATATTTCATATTTTGGATGTGATGCTTTGATTAATTTAAAAATGATTCACTTTATTTCTTAGTAAGGTAAATGAAATACCATTGTAAAAATTTGTCACTGATGTAACAAGTAAAAGGGAAAAGGGAGGTTAAACTATGAAATAATGATTCAAGTATTACTAAAAATAAATAAATATGATAGTTTTTGTAAGTTATAAATTTACTCTACCATATATTATAAATTTTACTATATTTTCTCCACTTTCATGGTGAAAAAAATATATTATATATAAAAGTTCATAATATTTAAAATATTTACACTCCTCTAACTTATAAAAGGTAACCTCATTTCTTGAATTGTTAAAATAATAATATTTTTTATCTACATGGAACATAAAGTAATGATAAATGAAAATCAACGTTCTTTATCATTGAGAAGGAGAATGAATTTTCATAGTAAAGAGTCTTCTTCTTGTATAAAAATGAAGTTAAAAATATCATTTTTTAAAATTATTAAATCTATACATAATTAAGTTTAATATTAATTTAGATTTCAGGTTTGTAGTTTTCCAGTAGACTTTATCTCTAAAGAAATAATAGATTTGGATTTTGGTCCCAACACTGTGGTTCATGACTGAAAATCAATTGTTATCAATGAGTACATATTTATTATCACTGAAAGAGAAAAAACATGACAACACAACACGATGGAGTTATGGTTACTACCATAATATATTTTTATGCAAGTACATCAGATAATAGACTGTGATTTGAAAATGTTGTTTATTATGGGGTCGTTGAAAAAAAATAATAGTATTTGATTATTAATCTCATGGAAGAGTCACTGTCACAACCCGCCTTCACCAAGATGGGAGAAGGGATAGTAGTTTTCCAGACCCTTCTGTCTTCAATTTGAAGGAGAGACAATGTTCCCCCAAGACCCACCTTCAATAGGTCTCGGAGTGGCGACTATCACCAAGGGTATGGAATCACACGCAAGATGGATGGCATTAACCATTTTCTTCAATAGGATCAGGAGATAAGATAGTAAATCCCAACAACACAGAAACTAAGGGTAAAAAGTAAGACAAAGAAAACAATTTACATATGCATGTTACAAAAGTAAATGCCACAAAGTATAAAGAGGCTACAAAGGTAAAGTACCAAAAGAACAGAAAAACAGCAAATGCAACTATCCCAACGCCCAAGCTAGTATGGCCCTGCATGATCCTTGAAATCCTCTTGGTATCCAAAAAGCAGTTTATATACCTAAGGTGAGAATACAAGTATACTCAGTAGGGAAAACAAAATATTCTCGTGCACAAGTGGGGAGGAATTCTAATTACCTATGATAAAAGATACAACCAAAGCACCTAGCAAGGAAAACTATCCATAAAAGCCTCACCAAGGCACACTCCCTAAATAACACAAGTCAATTAATGTATAGTAATAGTACATCGATCTTTGGGTACCCCGCCCCACTTTCCCACTGGTTATTGAAGACATCCTACGCATCAAACCAATCTCTCCATTCTCATCGCATTCCCCCTACCACACCCTGCCTGCACACACCTGGGCCACTACCACACATCCTGCCCACAAACACGTGGTCCACTACCACACATGTTTCCCACAAAAACTTAGGCCAAAACCATCACGTGTAACCACACCCGCAAACACCTGGGCTAGAACAACCACTGCCACACCCAAAGACACCTGGGCCTCTTCTCGAAGACTCTTGAGAATCAACATACCCGCACACACCTGGGCTAGAACAACCACATCTACCCTGCCCGATTAATCTTGGGCTATAATGGACCTCAACCCTTACAGCCTACCTGAAGAGTCTTGGGGTATTCGGGAAAGGGAGCCGAAAATGATCTAATAACTAGCCACTCATAGGAGTGTTGGAAAAAACACCCTCCCCCATAAAATGGGGGTGTTCGGAACTAAGTGACCAACATGGGTGGAGCGCGAATGAGAAACATAAGAACTATAATTATATGTATAGGTAACAAGCACTCATCCCATCCTAGGGTTTCTGAAGAAAACCTAATCAAAAACACCCTCTTACTATTCAATCATAATAGAAAGGCATATCACTCAAGGCCAAGTCAAAACACATTCCCAAAACCAATTCCCCTTTTAACTCATTCTTGTTTTCTGGTTCAAGTGATCCCATTTAGATGAATTCTGCACTAATGGGAAACTAACAGGCATAATCACAAGCTAGAGAAAGATAAACAGCCAAAAAACAATTTAAGCATTCACGCCAAGTTCTCTTGTGAAGTCGCAACAACAAAGGGATCAGTGATATCCCTTGAAGTACTATAACCAAACCAAACGTCGAGATACAGCCCCACACCAAATCAAATTCACAACCTACCACCATGCCACAACAGATGATCCCATACCCACACACATCACCCCATGAAAATCAAACAGTACAACACACCTACTACCAAAACACAGTAGTGAAACTTCCATGTTCAAACACAACATTTTCTAAGTTTTCTTCTTTCTGTTTGGTAAACCGAGGTTATCACATAAGGTTTGTTGTTCACAGGACATTAATTTAATCAGATGAGTTTATATGATTATCCAAATTTCCTATTTTGGAGTCATTTAATAATTATTAATGACAGTGGTTCATTAATGGACAAAGAAATAACACCAACGGCCATGATTTTTAGTGGGCATAGGCCCGCACAATTTACAATATACACAATCGAGGGAAAGGAAAAGCAGCAGAACATCGATCACACCCCACCTTCATTCATTAAAGTATTTTTGTTATCTTCATTAACATTTGGTGTCATCCATCCCACAGAAATAATAGAGCACCCACCTCGAATGATACACAGTAATGAGAGACGAGGGAAAATCCCAACCTGGATGATCAAGGATCGAAGTTATTCTCCACGCGCCAAGAACTGGGGATGCACGACATATAGGGGAGGAGTGTCGGGGACCCCATGGGTGAGTGGAAAGGCTCTGGCACAGGCACACCACTTGCCTCGGGAAGGGGAACTCCAAATATACAAGGATGAAAAAGGAGACCAACCAAGAGAATGAATAAGAAGGAATTCCCGTGCGATATATAGATGAGATCCCATTGTTACGAGATATGGAATTTTGAATGGCTATAATGTCGAATTGTCGTTTCACCATGCAGTTGGGCACATACGCATGATGGAATGAATTGTAATTTAACAAATCTCCTCAGAGGTGTGGTCACAAAGGCTATACGTTGAATAATTTTATTTAACCATATGGAAAAGAATAACAGGGGCAGATCTGGACGGTACAGGGAAGGGCATTACACTGAGGAAAAACTACACATTTTGGTAAGTTGAGGGTTTCTCGTCCCTTGGGGGATTTTAGATAATATTTATGGTCTTTAAATAGCCTTTAAAGGGGGAAGTAAATCATCTTTATGTTAAAAGATATGTTGTAGAAGTGAAAAAGTCAAGAACTGGAAAAGAACGTGGTGAGGAAATAGTGCCACCGTTACAGGGCCACTGTTTCAGTGGAGCCTTGTTTTGGAAATGTATTGGAACATGTGGGTCTGGGCCATTACAACAGATATTCTCAAACTATTCTGGCCCTCGAGAATCAAAACTAGACCAGAAGAATGAGGGGTTTCGAACAACCACCTCGAAAGATACCTCTCAGGAGTAAACCTCATCAACATCTAGGAACACCCCCTTAAGTAACCAATAAATATTCTAAGGTCATACTATCCAGTCATATGGGTTACTGAGTTTCTTCCCCCATGTCAAGATACTATCTGCTTTGGTTTGCACTGAATCACACGCACGAGTTTAATCACATCCACCTTAATGCGTCCTGATTAGGGATCAGTTCCTCCCCTCCCCACAGTCAGGACTCTTTACACACATTTAGAGAATAAGGAAAAATGCATGTTCCATAGTTAAAAAGGTAAAGCGTTTCATCACAAACAAGTAAAAACAAAACAGAACAAAAATCAAAATAGCTCTGGTTTCTGGGCGTTCATTTGCGCCTCCCATTCCCAGGTATTTTCCTCGAGGCCACCATGCCTCCACAACACACGAACCAAAGGAATGGTCCATCCACAAAGCATCTTCTCCCCACTATCCTCTATTCTCACTGATCTTTCTAAAAAAGTCACATCATCCTCGATATCCAGCCTTCCCCAGTGGAGGTTGTGTGAATCTTTATGTAGATATCGTCGGAGATAAGACACACGAAAGACATTAGGTATTCTTAGTAGCAGTGGTGGTAGCACTAGCGGATAATCCACTTCACCGACCCGCCGCATCACTTCGAACGGTCCAACGAACCTGGGAGAAAGCTTAGTCCCACTACCAAACCAATGTTTCCCATTCCAAGGGAAGACCTTCAATAACATGGGGTCCCCAACCTCGAACTCCAAGGGCCTCCTCCTGTTATCGGCATATGATTTCGTCCAGTCATGAGCCGCCTTCATCCTTTCACGTATAAGTTGAACCTTCTCTATCATGCTCTACACCACCTCCAGGCCAAGAACACCTGCTTCCCCAACCTCGGTCCATCACACGGGTGAGCGACATGGTCTTCCATTCAAAGCATAGAACGGAGCCATGCCAATGGTATAGTGATGGATATTATTTTAGGAAAACTCTACCAGAGGCAAGTGTCGCACCCATGATCCCCTAAAGTCTAGAATACATGATCATAACATATCCACCAACATCTGGATAGTGCGCTCTATCTGTCCATCTGTCTGGGGATGGAAAACAATGCTAAGACGTAGATGGGTTCCAAAAGCATGCTGTAATCCTCTCCAGACTCCTCAGTTAAACCATGCATCCCTATCAGAGACTATGGACCTAGTAACCCCATTCAACCTCACCACCTCATCCACGAACCTCCCTGCTAAAGCATCCACCGCAGCAAACTCCTTTTTTTCTAGGAAGTGTGCTGATTTCGTTAGTCGGTCCACCACTACCCTGATAGTATCAAAAAGCCCTTGAACTCTGGGTAGTCCCAGGATGAAATCCATCGAGCTATCATCCCACTTCCACTCAGGGACGTCAAAAGGATGCAACAAACCACCTGGAACATGGTTCTCAACCTTCACCTGCTGACACACTAGGCACCTAGCCATGAACGCTTCCACCGCCTGCTTTACCCTGGGCGACAAAAACTGACTCCTCAAATCCAGGTACATCTTGGAAACTTCTAGGTGCACTACTGGGGGTGAGCTATGGAACTCACCATGAACCCTTTCGTGCATCGTCTCTGGGACAAACATCTTCCCTCAAAAAAGAATCTGATTCTGACCATTCTCCGTCCACCCCTCCAGGGAATTGCCTTGGTTAAGGCGGTCACACATCACTTCACATTTTTAGTCTCCCCCTTGAGAATCCCCTACCTGCCGCAATGGAGAAGACTGCACTTTCATCTTATATAGGCAACCTCTACCACCATCCATCCTTGCATCCAGGTGTAGGGAAGCCAACTCCTCCATCACCTTCCAAGCATTTGCCGACTCTCAAACTACATCATTCTACGACTTCCTACTCAAGGCATCAGCTACCACATTACCTTTTCCTAAGGTGTAGGAAATCTCGAAGTCGTCATCCTAATGTAATTCCATACACCTTCTCTGCCATAAGATTAGGTCCCGCTGGGATAAGATATACTTTAAGCTTTTATGATTCGTGAAGACCATGAAGCTTTCCCCGATGAGGTAATGCCACCACAACTTTAGTGAAAAAATGACCACTGGAATCTCCAGGTTCTGGGTGGCGTAATTACACTCATGAGGAAATAACTATCTAGACCCATAAGAGATAAACCCTTGTTGTTGTATCAGCACACACCCGAGGCCTTGTCTTGAAGCATTAAAGAATACATCATATGTCGCCCCTTCTTCTGGATACCTCATCACTGGGGCACTTACCAAATTCTCCTTCAGATAGCTGAATGCTGCCTCGCACTTCACATTACATGCAAAAGCTTGGTCCTTCTTGGTTAAGGCTGTCAAATGTACTATAGTTCGGGAGAAGTTTGGCACAAATATCAGATATTAGCTAGCTAGTCCAAGGAAACTACGAACTTTTTCCACGTTCTTGGGGTTTCCCCAAGAAACAACCACTCTGACCTTCGATGGGTCCACCGCTATTCCCTACCCAGATACCATGTGCCCAAGGAAGTGCACTTCTTGCATCTAGAACTTGCACTTGGACAACTTCCCATAGAGTTGGTGCTGTTAGAGGACCTCTAAAACCGTTCTCAGGTGCTCAACGAGATCCTCCTCTGATCTTGAGTAGATCAGAATGTCATCAATAAACACGACTATGATCCGATCCAATTATTCTCGGAAGACGGATCTCATGAGTCCCATGAACACAGATGGTGCATTCATAATGCTGAACGACATGACCTCAAACTCAAAGTCTCCATATCTGCACATGAAGGCAGTCTTTGAGATGTCACCCTCCTTCACCCTCATCTGGTGATCTCCAGACCATAGATCGATCTTATAGAACAACCCTGCTGCCCTCAACTAGTCAAAGAGATCATATATCCTCAGAAGAGGGTAGCGATTCTTCACCATCACCTGATTCAGTCTCTTGTAGTCTATCCATAGCCTGAGACAACCATCTGCCTTCTTTGCGAACACAACTGGAGCACCCCATGGTGACGCAGATGGTCAAAGAAAAACCCTTCTTCATCAGATCGTCAATCTGAATATGTAACTCTCGTAACTCAGATGGTCCCATATGGTAGAGGGGCCATCGAAATCGGATAAGCACGAGGTTGCAAGTCTATCCCGAAATCAACGTCACGTCGATGGGGTAGAGTCGCCACCTCTTTTGGGAAGATTTCCATAAACTCACTAATGACCCCTAGAACTTCCACCATTTTTTCTTCCACCAACTCCACTAATAGCTCATCTTACAAGGAAAGGGGGAGATCCTCTCACCTGCTGCTTTTCTAGTAACCCCGCTCGCTGATGAATGTTATACATCGGCTTCCCAAATATAAAAACATGACCCTTCTTCAGAAGCAGTCAATGACGGAACATACAAAGAACATCCTTTCAATGCATAGGATGACATCGTAGGGATGTATCTGAAATAGTATAAGATCCTTGATAGACTGATGTGGCCCTATCATCAGTTTACACCCTCGAAAAACATAACAAAAGTTGGTCTGACCTCTGACTGGTGTACTCAACATGAGGGGCACTGGAAGTCTCTCAGCATCTAGAACCAGATCAAGGACCAGACTGGGCACAACAAAGGAGTGAAAAGCTCATATATCAAACAAGGCATATGAAAGAGTACTAAACAAGCTGATCGTACCTTGAATGACTTCTAGACCTACTGGAGCTGCTGCCTCTGCAGTGTGTAACAGCCCACGCCAAGCTCCCCTGCCCCTCAGCTCTCAGCCACCTCCCCGGCCGCACCCTAGCCGATGTCCCTAAGGTGCGCCCTGAGGTCGGCCTCCTCCGGCGATGTCTTCCCTCAGAAGAGCGGGAGCCCTCTGCCCCTCCGGCTGCTGTTGAAATGGTCTAGCTGGAAACTACTGTTGTTGAGGTGGGTGTTGAACCTGCCCACCACTGCCGTACAACACCCTACCCGGGCACTGATTTGAAAGGTTCCCAAGGCTTCCAAAGATGAAGCATCTCATCCCTTGTCCTGAATGAAAAGGGCGAGGGTCGGGTGATCGGAACTGGAACTACTGAGGCCTGCTTCTTGCTGGTCGAAACCTAGAGGGCCCTGATGTTGGAGGCCTACTATTGACGGACTTCCCCATAGACGAGCCCAACTGGATACCCTCTCATGATACACCTCCTAGTGTGTGCATCCTTTCCACCACTTCATCCTTCTTCTGGACCTCCTAGTACGTCAGAAGGGTGAAGGGAGTAACAATATAATGGAGAGAAGGCCGAAGTGCCTCCTCCAAACGTCTCTCCCGAGACTCCTCATCCAGAAAGAGGCCCAGAGCGAAGTAGAGGAGATCCTTGAACTTGATCCCCATCTCTCTCATTGAAATACTCCCATGCTGGAGGGATAGTAGTTCCTGCCACTTCTTAGCCTTCTTCGTGGAAGAGAGGAATTTCATCCGAAACTCCTTCTCAAAGTCAGCGCACGTGACCTCAGCCTCCCTCTTCTCCACAAGGTAAAGCATCCACCACTGACGCAGTGCTCCATGCATCTGGCTCACAGCCAGAGGAATCCTGTACTCCGTCAGAGCCCGGATAACGCTGAAAGCTATAACCAGCTCTTCTAGCCATCTCTCTGTATCCATGTCTGAGATGTTGCCTTCATACATCTCAAGGGTCTACCGCTTAAAGTCTCAAAGTGTCTTCTTCCACTTATTATCCTCCTCCTCTTGGTCAGACCTTTGTTGATCAGCCATGTCACCCTCTTGGGCCTCGATCGCCTGCACTACTCGTGGTCGTCTCCTACGTTCCATAGCTGCAAGGTAAACAAAGAATGCTTAAGCCCAAGTAGTGTAGAATATTGTTCTTGAACTTTTATAGACTTATTAATCATTTTATATCCCAATATACCCATAAAACACAAGAACACAAGTCATTATGATGCATTTACCTTCCCTAGGGTCTCTACCCTGCAATCAGTTTAGCCTTACTTGGCTATTTGGTAGGCCCAGAGTCCTTACATCGGATCACGGGGGGGCCCTAAAATCCTGTTCCCTATCCGGTATTCCCTAGCATATTTCACGCACTAAGACCACCCAACATTGTTTCCCTACCATACCATGCAGTACTCAATGTGGCTAACTCCAAACTCCATCCTATCTCTCACCTTCCCTCTAATACAACATTTTCATGACCCACCTTCACCCAGATGTCAGAAGGGACAACAGATTGCCAGACCCTTCCTCCTTCAACTTGATGTAGGAAGGGTCTGGCAATCTGTCGTCCCATCTCTCATCTTGGTGAAGGTGGGTCATGACAGTCACGATGATGAAATTATAGTTTTTTGGATTTTAGGATGTGGAATGGAACATTTATTGATGATTTTGGATTTTGAGTAATTGATATCACTTAAATTATTGCTACAGATGAACCATATGTACTAGCATCAATGGAGAAACATGTTTTTTATGTCAAAGAACATATTTGGCCAGAATTTGGTGTCATTATTAATGTAATTATATGACCTATTTTTCATGTTGGTGATTATGGAATTCAAACCATCCCTATTACCAGTGGAAACGATCCATTTATTACTTTTGATGAATCGAATAGCTCAATTTCCAGGGTTGACTGTGAACCTGAAGTTGTGGTCGGAAATATATAGAATCATCCATCCATGTTCTCAATTATGTTGGTTTTTCTCGACTTGGGTTATTAAGGTTGGTACTATTAAAAATGATTTAAAATTTATTACAAAATTTATTGTATCTGACTATACTTTTATGTTAATTTTCAATGTTTATTGGTTGCAATTTTATTGAATTTCATTTTCTAATTTGGAATTGAACTGTATTAAAACCTACGAAACCAACAATTCTAACCTGGTGAACATTACAATGCTTTATTGACCATGTATAAAATTAGTTTAACTCTATTACCTCCATTTAAAATTTCAACAGATAATGAACATGATGGTTTGTATTCTTTTTCAAAACATGAATAAAAACCTATATTATCTACGTGGGCTAAAGAATTTAAATTTTTCCTTAATTTTAAAAAGTTATTTACCACTTATAAATCTGGAAATATCTTACTCTTGTTCATATATATATATATATATCATAACTTCATAATTTATATAGGGTTTAATCAATCATAATAAATGCCTATCTAAATTTTCTAGAGGCATAATTTAGTATGCTCCATCTCTGGATTTATGAGTGAAATGAAGCCTCAGAATGAATGTTCTATAATTTTAATAGACTAATGAAATTAGTAAATAACTATCCTACTGAAAATTAAACTCCTTTATTACATCTTGTATAATTTATTGAATTCATTTTATATCCATTCAAGCTCACCAAAAACAATGGATAATTAAATTATCAATGAACCCCCTCTTCCCTCTCATATTTTTTTTGCATTAAACAATAGTTATCCTTTTCTAATTAATTCAAAATTTGTTTAAAAAGTATGAAATGAAACCAATCAGAGAGATGTGACAAAACAATATGATGGGAAATAATCATAGCATTGCTGAGATGAGTGTTCCACCACCAGTGTCAGTAGTGAGAATTTTATTTCAAATATATATATATATATATATATTATATATAATTTCATGTGATTAGTTTTGTTTGAATTTTTTTTCATGATCTACCTAATAGGAAAAAATTATTTGATAATCATCCTAGTAGTGGTCCCAATACTCTTGGTGTTAATATAGGGGGTGGTATGAGAGCTAGGTGATCAGGTCGGCATACCCGATTAGACCCTACCCCTCCCACTAACATACCTTCTATCCAATATTCTGATCTGGATGCATCGTTTTGGACACACATGATATTTATGCCTCCCATGTTTTCATCACCCTTTAAATCTGAGTATCCTCACCCGACTTTACCAAATCCAATGATGATTTCCATTCCTCTTCAAGCATTCATCCATCCACATGTGCCGTCTTTTTCTACTTATACTTCCATATCTCTGTGATTCTATATTCCATCTTCTTCGACTCCTTCTACACCATAGGTTTTTCTTGTAGAGGATACACTAGGACCCACTCCACCAGTATAATGTGTTACTTCAGTTTCTGTGAATCCAGTGATGCCCAATGATCAGACTTCCATAAGAATATTTATATAACCCAAAAAGTTGTTATACAATTATTTATTTTCATTATAACATGTGTTGATAAAATATTTGTTTTTATTCGAAAACAGATACATATATTGACAGCAGGTAGGGGTTGGGGAGTACACACATGCATGCAGTGTGGAACTGCAACACTCTATTTCTGGTGGACCACAATAAAGAAAATAATTTTTTTGAAAAAACAGGGCCGCAATGTCATAGTTTTTTGGATACACATTCCAAATACTCCAACATCCTTCCTTTCAACTTTCTCCCATGGAGACAGTTTCAAAATGAAGTGAAGTATAATTCTTAGGTAGAGACATGGGTAAAAAATTATATTTTATTTAATGAATTATAATATTTTTTTATTTCTGTGAGTTAATATTTTATTGTCAACTTCCGTTTAATTTCCGGTATGGTGAGTGTGCACGACCAGCATGTCCAAAGGATTTAGGTGAGCTTTGGATAGACTATAAGCCTGAGTTGTATATTGACTGGAATGATAGAGTTTGCATTGAGTTTGATGTGGTACATGTTGGGGATGATTTTCTTATTGGACAATATCGATATAAGATTACTCATTGGATAACTATCCAGTTTAATCTATTAATCACATGTGAGGTATTTAAATTTAAATTTTCATGTCTTGAATTAATTCTATTTTTGTATTATTGAATATTATTTATGAATCATCTAGAATAAATAAAAAAACATTGATTCTAAAAATACCTCCACACATTGGGATGTAAAACAATGTCATATCTTGATAAGAATTAGGTATGACAGTTTTTTATAATTGTTCTTTACGAATTTCACATTCTATTATTTCCTATAAAATTTATTCGATTGCTAATGTTTTCATATAATTTTCATTATAAAATTAATTATTTTTAATCTATTTTTAATTACCATTTCCTATATTAAATGTCATTTTAGCATAAAAAAATTCTTATTGAAGGACGTGTGCCTCTAGAAAATCATTATTTTTTCTCGAGTAGGTGAAAAAATGATAGAAGTACGGTTAAAGATATTCATTAGTAGAAGATTGATTGTTTTATGTTGTTGATTTCAAATTTCAATATCTATTTTGAAACTTAAAAATATATTTATATTTGTAACAGTATTCTTTAGAGGATACTGATGCTAGGGAACCTAACAATTTTGGGCCAATTAATCACTAACATTAGGAGTTGGGAGATGGGAACCCTAAAAGAGTACACTGTCGACCTAGGAAGAGTACAGTCTGAATGAGGTTTTTGATCTCCTTAGGTATGAGTTGTAGTGCCACCGTATTCTATAAGATTAAGGCACTTGATGAACATGATGAATAAAGGTCCACAGAGATGGAAGAATAGTCTTCTAGGGAAACACTGCATTTATGAAACTGGTGGAAGTCTTACATCCAACCCTTTGACTAGAGGACATAACATCTTGGGATAAATATATTTCATTGATGAGTTCTATATATGGTGAACCAGGTGGTAGTTATTTTGGTGTTCAAGAAGATGTTGTTCCTGGCGATGACGATAGTATGGAGGAGGCCTAGGTGGAGGAGGAGGGCATGGATGATAGATTGATCCATCACATTTTTGACTGATATTACTGACATTTGATATTTGGTGATTTATTATTATTGAATATATGTTTGATTAGGTAGGTCTCATTATCTTATTTCTTTTTCTATAAACAATAATACATGACTTGATTGTTTGCTGTGAATGAATATATATGAGATTGATTCACCCCTATCATGGACACCCCAACCCCCTTGGATAGCACCCACCCATTGACACCTTTACCATCGTGGAAACCCCCCATTGGATCGCCCCCTAGAAACCCCCACCCCCTGGACACCCCCACCCTTGGAAAATACCTACCGCCTTGACACCCCTCACCACCCATGGAAAACCCCCCAATAAACACCCCCACCTCGTGGACAGCCCGCCACCCCTAGAACCCAACCCACCCCCTAGACACCCCATCCCCTTGGACATCCCCCACCCACCCTGGAGAACCCCACCCCTGGACCTCCGCACCCCCTTGGACATCCTCTACCCCTGGGACACCCCCACCCCTAGAGATCCCCACACCCCAGACACCCCCGGTCCCTTAGACAAACCCCCTAGATACCCCCACCCCTAGACATCCCAACCCCTGGACACCCCCACCCCTGGACACCACCACCCCTGGACACCCCCACCGCCTTGGACACCCCCAACCCCTAGGAAAACCCAACTTGCACGACAACCCACTTCCAAGACACTACCACCCCCTTGGAACCCCCCACCCCTTAGACACCCCGACCCCCCAGACACCGCTACCTCTATGGACAGCTCCCACCCCTAGATAGCCCCCGCCCCTTGGACACCCCCAAAACGTGGACACCCCCACCCCCTGGACACCCCCACCCCTGGACACCCCCACCCCCTGGACACCCCCAGCCATGGAAACCCCACCGCTAGACACCCCCACCCACATGAACAACCCCCACCCACCCTCCCCGCCCCCAAGGATAGCACCCTGGACACCCCCAACCCCCTGGAAACCCCCCCCCCTTAACATCCCTACCCCAATGGACAACCCAACCCCCTTGGAGATCCCCCCACCACCATGGACAGACCCAACCCCCTTGGAATGCCCCACCCCTAAACAACCCCCATCCCTAGATACCCCACCCCATTAGGGAGCCCCCCACCACACACCTCCTTGTACTCCCCACCCCCTGGACAACCCACTCACCCCATGGACACATCCACCCCCTTGGACACCCCACCCCCTTGGACCCCCCCCCCCCCAACATCACCCTAGACACCCCCAACCCCTAGAAATACCACCCCCTGGACACTCCCCACATCATTGAATAGCCCCCACCCCCTTGGGCAGCCTCCACCCCCTTGGACACCCTCATATTCTAAATTCAATTTTGAATGAAATATTCTATATGTGTTATATGTAATTAAATTTTGTATGTAATGAATTATTAATTGAATACATTTTCATAATTCATTATGTAATTCTTAATTCATTTTGAATGTGTTATTCATTCATAATTCAGAGGTATTCAATTGACGAAATTCTTTATTGCATTGGGGAATTGTGTTCTCAATTGAATTCTCAATTGAATTCTCAATTGGCAAGTGCACATCGGATTACAGAGGGGGTGGTAGGATGTCCTGCTACTAAAATTATAGCAAGGCTATACCTCTAGTTATAAACTGTTGGTATATATGGGATAATTAACTTTATACCAATAATTTACATAAAACCATTGGAACCAAATATACCAATGGGTTGTAAACCATTTTTATAGACCCTATAATCAGTCTTTACAAATAGTTTTATGCAAACCATTAGTAAAGTATTATTCCAAATGTTCTGAAACTATTGGATTAGATCTGAAATTCTTTAATCTTCAAAGGGTTTCAACTATTTGTATGAAGATAAACCAATGGCTAACTGAACCCATTGGTATAATGTTAATTCTAGTGACATATACCAATAGTTATCCTATAACCGTTCATATATATCTATCCCCATGACTAAGTAGCCAGCGGTTTAAGAAAGCATTAATATAGTTTATACCAATGGGTTTCCGACATTTCCCAATGGTTTGAAATTGTTGGTATAAGTCATGTTTCCAACAATTTTTATTTTGTACATATGATCTATGTATTAGTAAATCAATCAAAATAAAGAAAAATGAATAACTAATTGAATAAGTCATGGTAAAAAATAAAAAAAAATAGAATAATAAACTAGAAAATAATTCCCATTAATGAAAATTATTAGTATATTTTTACTATTAACCAAGATAAAGAATGTGAGTGACGTGTGAAACTCAATATAAGATATCATCCATTAAAAAAATCTTTTAAAATTTTCATTCGAATACTTTTTATTCTGAGTATATATTATCCTAAATGTTTCAGTAAAATGTTTATTTATGATTCAATGGTTTATAATGATTATTTTTCACTATATTAGAATTTATTCACAATGTTTTACTAAAAATGAATGATTTTATTATTTTTTATAGAGGAAACTTTACTTAAAAAACAACATTTTAATTCATTTCAAGATGATTTTTATTAGTATTTTTCATCTCAGGCATATTCTAAATATTTTTTATAAATGTTTTATGTGGATGTAAATTAATTAGGATATAAATATTATAGTAGTATTTACTTTCATTAATGGCATTAAAATGAGATATTTTTATTATATTTTATATGGAATGTTTTGACTTTCATTGCAAAATGGAATAACTAATATTCTATTTCAACATATATGACATCAATGGCCAATCCTACTACCATAAAAATTATTCTATTTTTGGATTGCGTTAAAATATTTCATGTTTTCATAAAAAAATAACCATATTTCCAAAGTCTTGGGCATGTTGATTTTGAATAATGTCTTTTAAAAGGAAAGGTTATCTATATATATGAATGTTTTTTTTTGCATGGGGTCAAAATAGTTTTTAAAATTATTTATGAATAAAATGTGAAAGAATAAAAATTTTCATTCATTATATTTTACTAGAGAATTATATATGTGAAATGGTATTGCAAGATATAGCTTATACAATAGATTGAGCCCCATTATAAGTCATCAAGGTGGGTATTCCTGATATAGATTATAGGATGAGTTATCCCCACCATAGATCCCTAATTCATTGGGTAATGTTAATTTTCATCAATACAATGATGGATGGAGATAACCAATCTGGTTTCTCCTATGGATTTAACTTGGATACAACAAATTTTAACAGCTAATTAAAAGGATTTATACATTTGATTCTATAACTCACATAAACCAATGTTTTATTCATTTACTATGAGTTTTATAGATTCATTGGATAAAAAATTCATGTTTTTTATATGAAAATTATTTACTTCATATGATAAAAAAAATTTAAGAATTTTATTGGTTTTCTTCTTTTTTAATTGAATAACAATTTACTTCTTTTTATGAAACTAACAAATCTATTTTTACACATACTACATTTAAAAAAAATCACAGGGTTAATGATGGGTATGAGAAAAGAAGAATCCATGTTTAATGTCTTGAAAAATTTTCATGAAAATAAAACATGTTTATTTAAAAAAAATATATTTTGGTAAAAATGTATACAGATCAGAAGAGACTACATTATAATGTTTTTCTATATATATTTTATTATCTAATTCTCTAAATTTATAAACCGTAACGTTCCCTATGAATGAATGAAAATTAAATCTAGGAAAAAACATAGGATTACGTAATATTTACGTTCAGGTCCTTATAGTTGGTAACCTAGTTGGGTTTGAGTAAATTTTCAGATTATGATGTTATTATGTGAGATTAACATAAGAGTTATGTCTACCATATTTTGTTAATAAGTCTAGTATTAATCATAATTTCAAAAGAATAATTTTTTAAGGTTTTAAATAATGGGATTTTATTGTGTTTAATGATAATGTAGGATATGTTTTATTAGTTTGAGGTATATGTAACCCTAAGGTATAACATAAAATATTATTTCAAAAGGGTACTATTAAATTTATGGGGATGTAACTGAAAATTTTTCGGATAACATTTCAAGTTAAAAAATTATATAATATTCAAATTATTACTGTTATTTTGGATGATTTGAAGGTTAATGTGTTATTGAAATTTAATGGGTTTTTTCTTCACAATGATTATTTTAATTGTTACCGGAAATAATTAATTTCATGTATTTTTGGTAAACTTTTCTAAAGATTAATGATTTTTTTTCATGTTGAAAGTTGTAGGATCTCACACAACCCTTTTATTACTTCTATATGATTTTATCATCATTATCAAATAAAAAATCATGTTCAAGTGGATTTAAAATAATTTTGACCATCCAAATTACCTATAAGAAATTATTAGATCTTTCTAAAAACATTTATTTTCTCCAATATTATATAGATATTTGTATTTATTTTATTTTATTTCAACATCTCAAGTGATCTTTTTTCCTTCAAAAAGGGAAATACCACCATGGAATTAACTATTTTTTTCTAGAGATATGGACTACATATTCTAAGATAAAAGTAATGTCAACAACTTAATAGAAGACCTTGATGTATGGATTCTTTGTTTGAATTTTCATATTATGACATTAGTATAAATATTGATTGATTAAATATTTAAAAATAAAAAATACATCTTTCATATCAATGAATTAGATTAAAAAAAAATCTTTTAAGGTTTAATAAAGAAGCTGACTGAAGGATGTATTTATCAATGATATTTTTTCATAATCAATTAATTATGATAATTATCAAAAATATCTACTGTATATATATTTTATAAAATAAATAATATGTCAGGTGGAATCGATTCCATTGGAAATAGTTTTAGTGAAAAGGTGATAACTTTTTGAGACTTTAATTTAATGAAGTATATTAAAGAGATAATAATACCTTTGAGTTAACATGTACATGATGATGGTCAATTAAGATTATTTTATTTTATAGAAATTGATGTTATTTTTACAACTGTTACATAAATTTTGGTTAACATAATAGGAACTATATTTATACATGATTATTTAAAAGGAAAACATGTCACATTTAGAAAGGATTGAAGGCATAAAACCCCAACCAAATGGAGACCCAGGTTTAATAACAAACACTGGATTTCATATTCTCCTAGTAATTACGAAAGTATGTAAATAAATTGATAGATATATATTATGTTGATATTGTGAACATATGTTTTATATTATTCATTACCATGGGGATAAAAAGTTATTTGGTTGTTAAGTGATTAAGGTTAGTTCAAAATAATATGACCGTATTTTGGAGAATATTATATCATTAAGGTAAAAAAAATATTTTGGAATTTTATTTGTGGATAAAAGGATGAATTATATTAAAGAAGAATAATTTATTTTAATGTTACTTTGTCCTTGTTCATTTCATTTGAAGACATGATTAGTATATCTTGGACATTAAATAACTATGTCATACACATTTTTGGTATGATACATTAATAGTGATTGATATTTTTAAAAGGTAAATTCGGTTCGAATATGTGATCAAATCATTCAAATATTCTGGTTTCAGTCTATGTTTGTAAGATTTTAAATAATTTTAACTACAATTATTTATATAATGATTTAGTTTGAACATAGGGAAATTCTGTGGAATTTTGTAGATTATTGTACTATTTTTTTATACGATGGTTTATCCATTTAATTAATTATATTACCTTCTTCTAAACATTTAGGATTTGGTTAACACCTAAAGATAAGATGTATATATTTTTATCCTTACATGGAATTTATGATCAATTAGAAGTTTATTTTAGTTCTGAAGCATAAAAGAATATATTGACGCTACTATAAAATTGGTATGTAATAGCGTTTTAATTTATCATTGCAAAAATAAAATGTTAATAAATGGAATATTAATCAGCGTTAACAAAAGAAATGATAAATTAAACCCTTTATCAGTGATTTTATTTTAGTGCTAATAATTGAGGGCTTTATCAGTGCTTTATTATTAGCGATGATAAATGGTATCCTTTATTAGTGCTATAGTTTTAGTTATAATAAAGCATATCCATTATCAATGGTTTATTTTTAATGAGGATAAAGAGTACGCCTTTTCATTGATTTATGTTTATCGTTGTTAAATATTTCTTTCATCAACACATTTTTAGTGTTGATAAAACGAAATAATGAAATAAAATAAAATTAAAGAATGTGTTTATTAAAATAAATATTATTATTTTTATTAAATAATAATAATTGTTAAAAATGAGTTAATTCAATATACATTATTAAATATTAGACATTTTATTAATTTAATTATTATGATAATTAATTTTATTAAATTGTATATATTAAATATAAAGATATACTTTGATTTATTTAAATATGATTATATATTAAAAAGTATTTATGCACTTTATATTAAATTTTCATATATTTATTGAATGATGCTGTATAATTAAAAATTAACATGACTGAAATATATTGACTAATTCCATAGTACTCGACGTAAAATTGAGTGTTGTTTTATTTATCAATTTTAAATAGATCAAATGTGTGTTATATTAATTTCACGAATACATATAATTAATGCATTTTTATATAAAATAGGAAAACACACAGAACATGTCCATTTTTTTCAATATTGTTAAAGTGTACATATATTTATAAATTATTTAATTTAACACATTTTGTACATATATGCATGCACTCAAAACTAGATATTCATTAATATCAGAAAAAATATATTTTGAAAAAAGTATTTATAATTAAATATATTTAAAAAAATATATATTTATAATTATAAACTAATAAATATTTTTCATAGTATATATGAAATTATATAAAAATAATTATGAATATTAGATTAGTTATTTAAATTAGAATAAATTTACTTAAATAATGATTAAATTTTCTAAATTTATATTATATTTATTTAATAAATATAAATTTTTATAATTATATAAATATATATTGATATAAAACATATTTTTTAAAAATATTTCTATAATTATAAATAACTAATTATAAAATTATAATAAATATATTTTAAATAGAATATATATACTATATTTATATTTATAAATATTTATTATCTTATTATAAACATTTAAAAAATTATATATAATTATAATTTTAAATACTTTATCATTGCTTCAGTGATAAGTGATGATAAAATAATCATTATCAATAATTTTTTCACACAGATAAATAAGAGGATTTATCAATGCTAAAAATGCACTGACAAATTAACATTTATCAGCACTATAAATTTAGCACTGATAAATTATCCTTTTATTTATAATTATCTTTTAAGAACTGATAAAAGTATCGTGATCTATTTAAAAAAACCCTTACCATTTGCGAACCTGTCGCGAAATAGAATCCATTCACTAAAGACCCCTACTGCATGTTCTCCTCCTTGATGAATCATAGGATGAATCCCACCACTCGACAACCTCCAAACATCTTGTCTGAAATCCGAAGAGGATCTTGGGTTTTCTTCAACCAATCGTGGTAGTCCTTCCAATGTCTTTTTGTATTTTTTGTTATGGTTTTGTTTTCTTCTTTAATGATTGGTTTATGACAGGTTGTTTATGATTTTTTTGTGATCTGTTGTTTAAGGAATGATTTGTGGTCCATTGTTTATTATTTTTTTTGTGATACATTTCTTATGGAATGATTTTTAGTCTGTTGATTATATTGACTACTAATGTATGATTCGTTGTTTATATTTGACATAGAAACTTGGATTTATTCATTATTTTCTTACTGTTATGTTTTATATATTCTTACTAAATAATGCCTTTCATATTTGTATATAAATGTGTAGAAATTTTCATGTATATTATTGTTTATTTACGTCTAATTTGAGGAACATTGGTGATTCCCTAATGATGTATATGTCGACACCTTTCATGGACACTTCAGTGGACATGTTGCTTTAGATTCTATTTTTATAGAGCCATTTTAGTGAAGTGATGTATGTTCCTATATTGTTTATCCTTATCATAGGATCTAGATACTCTTATAATTCACTATAGTCATTAGTTTTCTTATGGATCAGATTCAAGGTGCCCATCCCCAATTAAACAAAAGTTGTTTTATCACATCAAGCCTTAACTTTTTGAATCACTAAGGGGACATTAGTTCCCATCATGTTTGAATATATTTTTTTTATCTATTTGGTATTTCTTATAGACTATAAGTGAGTGAGTTTTTATAATGGAATAACTTTTATGTGTTTATATATATATATATTTCATCATTTATTTCCACTATTTTTTGTCAAATTGGTATGCCTATTTCAGGTAATTATTATTTTGGGTTTTCATGTCCATTGACCCCAAGGGTCTGGCTTGAATTTTGTTCAACAATTGGAACTAATTACTTCTATTTGGGGGTGGGGCACCTCCCATTTATGGTTCTAACACCCAATTTTAGACCCATTATTTTGTGATATTGAGGTGTGTTAGAGGTCACAAGATGCTCTGACCTGGTGGAGTTTGAAAAAATCAGGCTAGGGTCATTAAACTACCCATCTCCCAGTTTACACATATAATATTTTTGATAATATCATTTATTATCTTGATTTATCTCCCTCTATTTTTTCGAATTCCAATAGACCTTATTATTTTATTCAGAATATCTAGGACCTTAGATATTCTAGTTGAAATGATCCATATTTCCCTTAATAGAGTTTTCAATAACTTTTACTTTTGATAATGAAATATTATGTGTATTTATTTATATATTGTATAAAATTAATCTTTTATGAAACCAATAAGATGGATATGAACTGAAAATAGATGCATGATAATATTTCAAAAAGTAATATGAAGATTGAGTTAAATAGTTAATCATGTTTTCATGATAGGATGCAGAATACCCTTATAAAATCATCTGTATATTTTTACATTGTTGTTATTGAATAAAAGTAAGCCTGAAGGAGTTGAAAGAACATTTTATTTGTGTTATAATAGATCAAGATATAACTATTAGTCTAAATATAGGGAAAAATAGAATTTGGTTATCGATTAGGATGGTACTATATTCTATGAATCATTTCATGTAAATAACTTTATAAAAGATGATGGAGATCGATGGATGAAATGAAAATGGAAATTAAAGAGGACCCTCATGATTTTGCAATGTTGTTTGAGGTGTTAAATGGATATTCCAAGATACCCCTATATAAAAGTTCCTCAAAATAGAGAACTTTGTCAGTTTTATTGAAGTTATTTAATTTGATAGCTGGAAATAGATGTAGTGAAACAAGATTTATAAGACTACTTGGTCTTCTGAAAGATATGATACTATAAGAAAAAAAACTACCTTGGCGAACATATAATGATGAGTGAATATTACATTCAGTGGTAATGATATCTTAAAAAATAAATGTTGTTTCTAATGACTGTAATTTATTTTCAAAGACTATTAGTCAATCATAAAAATCCCTAAGGGTCACACAGATCAATATAAGAAAAATGAATTAAGTCATTCAAAATATGTATGGTACATTCATATTGTTCCTTGGTTTATAAGACAATATATATTTTAGGGAGATTCAAGATAAATCACATGGTATGTAGATACAAAAATTACAAATGGGATCCTACACAATCCCTTATGTTCTTAGTGGGATAAAAATGATTATGAGTTTCATGAACTGGGTGATGATCTAAGAAACTTTCATCTTGCATTATCTACAGTTCAAATAAATCCTTTTGATTTATATAGTATTAATAAAGTACATGGCCCATCATGTTGGTAAATTATAACTTTCCATCATGATAATTTCTAAATCATATATATAGTATGTTGTTTCAGCTTAATTCTGGAAAAAATCAATCTTATAATGACATTTTTTCCTATTTGGATCCATTGATCAATGATTTTAAATTTATGTGGAATATAAGTGTTATAATGTATGATGCTCATAGATGTGAAGAATTTTCATTGAGGCCTATGCTATAAAACATGATAAATGAATTTCTTTCTTATGGAAATTTATCTGGATATAGAATTAATGGCATGTTGGGGTCTCTAATTTATGAAAAACACACATACTCAGTTTGGTTGAAACATTCCTCAAAGTCTGTATTTTTACGACATCAAATGTTTTTACCTCATCAATATAAATACTAATCCAACAAATAGTGATCAACTATACAAAATAGAAAAAAATTGACACTATTTTTAGTAAACCATTTTTGAATAACCTTACAAAATCTGGATGGAATAAGAGAACAATTTTCATTGAATTTTTTGATTTGAGTTTTTGAAAGGTAGACATTTTGAAGATGTCATGCATGTAGAAAAAAATGTATTTGAATGTGTTATTGGAACATTAATAAATGTTCCTGAAAAAATAAAATATGGAATCATGTCTAGGTCGGAGTTTATTGAAACGGGGATAAGGGAAGTGTTGGAACCAGTCAATGGTAAAAGCCAGACTTTTCTTCCTCCACCAGCTTACACTGTATCCATATAGGAAAAATTTCAATTGTACAATTTTCATAGGAGTGTAAAAGCTCTACAAGGGAATTCTTCCAATATTAAGAATTTTGTGTAAATGACTAATTTGAAGTATCAAGGACAAAAATCACACAAATATCATATTTTGAGGCAAGATTTAATTCCTATGAGATTCTACTACATTATTCCTCAAAATGTATGACATAAATTAACCAAACACTTTTTTTTTCAAATCCATATAGAGTAAAGCTATAGACCTGATGTAGTTTCCCATCATGAATAATATGATTTCAATCATATTAGGTGAATTAAAAATGAAATACCCACTATCATTTTTTGATATAACGGTCATCCTTATAGTTAACTTGGTCAAAGAGGTTCAACTATGTGGTATTGTCCATTATAGATATATGTACCACATTGAATGGTATATAAATATTTTGAAAGGGTATGTCATGAATCGATGTTAACAATAAGGATGTATTGTCGAATGATATATTTTTGATGAATTTGTTGAATTTAGTTCTGATTACCTATCATATGTTTAAAGCATTGGTCTCCCAAAGTCTAGTCATAGTGAATGAATTATGGGTGAAGGGATTTCTGTAAAACATTTTATTAAAATTACCTTGAAAGATCAGGAGCATGAACATCTTTACATTTTACATAATAGTGAAGATGTTGTTCCATACATATAATTCTGCAAATAAATTCTTATATATTTAAATCCTTTATAGGTTTAAAGATGGTTATATGATACAAATAATCAATAGTTTATAGGATTATTCATAGATCAAATTTAAAAGAAGTTATCTAAAAATCTAAATTCAATTGTGGAACGAATTAAATTGAAAGAAAAAGGACCATATGACTATGTAATATCTTGCACTAGGTTGGTAATCAATGGTTATATGTTCTATACAAATTAAAAAGATGACTTATGTACAATAGAAAATAGTGGTGTTACGCTTGTGGCTAAAACAATGCACATATATTATTCCTATTATATAAATCCTATTTATTAAAATATGTCATATTGTTTCATTATTGAATAAATATATGTGTTTGATTATACAACATTTCTGGTGACGCTTATCCTTTTGAAATGGAATGAATATATCAATGGAGTGAAACTTGACGAAATGGGATTTGTAAAGTTAAATTTTAGTATAGAATGGGAAAAAGATAATGTATTCATAATGGAATCCCCAAGGGTGCATGTATTTTATGTCACTGATACTATAAAAAAGAATACTTTAATTTCCCTACAAAAGACTAAAACAAATGTGGAGTCATAAGAAAATTTAATTGAGTATGACCCTTTTATTGGGATATCACAGTTAGTTCATGTCATTCCCACTTTAGAAAATGTTTTTTACATTAGAAGGGACCAAAAATAAAGGATTGTGATTCTCAGAAGAGGAACAAAATCAAAGATATATTTAAAAAATTAATGTTCAATGATAAAGTAATTGTTTTTAATATATTATTTTTTTCACATAATATTATATTTTATCAATTGTATTAAAATATTCAAAATTAAATTTTTTCTACTCATGAAGACATTGTATTCTGTACATGATGATGTTATAAATCCCTTGGAAGAATACATTATAATTAAGGAAACTATTTGTATAAATGAAATGGAAATGTTATGATCTACTTCATCTCTTTTGCCAAAAAATTAAACAATGAAATATGCATCATAATTGTTTTCATTTATAGGTGGATTCTTTTTATCGAGTTATGGGATATCTATCTAAAATTCATTCTCCTTATCCATGAAAATATTTTCACCCCTACAGTGGTTCATTTATCACATTCATTCATGTTACCTCCAATAACGTTGCCGGAAGACAAATGATGCTACCTCTACACAATTACAGACATAATCATGTTTTTTTCATAGTAAAATAATTATCCATTGAATTAATATATTGTTTCATATGTATAGTTAATTTATTTATTTTTAGTATTACTCAAAAAATTAATTTTATCTTTTTCAGGTTGATTATTTTTTTCAGGTTGTGGGGTTGTCAGTCCTACATTCTTTCTGTTTCTCCCTTAAAATATTTTGACCGCTATAGTGGTGAATTTATCACTTTCTTTCAAGTTACCTTAAATGATTTTGTAGTAATTGAAATGATGATGACTCTACTCAATTATTGAGGTAATATTTAGGTTTTTACAGTAAAATAATTTCCTATAAAATTAATATATTATTTCATATATATATTTTGTTTATTTATTTTTATTATTACTCACATAATAATTGTTTTATTATATAGGTGTATCCCTTTTTTTGAGTTGATGGTGGTATTTACAAAATTAATGTTCCTTATCCCTTAAAATAGTTTCACCATTGCAAGGGTGAATTTATCAATTTTTTCAAGTTACCTCCAATTCCTTTCTAGGAAGATAAATTACACTACCTCTACTCAATTACATAGGTAATCCTAATGACTGAATAGTAAAATCATGATCCATAGAATTAATGTATTGTTTCATATGTTCATTTAATTAATTTTGTTCAGTATTACTCAGATAGTTATTGTTTTCCAGAAAAGGTAGATTATTTTGTTCGAGTTAGGGATTCTATGTCTAACTTTTATGCTCCTCCTCTAAAATCCTTTCATCCAAATAGTGGTGCATTTATTAATTTCATTTAGATTACCTACAAAACCTTTGCAAGAAGAGAAATGAAACTAACTCTTCTCAATTAAAGATTTAATCTTGATGTTTTCATTGTAGAATCATTTTCAATAAAAATAATATATTCTTTCTTATGTGTGTTTAATTTATTTATTTTTAGTATTAATCAAACAATAATTTTTTAATTATATAGGTTGATTATTTTGTTCATGTTGGGGGTCCTTTGTCTAAAATACATTCCTTTCTACATGAATATTATTATAGAATTATTCTATCATAAAACCATTTACTCTTGTAATGTTAACTTTTATACCATTATTTTGAGTTTTCTCCACTACTTAATCAAAGAGGTAATCTTGGTATTTCTACATTAAAATCGTTGTACATAAAATTATTGTATTATTTCATTTTTTGTTTAATTTATTTCTTATTAGTATTACTCATAATAATTTGTTTCATATATATGTAAATTATTTTTATTTTGGGTTAAAGTGGTTTTTCAAAACTACTCAAGCAATTTTGGTAGTTCTACAAATAAAGTCAATAGAAATTGTGGTAATATTGATAGTCAAAAATGTTCTTTAATTTATATAATAATTTTATTTATGTATTTGTATAAACTAGTGTTTGAAATATATATAAACTCAAATGTTTTCTAGTATTATTGTAATAAAATTCATTTCATTTAAATTATGTGTTGGGAATTTTTTTTATTGATAACAGATGTGTTTTTGGTGTGTTTATGGTGCTGCAATGTGTTATAACAACATACTGTAATATGTCCCTTTATCAGTTCTTTTAAAATCACTAATAAAAATCATATTTATTAGAACATTTATATGTGTTGATAAAGGGTCCATTTAGCGATTCTAAATTAATGATCCAATAAATGGGTATTTTATCAGATCAATTTTAGTGATGATAAATGTACAAGGCTTTCAACGTCGCTCATATTATCAGTGGTGTTCTAGAAATAATAATGGAAATTTATAGCACTATAAAAGGCTAGTGTTGTAGTAGTGTGAATACTCGTCATTTGGAGAAGAATAATATATTATGGATGAATGAGAGTAAAGGATAAAATTATAATTATTAGATAAGCATATATTCAAATTGTTCTTATAACAGATTGTATATTAATTACAGTACTTAATGAATATTATATTGAAAAAAATGTTATCCTTGTAATTTCTCTTCTAATGAATAAAGTTAAATTTTAACACCACCTTGGGTTATGTTTTTGTGATCATTTATATTCTTACGAACACTCACTTATTTGTGATCGATGAACTATTTCACCCACTTTCATTAATTGTACATTATTATTTTCTAACTAGTCACTATTTTAAAATCCCACTAATGATATTCTAAATGTAAAGCATGTATCTCTTTTTTTAGATGACCTTCGTACTTCCCTTCTCTTTATTTTCAAGAGGATGTTTTTTAAGAATTTTAAATATGCGTGATTTCATCAATAGTAACTTATTGTGTTGAACCGTTTATTTCTATGAAAAATTTCAAATTTTGAGGATGAAATTTATTAATTGGGGGTGGGGGAGAATGTAAAAACATGAATATGTAAAATATGAACATTATTTTTTATAGTGTTTACGACACATAACACCAATCATAAATAGACCAATAAATATTATTATAAAAATGCGATAGTTATGACCTAATTATTACTTTTGAGGGTAAGAATCAGATTAACTATATTTTGATATATATATATATATATATATATATAAGAGTCCTAATAAATATAAATTTATTGATACATTCATTGTAAAAAAAAACTCAATTTATATTAAAGTGAATTTATTATTAAAAATTATGTTTTCATCAAAAATGGATTTTGTTACTTTTCCAAAGGAAAAATTGTAAATATTTTTTGAGAATTTCATAAATTTTATTTTCCAAAAATTATATAATTTTTTAAATAATCATATAAAATTAAACTGCAATTATATTTCTTTTAGGAAAATAATAATTTTTAAGGAAAAGTGAAAAATACAACTCTTTGTAGAACTATCATTTATTTTAGATATATAACTAATTTAAAATTTTAATGATGATTTGAATTTCACTCTAATGTAACATAAGTATTATTAATATTTTTTAAGTTTAATAAATTACATTTGTGTCATCTTAACATTTTATTTTGGTATATGTTCATTTTTGGACCAAATAAGACATTTCTCTCAAAAAATCATTTTCCATTATGTCTCGATGCTCTTATTTTAAAATAAAATTTTTATATTATTATATTTTGGGGCCTGAAAATATGGATTAAAAATATGGAATTTTTTGTTTTAAATTTGGTAAATAGGTCCATATTATTTTTTGTCCATTTAAACTAAATCCATTGTAAATATTTGTTACCACATTTTTAATTATATGAGTTAGTTAAGGGTAATTTTTTATAGGTACAAAAAAGTATACCTAATTGTATTATTAATTTTATTTTATGATTACATTTCATCCATAATCATTAAATCTTGAAATATATGGTTTTTTATGATATGTCCATGACATTGACCTTTATTATACTTTATGTAATGAAAAGTAAAAAATATCATTTTTTAATTTTACTATAATTATTTTTCATAAAATATTGATAAAAAGAAGATATTCACAATTATAAATGGTTATACGTTATTATAAAAAATAGACATATTATAATTTCTCATGTTATTTGTATTGAAATAATTACCATAAATGCCAATGCAACAATGGAGTAGTAATTTTTTAATTAAAAGAAAACAATAAATGATTTTAAAAATATTAAATGAAATATTATTTGAATTAATTATTGGGTTATAGAAATTATTTTGATACAAAAAAAATTAGGTTTATTTAAAAGTTTTATATTATGATTTCATAATTTTCATGATGTTTTTAATGTGAAATAAAATGAATATGGTAAAAATTGGCATTAATGACATTTTATAGTAAATAATGTTTTATAAAATATTTTAATTGGTCAAATGCATGGGATATGGGTTATAATATCAACCATGATCCATTTATTTCTTGCTATTCATTTTATTGTATTTTTCATGACCCCTAAAGTGAAAACAATTGAGTACGAGGGTAATTTTCAAGAAGTGTTTTCATCAGTTAAAATAAAAGTATAAGGGTAAAAACAAAACCTAAAAATTAAATTTTAATTATATCAGGGATTTTCATCTCATATATATCTTATATCTGACTATTTTCAATTTTTTACACATTTTAAAATGAAAATTAATTTTCTTAATTTAATAATTTAAATTTTTTAATTAATGCCATTCCCATATATTATAAAAGGGAACCTCTTATAAAATATTATTCACCCATGTATAATATTTTGGTTCATCCAAAACCTACCAAAATCCATTACGTACATAATTGACCATGTCTAATATGCCTTTTTTTATTTGAAAACCACCCTAGTAATGATTTTGGTGTAAAAAATAAGAGATCGTCCGAAGAAGAGGTATAGTTTTAACCTAGACATTTTGTTTTATTCCTTATTATACTTATATTGAATAAAATTAGTCCATAATAAAATAATAAAATATTAAATATTATAAAATATTATTATTTTAATTTAATAATTTCTATTTATCTCATACTCTATCAAATGAGAAATAAAACCATTGTTCGTGTGTTCAAAAGACTACCACCTCATGAACTGATGTAAAACATTTTCCATCACCTCTAATAATATGTGTTTGTAATATCGGGTTTAATATATATATATATATATTATTCATAACATATTTATCATTCTTGAAATATTATATATCATTTACATTTTTTAATTTTTATTCACTAATGAATGATAACATCGTTCGTGCGTACGTGTAGAATACCACCTCTACGAAGTGATGTGATGTGTTTTTTGATAACCACATCACATTGATGATATATATAATATATTGAAATAAAAATATTTTATTTATGATATAATTATAATTTGTTAAATACTAAAAAATTGTATCTTTTTTGTTATGGTCACTGCATAACTGTAATGTTACTCATTGGTACATACGACATACCGTCAGCATGATTGTATCATAGTTAATTTTTTATACCCATCTTCCATGATTGTTTTTAAAAGTATAATTTTTTATAAAATATATTATTATTTCAAGATTGTTATTCTATATAGGATGAAATTATGTACTATTTTACAATATTAATCCTACCGATGTAATTTTAGAAATATGAAATGAATTTCCTCAAAATGTTGGACATAAAATAAAATTATTAAGTTATTAAATTTAATATGGTAATAGATAAAATAATATAGAATAATAAAATTTAAAATAATAATTAATATAATAGATAATTAACATTAGTATATTTTTCTGGAAGATAAGGAACATTGGAGTTGATTGAGACTCAAGGTAATGGCATTTCTTTTTAAAAGAAATCCTATTTTGATATTTTCCTTATGGCTATTTTTCTTCCATATCTTTATTCATATAAATATAAAATGAAAACAGATATTTATGATTCCATGGACAATTATAGTTGTTTTTAAAATATATTTTACCTTCTTCAAAATATGTTATAAAAATCAATATTTATATGGCTTTCCATAAGGTACATTTTACATTAAGAAACCTCATTTTAATTGATTTAAATATTTATGTTATAAATATTTTACTTCCATTTCCATATTATAATATTTATTTTATATATATTTTTTATGTATAGAAATGAATTATAAAGGACATTTTAAGACACTTCTTACATTGATTGAAAGGTTTTCAGAAAGATCCTTTTTATGTATGTTATATACATTTTTTATCTTTATTTATGAAATACCAAAAAACAATGATTTATTTTAGCATATATGGAATTAATAGTCCTTCATAGAACCATAAAAATTATTTTATTTTTTTCATTTAAAATAACTATTACTTTATTTCAAGAAGAAGTATATTTCCATTAGTTCTGGTTATTTTTGTTTTTAAAATGGGGTTTTAAAACGAAAAGGGAATTTCAATATTATAAAGTGTTTTTGTCTGGGATAAAAATAGGTTTTAAATTGTTTTCTAATGAAAGGGATCTGTTAATTTTTTTATTAATCATGATATGGTACTTAAGACTAATACATGAGAAAATAGTGATCCTGATACATCTTATTTGATAGGGTTGAACCCTATTATATATCACTAAGATTGGTGATCCTGATATAAATTATATTATGGGTTAGAATAATTATATCTCAATGATAAATTGGGTAATATTATATGTCTTAAAATGAAATAAGGTAGTATTTAACCCTTTTATTTTCTCCAATATATTTAACTAGGATTCAGGTATTTCTGATATGGGATTAAAATAGGTTATCAAATTTATGCTCTAAGTCACCTAAAAAATACTTCTATTTGTTTTCATTAAGAAACTATTTGTATTTTAAATGTAAAAATTATTTATTCCATACTCTCATATAATACAATGATAAATGTAATTATTTTAGAGGTTTTCATGATTTTCATTTTACAGATTTTTTTTTTATTATTATGTCTATGAATTTTTTTTGTTGATCATCCCACATTTTAAAATATTTTTCATAGGGTTTATGGATTGGTAAGAAAAATAATAATTCATATTGAAAGGAATATATATTTTTCATGAAAATAAAATGCCTTTATTTTGGAAATTTTTTTATTTTAGTGAATTTTTTTAATTTGTTATAAGTGTTAACATTATAAAAATGGTGTTTTCTGTATTTATTATATTATAATTCTATGAAACTGTGAAAGTTAAAGACCATTTGGAATAAATTAAACTTTATTTTGTATATAAAAACTATTATTATGAAATTTGGATGTCTTAGTACTTACAATTACCAACTATCATATTTTAACTAAATCAATTAATTTCATGATGAACGTTTTGAGGAAATTTAATTATTAATGCCCAAAACATCTTAGGCAGGTGACCATGGTCAAATGGTTCATTTTCATATAACCTCCAAAATATTAATCATGGAAAAAAATTATTTTTATAAATTAAATAAAATTTCATAGAAGTTTTTGAAAGATGATCATACAAAATGCATTACATTGTTTCATATAGATAGTTTTCTATATGAATGTATGAATGAAGTTTTCATTTTTCTATGGGTGGAAATGAAAAATGTAGACTTTTTTGTTTTATAAATTCTTAATTGTTTTATATGTTTCAAATTTATTAATTTCTCTATACATATTACCATCCTTATATGTTTAATGTGATAAATTAATCACATCACTTTTTGGAGGTGGTATTCCAAGACATAATGAATTCTTAATGGATGGAAATAGTAGGAAGGTAAGTAATATATTAATTTTATTAAATCTTAATTATTTTATAATTATAATATATATTGATTTTTGTATCATTTTAACCACCCATATGTTTTGATGATTAAAAAATGAAACACATTTCTTCAGGGAGGTGGTTGTCTGCACACAAACACAAGAAATGTTTTCAATTCCCATAAAATGGAAAGGGATACTAAAAATAGAGGTTCTATAATCATAGAAATGTTTAATATATTCACTATAATAGATTTATTATTCCAAATTTGTTGAAGAATATTTCGAGAATGTAGACGAATAACATAACTTCAAATATGTTGGTTATAACTTCTAACATCTCATCGAATATTTCCCTTTTACTTACATATTAATCCCTATAGTATTAGTATTTTGATAATGACATTAAATCTATTACATGGTGAGAGATATTAGGGAGATATTTTGGAATTTACTTGAGGAACAATATTTCTCAAAATGCGTGAGAAGGAAGGGAGGAGGTTTCCTTTTACAACTGAAGCGAGTGTCACACTTGTAATTTTTTGAAACATTTTAATAATATAATGTTTTAACCATGGTAAAGTGTTTAAAAAAAATACAATTTCTATGATATGGTGAAAAGTGTAGAAATAAAATAATCTAATAAGAATGTGTATATTATTTTTTTACCTTATCACTATGTTTGGAAATTAATTATCCCAATTTATTTTTGATCATGTTGAAACATTCATTTCATCATTAAAATTCATAATAACAAACAAATGAAATTGAATTAATTTATAAATTTGATCCACTTGATTCCAAAAAGGGAATATAGTTTTTAACCAATAATTTTTATAAAGGGTATAGTTTTCTTTTAATATAAGTGTGAAAAACACATTAATTATTTTTATAATAATCAATTTATTTAGCAGATTAAAATTTAGAAACATTGTACTCTATAAAGCTGTTTTCTGAAAAATATCACTTTTACCTTTAAAAAAATATTTTTCATTTAAAACAAATTATTAATCAATGTATAATTTATTATTAATTTTATTAAGAAAAAAATTTCTACATATATTTCATGACATAATTATTTATATTCATTGCAACCAAACTTAGTGTTATGACATAATTTTAATTTTTAATTAAATGTAAATTGTACTTCGATTATGTTTGGTGTCGTGTATACCGTACTCTATCAAATATATTTATTTAATAGAAAATTAACAAAATTGTTGTTTTATAATAAATATGGATTTAAGGTATATATATATATATTAAATTTTTTATATAATTATGATTCTATAGGGATAAAGTATTGTCTTATTTCCTTCTCTCCCATCTATTGAAAAATGGGAACATCGCCCGTGTGTACAGGTGGATTACTACCTCCATGAACAGTGTATATCAATTTTCATTATGTCTATACATGGATTGTCAAGAAATAAATTTAGTAAAATGTATATATGATATTTATAAATTTATTAATATTCTATAAAATTGATATTTTCATTATAAAATTACACATTCTTACTTATTCAACTATTAAAATGTGTTCTAATTTTGGTTTGTTCTACCACCAGCATGAAAAATGTTACAGAGATTATTTAATAAATAATTAAATAATTTTATTTAACATAAATATTATGAAATAATGATATATTTATGAATTATTAATGTTTTGGTAATTTTCATATACATGTTTTTATTCACTAATAAAATCAATTCATTTTATAAAATTGATATTTTTAAATAATGAGTTTTTTATAAATTCTATAAAAATACACACAATATATTCCATGAAATTACCAAGTAAAAATATAATAATTTCTAATACATAAATAAAAATTTAATTATCTTTATTGAGGTGATGAAACCATGATAAATATGAAAGGATTGAAACTGATGAATCAATATATTCATGGGAAATATGTTAGATAACACAAAAATATTGATTTTAACAATGGATTATGAATAAATATGTACAAATAATTTTCGAGTGAAATTTAAATATAAGTATGGTTATAAAAATTATTCATATATATATATTAGAATATATTTTTTGTTAGAGTTGATAATGTGTTAGATCAATTAGTACTTCAAGCTATGGGATTTCTCATCTCAATTTCACTTCTTTGAGGCATATTCTATTGTCACAAGATGAATTTTGTTTTGTATTGTATATAATACCATAGAGGTGTTTTTTTATCATTGAATTAATGAAATTTAAATAGTTATCATTCTCTTCTCATGATCTATATATTACTGCCATTTTCATTCAAAAGATAATAAATTGGAATGATATTTTTCTTTAAAATCTTTTTTTGAATATATTAAGATCTTAATGATCAATATTAATGTTATATAAATTTATAAATAATTTTCTAATTAAGTATATTTTCAAGTAAATTTTATATTTAATATATTTTATAAAATTATAATTGTATTAACACTTTTCCTGTAATTCATTTTTGACACTCCTTATAAAAGATGTAAAATAATTATTTTTTAATATTGATCATATGATTACCTTTTCCTACCCGCATAAATATTATAATTTACCGTTATTCTCCCACTATATTATATATTTTTTAAAATAGGATCATTCTTCCAATTTTTAAGATTTTTTATTTGTTGTAAATGTTTTCAAAAATTAAAGTATATTTCGTCTCTTTTTTATGATATAATTGATAATTCCTTTGTTTATGGGATAAATTAACAATTATTATATGGTTTATTGTAAAAATGATGTATTTAATGTGTTTACTTCATCTTTTATTTCTTTTAAAAAATTTATAATGATTTTTGGGTATGATATATCCCTAAAATACATTTGGTAAAATGGATGGAGTAAAATTGTTACAAGTTTCTCCTTTTTAGTGGACAAAGTTAACTGATTACAAGTTAATTCTATGAATTGGATATAGTTAATGGATTATTAGTTACTCATATTATGTTGATGAAGATCAATTTTTATTTGTTATTCCTATGAACCTGATGAATATAAATGTTTATAAGTTACTTAAATAAGGTTTTGTGAATTAACAAGGTATGTTATTCCACTGTAAGGGGGATTGGTAAATGATATGATTATAATATAACTATTAACCATTTTGAGTATGATTTTTTACATTAGGATTTATTATGAATTTATATTAAACACTATGGGAAAGTATTTTTATTTCAAGAGTATTTATTTTATGATTTTAAGGTAAAATTTTATTACGTGAAAATGTAAACATTAATATTCCTACTCTTGTTTCTCAATGGAAAAATGAGTTTTCTTTATTTTTATACCCATCATTCAGATTTTTTTGTCCCACATTTTAAAATGTTTTTATGTGGAAATAAGGATGTAAAATAGTTATAAAAAACTCATAAATTCAATAATTAAGACTTTTTATGAAATAAGAATGTGTGTTTAAGATAAAAGTAGGGGTGTAAACATAATAACCAATTTTATGGAAAAAATTTACACTCTTAATTGGTGTTGTCTATTTAAATGTATGATTTATCCCAATTCATTAAAATATTAACCTAAAATATATTGGAAGTGTAAAAATATATATAAAAAATTTATATTTAACTCAAAATTATGTTTTAGTTACTTATGAGATGTTATAGTAGGTATTATATCAAGGATTTAGTAAATTTAAGATACAATTAAAGAATGAAAGTTTAGTTTTTTGTTATAATTTAATTTAATTACTCTATAGAATTTCATATTTCATTAAATAATCTACGCCCATTTTAGAATGGTTTTACACATAGATATTGTGTGAATGAGTTTTGAGTAAATAAGAAGACATTATCCTTTTAAATCAGAATCCTGAAATAATTAGAGATTCAAATAAGACATTTTTGGTAATATTAAATAAATTTACATAGTATATAAATAGAGGATCCCATGAATGACTAAATTATCCCCACACAAAAATGTCAATAGATGAAAATTTCATACAAAAAATTCCTCCATCATTTAGTGGAACCTATTACCTAGAGGGGGTGGAAGTATTGACAAATTCACTAGAAAATGTACTTGAAGTGTTGGGGTATTCAATGAAGTAGAAGTTCACCAATTCAATTTACTATTTTGAAGGAAGATCAGATCCTCAATGGTTATTGATTTATAATTCCAAGTAGAATTGTGAGCTTTATGACATATAGTGGAAGGTATTTAATGATCAATTAATTGAAAAATATTTTCCTAATGTACTCATTCTAGTGCCGTAAATACAATTTCAAGAGTTAAAGTAGAATTATTACGATTCAATGAATATTAATAATGAAAAATTTACTAGATGGAAATATATGAATTATTTTTATTTCTAATTTTTGAAATTAAAATTGATAGATTTTACTCATTTTTAAAACCAAGCTTACAATTATTCATAACTATACTTGATTTTTTTAATTATGAAGAAGATATTTCATGTATTGAGGGGGTAGAGTTATTGGTTTTTTTAATTTTTTCCATATAAAAATATGTAAAATATGAATAAAATGTGTAATGTGATAATGAAATTGTCAATAAGGGAAAATAAGGGTAACTTTCTCATGTTCTCTAACATTGGTATGATTCATTCATAGAGAGTCTCATAATATCATGGATGTTTTACCGACATGACATGATTATACAATTGGATTGTGATTATATGTAAATGAGTGATGATGATGATTAGATAAGTAATTATAGACTTGTAGTGAAACGGTTTGATTGTAATGATATTGAATATAATTCTAATTTATTCTTAAATATAGTTATTCAAGGTGTAAATAATGAATATTATAAGTGTAATTCATTTTCAATGTAATATTCTATTATAGTTGAAGAAAAAGAAATGGAGGATTAAATTTAACAAAAAATAAGTATTATATAACAAGAAAAAGGTCATGGTTAATTATTTTCGAAGGATGTTAAATGATTGAAGAGTCTATATAAATTATTTAGAGAGTTATTTTTTGTAATATTTTATATATAAGAAGATACATTTAAGGATTATCATATGTTTAATGTTATGGAAACAATTCTTAAGGATTTATATGATTGAATTCTAAGGTGATTAATGATATTTTTGGTTATATTTATTAGCTTTTTTGAATATTACATTATTATAATATAGATGAAATTTATGTTTTTTAGATATTTTAATTTTATAAATATACATATCTTGGAAAAATATATTTAGCATCATATGCTGAAGGGATACAGATAACTTTGGAGATATGAATTTAATATTGTGGCTACATTATTAAAGTTGGTTTTTAATAACATCACTATATTGGGATCATTATATAATTCATGTAAATTAAATTGTATTGGATGTTATAGAATTTTCTTTTCAAGTGGTTGATATTGTTTATGAAATACTTTATGTTGATGTTTGGGTGTTATAGTAGAGGATTTGTTTTTTTAATGAGTTATTTTTTATTTTATAGGTTTATTCATATTTTATTAGGTATTAAATTTATTTTTTATCCATTTTTATTTTACATAAATTACTTGTGATATGAGGAATAAATTTTCATATATCTAGTGATTTTTATGATCTATTAAAATTTATTTTTATTTCTCCATGAATAAAAAAATCATCTTGGTAATCTATCATTGAGAATATGATATAAATAATAAATGAAAAAATGATCAAAATGATTAGAAAGGATAAAATTTATATTATGAAATGAAAATAAATCATGTAAGTATATTTTCTTATTAAATATCTTGTTGATAAAACAATTCCTCATCTCATAAAGATTATGATATATTTATCAACTCCTAGGATGAAAATACTATTGATCTTATAAGGTGTTCTTATAAAAAAATCATTCAATTTTATACATCATATATATATATACATATATACTTGTGTGTCTGTGTTATGAAATATTTAATTTAGAGTGATAATGTTTCATTATAGTGACATAGAGATTAATTATCATGAAAATATTTATGTAATATTTTATTTCTATTACATGATCTAATAATTTTGGAATGAAAAAAATTAATATTAGGTAGGTGATTATTTTTAATGGGGGGGGGCGATTATGACACATTGAGATTTTAGAAGGTATTTCTTTTTAAAAGATATAATGATAAATAATTGATGTTACATAAAAAACAAAACTAATAATAATAATAATTTATTTAACTAAATGGAAAAAATAATTATATTATGAATAGAAAAGGAGAAAAATTTATATTAAAACTTTTTCTTAATTGATTCTAAGAAACGTATAGAACACTTAAATTTAAAAATGATCATTTTAATGTACTAAAAATTTCCTCTATATATCTCTATTTTCATTTTAAATATAAATTTATGAATTTTAGATGTAAAATTATATGAAATTAATTTAAATTTTTAATTCATCATGCAAAACTTTTCTACATATGTTTTTTCAACAATTCTATTAAAAGGTTGATTTTTAGGCGAATAGTGAAAACCACCATAACTATAAATACAAACAATTTTTCTACCTCGACATGATATAAGATTGAATTTTAAAATTTATAAAACATTTTAAAATACTAAATAAATAATAAATAATAAATATAAATAATTAAAAAAAATTGTCTTCAATTTATAAAATCTATGTCTCACATTTTGAAACAATGTAAATGTTTTATTCTAATAAAATAATTTTGTAATTATTCTTTGTAATTTAGTATTGATTTTGTTTAATTTAGTTTTTTATATTTTATAAAGTCACATAAATCACCTATATTTTTTTAATAAATAAATAAATGTCATATACAACACCCCAATATTTTACATAATATCTGTTCTTAAATAAATTCAATTTCATTGAGAGCTTACGTTACACACAACACCCAACATAACCACATAATAAAATATTATTATAACATACCCGTTAAATTTGTTAGAACAGATAGTATTAACAAAATTATGAACTTTATATATTATATATTTAATCAAATGTTTTTACACTCTTTCAAATTATTTTATAGGCATGATATAAAAATGAGTCTAATTATCTATGTTAAAAGGCTATATTTATCTAAAGATGGTCTTAAGAAATTTGGATAACGTAGTTGTTTTAAATACTATTTTCGTCAATTTTATAATTTACATTTGAAAAAAAAAACTTATTCTTTTTAAGGTGATCATAAAATTTAGGTTAGTTGAATTTTGGTATTTTTGTAAAAAGTTTCATGTTTTGTTGAATAGGGACAAAATATTGAATTTTAATTTAAAACATCATTTTATTATAATTATATTATAGTGATAAATTATATTTTTATTTTTTAAAATTATAATTAGATAAATTTTTTTATCATTTAATCTAATATAGTTCATTTGAATAAAAATCTATTTTAATATGAAATATTTTAATATTTTGAACGATTTCACTTTAAGAACATGTTTTCTCATTCTGTTAACATGTTTTTTTAAATTAATTACAAAATATTATATATTTAAAATTTTTAAAAATGGATTCCATATTTATAATAAGTTTTTCCAAATTATTTAAATAGTTTCCTTTCATTTTTTACATTATGAATAGTAATTCTTGTATTTTTTATTAACATGGTAAAATGTAAATCAGTTAATTATATCTATAAATAATTATATAAACATTATAAAATTACCCTAAAACTTTTCCATGTTTCATTGGATGAGTGGGTATTGAAAAAAATCATTTTTGGGAAGAAATTATAACCATATGTTCTGATCAAATTGAAAATTTTACAAGGCATTTTCTATGGGGCCTCGTTGCAAATGAAACGATATTAAACAAAATAATTTTTGTGATGGACTATTGAAAATAGTTTATCTATGTTATTAAAAAATATTTTCCTCATGAGATTACCACCCCATCGCAAATAAAATAAAAAAATAAAAAATAAATATTAATAAATACTAGTTAAATAATAATAATAATTATAACAATAATTATATCAAAATTATAAAAAATAATAAATTCAAAAGAAATATATATTTAAAATAATAAATAAATTAATAAAAACTAATAAAATAAAAAAAATAAAAAAACACAATATTCATAACATTATAAAAATATAATAATATTAAAATAAGATTAAAATAATAGTAATAATAATAATGAAAAAATATAATAATTATAAAATTAATTATAAAGTCAATAAAATAATAATAATTATTATAAAATAATAAATAACTAATAAAAATGATAAATAAAAAAAATAATAACAATAAATTACAAAATAATAAATAAAAATAAACACAATATTCACTATAATATGAAAAACACTGTATATTGAAATGTTAAAAAGAGGATTAAAAATATATATTACCAAAAAAATCGATTGAAAATTTTATCCTAAAATATATATAAATCATTGAGGTGGATGGTTATCTAAAGGAGATGGGGGAGGGAACACCATCCCTAAACCATGATTCAAACGTCACATGTACTCCATCAGATGCTCATGTTGCTACTATTGCCATCTATGCATCTCCAAAAACTGTTGTTTCTACTGTCAACAAAGCTCTTTCTGCTCCCTACGCACAGTCTCTATATTCTCACCTGGAGCTCACAACTACTCCTCATACTATGCAGCAGATGATGATGAATATCCACGAGCTACTCTAAAGCTAAACGATGACATTATAACAATAACATAATTACTCCCATGCCTCAATCGAGAGCCGATACCAACAACTTAGCATTTCTCAAAGACAAAATGAGTTTCTTATATTCATGCAACATCTTCAAATCCTGATGCTGTAGAGATATAATCCTCAACCCCATCCTGACTCTCAACCCATGTCTATGATGTTGCGACCTCATATGACTCCTTTAAATTAAATTTTAAAATAAAATAGTTAGAATATTATTTTAGGCCAAATTTAAAACTAATGAAGAAATTATACTGACCACATATATGACTTTGAAAATAATCTTTTCTCCAATATGAATATAATCCACCCCACACCTATGGTGAGGTGTAATATTGTCATTGGGGACAACTTGATTGACCAAATTATATGAATCCCACTTTCCACATTTCTCTCCTCCTTAGATTGGGAAATTAATGGTGGAAAATATCTTGCATATAATACAATCATGCTTTGCCGATGGATTCATGCATGAGTTAATTTATGAGATAACATAAATAAAAAATAATAATTAATAATATCAAGTTATTAATAATAATACTAAAATGACTATTATTTATTTACATACCATCCAATGATCGAACATGCAGTGCTGGACACCAATTGAAATATAATCCTATGTAACCCATGATCATGAAAAATATTTCCATAAAATATTCCTTCCCTATAAAAAATATATATGAAAAAATATGTTAAAGAATATATCAAATAATAAAATAATTTAAATATAAATAAATTAATACAAATTAAGGAAAACTAACTAAAATGGAGAACAAAAAATTCCCCCACACCCGTGAATGGAAATGAAAATGTGGACGTCGCTTAGGGATAGTTTCAGGAATCATCAATCTCACAAAACCATTACCCCTCTAAGGTGTCGCTATATTGCCAGCAGTATGAGGGTCAGATGATCCGACATCATTCTCATCACTAGGTAGATCAACATCCAAAAACTCACAAAACAGATCTCAATCTATTTGAAACATGAAATGACTATTATCAAATAGTTGAAAACAACTATTTTATATAAATATATATTATATATGATTATAACCAACTTCTAACTATGTCAATATTCATCATCATCTTGATATTCATGTGTGAGAGTGTCAATATCTTTATATTCCTTCCCAGTATCATCAATTTCTATAAGAGTTTTAGTTTCATCATAGCTTTCCATTTGAGACTAATTTATTACATCAATGACATCATTGTCACCATCAATCCTTATCTTAGGGGTGACATCATCGATATTCGTGTCTCTTTATGGAAATTATGGATTTGTATTAGTCTCTTGAAAAATTTCCATTACTTTCACTTTAGATGAACTACATTCATTTTGAATAAACTTATATTCCATCGTTTTCATTTATATTATGCTCCAACATTCACATAACTCTATTAATGCTGCACAATAATTTACATAATAAATTTTATGTCCCTCATTATCCAATAAAAATGGTTTATTTATGATAATAATAATTTTATATTTAATATCAATAATTCCATGGCATAGATGAACACACATGCCTCTCTCAGAATCCAACCACTAACATTTAAACATCGTTACATAATTTTTTCCCAAATAAAATAGTTCCATTATTTATTCCAGGATGTTATGAAAGTGAAATTCACTTTCTATATGATGAGACCATCTCAAAAAAATACGAATATTCATTGGTTTTTTTATTCCCCATATGAAGGTTTATAAAACTAAAAACCATTCAACCCATATGCAGTATAAGATTTAACCAATTGGGATGGTTGGTTACTAAATACCCAGAATCAATTATCAATTTTATTTGTATGTTGAGATTCTTGAAAATTTTTAAATTTATTATCAATATAACAAGTAATGAAATGATTTTACATGTTTAACCATAAATAATTTATTTGACCATTTTTTAAACCACTAGGACAATTTTTTTCTGATGTTATTCAAGAGAGACTATAATAATTTTTGGAAACTATTTCTTGATATGATTTTCATACAATATTTAAATGAAATAATGTGACTTTATACTAACAAATATCAAAGAATAAGTGATTGGATCACTCATAGTACAAATGGGGTCATTTATTCATAGTAGAGAAGGATAGATGTATGAGCCCTGTGATATTCATCATCTAATATCCATCATCCATGAACCCCACTAAATCCATGTTCAAGAGGATTAAAAACTAATAATTCATTACACATTTCCTCATCAATGTTTTTCTCTTTATATCATTTGTGGTCATATTTAGTGATATATTCAAAATGAAAATAATGAGAGTATAAATTTTTTTTTGTTACAAATAAATATATGCAATTGATCCTTGAACTAGTGCTCTGTTGTTTATATTTTTATTAAATGTCTACATATTACTCTCAAATGGGTACATCCATCAAAACTATATTGGAGCTGCACATTTTTCTTAATGTGTAAAATATTATATCCAATGTTCCATTGAATCAATGAAAATTGGCATGAAGATTTTTTCTAGTTTACATAAAATTAATACCGCATCTTTTTAAAGTCAACATAGTGCATTGTAGACTATTGTCACCAAAAAAATGTCTCAGAAGAAAATATGATATTTCTATTAGCGCATTCAAAATCACAGAGTTTAAAAAACATTTAAATATAATTGGTATAAGTATTTCCATCATAAAAGTACATTCATGAATTTTTAATGTAATAATTTGACCAATTTTAAAAAATATATCCAAATTGGAAATATGACGATCTCATAGCCTTAAATTTAAAATCCACTAACAAAATAATATATGATTTTCTTTGGAGACTATATAAGTGGATTTTGTTTTCATTAACTTCTGTGATCTGTCATTTTGATATAATTCATCTTTTGGTCATCTGTAAATTTGGGAAAGATCTGAAAGTACCTTTACATTACATTTACTTTAACCTGGTGAGTCCAAATCTGTATAAAATATATTATCAAAATAGTTCATCTCAATATTCCTGACTTCCAACATGTGATGAATCAACAAATCAAACTAATATGGTAGATTTCAAAAAACTCTCCATTTTATCCAATTATGTTCTTTCCAAAATCTATCAATTTTAAGTTCGTTTATAGTCGGTTCAAATGTAATATGTGGTAATAATGAGACCATGGGTTTTAACTTAATACTTGAGATCATTTTGGACCATGTGTACTCTAACCAGATAATATGACATATGCTAGGAAGTCACAAATTTCCAAAATCAATAAAACTTTCAATATGAAATTTTATTTCTCAACAAAATCATATGTACTAACACCATTACTACAAAAAATATAACTCGTCAATCAATATATTCAAATAAACATTGAGATTCATTTTTTGATATCCAAAAATTTATAAGGTCAAAATGATATATTTCTCATTCCTCAATATCCAAAGAAAAATATTATATAGTGATATGAAGATGGGAAAACTGACATGTTGAATTCAATAAGAATCAAATGGACCAAAACCATTAGTAGAATGAACCAATCACACATTTTGTTCTTCTGATGTAGAAGGTAGATACACATGGTTAAATAATTTCCATAAATCTCCATCAGCAGGATTTTTAAGCCTTTACCAGTTGAAATATTATTTTTGGGAAATGAAATCAGCGACTTTGTGTTATGAAACATAAACAAAATTTTCAATATGGGTGAAATCGTTATTTACCTCAATTGGTTTACATGAATGAATCCAGACTTCCCTATTTGAAACTCTTTGTACCTTAATTTTCAAAATATCAGACAGCTAACAAACAAATCATTTTCAGCATAATATAAGATATTATCTTTTGAAAATGGATGTATCTTCTAATAACCAAGAATCAAATTATGAACAAGCCTCTTACTATCATAGAAATTTTTAGGCAACACAATTCTTTTAGTTAATAGTGTTTTAACCAAAAAAATAGCTGATAAAAATAGCTATTTGACACTCAATTATATAATTTAATAGCTAAAAAATTTGTAACAACTCCAAATTTTCTTATCTTGATACTAGGATATAAGGCTTCCTTAGGAGACTTCAACAAGTCATAAAATTGGGATGGTTCCAAATCTGGAGTTGAATCAATATCATCCTTAGTTTTAGATTGTTGAAAAGATGGATTAACCACCTCATATACTAAATTATGAAATCTTGATGGATCTAGAACCAAATTATTATTTTTTTGTATGGAACTAAATTCATTATGTTGATACCAAAAATCATAATGGTTTCTAAAACCAAATATCAATAGATGAGCCCTTACATTGTCAAATATTTCAAACCTCCTCACATCACACTTCTTTGAGGTAAAATTTATTTTTACTTTTGAAAAATGTTGTTGTTTTGATGATGAAAATGATAAAAAGTCATCAACACCATCAATATATATAATATTTATACTATAACTGTTTATATTCTTGTAACGTTTATCTAATCATGATAATTTATTAATGATTGGTATTGAATTCCTAGCTCTAAATTACTCTAAAAATTAAAATAGATATATTGTTTATGATTAAATTGATTTAAGAAAAAGACGATTCAAAAAATGGTAAAAATTAAGAAAATCATATTTTACTTTTAAATATTGTAAAGTTTATCTATTTGTCACTACATGTCCCTAATTACCTCTGATTTTTACAAATAACCATTAATTACCAGAAAGTACATGTAAATTTTTCTAATAACAATTTTTTTGTATATATTGCCACTAATTTTTACTATGTACCACTTATTATTGTCAGGTTAGAATAATTACAAACAATAGAAGATGGGGTGAATTGTCTCCTTTTCAAAAATATTGATAAATTTTGGTTTATAAATCTATTAATTATATTTTTAGATTAGAAATGTTCTCTTCTTTAATTAGTATGAGTATAAAATTTACAAAAAATAAAGCGTAATTTGTTTTTATAGTGGTTTAGGGAAAAAGGATACCCTATACCACTTCTCCATCACTCTCTTTGTGATCTTGGGTAATTTCACTAGAAAGGTCCGCTCTTCACCAGACAAAAAATCTAAAACTGAGCAAAGGAAGATGACCCCATTCTAACAAGGTTACATGGAGTTATCTTGTTCTTTTACAGGGAACCAGTAATCCACTAGTTTTTAAAAGAAGATGAATCTTAACCTCAATTGTGTATGAGCGGTAGAAAATATAATAAATTAAAATATTTTGATTTAGTGACAGTTCTATATGATCATTAAAGGTGCAGAAAGAACAACAAATAGTAGATGAATCTTTTTCTTCACAAATGAAATTATAAAAGAAAGAATAATTCTGAAGTTATCTCTGTTTCCAATGATATTAAACAGTGATAACAACACACTACAACCATATTTGTATAGATGTATGAGTTTGAAAAATGTATATCTACATAGTGTATCCTCTTATGCAAATATCAGAATCGATAGATTGTTGTGGTGGAACTGTAAAAAAATATTCACAAGTATACAGTCTTATGAAAATATGTGTACATAATCATGCGTTATCATCCACAATTAATTCAATTTTTTCATATATATAAATAAATATATTTTTTTGGCTGAATATATAAAAGAAAATTTCCTTATCAAACATGAATATTCAAATCTAAATTGAACTGGGGAGTTACAACTTCCTTTAAGAATCAGACTGATTTCTCCATGATTAATATTGTTCCATGAATCAATAATAACAAGCCTTAATGTAGTTACATATGATCTTTGAATCGGCCTATAAATATATAAATACCAAATCAGGAATTTCCAATAAAAATATTGGGTTTAAAACATCGCTGTCGATTTTTCAAATGAAGTGTTGAAATTCATTGTGTGGGGTTCCTTTGCGTGGTATATGGTTAATTTTCATTGTGTACAATTCCTTTCATTGTATGGTTTCGTAACCATAAATTCTTTTGTGAGTAATGTAACGAAAAAAGCGACATACATTTGGTGATCAATACGTTCATCCATTCATCCTAAAATTTCAAACGTATCATTGATTAACCATACATTAAAACTCTCGAATATAGGGTATAAACAATGATTCCAGATTCCAACATAGGGTTGAAATTCAAAAAAAATATTTGTTCAACATAAGGGTTATTGATCCATGAATTTACTATTTAACATAGCATATGGATGATGGTCCATATATTTATCTAATAGACATAGGTAATAACCATTGTATCTATAACACATCTCGTAGCTTTTAACTTCATCAATGATATAAATAAAAACATGATATATAATCCTGAAACATAATTAATGCCACTTTATTAGAAAACAAAAAATGGTATTTTTAATCAAAATAAATATATATTTCAGATTATTATTGATCCAATAAATTCCCAACAATATTATACTTTTTGATGATCACAAAACCCCTAAAATAATTTAAAAAATAGAGGATTGTTAAATAATTTGAAACACTAATACAATATTTCGATTTCATAGAACTATTGTCTTACAGAAAGATTAAAAAATATTTATTTCTAGAATATTCACCCCAAAAGTATAATTCAAATATTCTACCCTATTTTTGATTTCGAAAACTGTTTTGAAAGAGAAATAGAGATAGCCATAGTTTATGTAGCATAGAACTGGAAAATGAATGTTACCGTCTACATGGTCGGAAAATAAGATATGTGATATGGTAGTAGAAATTTATAAATAAATAACATAGAAATAAATTATAAAAAAAAAACTAACGAGATATAATTGTATAGTTAAACTAAATTTTGAGGCAGATGAAATGTTATAAAAAATTATGAGAACATCTATAATCCATGATTGAAGTCTTCAAAATGAGGGGTCTGGTCAGAAGGGTTTTCATGGATAGACTCACTATGGGTAGTGCTTGCAGCTAGATGGAGAATGGACTAAAAAGTGACATGAATCTCTTATAGAATTACAATTAGTTTTTAAAAATGATTGTTTAAGACATCGTTCTATTGTTGAAGAAACTTATTGTAATCATTCCCAATCTTCAAAATTCCCCAAATTTCACTTTAAAAATTCACTCAGATATTCTTCTAATTAAATAATATCATTAAATCTATCACAGAGTGAATGAATGGATAGTTCCCACCTGTATTAATTAGATTCCTATTTACCGATTAATCTTTTTTGATTTTCCATTTGAACATTCAATGGAACACTGCCACTGATTCAGAAATGTTATTTGAAATTATTCTTCTTTGATGAAGACTTTACTCATATTTCTTTATTCCACATCTTCATCAGGCCATGGAATTACAGAACCAATACTAGGTAAGTACTCATCCTGAGCACAATCCATTGAATTTTTTTGTTCTTCTATAAAAACAGGAATAACATGATTACAAGAATCACTCTAGAAAATACTTATTTTATAACAGTTCCAATAATGAGAAAATATTTATGATGACATCTCTAACCAACATGAGATGTATCTTATATTTCAAATACTTTGAAACAATAGGGATAAAATCCTTCCACATGGTTAAAACCCAATATTTGTATCTTTCTAACCACAATGACATTGATTCCTTACCAAGTATCTACAGATTTTCAGCATAATATTGTTCAAGAAGAAAATCAGAATATACATATCTAGATAAATGAATTTATCTTGCTCTTCCACCCATGTCACTATTCTAGAATAAATTAATTTAATCAAGACTAATTGATCATTGTTAAGATCTATTTTCATCATTTTCTTAAAAGTTATAGTTCTTAAAAGAGACTACATGATATCCTCTAATCTTTATATCTCATCTCTAATAATCCTGGAGTAAAAGTAAAATCCACCCTCGTGGAGACAAAGTAATATCATATCAATCTAAATCGAAGAGATAGAAAACTCATCTTGACGAAACTTATAGAAAACTGTATCATTATCAGATCAAAAAATAAATAATCATTACAACAAAACTCATTGAATTCTATTACATAGAAAGGAGTATTGGTATTACCAAGAATTAATTCCGAACCTTGAAATCTAATAGAAATTTTTAATGAGATATTCATTTTATTTATCCAATAAAAATTTATTACCTCACCCTGAACTAAAATCTGATATTTCAACAGGCGATAAGGTTCTCTTGGACTGACATCTTTAGTTCTGCCTATGGTTTTCTTATTTTCTAGTTTCAGGAGAGTGGGATTGATATTTTAGGGGTTCAGAAAAATTAATGATAAATGTTCTGCAAATCAAAAGGATGTGAAAAATAATAGGTGGAGAAGTTATATGGCTCTGTCATGGAGACTTTGAATGTAGTCAATGATTTTAAATTTGGAAAGAAGAATAAAAAGAATCCAAAATGAATTTCTTTTTTAAATTAATCAATACGTGGCTGATAAATTCAAATAAATAAACAAGATACATTAAATTTTCTAAAATAAAAAGAGATAGATTAAGAATAAAATAAATTAATATATATTCATTTAAAAATAAATATTCCTAACACCCTTTAATAAAATAAAAACGTGCACTCGGAAGAGGATTTGTAGAAATATTAACAAATTGATATTCTGTTTTAACAAATTCTAAAATTATATCTTTTTTGAGAATATGAACTTTTAGAAAATGATGTATGATACCAATATGCATAGTCTTATAATGAAACATAGAATATTTTGAAATATTTATAGAAATAATATTATTATATAAAATATGTATATTATTATAATTTAGTCTAAATTCTAGTAGTGTGTTTTTAATCCACAATACCTTTGAAAAGAAAATACCACTGGAAACATATTCTACCTCAACTGTTGACAGGGAAACTGATTGATATTTATTACATGTCCATGAAACTAAATACTTCCATAATAATAGATAGGATCCTTAGGTATATTTTTCTATCAAATCTATAAATCTTAAAATAATCATTTTAATATGACATTAAATTAAAATGAAATTTATGGGGGCATAGATGTGATTAAAAAAATCTAAAACATATTTTAACATTATTATGATGAAATTCTATTGGATTTGACTGAAATAAATAACATAAAAATAGAGACAAAATAATGTATTCTCCGCTAACAGTAAGATATAAAAACTACCAATCATACCTCTATATAACATGTTATCAACTGGTCTTCCAGATTTATACAAATCACTTTTTACATTAGTACACATGGGAGTTATATATGTCTTGTTGTTCTAAAGTCCATACATTATCAAGAATTCAACAATATATTTACTTTGATTTAAAACATTCCCCTAATAATTCATATAAATTAAAAATATAATAAAATAAAGTTTATAATCCCACAATACTCATTTGAAATTATCTTTTCAATAGTTTTGAAAAATCATTACAAATATTTTTTTTTGTTGAAACACAACTTTTATCAAAAACATAAATTTTTACACATAAATTATTTGAACAAATAGTTTTTTTAAAAAGTGTTGGATATTCCAATCCAACAGTAAATCTATTTTCCAAAATAAAGGACATATTCTTTCATACCATGCTATAGGTTATTATTTTATTTCATATATTGATTTAGTATGTTTAAAAGTAGAATTAGCTTTTTGAGGATTTTAAAAACCATGAGGGTTTTCAACATAAATTTCCCTTTTTAAATATCCTTTTAAAATGGATGATTTAACATCGATCTGATATAATTTCAAATTCATATGATATGAATAAGCTAAAAGGATTCTAAAAGATTTTATTCTAGCTATATGGTGAATGGTTTCATTATAATATATAAATTCTTCCTAATTATATCACATAGATATCAATATATCATTAATATTTGTTATGATCCCTTGATCACCCTATTTATTTTTAAAGGTTGACTTAGTTTCTATAACAAGACAATATAATGATATTTCCACTAATTCCAAATTCTAAATAGGTTTAGTTCTTGTTACAATTCTAATAACCAACTCTAATTTTCAATGGATTCCTAAATGTATTTTGGTTCTGACTAAAATAAAAAGGAATAAAATTTATCTTGGTTTTTCGTATTTCTTGTAGTTATAATTCCTATGCCTAGGTCTCCTATAACAGTTTGTAACATATTTTTTATTAATGTTAAGAATTTCTAAAAAAGACACTTCCAACTTCATTAGTTTCATGTTGTTATGAAATGAACTGAATTTTATTTATAAAGTTTTTAAAATTATATTTAGGAGTTTCAAGTGCCATGTTTTCAAAGGAGTTGGTAATTTCATAAATTTGATATTTCTCTTTAATAAAAACTTTCATTTTTTTTCAAAATTCACTTAAATAGATTCATCAACAATCATTTCCTTTTTATTAAACACTATTTTGGGTTTAGAAGTTGCACAATATCCTTAAAATATTCCATCATTGACTTTTGGACCAAACATACCAAGGTTTCTCATAGTATCCATGATATACACCTTACATCGAAAAACATTAAAGTACTTTAATTTAGGGTTTCTATTATTATAATGATTACAAGGTGACTTTTTAGATATAGATCTTATAAGAACATTATTAATGATACAACATGTTGTGCTTACAACTTATGCGAAAAAATTGGTAGGATGACTATAATCCTTCCATGTATTCCATTCCATTTATTGTATAGTTCTTATTTTAAAAATTATATTTTATTGAGGTGTTATTGGTTCAGAGATGGTATGTATGAGGCCTTGATTTGAGTAAAATTAATTATATTCTTGATTCTCAAATTCTACTCCATAATCACTTCTTAATTAAATTAAACTAAAACCATTTTAATTTCGAATAATTTAAAAAATTCATTCAACAACATTGAAATACTCACTCTTCAGTTTTCAGAAATAAGTCAACGAAAATAAAAATTGTCAATAACTAAAACATAGACATATAATTTTCCATCCAATCCTTCTACCTTTTTTTTCAAACTAATCCATGTGAATAAGTTCTAAAGAATTATAAATAGATATTTTTTAATAGATTTGAATGTATATTTATGATGTTTTCTATTTTGTAATTCATCAGAAAATATATCATTTTCAAACATAATACTAGGATAAATAGAAACTAACTGTTTTTATAAAATTTACGTAAAGAATATATATTATAATTTCCAAGTCTTCTATTCCATATTCATTTGTTATTTTTAATACTAGATTAAAAATTCAGTTTCTATTTCCATAATGAATTTTAATCCAAAGTATAAATGTTGTCAGTTCTAGGTGATATAAACATAAGAAATTTATATTTAAATATAGAGGATGAATTTCTAGAGTAATAAATATAAAAACCATCATCATAATGTTGAGATCTACTTATTAGTTTTTTTTAAACTCTTACATATACAGTTCATAGTTGATTGAGATATTTTTTAGATCTCTAACAACTTCAACTCCAATAATATTTCTTTTTGACGTATCACCAAAAGTGATCATAAATCCATATATTTGTGTTTTATTGTGGAAATTTGATGATTCTACACTCTCAGTTTCCCAGAACAACATCTATCCATATACTATATAGATTTTTTTCATGTGGTTTTTTCCTATAAATCAATTAAACATGTGTTTCTTTTGGTTCCAAGATTTATATGGTTCCAGTAGTGTCATCGAAGAATGATTTTCGAATCCAGATCTAATTTATTTTCTATTATCCATATATCCCATTTCATACCTACTTTTATAAACCAAAGTCATTTTTTATCACTAATCTGAAGATTTCTCAAAAAAATAGTTTTTAGTGAAATTACCTTTTGTTCCACAATATTAGTAAGTTGTATTTTTTTAATTCCTCATAAAATAGTTTTTATATAATTTTAAATTTTCACCCTTGATTATTATTCAAAATAATTATCTCTTAATAACATTATTTCAAGAATCTCATTTAATAGATTTTATCCTTTAGGAAAACTAATTGCAGGACTTTAAGGAAATTATAATTCATCTTATAATTCATTAATCATTTTCTCATGATCAATATAGTTTATTATAGATGAGTGGAATTGTATAAATAGTTTTTGATGTTGTTTTAATATAGTATCTCTTTCACCTAAAACAAGATTATGAATATTTTTTAATGATTTATGATTATTTTTTTAAAAAAATCCTATTTATTTTCTATCATCGTATAGTAGAAAGGATAATTTATCATTGGAGAAACTACCCGAATCATAAGCATGGGAGTAATAAGATACTACCTATTTTTCATCATCCATAAAGCATATTTTGGCTAAGAGATTTTATGGGTATTTATATGAATAAAATTTAAAAGAGCTGGTGGTGTATTCAGATACAATCCACATAGATTTCATTTATCTTTTTCTCTTATGCTTAAAATCATCATATTTCTGATATATTTTTTATATAATTTTTCTTTAATCATTAAATTTTTAGAAATCAGAGTAGATGTACTGAAAATGTTTTCATTCATAGTATCAAAATTCTCATGTATCTTTCTAATCCTTATTAAATGATTTTCTGAACCCTCTTTCTCTTTAAAATTTTTTCTAAAATTTCTCACTAGTAGAGCTAGTTCTTCTTCTAAATGTTGGGAATCTAAATTTTTCTAAAATTTTTCATCTTATTTTGTTTTTCTTATTTTATTTTGAGATGTTACATTTAGGGTAGTATTCTCCATTTCAATATAATCTTATGATCTTCAAATTAATTTTACATTTATTCTTTTTAAATAATAAATGTTCTAATTTATTATTTTATAGTCAAATTCTTGAAAGGTGATGATTCTAAAATAGCTACAGGTATGCAGTTCCATTTTGTGGCTAGTACTCAGAGTAAATTATATTCTTGATTAGATTGACTGATGATATTACCTAGGGCATTAATATTGATATATATTTCTATTAATATTCCCATTATCTATGTGTTTCTTTCACTATCGAATATTCTAATGGTATCAAACATTATCTTAGAAGTATCATATCTTATTTATCACTTATTTTCTTCTCCTACATATAAAAACAAAATATTTTTTTCATCTCATAAGCAGTATAACATTGTGATTCATGATTAAAATCATCTATTCTCTATCCTTATATAATAGAATTTGTTTCATTTGAATTGATGTCATATTCATCTTCCGTTTCAAGAGTCCATGTCTCTGGATTATTAAGAATTACATAAGGAGTTATGATCATCGAATAGACTTTGATTTCACGATTCATCATATTATTGATCATTTTTTATTTCCAGCATCTATAGTTTTCACTATTAAAAATATAACACATACCATAGTCATTCCTTGTTTGGATAATCCAAATATATCTATTTTTTATAGACCTTATTCCTTTCATCATTCCATATCTTCATCCAAAATATCACCTTTAAAACCAACTGTTAGGTCAGAATAATAAAAAGTATCACAAGGGGCTGGGGGGTGAATTGTTGCTTTTTTAAAAATTTCAAAAGATTATTATTTATAAATCTCATTGATATTTTTGTTTATTTGTACTGAGTATAAGAAAAACAGAAATAGATATAATGAATAAAATAATTTTATAGTGGTTCTCGAAAGAAATATCACCAATTCCACTCCAACAATTCTCTCTCTACGACTGGTGAATTTCATGAGAAACTTCATCTTTTCACTTATCCACAAACCCACAACAATGTATTGGTAGTTGACCCCTTTAAGAAAGGATAAAGAGATCCTTCCAGTTCTTTTATAGTAAACCGATTATCAATATCTTAGTACCATAAATTGACACTTCACCAGAATAGAGTACGAGTAGTTAAAACAACAATAAATAAAATGTTTTTTATTTTTTGATGGTTGGGTATGATTGTCATAGTTGTAGTAGCATCAAATGATATTATATGGAACTTTTTCACCAGAAATGAATATACCCAAGAAATAATACTTCTGATGTGTTTTCTGGTTTCCAATGAACATCAATAATTATAGAAATGCACAACAGCAACAATCTTACAACAATACGAAGTGAAAAATGTATACCACCAAAGTGTATCCTCTTATAAAAATAAAAGATTAAATCAATTATTATAGTAGTATTGTAAAAGATATTCACAAGTATACATTAATATGAAAATAAGTTTCGGGTACCATGTTTAATCATCCACATATAATTTGAAACTACTTCATTCATATAAATATCATTATTTTGGTTGAATTGATCCAAGAAAGTTTCCAGATAAAAAAATATATTCAAATCTAAATTTAACAGTGGAGCCCTAACTTCCCTTAAAAATAAGAGTTATTTTTTCTCTGTTGAATATAGTTATTAAAATCAATTATTACATGACTTGAAATAGTTGAATACAAGCTTCGAATTAGTTTGTAAATAAATCAATATTTCTTGCATACATCCTTGATAAAAATATTGCTTTTAAAACTAATGTTTTGAATAGTAAAATGTAGGGTTAAACTATATAGAATAGGGTTTCATTGTGTAGTGTTGGGTTCTATTGCATAGTTTAGGGGTCCTTACTATAGTTGGTTCCTTAACTATACTATATTTTTTGCATAACATTGTGAGAAACAGTAACATTGAGATGATGATCCAAATATTCATCTTTTCATCATAAAAATAAAAATTTAGCATTGATTTACAAAACGTTCAATCTCTCGAATGTATGTTATGAACAGTGATTCTATATTCAAATGTAGGGTTTATATTCCAAACATTTTTCATTCATTGAACATACAGTGTTGAACAATATATGAATTGTTATGCATATTGTTGGGATGGTGATCTATTCGATCATTTTTAAAATGTAGGGTATGAACAATGAATCTATAACATATCCCGTAGCTTTACTCTTTACCAAAGATAGAAACCAAAATATGATATATAATCCAGAAAATTAAGTAAGGGGACTTTATTTGAAAACTAAAAATGGTATTTGTGAGCAACAATATTGATATATATTTTAGAGTATTTTTTAGAAACTAAATCCCCATAAATTAAAACTAATTACCACTAATTTTTACCTATTATCAGTAAATATTTTCAACCTAGTCCTATCTGTGACGCAACTCCTCCTCTTTTTTCTACCATCATTGATGCATCACATCTAGCCTACCACAGTTCTAGAAACCTAATTAATGAATTGGACATGGTTAGAATAGGATGGTCATTTATAATCACCTGGAGATTGGATATTCTTTGATTAACTAAACATATAAAAATACAATATTTTATTAAAATCATGTTGATGAAACTAATTTACATTAACTATTTCCAAATTTTTCATTACACCAATTTATACCAACCATATCCAAATTTATTATTTGTCATCACCTATAAATTGATGACATATTTCATTTTATGTAATCTAGTAATTTATAATTAAAAAACCTAAGTATTACTAAGTACTAATAATTAAAATTAATTTTTAATAATTATAATTATTTATTTTTTTAATAATTACATCAATTATATAATGATTATAGCGATCTAACAATAATTATTAACAAATAATATTGAATGTAACTATTTAATACTAATTACCACTATTTATTAATGATTTTTATTTGTTTAAAATAGTTTTTTAATAATTACTGCTATTTTTTACTAATTACAGCTTATTTTTACTAATTACATCTAATATTAGATAATTACATTAATTTTCTTACTAAATATAGTAAATTTTGACTAATTACCACTAATTACCGCCAGTTACTGCTAATTATTACTAATTATATCTATCTATTCATATATAGTACTAATTATTTGTACTTATTTATATTTATTACTAATTATTACTAATTATTGCTATTTAATATTAATAATCACAATTTATTACTTCTAGCTGCTATTTTTTACTAACTAATACTAATTACTAATTAAGGATAATTACAAGTAATTACTACTAATTGCTTCTAACTATTCCTTTTTGGTACAAATTATTTGTATTTAATACTAATTGTTATAATTAATTCTTAATTATTACTAATTATTATTAATTATTACTTCTTATTAGTAACTATAAATATTTATTTATATTTATTAGTAATTATTACTCTTTATTAAAAATTTTCACTAATATTTATTAATTATTACATTTATTACTATTTATTACTAATTATTAATAATTCTTACAAATTATTACTAATTACTAATATTTATTCCTAATTTTTACTAATTGTCACTAATTATGACTAATTATTAATAATTATTACATGGTATTACTAATTATTACTAATTATTCCTATTTTTATACAAATTATTCCAATTCTTTACTATTTATTACTAACTATCATTAATTATTCCTATTTATTCATATTTATTACTAATTATTACTAGTTGTTTCTTAATATTCTTAATTATTGTTAATTATTCAAAATCATTACTAAATATTCATTATTATTTCTTATTATTCACATTTTTCACTAATTTTTAATTATTATTCTTATTTATTCAGAATTATTCCCATTTATTTGAGTTTCATTCTAATTACTCATAATTATTCGTAATTTGTAATAATTAAGTCTTTCTATTACTAATTATTACTCATTGTTAATAAATATTTGTAATTATTATTATTTATTACTAATTTATACTATTATTACTATTATTACTATTTATTACAATGCAATCATATTTTTTCCTTTTTATTCCTATTTATTCTTATATATTTCTATTTATTCTAAATTATTCATAATTATTTCTAGTTATTACTAATTATTAATAATTATTACAAATTATTTTTAATTATTACTAATTATCACTAATTAGAACCAATTATTAAAAATTATTACTAATTATTACTAATTATTACTAATTATTATTGTTTATTACTATTTATTAAGAATTATTACTAATTATTACTAATTATTACTATTTATTACCATCTATTACTATTTATTACTCATTAATAAAAATTAATATAATTAATATTAATTATAACCAGTAAATATTAATTATTACTAATTTCTTCAAATTGATACTAATTATATGTAATTATTATTATTTAATGATAATTGAACAAATTTATTAGAATTTAAATATATTCACATTCAAATACAAACATTGAATCCCTATGAAACAACATATTTCTAAATAAAAATTATGAAAAAAAATTCCATCTAATTCTAAATTAATTTGATTACTAAAAATTCATAATTATTAATAATAATATGAGATAAAATGAATTTACTAAAAAATAAAATCAATAAATAAATATATTAAAATTCCATCATTCACTGGATGCAAGCCTTGAAAATTGTTCCTCTGTAAAATTTAAATGTTTGAAAAAAACTGATGTAAAAAATCTCAGAACAGAGAAGGAGAGAGGAGTTGAGATAATAGTGAAATGCATGAAAAATCAATTGGTGGTATTTATATTGTAGATCATTTTCGATGAGATCCCCATTGAAAATACTAATATTTGCAATGGAACCATGGAAAATGCTAACCCCCTATTAATTCGGGTAGAAGATAAAATGGTATTTCCAACAGGTCTTCTCACAAATGCCTAGCTACTCATATAATATTTGCGATATAAGTAAAATCTTATCGCACATACTAAAAACCACTGGATACTATTTGGGATGGGATACGTATTATTGTCGTAAATAATATCTCACAACATACTATTTGCGATGGGTGCAGGGTTCTGTTGCAAATAGTAGCTCCTGAAAAACTATTTGTGGCGGGACCCTTACCCATCGCAAATAACCAGTCGTAAAATACAACTTTTCTCATAGTGAGATTATTATATTTATTATTTTTTATTTAAAGAAAAGTCAGAGATGTCATACTCATGTTTTTAATAACTATATAATTTTTAATATAGGGTTATATAGAAGGTAAATTTGATTATAAATAGTAATTTGAAAGCTAATGTGTTTATATTCATCATGGTAATTTATTTTTAATTTCAAAAAAAAATCTTAACGGCTTACACAATCATGATGTAGTAAATATTAAATTAATGGAAATATTAAGTTAAATATATTACACAAATTAAATTAAGGTAATTTTAGATAATTATTAGCAAACATTAATTTTTTCGATGACATATGCAACAAAGGGGTGTGTTATATTTTTTATCTCAAAGTTAACTTTTTTAGGATATTTTTTAAAAGTAATGTAATGAGTATTTTTAAAATTTACATTAATGATATTGTAAAATAAATAATATTTTATAAAATGATATAAAATTGGTAAAAATATAAAATTTGTACCAATGATTGATATAAAGTTAAAAATATCATCTATGAATCATTTATTTTTCGATTGGTATTTTATAGTAACAAAATTAACCTTCAATGACTAAAAATATATGTTGTCATGGTAAAAGTTGAAAGGCGTAAAACAAAAATATAAGGGTTTAATCATGACCTAAACTTGTCTAAAATTTAACGGATAAAGATAATTATACCCTGATCACCTTAATATTTTATTAGATTGGTTATATGGACACTTTCTTCTGAAGATAACTTATATATTATTTAAATCAATGATAGTTACAAAATGTCACTCTCTATGCATCTAATATCCTTTACGTGGTTATAGAGGGACAACATCATGTTATGAAAGAACCTAAACATATATTTTTTATTAATTGAGATGCTTTCATTATTGAAATTTATTTTTCAATTTTTATAAGTTACATAATTAACTTAAAATATTTTTCAACACTAAAACAATATTTATTTGTTATATAGAAAAATAAAATAATTGGATTTAAATGTATAAAATTTTATATATTTGGTATGGTTTAATGCTTCTAAATAATCTAATTGATATATAGGATATACTATTGATTTTTTAAATCATTTGATTCGAAATCCCACTTTAGAGTGATACATTTAATGTTGAATTATAGGAACAATACCAAATTTGACAATAATTATACTTTATTGAATTTAGAATTCATTAAATTATTCATAAATCCTATTAATATTACAAAATTTAAAATAAGATAATATAAGGTTGAAAAATTATATCTCTATTCATTTATAGGCTATTTAGAAGTCATTGCCTCTAGAGTAGCCTTATTAAATTTTAATATATTGAGGATTTTTGAAAATTACCCTCGCATCAATTATCAAAGGAGAATCTACCCTTACTTCTTCACAATACCATAATCCTTCTATATTTACAAAACCATGATCATTTCTCATCCCAACATCTTTCGTCAAGCTGTAGTGGTTATTTTATTTCAAAAAGTTCTACCCTAGATCAGTTAAGATGATATTAAAGGAAGTCCTTTGATGAAGAGGTAATCATCTTTATCGACTCTCTCAAGTTTTATTCTTCTTCCATTTCTCATAATGTGTTATTTCCATGATAAATTAAGAACTCCAGTATAATTTATATTTATATTTTTTTTATGGAACAATAACATTTTACCTTTTATCCATCCCAAGAAAAAGGAAAATACCCCGCATTCATACGTAAACATACCGTCTACACTCCACGGTGTATTTTTTTTTCATCACCACAATACTATAATGGGTATAATTATAGAGATAATGGATATATATAGTAATTATGAAATTATATGGATTTTATAGTAAATTAAAATACTATCCACTTTCTTACCCTTTCAATATTAATGGAATGATATCTTCACTCGTGTGTATATACATCCTACCGTCTCCACAATGCGATACAGTTCATTTTACATGTTCACCATTCAATTATGACTACTAAAAATATAATGACTAAATATGATATATAATACATGAATATCTTTCTTTATATGATGTATCTATATCCAATTCATATGAACCGGTACTTACACAACAAAACATGGATTGGACAATGAAGTAGTTAACACCCAAAAAAAGGGTAATAATGACATATTATGAAAAAATGGGTGATAAAATAATATAACAATATCATATATGAAATAATAAATTTTAATAATGTTCTTATATAATATAATAACATTATTGAAACCATTATACAAGAGGATAAATAATGCACAACCAAAAGGAAGTGTAAGGTAAAGGTTTTCTCATCTCATTTTTTCGTTAGAGAGATATATGACGTAATAACCACTTATTTATTTTGTGTTGTGCATGTATAGTCCACTTTGATATATCATATCATGAATCTCAATATATTCAGGTTATTCATTGTTTATTTTGTTAATTATTACTTTTATGGGGTATACGATTTGACTGATTACATGTGGTGAGGGATTTCTTAACTTAATTTTCATTCATTAGGTTAAACTTATATTTCATTTATTATGCCATGTTACAGTTATTTGTGAAATTGTTTTTTCATGTCCTTTTATATTTTCACTTTTCTAGTGTCAATTTATATTGAATACATTTAAACAATTTTTTTCTTGAACCATATTTTTCATACGGTGTATACATTGAAAGATATTTGAATTATTAGGGAAATAAAGTTAAAACCATATCTTCTACTCAATACATATACTTGTTCATAATGATAATTTTTTAATGTATTAAATTGTTTATTTCAATATATATTTAATAATTTGGACGTAATAAATAGTTGGGACTGTATATTAAAAATCCTCTCAATGCATCGCTAGTCTAATAAGATGAATAATATGACCAAATTAAATAGTCTTTACCTATAAATGGTAAAATCTCTTGTGAAATTTCATTATGGTAGTGGTACATGTGAAGATGAATGCAATATAATAATTAATAATTTCATTAAGAATTCATTTTTTATTAGTATCCAGAGGATTTTCACTATGAAATAATCCATGGATTTCATTTCATTTCATCATTATCTTATTGATTAAATTGAATATGTGTTCCAATATCTTCATTTCCATGTTGATTATTAAATTTAATTCAAGACATATTTTACTTTATATAACTCTTACAGGGAATTTAATATCACCTTTTTATTTTTTCTCACTTCACAAGGTAATGAAAATGAAATGTTTGAATAAGTTTAAGGATGCAAATTACATTCTTTTATTATGTTTTATTTATAATTCCCTATGTTAAAAGGATATAATGTATATATTTTATTATTAAAGACAACTAAACTATTTGGTCCTTTTGAATTTTTATTATGTATCTATTTCAATTAGGTAAAGTAAAGCACCATGTCTGGGCTATTAGATTTTGGGTCGTTACAGTTCATATTTAAGGATGTTTAGTAGTAACCTTGGGAACTAGATTTTAAAATAAACATAAACGATATGAGAACATTGATAAAATCTTATAGAATTTAAAAAAAATTACTATTACATTAATTTTTATTATGTGGCTCAACACACATGATGATTATTGGATAACATAGTGTGTGAACTATTGAGTGATGTCACATAATGGAAAGAAGGGAATCAATGCCTGCTGAGAATGTAGGGATTAACCCATTGATAAAACCAACACAACTAGTGTTGGAGGTGATATTACCATGACTATATTAGAATAACGTACTCATGACATAACGAATTACCATTATTCACCTATGTTGGATCATTTCATTCATCAAAAGCAACCATATTTTAGTGGGCCTACAAATGCATTGGTAGATGAGAAGTCGATCAAGTCCCTTGAAAATATATCTATAGTATTGGGAAGTTCATAAAATGAATAGGAAGTACTATGACTATATCATCTCAAGGGATATTTTGAACAATGGTGATCATTTATCCATGATATTAGAGAGGAATATGAAATTGAATAAATATAATTAGTAGATTTTAATGAAACATTCTTCGACAATATTTCCCTCATCAACAACAAATTGAGATGATGAGAAAATTACATAGCTTATAGAAAAAAGATAAGAAAATGTTTTAGAATATGAGACAAGTTTTACAAGACTATATAGCTATGATACAAATTATATAGATAATATAGTGTGAAATATGGATCATTTCTTTGTAGGTATTAATCCAAATATCTAAAGGGAATTATAATCTATTTTTTTCATCATATGTTGAAATAATATTATGTTCCATAAAAATGGAGAAGTAATTTTCTAGATCTAATATTTTCAATGGAAATAAAGAGAATAATATTTCAACTGAGAATTATGATAAAGGTAAAGCACCAAAGAACCAGAAGGTAATGAATCATTTTTTAGATTTAAAATATTCTGGGAAGAAACATCTAGGAAATTTACTGACGGGAATTGGAGTGTGTATCAAGTGTGGAGATATGGGTTATTTTCCTCATGAGTTAAAGGGGAATCTAAATAATTATATCTAGTGATACAACTAGAAAAAAATGTTACATTATTTAAAAAAACGTACAAAGCGTCAGGGGAATCTACCATAGACGAAGACAATGGGATATACTCAAGCTTATACGATCATTATAGCTAAAGTAGAAGAACCCATTAATGTGGTGGATGGTTCATTAATAATATATTAAAATTCATACAATTCTTTATTTGAGTCTTGATCATCACACTTTTTCAAATGTATCGAATTTCCATGTAAATAGGATTTTTCTATTTTGAATTAACAATATAGTTTCAATTAAAAACAAAAGTGAAGTCTCAGTGAAACAAAAATGTATAGGTCAATCCACATTATGACACATAACCATGGTTTAGTTTCTAAACATACCATTATATATACGGTGGAATTTGATATAATCCTCGTTATGGAATAGCTTTCAAAATACGATGAGAAAATTTATTGTAAAACATAGGAAATTTGGATTTCTGAGGAAGATGTATAATCAATTATTTTTAGAGAAAAAAATCATCATTTAATTGTTATCTTGATCCACCACTAGTTGCTCTATATAATAAAATTCTTGGAGATAAAGATAAAACAATATCTTGGGATGAGTAAATTAATCTCCATGTTGAGAATGTGCCAACTAAACATGAATACATTGATGTATTTTATATAAAAATACATGGACCTCCCCATAGTGTGAAGTTGAGTTATCTATTTATTTGATTCTAGAGAAATGAAAATATAAAATAAACACTTTGGAATTGGTGGTGTTGAAGATATAACTAGAGTAATTAAGTGGTAAGGGATTCATTCACCCTTGTGTTTCACCTTGTGGAGCCCCTGTTCTTTTTTAAGGTGAAATATGGATCCATGAAATTATTCATTAATTGCATGGAAATTAAGTCTATTAAAATAAATAACAAGTGTCATATACCTCTCATTTATGATTTATAAAATTATATTCTTCGAGCTTAAGGTTTTTTGGATATTGAACTCTTTTCTTGGTATAATCAATTACAAATAACGAAAAAAGATATTCAAGAGACAAATTCTTGAATTGGGTATGGAAATTATAAGTTTACAACATTTGGAATAACTAATTAACACACCATTTTCGAGGGTCTAATTAATACAGTATTCAAGGAATATCATAATAATATTATTGAGGTATTTATTGATGACATCTTAGTGTATTATGAAATTGATGAGGACCATGATAATTACATTTGGATCATTATTGAGACTCTTAATGGAAAATAGTTATATAGTAAATTTAGTAAGATTGAATTATGGCTTTATAAAGTTTCTTTTCAAAGATATATTGTCTCTAATGATGGAATCTCAGTAGATCATGTGAAGAAAAAGGCAGTCCAAGAATGGCCTGAACCAATGAACATAATATAGGTATATAGTTTCATTTGTTTGTTAGGTTATTATCAATGATTTATTCAGAATTGTTTTTCTGATTATATAACCCATTAACCAAAAATACAGGTAAAGAGTTTACATTCCTATGTGAAAAATAAAATGAAGAACATTTTTATGAATTGAAGATAATATTTTTCGATGCTCTGATTTTGACTCTACCATTAAGATATGATTGGTTTGTGTTATACATAGATTCATCTAATATAGGAATGGTTGATTCATTATGTAAAATAAAAAAGTTATTGAAAATGGATCAATACAATTGAATACTCATGAAAAAATTTCCCCAAATCATTATCTCGAGTTATAGATCATAATATTTTCTATGAAGATATGGAGACACTGCCTCCATGTTGAACGATATGAGATATACATAGATCCCAAGATTTTGAAATTCTTCTTCTCACAAAATGAACTCAACATAAATAAGAGATGAAGTCTTGAGTTAATAAAGGATTAAGGTTTCTTAATACATTACCACCAAGGAAAAGTAAATATGGTAGTAAATGAATTAAGGAGGAATGATCATGACATTCTCAACCAAATAAGGATTGAGAGAGATCCTATATTATTGGATTTAGAAATGATTGATATAGTAATTACTAAGGAAGGGGAGACACCTATTTGTTTCCAATTAATTGAAAGACCATCATGATTGGAAAAGATAAAATGTTATTACTTTGATGCTAAGAATTTTCATGATTAAAATAATGTTTTCAATGAAGGAAATTTTAAGTGTTTAGTTTTGAAGATAGTGTTATGAAATTTTGAAAGTGGTTATGTGTTCTATCATTAACTAATATAATAACAGAACTATTTGATTATTCTCATTGATCAAAATTATCAATAAACTTTGGTAGAACCATGATATATAGGGATATGAAGGAATATTTTTGGTGGAATAATATGAAACTTGAAAATGATGAATATGTGTAATTATGTATAGTATTTTAGAAAGTGATTGCTGAGAGAAAACATCAGAGTGGATTTGTGCAACCTCTTCATATACTTGTGTCGAAATGGGAAGAAATTATGATGGGCTTTGTCATAGGACATTCAAGGAAACTAAGAAGGAATGACTTGATTTTCGTTAATGTTGACTGACTTAAAAAATTAGCTTGTTTTCTTGCTCTAAGATATAATTTACCACTTGAATGCCTAAAAATACTTTATATTTTTTTAATTTTTAAATCATCCTGGGGGAACTCTATAAATTTTGTCAGATCAATATCTCTTTTTTACATCAATATTCATGAAAAAACACTTCAGAAGGTTCTAGATACGGAGCTTCATTTGAGCATCATCTTGCATCCTTGAACTGATGGACAGTCTGAATAGAATTTTCAAGATTTATAAGACATGTTGAGATCAGGCTCAGATTACTTTTATGGCTTGTAGGATCAGTATTTACCTTTGGAATAGTTTTGCTATAGTAATAGTTTCCATTCAATTATAAAATTTATTACCTGAAATATCAGAAGGCAGTTCATCCAACTCATAAGAAAATAAATTAAAAAATAAAAGAGTAAAAAGTGTGGTTCAAATAGATGGTCTACAAAGAGTAGTATAAACATCACCATGATAATCATCTGGAACAAAGCTGCTACAAAACATAGGTAAAACAGAAGACCAAATATAAATCACCTCTGAAGTTTCCCTCTTAGAGAGTGCATCCACAACATGGTTGGCCTCACGATAGACATGTAAAGATTCAAGTGAGAGCAACTCTACAAGCCAGAGGCATTCAACCCAAACCGATTACATCTTTCATGGAATTTTCCTTGATCGATCTCTATGAATCTTAACTACAACATATGAGTTTGACTCATTCCAGAAGTCATTCCATCCATAATGGACAACATTCCTGATTACCTTTATCATAGCCCAATGTTCTGCTTCGATTGTGTATCCATTTCCAATGAGATGGAAGAAACATACTTTTAAAAAACCCTTGTGAGTGCAAAAGAATCCACCACATATGGAGGGACCTGGTGCACTAGAACCTACTCCATCGACATTAACCATCATCCATCAAGAGATATGTGGAATACATTGAACATGTTTCGTAATCAGTGGTTTCTTCGCCCATCCAATAACACCATGGCTTCTCAATAGTACATGGTCAGAAACATCATTCCTCATGGTTACAGTTTGAAAGATGGAATTAGTATAGAATGCATAATGAATGGCCACATCACCATCATGAAACAAGGGTGCAGTGCTATTAAAGATCAAGAAATTTCTTGCCTTCCTTAATAATGAAATCTAGATGGCCGCGACTGTTAAGAGAACATCATGGAATTTCACATTGTACTCGGTCATGCAGGTGGAGTGAAGAAGCTCCTCAATAGATCCTAATGAAAGAAAATAGTAAAAAATTTCTTGCACATAAGACCTTAAGTTGAAAATAGATCTGCAAGAGAAAAAAAATATAAGATATAGTTTCATTTGACTCTAGGAAAAAAATGCAGACCGCAGCCAGGTGCATTCCAGCTCGCTGCAATTTGGCATACAATGGAATCCTCATTTTAAAGATATTCCAGATGAGCAACGAAGAGGATGGTGGGATAAGGGGTTTAGAAAAATCTGTTACCGAGGATGGGGGATCCAAAGAAACACCACAAAGGTACCTATAGTAGTTCTTTTTGGTGAACGTGCCATTCAAATTCTTTATTCAGACCAATGTGTCATAATCATTGTAATAATACATAGATATTTATGTTCAAATATGAATAGAAATTATGCAGATAATTAGTGAATTATTATGAAATTCAACAATGAAAGTCTCTTTTAGGAGAGGAGGGGTGACAATAACATCACAGATGGGTCGAGATAAGCAAGGAGTAGTCTAGAAATTAATAGGGGAGTGTTTTCACACAATCCTTTTCAAACTAGACATCATATCAGCAAAGGCCTACATTATGATAGGGAAAACAGTTGAAACAATATAGTTATATTTCCCAGTATAGAGTTTCTCAACAAACCATATTCTAGGAAATTCCATGGAATCATCTGAGTTTGAAATTAAATTCCATGTTAACTTTTTGATCAATGTGTCATTGAATAATCATATATCATTGACACCCAGTCCACCCATGTGGACAGGCTTCATGCAGTCTTTTGATGTAATGGTGACTATCTTCCTCTCATGAATTTTAACGCCCCATGATTCCATAGTATGTTACCTCTTCAATGTAATTCAATAACTTGCGCTACACGCAACACCGAGATCGAGTGCACCCCGACCTAACAAACAAGCTGTTCAAAAAGCTGTTATGAATAGTATTAACTGAATTTGGAATTTTATATACTTTATAATATTTTAGAATCCATATTATGTGTTTCATAGACATAATATAAGAACAAATTCAATTTTTATAGATAAAAGGAGTATTTTCAAAACATGCCATTTTACAGCCTTTTAATGGAGACCATTTTTTAAAACCAATATTTGACACTTTTATATATTCAATTTAATGTAATTAAATTCTTCTTTATAATTAGTACATAAAAATTTAGTTTGGACAAATTTTTGTTACTTTCTGATAACATTCATATTTTGATGAATAGTGAAAATACTAATTTTTAATAGAAAACAATTTTTTAAATCCAAATAATTTATTTTGTTAAATTATTAACATTAATGTTTTGGAATTATAATTAGATTATATTTTTATTATTTAATAAAATTTAGGTCATTATAAGTAATTTCACATATAAATTTGACATAAACACATATCAATCTGTTGATATGTTTTTACTTTTTAAAAATCTGATTTTTAGTTTAGACAACAGTAATGAATTTTATATTAATTAATGCAACTTCTATGTTTTGAATTTGGTAAAATAGAAATCATTTTTGATTTATAAATATTAAAATTACCTTATAGTGTATTTTTGGTATTTTTCTGAAAACATTCAATTTTTGATGAATAGTTGAAAACACATTGTTATTATTTAAAACCGACATTTTATTTAAATTTATTATAAGTCATAATAGATATATAATACCTATATAAGTTCAATCTAATTCATTGGAGTGATTTTATAATAAAATTAGATGTATAATATTTTTTTGAACAATTTAACATATTTCACCCACCTTTTAGGAAAATTTTCCAATTTGCATGAAACATAATTTTACCACTTTTGTGAATTTAATTTAAAAAATCTGAGAGACACAGATGGAATCGGTATGTAAAATGTGGTTTAATAAGATTAAAATAGTTTTGGGTGAATAGTAACTTTTGTCATTTATTGAACACCATAAAAAGTAAATAAGGTGATTAAAAGATAAAAATGATATAATAATTACCCTAACACATGTCCTAATTCTATAAGATAATTTTATTTTAGCCAAAACCATCATTAGAAATAAAATATGAAACTTTTGGCCCACTTGAATTAGAGCAGGACATTTATTATTATTTTATTTAAAGAAGATTTAAAAGTGTTAAATTCGATTTTTAATAACAAAACCATTATTAATATAGGGTCATACATAATATAAATTATACTACACATATTCAATAGAAAGATAAAATTATTTCCAAGATCATTTGATTTTATTAATAATTTATAGAGATTAAATAATTAAATTTAATTATTACACAATGATGATGCAGAAATTACTTTATCAATGAAAGATTAAAATAATTGATATTATAAATATAAATATAAATATAAATTGACGTTTTTTATGCCATCCACAAATTTTCAAGCTTTATATGACATGGTACAATTTATTAAAAAAATTTGAAGTATGTTTTTATGACTTTAACAAAAACATAATATCAAATAGAGTCAAAATTGACATAAATGAGTTTTTAAAATAAATACTATATTATTAATTCGTATAATATTTAAAAAAATATAAGTATTGGACAAAGGAATTATATAAGGTTATATATATCAATAATGAACCCCTAGGGGTTTTCTTGGATTTTTATAGTATGTTTATTAACAATTTATAATAATAATAAAAGAGGACTTGGTAAAAGTTAAACTATAAAACTAAGAGTTAAACCTTAATGATAGGGTAACAATGGTAACCTAACCATGTCTAAAACCCATTTTTTTGGATAATTTATATCTATCCCCACCTTAGCTTCAAAATAAATTAATTTTGAGCCATTAGAGACCGAAAATAATTTTATAATAAAATAATATTTCAAACTTTTTTTAAAGTGAATCTCACCACTTTTATAAAATAGTATATCCCCTTCTCAGAAAATCAAACCTCCAATGTCATTTTTCTCAGCCATCCCTTGCCCAAATATCCTCAAAAAATCCCTCACCTCAACCTATAGGAATTCCCTTGAGCAGAAATCCATTTTAATGATCTATTTCATTCAAATCAAAAGGAGACACCCAAAGAAGAGGTAATTAATTTATATCCTCTTTCAAAGATATTTTCTTCTTACAACTTCACTTTCATTGTTATTTCCTTTCAAAAATATTAAATCCAGTACCTTCTACATAGTTTAATTTTATTGTAAAAATTGTACAACTGCACTCATTATTATTTCCATCCTAAAAATGATAATGTCATCATGCCTGCCTACGAACAGCAAACCATCTCCACACCATGGTGTAACTTGTCATTCAACACTGTGTTAGTTGGATGATATAATGATGAGTAATATGTAAATTTATAATGAAAATAACATGATAATTTTTCTGTAAAATTAATATAACTTCCAATTCCACACCTTTTAATCATTAAATTAATGATATGGTCGCTTGTGTGTACGCATTTCTTACCATCTCCACAACACGATGTGATTCATTTCTAGGTTCCCAAATCAATGATGATTATAAAAATATATATTTTTAATATGTATATATTATATGAAATAATAATTCTACTAGAGAGATATATATAACTATACTTACATATATCTTACTTACTTTTGTTCAATACGATATGAAAACATAAACAATGTTTAGGCGTACGTAAGGCCTATCATCTCCCTAAACGGTGTTTTACAATTAATTTATCTATATACCATATATCTTTATATTCTAAATATATATTATATATAAATCAATTTTTATATTCTGGAAGTATTTAAATAATGATCTGAATGATATGATCAAGAATAACAAGTTAAAATACGTACGATAAAAAAGTTATTATTAGTTAAAATGTTAATTTAACATGGATATAAATATTAAATGGGCAGTATAAAGTTATAAATTAATCATGTATGATATAATAAATATTAATAGGGTTATGGTATAATTTAATGACCTACTATGGTCATTATACAGGAGGTTAAACGTACCCTCGTCCCAAGGAAAGTGCAATGTAAGAGTTAATTCCTCAATCTCATTATTATCCGAGATTGTTTAAATGTAAGTCTTTACTAGAACATATTTATTATCCATGTGCATGTCTTATCACAAAGTTTTTAAAAGGAATAATTTAAAGTGAAACATTAACTAAAACTTCATTTTAAATTTTCTAAATCTTTACCCTTCTAAATCATTCTCATTAATGTCAATGTTTTCAAAATGATTTTAAAGATTTATTTAAATAGACATTATTATTTTAAACTATTAATTTATTTCCAAGGAATAAAATTGGATTGGGACAAATTGTTTCAAAAATAACTTTTAAATGTATTCCTTTCTAAATTGTGTAACTTTCAAATGATTTAATGAAAAAGGGATATTTCTCTAAAATTGTTTTAATGATCATTTTCAACTTTGCCAACATCTTTTACTATATATTATTCACGACTGAGGTATATGTTGTATTGTTTGGGTTATGATATTTTTGACAATGGATGTACTATTTTTATACCATTCATGGTTTATGGTTAAGGCATTGACATTTTTATGGTAGTTTCAATAGGGATTTTTATGTTATGTTTCACCTTTTTTATATGAGGAATGAAATGAACTTAGTAATTGATAGGTGGGGCCCGTTATATCCCGTCGATGAATCTGTATGCCTCATGAGAAAAAATAGTGTATTGGTACAAGTACTTGACAAAAATTTATTTGTATTATTTTCACGAGGCCTTGACTATGTTGTAATGATGTCCGACTTTTGGTATTCCCTCATTATGAAATTAATTATTACATGTGATTATTCAAATAGTAGAATATCCATGTGCATGTTAATTTGGTAATGTTTGATTTATTTTCTCCATATTATTTTAATATTTATGTTTAAAAATTCTATTAATTTTATTACACAACTTTCCTTAAAATTTTATAGCTTTTGCTAAATTATTTACCCTTTCCGAGCATCTGAGCTCACCACTTTCTTATGTTTTGTTTTCCATGGATTCCATGAAGCATATTATTTTTGATATAAAGGGTTAAGCTAGAGGAATAATTACATTATCAAAAAAAAATTTATGTTTTATTTTATGTTTGAATGTGTAATGTAACATTCATCTATTCTTAGGATATGCTTAAGATAATTCACATTTTCATTACTAGACATTATGAAGGATTTTAGAGTAAATACTTCCTCAAAGAATTTTTTTATTATATTATATAATATGCACAATCATTAAAAATTATATTATGTATTTTAAAAGTTTGGAATTATGCATTTTGATTCATAAACTAACCTACTGTATGCCATTATTTAGAAATGGTGACCAGTAGAAGGAATGAGAACTCCAACAATAAGCATGATCAAATGAGTATGAAGGATAATATCATTCATGGTATTAAGAAAATATTTAGAAGGTAAATATTCTCCCACATATTATCATCATATGAATAAATAGTATCATGTGTTAATAAGATAAGTAAATAATTCTTTGAGTCCTATGGCTTTGAAGTGAATCAAGAGAAGAAAAGGATGGTAGAAAGAAAGATGGATAAAGGGAATAGGGGAAAGAATAATTTCCTATATGTGATAACTGTGGAAAGAATAACCTAGGTAAATTCTAGAAGGTAATGGGAATTTGTTATATGTCTGGAGAAAAAGGACACCAAGTTCGTGGTTTCAAGGGTAAGAAAATGGTTTCAAATGTACAAGTCTTCATCTGCAAAAATTTGGGACACTACGCGAATCAATGTACAAATCATTAGAGTATGCCTCAAATTGTTCTATTGGATAATAACAATGTTATGATACTACCACATATGAAGAGGTATGACTATTGTTATTGTTTTTTTATTAAAGAATTATTTCATTTGTGTATTGTATCAACGATGTACTGGTTATAGGAATTATGAAAATAAATAAAGATTGAAATGCAGTATTATTTCATTGAGGATTTGAAATTATATGGTACAATGAAAAGCGACTCAATTGAAAGTTAAACTTTTTTGAAAATATATGGTTGATGAAATGATAAAACTTAATATGGTTCTGATACTTAGGTAGTGATTTTAGAAAAAATATGATTTATTTGGATAAATTATAATCAATATTCTTGACTAATTTGATACTAATTAATTCTTTGTTTATTCCATTATTGTTCGAGTTTAAAACATTATTGGATAAAATTAATATATCCAGTATTCTATAAAGAATTATGGAGCATGAATGTAATACATATTGTTTTTTGGTAATTTAGGGTGTTACTGTGTTTTAATAGAATACATGATGAAGGTATTCACATGTTATTACGTGTGAAAAAAGATTTTCATTGTGTTTACCTTATTTATAAATATTGGACTGTGAGTTTAGATAGAAGTAATTTAGATTGGTTTAAAGGTTAGAATGGATTATGTTTTATAGTGGATACTATTGTTAAGGTTAATGCATTTCTTAATATTATTTTTGGAATGTTATAAAAAGAACAACCCAAAGGTCGGGAGACAACCCGTCACATCCGGCATGGCCGTGAGATTTAACCCCACAACCGAAGGGAGACAAGGGTGCATCACCTACCACTGGCCTATGTGATGTCCTGGATTGAATAATTTTGTTTTTTTAATTAGTCTAAAAAAGGAATTATAAATTCATTTTTTATAACCCTATATGATTTGGATAAATAGAATATTTTTGATTTCTATTATCTATGGGAGTGAAAGATGAGTTTTTTGTATGATTTAGTTGAAGAATGAAACTATACCTGTCAAGTAAATTTTTTCCTCTTTTTCAATGAATAAATTAATTCTTTAACTTCATGTAAGAGATCTTAAAACAAAAAATGTGTTATCCTAATACGTTATGTTTTGTTGAATTGATGATATTTTAAATCATCGTTGATTAATGGATTTGAGGCCCTCAATTTTTCACTTGATTGTGATTGATGACCTCAATCACTCCCAATAAATATTTATATTTTTCCTCCAATTATGTGTCTCTAATTTCAACCAATTTTCTCCTAATTGTGACCATAATTTGGTGGTGACTTTTTTATTTTCCTTTCCCTCTTATTAAGACTAAATATTATTAACCTAATTTCCAATGTGGATTTTCCACAAATGTAGTTTTCTACTTTTAGCATTTTATTTTCAACGGACAATTTAAAATTTCAAGGATGCCATTTATTTAAGGAGGTCAGAGCGTAACACCCTAATATTTCATAGTGTGTTATCTCTCCAAATTAATTTAATAACTTCCACTACATGCAACACCGAGTTCGAGCACACCATGACCTACCAAACTAGACATTCAAAGAGCAGTTTTCAATATTATTAAGTAAATTTTGAATTTTATATACTTCATATAATTTTTGAATCCATATTATGTGTTTCTTAGATAAAATATAATAACAAATTCATTTTTTTTTCAGATAAAGAAGTATTTTTAAAAAAATTAAATTTTACCGCCTTTTAATGGTGACCCGTTTTTTAAACTAATATTTGAAACATTTATATATTATATTTAATCAAACTAAATTCTTCTTTTGAAGAAAGACATAAAAATTTAGTCTGGATAAATTATTTGTACTTTTATGATAACTTTCATATTTTGATAAGTAGTGAAAAATACTAAACATTAATTGAAAACAAATTCTTTAATCGAAATAATTTAAAGTGTTAAATTATGAATTGGAATGTTTTGGAAGTATAATAAGATTATATTTTTAACATTTAATAAAATTTAGGTCATTATAAATAATTTCACATTTAAATTTGACATAAACACATGTCAATCTTTTGATAGTTTTTATTTTTTAAAAATCTGAATTTTGGTTTTCACAATAGGAATTAATTTTAAATTAATTAATTTAAATTATATGATTTTAATTTTGTAAAATAGAATTCATTTTTGAATTTAGAATATCAAAATTATCTGACGGTGAATTTTTGGTATTTTCTGAAACCTTTTAATTTTTGATGAACTATGAAAACACTACGTAATTATTTTAAACCAACCTATTATTTAAATAAAAATTTATTATATATAAATTTATTTTAGGTGAAAATTGATATATAATACCTATATAAGTTTAATTTTATTAATTGGAGTCATTTTATAATAAAATTAGATGTACAAAATTTTATTGAACTTTTTAACCTCTTTTACCCACCTTCTTGGAATATTTACAAATTTGCATAAAATGTAAATTTACTGCTTCTATGAATTGAGTTTCAGAAATCCAAGAGACACAGTTGAAATGAAAAAATAAAATGTGATTCAATAAGATGAATTTTTTTTTTGGTGAATTGTAACTTTTGACTTTTATTTACCGTAGTTAAAATTAAATAAGGTAATTAAAGGTAACAATTATATAATAATTACCCTAAAAGATGTCTTAGTTCTATTGGATAAGTGTATTTCGACCAAATCCAACCTTATAAAAAAATATGATCCTTCTGTTCAACATGGATTATATTAGGGCATTTATAATTATTTTATTTAAAGAAGAGTTATAAGTGTCCAATTCCATGTTTATTAAGTAATCAATTTTTAATATAGGGTTATACACAAGATAAATTCAGATATAAATATTCATTAGAAATATGAAACTATTTCATACATAATCATATTTTATTTATTATTTTTAGATATTAAATAATTAAATTTATTTATTACACAATAATGATGTAGTAATTACTTAATCATTGAATGATTAAAATAATTGATATTATAAATGTTTAAATAAATTTAAATTAAGGATTTTTATGTAATCATGGAATTTTCTAGGTTAATATGACAAGTTAGGGTTGATTAAATAATTTTTTAAACTGATAAAGTTGATATGACTTTAACAAAACCAAAATACCAAATAGTGTCAAAATTGACAAAGATGAGTTTTTAAAAAAAATACTATATTATTTATTTATATAATATTTCTAAAAAAATATATGGGTTGGGAAAAGGACTTATATAAGGTTAGATAAAGAAATAAAGAACCACATGGGGTTCTCTTTCTTTTTTATATAGTATGTTTATTAACCATATATTATAATAATACAAGAGGGAATCATAAAAGTTAAACTATTTAACTAAGAGTTGAATCTAAAATATAGGGCTAATATGGTGACCTAAACGTGTCTAAAACTAATTGGTTGTTAGGATTTCGACCCATACCCACATTATATTAGAAATAAATCAATTTGGATGTATTAGAAACTAGAAATTATTTTAAAATAAAATAATATTTCAAACTTTTCCTAATGTGACCCTCACCACTCTTAGAAAAGGGAATTTCCACTTCTCTCAAAATAACACCAAAAAAGCCATTTGGCTCAGAAAAAACCTTGCCAAAACCCTCCCAAATAACCTCACATAAACTTACAGGTCTTCCATTGAGCATAAATCCATCCCAAGGATCCCTTTTGTTAAAATCAAAAGGAAACACCAAAAGAAGTGGAAATTATTTTATCACCACATTCAGAGTTCTTTTGTTCTTCAAATTTCTCTTTCTTTTTTATTTCCATAAAAAAATAACAAATACAGTACCTTATACAAACATTTATGTTATTATAAATATTTTATAACTATACTCATTATTCTATCCATCCTATGAATGATAATGTCACCATGCATGCATACATACGACTTCCCATCTCTATGTCATGCTGTAATTTGTTATTCAGCAATATGTTATTTGGATGGATATAATGATGATTATTATGTATATAGATAATCAAAATAATATGCTGATTTTTTATATACAATTAAAATACCATCCACTTCCACACCTTTTAATCATTAATGAAATGATATTGTTCCTCGTGTTTACGTATGGCTTACCGTCTCCACGACACGATGTGATTCATTTCCAGGTTCAACACTCAACAATGATTACAAAAATATATATTATAAATAAATATGTAATATATGACATAATAATGATAATTGAGACATATATATATATATATATATTTATGTATGTATTTATGTATGTATGTATTTAAATTTATCTTATTATGTTACTTCCCTTCAATACGATATGAAAACAGAAAAAGAGTTTAAGCGTACGTACGACCTACCATCTCCATTAACATTGTTTTCCATTACATATATCTATATATTATACATATTTATATTCTAAATATTCTTTATATATATATATCATGTTTTTTATTCCTGAAGTATTTAAATCTTGATCTAAATGATACGATCAAGAATAACAAGTTAAAACACGTATGATAAAGAAAGCGATTATTACATGAAATGTTAATTTAACATGGAAATCATTATTAAATGGGTAGTATAAAGTCATAAATGAGTCATAATGATATAATAAATATGAATATGGTTTTTTTATAATTTAAAAACATTTTATGGTCATTATACCAGAGGTTAAATGTACCCTCGACCAATGGAATGTGCAAGGTAAGAGTTAATTCCTAAATATCAGTATTATCCGAGATTATTTATGTGTAAGTTTTTTCTAGGATATATTTATTATCCATATTCATGATTTATAAAAGAGTTTTCAAATGGATTATTTTTAAGGGAATATTTAACTAAAACATCATTTTAAATGTTATAAATATTTAATCTTCTATATCATTCTCATTGATGTCCCTGTTTTCAGAATGATTTTAAGGATTTATTTACATGGACATGATTGTTTTAAAGTATTAATTTATTTAAAATGATTCAAAGTGGTATGGGACACTTTTATTTAAAAATATCTATTTAATTTCTTCCTTTCAAAATTGTGTGACATTTAAATGATTTCCTAAAAAATGTGCTATTTATCTAAAATTGTTTTACTTGTCATTTAAAACTATGTCATCATCCTTTACAGGATATTATTCATGATTGAGGTCTATGTTGCATTGAATGAGTTATGATATGTTTGACTATGGATGTGTTGTTTTTATACCATTCATGGTTTATGGTTACTGTATGGATATTTCTAATGCTAGTTTTAATATGAATGTTTATGTAATGTTTCAACCTTTCTATATAAGGAATGCAATGAACTTAGAATGTGATAGGTGTGGACCACTATAGCCCCAAGATGTATCAGAAGGTCTCATCTGACACACTGGTATGTTGGTACAAGGCCATGACAAGAATTTTATTTATAGTCTTGGTATGAGGCCTTGACTTTGTGGTAATGATGTCCGGCGTTAGGCATTCCCTCATTTTGAAATTAATTATTACATTTGATTATTCTACTAGTAGAATATCCATGTGCATGTTTATGTGGTAATGTTTGATTTATTTTCTCCATATTATGTTCATGTTTATATTTAATAAGGCTGTTATTTTTATTACACATATTGCCTTATAATTTTACAGCTTCCGCTAAATTATTTACCTTTACTGAGCATCTGGGATCACTGCTTTCTTATGTTTTGTTTTCGTAGTATTCCAAGAATTGTATTATGTTTGATATATAGGGTTAACCTAGGGGAATAATGGCGTTCTCAAAGGATTTTTTATGTTGTGATTTATATTTTATTGTATAATGTAACATTCATGTGTGTAATCTATCTCCCAAGGCTACTAAACTGATTGGTCCTTCAGGGCTTGATTCCTTGTAATCACAGTAATGTATTAAAATAATATACTGGCTCTAGGATTCTAGGGTCGGGGTTATACATGAATCAAGCATGACTAGATAATTTTTATGACTTTTCAAATAAGCTCTTTAACAATGGTTTTGATCCATATATACAGAGAAAAGGAATAAAAAAACATCAATGTAATCATTGAATTGACCTAATAAAACCTCCCTGCATGTGACATGTTTGTCCCCTTCTTGTTGGATAACGAGATTGTGATTTTCAGAGCAATGTTTTCCAAATGGAACCTTTTAACTCAGTCCCAGAAGAGAGGCACTCCATGGAATGTGAAAGGAAGTGCTCCCCTCTTAACACCAAGAATCAAGGAAACACTATTTTGATTTGATGTAACAATTACTCCACCAATCATAATAGATGATTTCACTTAATTAATTAAATGTCCTGAAACATTTTCATAGCATGACAAAATTCCTTTAATACAAGATATAGTTCTATTATTAGCTCTACCAAAGTGAAAAATATCATCAGCATTGAAATGATTTTAGGGAGCACAAAGTTCAAACCATATTTTCATGCTCCGATACCAGCAAAATTTTTCAATATCTATAAGGAACATGATTATGTAATCTTCCACAAGAGAAAAAAGCATAATATATTGAGGGTTGCCTTGCCTGACCCCTCTTTAACATTGAAAGAATCCCCTTGGTGAACCATTGATAAGAATAGAGAGTCTGGAACTTGAATAAATGGATCCAATAAGATCAACAAACTTCATTAAAAACAGATATATTTTAAGGATGGTAAAAAGAAATCTCAATCTTATGGTGTCGAATGCTTTGGAGATATCAATCATCAAAGCCATGTTACAATAATTTTTGCTTCTTTTACTGGAATTGACACACTCCGAAGTAGTGTGGAGGAAATTCTTAATATTCCATCCTAGAACAAAATCATATTGAATTATGGAGATATGTCCCAATGCAATGAAACTCAACCGGTGAGTTGTGATATTCCAAATCATCACTGGTAAGGTGTTACCAATAACAATAGTTCTGAAATCCTTATTATCATGGGAATGATATTTCTTTGAAATTAGTGTAAATAATTTCAAATTCATACCAATGTGCATATAAGATGATCTCAAAAATCATTCACTTAATTTGTTACCTCAAGACGAGCAATATCCCAGTAGAACATGAAAAATTTATTTCTATAGCCATAAAGACCTTCCAAACTATTGATATTCAAAGGTAAAAGGGCATCATATATCTTTTTTTCCTTGGGGATGTCAAAAATCATACTATTATGATCATAATCAATTGAAGGACCAAAACACTGAATTTTTTTTATCAAAGGTATCTCCATCATGATCTGAATAAAGATACACAAAATAATATATAGCAGCATTTGAAATATCATTCTCAGATGAGAAGATATTTTCCTCAATATTAATGTATTGAAGACTTCCCTTGGCCTTTTATCCCTATTCATGCAATGAAACAACCTTTAATTTCTGTCTCTATCTTTCTACCATCTAATGTTAAACAAATTCCATGCCAATTTTTCTTTTAGGTCCAAAATCTTATCCAGATTTTTTTCCGCCTAAATCTCATCCTGGGTTAGCAAGTCCTAATGCAGATAAGATTGTTGATAGTTTAATAGATCATTTTTAGCCTCTCTGATGTCATTATCAATGTATTCAATGGTTTATGTTCTCTATTTCTTCAGCCTTTCCTTGACTAACATTAATTTTCAGGAAATAATATGAGAAGTAATACCCAAGTAATCATTTTTCCATTCCTCTAGGACAATTTCCCTACAACCCGAAATAACAAGACATACGTTATTGAATTTAATAGGAAGAGGGTTTTCCCTCAAAGATCAAAAAGAAACATCTACAAGAATGAGATTGTGATCAGAATTTAATCTCAGAAGAGTTATCCCCGAAACATCAATCACCACATTCCCATCATCCACTTGAACAAATAATCTCTCTAATTTTCTTGCCTGTCTCCAATTAATAGTGTATTGACTCCCCATAAATTCAGCTCTAGAAATGGGTACCTCAGAAGGACCACACTTACCAATAGAAGATGAATGGTTTAAAGATGATACACGACAAAACAATCACCTGTTTTTTCTTCACGCCTCAAGATAGTACTGAAATCACCAAGTAAACCCAAAATATTTAACATATTCTCCAAAATATCAACTATATTTCTCAATAATTATCATCCTCTTGTGTAGAGATTGAAAACATACACAAATGTCATGGAAAATGAGGCATTACCATAACAACATGAAGGATTAGATAATTCAAAATCAGTTTTGATGGAACTAATGGAAGCAATATCATTCTTAGGCACCCATAAAGATTCAGAGCTTGCATCAAATTGATTATTTTTAATAAAGGAATATCCCAAAGATATCCACTTAAAAGGCCTCCAATATTCAAACATCATCCTTGGTTCAAAAATACTGAATAATAAATGTATGTTGGTCATAATAAAATGTCTAAAGGTCATGACTGTGGTAGGGTTCCAAATCCATTGACAATTCCAAAAGTGAATTTTCATTTTTCTTATCTGATCATACTGCTAGGCCAATCCTTTCCCTATGCCACTTTCTTATTAGAGTAGACGAAATCAATCCCAATAGAAGTTCCTGACATACGATCAGCTGATGGAGGGAAATCATCCTCTCCAGTGGACACCTCACTTGTGAGCATGGAAAACCTATTGATAGAGTTCATTGGGATAGCAAGTATATTGGAAGGTAGTACCCTTTTTGAAACCTTGTGCACGTGAAAATGATGGAACCTAGGGTCCTCATTTATATTTTCACCATGATCAGGGTTGTCACTAGAATGACCTCTATCAAGTGAAACATAACGATTTTTTTCAAATGCTAGATGAGTACCCACAGAATTTGTAGCCAGGTCTAGCACAGGGACTGCAACATCAACTGAGTCTATTACCAAGACCTAGATAGGAACCGAGAAAAAATCTTGTACAGGGAAAAATCCAAATCATTCGTTTTTCTAAGGATGCCACCCCTCACTGACCTCCACATTAGGGACCGACAAGGTGAGGTCATGACAGTGACTAATACAATCAAAAGTAGTCTCCTCAGCATCATGAACAACTTATTAGATAAGAAAAATCCCACTATTAACTGCTTCCCTAGTTGAAGGAACAATGGGAGATTCCGTAGAGAAAGAAGGCTCAGGGTCAGTAGATGGAGAAGCTTTCTTACATGTACTTATTCTCCAGTTCTCTTCATCAGGACCTCAGACCTTGCAGAAGTTGAAGAATTTATTCCAATTTCAGTCCAAGGCAATGTGACTAATTAAATGAAAATTAAAATAGAACATGGGTTTTCTTTCATAAATAATTCCAAGATTGAGGTTGTAATCATTGGTGTTTAACACCACCTCTTCCACTAATGTAGAATACAAATAAACTTCTACAATAATGATTGCATCGTGAAAAAATGTGAGGTTTTCTGTCTGTCTATCAAGCCAAATTAGATTCCCGGCCAACGAGGCAATATGAATGAGAATTTGATGGTGCCAATATAGTCAATTCAAACTAAATTCCCTTATCCATGTTTGGGAATAAGTGTCCATGATAGAATTGGGATCAAAATTCTAGTCTCATTCATGAATCTGTAGGAAACCAGGTTTAATGGGTACCGAACCAAAACTTCAAGCACAACGTTTAATATTTTAAGAGGGGAAATCAATGTGATAAAACCCATGAACCATTACCATTATCCTCCTCTCAATAGAACCCCATATCTTCACATTCCTAAGAGTGAGATCTCTAAACTTCCATGGCTTTACTCCCTTCGGTATGACGACCCTAGCAATGATTGAAAACATTCACAACTATATTCCTTCTTCAACAGCAATTTGATTCGCTGAGACATGAAAAATCCTCCCCTTATGAATAATTCTTATAGCATAACCTGATTAATAATCAATGAAGGATGAGTTATACATGATTCTAATATCTTCAATGATGTTCTTATTGGATCTATCAGTCCGAAGATCATCAGAAGGATTCTTTGCACATAGACTAAATAAGTCATTTTGGCCAAATAAATCATCATCCTCTAGTCCGTGAATTGACTTTATTCTATAGTCATCATGTTGAGAATCAGAATCACCAAATATAGGGTTCCCACCCTTTTCCCTTCTACACTCCTCCATATTAATTTGAATTTTTTTCATACTAAAACTATTTGGGATGAAGTTAGTGAATGGAAACCTATAGACCTTGAACTTATTGAAGAGACAAATACAAAGTTAAAGACAATTCAGGCTCATATTAATGAATCTCAATGTTGAAAAGGAGTTAAATTGATAATTAGATAATGGATTTGGTATTTCTACTAGGAGATCATGTATTTCTGAAAGTATATCCATGGAAGGTGGTCATATGTTTTGGAAATAAAGTGAAATTGTTCATAGTTATGACAGACCAATCAAAAATCAAGCACCAATTAAGGCTATATCTTACTATTTAGCAATGACACCTTATATCTTCAAAGTTCATGACGTGTTCCAAATATCTCTGTTGAGGAAGTACATGCTAGAACCAAAACATGTAATCACCTATGAAGAAATAGATCTTGAAAATGATTAGTCTTATCTCTGAAGTTTTTATCTAGATTCTTCACACTATACAGAAAATGTTGTGGAATTGTATAACTCAACAAATAAAGTATATTTAGAGGAAAAATTAAATTTAAGAAATAACTTGAGAACATAAGGATACAATGAAGGAGAACCCCCTCATATATTTATAATTTAATATTAAAAAACATTTCAAGTAATTATTTTTCAAAGGAGGGAAAATTATAACCACTACCTTTTATGGTATATCTCATCTTAAATAAATCTAATTACAATTATAGCTTATATTGCACACAACACCCAACTTAACCTCACAATAAAATATTAGTACAGCCTACCCATTAAATTCACAGGAATGGAAATACATAACCACATTTTGAAATTTAAATATTAAATATCAAAAAAAGTTTCTATAATCATCCAAATGATTTTATAATCATCCGGTAATATTGAATCTAATTTTTCATATTAAAAGGATATATTTTTTTAAAGACAGTTTTATAACCTTTTTATGGAACTATTATTTCTAATTTATTTTTTAAAATATTTATAAATTATATTTTATTAAATAAAATTATTCTTTAAAACTATATTATATTACTATGGATGAATATTTGGAATTTTTCATATATGTTTCTTATTTTGATGAATAATGGTAAAATATAGAAATTTAATTGAAATAAACTTTTTAATCAAAGTAATTTATATTGAAAAATATTTTTTTAATTGGATATAAACTTTAGTAAGATCAGTGTTTTTTCAGTTAATAAAATGTAGGCCGTTGGAATCAAATTGAAATTGAATATTAAAAACTTTCAATCTTTTGAATGTTTTTTCTTTAAGAAATTGTTTTCTCATTGTGTCAACATGTTTAATTTTAAATTAATTAGTGAAAATTATGTGTTTTTAATTTTGAAAAATAAATTCCATATTTGAAATCAGTGGGTCCAGATTACGTAAATATGTTCCTTTTATCATTGAAAATTACGAATAGTAACTTTAATATTTTTCTCTTATCATAGTTACAGTTAAACCAGGTAATTAAGGGTAAAAATAATATACTAAATATAATAAAATTACCCTAAAACTTTTCGATGTTTCATTGGATGAGTTATTTTTAATAAAACCTTCATTCAGATTAAATTATAATCATAGGAAACCACTTGGATGACAGTATTACATTTATGATATTTTAATTATGGAAAAGTCAAAGATATCATGCTCATATTTTTAATATGGAAATTACATTTTATTTTGAAATATAATGATATAATATAAATCATTTTAATTTATTTTCAATATATAGGAAATATATAATTACTTTAAAGACTTACATAGTTATGATGCAGTAATTCTTAAATTAATAGAAATATCAAAGAAATGATATGAGAAATAATAAAATAAATATTATTTGAGATAATTAATGTCATTAATGAATTTTATAAATTACCTAGACATCATATATATGTATTAAATGCGTTTTTTGAAGTAATATTATTTTTATTACATTTCAAAAAATTCATTTAGTGCATTTTTCCAAAATTGACAATAATGATAATTAAAAATAAATAATATTTTTTTAAAAGATATAAAATTTATAAAAAAACGAAAAAATTATTTGTATAATGTTTAAAGTATCACCTATGACACACTTTTGGTTTTTTTGGATATTTTTAGTAACTAAAGTAACCTTCAAAGAGTAAAAACACATGTTGTCACGATAAGAGTTAAAGGGTTTAAAAAGATGTCAAAACCAAAATATAAGTGCACAAATATGCCGTAAACTTGTCCAAAATTTATTTAATCAATATTATTATCCTCTAATAACCTTATTATTGATTTTTTGTTCTTTAATTGATATTTTTTATTAAAATAACATATATATTATTTTAATCAAGGAAAGTTACAAAATGTCACTCTCTTTGAATTTAAAATATTTTATGTGTCCACATAGATAAAAAATCAATATATGGAGGAATATAACATATATTTTGATATTTATATAATAATATTTTTTAAGGAAATTTATTTTGAATTTTTAGAAATTATATAATTACCTAAAAATATTTTTCAATACAAAAAATATTTATTTTATTAACAAAAAATAAAATAATTTCTTTTAAAAGTGTTATATTTGATATATTGGGGATGGTTTAGTTTTTATAATTGATTTTATAGATAAATGGGATATATTAAATATGTTTTAAATAATTTTATTTGAAATATTACTATATCATGATATATTTAATGTCAAATTAAATGAATAATACCAAATTTGAGAATAATAGAACCTTATTGAATTAATACTTTATTAATATTTATTAAATAAATTAAAATGGGATATTATATGGTCTAATTTTTTTTACCTATAATAATTAATATTCCATTTCAGTATCTTTTTCTCTTGGGTAGATTTATTATAATCTAATATTTTGAGTATTTCTGAAAATGCACCTCTCCCCATTTATAAAAGGGAATCTCCTCCCTCGATCAGTAACAATACCATGTTCCTTATATCTTGATAAAACCCTAACACATTATCCTCAAATTATTCTTATTAATGTTATAGAGGTTATGGTCCTTCCCAAATACCTATCATGGATAACTTACAAAGAGATTAAAGGAAGTCTGCCAAAGAAGTGGTTATAATATTTATCAATTTTTTCAAGTATGTTTCTTCTTCCACTTCATCTTCATGTACTTTTTCCATTATAAATTAATATATATTTGATAATATATATTATTATATTATATTATAATTATGTAACAACAATATGCTACATTTTATCCATAAAAAAACAGTAACACAGTGCGTGTGTACGTATGACTTACCATCTCAACGATGTGGTGTAATCTATTTTTCATCACCACTTTTCTTGGATGCGTATAATGAAGAGAATAATGGATATATATAGTAACTATTGCATTATATTGAATCTATATAAAATTAATATATCATCCACTTCCTTACCCTTCTACTATTAAGAGAATTATATCGTCCCCCATGCGTTTGTGCGACCAAGCGTCTCCATGACATACAGAACAAAAAAATGCAAAGGAAAGTGAAGCAATTTACACCTGAAACAAGGGTAATAATGAAATATTATTAGAAAATATGTGAAAAAAATAATATAATAAGGATAAATATAATTTAATAAAAATTTATAAGTTTATAATTTAATTTAAAAACCTGAGGACCCTTATATAAGAAGTAAAATCATGCACAACCAAAAGGAAGAGTTTGTTTTGGGTTTTCTCGTCTCTGTTTTTCTTCTGTGATACATATGAATTATTTACGACTTATTTCTAGTGTGTCATGTATATATATTTTTCTCTAAAATATCATATCATTAATCTAATAATATTTATTTTATTAAATGTTTGATTTGAAAATTTTTACTTTTATGGGGCATACGATTTGACTCATTACAGGTGGTAAGTTATTTCGTAACTTAATTTTCATTCATTTGGTCAAAATTCTAACTAATTAATTATGTCAGGCTAAATTTATGTGTGAAAATAATTTTGATTATGTACTACTATATTTCCACTCGTATTATTTATTTATAGTGAATACACAAAAGTTCGAAATTTTTCCAAAATTGTATATAACATATGGTGGCTAAATTGAATGATATTTGATTTACATGGGAAATAATGTTAAATCTACATCTATTAGTAAATAAAGATAATATTTGACAAAGATGGTTGGATAATGAATAAAATAGGTAATTTCAATTTATAATTAATTCTTTGGATGTTGATACTAGTAGGGACTGTCTCAAGAAAACCCCCTCAATACATCGTTAGTCTCATGAGATGAATAATGTGTCCAAATTAAATGGGTTTTTACAGATAAATATTAATCTTTATTCTGAAGGGTATTGATATAAGTGGTCCCGGATCCAGATTCATGACATAAAATAACTAATCATTTCATTAATAATTTAGTTATTATTATAATCTAGAGTATTTTAACAATGAAATAATTTATGGATTTAGTTTCATTTAATTCTTAGTTTATTGATTAAATGGAATGTTTATTTAGTTATCTACCTTGGAATGTTGCAAATTCTATTTAATACAAGATATATTCCATAGCTTGTAACACTTACTGGGAATATGAGATGACTATTTTATTTTATCTCTTTTCCTTAGGGGAAGAATTTGAAATGTTTGAATTAGATTAAGGATTAAAATAAGTTCTATTTTCTATGTTTTTTAAATAAAAATGTAATAAGGGTACCATTAATGTCTATATTTTTTAATGACTTCTATAATAGTCAGTCCTTCGGGATTTGAATATTATATATATACCAATTTAATAAATTCAAACACCATCTTGGATCAACTTAATTATTGGCCACTAAATCGTAATGGTCAATTCAACACACGATTTTAGTGTAATATTATGTTAATGAATGGAAGTTATTTTTTATACAAGAATGTTTCATTTCATTTTTCACACTATTATTATAATTGAAATTTAATAATATATACATTTAATATTAAAAACATAATTTATATTTTGAATCATGAGGCTCAAATTATTTAAGAAATTATATCTTATCAGCCTTGTAAATAAGTTACAATTGTAAAAGAATAGTCACCACGATATCAGTTAAAAGGATTAAAGAGGGGAAATACAAAAATATATAGGTTCAGATAACTATAAAACAAGACTCAATTTGATTTTATGGGTATATTTCAATGTTATAATATCCTATCCTTAATTTTGGATTAAATTATATTGACCTTCCATGATAAATACTTTAATTATATATAAAACTAGTACTTGCCCGTGTTATTGCACGGCATATTTGATTATTGTTTTTTCATTAAATAAGAGATTAATATTTATAAATGTTGATAAGAAATATAAATGTTGAATATTTTTTATTTTGAATGTAATGATTTATGATAATTGAATAGAAGTGAATAGAATATTAAGGCACCTTTCAAATAGTTGACAATGAAAAAACATAGTAAAAGTATTTGAATTTTTAAATTTTGAGTTAGAAAATTTCAATTCATTTTCAATGTTGATCACAATAACTATAATGTGGGAACTGAAATAAAAAGTTATATCTAAATAAATGATAAAATAGTTGTTTTAATAATAAAATGAGAGATGTAAAATAAAGGAAATAATTATAAATTGACCCAGTGAGCTGTTCGGGAGAAAAGAAAATGTAGTGAAAATATTCATCATGTATCGAGAAATAAAATACAAGTTCCAGTGATCCAGTTTTCAAAAACATGTAACACAAGTGAAATATAATATATATAAAATATAATAATAACTAATACAAAATAAAATTATCAAGTACTCATGCATTTCCTTAGTGATTATTAGTTCCATGATGTTGAATTTATCCAAAACCTAGTAATTGTAAACCAACAAGCAGCTTGTGCTTCATGTAGTTTCATCAGCCTCTGAACCCCACCGTCCTCCACACTCCTCCATATAAGTTTTACCGCCCCTATCTACCTCTGAATTCTAGGATCTATATACAAGATTTGGTGCAAGACGTCTTCATCGCGTCTTTAAATTGTTGTGGTATTATTGTGACAACAACAACAATTGACACATGATTATCCTTCATTTAGAAATCAAAAAAATACTATATAGAAACACATGAAAAATGTTAGGTATTATTGTAAATAGTTTGAAGAGAAAAAAACATAGTTTTATTGACTAGAGGATCAAAGAGAATCTTGGGCAGGAAGATGCTTTCCAGTAAGTAGGTGAAACTTACAACAAAAACCTAGCCTCTTTACCGAGCAATCCTCCACCAATTGACCTTCCAATTCTACCAACCCCCTTGATTCTGCCATCAAGCACAAATCCTTCATTATTTACAGGGTTCAGTCTATCTATGTTTCCCAGACCGACCCTTGTTCTCTTGGTTCTATGATGTATAGATCGGCCCTGAAAATGTTTTGAAATGTGGCTCCACTTGGATCCCCCATAATGCTTATGAAGGTAAATGGTATGGATAGGCCTACCACATATAACTTTCCCACTAAAACAACTTCTAGGATAGGAAATATGAGTGAAAATAGAGCTCCCTCTACATCTATGTAAACTGTCTATCTAGCCATCCCAAGTGCCACAAGATGCACTCTTCTTACCTCATCAACTTCTATAGAGGGGTTTTCATATGCATAGGAAGTTCAATGAAATGTTTACAATATTCTTCCAGAATAAGACCTGAAACCTGAATATTTATATATATACTCTTAATTGAATAAAATTATCTATTTTTATATAAATAGAAACATGTTCTCATATAGTGTAACAAATAATAATGTAAAATATGTAATGTAGATAATGGGTATTGTACATTGAAATTAAAAGTGATCTGAAACAATAGATAATGTGGTTAATGATCAATAGTAAGAATGTAATTTATTTCAGGAATAAAAATGCACAAGATTGAAAAATGGATTCTAATCATATGGATATATTTTATAGCATTGTATGGCCTTGTATTGTAGTCCTGTGCATTCTCAAATGGCCTATTATAGGTTCTGAAACAATACATGAAAGAACCATTATCAGTACTATAATTGACACCTGGAACATATTTTAGCCAAACAAGTAAACACCTATACTTTATATAGAAATAAATAAACAATCAAATTTCCTGAATTCAAACACAGTAAAATCTGGTAAATAATAAATACCATTATAATTACATGAAATTCCACTCACCACTCAAATAAACTCTGATTATAATATAAATGTATAGGCCATCATGCTTCACCAACTTGACGAATCTGAGAAAATCATATCTCCCTTAAATATAGTACTGCATTGAAAGAAAAAAATATTTTAATCAAATACCTATATCAAAAAGTACATGAAACACTAATTTCCTAGAAGATTCAGTAGAATAATATATCAAAAAATATTGAAGTCAGACAACAAAATAATAAATGAAACATTATGAAAATAAAAACAGAAATAATAGGGAGAAACAATTAACTTCAATCATTGATACCATTACATTGAAAAGAAGGAGATGTTGATAAAGATACATAAATCAAATATGAAATGTGAAGTCATTGGACATATTTTTCATAACCATGTAATATAGAATCAAATTAGAGATTAGGAATAATATTTCATTTGGCAGAAAATGAATCAAATAAAGAATTGGTGAATAAATACCAAATAACAGAATGAAATAGATTCCCTAGTTTATAAGGGTCACCTGAGAAACGATGTTTGGGTTATTTTTTTAGGTAGTGAAGATTGAGTTCTTGGCGTGGAGTATGTCATCAAATGATGATCCTTTAGAAATGATAAGCACTTTCATAGTGATACAAAACCCCATATCAAACTGCACAGAGTCATCCGCTTTCGTGAAAATGAGGGTCACAGTGGTTTGTCGTAGAGTGAGATGTGAAAGGAGAGGTCACCTCCAGCAAGGCACCCAGAGTCTTGGTCACTAATATAGAATCACAGAAGGTGGTGGAATGTGAGGCGGAGCGAATGGAGTACCATTATTTATAGTGTTTAGGATTGAAAACCAAAATAATATCATACAAAATGTTCTTGAATAGACCACTATAGGTTCTAAAAATAACCTTGATAGGACCATTATCAGTACGAAAATTCTTTCCTAAAACATATTTCAGCAAAATAGGGGAACACATGTACTTTATAAAGTAATAAAAAAACATTCAAATTTATTGAATTAAAATAGAGTAACATCTTTTACATATTAAAAAACTTCAAAATTACATGAAATTCCACTCACCACAGACATTAGGTGCAACTCTAAGATAAACCTATATGTATGTATGCTTCACCAGCTTGAAAAATTTGAGCAAATAAAATCTCCATTATAAATAGTAATTCATGCAAGGAAAACAAACATTTGAAACAAATATATATATATATATATAATTTTTTTTATGAAACACTGATTTCCTAGAAAGATGCAGCAGAATAGTATATTAAAAAAATATTGATGTCAAAAAAATAATAATAAATGAAACATTATGAATATTGAAATAGAAATAATAGGGAAAAATAATTACCTTCAATATTTGATACCGTTACATTGAAAATCATGAGATATTTATAAATATACCCAAATAAAAGAAGACATGTAAATTCATTGATTGCAGACATTAACCGATGCGAAGAACCATCAACATAGAGATCGCAACTACTTTAGAAGACATCAAAAAAAGAAATTCAATTAAAAAATATATTTGAAGACAAATTGAATCTTGCTGTAGTGTGAGAATCAATATCAACATTCAATTCTCCTTCGATTCCATATAAATAATAATTACTTGTAGAATATGGAAACAAACATATGTGCATGTATTTTCAAAAATTAAAAAATTTCCTTATTATATTATTGAAATCATCTTAGCGTTGGTTTGATGGATGATCTTCATTGTTGATCCCATGAAAATAAATTTTTTGTTCAAACTAAGTGAGTAGATGATATAAAGTAGAATACCAAACATGAAAAATTAAAGCACTGGAAAAGAAATTCATGACAACTATGAAAAGTTAATTTAGAGATTAACATGTAGTTGAGTTGCATGAATTAGATAAGATAATGAAAGAACTGTTAACAATATCATTAATAGTAGTAGTGTTTGGAATATCTAATATTGTCAACACTTAAAAAATATATAAAAAATAGTTAAATTAAGAGAAATTTAGCAGTAGTAAATAAATAGAAAACTGACCTTAGTATTCTCATCGCATGTACGGTGAATGAATGACTATTTGGTGATAAAAAACTATAGAAAATAATAAAGGTATGGGATTATTTAGTATTGTGATTGATGTTATGTGGAAAGGTATGATAATAAAAGATGAATAGAATAAATAGTTATTAGGAATAAGAATATCTACAAATTCTTAGTTAAACAATTCCAAAACTCATAATATCTTAAAAGTTGAGCCTTGATATGGAGGAGGTCAACACCTGGACAACATTGGTGAACATGGGAAATATTGTTGATTAGAAGGCATGTGTAGGAGGTTTCCACCTAAAATAAGATAGAAATCACTAATTTATAACCATAAATGTGTACAAATATTAAGAACATCGAATAATAAATATGTACAAAAACTTTAGAGCATTCAAAACATTCAGAAATTACAAATTTAGTACCAAATTATATTTTTCAATGTATCCAAAACATTCAAAAATATTCTACTATATACTAAAAGTTAGAAATTAGAGTGAAAACTGTTTCAGAAATCCACTTAACTGATTACATATTTTGTGTTTTTAGTCTTCCCAAAATTTGAAAACCACATCAAGATAGAGAATTGAGAAATTAATGAAAGGAAAGATGAAAACTATAGACAGGATATGCAATATCTAATGTGATGTGAAATTATTTTTTTGAACCATTTGAGTAGATAATAGAAAGTAGAAATTCCAACATGAAAAATGAATGCACTGGTAAATAAATTCATGAATGTTGTGAAAAGATAATTTTTAGAATAATATGCTGTTGAATTGGATGTATTAAATAATTGGATGAAATATCCATTAACATTATATTTAATAGTAGTGGTGTTTATAATATCAAATATTTTTAGCACTAAAAAACACATATGAAACATAGTTAAATTAAGAGAAATGAAATTGTTGGAAATGAATAGAAACCAGACCTTAGTATTAACATCGCCCATACAATGAAATAATGTCTATTTGGCGATTGAAGAACAATATAAAATAATAAATTTATGGGATTAGTTAGTACTATAAGAAAAGGGATGAAGAATGGTATGGTGAAACTACATGAATAGAATAAAGAGTTTTCCAGAATAATAATATTTACAAATCATTTGTCAAAAAATTCAAAAACTAACAATATATCAATTGTTGAGATGTCATGTGGAAGAGGCCAAAATGTGAACATCATTGGCGAACATGGGAAATATCATTAATAGGATGGAATGTATAGTAGGTGTCCACCTGAAATCATAGATGAACCACCAGTTGAAAATGATAAATACGTAAAAACATTAAGAGCATCAAACCATATATATGTATAAAATATAAGTGCATCAATGTCAAGCTCGTTTTTGATAACTCATATTAAAAAAAGAGTGCAAGAATACGACAATTTTAGTGAAATTGGGTATCAATACAATAAAAGAAAAAAGATTAAATTGAAACAGATAGAAAGTCCACTATGAAAGTTATCAGAATAATATATAAAAACATCAATGATAACTATTTAGAATCTTCATCAATAATAGTGGAAAAATTATGTATTGAATAAAATAATTTAGGAATATGTAAACTGCAAGAATCTCTCATTTGGGAAAAAATCAATATCTAACATGGAAATAATTATAAATGATGATAGATTGGAAGAGCAGAAGAAGCACATGGTGTAAACGGTGAAACAATATAAGAGATGTATTGTAATATTTTTTGAGAATGAAATATGAATCCCAAAATATTAAATCTAGAATATAATAGAAAAGGATTCTAGGAATTGAGGAGAATAATTCACAATATTATGAGAATGTACCTATTTCTGGATCTATAAGCTCTTTGAAGATGGTTTCAGTAATCGTAAAGGGGTTCATGGATTTAGCAGTAATCGGAGGTGAGGATGGAAGAGTATCTTTTCCCCAGTAACCCAAATGCAGGGGAAAAATAATTATGTGTTGGTGGTCGAAGCCGAAGGAACTATTGGAGGTGATAAGGTAGGAATTTATGTTCCCAAAAAGCAGAAAAATGTTCATAAAATGATGTGAATAAAGATGATGAATAATTAGGAGTAGTCCGAAGAAAGGACGGAGGAATAAATACTCACATATAACCTGAAAATAGTGTCATGCAAAAGATGTGTAGGTGGCCGAAAATGAAGAAATAGTCAGAGGGAAGGTTGTGAGATGGAGAAATTTAAAATGAAAATATGAGTGGGATAATGATCCTGAAGAAAAGATATGTTGAATCCCTGATAAGGAGGAAGACAGAGTAGGAGGTCGACTGACAATACGGAAACCTTGAAGAGGATGACCCTGACATCAGGATTTCACGGGAACGCTAGGTCACGAAGAGCTCAATCCGTACCATAATCTGGAGAAGGAAAAGGGTGGAGGGTAGAGTAGAAACTGGTAGAAGGAGGACGTTGGGATGGAGGTTGACCGAGTGCAGATTTTTCGTCAAATCTAGAATGACGGAGGCGAGGGGAGTGTAGGTCACAGCGCACAATAACTCAGAGAGAGCGAGATAGGGAGGTAGAGGAATGAATATATACCACATGGAAGAGGGAACATTGAGATATATAGAAATGACGCATAAGGGAAAATGATGAGGAAGCATTGAAGTATGACACATGGCAGTGGAGAATACATAACATTAGTATATTTTGTAGATTTTTATTATTTAAAATAGTTCCCCTCCTTGAGATTGTAAAAGGAAATATCCTTATCTCAATAATAAACACAATTTGATAACTACAACTCTAACATGATATTACAAAAATAATGTACCAAAAATCCTCTCCACATTCTATAGCTTCATGTCTCCCAAAAAGGCTAATTTAGGAACCCTTAAAATATTTTTTACCAAAGTTTATCTAAATAATATGTATATGTTCCAGCAATGATATTTAATTTTACATCTTCTTATTCATTCACATTCATAGAAATATATTCTTAGTATCACAGAATAATGATATAATGGTGATTCCTATGAAAAATTTAGATATTTTTAAGTTAAAACTATTTCATAACTCCCTTCCATAAAATGGAAAATGAAAATGTACCTTGTGTGTACGTGCAAACAATTGCCTTAATGAAGAAATGTATTTTTTATTTAACCACCAACTTACATGGATTTTTATAAAGATATATTTAATGAATATATATTATATTTTTATATATTTATGATTCTTCAACCATAATCTATTGTATAATTTCATTCCCTCCCATCTGTTAAAAATGAAACATTTCATGTGTTGACATGTAGACTTCTACCTCCATGAGTGACATATTTTGTTAGTATTTACCCACCAAAATGTATTTTCCTAAAAATGAATTTTGTAAATAAATATGATATTTATAACATTATAAATTATATGTAAACGTTATAATATAAATATAAGATAACATTTTCTTAATCAATAAACTATTACAACATGTTCTCATTTTTGTCAGTTTAACCATGTACATGATCATTTTATAATTTTTTTAAATAATAATTGAGTAATATAATTTTATAGTTATATTATTTAATAATAAGTTATTTAATATGTTTAATGTTTCAATAATGGTTATATTCATGATGATTATTCACAAGTAAAATCAATTCATTTTATGAAATCAAAATTTCTAAAAAATTATATTTTATGATTTTCTGGAAAGTCTCCCCATAAGGTACACGAGATGACAATGAAAATACATAATAATTAGGAAAAATAATGTAAATAATCATGAAAAATTTAGAGGCAATGAAACCATAACATTGATACATGGACTGAAACCCTTGAATCAAATCTTGAATGAAAATGGGGCAGTTATCACCTAAATGTTTATTTGTCAAAAAAATTAAAATAAATGCATTAAAATAAAATATGAGTAAAATTTATCTAGTAACGTTGTTATAAATATGATCCTAATAGAGGTATATACTATGTATATACTTATTTTATCAGATAAAAGATCATCCTCAAGTAAATGAATGTTGGAGGTAAGAGATTTCTCATCTAAATTTACTTTCTTTGAGAATTCTTCCATTTTCATCACATGTTTTATTTTTTGTTGTGTATAAACTATTATATAGATGTATTTTGTCATTAATTTACTAAAATTTAAGTAGATTTAAAATAGATATCATCATTTCCCCTATAATGTCCAATCGAATCAAAATTTATTAAAGTTATAAGATATTTTTCATTAAAACCATTTGTATATGTTATAAAATATTTTTCCTTCATATCAAATTCACATAAAACTTTTTATGAATTCTATAATTTATAAATTATATATATTTTGAGGAAGTTTTAAAATATCACTAACATTATTTTAAAAAAATTAAAATGGAATCTTACTTACATGTTTCTCATGATATTTTTTTTGACATTCTTTATAAAATTATTAAAAGAAAGTATTTTAAAATTTACCACATAAACACCCTTTCCAATGATTAAAAACATAATTATTAATAAACATTGGTCTATGTATTTCTATTATTTTTCATAGATAATATTATAAAAGTTTTACTGATAATTTTAATTTGTTAACAAAATTTCAAAGGGAAAGATTATTTCATATCATTTCAATAAGATAAATGAATGTTATTTTTCATATGGGATAAAATTACAATTCTTATTTTTCCTATCATAAGTTGTCTATATTTTATATTTTTTTCATTATAGGGTACTTGGAAATTTTTATGATTGTTGGATCTTAAATTTCCTTCTAATTGATTGGGTAATCTTCCCATATATATCTATTTATAAGTTACTTCATTGAAGTGGATGGAGTTAACAAATAATAAGTTACTAAAATTATGTGGATGGTGTTAACAGATTATAAGATACTCATATGAAATGTATGAATTTAACTATTTATAATTTACCCATACGATTTGTATTTAGTTAACAATTTATAATTTACTCATATGAAGAACTTAGAATTAACCATATAGGTTATTCCACAGTAAGGGTGACTGAAAAAATGATGTGATTATGTCATCCCAACAAACCATAGAGATTATGATTTTCCCTTTATACTTTGTTATGAAATGATTTAGAAAAAACTATGGGAAAATAAGTTTATTTTTCAATTATGTGAGTTCTTATATTGTGCTCAAAAATTATTACATGAAAATGGAATCCTTAATATGGGGTTTTCTTATAACCCATGATTCCTAGAGTGGGTATGGTGAATAAAGGAGTCCATTATTTATTTTAATTTTAATTTATTTTATCCCAACAGTGGTAGGAACCCAATAAATCTATCTCATTGCTATTTAACTTCACTAAAAACATAAATGTAGAAGTTAAATAGAATTAAACAATTGTAATGTGATTCACCACTAAGGGATTTTTCAAGAAGCTAGATTCTATTTTATGTTGGTTGTACAATAATCCACCAATATTTACTAGATTTTTTGGATTATAGTTACTTATACATGGCCCATATTTTATAAGAATACTTAATTTACAAGGAGCTTATAGACAACAAACTACATACCTCCAATACCTAATATTGACTCCACAATTACCACTATATTAATTTATGTCTTCCTCAATTTATTGACTTGAAGGTCACATCATTATTATTTAAAATACATGGAATAAATTTCATCATAAATGATAGAATTTTATGCTCAAAAGAATTCCTCAATCACAAGAAAAAGGACCATTAAATAGATGAGTAAAAATTACTTCTCAATATATCTAGATACATATGTATTGCACCAAAAATACTATTCACCATGTAACTTTATCACTACAACCCCTATTTATAATCCCCCTTGTGTCTCCTTCCTCTTGATTGAACCATAGAAATCATTCCACATTACATGGTTGTGAATCTCCATCTACATGACTAATTTTCCTAAGGAATTCCTCCAGACTACTCCACATGAGGTATTTTATGTCAATGATTAATGTGGGATCTTCCCCCTAAATCTTTATTATAAAATCCCCCACATGTATTTCTAAATCAAATAATGTAAATTTCATTCTTATATATATCTAATTAATCTTCTATAATCTACATAATTATTTGAATAATGGGGTGTTTATATACTAATACACCCTAAATTAAAATCTAATCATTAATATAATGATGTCACCCTTCTATAAAAATACACCATGTAAAGGGACAAGTCGTATATCTAAAAACACCACCTCAATACCTTGTAATAGTATATTACATGGTTCATGGAATAACTCTACCTTATGAATGTGTGAATTTGTTAAATTTAGATCATATGATTCCTCCTCCACCACCCTATCTCACAAAATATATTGTAATATGACTTTCTATTACTATCTCAACTCTATTACTCGAAAAATAAAATGGTGTGATATGTTGTATCTGAAATAGTCTACCTAACCCGTACACATGAAGAATTTTAGCTCATGCAGTATTTCAGATGATCGCTACCCTGTGAAAGTGATTATAACCCAATATCTTGTGACTCTTTAATAGTAATCTTGATTCCTATGAAATCACATTAGGCCTCACAAACACACAAATAGGTAGTCAATTTTTGTGGATTCAAAAAATTTCCACATGAATGTTACTATTGTAATTCTCTTAAAATGTCAGGTGTTATTATTTTCTTCTTAGATGGTATTTCAAAAAAACTCTATCAAATTATTTTGAATGTACACATTTCACATGATTCATAGGTATCCTAGTATAAATTATTTTTCTACACTAGTTTTTCCCACCTAAAAATTTAAAAAAATAGAAAACACCACCTTTTTTTAATCCATCTTTTAGGCCCTATATTCACAAATATATACATATCCAATTGAAATAAAACCCTTTAATTAATCATGAAACTATTCAAAAACACACCAAATACAGTCCTTGAATCCTAGATCACCTTTGATCCAACATTATCCACAATTGGTTTTTTTTTCAGAAAATCATAGTGAAATTCAAATTTTCACACCATCGAGATAGGAAAAGAGTATATCATCCTTAAATGAATGTCTACATGAAGAATTCTTGATGTATAAAACATGATATCAATATAAAACTATATACCAAAAATAATACATCATGTTCGAACTCCTCCTATATCCATGCTTGACCAACCTCTATTCCATGTATAAGAAAAACACCCAATCCTCATGGGTCATATCCACCCTTGATATAAATACCATAAAAACCTTGTCCATTTATTAGTCCTCTCATTGATAGGATAAAAATATGGTATACTGAATCAGATAAGAAGAATAATACTAACTAATATATATTTTTGTGCTTATTTTGACATATATAATGCTAATAATATTTAGATCTCTTATATATACGACTTATAGAACTATTTCAGATAGGTATCTAAGGTTCAAAAGTGTTGTTAGAGTGAAGCATTGTAATCATATGAATCTGAATTATATACAAATTATTTTCTTGAATACTGATTAATCAGTGTTAGATAGCTATTTTGTGTCACAAATATAAGATAATAATCACAGATTCAGAGATATGATGGAATTTAGAAAATGAAGATTTCATCTTTATATAGATAATGGGGAAATATTTACTACATTAGTAGTAATAACATATGATATAGGCCAATGTAATTCGTTAATTTTAGAATTGGAGAACTAATATTATGTTCCCATAAAAAAAATTTATTCCTATATCTTAGTTGTATAATACTAGGGTTAAAATCATTATCATGAACAAGGGATGTTATATTTATTTGATTCAAATACTCTATGGATCAAGAACATGCTTAACAGTTTATACACTATGGAAATGGATAATCCATTCTATAACATCAAAAATAATATGTCTAAGGTTGATTATAATACCACCCAAATTTGGCATTGACAGTTTCAAAATATAAATAATGAATCCAAATATTAATGTTATTAACATAAAAAAAAATTTCTTGCACCAAGTTCTAAATATATAGACTTAGATGATTTATTGATTACACATTATTAAGTATTAATTATACCCCTTCAAATGGAATATTTTTTATCATCATAATGACCTCCTTTATGAGTTTAGTTTGAACCCACCAAAAAATTACATGTTATATCCTCTTCATTAAAATCAAAATAATGAACCAAAATAAAAAAATTCATAATAAAATATTTTTGAACCTGAAATAAAACCATAGTAGTGCCAACAACTAGTATTTAAATAATCTATAATAGGCCACTTTCAACATATTCTTATTTTTATTCCTAATTACTCATACCCAACTGACATGTACTATATTTTTACTATATAAAATCTATATTATATTATATCTTAATCCAAAGGATAATCTCTAATTAAAATTCACTTTTATTTCAAAATAGTAGATGTAACACCCAACTTTATTCAACTATCTCCAAATGAAAATACACCATAAATAGTTATCAATAGTGTTCAATATAGGGATGAACTGATACTTCCTTTCTAGGTCTTTAAGATCATAGGTAGGATGATATTGAATGAGGCATTTTATGGAACTAAATATGAGGTTTAGTATCCTAATAAATTCATTAATATAAATGATAACATCAACCCATTCCAAATAATGCCTTCTATATGAAAGGGAAACAATAAGATGATGGATTAATCATGGACATATTACCTTTTTATCCCCCTCATTTTTGAAATATCATTCAAGGGTAACTCGACTTGAAATTGATTTTCCTCATTAAGATCCTTATGAATGCTATTTACAAATCATTTTTTAAAAACGTTTATTTCATCTAGTAAATGGGAGGGCATTAAATACCTACATTTTTGGCTTTATAATGGTTGTAATGATATCTTAGATCCATGAACCATCTTAGTACCCCCTTAAATATGAAATAAAAAGACTGTTAAAGCCTATAATCCTCCCAATTAACGTTTTTATGATGGGTTTACTTGATAAGAACAATATTTATAACTCATCAGGTTTATAACCTTGTGTTTTGATGAAATCCCCCTAGTTCTCTTTACTGAGATTATTAAATAGTATTCAATGGAATAAACCAATTTATATTTTTGTCCTCATATAATAATAAAACAGTCCTTCTACTAGTAACTCTTATTCATATTCTATTAAATCATATGACCCACCATTCAAGGGAGTTTTGATAGATTATTTTGAATCCCATAAGAGCATCCGACTAGATCTAAAGTGATAGAATAAATCACATTCCTCACCATCCTCAAACCTAATATCTATTAATCTACATCCTATATATCTTAAAAATCTTCATTTAAAATCTACAAAAGATTTATAATATAGAATGACGAAAAATAGATATGCTATTGAAGTGGTGGAATGACCAAATTATTATCATTAGGTGAGAAAATCCATATTCTATGTGAAATCCTATAAGAACCATCTTCCTTTTCATATTGGGTATATACCTATATAACTAATTATTAAATAATATGATAAAAATAAATAGAAACAATGTCCTTACGTAAAAACTCTAGTATTTCCATTTCTCTAACTAAAAGACTAAAATAATTTTTCTACTTGAATCCCCCCACAATATAGAGCTTAGATAAATAAAAGATATAACAACTACTTCTAGGGATGACAAAATTGTATAATAACATGATCATTGTTAATTTTGGGAAAAAACAAACTGATAAAGAAAAAAACCTGAATTTTACCAACTTGAGAAGGTATGAGGTGGTATTATAGCCATATTCAATGAAATTAATATATAAATGTCACCTCCTACTTGAATTATTCAATATCCAAAAATATGGGGTTTATGATTCTTGATGAGGAAGTCAAAGAAGAAATACATAGACCACATTCCCAAGAAAACTCACCAGCTTGAATCACACTATATTAATGAAATTAAAGACTATATGTGGGGATATTCTGAATATTATTAATTCCTTCCACCATTGTCAAGAAATTATGGGAAAATATAACCCTTTATCAGAATTCAAATTTTTTCCTCAATAACTATTGAGACTGTACGAATTTACTTATGTAATAATTTTTTCTCAAAAATGAACATATGTCCCCAACATTTCATGACTATTGAGATGCATATAATTAACATGTTACTAAACACTATAAGCCCTATATTGAAAATATGTATGGTATTGAACATTTCAATAGACATTATAACAAAGGTCCATAAAATACTTAAATTTGATTTGTTGAAAATATCAATATTGGACATCAAACACAATCCACACTACTTTAGAGGTAAAAGTGGGAGATCTATATCTATATAGATGTGTAACCCAATAGGTTACTACATTGTATAATTCCTACAATAATCAAACCTAAAAATGAAAGATAGTGTTATCTATAGAGTAAATGAGAACAAAATTTGTGATGGGTAACAATAGTCAAGAATAATAAACATAATTAACTTTTCTTGGTGGGTCCTAGTTCATATAGAGGATTAATGACTTGAGAAGAATGTAGAAGTGAATGCTAAAAATATATCTACATGATATGGACAAATACTTTTCTAAATATTCATCATTGGTGAATAAAATGAAGGTCTACCACAACCCCAGGAGACCAAAAATAAAAAGTCAAATTAAAATGAATTCATCATTTATGATTTTCTAAATTTGATGTACATGTGATCATTAAAAAAGAAACTTAAACACCAGAGTTCTGAAAATCATTAGAGAAGCCTCTAGAAAATATTGAGGATATATTACGACAACTAGTTTATGATTAAAGACACTAAAGGCCTTTTATTAAAAATGAATGTAGGGATTTCCTGAGAGCCAATTGAACAGAGTAAATAGAAAAAAATATATACCATCCTCCCAAAGATCATAAATAACATCCTTATGATGAAGGTGCTGATAACCCTCCACTAATGGTAAAGGATAGACATTCAATTTAGTCATTGGAATTTGTTGAAATAATGTACATATAGGTGGAAGTGTTTGAGAGCATAAAAGTCAGATCTGAAATTGTCTTTTCTTTAATAAGTGGAGTTGGTAAATTCTGGAGATCCTGTTTTAATGAATTTGGTAACACCTCGGTGATTTATGATATATTATTTTTTAAAATAAATAAAATCTATTCGAATGATTGTGTTGCATGCAATGCTGGGTGTAAATGAAACATTATACTCCAATAAAATATTATTATTTATAACTGACCAATATAACCCAACTTTTATGATTATGGGTACAAATAAGACTAAAAAACTCAATAAAATTATATTTTTACACTTGTATAAAATAAATTAAATGGTCATATATTTATTATAAATAAAATTAGAAACATTAGAAATAAAGATAAATTGTTTATAAAAATAGTTCTTTCTTAAAAGGTTGTTTAGTTGCGTTTTATGCATACAATAAAAATTAAATTTTTTCTTATTTTCTAATTTTTTTTAAAAAACTAATATTTCAATGGGTTTTTCATAATTTTCTAAAAAATATATTTTTTCATTGAGTAGTGCAAAAATTCTACTTTTTATTGAAAATTACATTCTCATTTAAATTATTTAAAATGTTAAATGATATTTGATTTTTGTTAAATTATAATTAGTCCATCTATATTGAAATTTAACTAAATTATGTCATTAGGATCAATTTTATATTGAATTTTTATTTAAAATATTTTAAAACATTTCAATGTTATTTGTAAAAATCATTTTTTACATCTCTATTTGTTTCGGTATAAATTAAGAATTTTCAATTATGTGAGCTAAATATGATAAAATTGATTCCATATCTTTATTCATAATTATTAATAATATAAATTAGTGTCAAACTAATTTTTTTCTTAGTTAATAGTAATAATTAATTACCACAGTTTGGGTAAAAATGGGTTTTTAGGGGGTTTAAAATAAAATCATAATATTTAAAAGGGATTAAAGACTCTTACAATTCATATTTTTTCAAATATTTATACTTTTTTCACCTAAGTATTTATATTAATGAGTTTTTTGGACATATGTACATGAAAGTAACCAATATAATAATTTATGTAAAAAAAGGAAAAGTGTCACCTTCTTTTTTTATATTTCAAGTTTCTTGTTCATGTAGAGAAAGAAGAAATATGTGAATTAGAATTCATTATAAATTTTATAATAATGATATTAATTTAATTAGTGTCATATATTTTTATTTTTTAATAATCATATAATTACTTCTGATTACTAACTAATCCCAACATACTTAATTTTTAATTAATAAACAAATAAAATAAGTGATATTAAAAATATTATAACTAATTTAAATTGGATGAATTATTGTGTTACATAATTTTTTTATAAAAATATCTAATGTTATACATTTTTTAAAATAATATATTCAAATTATATCATTATCTTCATTTTTTTAAGTTTAAATTAAATTAATATTATTAAAAATGAAATTAATGTTATTTTATAATAAATAATATATTATTAGTTTTTTTAATTCTTAAAAATAATATACTCATCCAAGTTATTGGAATATTGTTAACAATATCAACTATATACCATTCATGTACCAATAATAATTTTAAAATTATCATAGTGACCATAATTAGTAAAAACATTCTTATCATGGTAAAGCATAAAATATAGTTTTTCACAATATATAATATTGTGATAAAATAAATTTTCCATAAACATTTTATATGATCCTATACATTTTATGAGATATGTTTCAATATATGTTCCATTTTTTTATTGTAAAATGTTTTGTGAATATTTTCCAATGCAAATGATGAGAGTCATGGGTGTTTCAGGGGATCACAACATGAAGTGGATAAACAATGGTCATCAAGTGATGATTTTAAGGTTGAAACATGGTTTGTTCTAACCATGTGACAAAATTGTGTTCCCTAGAGATGGGAGGTGCATGGTTGGTAAAACAGTGCATGGTGGGAGGTGAAACCATGTGGGGTTGGATAGAGCTAGCCCACATAGTCACATTACTATTTTTCTAATAGTGTGGGCTTCTATGGAGGCTGGGATACTAGGGCCCCTCTTAGATAGTGGTTAGCTGAGGGTTGGAACATGATTTGGAAAGAAAATTGGACAAAACACAATCCCCATTAAAAAAATCATATATTAGATTTTTTATAATAGGATTTTAGAATCCTCTTAGGAATTTCTCATCCTTTATTAATGTATCAACCCTGGTGATGAACTGAACCCTCCCAAATTCTTATAAGGATAAATATCCCTATATTTAGGTAGGTTAGAGTGTTTTTGGGTAAGGATTACATTTTTGGGTGAGTTTGAAACTCCTCTTCATTTTATTTTCTTGTTAAGGCTTCATGTAGGTGTACATCTCCTTCTGAAGGAATAAATCTATCTTTCCATTAGATCTATATGTCAGGGGTTTAATGTATTTTTGAGTTTGAATCAAATGACTAGGAAGTGTGATAAATTATCTATGATCTTGACTTTGGTGGTCCATATGTTATATTCCATTTTCATTATGTTCTATTTTATTTTTTTTGTGGTTGTGTACTGGTTCATTATTGTTGTACATTTGGTGTCCTTGGTTGGAAGTTGGAAATGTGTTAAATGGGTGATAAATTGAAACCATCATGAACACCATGCGATCCGATGAAGATTATTTCACCGGGCCTATAAACACCCATGAAGTGGACCACTCCCATGAACATGAATGATTAGGATGTTGAATGATAAATTTTGGGGTTATGATATCTTACAAATGGTAAATGTGATTTTGATAACATGGTAACATGGGATGTGTGGATTAACATGAGGAGTTATGTAATTGATGATGGGTACATGAATGGTTTTTAAAATTTTTTAATTGGACTTGGCCTCGTTGTAAATGGAATGAAAATTGAAATAAATGGTTTTAATATGTCAAATTGTAAAATGAGTTTGAGATGCAAATTGAGAACATGATGTTTGTAAAGAAGCCATAAAATTTGATTGAATGAAATTAAATACCCTTTATATTTTTTTAAATAAAGTGTATAATGATAATGAGACTATGTGATTATGATAAATGTTAGTTGTAGGTTATTCTGATTCACTACTCTTGCAGGCAGCTCTAACTGACACTCAAGTGCCACTTTTCCTTGTAGTTATATGAGGAATGAACATAAGCTCATAAACCCAAAGGTATGGACCTGGAAATCCATATGATTTTGTGATGGTTGGACTTTGAATTATGATTCCCAATTAGATTCATTGACTAAGGCTCCATGTTTTATAACCAAATACCCTTTGGACGAATTGATCAGATGAGTGGAACAAACCAATGAAGTTTTGGTAAAAATAATAGAAAAGTGGAATTAGTAACGGAATGTTATTGATCAAATAAAAGTTAAATATTCTAACCTATTTCGTTTTTCTATTGTACTATTACATTTACATTTAAATACACTATATTAGAAAAGTTATTTTCTAGACACTATTAGTGTGGGCCTTCTGAGTATTACTCACACCCTCATCGAGATGCCATTAGGTACCCAAGAAAACATCATGGTTTAATTTTTGGACAAGAACATGGACCCAATGCTTGATGGTTTATTTTGTCCTGGTATGTGCATGGAGTTGGGGACCATACATGGTGTCATGACCCATTTTGGGGATTTATCAGTATTACTATATTTTAGGTTTCTATTATGCTTGACCACTTATGACATCGCACGGAATATTTACTTCGTTGTTATGGGTATGTATACTATTTTGGAAATGGTTTTTGGAATTCATGATTATCTATTATTTGGAGGTATTATTTTTTTAATTTTATATACCTTTGATTAATATAATAAAGATAGAATAGACTCTCCACATGTTTGATAGACTCTCACAGATAGTTGGAAGCCTCTGGCATACAGGGAGGGGCGCCAGAGGTCATGTACCTCTCCGGCTTGGGGAATCAGTCCACTGGCTCCCGGGTCAGGGTGTTACAAAGTGGTATCAGAGCTTATTTTTGTTATTTATTTTATTTGAGAAAGGTATATAGGAAATTGGGAGTTTTTTCCATGTAAATGTTCACATATGTGGGAATTTATAACCCATGTGTGAGGAAAACTCCATGTACCTAGGGTGGAATTTATGTTTTGACATTTTCCTTTATAGTTAGAAGTTGATTCACCAATAGTTATTAACTTTAAGTGTAATGTTATTATTTATTGTTTATTTCAACTATGACCCATCATTGAATGAGTTTTATATACATGATTCAATATCGACACTTAGTGATACATGTGACACACATCATTCTAGGTACACATGCTAAATTGGGTTGTGGTATAGTGTGTATGTTTTCAAATTCAACTTAAATTCTATTGGAATTTTTATAAAATGTTCCTAAGAATAATGTTAAAATAGTGGGAGGAATTAAAATTGTGTTGTGGAGTAGTTAAGAAAAACATCTAATTTACAGTTTAAATGTAAGAGTTGGTTTACCCCTGGTTGAAATGGACTCTATTAGGGGTGGTTGTGGACTGTTTTTTGGGTAGTGATTATGCCTATTGGGAAACTATATGCTGATTTAATTGTTTATGTGTTGTGGTGATCCCACATTTTCCAAAATATTGAAAACATTTTTGTGTGTTTGTATACATGTGTTTGTCATTATAGAGGGATGCCACCCTGAAGATGTATACCATTTAGGAAAATTGAGGTTATCACCAAGAATTCCCCAATATAACTGGCACATGAAACCCTATTGGATTAAATTAATAGAGGGGAGTATCAGTTCTATCAGAACCTTTCATGTTTTATGCATTGTATGGAGAAAGACGTAGGGTGAGCTAGATAGAGTATGTTCAATTAGACTAGGGAGTTCTAGTTGTACCACCCTATAATATTTAATATCGAGGGTGTACCTGATGCATCATAGTTCTGGATTGAGTCCATCAATATGATTACATATCACATAAATACCCTAACTGGAACGATAGTTATGACGTGGAATTTTATGTTACGGGGAAAAATTATGAATTTGTGGGATATACCTACTCCGGATGAGTAGAGGGAGAGAATGTAATGGAAATATTTATAGTAGAAGTTCTTGGAACAATTTTACCCATAGATGTTGTGTAAGATGACGGATAAATAGTTTAAGTGTTTAACTCAAGGAATCATGATGATGTTGGATTATGAAGGCCACATTATAGATATGATATGTTTTCCTCTAATATTGGTGATTAGTGATGGGATTATGTCTAGGAACTTTCATGATTGGCTTATATGTGAGATTGAGTCTCAAGGTAATATCTTCCACTTCTAGTGGTTTTTTGAGGTAGAGAATCATGTCCTCATTACTAATAGGAACTAGTATAAGGTCTATAGTGGTGGAAATAAACCAGAATTTGGGAGTGCTAGTGTTATATCATCTTATAGTAGAAAGTTATATTGTGAAAAATTCCCCCAAATTAGTGGTAGACAGAGTGTTTAGGGAAGAGAGACCATCTTCTATGGGAGTTTTTCAATAATATAATATCAATGTTGAAGGCTAGGAAAAAAATAACAGGTTAGTTTCCATAAACAGTAGTTCAATACATGTAATCTAGTAGAATGGTTAATATGTTGAGCTTCTATTGGAACAAACAACAAAGAGGAAGTTGTGGTGGATCAAATCCATTACTGAGCACATGCATGGGGTAAGATACTCAGTATCAATCCAATAGTTGGAGTTCCACCAGCCAAACCTATTAAGGATGGGTATGTGTTGTATCAGGACAATATAATCCATATCAATAGGGTAGTGTAGCACCAAGAGCTCAAGTATGACCCCAATATAGAGAGGAAGGACAACATTATGTAGTTCATCCTTAACATGGTATCCACGAGGCAGGGCCATCGACCGCTCAAGGTATGATTCTCATATCTTCCATGATTTCTAGTGATTTATTTGACATCAGCACCGCTCATTATTTTTAATATGTTATGTTGATAAAATATTTGCGTCTAGCGATGTAACATGTGTATGGGTTTCTGTCGATCAACACACTGTTTGGGGTTTATGTAGTGAATATGAAACAATTTAAGGAGAGCGATCTTGAGGTTTGTGGTTACCACTTCCTTTGGGGCATGGTTGTGCGTGAGATATTGGAATTTGAACTGATATTGGGGATTCATTGGTTTGGGTTTTACAGATCCCATATTTTTCATTACCACTGACTAGTGATGTTCACGTCCCTTGATGGTGACACTTATAACCATTATGGGGATTGTGATATCCATGCAAGAAACACATGTCCAATCATTCATTAGTTGGGTGAGCTCACAACCCAATTAGTGTCCCTTGTGCATGATGATATAGAGGGAGAGAAAAAATTATTTCCTACTATAGTTTATTAGTTCCAGAAAGTATTTGTTGATGACTTCTGTAGGGTTAAATTTGAGAGAAGTAATGAGTTCCTGATTTACTCAGTGCTGAGAGCTGAGATATATTCCCTTCTTCCATATATAATAAATTTCTTAGAGCTCCAAGATCTCAAGACTCAGTTGTATGAAATGGAGAATAAATGGTTAATCCTACCAAGTACATACCTTGGTGTTTTCAATTCCTTTTTTCTAATAAGGTTTATGGGTCACCATATTTCTACATCGATTACCAAAAGATGAATCAAATGATAGTTAATAACTGATATCCTCTTCCATGTATCGATGAACTTTTTGAAAAGCTAATAGGTGCTTCTATTTTCTCTGATATCAAATTGAGGTTAGTTTATAAATATCTTAGAATGATAGCTTTTTATATACTATGGACTACCTTCAAGAGTCATTATAGTCTTTATGACTTTTTGGTGATTCAATCTTGGTTGAGAAATTCTCGAGTTGTGTTCATGGAATTTATTAATCAAATCATCCACCCATACTAATTTTCCCCAATTTTAAATTATTCACCCCTTTATCTATTTATTTTATGTATGTAACATTTTCGACTGATGTATTAAAGAGTTCGTAATATTTTTTTAATATTTTGGGGGGTTTTATAGAGGTGCATGTTTTTACAATAGTTATAACAAACCATGAAAATCCTATTGAAAACAATGAAAAGTGAGATAGTGGGCTCTGGTTAGGCACAAAATTATTTGCACGATCCTTCAAAACCGTGTATACACTGAAGATTAACTATGTATTTGGGGATAGAGTCTTGTTCATAGTCATGTCACAGTTTCCCAAATTGATCATCATAACCGTGAACATCTAAAAATTAAATCCAAAAAATGTGGATCTAATTTGGTTTTTCTTTTTAATAGATATTTTCCCCTTTTATAACCCTAACTCATTTTCCTACCATTCAAAACCCTGTGGAGGATATTCATATTTATCCGAGTGCGATCTGTTGGAAAATGATTGTGTTTTGAAGCTTATATTCTATAGAATGTCATTATTCATTTTTGGTTTTCCTTATATTATCATTGTTTCCACTTATCGAATGATATATAAAATTAATTGGGGATTTATATTAGTTTATTTATTCTAGTCTTGATGAGATATATCTATGTTGATGTTAGGAGATAAGATCTATGGCTGGTTATTAGAGTTTTATCATTTTTTGTTGGATAATTTTCATCATTCATTGTTTTAATCATAGTTTCCAAGGTATTTTGATTCATTATTGAATTTTATTATTATAAATTTAATTATGCGTATCAAATTTTTTGAATTTAATGAAACTATTTGTGAATTTTTTTGCCAGTATTGTTAGAAATCCACATGAGTGATGGTTTAAGTAATTGTGGAAATTGATTTTTGTGAAAAGTTCCTTGTTTCATTATTTGAAATTGATTTATTAAAATACAGGTTAGTATTGATTCATGGAAATGGTTTTTTTCAAATGTTTTTAATAATATGGATTTTTATTGGAATGGGAAGAAATTGTTGGTTTTATATGGTTCTGGAAGACACTTCATAGTGTAATCTCATTATTTTGATGTGACATTGAATAGGGGGTGTGTAATATTGGGGTACAAGGGGAATGGACCTGAATAATAGGCATGAACCATTAAGGAATAAGAAAATTGGACACTTAGTGCCAACTTGGTGGATGATTGAGAAATTGGCCATTTGTATGGAACTGTCACTAAAGTATTAATGTGTTGGAGTGTGTGTGTGTGTGTGAATCATGGAATGGGTATTCCCAAATGGAATTAGATATGATTTAAAGAATTTCATGTATTAATTACTTGTAAACTATTTTGGTTGGAAATTTGTTTTGGTTTAAAATTTATTTGGTGTTGATATAAACTAATAAAATTATTTTATTGGGTTTTATTTAAAATATTTTAAATAAATGTGCTAAATTGTTCTTTCATACTAGCATGAGTCCAGAAGTCAATTGGGGAGAACCTTCTGAGTTTCATTACTCAACCCCTTCTTGGGAAGTTTAAAGAATTTGAAGATATTTTTTATTGAGACATAGGCAAAGGAAACTCATCTCATTAATTTTATGATGCATTGTGATATATTGGGAATGATTTACAGATTCTACTCTAATAATTTTTTTTATAGTTCGGTTTTGTTGTAAGTTGGTATTCTTTAGTTGTATACATTTTTCTCTTGCATCATGTAGTGGTTTTTTGGTTATGTTATACATGGTTGGGGTTGTTTTAGTCTCAATGGAAAAATCATCCCAAAAATAAATTGAAGACTATAGAATTTATTGGCAGTATATGGTGTCTTGGGTATATCTCATAATAAATTTAATATCACATTGCCTTATCAAGAAAATTAGGAGGGGAGAGATGTTACACATGTTATTAGTTTGATTGATCCTAAGGTATCTGTTGAGTCAGTCATGAATTTGAAAATTCATTATTTTTTAGTCTTTGAGTTGGGATGGTATCATGGAGGTAGGATATTCGGAACTATAAATTTAGAGCACAAAAAGTTGTAGCTAACCAATATATAAAAACTTCATGTTACCATGGAATTGGGTGACATGGTGTTTTGTAGAAACTTATAGGAGTGGAAATATCATTTTCATGAGTTTAGACAATGAGAAGAGAGTGAATTTTTTTTATATAAATGACTTACCACTAAGAGTGTATATTTTATTTTGAGTAAAGATTTATAATTTTGCAAACAAAATATTTGTCTTAAAAGGTGTTGAAAATATTTTCAAATGTGATATTTTTAAAAGGTGTGATACTGATATTTTCAATAGCATGGTGGAATTTTTTAAAAAGTTTTGAAAATGGATAAATGTATAATTTTAGGAAGGCTTTTTAGTGATTGTTGTGATATGATATATTTAAAAAATTTAAGCCTTCTATTTCTAGAGAGTGATATTTATTGTGTTTTTTTCTGGTTGTCGAAGATGGAACATAATAGGATTTGTAGAAAGCAATTAGAAGAATAGGATTAAAATATGGTTTCACATGATCCATCGATTATCTAACAGCTAGTTCAATTTATTATCTAAGATTTTCAATCTATGGATAGAGGTAAATAATGGGATGAATCAAGGAAATTGGATCATTATGGTCAATTCTAGAAGTAGAATCCACCGATTTTAAGGGTGATTCTGAACAAGAGAAGTAAGAGGTGGTGGTGAATAGGAATAATAAAATATTTGATATTCTTATCACACGAAAAGAGCTAAAAATAATGCTGAAAATGTATATGATGGAGGATGTTTCATGTTAGTGGTGGGATTTATAAGATCATGTTAATTTAGTACAAGTAATTACATGGGATGATTTTAAAAATAGTTAAAAAATAATTCAATCTTATATGCTATGAATTGTAATAATGAAAAAAATAAATTTGAAGTAGGAAAACATCAAAATGATAGATTATGTAAAAAATGTATCAATTTAGATCAATTTTCTTCCGAATGTTCAGCATGTGGGTCTTTAAAGGAATACATATTTGAATCACGGTTGATGCATGAAATTCACTTGAATATTGAGTTTCTTTTTAAGAAAAATTATATAAATATGTTAAAATCAGGAATATTGGTAGAGAGTGAAATCATAGGATCCAAATATAATGACCAAAGAATTATTGTAGGAATATTACCTCTTTTAATATGAATATTGAAGACATTTTACAAATTCTCTCCTAAGTACTGTAATAGTTTTGTTCTTGGTAATCATTGAATTCATTCTTCTAACTTGTGAATGATCTTCAACATCTCTCATAAAGATATTAACCTTTATCACTCATACTTAAAAGATTAATTTTTAATATAAGGAATGGAAACATATGAAAGTAGAGGTTATATTATTAGTATGATTAAAGAAACAATAAATGATCATATGAATGTAATAATTTAAATGTAACTTTTAAATATCAAAATCTTGAGTCATGAAATAAATCATGGAATTTCAGAAGGCATAAATCATAAAAGAACATGAGCCATGACATTGGCATAAAAATGGATTTTTTTTCAAAAACAAAAGCATATAAAATCATTTCCATATTATACAAGGCACATTTCTAAGACCGTCATAGTAGACAAAATCCATTACTGAACTACGTTCACTTCTCATTCCGGCCCTAAATTACTAGACCATATTTTCTTATCAATTCAGCATTGTGTTACGAAACTAGATTTACCTAGTATTCTATTCATGTATATCTCATGATATATAAATATTTACCCAATTCATTAGAGAGATATATATGTTCGACCCATCTTATAATAAAATAATTCTTACATGTTCCACAAAAATAGAAATCATTTATCAAAGCATAACCCAAGGAACAAAAATGGTTTTCTTAAATACCAATACTTCAAAATCCATATAATGTAAATGGATATCATAAAAATCATTCCATAATAAATAGAATAAAATCATAGTAATAGTAGGGGTATAAACATAACTCTAATTAATTAATTTAATATTAGATGGAAGAAAATTTTGATAAAATACTTGAAATTAATTCTTGAGGAAAATATCCTATGTTCTTAAAAAACATTTTCTTTTCTAAAAATGCCACAAAATTTTATAATAATACAATTAAATTGAAAATAAACATTAAATAATGTACATAATTATACATGGGAATAATGATTTATGGAATTATATGTATTCATTAATGCAATATAAGATAAAAAACATTCTTCATGTACTTTTGCTGAAAAAGTATAAAAGTACCCTATATGGAAAATAAAATAAAGTTCCCATCCAAACCATGTAGTAAAATTTAAAAATGTGGAAAACTTACTTTAAAAATATATATAATAATATTAAACATTTTATAAAATCATTTTTTAGAATACATGTAAATGGATGATAAATATACCCCTATTAATAATTATGTATAAACAATCTCTGCTAATAATGAGATTGCAAAATTATCCCTCACCTTAGGTTCTCTATCCATTGAATGAATAAAAACATCATATATAATGCTTTAAATAATTTCAATGAATTATGGTAGAATCATATTTATTTTGATGATATCATTTATGATCATATTATCATTTTTTTGTTAATAACATTTCATTATTAATATTTTCCGGGTATAAACTGATTTATATTCTTATGCGTGTTTTTTTGAATAAGATCTGGTTATCCTTATTATGAAATATTTTTAACTTTTTTTTAACATAATATATTCTATATTTATTCATTCTTTACATTTATATTCTGACATTTTAATGGATATCTTGCATAATGAATGGAATCACATCGTGGGAATGGTAGGTCATGCGTACGCACGAGCGACGAAATCATTATGATAATTTTGAAATTTTATGGAAGAGGATGGTATATATGTTTTAAAATAATTTATATTAGGTCATAATAATCATATATATAGTTATTATTTCAATCAATATATCCATCCAATTAAGAAGGTGGTTAAAAACATATTACACCCTAGTGTGGAGACGGTAATCCAAACACATGCAAATGCAGTGATTTCATTTTTTAAAGGATGGTTAGAATGTGGAATATGGTTGTTCAATAAACATAATAAAATATAAGTATACAATTTATACTGGATTCATTAATTTATAATGTAAAAAACTCATGAAGAGGATGTATAAGAAGAAATAATTTGAAAAATCGGTAGAGGATATTAACTCTACTTAAACGAATTCCCTCTAGATCTCCTCTCAAAGGTACTAGAGTTGGTATTTTGAGAATAAAAAAATCTATATAATGTCAAATAATTATTTTTATAAAGTAAATGGTCTTGTTATGGTAGATATTTAATAATAAAAGTCAATTGAAATTGTGAGGGAGGATGTGCCCTTTTATAATAGAGGCGAGGGGCACATTTGGAATCCCCAATAATATTAATTCATAATAAACTAAAAACGTATCTAAAAACCAAATAAATGTAATATTTAAAAATACTGGATAATATAATGTTTTTATATCATCAACCAATAAAATTTAGACAAGTTTTATTTCCATTTAAACGTTATCATTTTAATTTAGCAATTAGTTATTCTATTACTTTTTAACAAGGGTAACTATTATTTAAATATTAAAAGGGTAAAATATTTTCCTATTTGATGTAATATAAACCATAAATAAATAATTTAGATAATTTTTTACTATATAATAATTATTATATAATTTTAAAAATGTTTTATTATTTTTAAATAATTCAATAAAACATTATTTTCATTAACAAACAATAGTGTCAATTTTGATATTATTCAATTCATTGATTTTAAAATATATCAAGAGAAAATTTGATACTATAAGAAACTATTTTATTATATCACCATATGGTCAAGGTAATAAATAAAATATACTGGATATAATTATTATTCCAATTTATATTTATTTTAATATTTTCAATAACATTGATTTGATATTTCCCTTAATAAAATTATTCCAACATCAAATTTGTGTAAATATTTAAAATACTTATTTATTGAGTAAAAAATAAAAAATATAAATTAATATAAATATAAATATACAATAAATAATAGGAATATATGTATTTCAATTTATTTTCATGAAAATACATCATTTAAAATGTTATACTTATTAAATTATTAATGTGATAACATTAACATCACTTTAAATAATATAATTTAAGTGTCGTAATCTCTTCTATAAGAATCCAAAATGTCAATAACTCCACCCTTGGATTCATATATTCAAGATATACTCGAAAAATAATATTTGGTCAAGTTTATATGTCTTTTAATGGTTATAATCATTTTAATAAAAAATAATATATTGATTTTTCTTCAATTAAATAATTTTTATATCATCAATGTATGAGCATTTAAGGTATTTATTTATTTATTAAAAATTACAAATAAATTACCATGTTAAATAAAAACATCTTTAATTTTGATTGATTATTTATAAATAAAATTATCTTCAGTATAACTTTATTTTATAAATGATAATGTTATAAATATTTGAGTAAGATATATTTATCTTTTCATTAAAAAAATATAGTAAATGTCCAAATCTCATCCAAGTGGATTAAAAAGGGTATAATCTCGACCAAATTATGTTTTAAATAAAATAAACCACATACAATCATATTAATACAGGTGTTAAAGTTATATTATACTGTTATATTTACCCATAATCACTCCATTTACCTTTTTACCATATTAATAAAAATCACAGATGTTACTATTCATAATGCCGAAAAATAAAAGATTTTTATTAAAATAATTTTTACCTTATTATTTAAAATATTGAAATAATTTTCAAAAATTCAAATAACATAACTTTGCGTAATGAATTTAAAATTAATCATGTCATCCGAATGAAAAATTTGTTTTAAAAGTTAATAAATTGCATAAGATTGAAATGTTTTTACTTAAAAGTTCAATGTAAATATAATAAAAATGAAATAAATTATATTGTATGATAAACATATATTTTATTTATATCATAAAACCACTCAATAATATAATTTAATTATGTAAAATATTTTGATGAAAAAGTGGTTTTCAATTAAAAATTAGTGTATTTTTCCTATTCATCACCACACAAAACTTATTAGAAAAATATAAAAAAATTCAAAATTAAATTTTTGTATCTCAATTATAAATAAGAATTTTAGTTTATTAAATATAATATATAAAATTTTAAAAACTTGATTTAAAAAGGGTGTGCGGTCAAAATTCCGCAAAATTACATTTTTTGTAAAATTACTTCTTTCATCGGAAAAATAGAATTTGTTCTTATTTAACATCTAGAAAAAATATAAGTATAATTTTATAGAATAAATTTTTTATTTTAAAAATAAATTTTATTAATTATATCAATCAAGAGTGATTTTATTAATTTATAAAATAAAATTTTTAAATGTAACTAGTTTTTCATAAGAATGTTTGTAATGAACAGACATGCTATCAGAATGACTAGGGTTTAAGGTGACATAATAATAATTTATTGTTTAATTATAATTGGTATTTTATGAACTGAATTTTACCGAAATAAATTTAAATTATGTGTATCAAAATCCAATCATATCGTTGTGTATACCATAAGATGAGCTGGTGTTATGTATTACACAAGAATTTCTTGGTGTGTCGTATGACACAATAAATAAATGAAAATACAAAACCTTTCTCATAAAAATATTAGGGTGTTAAATTATACAACCCATTAAATTAATTTCTCCATAAAAATTATTTTGGGTTATTAAAAGTTTAACACTGGAAAGTTTCTTTCACAGGAACCGACATAGTAAAAATGAATACTAAAAGATTATTTGAAAAATTAGAGGTATAAACATAAAAGATACCCAAAATAAATAATCAACGGGTTTCCAAATTTGAGAACATAGGTGGGAAGTGATAACAAGGATATAGAATAGAAACTAAAATATCATGTTCTAAGGGAGAATTATAGAGAACATGGTTGGAAAAAGATAACATTCACGAAGGCATAAATCAATGATGATCTAAGGGACTATCTTATTAATAGAGTATTAAGGTACTTAGATAAAAATTATTGTCTTAAAGATACTTTCTCTAAGGCATAAGAACATGATAAGAAATAATTATTTTATTTTTGTATGATCTTATTTTTGGTCATGCCTTGAACCATTTCTATTTCATCTATTATTCCAAGTAATGAAGATGAATTTGTTTTCCTTGAATAGTTAGTAGATAACTCGATCCATAAATAGGATGATAGGTCATTTAATATTTCATTATCACAACACAAATGGTATAATATGTAATCAAATACCAGTAAGTCCACCTATGGTGAGATAATACTTTATTCTAACACACTTCATTTGATGATTAACATAAACATTCCTTAAATTGATATCTTTGTAGTCATTATAACATATAAAAAATCCAAAACTATAGAAAATGGTTCATTGGCACAGTTAAAGATTTATCCCCCTTATATCATAAGCTATTTCTTATTGGTCATATTCCAAAAAAATTAAGACCATCATCATGTATTCTCTTAAGTCATGGTAACAACCTTAAGTATCAGATATCCTCATTGAAAACATACAGGTTTCCTTATTCTTATGTCCAAAAAGATGTAATCTTCATCAAAGATATAATAACCCACATGTTAAAAAATAATAGTTTAATGGTAACTAATATCATATAATTTACTTATTCTTATCCAACACACCTTTACCAAAATATCATTATCTCAACATCATGTTCATATTAAGGGTCGTCCGTTTCTAAATCATGTGTTTTCCAAATAAACATCACCTTATTACTTCAATCATATTTCATGGATACTAGTACCACTAAAAATATAATTTCATATACATGTGAAAAAACACATTATAAAACAAAATATATAATTAATTATTCCATAATACCACAAAGAAATTCCACAACATTATTCTAGAATCTCATTACATAAACACTCAATCATTCCACCAATCCATTATCATACTCAACATCACCAATAGTGATCTCATGTGATTTTCCATTAACATTGTCCTTAAGAGGTTGTTGACATCAATAATCATCTATAACCTGTGGATTATAGAATTTATTGAAAATTGGTACCATTTCCATGAACTTGTAACATTTAAGTTTGGGTGGTTTATTATCTATAAAAATTTCAATTTTCGAAACTTTTTTCTCATTACTTCAGCACGAAGATTCCTGGTGTCCATTTTTTCCACACTCAAAACGTTTTCAAGTCCCTAAAAAGAATCTCCCCCATTATTTTTTTCACAACTTTATCATATGAAAACACTCATATTCTTTTCACCAATTTTTTTGACATTTTCCCTTGAAATCCATCTTTAGTTTCTTGTCAAAATAATGAGGTTGATTTTTGTAACAACTTCCACTTATACATTGATAGAACAATTCACAATCTCTTCATAGCTACTAATGTATCTTATAGAGAATGAACTTATTTGGATTGCTTTTATTCCACTAAAGAATCAATCACCTTTACTTTCAAGTTAGATGATAAAGGTAGTAACATACCTTGTAAATCTTGTAAATTTTTCTTCGTATGTACCAATGGATTCATCATCCTTTTTTTGATGCCCAGGGAAGTAGATTACCATGTTAATTTTTATAATACAAGGAAATTACATAGTGAAAATTTACTTCTTTAACTCATCCCATTTCGTGGATTCAATTTCATCTTATTTCATTGTATTCATGATTAAATTCCACCACTACTCTGATTCCGCTTCTAAATGATAGACATCCAAAAGGAATTTTTCAAGTTATAGACAACAATGGACAGAAAATATCATTCCAATGGTAATGATACATTTTTCAACAAAATGTGGATCATAATACCCACTGAAATAAGGTTGACGTTGCCTCATGAAAGACTTTATATAATGTTGCTCCCTTCTCGAGTCATTGAGAAGTCCATAATGATTCATTTCTTCAGTAAGTATTGCAAAAATATTTTTCATTCCATATCCCAAAAAATTTGTTTTTAGGAGGAACATCATTGTATTTCTCATTGCATTAACATGGTTCTTTCAAGTTCCATCCATTATCAAAAACTGAAAAAGAATAGTTTGAGGGGAAAAATTCCTATATGGAAAACACCATAATAAATGGGGAGTATTTTCAATCTATAACATATTAGGATTAATATATGGTTGTTCATCTTCTCTTCCATAATTCTAGGACTATACCATATAATTAGACATACCATTAAGAAATCCCATGAAATATCCTTAGAAATATATTTTGGGATATCCCAAAAGTTTTTACATCCTAGTTTTCAAAGGATGACAAAACATTTCCTCTGATACCCACTATAATGACCTATGAAAGATGTACATGAATATTACATATTTTTAGATGAATATTAATTAAATTTTACAAATTCAAGCTTAAGGACCATAAAATATTAGTGCCTTTGTAAATTTAGAATCTATTTTTCTTACTTGTGAATGATATTTAACATCTCCCATAATGATATACCCCTTTAGAATTCCAACTTAAAATATTTATTTATTACCTGAGGAATGGAATCATGTGAAAGGGTGAGCATAGGTTTTCATTATGGGTAAAAAACAATACATGAACATATTAATGTAAAAGCATGAACACAAATTTTGAATATCAAAATATTGATTCATGAAATAAATCATTGTAGTTTATAAGACATAAATCATAAAAGAACAAGTGTACTGAGAAAATAGAATTTCAATAAAACCTATAATTGTGGAAAAAACCTAATAATATAAAATAATTTCCATATTATCCAAGGGTTATTTCCAAAACTATCATTGAGGACAAATTACATTACTGAACTGAGTTCACTACTCATTCCAACCCTGTGTTACTGAAAATGATTTCCATGTCGTTTTTTCCTTGTATTAGTAAACCAGATTTACATTCCATTACTTTCATTTCTATATCAAAAGATATAAATCATTATGCAATGAATTATAATGAGATATAGGTCTCACAAATCACATAATGAAGTCATTCTTACTTGTTCGACAAAACATAAATCATTCAGCATAGCATAACCCAAAGAACAGAAATGGGTTTCTTAAATATTATTCCATCATAATCCATATAAAATAAATGGATATCAAAAAAAAATTCTATCATAAAAAAAATCATACTAATAATAGGGATCAAAACACAGTCCTATTTAAATAATATCATCCTATATTGAATTTTTTTTGATAAAACATTTGAAATTAATTCATGATTAAAATATCATTTCTTCCTAAAAAATGTTCTATTTTATCAACAAACCATTTAATTTTAAAAAAGATAAATTTTATTAAAAATGGACTTGAAATTTTGGAAAACAATAATCATGTAAATAAGTAAATGTGAAATTGTAATAATTTTTTGATGTTGTATAAATTAAAAAACACTCTTCCCATACTTTTTCTAGAAAAATTCAAAAAGTACATTAAATGGAAAACCAAAGAGAGATTCCTAAAAAATGTTATAGTAAAAGTAAGAAATTTTTAAAATGAATTTAAACATCCATACATGAATTGTAAATGTTTTATGAAAACATTTTTTTATAAAAAATAGACATTGATGGTAAATATACCCTTGTAAATAAGTATGTATGAACAATCATGGATAAAATGAGATTGTGAAATTATCCCTTACCTTAGGTCCACTATCTCTTGTATGTATACAAACCACCTGTATAATGATATAAATAATCTCATCGACTTATTCTAGAAACATATTTTTTTATTATATCTTATATGTTCATATTATCATTCATTTGATAATAACATTCCACTGTAACTCTTTATTTAGGTATGAACAACTTTATGTTCTTATTCTTTTTTTATCGAATTGGTTGTGGTTCTACATATATGGTCATAGTTATATCATTAAAAATAAAATTACAATAACATATACCATATTTATGCATTATTAAATTTATATAATCATTGATTATTGGATATCTTGTAGAATGAATCCCAATGTATCATGGAGACGGAAGGCTGTACATACACACGAGCGATGATATCATTATAATATTTATAAAATGGTATGGAAGTGGATGGTATATATGTTGTTCAAGAATTAATGTCATGTTATAATAATCATATATAATTATTATTTCAATCTTTATATTTTTCCATGTAAGGTGGTTGTGAAAAACAGATTACACCATGACGTGGAGACAGTAATACGTACGTATGCACATGGGGTGATTTCATTTTTCATAGGTTGGACATAAGGTGGAATAGAGTTTTCCCATAATATTAATAACATCTCAATCTAAAATTGATACTAGATTAAATAACTAATTGTAGAAACAACTCAGGAAGAAGAATTATAAGAATAAATGATTTGAAATAATCATTAGAGGAGATTACCACTTCTTTGATGTCCTCCCTCTAGACATTATCTTTGAGGAACTAGAGAACATATTTTGAAAAGACCAGAACCTCTATAATGTGACTAAGGAAGTTGAGAAGGAAAATGGGCAGGGAATGGATGATCTTTAAGTTTCAAAGTGAATTGAATTTGTGAGAGAATATGTTCCCTTTTATAATTGAAGTGAGGGGTACATTTGGAATCACCAACCATCACTACCACAAAATTGGGCATTCCCAGCACCAACCTTAATCAACACAAACGAAAAAGTACTGATAAAGGGGGGGTGGTATCTTTATCAGTTCTAAAAAATCACGGATAAAGGTACCCCTTTATCGGCACTTTTTTTAGCGCTGATAAAGGGACCCCCTTTAACATCACTTTTTTAGCGCTGATAAAGGGGGTCTTTATAATCGCTTTTAAAAAAACTGATAAATGGACTACTTCCAAAACAAATCATTAAAAAATATATATTAATATTTAAATATATTGATATAGTTATATTGATAAAAATATGAATTATATTTTTTAAATATAATTTTTAATATATTTTAGATATGTATAAATATACAGTTACACCTAATATATAAGATATTTAGTAAAAATGGCTTATAAAAAATTTAAACAAATATTTTTAATTAATAATTTGATAATTATTATGGAGTAATAGTCATTTAAAAACAATTTGAAGACTAAAAAATGAAAAAAAAGATCCAAAATATGTTGACAACGCAACTTGAACTTCAAACGACCATAACTTTTGATCCGGGTGTCTGTTTGAGCTCTACCACATATCAAATCGAAGCATGTGACGAGCTCTATGTCTCAATGATATGAAAGACCCATGTATAGTTTTTTTGAGTCCAAAATAGGCCCAAAAGGACTCTAAAACTATGTTTTTAATCAGGGTACCCCGATTTTTTAACATTTTGTGGATTTTCGGCCTCGTTTAAGGGGGTATTGTTGGATTTTTTTTGGTGGAGACTAAATTTAGTCCAAGTTATTACATTCCTATTGATATTATGTCTCTGAAATTTTATCATTTTTTATAATGAAATTTTATTTATAATCAAATATATAACAATATCTACATATTTTTTATATATTCCCACATAAAAATTTAATTCTAAATACAAATAATAAAATATATTTACATATAAAATATATTTGATTTATCTAAATAATAACTAATATCCATTTTATTTAAAATACAAATATATGAATATTTATATATATATATATTAATCTAACTATATATATATATTAATATAAATATATAAATATATATATATATATATATTAATATAAATATAAATATATATATTAATATCACTATATATATATATTAATATAACTATATATTTATATACATATAACTATGTATTAATATTAATATAAATATATATATATATTAATATAAATATATATTACTATATGAATAAATATAACTACATATATATATAAATAAATAAATATATCACTAATAGGAGAACAAAGCAATATAGGGGACTGGAAAAGGCTTTAGGCGTGTAGGGGGGAGGTCTAGAGATCAAATTCTGGTAGAGGAAGGGACGCGAACGCATGGTTGAATATGGGGGTAGTGCTGATAAAGGGTGGAGGGGTGCGTGCGGTCGCTGGAGGGGGGAAGAAAAGCACTGTAAAAGGGGGCTTAAGTGCTATAAAATCCCCCCCGATTGGCAGGATTTTTTAATTTTGTTTTAATTTTTTTAACTTTTATCAGTGCTTTTTTTAGCATGGATAAAAGGGGTATTTATCAATGCTTTTTGGAACACTGATAAACGGTACCCCCACCCCCTTTAACTTCAATGGAATTAAGAGTTCATTTCTAGCACTGTTAAAGGCCATTTTTAGCGCTGATAAAATCCGTATTTGTAGTAGTGAATATTAATTTATAATAAAATAAAACCACATAAAACCCCCCCAAAATTACATATATTTAAATATTGTATGAGATATGATTGTAATATCATCATATAATATATTTTAGACTAGTTTTTGAGCCCATTTTAATCTTCGCAATTTAATTTAACACTTACTGATTCTATTTCATTTTTACTAGGGTAACAATTACTACAATATTAAAAAAATGAAATATAACGTATTTGATGTAAATTAAACCAAAAATAAATAATTTATTTCATTTAATACCATATAATAATTTTTATATATTTTGAAAAATGTTTTATGATTTTAAAATAATCTAACAAAACACTATATTGATAAATAAACAATTGTTTCAAATTTGACACTATTCAATACATTGATTTTTAAAATATTAAGATAAGATTTTATCCTTGAAAAAATTATTTTATTATATCCCCATGGGGTCAAGGTAATCTATAAAATTCATTTTTTATAATAATTATCCAAAATTTGGTTTATTTCAATAATTTTACAAACATTAATTTGATATTTTTCATAATAAAATTATCCAAACATAAGTTTTTTTTAATTATTTAAAAAAATTATTTATTGAATAAAAATTTAAAATAAAATACTATTATGTATATAAATATAATATATTAATATGAATATATTTATTCTAATTTATATTATGTAAAATCTTTCATTTAAATTGACATACATTTTAAATTATAAATGTGACAACATTAACGTCCATTTAAATAAAATAATATAAGTGTTATAATCTCTTGTATGAGGATCCAAATGGGAAATAAGTCGACCATTTTATGTTTATGGTCAATATTTACTTGAAAAATAATATTTGGTCATGTTTGTTGTGTATTTTAATGGTTATTATAATTTTAGTAAAAAATTATTTTATAGATTTTTCTTCAATTAAATAATTTGTGCTTAATCAAAGTATAAGCCGTTATGGAGATAATTTATTTCCTATAAATTATAAATATATTAATATTATATTTCAAAACATTATATATATAAAATTAGTATTAATAATATAATTTAGATTCTATATAACCGTTTTATTTAATTGAAAATGTTATTAAAATTGGAGTAATACATATTTTACTTGTCTTTAAATAAAATATATTAAATGTACATATCTCATCCAAGTTGCTTCCAAAGGGTATCATCTAGACCCAGGAATGGTATAGGTAGAAATTCACTCATACAAACATATTATTATAGGTTTATTGTAATGTTATACTATTATATTGACCCTTAATTACCTGATTTACAATTTTTACTCTATTAATAAAAATTTCCAAAGTTACTATTCAAAATTCCATAAAATTAATTAATAATATTAACATAATTTTTAGCTATTGATTACAAATATGGAATCAATTTTCAAAAATTTAAAAGAGATAATTTTTAATAATTGATTTAAAATTAATTTGTTCTTGGGAATGAGAAACTGTTTTTAAAAGTTAAAAACATTGCAAAATATTAAAATATTTCTACATCAAAATTCAATGTAAAATTAATGAGAATGACATAAATTATATATAATGATTTAAATATATTCTATTTATATTCCAACACTATTAAAATATATAATTTAATCATAGAAATTATTTTGATTATTTTCAATTAAAATTTAGTGTATTATTACAATTCATCAAAAATCAAAAGTTACCAGAAAAGTATCAAAAATTCATCCATAGTAAATTTTTGGGACCCATTTACAAATAAGAATTTTATTTGGTTAAATATAGTATATAAAAGTGTTAAAAAACTAGATTTAAAATGGGCGTGCTATCAAAATGCAACAAAAAATGCATTTTTTTATAAAATTGATTCTTTTATCCGAAAATTGAATTTGTTCTTATATAACATTAGAAAACATATAAGATAAATTTTAAATAGTATATTGAATATAATAAACATTTATTTCATTTATATAATCCATAAAGGTGGTTTTATTATTTTATAAAAACAATTATTTTAAGGAAAATAGTTTTTTTAGAAGATTGTTAATATTTTTCATACCCTCCATTATAATGTCTAAGGTTTAAGGTAACATAATAATATTTAGATGTTCACTAATACTCGGTATTTAATGAAATTAATTATACCAAAATAACTTGATATTGTGGGTTTCAAAAGCTATTAATGGAGTTGCGTAAACCAGAAGTTAATCTAGTGTTGTGTATTGTGAATGATTATCTTTGTGTAGCATATAACACAAGAAATCAAAGAAAATAAAAAAATATATCTCATGAAAATATCGGGGTGTTACCCCATAGGTCAACGAATCATGTTTATACATATTGGAAATGGTGTACAATATAATTCTAGGAAAACGTGGAAGTGGTACTTTTATTTCTGTGGTAGTGTAATGAATCAAGATAAGACAGCTGGATCAATAAATCATTGTCCAAACCCAATGAGAAAACATGGATGTTTCCAGTGTGGATATTTTTTCCATATAATGTTTCATTTCAATGAACTACCTAGAACATGACATAATTGTAACCAGATGGTGAATCTTTATCACTATTATTGTAGTGATCCATGGTCAAGTGTTCAAGACACATCTCATATTTCAATGATGTCATATGATTTAATGAGATAAGGGAAGAAAAATGCATCGTATTAGTAGAACTGAGCTATCCAAATTGATTCTAGGAATACCATGACTCCTTGGGAATTTCAATCTCAATATGGAAACATGAAACAAATGTCAATGAGTAAGAAGTTATATGAACCTATGAAACTCATTATAGATGACCAATATGGACCATTAGCGGTGTCATATATGATTATTTTCAATTCTACTAGTACTCAATATTTTTGTGATATAGGAACATCCCATTCATTTATTTCATCTTTTTCAGCTAATTTGATGGGTTTTTATGTTTATATGAAGCCTTATATTTTTAAACTTTAAACTCCTCTTGGTCAAAGGAAATGTAGATCCATTATGTCTCAAGCATTTTCTATAAATGTTGATAGACCTGAGTTGATGTGAGATTTATCTAATATTAAGATGGATCTATATGATATAATTATGGTTATGGATTGGTCAATAAAGTTAAAATATCACATTGATTTTTATACCCAAGAGGGTTATTTTTTATAACAATTATTTCATGAAGAACCTCTTTTAAATGGACTAGAATATAATGGCAGTTGTAATGGGATCATTCATACCAAAATTTATAATGATATCATACCATTTGGTAGATTTGACCATGGAATTAAGGAAACATATCAATAATATACATTTTATATTAGTTTTTGATCAATTTATGGATGTTTCCCCAATTACTTCTTAAGGTGGCCACCCACAATTGATGTGGAGTTTGTGATTAATCTCATCCAGGGTAAATATCTTATTTACATTACTTATTGTTGGATAGAACTATCTGAATTATGGGAATTGAAAATGTAGTTGGAATAGATGGAAATAAATTTATTCATTTGACCTAGCATGTCTCTATGGGAAGAACCAGTCTTGTTTATCAAATAGGTAGAAAGAACTATATAGTTTTATCTAGATTATCTTAAGATTAACAATGTTACAATAAATAATCAATTTCCAATTCCATGCATTGATTGTTTATTCAATCTATGGAGGGGAACCAAGTGGTTCTCTAAAAGTTACATGCGATCAAAATATCACCAATTGCAGGATTGAAAAAAGGATATAACAAAAATATCTTTCAAGAGTAGATATGATCATTAATAGTCTGTGGTTATGACTTATGGTCTTACAAATGAACCAACAATATTTATTTCACTAATGATTAATATATTAAATAGATATATGGATTCTTTTGTTATGGTGTTTTTGGATTGCATACATAGGTATTCTAGGACAAGGGTTGAGCATGAGAAACTATTGGATGCAATTTTGGTATTTTTGAGTGATCATCGTCTATATGCCAAATTAGCAAAGTGTGGTTTTTGGATACAATAAGTTTGTTTCCTTGGAAATGTTATATCTGAAAGAGGTGTTTCTATGGGTCCAAAAAGTATAGAGGTTGTTATCTATTGGAAACCGAAAAATATTTTCTTTGAGATAGATTGTTTCATGGGTCTAGTTGGTTATTACATAGAATTGATTCAAGATTTTTCATGACTAGATTACCCTATGATTGTTTTGTTTAGGAAAATATTACCATTAAAATGGAATAAAGAATATTAGAAGAATTTTTAGTAGCTTATGTTCCTCCATACATAATAAGTAGTCTTGATTTTTCATGAATCTTGATAGAGGTACATATTGTGCAGTGATTCTTCAAGATCTCATTTTGTGTGAATTATCATGTAGGGAGATCTTGTTGATTCTTATGTATCATTTGAATTTTAATTTCATGAGAAGAAATACCCAAAACAATATTTGGAGTTTAGATTTTGTAGTTCAAGATTTGAAATATTTTCCTCATTTCTTCTTTGGAGATAAATTGATGGTGTTCAAGGATCATAAGAGAATTAAGTATATTTTCTAAAAAACTGATTTCAACCAGAGGAAAAGAATATAAATGGAGTATATATGATTATTTGAAATTGAATTGGTGTATACCTAGAGTAATGGAAATCTAGAGGCAAATTAATTAATCAAAAAATTGTATGCTTAGCTGGAAAATAAGATTCAGAACAATAGTAGTTGATGTCACGGATAGCAATCATACACTTAGATTTAAATATCAAGGTAGTTTTTTTTGTTTTCATTCCAGTTTAACATGTTCCAAATTTGGTTGATATAGTTAATGATTTTCATACATCTTGTTATGAATTTTTTGTGATAAGGTTGAAGAATAATTTTAGAGAGACCATTGAGGTATGGTAACTGTATAGGAGATTAGTTTTATGTTTTTGAGAACATAAATTCATACCTATAGAATTTTTGGAAAAACATATTCATTATAACCACTATTTTATATGATATTTTCATCTAGGAATACCAATGTTTGATAAGGTGTTTAAAGTTAAAAAAATTCTGGGCCTGAAAAAAATGTGGCTATGTTATTTTGAGCCATCTCACTAATAAGAATGATAAGGAAAAGCACTACTGGTCAGTGGGTATGTTGCATTCATTAACTATTTCTCTTTATATTTAGGAGAATATAGACAATGATTTTGTGATAGGTCTCCCAAGGATGGTTCTTAAACATGATTCCATTTGTGCGATAGTGGAACAACACACAATGTAGGCCCATTTCTTCTATATTTGTTAATCTGATGTGGTTGAGTACTTTCATAAAATCTATATGTGAGAAGTGTTAAAGAGACATGGAATACCATTTTCAATAGCATTAGTCCAAGAACTGATGTTAACATCTCATTTCACAAAATCCTGACAATAATTCCATGGGATTCTATTGAATATGAGTTTGCGGTATAATCCTTAGATAGATGGACAACTCAAATGAATGATAAAAACATTGTAATACATTCTTTAGGCTTGTGTAATGAATTATAGTGGCTCATGGGATGATCAAATACCATTAGTGGAGTTCTAGTATATCAATAGTTACTTAGCCTTTATACATATGGATCCCTTCGAAGCATTATATGGGAATCCTCTTTGTTCTAAAATTTTTTGGGTGAAAAAAGGAGTGACTTCAGAAGTTGAAAAAACACTATTATTAGAGACAATATAAGAGATTATATTGATCAAGTAATGGATGTTGATGACTCAGATTCATTGGAAATGATATATAGATCATCATTGATGATTGTTATCATTTGAGGTGAGTGAACATGTGTTCTTGAGAATCTCACCAAGATTGTGAATCATTTTTTTGGAAAAAGAAAATTTTTTTTCATAAATACTAATTCCCCGTGAGAAACATGAATGAGTTGGTGATATGGAATATATATTTTATTTTAAACTTCGGTTCATTTTAGTGCAAAATGTGTTTAGTGTATATCATGTTAAAAAGTATCAGCTTGATCCTTACTGTTTGATTTGATGGGATCACTTTGACCTAAATTCATATGCTTCTTTGAATCATGTGTTGTTATAAATCCTGGATAAGAAAGAGTGTGTCCTACATGGGAAAAAAATTCCACTAGTTTGGGTTTTTTGGAAACATTAATAGATTCAGGAAAGAAACATAGGAATAATAAAATGAAATGGTCGAGTAGTGGCTGAAATTAATTCAATCCAATAATGATTTTCTACATTCTCGGGATGAAACAGATAATGGTCGGGAGAATTTAGAATCCCCAATTTCATGTAATTACCAATTTACTTTTGTATTTTATGCATTTAATGATTTTGAGTAGTGTTTGTGGATGTTTTGAGGATGTTTGGAGTGTTTCTTGCGATTTTATGGATTTTTATGGTTTGATCACAATTAATACAATCAATGGAAATCATATATAAAACTATGAAAAGAGTTGCCAGTGGTCTATAGTTTGCATTACAGTGAGGAGGATAGTTTGGCTAAACCATGTGACCACCTTGTATTATCTAACCATTTGTGGATAGAGTAAGTCACAGTTATATCCCAATTTCATAACCGTGCATGGCTAAAATTTTGATTTGAATATTTTAGATCTAATCCAGGTTTTCGAATTAATGTATCATTTCCTCCAGTTACAACCCTAACCCATTTCCTATAATCCAAATGGTTTTGGAGACAACTTTTCTTGATCCAGGAGTGATCTTTTGCAAAATGTTGGTTCTTTGAAGCTCAGATTCCTTGTTAGGTCTCCATTATGCATTGTTTTTTGTATATTCCTCGTTTTCCTCTATTGGAATTTTATATCCAATCTATTAGGGATTTATCAAGGTTTTTTTATTCCAAAATTATAGATATATGGTTTAGTTTATGTTAGTGAATGTAATCTAAGGTGGATTTTTCGAGTTTCAACCTGATTTTTTGAATAATGTTTTTCTTTCTTTAGTTATTCCATAGATGTTAGGGTAGATGGAACCACTCTCAACTCCTCATGGAAGAACATAGAGGATTTGTTTCAGAATCTTTAAAATTTTTAAATAAATTATACTATTTTTAATAGATTTGTATAAACCATCATTAGTGGGGGTTTGTGAAATTATGGAAATTCGTTATAGTGTAATAAGATTTGTTTCATAATTTGAAAATTATTTTTTTAAAATATGGTTTAGTTTTGTTACCTGGAAATGGTTTGACTAAAAATTTTTAAATAAAATGGATTTTTTAATGAAATGGCCTGATATGGTTGGTTTGACCTGGGTTTGGAATACATAGGTTGGTGTGAGTTCATGCTTTTGAAAAGACCATGAATAAGGGTGTGTACCATTGGGATATAAGGGATGTGACCCTGTCTAATGGAATTATTCCATTGGAAAACATAGAGATTTGAATCCTAAACATGACATGGTGGATAGATGTGAATCCATTAATGATTATAGAAAAATCACTCAAGCATTCATATGTTGGTGTGTGTCTGTGTGAATCATGGAATGGGTATGCCAAAAAACTGATAAGAAATATCTTAAATAATTGTTTGTTTGCATTACCTGGAAAATATTTTAGTTAAAAAAGAATTTTTGGATAGGAATTTTTTGGATTTTATATAAAATAATAAAATTATTTTAAATGATTTTACTTAATTTTTTATATGAATGTTCAAATTTTTTCTATCCTTGGGTTATGAGAAGAAAATTCATTTTCGGAAAACCTATTATCTTTAATTACTCACCCCTTCATTCATAGTTGGGTATGTTTACATATATTTGTTATCACAACATAGATAATGTAAAATAATCTCATTTATTTATTGAATTATCATGGTACATTAGGCATGTCTTATTTGGTTGGAACATGGAACATGTTTAGAGCCGTCGAGATGGTTTCTTTGGAGTCCTTGATTTTTGATGGTTTTTTTTCATGTTGTACTGTGATATTGGTTTGGTTTTTTTATTTTACTTTGATAGAGTGATCGATTATTGTTTAATATTTTTTTGTTGGTATTCATGATTTTGTAATTTGTTCTCATGCATCATATAATGTTTTTTTGTTATGATGTACTTGGTTGTGGTTGTTTTTTTAAAGAAAAATATCCCCCCCCCAACTATATTAAATCCCTCGGCATTTATTTCTAGCCATTGGTGTCTTGGGGGTGTCACCTAAGGCCATGTAATATCCAATTAACTTATTAATAAAATGAGTATGGGAGGGATGTTACACATACCTATACTAGTTTGATTTCATTTTTGGGATGTTATCTTCATGTACTCCTAGACTCCAGAAGATCATGCCAATCGTCTTGAAATCATCTTGAGAATACTAAGACAGTGTCACTTATACACAAAGCTGTCCAGGAATAGATTCTAGTTCTAAAGGGTAAATTTCATAGGGCTCATATATCCTATGTGAGGGGTGTCAGAGGTCCAAATAAAGTGAAACAAGTTATATCAAGTGATCTTCCCAAGATAATTTTTGAAATTAGAATATTTATGGGTCTATCATAATATTACTGAAGGTTTATAAAAGAATTCAATTTTTAGTACCACCACTTTTAGGCTTGACCAATAAGGGTGTCAATTTTTAATGGAAAATATTATGTGATAATTATTTCTGTGATCTAAAGTGTTTTTTTAATACCTCAGTAATTTTCATCCTACCTAAGCTGGGTTAGAAGTAATATTTTTTATGATACATATGGGGTCGAAATTGGGGTACTGTTGATATAGGTAAATCATTTTTTCCATATGGAACATAGTAGTTGAGGATGAATAAAAAATTAACCTATTCATGACCACTAGTAGGAATTAGTAGTTTATTATTTAATGTGTTGGTGGCACTACCATTTTAGTGAATGATTTATTGTGTATAATGACAAAAAATCCTGAAGTACTTCTTTTCTCAATGATATTTCAACCTGCGATAGTGAATATGGGGAGTGTATATACAATAATGAAATTTTGAGTTGGCCTATATGCTTGGGAAACAATATAGTGTGGTAGATTATTTATGAAGCAATATGCGAACTCAGGAAGATCAGAATTCCAGTTTTGGGTGGAAAATAGTTTCACTTTCACTAATATTCATATAATGTTTTAGGAGGACCAGGGATAGATTATCGTCATATCTATATCAATTGAGCCGAAATATCTATGATGGATCAAGGAGAGGTAAGAATGACGATCTAGCGTGTTAGGCCTTTTTGGAATGTATTGAATGTTTTGATTCAACTACCAAATGGTCAGTCAGTCAGGATGATATTATTTATGTGTGTTGACATGTTATTCTGCCAATGTGTTTGTGGGTGGAGTTGATGCAAGTGTACCATGCCTATAAATTGAAGGTACATCCCAGTTTAACCAAAATGTATCATGATATTTGTATAGAGTATTGGTGTCTAGGGTTAAATAATAAAGCAGTGGGTCTTTTGTTTTGATGGTACACCTATTAGCAGGTGAAGACTAAGAATCTTCGTCTGTGATATATGCAATAGGAAATGGGAATTTCAGAATGGAAGTGGGATGAAGAGACCATGGACTTAATGGGTTCTCTTCCATGTAAACCATGCAATAATAATGTGATATTGGTAATTGTGGGTATGTTTTCCAAAGTGGAAAAATTCATGCTGTTTTTAGAGACTTTTAACATGTAGTGGTTGGGTTACTTGTATGCTCAGGAGATAGTGTGTTTTCATGTGGTTCCTTAGGGTATCATTTAAAATTTTGATATGTTTTTTTACTTCACGCTTCTTTCAATGGATGTAGTATCTTATTCATACCAAGGTGTGATGGAGTACATATTTCCACCCCTAGATATTTGGGAAGTCAGAGCATACCATTTAGGTGCTAGAGTACATGTTGAGGGCTTGTATCAATGATTTTTTGAAGATTGTGAGAGAAGCAATTGGAACTCAAGAAGTTTTCCAATAACAATTAAAATGTGGAAAGTATTATGATTTCACCATATAGGGTAATATATGGTTGGTCATGTCGATCAATGTTATCTAGTATGGAGGCCACAAAATCAGAGTTGTTGGGGCCAAATATTACAGAGGATACCTTAGAGCATGATCAGTTGATTTAGAAACGAATGGATATGGATCAGAGTTGGATGATTCATATGCAGATTGATCTCATTGACCCATTGAGTTTACAATGGGAGGTCATGAGTTCATTTTTGAGTCACCAAGGTTGGTTCACTATTAGATTTAGAAATATGGCAAGTTGGTGGCTAGGTGTGTGGGGTTGTTTGAAATTGGGGAGTGGGTTAGACTGGTGGAATACTGATGGCCTCATCCATAATGGTATAGTGTCATGATTAATGTTTTTAATGTGTAACATCTTTGTAAGTGTCACCTTAGGTCTTATCATATGATCACTTCTGATGATGATGAGATTGAGGATCTATGTGAAGTAAAATAGTTGCAGATTCTCAACATAACGCGCCCCTTGCCCTGGATGATTGTAAAAACATTTGAGTGTTCCTTCCTTGTTGGATTCTTCTTCAGAGGTGCCCAGTCCTCTAGTGTCTTCTATTACTTCTCAACCTCTTAGTGGTTTTTCACTGGTGTTGTTCTAAATCCCGCTTCCTCAAGACTTGGTGTTGTTCACTGGTTTATCATTTCAATATGCCCTTTGTTATCCTACTCAGAGAGCTCATCCCCCTTTTTCCAGAGATCCTCATTAAGGTTTCGATTGTGGTTCAGTATGGCTAGTTCTTAATTATTGGGTTCCCTACATAATCATTTTATGAAGTATAATATTACGTCAATTGGAAACTAGTAGCACAATTTGGTTCTTCCTTGCAAACTCTCACATTGTTTCGCTACTTTGTGGTCTTGTGGGGATTGGAACATTTGGCATGGTTCTTGATCTTGAGCTAGACGTCCTTCTGTGAGGTTCTAGGCTCGAATGGAAAATTTTTGCGGGCATGGAGTAAGGATATTAGAGAAATGTGTAGATGGTGGTTCATTATATCTCGTTAAATGATGAAATATCTCTATGGTCTGGAACCCTTTCAAGCATCAGTGGGGGTTTCTAACCTAGGATCACTGCTTCCAATCCAGAATGTATCCATCATGAAAGCCATTCGGGATTCCGTTGGAGTTATCTATGGTCGGATTAGAGAAACCTCTATCTTGATGAAACTATAGTTTTTTGAATTTCCATTAAAATGATTATTTCGCATCTTCTCCGTGATCAACTGTATCTTCATGTGTATGATGACTTTGATTAAAAGCATGATCTTTTGTACCAGATGATTTCTAGGGTTTGATTGATCTATAATCTTCCCGTACATTCTTTATAGGTCTATAGGTAAACACATCTGTGTAAGAAGGTTGTCCAAATGAAATAGTATTCATGCAAGGCATTTGATCTCCCTACATCAATAGATGATATTGAAAACACTAGAAAGATGAGGGAGGCATTTTATAAGGATGTGTTGTTTGCATCATGCATTCATAATAAAAAAATTACCAATTTCCTAATTTCATAACATATTTCCCCCCATCATCTTAGAAAGAGAGAAGTCCCCTTACTAGGCTATGGTTCTATTTCTAGCACATGCCCCTTATATAATTATTTGCTTATATTTTAGGGGTGATCCTGAATTTTCTATCTGAAAGTCTCAAGGAAGGGTCGTTTCTTTTTAACACCCAATTCAAATATTCCACCCCCAAGTTCTAAGACAGTCATATCAGTAATGATTTGTTCTTTCTATAATGTGTAGTGAATCATCACATGTTCACAGGAGCCAGGTTTATCTAGATTGAATTATTTATCATCTTTCGAAAAGGGGGCCAAGATCTTAGAACATTCCTTTTTCTTCACCTCTCATAGATTTAGATAATGTATTCCACACTAGTCATGCTTCACCATGTTATCCCTTGAAAATAGTATGAAATCTATTTATGGGTCTGAGGGATGAGTTTAGGCACTCCATGACCCTCATACAATATTCCCATCACCAGTTCATAGTAGTATCTTCAATCGATCACAATCCAAATGTATTTGGGATCATTCTCCATCTCACAACAAGAGTACTAAGCTACCTACCAATGAAAGGTATCTCTTAATTTAATTTTTTCTTTTATCATTTCGAACTCCCAACGATTAGGTTTCTCGGTGAATATGGAATTTATAACATTTAAGCTGGAGAAGAAGAATACATATCTGTTAGTTATGCTTGTACCCAAATAGTGATTCTCAAGAATAGATGAGTTTATGAACGGGATAAATATGAAAGTGTTTTTTCATGTTAATCATCAAAACCATCATATTTTTATCTTTTGGAACATCTATATCTTATGGATATTATATCTACATCATATCAGTTTACGACCATAAAGGTAACAAAATGAATGCACAACTATTTTGTTTCTTTATTTATAGTAATTATGATACATGGATTAGGGAATATACTTGTAATGTCATGGCCTATATTAATATAGAAGATTCTCCATGGATTATTGTTGGAGTATTTAATATTTTTATGGATCTATATGAAAATAATGGGAGAGGATCATTTCACTATTAATCTATCATGGATTTCCATCAGTTCATGGAATGAAGTGGTCTCATGGATATGGGATACACAGATAACCACTTCACATGGTCGAACAAATAAGAAAGGAACCTCAACACCCGATGCCGCATAGATAGTTGTATGGATAACTAAAAAAATATCTCTTCCAACCCAAAGGAAAAGGTAATTAATCTTGTCCGAAACCTTTTAAATCACTCTCTTCTCCAAGATTCATTTATTTCTATAAATGAGGGTGGTGGGAAATTTTATTTCTCTAATCATAGGTTCAATTTTCCTAGTTTTATGGAATCATTGAGAAATTATTGGATCATTCATGTTTAGGTATGTGCATTTATTTCACTAAATAGCTTAATTAGAATCCTTAAATGTGATCTTAAACCCAGGATATGGATGCAATGAAAATGGATATTGAGGGAATGGAATCTTTCTTGGAGGATTATTGGGGTGATACAATTTGCAAGGAACTCACCATCAAGAATTATATCATGGAAGAAATGATTCTATGAATAAAATGCTTGGATAATGAGAAATAAAGGATCAATTGGATTTGTGAATTTTATTGTAAAAATACATTCTTCAATTATTGTATTCAGAAGAAAGGTCACACCCATAGACCAAATATTTTAAAGGAGAATGGAACATACACTTATGATCAGGATGTCATTGGTTCCCAAGAAGAATCACATTTTAAATCTCTTCTTACATTCCACAATCCACGGATGTGTGATGGTTATCCTAGGAGACAAGTGAAGATCCTTGATGTGGTCCCTCACTTGGTGGATATTAGTGAAAATACGGCCATCAAAACAATACCTGAGTATAAGGATATTTATGAGACCAGGCATAGTCGTAATACTGAGTGTTCTCTTTGTATAGATGGTTTTTCAGGATCGTTCAACATGAGATCTTGGATTCTGGTCCAGAAGTACACAATAGGTGCTATTCCGGACTTATTCCGAGATGGTATCATCCCTCGAGTGGCTATTTCCACTTCCTTGGTGATATGTCCCAAAATTAAATATCCCTCATCAATTCAAAACTCCCATCATAATAGCATGTACAAAAATTTGTAAAACATTCTAGGAATTTTTATCAATAGAAGACTCTATAATCATATCTTCCATTGGATCTCTAAGGAGGTGCACTAGTTTGTAAAAGGAAGGACAATCTGAGGTTCAATTGATTTAGCCTAGGAAATGTTAAGAGATATCAACTGAACGGGATGAGGTTCCAACATGTCTATATAAAATGTCATGGACACATATTATTAGAGGGTTGAATAGAGTGTCATGAAATATGTATTTTCCAGTATTGGTTTCTCCTAAATGGTATTTCATATGTTTTTTAGGTGTTGTAGGTCCTTGAGGCTATCTACCTTTTTCTTGGTGAAAATTTACGGATTTTTTGAATAAATGTTGGGCCTTAGATAAGGTGATCCACTCTACCCAAGAAACCTAATTCATAGACAAGATGTTCATAGGTGAATCATTTATAGGGGAATATTAAGGGGAAACAATCTCCCCTTTCTCTCTAGACGACACTCTTAATCTATCTCCCATCATTTGTAGGAAGATAAAACCATTTTATTCATGAATTATAGAAAATATCAATGTGTGGACTTGTAATTATTCTTGATCATTATTGAAAATGGTTTGGGAAACACATTAACTAGATGAAGAGAAACCCCTTTATCTCTAAAAGGTGTCTAGATAAGTGAGTTAGTTCATTGATTTCCAGCATAGATATACAACATAGATCATTCCCCATGGATTATCTGGGAGCCCTAATATCCCTAGGCATACCTCATTTCTCATATTTTGATCATATTATCGACAGGATCATGATTTTAATTAAGAACTGTAAAAATAGGTACATCTCTTTTGGTGGAATATTTTGTTTGGTTAACAGTGTTCTCTCCTCCAAGAATTTTTATACACTCCAGAAAATCAAGGTTCCAAAATGTATATTCTCCAACATCGAGATAATTCAAGCCATGTTTATTTGAGAAACACTTGAGTAAGAAAAACACCACTTATTTTACATGGATTGAATGGGAATACATACAAAAGAGGGAGGTATAAACATAAGGAATATCATTGACAAGCTGCATAGTATGCCTGCTATACTAGTAGGGTATGGTTTTACAGAACATACCATCTAGGGTAGATTTATGTCTAATAAAGTAGATGGTAGGAATGAATGGAGGAATGGAGTATGGGTTCAATATTGTCCATGATATAAACTCATATCCCAAATCTTTAGTTCCATATTCTCTGGTTATTGGGGATGGGTTACATATCCTTCTGGAATAACAACTTTACGGGCACTAAACTCAAATTAGCTAGTAGTCCAGTTACCGATATATCTTTTGGGGAAGCAAGTATGCACCCATGTTATTCAATGAAATTCTGGGAATAATTAGCATGACATATTTGATCTCATCAAATTCACCAATGATATAGATAAATTAATATTCACCAAGTCTTCTTTTGATGCATTCTCTGGGTAAAATGATTTTGATTCGATGACCTCCCCAGACTGGATTGACATTTGGGGTGAACAAATCTTGTTCAAGGAATATCTTGTGAAGCATAACTTCCTCATTTAGAGAGCTAGAATCATAAAATAAACTACTGATGAAATCATAAAACGTACTAGTATTATGATGCCCTCTAGGTTCTCTTGAAACAGGATCCATCATACAGAGAGTGTTGATCATCTATTTTTTAGGGAGACTGGGCCCACATGGTCAGTCATTTTTTTTGGAATCACAACTACTCTCTCTAAAATTTTTAGGGTCTATCATTCCTCAAGAACTGGTTTAATGAATTATGGTTAGCTAGGATATAGAAAATTTTTAGGTTCATATGGATTATTTTAGGCTACTAGACCATATGGTAGTTAAGAAAATCATCTTACATGGAAAGATCATCATCTTAGAGAATGATATCTTTTCCCATTCATGTTTTCTTCTGATCGATATGATTCATCTATAAAAAAATGAGGAAACTTTCCCCACCCTTATTCTTTTGGGAAATTTTATATTACAAACCATTTGTTTACTAAGAACAAGTAGAGCCATTAGGTGTGTTGGTACCCATAATTTGAGGTGTATAAACTAAATACTAATAGATTGTTCAATAGGGGTTCCATTCAAGGAGGTGTTGTGGTTATCAACTAGAGGGGCCCTATCATCCTTGAATTTTCGTCACACATTATATTTAGCTATTCCCCCCAGGCTGAATCCAAGACAATGTTAATATGGGTTCAACTATACATCCAATGTCATATTAACTGAGTAGTAGTGGAAAAATATTCCAAAAAAAATCACGACTCTCAGCATGGAATAGGTAAAAATCTAAGGGAAATATTTAATATTATTAGAAGATACAAGAAAACCATCAACAATAATATTTATGTATTTCACACTTGGTGAGTGGTTAATAAATTTAAGGACTATATGGAATCCATGGGTATCCTTGATAACACCATTACTTTCATCCATAATACATACACATTTATCATTGAGGGGGTGAATGTAGTTAGAGGGTACAAAAATGGTGTCCACTATTTTAGCCCTCTATGAATCTTGTTTTCAATCAATATTGATTCTTCTATTTTAAATTATCTGTCTTTCCAATAAATAAATGAATGTTGATGATGATGCATGATGTTGATCTTGAGGCTGATACATCCTTTGAGAAGAACCTTGTTCATATTTTGGATCATAGATAAAAAATATTTCGCGGTCAGGCCATGGAAATGGTTAGAGTGTTGTGGATGCAAGGTAAATTTCAAGAGGAAACTCGGGATTGAGATGTTGATAGGTTGGACCAGTGGTCCAAAATATTTTCCAAAAAGACTCAGTGATGCTTGGAAGTGTGTCTTGAGGAAGAGATGTTATAAGGTGGTGAGGTTTTAAGATATATAATTTCTAATGACGTATGTTTCAATATAATATTTTTTTAACTTCTTTTAATATTGTTCATAAAATTTATTACGGGCATATGAGGAGTCCTAGGGGTGTTCTTGAGGGCTTAGTGCACAAAAAGGATGAAAAAGTGGCCATCCAGTACATGTTTCATGGTTGGCACATGGTTAGTACTAATAGTAAAATATAACCATGTTCCCTAGATAGGGGTGGAGCACTATTTGTGAAACTATTCATTGTGGGAGGCCAAACAATTTGGTCTTGGGCCTAGCCAATCCCCATGGTCAATGCTTGGTTTGTTAAACAGTACATGCTTCTTTTGAGGCCATTTGGTCTAACCCCCTCTTGGATATAGGGTGGTGCATGGTTGGTGCAAGGTACGTCCAACCATAAGTCCAAACAACCCAGCCCCATTAAAAATGTGCATTTTTACCATTTTCACCCTCATGATTTTTGAAACCTCAGCTAGATTTATCCTCATCTCTTTATACATAAACCCTATTGATAAATAATACACTCCCAAACATTCGTAGGATCGATCTTCCTCATTTTTAAGATGTTTAGAGTGCTTTTAGGTTAAGATTAATGTTTTGTGTGATCAAAATAGTCCTCCTCAAACTACATTCATATTAGGGGGTCTTGTAGTTGTTCTTATCCTTCCAAATCCCTAAATATATTTTTTATAGTAGATTTTATTTTTGGGGATTCAAAGGTTGTTTGAGTTTGAATCAAAGACCAGGGATGAGGCAGAGGCCATCTACAATATTATGTTAGTCAGTCCACCATTTATATCCTATAGTCTTGATGATATATTTGACTGTGTGGTATTTCATTATAAATTTTAATGTGGTTTCATTGTTTGGAAATGGGAATTTGGATAATTAGGTGATAAATTTAAACCCACATGATCCCAATTAGATCATATAAGGATTTGTTTACTGGGCCATTGGTCACCAATGGGATGGAACACTTCTTTGAACATGAAATATTTGTACCTTGAATGATAAATTGTTGGGTAATGGTATTAAACCAACAGTAAATATGATTAACCCACTAACATGGTAAGACGTGATGTCTTTATTAACCTAGGGAGTTAAAGTAATTTATGATTTTAAAATTAATGGTTATGAAAAGTGGTAAATGGGGATCAGCCTCATGGTTAATGATATGGAAGTGTAAATAAATGGCTATAAAATATTAAATGGTAAAGTGATTTGAGTTGTAAATTCTGAACATGATGATTATAAAAATGTATGAAAATATGATAGAATGGAATGGAATAGAATAAAATTGCTATTTTTTTGTAAGGAAATGGATAGTGAAGATGATTCTATATGATTATTATATATGGTAATAGGAAATTGGATGGGTTCTCCTCTGCCATGGATGGGCCTGACTGACGCTTGTGTGACCCTGTGTACAGTTATAATTCATTCAATGGAATGATGCTCCTAAATTAAAGGGTATGTACATGGCGTTTGATAACATGGTTGGGGTGGTTGGACATGAAGTTATGAGTTCCAATTGGAATCATATAATGCAGATCCATGTTTTTTAACCAATGAACCTTTTTACCCTTTTCGCAAATGACCGAAACATGCTAAAAAAGTTTTGGTAATAATGGGTGAAATGTGGAATAATGAAAGGAAAGTAATTGATCCAAAACTTGTTAAATTATGTACCATTTTTAATTTTTATATTTTATAATTAATTTCACTTATGAATATAGTTTATTAGACTAGATATTATTTAGTCACCATTTGTAGTGGCCTAGATTGTTGTACCATCACCCTGCATGGGCCACCATTGGGTATTCGAGCAGACTTCATTATTTCAGACCAGAAAAATGGTAAGGGCCCTATAATATATCGGTGATTTTGGATTGGGATGTGCATAGAGGCTAGTAATAGACAAGGTATCAGGATCCCCATTGGGGATTCTTCAATTTGACATTATTTTGGGGTTCTATTACCCACTTCACTTGATTTCATGTCATGGCATATTTTCTATTTATTTTAGGGTAAGTACCCTATTTTGGAAATGGTTTATGGAATATATTATTATATGTTGTGTAAATTTATTATTTCTTTTTTTATATGCTATATATTTCCCAAATAAATATGGTATAGTCTTCCCATATTTTTATAAGACCCCCTATGCTAGTTTTTACCCTCAAGCATATGTAGGGGAACACTTAAGGTCAAATATCAAACGGGTGTGGGGTATTGGTTTTGTTAATCATGAGTTGCAGAATTACACATAAGATTTATATTTTCTAAATTACAAATAATATTTATAACTATTGGGTAAAAATTATCTAATTATTCTAATTTATTTATAGTTTAAATGATAATTTTTCTAGGTAAAAATACTAGTTGTAGTAGTGAAAATGGTAAAAGTAGGAATCTAAGAAGTGAATAGATTGTGTGTTTAAAAAAATTGTATTTTTTTTTGTTTTTTGTATGTTTTTTAAACCAAATAATCCCTAAAATAATTTAATTATAAATTATCTAAGAAATTGTGGAGAGATTAACTTTTCATTGTTTAATAGTTTTGGATTTTTAAAATAATGTCACTCCACATCAATTATAAAAGGTCACTCACTCCCCATACTTATTCCCACCTCTCATGCCATTTTAATCAACCAGATCTTTCCAAAATCTCCCTTAAAAATCCTTATGCACATTATTGATTTTTTTTTTCAAATGATCAACCCTACTTTCCTTAAGAAGTGATCCAAATGTTGTTTCTCTAAGAGAAGGTAAATGTCTTCACTAAAGCCTATTTTTTCGTTGTTATTTTAAAAAATTAAAAAATTATTAACTATTAAAATATATTAACAAAATTATATAACGTATATTAAGTTGTTATAATATTAGTGAAATTAAATTTATCCATATTCACTTCTATCAAATAGGAAATGAAATCGGTAATTGTGTATATAGCAGACAAAAACATCGTGAAGCGATATAAACCGTTTTCCATCCAAACATATCACAATTATATATACTGATAGATTTTATTTATAAAAATGATATTTATAATATTATTATACTCATCTAGTTAAAAAATTACATATACCTTCTTATATTCCATTTATTTTTAAATACGATATTGTCTTATGTGTGTACGATAGAATGCCACCTCGTTAAGCATTGCGTTTCCTTTTTTTGTTACTCTTTGTATAGAAATTAGTAATGGAAAATTACATTATTATATTTTATATATATTAATTTATATAAAAACTATAAAATTAATATCTTGTAATATTTCTTACCCTTTCACCAATTAATGTAATGATATCGTCATTTAGGTGTACATATGGGCTATTGTCTCCATGAAATGATGTGGTTAATTTTCATTGTCCAAGTTTTCAAAATGGTTTTAAAGATAAATATAATGATAATATAATATTTATAATAATAATATATATTTGGGGATGATGTAACGATATCCTTTATAGATGAGATAAAACATTTTTAACAAAACAGGCATGAGAAAAAAGGAAATTTACCCCCGTACCAATGATAATAATTTAATACTATTAAATAACCGAAGGAAAAATATTATAAGAGATTATATATGGTATGATATATATTATTAGGGTTATTAAAAATATTAATAAAAATTTATATTTATTATACTGGAGGTTGTACACATATTAAGTGATTCAAACCTGAGGTAAGAGTTTTCTCATCTCACTATTATTTCTACGATACTTATATCATATTCACCACATATTCTTAAGTGAGGTGTATATACTTACCTTTTGATGAGTTATATAATTAATATATATATATATATATATATTCACTCTATTTAATGTTTCAATTGAATATATTTCTTTCATTAGGATTATGGTTCAAAATTTACCAATATGGTAATGATTTATTTCACAATCTCATCATTATTAGAGATTATTTTTTTAAGTAATACATGGGAAAATTATTGTATATTTTATCACAACAAATTTATATTTCCTTATAATCTGGTTATTAATAGACATTTCATGTCATAATACCATTTTACCACTCTTCCATAATTAAAAATATATAATTTTATTTATGAAAATAAAAATAATTTCTATTTTGAGTAGGAAATAACTTTTTTTGAAACCATTTTTTCTAAATATATAATAACATTCATTAAAAAAATTATAAATGATTTATTATATTAATATTTTTGAAAATGTATTACATTTGACTAAAATTTTTAATAAGTATCCTCATGTCATTTTCTGAACAAGGAACATTTTCCTTTTATTGTAAATATTGATGAAATGTTTGTATTAATGTCCATGACTTAAATTAAATATCATATAATCATGAACCCTCATATTTGTAGATATTACATTAAAATGATGAAGGGTTATTTTAAAATAAATTTATTTTCAAATATGTTTTTGATATTTTATTAAAATATATATTTTAAAGTGAAATGTATGTTTTCCTGAAAAATGTTATTAATGAGATTCTTATAGAATTTATATTAATCAAAGTCACCAACCCTGTATTGTATTTATGATCCATTGGGGATATGATATATTGATACAATAATTATTCATTATTTAGATGGTTTATGATTAGTTTGACTGAGGATGTACAATTTTGTTACTATTCACCATATTACTCAGAATGTTTTATAATTTTGTGAATTTAGTTGGTTTATGTATTAATATTTTTTATAGTTTTTCAAATCTAATTTTTTATGCCGATTATGTTTCCTCCCTTTAATATAAAAAAATTATAGTAATTTTTATGCGATCGATGGGGTTTTGTTTTTAATAACCCCTAAATACAGCAATAAGTATAATAAGACAAATCTGTTTTCCATATTATATGGGTATCTACTCACTGTTTTAGACTATCACATGAAACGATGTTACAGTATGCCTCATAGGTTTGATATTATGCATTCTGTCCTAATGAGATCAGTTATTAATTTCCACATTATTATTTTATTAGTGATAATATCCAAGAATAAGTTTCATGGTCTTGTGATTATTTATATGGCATTATTTGATCATCATTTATTCTAACCATATTATGTTGAAGTTATTTTTATGTGGAATATGTTTTAGTTATTAACCTTTCCATATTTGTTATGGTTATTTATTCATGAAAGCATCTGTTGAAGGCTTAAAATTACAAGGAATATGAGATCACCTCTTTATTATGTTTCATTTTACCCAATATACCATGAATTATTTTTTAATTTATATATAGGGGTACTCTAAGGGAAATATAGATTTCCTAAAGAAAAGAAATTGATTATTTTTTTAAATTGATTCATGAATTTCAAGTATGAATCTTATTTAAAAATACAACTAAACTATTTTTACATTCAAGATATATTTCCTTATATCTTTTTCCAATATACCATTGTAACCACTGGATCTATGTTACCAGAGCTAGGGTCATTATAGTTTTTAATGCAAGATTAGTGGAATCCTTGGGAACTATATTTAATAAATAATATATTAGATAACCTAATACAAAAATTTAAATTGATGACAATCATAAAATAACATAGTAAATCTTTAATGAGGAAGATATTATGTGGTTTTCCTTCCAATATATCTATTTTCGGAAAAAAAAAAGTAGATGTGGTTTTAGAATAGGGGAACCTACATATAAAAAGTATAAAAAGGTGATCTAGGGTAGACTCTAGTGTTACCTGGTACAGAACAATGGTTCTTACTATTCAAAAGTTTTGACACATCCAAGAGATATGATTAGGTTAATTAAAATTGCCTTTACAAACCATTATAAAGTATTTGAAAATATATTTTTGACATTGAAACATTCCCAAAGAAACAATATTTATGATTACGAGACTATTCATGCTTAATTTTTTTTAATTTTTGTTAGGTGTTTCACTAGTTTTGGGATTATACATCATGATAAATAATATTTTGATCCAATGTTACTTAAGAAGTTATTTAGAAACGGTATCTAGATAAATAAATAGTTATATGTAATAAGGGAAAATTGGTTTTCCTTACATGTGATAATTGGGGAAATAATCACCCTGGTACTTTCTTGAAGGGAATGATAGTTTTATTCAAGGGTAGAGAGAAAGGACATTAGGATCTTTAATGAATGGGTAAGGATGAAACCATTTATGTTTAGTGTCTCAAATATATGTATATGTAGAACTTCACAAATGAATTCTCTATATATCAAGGTAATATACCCAAGATGAATATAAGGGATTAAGTACAGGCTTATGCTATTTCTATAGAAAAATTGGATTGAATAATATGTTTTTATTTGAATAAATAATTATATTATTTGAGTATTTTACCAGTTATATTAATTTTATATGAATTATAAATTGAAAAAGTATTGTACTTCATTACTTTTCTCTAATTATTTATTAGTATATGTTTAATGGTACCAATGACCAATAAAAGTGATTCCGAGGAAATTTGAACTTCTTGGAATTTTTTTAATGGATGATAAACCTTAATATCTTCTCTATGTTAAGATAACAATGATAAAGATATGTTTATGGGATTGTATTGGGGAACATAAAATTGGTATATGAATTTATGATTTATGTAATGTTTTATAGATTTTGTTACATGTTTGGGTTTATGGAATATAATGGACAACCAGATATTTTTTTTGGAAGGATGGGTGTTCCCATTAAGGTTTTATTGTGATCATGGTATTTACATATTTGGTATGTGAAATTAAGAGATACCTTATTTTTTTGGGGAATCTAATGATCTGTAGATTTTGGATACTTAGTAACCATCCTTCTAAATTTTCTCAGATATATTTTGGATGAGTCTTACGGTTAACTATTAATGGAATTCATTATGTTGAACTACTGTTATTTTTGTTGAAGTATTATAGATTAATTTGTTATAATAAAAAACATGATCTACTATTTTTTGTAAATAAACGAGGGAATATTTTTTCTATTAAAGATTATATGATCCGAGTGAATTTGAGTTTAATTTTTTAGTCTTGAAAAATTCATCTTCATTTCTCATTGTTTGAAAAAAATGATATTTTGATGAAAATTTGTTATATGATTAAATAAAACTTGTCTAGAAAGTATATTTTCTCGAGTTCTCTATCTACAGGGTAAAAATACCATCATATATCCAAAAAAATCTTCATAGAAAATTGGTTTACTATTAAAATAATTTATATTGAATAAATTGTCTTTGAACTCATCATATAATAATGGTTTTTTGGTTATTAACTTTCTCATGAACATGTTCTCTATTAGTCCCTATTAATACATGGGTGTCAGTATTCTCTTCTATGTCCATGAGTTAATTTCCCAACAATTTTATCCTACTTAGTATCCTAGTAATCTATTTTTCTATATGACCTTCATATTACAATTTCTCACTTCTCAAGAGAAATCATTATCAATCCTTTTAATAGTGTGGGTTCTGAAAAATGTATTTTTAAATTTCAAACCCATGATATATGAGATCAATATTAAATTATGAAGGAAAAAATATTTTACAGGGGTAAAATGAAAAAAATGAGAAATTTTGAAACATTTCTGTTCAAAAAATTTAAATCTCTTTTAACTATTAGGTTGCATGTAAAACCTTGTTTAAAAGAAACATGATAAACTACTAAAATATAATTATTTCAACTTGAAGAAAATAACCTAGACGTCTAGTTGGTGGGTATGAATGAAAGTAAATAAATTATGATAATTATAAGGAATAAACTAGTATATAATAAATTCAATGGTTATATATTAATTAGAAGTAAAATAAAATCATTTGATCGAAAAAGAAAATGTTTTATGAAAAAACTGCATTTTCCTATAATGCAGTTTAGTCGCTCATTGTGAAAATATTATGAAATTCAATTTAACACATTTGGAAAATTTATATTAAATAATAGAATTAAATTTTAATGTATTCATGTCGAAATTTTGTGTGTGTTAATTTTCTAGGATTCTTTTGAAGAGATTTATTTTTCAATGAACAATGAACAATAGTTGTTTTTATTGAAGACCTCATTTTTTTAAATTATTTTAAACCAATATTATATCTAAAATTATATTAATGAAAATTAATTCAATTTTATTAAAATATAACAAATTTATGTAATTTTTATCAATTACATATTAAATTATGAGATGTAATATTTTTTATCGTTTGAATGTATTTCTTTGGAAAACCCCTTTTTCAATGTTTCTATGGATTTAATTTTAAAGAAATGTTTCAAACTATTTGAGTTGAATTTTCTTAAATGGATTAATATTTTTGGAATATTGATAATTAATATTAAATAATATGTTAAACAATACTTTTGGTCATAATTAATAGTAAAAAATGAAAAAATGGCCATGGTTAATGTAAACATTTGACTAAAGGGTGTTGAATGAAAATGCGAGTTGTTAAAATGACCTCCAAATATATCAATTTTATATTTCAAAGATAATATTTAGCTGTAATGACCTTAGGGTATATGTTTTTGAGTTTTTTCTATTTTTTTCTTGGAAATGACATATATAATAATTTAAGTAATGATAATGACAATATGCCACCCTTTTTCTTTTAAATTTCAATTATGAACATACATAGAAAAAATAACAATGATTTTAATTAATGTTTATGGTAATATTAAGAATAATGATATTAAATTCGTAAGGGACATTTATTTTTAACTTTTATTAATTATATAATTACTTTAAATACTTAAGCAACACTAAGAGACTAATTACTTAATTAATAGAAACATAAAATAAATGGTACTAAAAATAATAAAAGTAAAATAAATTGAAATATTTATTATGATCTATTAAATTTGTAGATAATTATATCATTCTATAAATTTTTGAAAATAATATATTTTAATTCCATCATTTTATTGATATTTTGTTATTTAAATTAAGTTTACCATGTTAAAATTTACATTAATGTTATTTTTTAATAAATAATATTTTAATAATGATTTATAATTCATTAAAATATTATATAATGACATGTTATTGGATTATGGATAAAAATGTCAACCATTTTATATTCATTTTCTAATGTTACCTTAATAATCGTAAATTTAACCCATAATTACTAGAAGCTCTTTTCCAATGGTAAAGAAAACAACATTTTTCACCTTACCATCACTTGTGTTAAATTAATTTTCCACATATATATTTTTTTTATTATATATATTATATTTATTATTTAGAATAAGTGGGTAAAAATTATCTAATATGGACCATTTATTTGTAGTCTTAAATGATAAGTAACCAGGGAAAAAAAGTCTTCTTACCATTGTGACAACTAAAATGGTAAATGTAAGGAAATACAGAGGATAAGAAACAACATCTTTAAAACCAATTCTTTTTTTTTGGATGTATGGATATACCATAAAATCCATAAAATCCTTTAAAAATAATTCTTTGATGAACTTGGTGTTATATTGATTTACCATTATTTAATATTTTTGGATATTTATAAAAATTTCACTTCTCAATTATAAAATAGATCTCCCTCCCTAGACATATACATACCTGTGAAGACATTTTAAAAAAAATCCCAAAATAATTCAAACATACTTATAAACATTATATAGATTAAGTTATTCCAAAAATTCTAACCCCGTTGTCCAAAAGAATATATCAAGAGAAGGATTCTCTAAGAGTAAGTAGTTGTCTTCAATAAAGGAAATTATTTTAATATCTTCTATTTTAATCGTAAATTATGTCTTAAAGAATACATTATAATAATAGATTTACCTAAAATATACAAAAACATTATTATTTTTATAGAATAATATTTATTCATAACTAATTTCATAAAATGGGAAACAAAATCCTCAACCATGTGTACGGAGGACTAGCACCATTCCAATAGATGTAACTCATTTTCCATCAAAACCTCTCAATATTTGAAAAAGTGATGCATTGAATATAGAAAAAAATATTTATTATATAATTATACTCCTATATTTATAATATCACGTTTACATTCATTACTTTAATTTAATTTAAAATATGATAATGTCGCACATGTGTAAGGTGCACTACCGCATCGCAAAGCGATGTGATTCATTTTACAGTTATAATTTTCATGGAAAATAATAAAAATAAATTAAATAACTATATGTGATATTAATTAAATGATATAAATTCTGAAAAAAAAATATTATATCATAAACTTCCTTACACTTCAACCATTTAAGGGAATGATATTGTCTCTCGTACGTACGTACGACCTATAGTCTCTACAAAGTGATGTTATAAATTTTAGATGTCAACTTTTCATGAATGGTAATATAAAATCATTTTAAAAAATAATATTTATAAAATTAATATCATTTTATTATTGTGAAAATATATTCTATGATTAAAAACTAAATAATTCATAACAATACACAAATGAGAAAACAAATAAATTAACACACAAAACAATAAAAATAATTATATGTTATTCACAAAGGGTGATAAAATTTTGTAATTGAATCATATATTGAATTATATATATGATCATGGTTATTAAATAGATTTATAATAATCTATATTTATTATACAATATTTTAGGACACATATGAGGGGAGTTAAACCCGAGGTTACAATTTTCTCATCCCACCATTACTTTTATAGAGTGATATGAAATACTCTCCAATTATTCTTATGTGGGATGTATTTCACACCACTTTTGATATCTTATATAATTAATATATTTATTTTCATCTAATATAATGTATAATTTTAATTTATTTCATTCATAGGTATTATAAATTAGAACATACAAAAATAGTGTCTGTTTTTTCCAAAAATCATGTCATTTTTTGTGAATGTTCTTATTTATGTATCCCTTGGGGGAATTATTTTTTTATATCATTCAACCTATATATTTACTCACAAAATATTTTGTATATGAAATTTTCAAGTGATAATACTATTTTAAACTCTTTTTTAGTTAAATGGGTTGAAAATTTGTTTTTAATAAAAGGAAACATTATTTTTCTTTTGGATCAAAAATTATTTTTCATACAAAAAAATGTTTTCAAAATTTTCAAAAATATAATTAATGTCAGTTGTACCCATTTATTACCTATTACAAAAGAAAATAAATTCAAATATTTATTTCATTTTCTAAAAAAGGGTTATTTGGCATGTACCGAAAATGTTAACGGAATCTTTGTTTAATTTTTATGACATGGAATAAAATTTCAACAATACAAACCACTGAATTTATTAAATCATAATTTATAGGTATGAATAATATTTTTTAAATTAATTTATTTTAAAAATATTTTTTTAAAGTTTAGTTAAAAAGATAATTTTCAAATTTAAATTTTATTTTCCTCAAAAAAATCAATGAAATTCTTATTGTTTTCCTAATTCATCAACGACATCGATCTTTTATTGTACATATAAAACAATAGGGATATACTGTTTTAATATCATAATTATTCTTTTTTTTTTGGTATTTTAGGCTTAGTCTAATAATGGATGTACATATATTTACCATTCACCATATTAGTCTAGATGATTTATGATTATATTTATTTGATTGGAGTAAGTGTTAAAATTTCATATGTTAGTTTTTTAACATTAATTTTTGTATAGATTATGACTCAAAACATTAGTAACAGGATTCAATTAGACTTAGTAAGTGACAATCGGGGCCCATTTATATATATCCCCTTAAATAAATTATATATATCATGAGAGAAATCTTTTGAAAAAATTACATAGGTTATTACCGAGAAATTTGAATTGTACATTAAATGGTCTTGACATCATGTTTCAGATGTATTAAATTTTGAATTATCTGATTATGAGATACGTTATTGATTTAATTATGATTATTTGATTAGTTGTAATATCCAATAATAATTTTCAATCTCATGTGATTATTTATATGAATTAATTGATCATTATTCATTCCTTCTATATTGTGCTTATATTATTTCTTAAATGGAATGTGTTTTTGTTATTAACCTTTGCATACTTATTTTTCGTATTTATCTATGATAGATTCTGTTATATGATGACCCTTTTTGAATATGATCTCACCCCTTTCTTATTATTTATTTTCCCAAGGATACTAAGGAGTGTTTTATAATTTATATGTAGTGATATGTTATGTGGAAATATATAGTTCTTAATGAAAAAAATTGATTATTTTATATTTTCAATTATATGTGAATTTATAGTATTTGAATAGTTTACCTACTACTAAACTATTTTATCATTTTGGATTCAATTAGTTGTATCTATTTACAATGTAATAAAGTATCCACAAACCACTGGTTACTAGGGTTGGGCTATTTACTACTTTGAAAACCCAACATGTTGTATTATGCATGATGATAAGTTGGAAATTAAAATATGGAGAATTTTAATTATAAAAATAAGGTAAGGTATAAATTTAATGTTCTCCCAATGTATTTATGAGATAATGATTCATGAAATCATGTGGTAAAATTAAAGTACATGAATTTTTATCAAGTGGTATTTGAAGTTAGAAAATGATATCTCAATCATGTGTAAGAGACAAATGGTTTGAAAGTGACTGAAAGTGGCATACAACAATGAATAAATTTCATGAGTAAGTGGGTTATAAAACTCAATCATTCTATATTTTCTATTCATATGGTAAAAAATTCATATAATTCATAGATTTGTAATGAAAATAAGAGAAAAAATAATGATGATTTGGAGTCCTATGGGTTGATAAAGTTAAAGTCAAATGGGTTTTACTCACTCTCTCAATCGAGAATAATAATACTATTTATATTTTATTGAAAAGGGGAAGTTATTAAAGGGGGAAATCTAGGGAAAATAAACTTTGAAATGTATTGTCAATGGTTCAGAAGAAAATAAACCATAAATATATACTTGAATTTGGAATAGTTGAAGTAACATGTTAAAATCATATTTCTAGTATATTTGCAAAAAAATATAAATTGAAATAATGTTAAAATAATTTGGTGTTTTTCATTTGTTTCAATTAATGTTTTAGATGTTATCAATTGTTATAATTATGTAAATTTTTTTTAGATAAATCTTCTTATATTCTTATTTCACACAACAGTGTTCTTGATGTGAAAAATTAATGAAGTTAACGCTGATTGAAGTTAATTGTGGATACAATTCATAGATATATCTTTTGGTTTACGAGGATAACATTAGAATATATAGTTGGGATAATGATGATCACGGTTAATTTGGTGTCAAAATATTGGTGCCACTAATGTATGTAATATTGATTGAGTATACACCGTATTTTTTTATATCTTGAGTTCATGTAACAATGATATTTAGAGCAATCAAGGATTGGAATGTGATGAAATTTTTTCTAAATTAATGATTTATAAGTTTATATATTCATTATTTTGGTTCAATATTTAATTTGAGTTTTTTAATACATTTGAAGAATACTGAAGTGAAATATTGAAAAATATGGACCTTTGTAAGATTTAAATTATTATTGGAGTATTTAACAATAAATATGAATTTTTATAATGAAGTAAGTAGTAAAATTAATTTATAATGTTCTAAAAATTAGTAATGTTGGGAAAAGCAATATTAGAAGTGTAACTCCACATCTTCGAACTAATATGTGAAATTATTCTTCATTTTTTAATGGTTGCATGATATTAGTATTATACAAAGAGGACATGTGAGATTAAAATGAAGTGGTGTAAGAGTACCTCTGCATTTATTAATGAAATATCTAGTTAATTAAACAATATATATATATAAGTAAAATATTTTTCATGATGGTCACATAATATTATGGAAGACAACATTTTTGAGTAAGATGAATTTTTCAAACTCATATAAGTGAAATATAGAGTAATATCAAAAAAATTCATATCTCCATAAGTTAAAAAATAATCTATAATATTAATCTATTATATATATATATTAATGAGAGAAAATTATGGAGCTCAAATAAGAATAAATATATGGATCTAAACTCATATAAAAATAAAATTAAGACATCCCAATCTATATGTGATTTAAATAGATATATATTTATATATTTAAGGGATTCTTATATGAATATTTCTATGGAATATTTAAAGTTTAAAATTATGGTAGAATTAAATAAATATTTCTATTCAAAACGTAATGGAAATTGTAATAGGATATTCGAATAGAGATTTTTCAGAACTTATTAATGGATATTGTATTATAAAATCACAGATACTGGTTTGAATGCATATTTAGAGTTAATTAAATAAAAAATTCCTAAAAGGATTTTTCTGAGGAATTTAATGGAAAAATATTTATCCATTTTAAAGCATGGATATAATGAAATTTTGTATTAGGATATGCAAAGATTTTATGGAAATATTATTTCAATATTTTACATGATATTCTAGGGAAGATATAAAATAGTTATATAAAAGGATAAAAATATGTAGACATTATAAATATAGTATAAATTAACGGGGGTCACACTATAGAGGAAAACATATTACTCTAATATCTTAATTTCAAGAAAATATTATAGATCTGGAAAAATAAATGTGCACTTTTTGAGAAAAATATTGTGATATTATGAATTGATATTCACGAAAACAATTTGAATACAAGAGGTATGTTTTTATATCCCCTCTAATTGAGTAGACTCATTGAAAAATCACAGAGCATTGAGGAAAATAAAATTTAACCTTTTCCTAGGATCAAAGTTGGTGGTTTTAGAAACTATATAAAAACATCTATTAGAAGATATTAAAAATAAAGACATCTAACAATAATAGAAAATATTTTCTAAGAAAAACTAAAAGAGATGGGCCATAATGAATTTTTATTATTCAGAGTGGATTGGAAAAGGAAGGATCAGAGAAGAAGATTTAATTACATTGGATGTTAAACTATTTAATAAAATGGAAGATCAAAAGTTGATTATCACATTTTGGGATGATGTTCTAATTTATGAAGTTATTCATTGGAGTGATTTTTGTAAAGACCAAGTGATGAGCCTGATATTGTGAGGACACTCTGATATAACATTGGAATTGGATGTCAATGAATGAACTATGGAGTTTGTGTCATCTAATTTTTGGAGGATTTAAAGTGAAATTGATAGGATATTAATAAAAAATATATTTGGAGATAATTATTTAATTAAAAATAGTTTCATATACTGATTTAGTCTTGAACTGTATGTTTATAAATTATGGAAGTGTTCCCACAAGACAATAAAACAAAAAAATCAGCCACAAAAATTTGTATGGAGTTGGGGAAGAGGGAGTTCATCTTGTTTAGGGAATAACCGTGACAAAAATATTATAATGGATTATTTCTATAGAATATATTGAATGTGTTCTAATTTTATCCACTTAATAGTGCGTAGTGGTTATTTTTTCCCCATTTCCACATCATTGGTCTTTGGATTGAGGAAATATCCCATTGTTGTAAAGCAAATATAACTCCTCATGGACTTTTGATCTTTTATTTATATATTCATATATTATTCAATTATAATTCAATATGGATTTTGATTGATAATATTACTAACTTCCAATGTGGTAATTTTGCTCGATTAAGGGAAGAACATGATCATACAAAAGTTTTAATCGATAAACATCCTAATACCCCACCTCTTAGGATATAGGTATTGAACTTGGTATGGACATGATCCATCAACCCCATCTACTCGCAATTATTTTTATTATATGGGATATATAGTGACATGATATTTTCATATATAAACATTATATGTATTTAGGTAAATATTTAATACATAAAATTAGTATATACATTAGAACCATAAAGGTATTGTGTTATTGGATACTAGCTGCCTAAACATCATATTGAGGTACACTTTGAATAATTTATTTTAATTTTATTCTAAATTTTCACCCTTTATGACATAAAAACATAAATACTTTTATAATAACCTGGGTAACGAATCAAAATAATTGGTAAAAATAGATGCTCCATCAGGGTATGCATGGGAGATATCACATGATGATCATATAAAAGAAAAATATAAGCATATGGGTATAGGATCATGATCATAAATTACAATGTTTATACAAAATATATTATGTATCATAAACATGAGTCCTGGAATAATAATTTATCATTTCAAAATACATGAATAATTGCGGTGATGAATCATTATAAATCCACCGTGAACCATAAATTTATATCATAAGAACAGAATAATTTTTATGAGAGCGTTTCACAATAATAAGAATATAAAAAAATTATATGTCAATTTAATAAACTGATACAATCAAATATTAGTGGATAAGACATCAACACCTATTCTGTATATCATAACTGATTAAGAAACATCACTCATTTCCCATAATGGTTCAGACTTCCCAACATATTTCCCATATTTGATAATTTATATTTACTTGTTTCACAAAATTATATCATTAGATATAATGTTTTCCCTAATGAATTGGATGTATAAATTATTCCAAGCCGACCCACATCATAATGAAAATCATTCATATATGTCATATAATATCTTATACTATTTATCATAACATCATAACACAACCCATGGAAAGGAAATAATTTAAATAAAATTTTCATCATTCCATCATATCATAACATGTGGAAACAAATGGGATATATTAAAATATCATAATAATAACAAAAAAAAAAATTAGATAAAGTATAAGGATGGTATAACAGGATTATATCCCCAGTAAGTGATATTTTACATCAAGGATTCTATTATAGCTGAAAGTTATTTTAAAATTTAATTGTATTTATTATTATATATTATACCATATTCATTTTGAAATGACTTCATTAATATAAAAAAATTCAAGAAAATAAGAGAAAAATTATCATTTATAATATACATGCAATCTTTTAAAGTAATCTTAAAATTATTGAGTAGTCATGGTGGTAGGTAATTCTGTTTATTCTACATATGTAAAGATAGTGACACCTTTCACATTTTTCTAAAAAGTCAAAAGTAATTCATTAAAAATGACAAGAGTATTTATTTAAAATATTGTAATAATTTCAAACATGGTTAAACATTATTTTTTTATAAAAAAATAGAATAATAAAAATAATTTTACAAATTATTTTAAAGAAAACACAGACATGAAATATATAGATTACAGAACGCCAAGTAAAACATAGTCAGGTTTCCTTAGAAAAACTTATTACAGTCTATTGAGTTATTATAATGTTGCAAATAAAATGAAAATAATTATTTCCATGAAATATAAATAAATTAATAAAATTTAAATTGAATTATCAGATATAATCAAAATAATTATTCAATCAAAAAACTTACATAAACAATACCAAAAAAAATAGATTGAGATGTAAATCCCTTACCTAAGGTATCCCCATTTGGTGTACAAGTTCAAAAAATATATATTAAATATGGATTACTATACATGTATTACAAAAATCCCATATATATAATACCATATATGATTTACTTATAATATAACATCCCTAATTTATTAGCAATCTATTATTAAAATCAATTCTCTCAGTGTTAACTACAATCTTTTTCTTGTATATTTTGGTTCTCTAGTCCTATTCCTCAAACTTTTATCATTTTTCCATTTTTTATAATTGTAAGAATGATATTAATATCATATATATTCATTATATATTTTTTATATTCATACATAAAAGCTAGATATAGAAAAAATGAGTTACGTCGTCCATGGAGACGCTATGTCATACATGCGCATGAACGTTGTCTTCAATTATCTTTTGATGGAATAAAAGAAAGGTAAATAATAAGTGACCTTTATAGAATCATTATAATATCATATATATCATATATATTAATTAAAAAAGTAATTATTATCATCCATGTAAAACATAACTGAAGAACGATTCACATTGTTTCATTGAGGTTATTGTCCACCCGTACGCATGAGTGACATTATCATTTTCCAATATACGGGTATAAGTTGGGAAGTGATGGATAAATCATCACAATTACTATTAATTATATTTCTTATACAGAATTTATTATTTTAAAATTGATAAAATAGATTAATATTAGGTTTTATAAAATATAAAATTGAAAACATAGGATGAAAAGATATACATCTTCATTGACATACATTCTTTGGCTTAGTCCATAAGCCCAAAAAGAATGGTCTTTTTAAAGGAAAAAATGATATAATATGTGTTGAAGGAAGATAGGATGAAATTATGTTAATAATTATCTGATATGTTGTGACAAAAAATTATGAAAAACTAATGGGAGAATGTTCCCTTTTATATGTCATGGGAGGGGCACTCTTCGAATTATATGAATTATTAAATTATTAAATTAATAAAAAATAATTTTCAGTGAAAAAATGTATCCAAATTAATATAATTCGAATATAAGATGATTATTTGTATAAGGACTATAATACAATAAAATTTTAACATGTTTTTATTATTATCTAAAGCATATGAAGTTGTTGTAAACCACAATTAATGCTTTTTACCATTACTGAATTATCAAAGATATCTAGTCTTTAAGAGTTAAGAGTATTTCCATAGAAAAAAAATTCAATCATAAATGGAACATGGTTTATATATTAAACCCTATCAAATTAAATTGTAAGACTATAATGTTTTTATGAATCTGAAATCATTTAATAAAATATTATTAATTATAAAATATTTTTAATGTCATTTGTGGAACAATTCATTTAACATGACTTTGAAAATAACATAAAAGGTAATTAAAATATAAAACCCTAAAACACCCTAAATATTATATATATATATAATTCATGTGAAATAAAAATTCATTTTAATTTTATTACGTTATGCAATTTTTATATTTTTTATTTTGATTTTCTATTAATTGAATAAATATTTTCTCGACATTGCAAAAAAATTATATTTATTATTTAGTCTCTAGAAATTCAAAATTAATAACCATAATAAAAATATTAAATTAATTATTGAAATAAATATTTATAACTGAACTTATACTATTTAAATTCTTATGAAATTATTTGGTGATATTTAAGTCAGTAGAGTGATATTCGGTATTTATTATTTTCCTAAATTAATATAATGGTTATAATAAAAATAATGAAACCATGTGGAATTATATATCAATCCTTATGTAAAAGTCAAAACCTCTATGGTCCATTAGTTTTTCAAAATCAAGTGTTTGAGGTACTCTAGAGGTAACGGTGACTCACCAAATGGCAGTTCACCAAACCGTGACTTACCAAATAGTGACTTGCTAAACAATGACTAAATGAATGGTGAAATTCATGTTGGGATGGTATGTGAGTATGATATACTCTATAATAAAAAAAGTAGGATCGATATGATACTAATGAAATTCTCAAATAAAATAGGGGGGGTGAATTGTATAAAACAAATCCGTAAAGAAATTTTGAATGACCAAAATTAACAACACCTCTATGTTCTATTATCTTGATTGATTCCGGAAAAGTGATTCCTGAAATTAAACATAACACAAGTTTACACCAACTAAAATTATGACTTAAAGCATAAAAAATCATTCAAAATTAGATTAGAAGTTTAAGTAAGTATAAGAAAGTTATACTTTCCTCAACAACTAAAATACATAGTGGAAAAAAATACTTCATGTAACATGCAGAAACTCTTTTAACCCAAAGAGGAGGGTATCCAATAACCCGGGATAAGTGGTCCCTTGATTAATACTTTCAAGAAAGTCTCTCTTACCCAATCCTAGGTAATCCCTCAATCCAAAGATCAGTATCAGTCTTGATATCCCATAAATCCCTCGATTTGTAAGGAAATCGGCACCTCTGACTTCACAAAATGATGTCTATAATTTCAAGAAATTAGAACCTCTGCACTAAGAAAATATGCATAAAGAAAATTTTGAACAAGTAGTTCAAAACATTGTACATGAAGCCAGAGAGTTTATAAGATCCTCTCTCTCTAGAAATCACATAATCAACACTTTGTCAAAAGTTGAAACTATTGTTCTATTAAAAAGATATGAGCTCTTTCAAATGAGCTCATATTTATAGGCACGACTTCAACAGTCGGCTCCCTCCTCGAATGGTCATATTTTTCCTTGAATTTCAGAGGGACCTGCACATGTGTCACTCAAACAATGGTTAGTGAGTAACTGAAAGCACAACATCATTTTATAATAAAACAAGTGTAAGCATACCTAAAATATAATATTCTGAATTTAATCAAATAAATGTTTTATGTCTAACCAAAAATGAATTCAGAGTCTATAGGAATATTCAGATTCTGTTTTTAAGAAGTTGAAACCTGAACTAAAAAAGTTTGGAGTCTGAGTTTCTAGGAGTTCGGAGTTAGAACTCTCAATGTTCAGAGTTAGAGTTCATTGGAATTCAGAGTCAGAACTCTCAAAGTTAGGAGTCAAATTCATTGGAATTCAGAGTCAGAACTCTGAATAGTTCGAAGTCAGAATTCTGAGAAATCGGAGTCAAAACTAAAGAAGTTCTTAACCAGAATTCGTATTCAGAATTCGGAGTGAGAACTCAGAAGAGTTCGTAACCAGAATTCGGATTCAGAATTCAAATTCAGAACTCAGAAGAATTTGTAACCTATATTATGATAATTCATATCCTAAAACAGAATGCTTCATATCTGGATAATTACAGGATTCCAAGGTTTTGGTTTCAAACTGTATTTTATACTTAGCAAAATTATGATATGATAATAAAAACGTGGTAAGGGTAAATTTTCTAGGGGAAGGAAATTTTTCCTTATAGAATTAAATCACATGGAAAAATGGGTTTTTCCTTGAAATAAGGTGTTTGTGATTTTCAAAAAAAGGAGGAATTGAAAAGTCATAAGAAAAATTTATTGACTAAACAATCTCCCCCAAGTACGAAGGCATGTAAAAGTCATAAGGAAAACCTTATTGACTCAATAATCTCCACCTTTTTGGAAAGCACAAGAATCCTTACAAAAAAGAATACAAGGACTTAGCAAAAAGTTTCTAGACTTTGAAAATAAAACTTATCTCATTTTATATATGAACAATAGTGAATATGAATAACTCCCCCTTAGTTTTTGGAACACTAAGGATAGTATTCAATATTTTCGAAATGAGATTTTTTATTTGAATATTGAAATCATCGTAATGAGAACTCCCCCTTTGATAAACTCCCCCTTACATAAGGATATTTCTTGTTTTACTTAGAATTCTTTTTCCTTCTCCCCTTTTGTGATTTTCAAAAAGAATTTTAGGGAATGGAAAAAATATGGTACATGAAATATTAGTAGAAACATCCAAAAAAAACAAGAAACCACAATTTCATTAGGATTGGAAGAATTTGTACAGAGAAAAAAAGATACCAAAAATAATCAGATTTGGATCTATTTTGGTTCATTTTCCTTGGGCATCAGCTTATTCACAATGGTTTTTAGCTTCTTTAGTTCTTTGTGATCCTCCTCTACATGCTTATTTAAGGCTTTTATCCTATCATCTTAAGCCATCAGAGTCTCTTCCTGAACCTTCATTAAGTCATCTTGCTTCACTAGTTTTTCTTCCATCTCGATCTGGATATCCCTTCCGGTTTTCCATCTTTGGACAAAAAAATTAAACATCCCATTCAGATCTTTGACATCCTGAATCCAAGTATTCATATCAAGATTTATCTTTTACTCAAAGTTATTTTTAAGATCCATGATTTTGGCATCTTTGGTAACAAAATCTTCCTTGAAATATTCTTGAAATTGATCATGCTTTCTCAAATATTCAACAATCTCCATTAACCACATGGTCATTTTCATGCATGATTATCTGCAAGATTCATATTTGATAATGAAATTCTTGTGTTCGACCTCATCCTTTATAAACCTATCCATCACCATGGATACATAATGTCATTTATAATTCATGTTATGTTGGATCATCTGGAATCTGGATTCAATTGATAGAAATATCATAATGGTATCCACTAGTTTCATCAGTGACTGGATGAAAAAATTATTTCCCAAAGCAGATGATTCTGAATCTGTAAATTTTCTTGGGGATGGTACTTCCTCTAGCACAACCATCTTCCACTTAGAAGTTCCAACAACTTCTTTCTTCCTCAAAAGTGTCTCTGTTGGGGTATCAACAACCACTTGTTTCCCCTTACTTATTTTCAGAACAACTACTTTATCTGGAGATTCATGCTCACTTCCATACAACTGTAAAATCTTATCTTCATCAATTTTTTCTTTTTTTGCTCATGGATCAATGTTTTCAAGAAGAATGAAGTCATGATTATGACTGTATTCCTCATACAACTTGTTTACTTCCTCTTCATCCTTCTCATCAACCCCAAGGGTAGAATGTTTTGAAAATACGTCTTGAGAAGTCCGGATTGACAATTTTTCAAAAGCATTTTCTTTTTCATGAAAGTCTTCTACTTGCTTTATCAGATCATCTATATTTTCAGTTCTTTGAGATTCCTGAACATCTACCACATCTTCATTTTCAACATCATTCTCTAGGTGTTTTTTCGGAGTCATATACTTCTTCCCCGCTGCCTCAGGTAAGGGTTCTACTAGGAATGTTTTCTGTATGGAAATGTTCTCGGATGCAACTTCAGTATCCTTCGAAGTAGATTTCACAATATTTTCCTCTGACATCTTCTTCTTGAGCTTCTTCTCTTTGGATTGTTTCTTAATCTATTCATCATCTTTCCATTTTATTGCTTTGGCCTCTACATGGTCTTGGTCAAATTGTGGTTCCCCTTCCATCCGATTCTTTTTATCCTCCCTCTATTTAGCTACTACCTCATCCGGATAGGCTTTATGCTTTTGGGTTTTGGAGGTGTGGATTGAGCTCCCTTAGCTTTGGGGGTTTCACCTTCAGCTTCTACTTCCGTCAATTTTCTTTTCTTTCCAGCCTTTTTGATGGTTCAACCTCTTCATAATTTTTCGGAACAACTTCTTCCTCTTCCACTGGCAGATCATAAAACTCTCTTGATTCTTTAGAATATCCAAAATTAATTCTCTTGAGGGTATCATCACTGCTTACCATTACATTTCAATTCCTCGGCTTGGAAATTCAAGGGATCTTGAAATATTCAAGGCACCGAACTATCTGTTTGGAGAGTATGGTAGGATACATGATTATTTATGCTCTCAAATTCCCATTCTTCAAATTCTGTATAATAATGGGAATATGATTCATCAGATTGATTTTCCTTAGATTTACCAAAAAATCTAAGATATACAAGTCACTTTTTTAAGATTGTACTTGTCACCCTTTCCCTATAAGATAAGACTGTAAACCCATAACTGTAGGATCTGATTGTTGGTATTCAAGTGAGAAATCTTTGCGGTCTTGACATCCATATGTCCAAGGAATTCCGTAGCCTTCACCTTTATAAAACCTTCTTGAACATCTAGAAGCTTGTAGGAACAAAATTCAGCTTTCCCTTTATATGACAGCCCTACCAGGCTATCATCCTTGGTGTAGGAAAGTGCATATAACTTTCCATAAATCTTGAAGGAATGTTTTTACCTACCATCTTCCATAAATAAACTAGCTGACTCATAAAACCATATTAGCAAATTCAGATACACTACATCATGAGCACTTGTATTTGATATGGCTAAACTTTCCCATCCATTAAGTTTGACATTTTTGACGATAATTGAGTCATAATTGCTAATGAAGTTTGGATGAACTAACCTCTACCTATATATTTTCCACTCTGAAGTTGGATTAACAGAAGACATGTCTTGAGAAGAAACTACTGCAAACATTCATATATGAGCACTTCTGAAAAATTCAAAATTGGTTTTTGTAGAGGGACAGATCTATGACACACACAAGCTTTGAAAACTGATGTGGGATAATTATCGGGGGTCCCCTTTTATAGGTGTTGAAGCGACAGTTCATTTTCCAAATTCAATCCAATGGCTGAGAAAATTTTCGATCCGATGTGATTGTTGATATTTTAGCCTAACAGAAAATTTTGTTAGGATTCGGTCTTTTGAGGGTTTTAAAGGAAAAACAATCAGATTTAAGGAAACTAGAATCCAATAAATTTTAAAAACAAAATAAACTAATAACAAGTAAAATTTTATTATGAAAACTCAAGAAAGAATCATACCTTTTAGATTGTCAGGAGAATTATTCATATTGATGGAAATTATTCTTGAAGGACTTTAGATTCCGAAAAAAACTTGAGTACGGAAAAAAATTGAGTATAAAGATCCTCATTACAAAAATCTTCATTACGAAAATATTGAGCACGAAAAACTTCACTTTGAAAATTTTTAGTAAGAAAATTTCCATTACGAAAATTTTATGTGCAAAAATTTCTATTATGAAAATTTCAAATACGAAAATCCTCATTACATTATTACAAAAAACATGAAAAACAACATTACGAATAACATGAAAAACCTCATTACAAAAATCATGGTAAGAATCCTTACGAAAAACCTGAAAAACTTCATTATGAAAAACATGAAATACTTCATTATGAAAAACATGAAAAACATGATTATGAAAAAAATGAAAAACATCATTACGAAAAACATGAAAAACAGCATTACGAATAACATGAAAAATTTCATTACTAAAAACATGAAAAACTTTATTATGAAAAACACGAAACACATCATTAAGAAAAACATGAAAAAATTCATTACAAAAAACATGAAAAACTCTATTACGAAAAACATGAAAAACATCATTAGAAAAAACATGAAAAACATCATTATGAAAAACCTTAAAAAATTCATTTTGAAAAACGTGAAAAACTTTATTACGATGAAAATAAAAAACTTCATTACGAAAAACATGTAAAAAATTCAAGAAAATGCACTCCCCTATGAAAAGGATTTTATTACAGTAAGTAGATTGGTTCAAAATGATGTTATTGAGGAGGATTGCCATATGTATATCATTCCTAACGTCAGTTTAATGTATTCAAATATATCGGAGGGTAAATATTTTTAGGAAATATCAGCAAGTTGATCTTGTGTTCCGATAAATTGAGGAATTATATCTCCTTTTATCTTGATAATATTTTCAAAGAATTTTTTGTTACCAGACATATGCTGATAACATCCACTATCCATTTACTAAGTATTGATATCAGTACCCTCTTTATATTCTTGAAAATAAGAAAGTTAGACTTTCAGAATCCAAGCTTTCTTGGATCTGGAATTTTTAGACAACAAAATTTTGGGTATCAACATTTCTTTAGAAAAATAAGCTATATAAAACCCAAGAGATTGATCTTTGGTCAAGAATAAATTTTTCTCCTAAGGCCCACCACATTGTAATTTAGTGAAAAAAGGGTCTCTATAAGGAACAAAATAATTGTTTTTGAAAACCAGTTTTTTGGTGAGTATAACCTACTCCAGTAGTGTTTCCTTGAGGTTTAATTTGAGATTACATCCTGTCAAAAATTTTCTTCCCGGAGGTAAATTTTTCAAGAAGCTTCTTAAGAGAAAATATTTTGGATTTTAGTCTGATGACTAAATTCTTATTCTCAGGAATCATTTCCTTAGAGTTTGATTTTTCCTCAAAAAAATTTATCTCTAACATAGAATTATTAAGATCTTTAGAATGTTCTTCTATAATAGAATTTTCTTTCACAGGGTCATTAGAAAGTTTTTCTAAAATTTCATCATTATCTCCCAGATCTCTAGAATGATCTGAAATCTCTTTTGTAAGAATTTATTCCCCAGTATTTTTCTTGTCTAATTTCATAGAAATTTTAAAATTTCCTGCATCCAATAACATGGAAAATTTAGAATCTTCTTCATATGAAGGTATTTCTTCATTTTCTATAGATGTAGTATCTTCATCAGAAGTACTATTTTCGGAATAGTAATTATTATCAAGAGATAAGTTTTTAAAGCCTCGGAAGAGCGTACCTTGGCCATAAGACATGTATTAGGGAAAGAAGTAGTAGTAATGGATCCCATATTCTTCTGTGCTGATGATTCATATTTAGAAGATTCACTTTTTGAAGAGTCTCCACAGCTAGCACTCTAGGAATCATTAATATTAAGTCATTTCTTCTGCTTTGATCAATATAATTTCTTTTGTTCATTTTTGAATTCCTTCCCATCTTTTCCTTCTTTTTAAATAAAGGACAATCAGGTCTGATATGACCTATTCTTATACATTAATAACAAATAACTTATTCATCTTTCTTATCTCTGTAGTCTATCTTCTTGAACTTATTCTGATGGTTCTTTTGACCTACAATCTTGTTCATTCTCCGAGCAAGATTAGCTAATTCATTCTCATAATTTTCTGTCACGAGATTCTGATGAATACTAAGTTTCTATGACTATGATCTAGTTACGTTTTATGGGGTCTTGGATTATATATGTTTAGAAGTGGTTGTAAAAGCAACTCCTACATTCCTATTCCTCTTATTAACATTTTCAGCATCTCTTTTCCTTCTGGTATCAGGTTGAAGAAGGGTTACGAACTACTCATCTAAGGAAATCTGAGTGACTTTCCTTTTCTCATCAATAGCTGTCCTCTTAGACTCCCATTCATTTGGCATGATATCTATGATCTTGTCTACAAGAGCCTCATCATCAAAAGTTTTTTCTCCTATAGGTTTTAAGCTATTTATGTTATTCATAAACCCTTATTTTACTTTTCTTATAGGATGTCAATAAGGAATGTTAAAGCTATGGTATTCAACTCTCAAAATAGCTCTTCTTGTCTCTATGGATTTAGATTTACCAAAATGTGTAACTTCAAGTTTCTTCTAGATACTCTTTGAAGCTTCACAAGATGATATTTGACTATAGATGTTCCTAGTCATGGAACATTACAAAGTGTTTCTTACTCTAAAGTTTTCTTGATATTATGATTTCTTTTGATTCTTAAAGGTTCTCGATTCTTTATCCGAAATCTTATAATCTCCTGTAAGTATTAGATAGTTATCAACTCCAGTATTGACAAAGAATTTCTTCATTGAATCTCTCTAGTACTCATAAAAATTTCCACTGAAAACATGGGGTCTGGTAGGATTTAGATTATCAATAGAACCAACATTTAAACCTTCCATCCTTGAGAAATTATTTGGCACAAAAACTTGTTAGTAGTATGATTTTGTAAACAAGAGAAAATATCTGAAGCAAGGAACAAGATATTTTAACTCTAAGAAAAAATTAATAAAAACTTTATGAGTCCGAAAATATGAATATTAAAATATGATACAAAGAATGATTCCGAAAATTTGAATATGAAAATTCTATTCTGAAAACGTAGGGAATGGAAAACCATATATGTGAATATAAGTATTTCAATGACCTTCCTCTAATACAAATTTTTTAGATGGTATGTGAGTATTATATACTCTATAATACCAAATTTAGGATCGATATGATATTAATGAGATGCTCAAATACAAGAGGGGGTGAATTGTATTAAAAAATCCTTAAGGAAATTTTGAATGACCAAAATTCACAAAACCTCTAAGTTCTATTATCTTTCTTGATTCCAGAAAAGTGATTCCAGAAATGAAACTTAACAAAAGTTTACAACAATTAAGATTCTACCTTAAAGACTATAGAATCCTTTAAAATCACAGTACTAGTTTAAGGAAGTATATGAAAGTTATACTATCCTCAACAACTAAAATACACATCGGAAAACAAAATACGAAAAGTAACAAGTAGTGACTTTTTTAACCCAAAGAGGAGGGTATTCAAAATCCATGGATAAGAGGTCCCTTGATTTATACTTTCAAGAATGTATGTCTTACCAAATCCCAGGTAAGCCCATAATCTGAAGATCGGTATCTATCATACTGTCCCTACAAGACCTTAATTTGTAAGGAAATCGACACCTCTTACTTCACAACTTGAAGTCTCTGATTTCAGGGAAATGAAACCTCTGTACTAAGAAAATATGCACAAAGAAATGTTTTATCAAGCAGTTGAAAACATTCTGCATGAGGCCTAAGAGTTTATAAGAGCCTTTCTCTCTAGAAATCACATCAACAACACTTTGTCAAAATTCGATGCTAAAGTTCGGTTAAAAAGTTTTGAGCTCTTTCAAATGAGCTCCTATTTATAGGCACAACTTCACTAGTTGGATCCCTCCTACAAAAGTCGTATTTTTCCTTGAATTTCGGAAGCACCTACACACGTATCACTCAAACAAAGGTTATCGAGTAACTAAAAGAAGGATATCTTTTAATAACATAACAAGTGTAAGAATAACTAAAATAAGATATTCTGAATGTCAGAAAATGAATGTTCGGAGTCTAACCAAAAATTAATTTAGAGTCTACAAGAATATTCAGATTCTGTTTTCTATGAATTGTGATCCTGAACATACAATATTTGGAGTCTTAGTTTCTAGGAGTTCAGAGTCATAACTCTCGATGTTCGAAGTCAGAGTTCATTGGAATTCGGAGTTAGAACTCTCAAAGTTCAGAGTCAGAATTCATTGGAATTCAGTGTCTAAACTCTGAATAGTTCGAAGTAAAAATTCTGAGAACTCGGAGTTAGAACTCAGAAAGTTCATAACCAGAATTCGTATTCAGGATTCGGAGTGAGAACTCAGAATAGTTCGTAACCAGAATTCGGATTTAGAATTTTTAGTCATAACTCAGAAGAATTTGTAACAAGAATTCCATGAATTTGGATCCTAAAACAGAATGTATCATATCTAGAAAATTATAGGATTCTGAGGTTTTGGTTTCAAACCGAGTTTTATACTTGAAAAAATTATGAAATAAATAATGAAAACATGGTAAGGGTAAATTTCCTAGGGGAAGGATATTTTTTCTTATAGAAGTAAATCACATGGTAAAATGGATTTTGCCTTGAAATAAGGTTTTTGTGATTTTCAAAATAAGAAGAAATTGTAAAGTCATAAGGAAACCATATTGACTAAAAAATCTCTCCCATGTATGAAGGAATGGAAAAGTCATAATTAAAAGCTTTTTGACTCAACAATTCCATCAGTATCTCATCACTGATAGCTCTCACAAACAATTCCTCTAATAATGAGTCATAAAAATGAGACCAAAACCACCAGTGACTCAAGATAGTGACTCACCCAATGATGAGTCATTTCTAAGAGATTTTTAACATTCGATCATTTCTCTAGTTTTCTAGTTTGCTGCAATTTCAACCCTAAAACATTTTATTTGACCTAAAATGAAAAAATAACATATATAATTGGGTTTGATCCCATTTTGTGGGATATGGACCATATAATTAATTTCCTAAAAGTCTCGAAGACTTCTAAATAGATTAACCATGTGGTATTGGTTAAGATCTAATTTTAATGGCTTTTAAAAACAATTTCTTCTTTTTATATAGGATATGGCCTTTATAAATCCTATATAGTTTCTTCATAGTGTGTTTTCTCTTGCGGTGAAATAAACCTTTCTTACCTGAGGAGTTGTGCATTGGATTTTTTTCCTTGGATCTCGTTTCCCTGGAGACTTCCTACTGCTTTATGTGTGCACCCTATTTGGGTGAAACTAAGAAATGATAATCATCTTTTTTATACAGTTAGGGATCCCTTCATCTCTATTTTATTTTTGTATCATGCATGTGGTTGTATGAATGTATCTCTAATTTAGATATCATAATTCCAAATAAATTAAGATAATGGAATATGTTTATTATCAATATACTGGGTTTGGGGAAATGTGACACATGATTCTATTTTATTATTTTTTTGTTGATATTTTGTTTTGATTGGAATACTCACCCACTGAAAATCATGGTCGTTGGTGGCCTTTGTTTATACAACAGTTAGGGATTTTGAAGGATTTATTTCAATCATATGTTTCATTATTGTATGTATATAATCGATTAACCATGTATGTTCTGTTAAATAAATGGATGCCCTAGTATCGAATTTGTTTTGTGATCACCCATGAATTTAAAAAGAGTAATTAAAAATTGAAGCCCAGTTAATTCAAGATTTTTTTCCGTGTATGGTCCTGTGGTGATATTTTTTAGAGTACTACTATGTGTTGGTGGTTTTGGTGGTGTAATGGAATCTCATGATGAGAGAATGACTGATTTTGGAATGTATGAGTAGTGTTGTGTTGTGGGACTACAACCGAGGTGTGTTTTTTGTGTTGTTGGGTGTTGTGTGTTTGTGTTCCAAGGATACATATGGTTGCGATAATGGGACTTCATGGGTGTGGTTGTGAGTTGGTGGTTATTTTTTTTGTCGTTGAGATGGTGGATTGAGCGGAATGTCATTAAAGGACAATGATAGAAGTGGTTTCCAGGGGTGTTCAATGGAGATGAATTTTGAAGTGGGATATTTTAACGATGTTCCTCTTCCTCTAAGTGGTTAATATTGTGTAGCTTGTGATATGTTATGTTTGGTAGTTTCTTGGGTTGGGGTGGAGTGAATAAATAAATTGTTTGATAAAAAATTTTAACTGGTTAAATGAATTGTTTCGTTTATGGTTGGGTTTATGGTTGTTGTGTGTAGTGGTACATTTAATGGTAGAAGAAAAGATGGAAGTATCATAGGGTGGTTGGTTTTTTTATTTATAATCCATAGGTTGGTCTTAACTGTTTGATAATAAATATGAATACATGTATTTTCCTTGTGTTTTCTATACACCTCCTCCCTAGTTGAGAACTAAGTACCAAACACCCCCATTTTCATGGGTGAGGGTGCCTTTTCAAATATGCTAGTGGGAGGACGGATGGATAACTATCCTATATTCCCTTGTACCACTTCTAGAAGATGATAAACAAAGATTATGCGGGAATATTTTGGTTTGTGGGGCCAAAGTGTGTGAGGGAAGTTGTGTTTTCCCAAGTGTCTTTGGGATATGATGAGTTATGGTTTCTTAGGTGTCTTTTGGATGAGATGTGTTGTGATTTCCTAGGTGTTTTTGGGAAGTGATATATTCTATGGAACAAGTGTCTGTGGATGAACATGGTTGTTAAGTCCATGTGTGTGTTAGATAGATGTGATGAGAATCATTTTCCAGGGTTGTGGGACTAGGTATGAGGCCCAGGTGTGTGTGGGCAGGTTGTGACATTGTAGTTTCAGATGAGGTTGGAATACTATGATATTTTCCATTAGGGCGTGAGATCGTCTATTTAGTGGGAAAGTGGTGTGGGGGTACCCTATCATCAATGTGATCTATATTCCATTACCATAAATGTGTTGTTTAGTGAGGGTGCCTTTGTGAGGATGTGGTGGCTAGTATTCCTTGTTTGGTGTGGTTGGTTCTTGTTGTTTTCTTACCGGGTAATTAGTATGTTTCTTCCCCTATGCACTAGAGAATTTGGTTTTCAAACTGAGTATACATGTATGCTCACCCTACATTATAAAACAACATTTAGGTTATCAAGAAGACTACTGATATTGTTCTGAGAATTAATAGCTTGGACTTTGGGATATTTATATATCGCTACATGGCATTACATATGTTATGTTACATTGTAAATTTTCATTTTATTTATAATAGTTTTACTTTAAGAATGTATGTGAGATGGATTTTGGTTTTTTACATATATATTAGAGTTTTTATGAGGTTAATGCATGTTATATCCTGATCTTGGTTACTATAAATAGGGTAATTCCTCCCATTGTGCGAGATTTTTATACCCTGGGTGATGGTCACCACCTCAGGGCCTAGCGGTTCCGTGATTCAGTGTTCATTATCTCTCTTCCTTCATTGCCATCTTAGGAGTGGAATCTTTGTAGGGATGGGGTCTTGATAGAATGGTATCATTGTTGATGGTTTAGAGGTAGGGTGTAGTTCGATGGTAATCATAGTATGATTGTATGGGTTGGTATGGTAACAATGTTTGGAAATCTTAGGGTGTGACAAAGGCCAGGGAAGACCGTATATGACATGAGATTTTATCCCCCCACCCCCCCCCCCCCCACCATTGATCCGATTCAAGGAATTTGATCATACTAATGACCATGATATGTTATAATGTGTGAAGGATAGTGTCTCTAGGAAAGGTACATGCATCATATTGACAAATGTTCCTGTTTAAATTTTGGTTTTTTGGGGAAATTGAAATGGATAATAAATTATGTTAAAAGAATTAAAATGAATCTTAAATAAAAAACCACACCAATCTGGATTAGTAATTCCTTTCGTACCTTTTTTTCTATGGAACCTGTTCATCGTCCTCGTGTGTCTCGAAAAATTAAGGCTCAAGTGGCTGATCCAGTCATTGAGTGAATGGTTTATTAGAGTGGAGGAGGATGAGCAGTGTCCTATAATGTTATGTGCTTTCCAGTGGCATGCTCAGGGGAAGTATGAGGGAAATGTTTTAGAAATGGAGATAGTGTTATGGCATAAGGAGGGTATGATAGCTTTCAGATTGATCTACACAATAACCGAGTGCTGGATTTCATTGGTGGTGGGTCAGATGTGGGTATTTTTGCATTAGTTGTGGAAATTATACCAAGGAGAATAGAAGGATGGTGACATTATGTTGGTTATTTTTGGGATGGAGTTCTGAGCTGAATTCAAATATATATATAGAGGTGCAGTTTAAAGAGGTTTTGATCGCCTTCATATTGATATGGGCTCTTACAGAGTACTGGATTTCATTAGAGGTGGGTCATATGTGAGTAGTTGTGCATTAGTGGGAGAAATTATACCTAGGATAGTGGAAGGATGATGATGTTCTTTTGGTTGATTTTGAGAAGGAGTTCTAAGCCAAATTCTATTTATTAACCATGATAGTTGAGAATAGGCAGGAGTTACTCTCCCTCTAGTATGGGATTAAGTGGGAATTGGAGCTGCGAACCATGTTCAATGATATCCTTCATTTTTCTCCAGATCTCTTTCTGAATGGGGAGTTTAATGTGATACTCCTAGAGGATAAAATGTTTTCTTCTATCCAGTATGATGTTACCCCCTTTACGTTGTTGACGTACTTGATGGTCTAGAATAAGGAATAAGTGAGTGAAAAGATGCACACATGAGGAGGTCTATTGAAAGAGGTGATCAAATTTTTTTATTCAGGTTTCAAGGATACCAGTTATAGGTCTCAGGGTCAAGAGACAATGAGGTTTCAACCAGTGGGTATTCGACCTTAACATTTTCCTATACAAAATGTTGGGTCCTTGTTCAATTCATTTGGGCATGGGGATGATGTTTTTATTTTGTGGAGTCCATAGGAATCTTCATAATCTAGGCCCAATAGCAGATTTAGCTCAGTTTGGTAGAGTGGGAAGGTTCCTAACCTACCTAAGAAATAGTTTTCTGGTAGGCTATTTTAGTAGGAGGGACAAATGGACCCAACTATAATAAGGAGGGAGAGACCACGTAGGAGTTGACATCAGGTTGTTCCTTAGGGACCTCTATCTGGGCATGATCTTAGAGCTAGTCATTATTAGAAGGGTATAAGAGTTTTTTATGGTCATTTTAATTACAAAGATGTTATAGTTCTAGCAGGTCTGGAGATCTTTTGAGGTACGATCTGTTTGTTTAATACCCTTCCTTTTGTTTCATTTGATTTAAGATCTTTGAAATCATTTGTTTCACCCACTCTAGCCCATTCTATAGGACAATACATATAAAGGATTCTTGTTCCCATAATGTTAAGAATTATAGTTTTAGGACATACCATCTTGTTTGATGTGTGTCAGTGATGTATAGTAATGATGGGACCACCTTAGTCCTATGGGGATCTTTACATTCTAGAGATGATGCCATACAATGTCATTCTCTACATAGACTATTTGTATTCTGTTCAATCCATTATTGGATGATTTTGTAGAATAGTAGTGTTTTTAGAAGTAGATTGTCATTTTGGGGCCTTCATCAGCGAGTGGAGCTTTCAATTTAAAAATCATTACATGTAACCTATTCTTTTCTAGTTGTCCAAGATATCAGTGTAATCAGTGGATGCTAAGATAGTGGAGGCTCCAACAGGTTTTGGGCAATTCAAGGTTGTCTTTATCGAGGAGTTTGTGTCTCTACACCCTTGACGTGATGTTGAGTGTTGGATAAACATGAATCCTAATGCCTCTATGTTTTTTAGGGATCGTTATCAGATGATACCTTTTGAGATACAAGAGCATGGGATTAAGATTGATGAAATAATGATAAAGGGATATATTTTTCCTTGTGTTTCATCATGGGTTGCTTTTATGTTGTTCTCAATATACGAAGATGGTTGTATGAGGTTGTGTATATATTAATGGATGTTGAATCTTATGATGGTCAAGAATGGTTACCCTCTCCGAAGGATTGATGATTTATCAAACAAATGACTAGATAAATTTGTTTTTCTATGATCAATAATCATTTAGGGTATCACTAGTCGAGGGTGATGGATGGTGAAACCACGAAGACTACATTCAGGTGCATGTATGGGCACATTGAGTACATGGTCAGATTGTTTAGTGTTATGAATGCACTAACCATGTTTATGGGGATTATGAAATACATCATTTCTGAGTTCCTAGACCAGTTCATTATCGTATTCGTCAATGGTATCCTAATCTACTCAAAGTCAAAGGCGGATCATAAGAAGCATCTCAGGGCCATCTTGAAGGTTTTTGAATGCCAGCATCTCTACGGGAAGCTATCCAAGTGAATGTTCTCGGAAACAAGAGGTGCAATTAAATAATAATGTGGTGTACCAAAAGGTTGTAATAATAGACCTGTGGAATGGTGATGTAGGTGTTTCTTAGGCAGCACCCAAAAATGTGGCAAAGGTTTACAATTTTCTCTGTTTGGATAGCTATTACAGGGGATTTGTACCCAATTTCTCTCATGTGGCAGCTTCGTTAATGGCATTGAATAGGAAATATTTGGCCATTGTTTGGGGTGCGTAGTGTATGGAAGCATTCAACTACATGAATGGGATTATGGTCATTGGTCCTATTTTTAGAAAAAGGGGTGTTGTTAAACCTACATTTAGGTGCTTCTTGTCTGGGCTTGGGATGTTTCCTGATGCAACTATGTGGAGTGATATGTTATGGGTCTTGGATTTTGTGTTTCCATGAGTTTTACTATTCCATCCTAACATAGATCTAGAAGAATCTGGGTTTGGTCTAAAGTTGTGGAGAAAATACCTCATTGGGGAGCACATTATGGTCTTCACAGATCAAAAGTGTGTGAGGTATATCTTTTCCAAAAAATATTTGAATGTGGGATAGGAGAGGTGGATGAAGTTTCTTGAGGATTATTTTTTGATATCTCATTCACCTCATGAAAGAGAAAGATTTTGGATGATTCTTTGAGAAGGATGTCATAGAAATAGATTTTTTGGGAATCTACAGATGCTTGGAAGGTGAAGGAGGAGTTTGTCGTCTTTTATTTAGATGTAGGTAAGGATGGAAAGAGATGGTGTTTTTTTAGAGGACAGTATAGTCTTTTGTGATGTCACAGGTGGAGGATTCAAAGTGGGGGTCCTCAAGGGTTAATATGATGGATGATCACGTTGATTGTGGTGATGATCTGGAGGGATGGTTTAAGGATGGATGGAATCAAATGTTGTTTCCTGGGAACGGTTTTTTCTACTGGAAATGCATGAGGGATTCTTTAGTGAGATTAATTTATCTCCTTTAGTGGTACACCTGGGAGTTTCCAAGATGTACTAGGGCTTGATATAGTAGTTCTGGTGGCTTGGAATGAAGTGGTATGTGGTAGTGTTTGTGGTTAAATGCTTGCTTTTCCTGCATTTGAAGGGTGATCTCCATATCCCCAGTGGTCTGTTGTTGCCCTTTTATATCCCCGAGTGGAAGCGGGATGACATCTTGATGCGTCTAATCATTGGTTTAACCAAGGAATTGGGATGCTATGATGCTATCTAGGTAGTAGTGGATCGACTATATAAATCGTCTAACTTCTTAGCGATTAAGGAGCTAGGCATAGTGGATGCCTTGGAAGAATGATATATAGATTAGGTAGTGTGGAGATATGGAGTAATGAGATACATCGTCCCAGATAAGGATACCCCTTTTACCTCACAAGTCTAGAGGTTATTACAACATGATTTTGGCACTCAGTTACACCTCAATGCTACTTTCCACCCTTAGATAGATTGCAGACAGAATGGACTTTACAGACACTTGAAGACAAGCTACAAGAATTCCTCTTAGACATTAGGGCTCTTGGTTATAACACTTATCATTGGTATAGTTTTCGTTAAATAATAACAATCACACATCCATTGGAATGGATCTATTTGAGGTGTTTTATGTGATACCATGTTGTTCACCGCTGTTCTAGACAGAGGTTGGAGAGAAAGCTGTTCATGGCCCAGAAGTATTATAGAACACGACCAAGAAGGTTCAACTTGTTCAGAAATGGATGAACATATTAAATGACTGGAAAAGTTCATAAGCCAATCATAGGATAAGAACTTTGGATTTTGAGATTTGGGACCATGTGTTCCTGAATGTTTCCCCTCGTTGTTGGTAGTGATGATTTTGCAGAGGGAGTAAGCTTTCTCCAAGGTTCATCATACTATTCGAGGTGTTTGGATGCGTTGGAAAAGTAGAATACTAGTTGTAATTTTACCATATTTGGAGATGATCCATGAAGTATTTCACATATCTCATCTTTTCTGGTGTCTTCACAATTACACACATTCGTTCAACGTGGTGGGATTGGATTTTTATGATTAAGCGACATATGTGGAGTGGTCGATAGAGATCCAAGAACGTCGATAGAAGGTGCTACGTGGATGAACAAATCCTTTGTTTTTTGTGTTGTGGAAGAAATTTGTCATGGATGAGAGTAATTTGGAGTGAGAAATGCAAATGTGTGCTTAGTACTCATTGTTTTAATGAGTTTTCTCTTGTTCTAATTTTCATTATGATGTAATCCTTGAACCATGTTTGTTATAAGATGAGTTGTTTATTTGTTCACTAATTTTTGATAATGTACAAACACATGAAAACTAGAAAACCTATCTTTAAATAAATAACATATAATTGAGATACTATTAAACCAATATGGGCGAGTCAGTGGCAACAATAGAGGATAATATCTTCACATGTAGGAAGGAATTCCATGATCCATGTGTTCATATAGTGTGGTTTTTATGCTTCTATGGTGTGTCCACTAGTAATACGATTTTGAAAATATCGGAGGAGGTGTTCTTCAAATATGTGGTTACACTATTGATTTAGTAAAAATATAGTGGCTTATATTGAACATTAATGGGTTGGGTGGTTATCGGGTTTTCCAATGCAGCGGGCTCTTTCAGAGGCATCTCACCTGGTGGTTGTTCGGAACCCTCTATCTTCAAGTGTTGGTTTCAAATTCTCGATGGTGGGAATGTTTTGAAAGGTATCTGATGTAATCGACCAGACCTATTCGGTCAAAATAATTTTTAAAAACCAATTCTTGAGGTGTTATTGAGGTATCATTGACTCGCTGAGCGGTATATCACCGAAAAGTGACTCACCGAATAGGGACTCACCAAAAGGTGACTCTCCAAATAGCGACTCACCAAATAGTGAATTGCCAAGTGGTGCCTCTCATTCATTATATAATCAAAGGTAGATCACACTATTGACTCATCCAATGGCGACTCACCCAATGGTTCATCAGCCACAAGGTAATCACAACGGTGACTCACCCAATGGTGAGTCATTTGCAACATTTTTTTAAACATCAAAAATTTCTCCAGTTTCCCATTTTGTGGAAGTTTATCTCCATTAGAATTTTATTATACAAAAAATGATTTATATAGGATATTGAAATGGTTTGAGGCAATTTTAGGGGTTATGGATCACATATTTAATTTCTTAGTAGTCTGGAAGGCGTCTAAACAGTCGAACCACATTATCTTGGTCAAGATCCTGTTTTAATGGCTTCTAAAAAATATTTATTCTTTTGATATATGATCTATCCTTTCAAAATTTTAGAACTGCTGTTCCTAGTGCATTTTCCCTTGGTGTGACAAGATTCTATCTTCTATGAGGAGTCAGGCGTTTTACCTGTGACGTTGTATCATGTTTCCTTGGAGTCTTCTTCCCACTGCATGTGTACACCCTGTTTCGGTGTAACAAGGACGTCATAATCATCTGTTCTTATAGGTAGGGACACAATAATATCTATTTTATATATGTATAATTTTGACTATTCTTATTAATGACTCTCTAGTGAAGATATCATAATTCGACATAAATAAATATAATTGAATATGTTTAATATCAACATACTGGGGATGAGAAAAAGTAATGAATGCATATGTTTTATTATTTTGTTTTTTATATTGTGTTTTATGTTGCCTAATAACCCAATAAAAATAATATTCATTGGTGTCCTTTTTTGTGAAACTTTGGAGGATTCTGATGTCTAGTTCTTGATCATTTATTGAACGGGTGTATATATGAAATTTATTAACCACGTATATTCGGTTAAATAAACGGTTTCCCTAAGATCGAACTTATTCTATGATCACCCATGAATTTAAATATTGGAAATTAACAACTTGAGCCTCATTAAATCTGGTTGTTGTGCCTTATATGGTTTCTTGGTCCTTTTATTGAAGGCACCACTTTGTCTCGGACGGTTTGGGCGGTGTAATGGAATTGCAGATTGAGAGATTGATTGATTTTTGAATAGATGAGAATTTTGGTGTAGTGGGACTATAACCATATCATTTTTTGTTTCTGTTTCTAGGTCTTGTTTGTTTGTGCAGTGGGGTTGACAATGATTTTGATAAGGGGCATTAATGGGAGTGGCGTTGAGATGGTGGTTGTTGTTTTTGTGGTTGAGATAGTTGATTGGGAGGAATGAATGTGAAGGATGATGGCAATAGTAGTTGAAATGGGTGTCAAGTGGATTGGAAATATGAAGTGGGTTATTTTATATTTTTTATTCTTGTTCTGTGTGTTTTATGTTTTGTGGCTTGTGATGTGCTTAGCATGGTAGTTTCCAAGGTTGGGGTGGAATGAATAAATTAAATTTTTAATAAATAATGGGAACTGGTTAAATGAATTGGTTGTGGTATGGTTGGGTTTGTTATTGCTGTGTGCGGTTGTACATTTAGAGGTAGCTGCAAAGTTGGTAGAATCATAGGGTGGTTGGTTATTTGATTGAGAAACCATATATTGGGAAAGAGTATTTGATACAATATATACATAGCTCAATTTTCCTTGTATTATACATAATCACCCCACCATAGTTGTGAAATATGTGTCCAACACCCCCATTATTATATGAGAGGGTGTCTTTACTAAGAATATCGGTGGGAGGATGGTTAGTTAGACACCCAGTTGCCCTATTCCCTCTTTCAAGTGGTGATAGTGCAAGATTCTTCTAGCATGTTGTGGTTTGTGTAGCCCATGTGTGTGAGGGTGAGTTATTTATTCCAATGAGTTATAAATTTGAGATGAGTGGTGGTTCTTGAGGTATCTTCGTGATGAGATGTGTGGTTCTTTCCCATGTATTTTAGAAATGTAATGTGGTATGTGGTCTTGGTGTTTATATACAGGATGTGGTTGTGTGGCCCAGGTGTGTCCATGCGATATATGATGAACTTAATTTTCTTAGGTTGTGGGACTAGATGTGAGTCCCATGTGTGTGTGGGAAGGTTGTGACAAGTTACCTTCAGAAGAGGTGGGAGAACCAAAACATTAGATGTTAGGAACATTTGAATTATTTTGTGAGTGGGCCTTTGGTGAAGTAATAGTGGCTAGTATACCATCTGTGGGGCTGTTTTTTTAATTGCATTCTCACAGGGGCATTAGTATGCTTCCCCACTTCTGCATGATAGAATTTGGTTCTCATAATATGTCTAATTCTATGCTAACCTAATGATATAAAACTACTTTCAGGTTTCTAGAAGGAATATGGGCACTATTATGGGCATTACTTGCTCAGACATTGGGGCAGTTGTAGTGTCACTGCTTAACATTACTTTTGGGTATTTACTTTGACGATTTTCATTGTATTTGTAAAAATTTGACTATAAAGTTTCATGTGGTATGGATTTTTGCTTTCTTATATATATGTATTGGATTTTTTTTGATGTTGACACATCTTATATCCCAATCTAGGTTACCATAAAATGGGTAATTCCTCTCATTGTGTGAGATTTGTATAAACTTGGTGCTAGTCGCCACCTCGTGGCCTAATCGACGTAGGAATCATGGGTCGTTATCTCTCTTCCTTCACTACCATCTCTAGAGAGATATCTTTGGAAGGAGGGTATCATGAAAATTTCAAAGGCATATTGATACTCCTCTCATATAATAGGATAAATTAATGTTTTTAAATAATTTTAAGCCTTATCACATTAGTTATAACCCTAATTAACTTATTTTACCTTTATCATAGTAACAAAATTTTACTATGATTATTGTTCAAGTTGAAAAAATATAGAAGAGAAATATTTACCAAATTTGGTCCTATCTATTAATAATATATAATATATTTTTTAGTATTCAATGTCTATAAGTGGAAATAATTTAATTAATATAAGAACATTAAATGCAATGAAAAACAGTTGTCACGAAAAATGAATATTTATATATAAAAAGTGTTTTTATAGCAATTAAAACTGTAATATTGATTACAATAAACTTAATAGGATTAATAATAATATAATAGAACTAAATTTTTATATAATTTAATTTTAAAATATATATATATTAAAATGATTGAAACAAATATACAATTTCCCATAAAAATTAATATTTTTCACTATTCACTATAAAATCAACATTTTCATAAAAATCCATAAAATTAACGCTATCCTAATTTCATTTGTTTATTTAAAAAAAATTATTTTATTCAAATCATATTTCTAATCATTATAGATATTAATTATAAAATTTTCCCACAAAAGTAGTAAAAACATTTTTGATGAAAATATATTTTTTTAATTTTATGGTGACATTAAAAAAATGAGCCCTTATTAATTAAGAAAATCAAAAAGTATGATATTTATTTGTTTTTAATAATTTGTCCAATTATATTTATTCCCAAAAATATAATGGTTTTGTGAAAACTATCATATTAAAAAAATATTTATGTAGTATAACCTAGTTTGTTTATACTTGATGTCATGTGTAAAAAATATATTTAAGAATCAAATTTTATTTATATAACTATATATCAAATTTTTTTGTAACATTATAACCCACTGAAGATGAATTTTTACCGTGGAATTCCGTTACTTTTGTAGAAACAATTGACGATATCTCAATTTCATTACATCATCAATTTCCTATGTAACTTCCTCTAATTTACGGCTTCACCACAAAACATTGACAGAATGATAGGTATTTAATCATAAAAAATTATCTATATCATCCCTAATCTCATCAAATTTTTCCTCATAAGGTATATTTTTCTCTAGTGGTATGAAAATTTATTTCAGTATTAGTGAAGGATCAGGTTCATACTACCTTAGAAGAGATTTATGGAATGGAATATGATCTTGAGGGAGATTTGGTGGAAGGTCCAAATGATAAACTACAATAACAATTCAATAAATAATTTCATAGGGATTGATATATATGTGGCTCGACTTTCAATTCTTTATACATCTCATCACCTTCTTACAGGGAGATATTCAACGAAATACCGTTTCACCAACATTAAACTTTTGATCTAACCAGTAATTTTTCAGAAGAAATTTTATATCTAATTTGATCTACCATTATATTTTTCTAATTTTATTTAACTTTTTTATAATCACATAAACTTGATAAAGTCCAAAAGGATTTTTTATCCAAATATATCCTAGTACATTTGAGTTTTACACTTATATCCATCACGGGATTCATAAGGATCCATTTGTTTTCTTATGTAATATCTATTGATGTTGATAAAATTTACTAGAGGAAGGTGTTGATCATAACCATGTCTAAAATCTAGAGAAAACGATATCAAAATATCCTCCAGGGTTTGAATGGTTTTCTTAGACTTACCATCAATCTGAGGATGATAACAACACAAAAACACAACTCTAAATCCAAATCTTTCTCAAGACTTCTCCATAACATTGAGGTAAAACCTGTAAACCTAATAATATTTAATAAAATGTTGTAATCCATACATTATCAACACTTCCTTAATGTAAAATATAACAATCCGATCAAGAGAGAAATATTTTCAATCAACACAAAATTGCATTGACTTCGTAAGGTGATTTTCTACAACGTAAATAGCATTATTCATTTTAGATGATTTGGGGAGTCTAACAATGAAATCCATGGTAATGGTTATAAAATAGACATAGAAATATTTCTATAATCCAAAACATATTAAAACCATAGGAATCGATATAAACACTATTCCACATTCACATTCATGTTTCCCACCTTATATACTCTTTCCATTCTCTATACGTCTTAATACATCTTAGTTGAATAGAGAACAATGAACTGTGAGCTTCGTAAAATAGTTAATTCCTAAATTATGGAATTGAAGGGGCATGAACTAGGTTCTAACTTATCATTCCCTCACTGTCATGTAAAATATAATGAACATATCTAGGATTCTTCTGCAATTCTAAATCTTCCTTTTATACCACTATAATCATCACATTGATAAATCGTTGAACATTTAAATGAGAAATATATGAAATGTCCTCATTTATCAGTATTTAAAGTTCTATATTATTCAGATCCATAAGTATTTGATCACTTTTAGTCTTCATCGTGCCTCAACAAGAATATTCCTTCTAACTCAAAGCATCATCCAAAATTTTCACCTTCTAAAGTGTTAATGTAATAAGAATTAATATTATTTAATCAATTAATAATAAATTCTCAGATACATATTCAACTATTTAAAAGTTAATATATTCTTTAAAATTTTATGATCCATATATATTTCACACCTTTATCTATATAGACGTTATCTTTATATTTTTAAATCAAATATTATAACCTATAACTCAAGATAAAGAGTCCAGTGATTTTTAATGTATTTTCAATTGACGTTAGGCATATTATGTCACCACACCATTCTAAATAATTATATATACCATTCCATTCTTTGATGCATCATAATAGATCACAAAATCTTCTCTACTGTTGGGTAGTGTGACCCCAATGAAACTTACAAAAATCCTCATCAGTTACTCTAAATTTTCATCACATTCATCTATCCATACAATCATAAACCCCTTCTTAGTCTACATGGTTGAAAAATTAGATAGTGATGATAAATATGTCACAAATAATCTATAATATTCATCCAACCCAGGAAAACTATGCATCTCAATCATCATGGTTGGTCTGGTATATTTCTAAATAACATCTATAATTTATGTTTTGATTTAAAAACCCTTACATGAAATTATATTCCCCAAGAATGACTCTTTCTCAAGAAAAAAAATCACACTTGGTAAATTCTTCATACAAAATCTGATTCCTTATGGTATTTAGTAAATTTCTCAAGTGATCTCCATTGTATTCGTATCATTGGATAATATGCTAATATCATCTATATAGACTACCAAAAATAGAATAAGGTAATGTATATGTACTCAATTCTATAAATTCTAATAATTAGTAGGGGGATTAGAAAGTCGCCAATAAATTACAATAAATTAATAATTAACATTCCTCTTACGGATGGTTCTATTGGACATTCCCCCCTTCTAAACATTAAATTCAACATATATTGGGTGACGGTCAATTTTTTAAAAGAATTAATAGCCATATAATTGATCAAACAAATCATTGATACGGGGTGGATGATACTTATTCTTAATACAGATCTTGTATAGTTTATGATAATCAATATAAATCTACATCAGCAAGTATTTATTCTTAGGGAAAAGGCAAACATCACCCCATGGTGTTGCGATAGTCAATAAAAATCAGTTATCGATATTATCCTGCAGATACTTCTTCAATTCGTGAAACTCAGTTAGTTCAAATCTATAATGAGTTATTAAAAAAGGTATAACACCATATATTAATGTTACTAAGAATTCATCATCACAATTCAAGGGATGACACCTTTATTCATCTTAAAAAAATATAAATACTCAACTAAAGTAAGAGTTTCATGGATATTGAGTTTCATCTTAACAATTTTCGACATATACCCTGCATGTATAGAATTAATACCCGCATGATATGTGTAAATTAAATTGGATGTTCTTATTCATCCACTCTATAATAAACAATCATAATTTTAGGTGAAATATGAAATATGAAATGTGAATTCCCCTAAAGTGAAATTTATATGGGATCTATATAAATAAATCTAGTCTACACCTAGAATCATATAAAATTTGACTAGGGGAAGAATTATAATATTTAAATGAAGCATATTCCATTAAAATTCAATAAAAAAGGAATTATATACATGAAATGATTCAAATATACCTTTATGATTTTTCAATGCTAACCTAATGTATAATAATTGAGGAATAAAATTAATACTCCTTGATACATTCTAGGATATAAAATAATTCATATAAAAATTTCAAATAGGGAACTTCAATAATTGAACATACCTTTTACCACCTAAACTTCTTCATTCTATCTAAATCCCCTAATAAAGAAAAATTGTTTTCATCACCCAAAAAATCATTATTAATAGTGATCATTTATATTATCATGAAATTCATTCATTTTTTATCTAAATAATAAATTTTTTTAAAATATATGGATTCTTAGGTTAACCTAGGTTATCCATGCTAATTACCAAATCATGAGGATGAAAACCTATAATGATACTTATCCCTAGGGTTTTCTCCATTGTTTTCTAATACTAATATAAAAATACTGAATGAACCCTACTTTGATATCATCTATTGAGACATAATATTTTTATATAGAAATACTACATATTTAATATGAATATTGAATTCATAACGTCCAGATCCATGCTATTACCACATAGTTTTTGTATCTTTGGATGATAGATACATAAAAATATTATTTATGTACATTATTCATCATCTTTGAAAATGTTCTTCTCGTGTTGTACCCTTATTGACGTACCAAACCTAAAATAATTATTCATGACATTGGAAAATAATAAAAAAGAAATTGTGAGATCAAATTCTCAGTAATGGTAAACATGATAGATATAAATTGATGATCAGATGTAGCATATGATATGAATAATGGTTTGAGATCATATTCATAACTCAGAATCTTCATACCTAATTGATCTGGGATCATAAACATGAGTGATGGAATAAAATGTTATCATCTAAAAGGACATGAGTCATGGGAGTGAGGAATCATCATAAATAAATAATGAACTATATATCCATATTATATGTATAAAAGACATTTTATAAGAGTTTGGAACCAATATAAGTATTATAACCATTTCATATATCTTGGTTTACTAAAAATTCCATAAAATAATAGTGGATCTGAAATCAAAACATGTTTACCATATCATAATAGGTCACATATCATCACCGATTTTCCTTGTTGGACGAGGAACACATAGTATTTCCCATAGTAAAGCAAGCACAATGAGTTGTTTCCAAAAATTGTTTCTTGAGATACAAATATTTAACCCATTCATTGAGGGATTTATAATACAAGGACACACATATGATAATGAAAACAATTCATATATTTTCCAATAGATCGTAAAACCTTAGTCATATCATCATAACATATCCCCTATAAATGAATTGTGTTTCATATTCATGTCATCGTTTCATCATAGCATAACCATGGGAAAATAAACAGATTTCACAAAATTCTCATCATTATAACCATAAACCATTTAGGGAAAGTATAAATTTGATAATACTTAATCATATCCCTAGTAAAGACTAATTAATTTCATTAATGTTGTCATTAATGAAAACTCAATTAAAATATCACCCGAACATTTTTTAGGAAAATTCCCTTTATATTTTGAATATGATCTATAAAATCTAAAAAATTAAAAAAATTTATGGAAAAAATATTAATTGAAAATAACCACAAATTTTTTTAGCGAAACATATATTCATTTAATGGTAATGTTGATGGGAAATTCTCTTTATGCCCTATAAGTTATAAAAATATTCCATTCACATTTTTGGTAAAATTTAATAAGTACAATATTTGGAAAATGAAAAGAAGATTCCTTTTAAATTTCTTAATAAAAAGTAAATCATAGATATGAATTAATTTTAATACTAATTTTATAATAATCAAAATCATTCTTGAAAATATTTTAAAAAAATCTTGGACAGGGGAAAATGTTTTTGAACACATAGAAAAAACATAGTAGGTTTTTTATAAAAATATTCATTCGGTTTATTTAGTACCTAATGTGAATTAAATTAATAGAAAATATATATTACCTACAAATAGGCAAATGAAAATATTATTTAAAAGTATTTATTTGATACGTATAATATAATTTACTTAATTATAATACAATATTAAAAAACATCAAATAAAATAGATTGAGACATAAATCTCATACCACAGGTCTCATCTTTCATCATATGCATTTGAATCACATGTATAATAAATATTTGTTTATTATAAATTTAGTATATAACCATAGTAATATATATATTACAATATATTATTTAAATATTACATATTATCACTGGGTAATTTATTTATTAAAATAATTGTTTTGTGCGATTATTGTTTTGTTATTCATGAATGTTTTAGTTTGGCAGTCATGATCCTTATACATTGACTGTGGTTCCATCTTTCGTATAATGTTAATAATTATATAAATATCAAATATATATATTTAGTATATATTTACGTAGTCAGTTATCCATAAAAGTTAGAGATAAGAAAATTAATTACACCATTCATAGAGATAGTCTGGCATATGTATACGTGAACGTTGTTTTATAAAAAAACAAATTTTGTTTCTTCATGGTGGCGGTAGTTCACATGTATGAATGAGAAAAATTTTAATTTTCCGATGGATTTTATAAAGGATGATAATGGTTATTACATAATCATAATAACAATTTTGTATATTTAAGTTACCTAATTCATTATTTAATAATATATACCATTTACTAAGAGGAGGGATAATAAGAAATAAAATTCAAAACACTCAGTTCAACGTTTTATGACTTCATTAAAAACATAATTTATTTTAATCCATGAGAATTTAAAGCAAAGTATTTTATAAATAATAGAATATCTTGGCAATCGTAAAATAATCTAGTGTGATATTAGGTTGGGTATTGGATGACCTATAAGGATCAAACATTATGAATAATTAAAGAAGAAGTTGTTCCATTTTATAAGTAAGGGGAGGGGAAGTCACGACCCGTCCCCCGAGGCCCATGTCGTGACTTCCCCAAGCCCTCCTTACTTAGGCCAGGGGTTGGAGACTAGCACCAAAGGTGTAATTCCCTAGAAATGGGAAGGAATTTTTTTATAACCGATAAACACACAACCAAGCACATAGCAAGATACGAACTCTAGTAAAATGAATAGTAAACATAGTGATTACAATAAAAAATGGAGCCAGAGTACAAGCCCAACTGGAATTTACAAGGAAAACAGGAAAGTACAAGATGGTGGATAGGTGAAAAGTAGCTCCAGGATCATCCACCACAATTCCTACCTAATGGGTAGGTACAGATCGCCCCCTCAGTACTCCACAACCATCTGTCTCTTCTGCGAACTAACACGCCATATGGTCCACCTCCGAGCACCATCCAGACCTAGTAACATCATCCTTAGTCAGTGATGTCTTTCGTCTGCATCCAAAATAATAAGTTGCGGGCATAGCCCATGCAGGGGTGAGTATAATGAAACTCAGTAGGGACACTGAGACCCTCGAGGTCTCACAAAACCCTCCATGGATAAACCACAAAGTATGAAATCAATAGCTATCCCTACTTAGATATTTTCCCATACATATACCTATGTTATCAAGTAAACCATCTCAATCATTTAGGAACACATAGGATCTGAATCAGATCAAACTACTTATATCTTTAGGTATAGTTGTAGATATGATTATATGTTACTACTAAATCATTTAACTCGGTTAAGAGGCTATGCTGCTAACCTATACAGAATCACTATGAGCTCTCCCACACCAGATTGTTGGAGATGACCAACACAAGATCGCTAAGAGCTAACCCATATAAGATTTATAGGAGATTACCCACACATGATCCGTGGACCTAACCCTCACAGGATCACTAGGAGCTGAAACACACATGATCGCAAGGAGTTGACCCACATAAGATTGCTAAGAGCTGACCCACATAGGATCACTAGGAGCTGACCCACACAGGATCGCTAGGAGCGGAGCCACATAGGATCACAAGGAGCTGACCGAAACTAGATCGCCAAGAGATGACCCACACATGATCTCAAGGAGCTGACCCACATAAGATCGCTTGGACCTGACCCACAAAAGATCTCTAGGAGCTGACCTACACAGAATCGCTAGGTGTTAACCCACACAAAATCACTAAGAGCTGACCCACACTTGATTGCTAGGAGTTGACCCATATAGGATCTCATGGAGCTGACCCCCAGAGGATCGCTAGAAGCTGACCCACACAGGATATCTAGGAGCTGACCCACACATGATCACTAGGAGCTGAACCACACAAGATCCCTCGGAGCTCACCAACACAGAATCACATGGATCTGAACCATATAGGAATGCTAGGACCAAACCCTCACAAGATCTCTTGGACCTTCCCACACAGGATCGCTAGGAGCACTCTTCTCGTCACATCTGTCTACTCGGTTTCCACACTAGGATTTCTCATCTCCGGGAGAGTCTGTTCCCCAGGTCACTGGTTGATTCTTCAACTACCACGATGTTCCACAAAGAAGTACCTCAATGGTTTATAACGTCATAGGGGTCTCAACCCAACATACGGTGTGTCATTTAGACACCTTTTCTATGAGTTTTTAGACTTTTAGTCCTGAGGGATCAATTGGATTTGTGCACGATCCAACCCGACTATTCCCCAACATTATCCAAAACTCCAGTGGGGTAAACAAAAAGGGAACGTCTCAATCCACGATTCCAGTTCCACTGATGGTTCTTCAATCAGATGTTTGGTGCCAATGTTATGGCCAAAAGAATGTAAATGGGTCTTAGTGGGAATGGGTCTAGTCCGACCCGGCCGGACTGTCCCAGCCTGACCCGGCCTGCGCTAACTCAGTTCTGATCACCCAGCTAGACCTACTACGTCTGGCTCAGCCATCTAGCCGGCTCGGCCCGTTGGGTTCACCCCTGCCCGCTGGGCAGCCCAACAAGCATCGAGGGGCCGCGGGTGGCTGCGATGCCGCGGAGTGGGCCGCGAGGGCGTGATACTACAAAGTGGCATGGACAGGGGTTTCCGCGAGGGCGCGAGGCAGCGGGATAGCTTGGACGGGGCGGTTCGGAAGGAAGGGTGGCGGCGGCTTGCGCGGCAGCTCGACCTATATGACATCCGCGGTTTGGACGGTGGATCAGATTCCAGCTCGGCCTGGCGGCCACGAATTGGGTGGTGGCTCGACACGGACGGTGCCTACGGCGCATCTAGAATGGCAGCGATGACTTGGACAGCGGCGGGGGATCGGACGGCGGGGGCGGCTCGGCCCGACGGTGGTGGTTTGGACAGAGGGGGCGAATCGGCCCCGCGACGACGGCGGCTCGGCCCGGACGGCGGTGGAAGCTCGGACAACGACGACGGTTCCAGCTGCGGCTTTGCCATGGATGGTGGTAGTTTCATGGGTGGTGAGGCTGCAGATGGTAGAAACGGCTCGGGTGGCTAGGCCACGGACGACGGGGAGTCGTGTTTTCTCCGGTAACCGGTTTAGCTGGCCTCTTTCCCCATTTGTCATCATGGTGTATTCCACATTCTTCCATCATGAAGAACATAATATGGATGAAATGTAGAGGGGTCGGGCTATGTTTGTTTGGCTTGCACCCTCCGCCTTAGAATGGTAGCAAGCATCTCAACAAAATTAGAAGTCAAGAACCAAAAACACTTGAATATAATTTGAATCATGGTTCAACTCATTTTGGTTGATCCACATTCTCCATGATTTCTAATAACAAGGAAATTAAATGTGAGAATTCACGAATTTAATAATAAACCCCCTACCTTGGACTGTTCGTTGAGATTGGCATGAGAAGGAAGTATGGATGTAGATTCATCATAGATGAAGAGGTCTGACATTGGAGGAAGTCGAAGATATCGACATTCTTTGCACCCGCCAAATTCCTCTAATCATAGTATCATTCATTGGTTCTTTATAGTCGAATGAGTTCTTCATCGATGAGAGCATTATTCATTGGATAAGCGTAATGTTTCTCCAAGAGTTGGGAATCGTGGAACTTTACCAGCACTTTGTCACTTCAGGTAGCCGTCCCAAATCCACCTCCCAAGAAATATATAAATAAGAATGGAGGTAAGTAAGTAACAATCATGGAATTTATAATGGTTCGTTTATTAGGAACCTTCTTAAATTCCAATGATACATTTAGATAGTATTAAAAAAGGGTCAATCCAATTAATTTATGTTGGTGCAATTAATTGGTAGGATTCCAAGGGGCTTCCCCACATTTAATAGGGGTTTGGGAGGTCCCCACCACCATGAATTCACAATAAAAGGTTTTAGTTGGGGTGGTCCCCTCCTCTTTAACAATAGGTGGGAGGTTTTCAACAGATAAAAATGTTAAACATTTTGATTTTTATTTTATTCTTTCATGAAAAACACAATAACTAACTTTCACCCTCAATCAACTGCCTTCAAAGTGAAAGTATCCTTAAGTGAAAATCGTCACTGTGAGTTCAACACAATCCTCAGATTTCAATTTCGAACAGTGGTTCAGAAGTTACAAAAACCATCTTGCACGTTTACTGAACGTACCTGAAAAAAATTTCTGAAATTCATTCCTGGCACTCCGGGCCTTGTAATTACACACTGTCAATTTTTGTGGAATCGTAATGTTCCCATTTATTAAAAACAATACATGGAAATTTCGGGTCTTCACATTCTTCCCACCTCAGGGCATTGTGTCCCCAAAATCCACATCACAAAAACTAGAAAAACAAGTGGAGGTACTGAGAACGAATCTAAGCCTCTCGCACCCATGTTATCTCCTAGAGTTTCCTGTGCTGCAAAAAAACGTGCACCAGAGATATCGACTGCCAATGAAGGACCCGCTCCTATCGATCCTCAATCTCAAATGGAACCTCCGAAAAGGTCACTTCATAATCAATGTTCAGATCACCATGGTCGATGCCGTGAGAAGGTTCGTGCACATATCTCTTCAACTGGGTTACGTGGAAGACTTCATGCACTCGGTGCATCTGAGGTGAAAGATCTATGTGGTAATACACCTCACTAACTCTACTGAGGATGTGAAATGGTCCGATGAATCTCGGAGATAACTTTCCACATCGGCCAAATCTCTACAAACCACGTCGAGGAGAGACTCGTGGAAAGACATGGTCTCTATCCTAAAACTCCAAAGTTCTCCATCTCCTGTCGGCATAAGACTTATGCCTACTCTATACAGTCTTCATCCTCTCCTGGATGATATGCACTTTCTCGGTGGTAGCCCATATCATATCTGGTCCCAATAGTTTTGACTCCCCTGGATCAGTCTAGCACAAAGGTGATATGCACTTTCTCTATGGTAGCTCATACTATCTCAAAAGGTACTATCCCAATGGTGGAGTGATAGCTATTGTTGTATACAAACTCCACAAAAGGCAAGTGATCCTCCTATCTGTGACCAAAGTCATGGATGCAAGCATGCAACATGTTTTCAGGAGTCTGAAAGGTCCACTCAGTCTGTCCATCTATCTGAGGATGGAAGGCGGTGCTCAAACAAAGATGTGTCCCAAAAGACTCCTGCAAACCCTTCCGTAGTCAGGAAGTAAAACATGCATCACGATCGGAGAGAATCTTCAAGGGTACTATATGTATCCTCCCAATCTTCAGCACATAGAGGTGTCTAAAGAAATCTACTGAACCCTGATCTTTGATGAGTAAGAAGTGGGATGACATGGGGTGTCGATCGAAGTTCACCCAAATCAATTAATGTCCCCTATATGTAAATGGAAGTCATATGAATATGTTCATTGATATCCCATCCCACTTCCACTCTTAGACCTCTAAAGGTTGAACCATGCCTGCTAGTACCTGATGCTCCACCTTTACTTTCTAGCATGTGAGGTACTGATAAACGAACTCTTATACTGCTTTCTTTATTCTCAACCACCAGTGCTATAATTGGAGGTCCTGGTACATCTTCAACAGTCTTGGATTTACCACTAGAGGGGATGTGTGGAACACCCTCAACATATCCTCATGAATGGACACTAGTACAATGGTACGTCCTCAAAAGAGGATGACGTGCTCCCCACCTTCAAAAAATCCATCAGGTGTATGCTCTTTGTTTTTATAAGCACGTTGAGCCTCGTAGTCAGCATCCACATGATGCCCCTCCCTGACTCGCTAAAGAAGTAGGGGAGTGACTGTAAGAGAATGAAGGAAAACTATTCCATCTCGATCCACAATGGATATATGAAAAGTGTCAAACTTCTCTGTCGCCTCACCTATCAGGTGTATACCGGTCCACATGTTGAGTTCATCTGCTATAATCTTCCCCTTCCTAAAATTATAGACTATCTCAAATTTATAGTCCTGGAAAAACTCAAGCCAATGCCACTATCTCATGTTTAGGTCATTCAGAGTGAAGATATACCTGAGACTCTTATGATCAGAGTACACTATAAAGTGTCCTCCCTTCAGATTGTGATGCCACATCGTAAAGGTAAAGACCAAAAATGATAACTCTAGGTAATGGTTAGCATATTTCTTCTCACGTTGTCTCATATGTGGAGAAACATATGTGATCACTGGTTTATCTTGAATTAGGACACATTCGAGCCTGGTCCCCGATGTGTCGCAGTTGAATACGTACCCTATGCCCTCCTATGGATGCCTCAAGATTGGGGCACAATTCATCCTCTAACTTGGCTCTGGAAAACATTCTTGGAATCTCTTCCTCCACACGAATGGTTGCCCCTTCTTCATCAACACCCATAGTGGTTCTACAACTCTACAAAAATCTAGCACAAATATTTGGTAGTATCCGACCACACCTAGGAATCTCTGTACCTCCATCACACTCTTGGGTGGCTCTCAAAGAAGTACAACCCCAATCATTGTTGGATCCACTGCAAATCCATACTTCGATATGACATGTCCCTGAAAGTGAACCTCTTGGATCCAAAAATGGAACTTCGAGAGCTTACTATGTAGCTGGTGATCTCGGAGTGTGTCCAGTATCACCTATATATCGAAGGAATCCTCCACCTCAATAGTCGAGTAGGTGAATATGTCATCGATGATGACTACTACAAAGCGATCAGGGTATGGATGAAATATCCTGTTCATGAGTCCCATGAACACTACTAGATCATTGGTTTCACAGAATAGAATAACCAAGAACACATAATGGTTGTACCCATTTCTGAAAGATGTCTTCTGCACATCCTCATCTCGCACTCTGATCTGGTGATAGCCTGATATGTGTTATATATTCGATAACCACCACACTCCCTTCAGGTGATCAATGAGGTCTTCAATCCTTAGAAGTGGGTACTTGTTACTCATGGTCACCTGGTGTAGGTGTTGATAGTCGACACAAAGTCTCAAGCTCCCATCCGCCTTCTCGGCGAATCAAATCGGGGCTGCCCACAAAGAAACACTAGGCCGAATGAATCCCCTCCCCTACAAGTCCTCTAACTATGCCCACAGATCACGAAGGTATGCAAGAGCCATATGATATGCTGGTGTAGATATATGTTCCATCCTAGGTTACAATTCAATGTAAAATTCCACCCCACTACGAATAGGTAGACCCGAAACATCATCCAGGAAAGAATCCACGTACTAGTCCACCACTACAGGATAACATGGACACTCCACATTAACCGCTCCGAGGGTAATGCTAGCCATCTTATGAGTGATCGGCTGCACTCTCTTCTGGGTAAGTCCATCCATTAATACAAAGGCTCCATTATCACTGGTGAAGGTAAAACTAGTCTGATTCGTGCGGACACACCACACTTTGTGCCTCATAAAGTCTATATATGCATGGATTGTAGATAACCAGTTTATACCCAAGATGAAGTTGTAAGGCCTCAACGCTAATACTAGGAGATCTCAGCCGAAGGTCTTGCACCCTAGAGGAAACTCACACTACCGACACTAGTGCGTAATCGTTGAATCTGCTCTAGTAGGAGTCTATAGACTTAAGGATCAAGCCGAAAACTCTATCAAAATCATCAAGATCTGAACTAGGGCAGTGGTAATAAAATAATGAATGGAACCTGTGTCTATAAGAACTGAATCTAAGGTAGAGTAGACATAGATCGTACCTAGTATCATCTCCGGAGTGCCTTTATTGTAGGCCTCAGCTGCCTGGAGTTGAGCTCACCCCTCTCCATGTGCTCCCTGTGGTCGGGGTGGACCTCATGGTGGTGGTGGAGATAACATCTCGAATAGTCCTCCACTACCAGTTCATGACCAGCTCCTCTGTCACATCTACCTACTCCCTACGGACCAACTCAGTTGAACCTATGTCTCTTGTTGGGCAGTCCTTTGACTGTCTGCCGATCATTCATATGGTAGGTCGGATAGTCATGTGCCATGTGACCATGCCCACTGCATGTGTATCCCTGCCCGCTCCTAGTACGACTGGCTCTACCTCCTATGCCCCGCACAACCAATCCTAAATCAAGTGGTCGTCCACCTTTAGGTATGGTCCTCTTGGACCTCTACGACATTTTTCTGCTTCCAGCTGTAGAGGACTCCACTACTTGATGACTTTTGGCCGGTCTTGCTGCTGGTGACTGCTCAGCAGAAAAACACTTCAACAAGAGGGCTTTCTATAACACCCCCACCTGCGTCGGGATGCAGAGTGAGATCATCGAAGCCCTGATCTCTCACCTGAGCCCTTGGTCGAAGGTCCGGGCCCTATAGAATGGGTCCCATACCATATCTGAGGAGTAACATGAGAGGTTAGTGAACCTCACTGAGTATTGGGCCATAGTCATGATGACCTGCTGCAGATTAAACAGTTCTTATATGTGCACAGTTTGAAGAGTCACTAGGAAAAACTCTTCCCGAGATAGGCTCTCGAAGTATTTCTAGAGAAGTGTAACCTCGTCATGAACTTGGAGCATCATTTTCCCCCATCGGCCTGCTGCTTCCTGTATAAGGATGGCAGTAAGGATCACCATGGCAACATATGGTGTCCCAACCAATCGGAAGACTCTCACCACAACCTCCATCCAATCCTCAGCCACTTTTGGGTCCATATCTCCCCTGAACCTGGGTGGCCTCTGGTACTGGAACTAATGCAACGCACTCAAGTAGCATGCACCGTCTGCTGCTAGGGATGGTGGCATCGGTGGACCAATGGGGAAAGGTACCACTAGTGCCTCCACTAGCGCCTCTATTGGAAAGGGGCCCTGCACACATGCCACATTGCTCAGTGGGCTATCAGTGCGTACAACTCTGAAAACCCTAGCTGGTGTCTTCTTGGAGGCATCTTGAAATGAAAAACCTACGCCATAGTCAATAAGTTATACTGGGTGAGCTAACTCAAAGATATCACAAAGAAAACATTTCGAAATACACACACAATCAGTGTTTTTGTGCACCGAGTAGGAAATCAGAAGTCAGGGTCCTAGTGTATGGATACGTCAACCACCACACCAAGACTGAATTCCCTAAACTAATAACCACACTCAATACACATAACACTATTTCCATTAAAAAAAGATCAGAGTCTTATTTTCTACAGTTGAACTGACTCCTCTGATACCAATTTGTCATGACCTGTCACCCGGGACCCATGCCTTGACTACCCCAAGCCTGCCTTCCTTAGGCCAGGGGCATGTGACTAGCACCAAAGGCATAATTCCCTTAAACTAGGAAGGAATTGCCTTTATAACCTGTAAACACAGATACAAGAACAAATCAAGATATGAACTCAAGTAAGCTAAATAGTAAATAGAGTGATTATTGTATGGAAAATGGGCCAGACTACAAGCCCATCTAAAAAGTACAAGGAAATTGGAGAGTAAAAGACAGTTGATAGGTGAAAAGACGATCCTGGATCGCCCACCATGATTCCTACCTGATTGGTAGGTACAGGTCGCCTCCTCAGCACTCCACATCCACCCATCTCCTCTGCGAACCGACACGCCTTATGGTCCACCTCCATGAACCCTCCAGTCTTGGTACCCTCGTCCTCAGTCAGCGTTGTCCATCGTTTGCATCAAAAACAACAGGATGTGGGGATAGCCCATGAAGGGGTGAGTATAATGATACTCAGTAGGGACCCCGAGATCCTCAAGGTCTCACAAAATCCTCCAAGGATAAACCAAAATGTATGAAATCTACATATAACCCTACATAGGTATATGTCCATACATATAACTATGTTATCAAGTAATCCATCTCAATCATGAACGAACCCAATGGTTTTGTCTTAGCTCACACAAGGTATATCATTAGTTATTGTATTATAGATGATTATATGTATCTACTAAATCATCTTACACCGTTAATACGCAATGATGCTAACTTGTATAGAATCACTTTGAGCTGACCCACACAGGATCGCTGGAGCTGACCCACACAGGATCGCTAGGAGGTGACCCACACAGGATCACTGGATATGAAACACATAGGATCTCTATGAGTTGACCAACTCAGGATCACTAGTAGAAGAACCACACTTGATCTCTAGGAGCTGACCCACACAGGATCACATGGAGCTGACCCACACAAGATCTCTAGGAGATGACCTGCACCGGATCCCATGGAGCTGACCCCCACATGATTTATAGGATATGAACACATAGGATCTCTAGTATCTTACTGCATAGGATATCTAGGAGCTCACCCACAAAGGATCTCTAGGAGATGACCCACACAGGATCGCTAGGAGCTGACCCCCTACATGATCGCTAGGAGATGACCCCCACAATATCACTAAGAGATGACCCAAACAGGATCTCATGGAATTGAACCACAAAGGAAACCTAGGATATTATCCACAATGTATCCCTGTGATATGACCCACACAAGATCTCTAGAAGCTAACCCACACAAGATTTCTAGGAGCTTACCCGCACAGGATCGCTTGGAGCACGCTTCTCGTCATAGCCATCTACTTGGTTTCCGCACTACGCTTGCTCATCTCCAAGAGAGATTGTTCCCCAAGCCAATTATTGATTCTACAACTACCATTATTTCCAATTACGATGCAACTCAATGGTTCTCCACATCATAAGAGTCGCAATTCAACAAACAGTGCGTCATTCGGATGCCTTGTATGTGAGTTATTAGCTTTTTAGTCTTGAGGGATCAGTTGGATTCGTGCTTGATCCAACATGACCATTCTCCAACATTATCCAAAAATAATGTGGGATATACCAGAAGGGAATGTCTCTCTCCATGATTTCCAATGCTGCTGACGGTTCTTCAATCAGATGTTTGGTGCCATAGTTATGGCCAAAAGAAAGTAAATGGGTCATAGTGGCCCCGAGTATAGTCCGACCCGGTCAGACTGACCCGACCAAACCTGGCCTGGTCCTACCTAGTTCGGGATGACACAGACGGACCCTCTAGTTCCGTCTCTAATTGTTGGGTGGCCCGACCCAATGGGTTGGGCCGGGGCCGCTGGGTCCGGCTCTGCAGGCCGCGTGTGGCAGTAGAGGGCTATGGGAGGCTGCGAGGCCATGGAGGGTACTGTGAGGGCGCAAGACTACAGATCGGCTGGGCTTGGGGTTTCCACAAAGGCACGAGGCTACGGGGAGGCTCATCCAGGGCGGTTCTGTCGGAAGGGTGGTGGAGGATCGCGTGGTGGCTTGGCCTGGATGGTAGTGGCGGTTCGGACGGCGGCTCGGCCCAGATGGCGGTGGCGGCTCGGATGGGGGCTCGACCCAATGTCAGCGGCTTGGGTGCCAATTCAGCCCAGATGGAGGCAGCGGCTATACCTAGACATCAGTGGTGGAAGATTGGATGGTGACATTGGATCACCCCAACGATGGAATCTCGGATGACAGTGGCGGCTCATGATGCAGATTTGGGTCGGGTGACGACTCGGCCTACACGACGGGGGTGGATCAGCCTAGATGATGGCAGCATCTCGGATAGACGACAACGACTCAGATAGCAGCAAGGTCACGGGCGGTGGTGGAATCTTGGGTGGCGCGGTCGTGGACGGCGGGGCATCGTGCCTTTGCTGGTGGCCGATTTAGCCGTCCTCTCTCTTCTTTCGTCGTCGTGGTGTAAGCCAAATTCTTTCATCGCAAAGAACACAATAAGGAAAAATGTTGGAGGGGTCAGGCCATTTTTGTTAGGCCCTCACCCTCTGCGTTAGAGCAGTGGCAAGCGGCTCAACAATATTATGAGTCTAGAATGACAAACTCTTCAATTTAATACGAATCATGGATCAACTCGTTTTTGTTGATCCATGTTCACCATTCTTTCCAATAATGAGGAAATTATATGAAATAATTAATGAATTTAATAATAACACCCTACCTTGGATTTTTCATTGACGTTGGTGTGAGATGGAAGTACGAACATAGATTCTTTATAGAAGAAGATGTCCCATGTTGATAGAAGTCGAAGATATTAGCTTTCGTCATGGATACTACATGGCTCCGATCTCGGGCTCATTCATTGGTCCCTCATAGTCAAAGGCATTCTCGTTGGCAAAATAATTCTTCATTTGAGAAGCGTAATGTTTCTCCATGTGTTGGGCATCACGACAGTTTACCATCGCTTTTTATCATGGTGATGCTATCCCAAATCCTCCTCAAAGCTCCATATAAATAGGATAGGGGGCACCATACTCATGATGAGATTGAGGTGGGTAAGCTCGTGGGTCAAGGTGAATAATGACGGTTTTTCTGAATCATGATTTTTGAAATTTGAATGTTGGAAATTTTGAATTTTGAATGTGTCGTGGGTGGTTCATGTGGATGTGGTGTAGGTGGGAACAGGTTTGTATGCTTTTCACTTTTCCAAAAAGTGGCTATTTGAAAAATACAAAAAAAACTACTGGGGGGAAGGTAAGTAATGATCATGAAATTTGTGATAATTCATTTATTATGAACCTTCCTAAATTCCAATGACACGGTTACTTGGTATTTAAAAATGGTCAAGCTAATTAATTTATATTGGCACAATTAATTGGGATAATTCCAAGGGGTTTCCTCACATTTAAGAGGGGATCGGGTGGTCCCCACCACCATGAATTCACAAAACCGGGGTTTAGTTCAGGTGGTCCCCACCGCTTTAAGAACCAGAGGGAGGTTCCGACAAAAAAAATTTAAGCATTTTTATTTTTATTTAATTCTTTCATGAAAATCACAAAAACTAACTTTCACCCTCGACCAACTGTCATCATGTTTAAGGTCTCTTTAAGAAAAAATCGGGGCTGCAAGTTCAAGGATGTCTTCATATTTCAATTCCAAGCACCAGTTCGAAAGTTACAAAAGCATGCATGCACGTTTACTCAACGTACCAAAAAAATGTTCAAAAAATCATTCCAGGCACTCTGGGCCTCGAAATCCCAAGCCTTCATTTTTTGCAGACATGTTAACTTCCTATTTACTTAAAAGAAATTACATGTAAATTTTGAGACTTTATAGCGGACCTCTCTAAATTAAAAAAATTATTTAATTATATTTCATGTGAAATCAATCAAAATTGATATATGTGGAATATTTATTCAGTATCTGCCAAAATATTATTACACAAAAATATTTTGAAGTATTTAGTTTATTTCTTAATATCCCGGTTTTAACACCCCATTAACCCTTCTGAAAATTACAAAATATCAATATCATCAAGTATTTACAGTTATGTAATATTACTATAAAAATAATATTACTCATAAAGGTACAATGATTTTAATTTTCAACCATATACAATTTAATTTTTCTAATATAGGATTTTACTAATTTTCAACCATTTAATAATATATTATTTACTATAAAATATCATTAATGTCAATTTTGGGACTATTCATTTAATTTGAATTTGAAAACAATAAGAAAAAAGGTATTTGATCCTAAAACATTAAAAAAACAAATATTTTATGTTTAGCTATAAAAATTCATGTAATGAAATAGTTCATCCAAATTTTATTTCATTTAATGTTTTGAAAAATATTAATTTAATTTTTCTATTAATTTAATAAATACGTTTCCAATATTGCCTAAAAATTTAAGGTATTTATCTAGTCATAAAAATTTAAAATAAATTAAATTAATAAAAAATTATTAATATTTTAAATTATCCCTTAAAACCAAAATTTACCACATTTTATTCTTCTAAAAATATTTATATATATTTAAGTGAAGAGTGCGACCAACTATATTTATTCTTTTAATAAATTAATATATTGGTCATTAACAAATAAAAATCTATCTAAGTGGCCATATATTTAAGGATCAGAAGGAAATGGATGATATAAACTCATAAAATAGGATAAATATACGTTATTAAGTCAATTTGAAGCCATATGACATTAGTTTTTACACTAATTAACTCATTTTACTTTTACCATGGTAATAGAATTTTAATATTGTTAGCATTAATATTTTATAAAAAATAAAAGTGAAATATTTAGCAAATTTAAACATCCATATTGAAAACCTAGAAATCCATTTTCTAATTTAATTAATATAAGTGTTATAAATTAATTTAGTATAAAAACACAAAACTCAATGAAAAAAGTTTTTCACACAAATGCCTTTCTAAGTATAAAATATTTTTATACCAAATTCAAATATAAAGTTTATTTGAAATAACATAATTGTCTTACTATAATAGTAATAGGACTAAATTTACTTTGAAAATATTTTTAAATAAAAAATATCTTAAAAAATGTTGCAAACAAAAAAATTGTTTTCAATAAAAATCAATTTTTTCCCAATATTCACTAGAAAATCAATCATTAAATAAAAATACTGAAAATTGACAGTCAGATAATTTTAATACTTTGATTCAAAAATTAATACCTTTTATATAAAATAAATTTCAACTTGTCTAAAAAATTAATTATAATATTCAGTCACAAAAATCAACAAAATCTAATTGAGAAGAAAAAATAATTTATGAAGAATAAACCACCCTTACTAAAAATTGAGTTATTATTAATTAATAAATTTTTATACAGTATGAAAATTATATATATAATAATGTTTTTAATACATTTCATACCCACTAATCCAATGGATTGGTGTGTAATATTACATCAAATAGTAACATTTCCATAGTATAATGGGTTTTGTTTGAATTCGAAGTTTCTTGTAATAAATGCTATCAAATAAAAAAATTATTATGTATTCCAAGATATCAGTGTGCTATTGGAGTACTATATATTTATATTAATTATTTATCCTCTTTATCACCTGATGTTTATGAGATTTTTCTTCTACCGACTTAATGTAAACATCCTGCATATCTTTATCTTATTACTTTCTCTATTCATCTTCAACAATTTCTCTATGTCCTATTTTATAGAATGTGATTAAATTTCATCAAATCATGGTGAGATAATTCCTTGATAATAAGTGTTTTTTATTCAATATAATTTGTTTCATTAATGTCCTATCACACATTTTTTAAAAATATTTTTATTTTTGGTAGATGTGGATATATTTATTTTTATAATATCATGATCTGTGAAAAAAATGGAAGATGTTATATCAAAATTTATTACATATTTTAGTTAGCATGATATTTTTTTTTAATTTTTTGAGTTATTTACCTTAATGATATTTGGGTTTAGTTTTTTATATTTATAAATATTTTCTAATTAAAATTCAATTGTCATGGAGTTTGATTTGATTATTTTTAGGTAATCATTGATGGTTATTGGATTATGTAGAGTTAGATATTGAATACATACTATTAGTGGCCTAAACCCCAGTGTTATGTATTTGTATTGTGATTAGGTAATTGCACGTACATTTTTTCTGAATCAATAATATGTATTTAACAATATTTTGAAATTTTAGATGGGTGGTTATCATTAAAATTTTGATATATGAATCCAATGGTGTTATATAATTTTTTCTGTATATTTATAATGGTTTCTGGTTTATCTGATATTAATTTAATTTTTGATCCATTGTTATGTGTATTTTAATTTTAATTTGCCTTATCATTAATGTTCATTTCATAATTCTTATATAATATAATATATTTATTATTAATGCTATTGTTAAATAAATATTGTCAAAAAAGTTTATTGTTTATGTTTTATTTATTTTCATTCACATCCTAGCAGGTTATTCTACATAATGTAGACGTTCGGAAATATTTTCCTCAATATGGATAAAAATTTTACATCTTTTTTTTGATTATATTTTATATAATGAAGATTAATAATGTTTCAATATTTCAGTTACTATTTTAATTGAACTTGAGTAGTGTCTCTTTCTACCTTTTTCATTAATATGTATTCATTATATAGGTTAATGCATTGATATGATTTATAAAATTTTGTTTGGATTTAAAGGTATTAAAGGGTTGTTGTTTGGAACATGTTTTGGTTAACCAATGTAGTTTTAATTTTATATAGTAACAAAAATGTGAATCTGACTTTTTATTATTTTAAATAAATCAATTTAATGTTTACTCATACCCATAATATATCTTACCTTGTATATGCTTGATCCCCTGAGTTTTTTTTTTATTTTTTACTAAATTAATCACTTGTTGTCACTATAAACTAAATGTAATAAATTTCAATAAAAATGTAACCTTTTTTAGATGTTTTCATTGTGCATGGGGAACAACGTGGTTGGACTAAGTGGGAATAATTATTTTTTTAATCAATTTTTTTTAAACCTTAACTTATTTTCATCTTTACTTAAAATGTATATTTACAAAAAATAATTTCCAATTATGATATAAGTTTTGACATTGCATTATATTTTGTGTTATTTAGCCAAATATTAATATCCTAATTATTTATTCATAGGGATCTATATTTTTTTTGAGTATAAATTAACCCCTATCTTAGTTTTGCTAAAAGTATTCATTGTAATCCTAAGTGAAAATTTTATTTCAATAGATATTGTTCAAAAAATGATTGTTAAATGGTAACAATTTTGTTATATCCTATATTTTTATAACTAGTATGATCTAGTTAATACTTATTCTATTATTTATGATTTCTTTCTTATATACGTAATTTTTTATTGTTTTCATTTTTTCAATTCCATTAGTTTTGGTTTATTTACTACTAGTAGTTTGAACATTTAAGAATTTTATGATTATTTATTAGTTCACATTTAATGTTTTTTAAATATATTTACAATATTAATTTACTGTATTCATTTAATGGGTTATTTGTGGTTTAAACTCTTTTTTTAATCCTAATCATATTGATCATGTTGAAGAGTTTTATATATGTCTTAGGATAATTTTGATATGATTGGATGCTTCCAGTTATCTATTTTACTATTTATTACATGGTTAAATTTTTCCTTTCTATATATTCATATGTGGGACATTTACATTATTATATATTATTAATGATAATTTTGTAGGCCAAATTGATAAATTCATGAATTATTATGATAGGTTTAATTGTTTATTTGATAATTAATTTTTAAAAATTTCATTTGCAAAATTCAATATATCAGGTAAGTCTAGTGAAGAGTAAATTTCTAGGTAATTAATCAACTATGGCTTGACATTACCAATCTAGAAATGTATTTTTCTATTGCTAGTGTGGTCTAGTTTAATATTTTTTAGATAGTTTCATTTTAGGTTTTTTCTATTCAATAATTATTATCATTTTGATAGCCAACATACATCAAAAGAATTTATATGGGGATCCATGACTATCTCTTTATAATCATAATGGTTATAAACCGAAAAAATGATAGAGTTGTTATTTGCTTAGTTATAATATAAAAATAATAAATATATGTAACAGACTTAGTAATAATGTTATGTAATTTTTTCTTTATAATGGTTAAATATGGGATTCGTAAGTGTTGAAGGGTTTATAATAGATTACATTTTGATATTGGAATTTTTAGCTGCATTATGGGAAAGAACACATCATAGTTTAGGTTGTTTTGTTCCTAGAGAATTCTTGTGTGAAATGAGTGTGCCCAAAACACCTATGGTAGAGTTTGGACTCATGTGTGTAACATTTGAAGTCATCCAATAGAACATGGATAGAGAGGCCACACCACACTATGGGGGATGTTTTGTTCATTTCAAAATAGGAATTTTTTTATACAGCATCATTAAGGGTCGTCATATTGGGTCGCCTTGTCTTGGTGTGATCGAGGCCACCACTATAATTGTGGGAATCATCACACCTTGGTGATATTTTTTTATATAAATGAAAGGGATGATTCGACCACTAATATTTCTGGGGTAGTTACAAATATTTATGAAGATGCATGTGTTCATCATTAAATGATTTTATTGATTTTTTCATGGTTTTCCCTATTTTTCCTCTATTATTTTTCCATTTTTAGGGTTATATTTCTAGTTGACTCTACATTGACATTTGGTTCATCCGTTTATAATTCAAGTTACTAACAATGATATCCTCATTCTTTTAAACCTATAATGTTTTGAACTTAGTGAAATATTAAACCGTGGGAGATAGATTTGGGTTCTTCTTTAATCTATGTGTGGTAATAATTGTGTATTTTCTCTTTATACTATAGATCCTTCTTCTTTAAAACCCACATATCCCTTTAAATTATTATATATTTATAATATATTAATGTAATAAGATCCTTTCCATTTAGATCCATTTTGTAATGTTATTTATATTTTATCAATTGAATGACTGTTCATGTGAAACTTTTGATTCACGTGTTTGATAGTGATCACATTTTTCTGTGTGTGTATGGATTTTGATACTCATACTTGATATTCTAGGTTGTGAATATATGTGTTATTCATTACACATAGAAGATTTTGTTTGTAGAAAATGACATGTGGACCATCATCTCTTGGTTATAAGTTATAGGGAAATCATGTGCGACATACGATAATGGAGATAATATACCAAGACAATGGGAATAGGTGTTATAAAATTGAGGCCTGACCCATGGTAGTGGAGAAATATGATGGCCTGGTGTCCTAAACTAAGGTAGAGATGGGGTATGATTTCCTAGTAGCCTGACTTATAATAATGATGGGTCTTTACATCCTTATGGTCTAACCTGAGTATTGTGGGATATGTGATACATCTATATTTATTATTTCCATTTGACTGACTTTGTTCATGAATTTCATTATGAACTTCCTTCATGTTGGGATCTAGAAAAAATATGGTTGGGTTTACAATGGATTTTCTAGCTCATGAATTCTCTACATATGATTGGTTAATTCTTTATTGAACATTTTTTTATTTCATGAAATACACATCTTATTAATGTAATGTTATGTAAGGTTCCAATTGGTGATTTTATATTGGGATTATACTCACACCCTGCATGTATATCTCAATGGATGTGCATGCTACATGATCCCAAAACTAGGAACGGGAAATATTATAGTGATAGGGAAACATAGAGATGGAGCATTTTGTTCATAGAAGGTATCATGAATGTCTTGACCCGTCCCCCAGTGCCCAGGCCATGACTACCCCAAACCCGCCTTCCATAGGCAAGGGGCTAACGACTAGCACCAATTGCATAAATCCCTAAAACTGGGAATGCATTTCCTTAATAATCAATAAACACACACAATCAGAGTACAAATTGGAAGCAAACACTAAATAAAAACTATATACAAATGGAGTGCTGAAAAAGTAATATTGGCAGGAAATACATGCCCAAAATGAAAGTACAAGTACAAATGAAAATAATGTACAACTAAATAAAATTAAAGCAACCTCAAGGTCATCCTCCGGGGTTCCTACCTGAATGGTAGGTACAAATGGCCTCCTTATCCCTCCATGTCTGTCAGTCTCCTCCGTGCACCGACACATTGTAAGGTCCACCTCTAGGTACCGTCCAGTCCTGCTACTCAGCCTTAGTCAGCGATGTCCGTCATCTGCATCCAACACAACAAGGTCCGGGCATATCCCATGTAGTGGTGAGTATAACAATACTCAGTAGGGTCCTCAAGACCCTCAATGTCTCACAAAATCTAGCAAGGATAAACCACAAAGTATGAAATTAACTGATAACCCCACTTTGGTATATGCCAATACATATACATAGTTATCAAGTAATCCATCTCAATCACAAGGAAACACAAGAGTTATTAACTCAGATCACACAGGTATACATATTTTTTAGAGAGATAGAGATGATCAGATATAGCCATTGAATCATCAGAGTTGTCAGACCAACACATGATTTAGGGCCAGCTATTTTATCGGACCAACACATGATCCAGGAACAGAAGTCAGAACTGTTTGACCAACACATGATCCAGGAACAGTCATCAGAGATGTCAGACCAAAACATGATCTAGGAATAGATATTCTATAAGACCAAAACACTGTCCATGAACATAAGTCAGAACTGTTGGACCAACACATGATCCAGGAATAGTATTCAGAACTATCGGACCAACACATGATCCTAGAACAGTCGTCAGTGCACAGCGAGCCACAGGGTTTCCACAAAGCATGCTTGATTCTAAGAAGGTCATCTCCTCAAGCCAAGTGTTGACATGCCAACTTCCACCAAGTCTCATGAAGAAGTATCTCAAAGGTCTTTCTCGTCATAGAGCTCTCAACGTAATAGACGGCGTGTCAATCGGACGCCCGGTCTGTGAGTTATTAGCATTTCCGTTCCGAGGGCCTAGTTAGATTTATGTTTGATCAAACCCGACTGTACCCCAACGATTTCCAAAACTCGAGTTGGGTATACCAAAATAACTACCTTTCTCCAAGATTTCCATCGTCGCAGACGGTTCATCAATCGGACACCAGAACCCATGTTGTGGGAGAAAAGGTGAAATTGGGTCGAACGGGTATGGGTCTGGTCCGACCCAACCCGGGACCAGACTGGGGTCCGACCCGGTCTCCGGGTATGAACCGGTCCACAGGCCGCACCCATCCCATGGGTCCGACCTGGCCTGTGGGGGTGTCCTGGGCCACGGGGGTGGCCTGGCCCGTGATGGTGGTCCGACCCTTGCTGGCAGCCCAGCCAGCTCTAGGTCTGGCCTGCGCTGGGTTCGGCCCGTTGACCTGTCAGCCCGGCGGCCCATAGGGTTCCACCATAGCCGCATATAGGTGGAGGCCACACCACCTATTTCCCGAACGACTTACCCATTCGAGCAGGTGGAAGTGGCGCCAGGCTAGCGCCAGTGTGTCACGCGGGACCCAGCGGGGTCACATTGTTTTGGGCAGGTCGAGTGGCCAGCGGACTCCCCGCGCAGTGCCAGTTGCGATGATCCTCTTCTTGTGACCCGACTACTTGTGTTTCCAGTCCTCTTCACGGTCGGGCTCGGGCCAGCCATTTCTGCACCGTCGTGGCCTGGGGACGCGACCCTCCTTCGATCCACCATGCGGCCCCAGTTTCTTCGTGCCTTCCTGGTCGACCCAGTGGCTTGAGCCAGTTGTTTCTTTCGCGGCCGGCCATGCATCAGCTGCTGATAAATCGTCGTAGCCAAGGGGCTTGAAATCTCCCCCAGTGATGCGGTTGCACCTCCCCTGCCCCACGTTGACGCATGTCGGTTTGATCTTCTGGTGTTCTTTCTCCAGGTCACCAAATGAGCTCCGGTGGCCTGATTCTCGTTCTAGAAGATGTCATGCTCCCCTGAAGTCATTTCCTTCGATCCAAAATCATTGTTGATTAGAGTCATACATTCTGGTCTCAGGCCGCGATTAGCATCAAAATCCACAAAGAATGCAGAGGGGTCGGGCCATGTTTTTTCGGCTCACGCCCTCCGCGTTAGGGTGATATCAACCAGCCTCGAATTCTACACCATGATAGAAAATGAAGAACATGTAACAAATAAAAATATTGAAACCCTATCTCAGATTCTCTAATTTCTGGAATGAAGAAGAAGAAGTTGAGGATGATGTTTTCGTCATTCTACAAGGATGGTGCTTCCTCCCATGTTCCAATTAGAGATCAAAGGAGAATTTGTTCGTCATTGGCAGAAGAAGTCCTTCGTTGGGAGGAGTTTACTTTGTTGGAGAGAACAAGTTTCTCCCAAATTCTCCACTTTTCCCATGCTCCAAAAAAATTTCCAAGAAAATAATTATATCAAAAAAAATATATATTTTGTCTATTATTTTAGAATGTTGGATTTAAAATTCAATAGAGAGAATTAATTAATTAACTCAGCTCCCCTAATTAATGCTTGAGAGGTGGCACAAATTAAATTAAAGGGGAGTTGGCTCCATTAAGGTGGTGATGTTCAAGGGGTTTCTCCCCATTTAATGTGGAGTTGAGGAGGTTTTACCCTCCTCCATTAATTGGGGTCAAGCCTCGGGTGGTCCCCACGTCATAACCTCTCACGAGAGGTTATGATCAAGAGGGCCCTACCACCACAACAAACCAAGGGAGGTTAAGGTGTGGTCATCCCACCTTTAACTCCCATGAGGAGGCTTTAACCACCCAACCTCCACATGGAGGTTAAACATGAAATAAATTGAGATTAATTTATTTTATTACTTCGCACGAATACCCAAAAACTAACTTCTGTCCTGAACTCACTACCATCGAAGTGAAAGTCTTCTTAAGCGAATATTGGCGCTGCGAGTTCAACGGTGCTCTTGGATTTCAATTCCTAGCACCGGTTCAAAATTTATAACAACCCGCTCAAGTGTTTACTAGATGTATACGAATAAAGCATTAGATATTGATTCCAGGCACACTGGGCCCCGTAATCAAGCGCTGTCAGTTTTCACAGACTCATAAAATTCCAATGCATTGAAGAAAAAAATTCCAAATAATCACTTCTCAGTCCGAATTTATCCCTTCCGCTGCAAGTACTATAGTTGTACCCTTAGCTCGTGAGGCTCAGTAGGAGCCATCCAATATGCTGGTGTAGATATTGGTGTCGTCCTGGGGTACATTTCAAGTATAAGTCCTCTTCTCTGTGAGGAGTTAGCCCTGGATCATTGTTAGGGAAAATATCTACGCACTGGTCCGCTACTTCAAGATAGCATGGACTCTCTGGATCAAATTTTCTGAGGATAAGACACGCCAACTAATGAGTAATCGGATGCACCCTCCTCTGCGTAATTCCATCATGTGCTGAAAAGGCTCCCTTCTCACTAGTGAAGGTGAACCTTGTCCCATCCGTGATGACACACCACAATTTGTGCCTAATATAGTTGATCTGAGAAAGGGATCTAGATAACCAGTCCATACCAAAGATGACGTTGTAAGGCCTCTGCCTCTGCCTGGGAGGTCCCTCATTGGTCTTCTGATCATTAGTACAGTGGGCTGGACAGTCCGGAGCCATGTGTCCATGCCCGCTGCAGGAGTAACATTTCCCACTCCTGGCATGAATGGCTCTGTCTTGTGTGCCCCACACAACTGAACCTGTGTCATGAGGTTGTCCTCTGGATGGTCTGGTCCAATTGGACCTCTGTGACATATGTCTACTGCCACCTGCAGAAGACTCTGATGTATGTCGGCTAGTTGTGGGTGTCGCTACTGGTGACTGCTCATCAAGGAAACACTCCACTATGAGTGTTCTCTATAACACCCCTGCCTGTGTTGGGATGCTGAGGGAGATCATCGATGCTCTGTTATCTCACCTGAGCCCCTGCTCAAAGGCCTGGGCACTGAATAATGGGTCCCGCACCATATCTGTGGAGTAGCGCGAAAGGTCGGGGAACCTCACTGAGTATTGTTCCACCGTCATGCTACCGTAATGTAGATGCAGTAACTTCTGTATCTGTACCGCACGTATGGTGGCAGGGAAAAACTCCGCCCGAAATAGGCTCTCGAAGTCTAGATGGATTAGTGTCACATTGTCATTCACCTAGATCCTCAAGATCCACCATCAATCTATTGCGTTCTGAAGAAGACACGCGACAAGGATCACTATAAGATCAACTAGTGTCCCTAATAGTCTAATGACTCTCACCACAACCTCCATCCTATCCTTAGCTGCCTGCAAGTCCATCTCGCCCATAAACCTAGGCAGCTTCTGTTGCTGGAAATCATGCGATGTGCATAGGAGGCGTACACTCTCTGCTGCTGGGGCTAGTGGCATCAGTGACCCAACGAGTAGTGGTACCGTTGGTGCCTCCACTGTGACAGGGCCCTACACCGAGGCCTCGTTTCTTAATGGGCTATCCGTACGCACAACTCTCGGAACCCAAGCTGTTTGTCTACATGGAGGAATCCTAAAAATAATAAGGTGTGCCACATCCAATAAGTTATACCTAGTGTGTTGATTCAAGATATCAAAAAGAATTCTTTTGAATGGACACATGCAATCAGTGTTTTTGTGCACTGAGTGGGAAATTAGAAGTCAGGGTCCTGGTGTATGGATACATCAGCTGGCACACCATCACTGGACTCCCTAAACTGAAAACCACACTCAATACCCTTAAAACTATTTCTTCATATAAACGAATGTTCAGAGTCCTATGTTATGTGGTAGAACCGACTCCTCCGATACCAATTTGTCACGACCTGTCCCATGGGGCCCGTGCTGTGACAACCCCATGCCCACCTTCCATAGGCCAGGGGCTAGTGACTAGATCCAAAGGGGTAAATCCCTGAAACTGGGAAGGCATTGCCGTAATAATCAGTAAACACACACATTCAGGGTAAAAATAGAAGCAAACACTACTTAAAACTCTATAAAAATGTAGTGCTGAAAAGGTAAAGGGGGTCAGAAATACAAGCCCAATAAGAAAGTACAAGTACAACTAAAAATTAAGTACAACTAAAGAAAAGGAATGCAACAATAGGGTCATCATCTGGGGTTCCTACATGAAGGGTAGATACAGATGGCCTCCTCAACACTCAACGTCTGTCAGTCTCCTCCATGCACTCACTCGTCGTATGGTCCACCTCCGTGTACCATCTAATCCTGCTACTCTTCCTTATTCAGCGCTATCCATCGTCTACATCCAACACAACAAGGTGCGGGCGTAGCCCGTGTAGGGGTGGGTATAACAATACTCAGTAGGGTCCCTAAGACCCTCAAGGTCTCACAAAATCCTACAAGGATATACCTCAAAGTATAAAATCCATAGACAACCCCACTTAGGTATATGCCGATACAAATACCTATTTTATCATGTAATACATCTCAATCACAAGGAAACACTAGAGTTACTAACTCATCTCACAAATGTATACAACTTTTGTAGAGATATAGAGATGATCTGATATAGTCACTGAATCATCAATGTTGTCAAACCAACACATGATCCAGGACCAGTTATTCTGTCAGACCAACACATGATCCAGGAACAGTCGTCAGAGCTGTCAGACCAACACATGATCCAGGATAGTTATTCTATTAGACCAACACATGATCCAGGAACAAGAGTTAGAACGGTCAGAACAACACATGATCCAGTAACAGTCGTTAGGGCACAACCTGTAACAGGGTTTCCACAAAGTACGCTGGATTCCGAGAGGAATCAAACCTCAAGCCATGTTTAGACCTGTCAACTACCACCAAGTCCCACAAATAAGTATCTCAATGTTCCCTCTCTTCATAGGGGTATCAATGTAATAGACGGTCCATCAATCAGATGCCAAGTCTATGGGTTATTATGATTTCTGTTCCGATGGCCTAGTTGTATTTACATTTGATCCAACCCATTCATACCAAAATTGTATCCAAACCTCGTGTGGGGAATACCAAAAGAACCGTCTTGCTCCAAGATTTCCGTCTCCATATATGGTTCGTCAATTGAAGACATGTTTCCCATGTTATGGGCGAAAATGTGAAATCAGGTAAAACAGGTCCGTGTCTGGTCCTGCCCAGTCGGACCGATCCGGCCTGACCCGGGTCCGGACTGGGGTCTGAGTTGGTCTGTCGGTCTGACCCAATTTGCAGGTCTGACCCTACCCGTGGGTCCAACCTGGCCCAAGGGGGCAGCCCGGCCAGCGGGGGCGGCCCGACCCGCGCTAGGTCCAGCCCATGCTATGTCCGGCCCGCACTGGGTCTGGCCCACACTGGGTCTAGACCGACGGCCCATGGGGGTCCTCCCTTTCCACGTACAAAATGGAGGTTGTGCCCCCTGGTTCCCGAATTGCTTAGCCATTCAGTCGGGTGGAACCTGCACCAGGCTGGCGCCATTGTGTCATGCGGGACCTAGCAGTGTCCTACTATTTCTGGCTGGCCGAGCAGCCAGCCGACTCTTCGCGTGGTGCCAGTTACACCGCGCCTCTTTTGACATCTCGGGCCGCTGGAACTCTTAATTTCTAGGCTCACGCCAGCTACTACTGCACCACCATGGCCTCGGGCCGTGGCCCTCCTTCGATCTACAACACAGCGCTGGTTGTGTCGTGCCTTCATGTTCGACCCGGCGGCTTGAGCCGCTGGTTTATTTCATGGACAACCTTGCACCAGCTGCCGAAGCACCGTCGCGGCCAGGGGCCGATGCTTATCCTCCAGTGGTGTGGTTCCTCCACCTCCGCCACATGTAGACCCACATCAGTTTCATCCACCTGTATTATTTCTGTGGGCATCAGATGAGCTCCAGTGGCCCAACTCTCATTCTAGAAGATGTCATGCTCTCCTCGAGTCATTGCCTTCGATCCATAGTCATCATTGATGAGAGTCTCACATTCTGGTCTAATGCTGCGATTAGCGTCAAAATCCACAAATAATGTGGTGGTGTTGGTCCTTGTTTTTTCGAACCGCTCCCTCTACGTTTGGGTGATATCAATCGACTTCGAATTCTAAACCATGATGGAAAACGAAGAACACACAACAAATAGAAAAATTTAACCACTTCCTTTGATTCATTAATGTCAGGAATGAAGATGAAGAAGTCGATGATGACGTCGTCAGTGGTCTACAAGGACGGCGCTTCCTCCCTTGTTCTGGTTAGAGATTAAAGGAGAAGTTTTTTTGTTGTTGGTGGATGAATTCCTTCATTGGGAGGAACATTATTTGTTTGGGAGAACAAGTTTCTCCCAAATTCTACCCTTTTCCCAAGCTCCACGAAAAAGAAAATTCCAAAAAAAGAATTATGTACAACAAAAATAACAGTATTTCTATTATTTTCGAATGTTAGATTTAAAATTCGAACAAGTGAAATAATTAATTAACTATGCTCCCCTAATTAATGCTTGAGAGGTGGCACAAATTATATTAAAGGGGATTTTTATCCATGAAGGTGGTGAAGGTCGAGGGGTTTCTCCCCATTTAAGTGGGAGTTGGGGAGGTTTTACCCTAATCTATTAATAGGGGTTAATCCTTGTTTGGTCCCCACGTCATATCTTCTCATAGGAGGTTATTATCGGGTGGGCCCTACAACCATAACCTCTCAAGGGAGGTTAAGGTATGGGGGACGCACCTCCAACACCAATGAGGAGGTTTTAACCACCCATCCTCCACATGGATGTTAAAAATAAAATAAAGTGATCTTAATATATTTTATTACTACACACGAAAACCCAAAAACTAACTTTTATCCTCGACTCATTGCCATTGAAGTGAAATTTTTTTAAGTGAATATCGGCGCTGCGAGTTCAACGGTGTTCTCAGATTTAAATTCCGAGAACCTATTAAAAAGTAATAAAAACCCTCTCGTACGTTTACTGGACGTACCCGAACAGAACATCAGAAATTGATTCAGGGCACACCGGACCTTGGAATCACGCACCGTCAATTTTCGTAGACTTGTAAAATTCCCATATATTTAAGAAAGATATTCCATGGAATTTCTGGGACTTTACAATGAAATACACTATTGTGTTTCTTTATTGTATTTATTTACATTACCATTTTTTTAACTCTGGATAGACTCGTAAAATTGGGGGTTCTTGGATTAAAATATATGAATCTTGGATGCTTGACATGTCATCATTATAAAATTGATAATATTTAGATATTTTGTACACTATTATTTTATTTTTTTTTTTCCAAAATATGTTTCTAATTTATGGATGTTTACACAATGGGTATCATATCTCCACTATACTGTTTGAACACTCACTATTATTTAAAAACCTCCAATAAGTAAGAACCCATGAGTTCATGTGGCTCTTCGTCCCAAATAGTGTGATTTGACGTAGGGCTTTACAATGTGGTGTCAAAAGGGGTGTTTCTGTCTATTTGTTTTTTTTATATTTTTAGTGAAATTTTGGAAAAAGATATATTGTGTTGAACTCATCTAGGGGAGACACATAAGTTCATGGAGAGCTCCTGTGTGATGGACCTTCATATTACAAGTGATATTATTACATTTACTTTGATGTGCTCTATGGTTTCATACTAATCCTGAGTATATTAAATTATTATATTATATGTGACTTGGGAGTGTTCATGCATCAAGAATAGACATATTGCATCACATGTCTTATATGAAAAATAATTTCTTTTTGTGGAAATTATTGAAATTAAATTCCATGATTTGTCTTTCTATGATACGCCATGATGATATTTAGATTATTTTTACTTGAGATTAAATGTTTTTATATGTATGTTACTTTTAATTATGTTCATGAATGAAATATTAGGTGTAGGCATTGGATTTTTCTATGATGCTTATTCTTTATCATTTTGAGAAGCAAACTAGGATACGTCTTTCTAGATAAATTCCATGTGTGTACCTCTAAAATTCATGATTTTAATATCATATATATGTTGTTATAGAAATTTTATGCCGACGTTTGGCATTAACTCAACTAGGGAATCATTATATATAGAGGAAAAGGTATCTCGAAACATAGTTTATGGGAATTTTTGCGATCATATAATTTATATGATTAGTGTATTACAAATTGGATCATCCTCTATGATTTCAATATGTACATAATTTATTCCACATGTCCTAGATTCAAAATTATAAGACTGATCATGCATATATGATCATCTATGAAGATTTTGAGTTTGAACCTAATGAATAATTTGTGGATATACCCATACATATTGTAGATTATAATGATAAATTGATATGGGGATGTTGGTATAACTTTTTTGAGCATTACGATATCGTACACAGATTTAATAAGAGACTTGGTGTCAAGAATTATATGTGTAGGTTGTGTCACATGACCAATTTGTGAAGACCTTCAACAACACTTTTTTAGAGAGATAAGTCATTATTTGGAGATATTTATAACATAATTATTTTTAAATGTATATAATTTTCATCATTTTGAGGGTCGAATTTGGGTTTGTGAAGTGTAGGAGGTCGTATGGTGAATAAAATTGGATCTTTTTCATGTTTTGATGAAATATGGGTTAGATCATGATGTTGTGAAGGTTGTTTTATACTAGTAACCTTAATGTGTGAAATTTGAAGGACATGTATTAATACGATCTTCATTGAATTATTTTTAATTCCATTTCTATTTTGTTTCACCTATTAATCCTCTCTTATTAATTCTTTTTTATTTTTTCCATTCTAGCTCATTAGTGGAATTAATATGGTCAATCATTATAATGTTGAAGTTTCTATAAATAATGGAATCCATATTCTCAAACCTATCCTTGTTTAAACATATTATAATATCAGACATTGTGATATTGATATTGGGTTTTAATTTATTTATGCAGAGTAATCATTTTGGATCTTATTTTACATTCTTATATCCCACATCATCAAGGATCATGGTTGCCATGAAATTGTTTTATAATTTTATACGCTTAGGTAGAAATATTCTTACCATTTAGATACATTGTATAAATGTTTTTCTTTGATATTTATTTCATGTGTTTGTGTGTTTAGTCCATGATACCCATTCTGGATAGTGATCTCATGTGTGTGTGTGTGTTTATGGATATTGAGTCTCATTCTTGTTATCCATTGTTATGACTAAATGTGTTATTCCCTATTTGGGATAAATGTATATAAATTAGAGAGATTTATTCTAGTAGAACATCACAGATGGATCATCATGGCCTAGTTATCCATTATAGGGAGAACCTCCAATACATGGAATGATGAAAAAATGGACCAATACATAGGTAAGGGGTGTTATGGCCTTTATTATTGACCTCTGGTAGTGGCGGGATATGAATGCCCTCTATACATACCTAAGGAAGAGATGGTGTATTATGACCTTTTGACCTAACAAATGAAAAATACTATAACACCCTAAGATTGTTTGGTATGTCTTTCTTAAATGATAATATTTTGGAATGCTTACATTACAAACAATACTCATATTAAACAAACAACGAAATATTATTATTACATTGATATTAAATTATCAATAAATAATAGTATTAAACCCATTATTAAATTTATATATGATATGTTCAATATAATTTTTAACATTAATTTTTTTTATGTTTTAGACATTATATAAATATAAATCCTCTTTTATGCATAAAAATCTATATTTTTAAAGGCATTTTGTCGCCTTTTGAGGGAACACCTGTTATATTTTTTTTGAAATTTTTATTATTTATAATTTAAAAAAATACATCATTTTTTAAATAAAATTTTAAAATATAATCTGTTTGAATTATTGGTATTTTCTGATATGTTTAATTGTTTGATGAATAGTAAATATTACTGCATTTTATTTGAAAAATGACTTTTCATAAAGTTAAAAAATAATTTAAATTATATTTAATGAAAAATTATATCAATATTAAATCAATTATTTCAATATATTTAATTATCTGTTTTTTCATATAAAATTTTTATATAATTAATTTCAAGAGTTTGAACATTTTCGCTTTAAAATCCCACTTTCACACCCCATCGATAAAATTTATTTGTAATTATTTTTAGCCACTTATATGTTATAAATTTGAAAAATGGATTCCATATTTTTAATAATAAGTATATAATATATTAAATAAGTTCATTTTTTCGGAAAATATTAATGGTAAACATAGTAATTTATTTACCACAGTTCAGGGAAAATCAGAAATTATGGGTAAAAATAATGTTCTAAATGCTATGAAATTACCATAAGAAATGTTATAATTTTATTAGATGGGTTATTTATGAAAATAATAATCCATGGGGAAATTTTATATGATTTATGAGCCACTTTTATGAGTTTATTCCATTTATAGAGTTTTATTTTGAAGAAAATTCAATGAAGCCATTGTTTTTTACAAGTTAAATATTTTAATTAGGGGTTACCTAAGGGATATATTTGATTATAAATATTATATTGAAATATAAAATATTTATATTCATTATGGTAATATATATTAAATTTTATGGAAGAAATAATTATATTAATGGATTTCACAATTATAATGCAGTAATTTTTTAATTAATGATAACATTAAATAAATAATACTAAAAATATTAATGATAATATAATATAAGATAGTTAATTTCATAAGGGAAATTATAATTAAAATTAAAATATTATGAATGTATGAAAATATTTTTTTGGAAGATATATTAATAGAATGATATTTTTTCAATGTCATGTTGTAAAAAGTGTGTAAATTAACATTAATGTTATATTATTAAACAATATTATATAAAATGTTACAAACTTAATAAATATATAAATTTAATAAAACATATGTAGATATAGTTTAAAATACCATACATTATTATTTTATCATTTTTTGTCATTTTATAGTAACAATATTTACCATCAATGAGTAAATATACATGTTCTCACATTAAGAGTTAAAGTGTTGAAACCAAACAATAAGGGATTAAAAATGAACTAAACATATCCAAATATTATTGGATGATGAATATTCGACCCTTATGACCATATTATCTAATTATAGTTCTTTAATGAAAGAATATCTACGAAAAATACATATATATTATATATATCATGGATAGTTACAAAATGGCACAATCATTGTATTTAATATCAATTATTTTCCCACATATGGAAAATATCAGAATATGGAAAAAAACATAAATGTGTATTACTATATTAATGAAATTATTTTTATTTTTAATTTTTTTTTAGTTTTTATAAATTATATAATTACCTTAAATGAAGCTTCAATTCAAAAACAATACCAATTTAATTAACATAAAAAATAAAATAATTGATTTTAAGGGTATTAATTTTGTAATATTTAGGATTGGATAATATTTATAAAAAATTATAAATCTATAAGATATATTATATATTTTTTAATGAATTATATTCAAATTACCACATTTTCAGGGTGTATTAAAAGTAAAATTAAATGAATTGTTTCAAATTTGACAACAATGATATTATCTTGGATTAATATATTATAAAATAATTTAAAACCCATAAAAATATTAAATACATAAAAATTGGATTATATATGTTCATAAAAATCATCCCCTATTAATTTATATATCATTTGGATGTATTTGATTCAATAATAGCTTTATTATATTTTAATATTTTTAAGAATTCATAAAGTGTCCCTCACCTCAATTACAAAAGGGAACATATACCCCCAATTACTTACACTAATCTGAGCCATCTAAATTAAAAAAATATATCTATTTATCTTATAAATATCTTTATTAAATTCCAATAGTTTTTCTTTCCATAAAAACTACCATAGAATAAATATTAAGAGATTAATGTAAGTCCTCTGAAGATGAGGTAATTGTCTTTATCAACTCTTTCATGTTTTTTGGCTTACAATTCCTCTCCCTGTGTTTTTATATGATAAATTAATAACTCAAATATCATATAATAATGATGTTATATTATTATAATGGTTCAAACATATTCAATATTTTATCAATCATATGAAAACCGAAAGCACTATGTGTGCATACATACGACTTATCATCTCCATGTTGTGGTGAAATTAGGTTTTCATTAGCACTTTACCTGGATGATTATAATGATGTAAAAAATGGGTATATATTAAAATTTTGACATTATTTGGATTTTGTGAAAATTAATATAGCATCCAATTCATTACCCTTTCACCAATTTGGGAATGATACCGTCACTTATGCATACGTATGATCTACCAACTCGACAACTCGATGTGATTCATTTTCCTTATTCACAATTCAATAATAATTTTTAAAAATTTAGATAATGAATAAATATGACATCTATAACATTAATATCATTCTGTATATGATGTAACTATATCCTATGAGCAATAAATGGGGTTTGTACGAAAAACAGAAATAGGAAAATGATGTAGTTAACACAAAAAATAAGGGTATTAACAAAATATTATAAAAAACAGAAAATAAAATAAAATAAGAGGATAATATATGATATCATTATTATGGATATATTGGTGGTATAAATTAATAATATTATTTAAACCATTATACAAGAGGTGAAATCAGGGTTAACGAAAAGAAAGAGAGAGGTAAGTTACTTCCTCTCAATTTCTATTTCATTGAGAATTACTTAGTATTATGAACCTAATAATTTTTATGGGGTGTATCTTTTAATACATTGAGATAACTTTTCATTTAATATCATATTATTTATATAATTTATATATTTATTTACTAAACTTTATAGAAATTTTATATATATATATATATTTTTACTTTGAAAGGGATATTATTAATTTGGGAAACATCGATAAATTTGCATTCTCTACTAAATACAGATATATGATGTTAACATATATGGACTAACAAGTTAAATTTATTTCTCAATATATGTGGAATGATTTGTACAAGAAGACCCTTGTGGGTCCATGTTATAAATATAATCTTTTTGAATCGATATGTCTCATGAGACAATTCTGTTGGCGAAAAACCCTTAAAATTTCATTCTATGTAGAATCAGATGAGTTTCTACCAACATAAAAAAACTATCTTGTGAGATGTATGGATAGTAGTGGTTCATGTTAAAGATAAATTATCTACATTAATTAATCATTTCTTATATTTAGATTTCATTTATTATTATCTAGAGTATTTTCACTATGACAAAGTCTTGGGAAACATTTCAATATTAGTTTATTGATTATATGGAATTTGTGTTTAGTTACCTACCTTATCATATAAATTATGCTCATTATTTCAGGAATGTTTCCTCTATACTCAACCCTTTATAAGAATTTATGGTCACCCTTATTTTGGTTTATTTCATTATGACATGATGATGAATTTTTTAATAAATTTCAATGATACAATTTATTATATTTTGTTATGTATTGTATTTCATTTTATATCCCCAATGTAGAAATAATATCATGCATGCTATATGGTTTTCCAATACTAATAAATTTATTTGTCCTTTAGGATTTGATTCCTTATAACAATTCCAATGTAATAAAAAATTAACTAGCTCCAGGCTTTTAGGGTCATGGAGTTACAGCTGGTATGAAATGAAGATTAGTAGAAAGCATGAGAACTAGATTTAGAAAAAATTATAGACTAGAGAAGATATCCATATAATAGACTTTGGAAAATATGTATAAATATAATATAACTTCATATAGAATTTGTATTGTCAAGGGAAAACCTAGGTTTAACAAACATAATTATATATTGATAAGAATATGACATGATTTAGTCATCCTATAAATGATTAATCATGACTATATCACTATGATTAGTATTGGTCACGCTATGTTTTTTTGTTTTATTAAATAGTTAGAACCAGAAGGAATTTGGTTAATGATGAACATGAGAGGAGATGTTTTGATGATAAATTATATGGAATAATTAAATGTTTGAAGCATATTGTGGTTATTCTTAACCGTTTATCATGATATATTATTAATAATATACAGTTTAACCAACTCTTGGACTCTCTGAATAAGAGAATGATCACTGAGTGCTCAAGTGGAGGAAACCATTGATGAAAGATTATTCAGTTTCCTATATGGTTATAATGTGAGAAGAAACACCCATATAAATGTCTTAGATGAATAAGAAGTTGTTCTGGGTATGCGAGAGAAGGAAAAAATGTAAGTAATTACTTTGGAAAACTGAAACCATTGATTAATGAAGTGGAGGAGAATAATGTCCTCGGATATTATCAGTGACTCAATTTCATGAAAAAACCTGTCCTAGGAGAAAATATCATGAATATTACCAGAAATGTTATATTAGTAATGAGTAAGAAACCATAAATGGAAAATGAAACAAAGGGGGTGACAAAAAACAATATGATGAAGCATAATTAATGTTTTAAGAATGAAGTGGAATGATTAAAGCGATTATGTATCTAGATTTAAGATTTAGTTTATTTATAATCCTCTAGAAATATTAGGATTTTACTTTATTACTTCATATTTAAAGATTTGGAATCACATGATGAGTAGTATTGGTAACCAATATAAGTAACTCCGTTGAATGTTGAACATTTAGAAAACACATGATTGAGTGAAGATAACCATTGATATATTATTTATACTACGATAATAATGGTGGAGATATGTTTATAGGATAATATTTGAGATAATTAATGTGATTAGAGATTTTATGGTTTATGTTATCTTTGAGGGGTTTACTATATTTTTATATTTAAGTAATATATTCAAGAATATGAGATTTTAGTTTAGGTAGAAATAGTGTCTTCAAAAAGGTTTTATGTTTATAAAGGTATTCATATATATATTTTATGTGAAAAAAAGATATAAATTATGGGGGGGTGAGTTAATATTATGTTGATTTTTGAAATTTAGAGACATTTATTATAAATATTTTTTCGTTGAATTTGGTCATACCTATTATGGATGAGTCTAAAAATTAACCACATATATAATGGATTAAGTTGAACATTGAGTATTATTTTTTGAAGATAAAGTGTGTTTTATTATATTGGATATCATGTGCTCACCATTATGGTTTTAGTAAAAATTTAAGGGAAAAAGGAATGACTTATGGATCTAATGATTCATTAATATTCTAGAAGAATTAAAAATAAATCATCATGAACATCAATTTCCTAGAATAAAAGATAAGGTCAAAATCTATCAAAGCACAACTATATGTTAAGATTATTCTTATGATATGTAAAATAATCATGTAATTTTATTTTATCATGTTCTAATATTGATATTAATGGAACCCATCAACTTTATGAAAAAAAATTTAGAAAAAAATACATGTTATTTTTTTTCTTATAAAACTATAATCTTTTAACCGATAAATGATTTGTTTTTTTATGATGGTTAAAATTCTTAACACCTTTTTCTCCATCACACTCCATCAGAAATTGATAAATATATTTCTCTTCCATTTTCCTTTTTTTACTTTTCAAAAATATTCATCTTTCCATAATACTAATTTTTTTGTTATCCTCGTATTTCCCTTTCCCTCTTATTAATATGATGATTTATTAACCATATTTCAAATCTGGGTTTTCCATGAAGGAATTTTATAGTATCAACCTTGGATTTTTGAAGTCCAATTTCAAATTTTTAGGATGAAATTTAATGAAGGTGTGTAGAATGTAACACCCCAATATATTATGGTATGTTCCTCTTTAAAGTTAATCTTTTTTAAAGATTATGTTACATGTAACACCCAACTTAAATGAATAATATAATATTATGATTACATAGACGTTAAATTAGATGAAATGAATAGTAGTAACCATATTATGAAATTTTTATATTATAATTAAATCAAATTCTTAACATTCATATTATGTTTTCTTCTCAATATGATATAAAATTAAACTTTTATGCCTAAAAGGTATATTTTTCTAAAGAAAATTTTCAATCTTTTGATGGATCACTTTTTTTGAAACTAAATTTTTATAAATTTATAAATTAAATTTTGAAAAAATAAATATCATTTTTAAAATAGTAATATTCAAATTTACCTATGATTAATTTTTATTATTTTTATGATGTATTTCATTTTTTGAAGAATAGTAAATAAATACTCCACTTTAATTAAAGAAAAGTTTTTCATCTAATAATTTATAAAATTCAATTAAATTTTAAATTATATTTAATGAAAAATTATATCAATTATAAATCTATTATTTTTTTAAATGTTATTTTAATATTTTTATATATACTTTGGATAAAAAAAAGATTTGAATATTTTTATCATTTTCACTTTAAAATTTTTCTTTCATGCCCCGTCTATAAGATTAATTTTAAATTAATTTTAGAAACCTATATATTTTTAATTTTTTAAAATGAATTATATACTTTTAATTATAATTAACAAATTTATTAAATAGTTTCATTGTATTTATGGACTATATAATTTAAAAACTTAGTAATTATAATTACTACAGTTATGGGTAAGCTAGATAATTAAGGTTAAAAATAATATTATAAATATTATAAAATTACTATAATACTTGTACTAATTTTATTTGATTGGTTATTGTTGATCAAAATCAAACTTTGGCCAAATTTATGAGATCTTGCATCCACTTGGTTGTATTTAACACATTTATTAAATTTTATTTTTTAGAAAAGTCAAATATGTCATACATATATTTTTAACAAGTTAAATATTTTAATATGGGGTTAATTATGGGATATATTCAACTATAAATAGTATTTTGAAAGGTAAACTATTTATCTTTATCAGGTTAATATATTTTTAATTTCACGGAAGATAAAATTACCTTATTTTATATCACAATTATATTGCAATAGCCTTTTATTAATTAAAATATCCAATAAATGATTTTAAAAATCCTACAATAAACAAAATTTGAGATATTAAATTTCATTCATGAATTTATTAATGGAATTTACATGTTAGGGACATATTAAAATAGTTTAATTTAAAATATATTGTAATTATAATTTTTTTAAAAGTATAGTAATAAATAGGGTCCAAATTTACATTAATATTTTATTAAAACTAAGAAATATTTTATTTAATGATTATAATTTATAAATATTTAAAATTCTACCAAATTATTTTTATATGGATTTAAATATCATTCATGATTATTTTATGTGTATTTTGTCATTTTTTAGTACAAATATTGACCATCAAAGTTTAAAAAATCTATGTTTCCACAGTAAGAGTTGAATGGGTTAAATAAGCATTAAAACCAATGAATAATGGTATAACCATGAACAATACTTGTTAAAAAATTATTTTATAAATATTATTCTACCCTTATCACTTTAATATCTAATTTTATTCATTTAATTGTCTATTTTCAATGAAAAAAACTTATATATTATTTTAATCAATGATAGTTACAAATTGTCACTCTCTGTATTAAATATCATTTATGTGTCCACACACGAAAAACATAAATATATAAATAAACCAAAGGTATATTTAAATATTAATTAAAATTTTTAATTATATAATTTTATTATAAATTTTGAAAAATATATAATTTCCTCAAATCCTTCTTGTATTCTAAAACATTATTTATTTTATTAACAAAAAAATGTGGATTTAAAATTGTTAGTTTTGATATATTTGGGATGAGTTAATATCTATAATTTTTTTAAAATATCTATTAGATAAAATATAGATGTTTTAATGCATTTTAGTCTAATTCAGAATTATTATATTTTAATATTTTGATGAATTTTAAAGGTTCCCCTCACCACAATTATAAAAGGGAACATCCTCAATCACTTAACCGCACCAATTTGAGCCATATATCTTGACAAAAACCTATACATTTCACTTATAAATATCCATATTTATTTAATAGATGTTTTTCCTATAGAATAACAACTGTTGATCCCATATGGAGAGATTAATGGACGTCCACCGAAGAAGAGGTAATTGTCTTTAATAACTCTTTAAAGTTTGTTTGTTCTTATACTTCTTATACATGGATTGTTTAAAATATAATTAATCATCTATGTTATGATATTTTATTACGATTATGGGATAACCATATTACACTTTTTATATATCCTATGAAAAATGAAAGCATCATGCGTGTGTATATACAACTTACCGTCTCCACATCATGGTGTAATTTTTATTCATCAGAAATTTACTTATATATGTATAATAATTAAAATAATGGATATTTTTTATAATTATAACATGATTATTATTCCTTGAAATTAATATGATATCCAATTCATTTCCCATTCAAAAAAATGTTATGATATCATCACTTTTCCATACGTACGACCTACCATATCCATGACTCGTAGCGATTCATTTCCCAATCATGTGTTTTCTAAATGTTCAACTTTCAATAGAGTTACTTATATTGGTTACCAATACTACTAAACATGTGATTCCAAATCCTTAAATAATAAGTACTAAAGTAAAATCCTAATATTTTTAGAGGATCATTAAGAAAATAAATCTTCAATCTAGAAACATAATCACTTTTATCATTCCACTTCATTCTTAAAACATTAACTATGATTTATTATGTTGTTTTTTTGTTACCCCATTCATTTCATTTTCCATTTACGGTTTCTTAATCATTATTAATATAAAATTTCTGGTAATCTTCATGATATTTTCTCCTAGGACAGGTTTTTTCATGACATTCAATCACTGATAATATCTGAGGTCATTATTCTCATCTAGTTCCTTAATCAATATTTTCAGTTTTCCAAAGTAATTACTTACATTTTTTCCTTCTCTCACATACCCATAACAACTTCTTATTTATCTAAGACGTTAATATGGGTGTTTATTCTCACATAATAACCATATAGGAAACTGAATAATCTTTCCTCCAAGGTTTCCTCCACCTGATCACTCAGTGATAATTCTCTTATTTGGAGAGTCTGAGAGTTGGTTAAGGTGTATGTTATTAATCATATATCATGGTACCTGGTTAAGAATAATCATAATATGATTCAAACCATTAATTATTCCATTTAATTTCTCAACAAAACATTTTTTCTCACGTTCATCATGAACCCAATTCCTTCTGGTTCTATCTATTTAATAAAACCGAAAAACATAGTGTGAACAATACTAATCATCGAGATATATTCCTGAATAATCATTTATAAGATGTCTAAATCATGTCATATTCATATCAATATATAATTATATATGTTAAATCTAGGTTTTCCCGCGACATTACCAATCCTATATGAAGTTATCTTATATTTATACTTATCTTCAAAAGTCTATCATATGGTTATGTTATCTAGAGTATAATTTTTCTAAACCTAGTTCTCTTAGTTTCTACTAAACTTCATTTCATACCAGCTGTAACTCTGTGACCCTATAATCCTAATGCTAGTTTATTTCTATATTACATTAGAATTATCATAAGGAATCAAATCCTAAAGGACCAATAAATTTATTATTATTAGAAAACCATATAGTATGTATGATATTGTTTCTACATTGGAGATATAAAATTAAATACAATACATAAAAAAGATAAAAAACAGCCTCCTTGAAATTTATAATAAAAATTCATCATCATGTCATAAAGAAATAAAAAAATAAGAGTGAACTTAAATTATTATTAAGGGTTAAGTATAGAGGAAACTGTCATGAAATAATGAGCATAATCGATATGCCATGGCATTTAACTAAACACAAATTCCATATAATCAATAAACTAATATTGTAATGTTTCCATAGATTTTGTCCAAGTGAAAATACTCTAGATAATAATAAATGAAATCTAAATATAATAGATGATTAATAGTTTAGGTAATGTATCTTGAACATGAACCACTACCATCCATACATCTCACAAGATAGTTTATTTATGTAGGTAGAAACTCATCTGATTCTGCATGGAATTTTTTTAAGGGTTTGTCCCCAACAGATTTGTCTCATGAGACATATTGATTCATCAAAATGATATTTATAACATGGACCCACAAGGGTATTTCTATACTAATCATTCAACATATACTGAGAAATAAATTTAACTTTCCAATCAATATATGTTAACATCATATATCTGTATTTAGTAGAGGATGCAGATTTATCGATGTTTCTCTAATTAATAATATCACATTCAAAGTAAAAAAATAATATGTAAAATTGGTATAAAGTTTAGTAAATAAATATATAAATGATAGAAATAATATGTTATTAAAGGAAAAGTTACTCAAAGTATTACTAGATACACCCCTTAAAAATTATTAGGTTCATAATACTAAGTAAGTCTCAATGAACTAGAAATTAAGAGGAAGTCCCTTACCTCTATCTTTATTTTAGTTAACCCAGATTTAACCTCATGTATAATAGTTTAAGGAATATTATTAATTTATACCAAAAATATATCCATAATTTTGATATCATATATTATCCTCTTATTTTATTTTATTTTCCGTTTTTTATAATATTTTTTTAATACCCTTATTTTTGGTGTTAACTACTTCATTTTCCTATGTGTGTTTTTCATACAAACCCCAGTTCTTACACATAGGATATAGTAACATCATATACAGAATGATATTAATTTTATAGGTATCATATTTGTTCATTATATAAATTTTTTATAATCATTATTGAATGGTGAACAATGGAAATGAATCACAACGTGGAGATGATATGTCGTACGTACGAACACATCATGCTTTCATTTTTCATAGTATTGATAAAATAGTGAATATGTTTTTACCATGATAATAATATAACATCATCATTGTATGATATTTGAGTTATTAATTTATCATGTAATAACACATGGATAGGAAGTGTAAGAAAAAAACATGAAAGAGTTGATAAAGACAATTACCTATTCTTTAGAGGACTTACTTTAATCTCTTATTATTTATTTTATGGTAGTTCTTATGGAAGGAAAAACTATAGAATTTAACTAGAGATATTTATAAGATAAATAGATAGTATTTGTTTAATTTAGATGGCTCAAATTGGTGTAATTAAGTGAGGGTGGATGTTCCCTTTTATAATTTAGGTGAGGGACACATTAGGAATTCTTAAAAATATAAAAATATAATAAGACTATTATTGAATCAAAGACTTCCAAATGATATATAAATTAATAGGGGATTATTTTTATGAACATATATAATCCACTTTTTTATGTATTTAATATTTTTATGGTTTGTAAATTATTTTATAATATATTAATCCAAGATAATATCATTTCTGTCAAATTTCAAATAATTCATTTGATTTTGCTTTTAATAAATAATGAAAATGTGGCAATATGAATATAATTCATTAAAAATTATATAATATATCTTTATATTTATAATTTTTTATAATTATAATCCAATCCCAAAAATTACAAAATTATTCCCCTTAAAATCAATTCTATTATTTTTTAAGATAATTAAATAGATATTGTATCTGCATTCAAGCGTCATTTTAGGCAATTATATAAATTATAATAACAAAAAAAAATAAAAATAAAAATAATTTCATTAATATAGTAATACACATTTAGGTTTTTTTTCATATACTGATCTCTTCTATATGTGGGAAAATAAATGATATTAAATAAAAAGTGTGTTTCATTTTGTAACTATCCATGATATATATAATATTTATGTAATTTTCATAGACATTATTTCCTTAAAAAACAATAATTAGATCATATGGTCATAAGGTTTGAATCCTCATCATCCAATAATATTTGGAAATTTTTAGTTCATGTTTAAACCCTTATTTTTTGGTTTTAACCCTTTAACTCTTAATGTGACAACATTTATTTTTACTCTTTGATGGTAAATATTTTTACTATAAAATGAAAAAAAGATAAAATAATAATGTATTGTATTTTAAAATATATCTAAATATGTTTTATTAATTTTATATCTTTATAAAGTTAATAACATTTAATAAAATATTATTTAATAATATAACATTAATGTTAATTTAGACACTTTTTACAACATGACATTGAATAAATATCATTCTAATAATATATCTCCCAAAAAAATATTTTAATGCATCCATAAAATTTAAATTTTATTTATAATTTTCATTATGACATTAAATATCTTAAATTATATTATCATTAATATTTTTAATATTATTTATTTAATATTAGAATTAATTAAAAAATTATTTCATTATAATTGTGAAATCTAATAATGTAATTATTTCTTCCTTAAAATTAAATATATATTACCATAATGAATATAAATATTTTATATTTTAATATAATATTTATAATCAAATATATCCTTTAGGTAAACCGAGATTAAAATATTTAACTTGTAAAAAAAAGAATGGCTTCTTTCAATTTTATTCAAAATAAAACACTATAAATGGAATAAATTTATAAAAGGGATAATAAAACATATAAGATTTTCCCATGGATTATTTTTGTATAAATAACCCATCTAATAAAATTAGGACACGTCTTGTGGTAATTCCACATTATTTAGAACATTATTTTTACCCTTAATTTCTGATTTACCCTTAACTGTGGTAATTAAATTACTATGTTTACCATTAATATTTTCCGAAAAAATGAACCTGTATAATATATTATAGAATTATTATAAAAAATATCGAATCCATTTTTCAAAATTTATAACATATAAGTGGCTATAAATAATTAAAAATCAATCTTGTGGATGGGGTGTGAAAGCGGGATTTTAAAGTGAAAATTATCAATCTCATGAAATTTTTTATATAAAAATTTATTATAAAAAACTTATAATGTAATTTATTGAAATAATTAATTTAATAATGATATAATTTTTTATTAAATATAATTTAAATTATTTTTTAACTTTATGGAACGTCATTTTTCAATTAAAATGCAGTAATTGTTAATATTCATCAAATAAATAAACATATCATAAAATACCAAAAATTCAAATAATTTATATTTTAATATTCTATTTTAAAAATTGATGTATTTATTTAATATATAATTAATAAAATTTTCAAAAAAAAAAAATTAACAAGTGTTCCCTCAAAAGGGGAAAAATGCCTTTAAGAAATATAGAATTTTTTGCATCAATGTGGATTTATTTTTATATAATGTCAACAAAATACAAATTTTTTATTTTAAAAAACAGATTGAACATATCATATATAAATTTAATAATGTTTTTAATACTATTATTTCTTGATAATTTAATATCTAGGTATAATAATATCTCATTGTTTGTTTAAGATGAGTATTCTGTGTAATGTAAGCGTTCAAAAATATTATCTTTTAAGAGATACATACCAAATAATCTTAGGGTGTTATAGTATTTTTCATAGGTTAGGTGAAAAGGCCATCATACCCTATCTCTTCCTTAGGCAAGTATAGAAGGTATTCGTATCCCGCCACTACTAGAGGTAAATCATCAAGTCCATGACACCCCTAACTTATGTCTTGGTCCTTTTTTGTCATCATTTCATGTATTTGAGGTTCTCCCTATAATGGATAACTAGGCCGTGATGATCAACCTATCATGTTTTACTAGAATAAATCTCTCTATTTTCTATACATTTATCCCAAATAGGGCATAACACATTTAGTCATAATAATGCATAACAAGAATGAGTCTCAATAGCCATTAACACACACACATGAGATCAATATCCAGAATGGGTATCATGGACTAAACACACAAACAAATGAAATAAATATCAAAGAAAAACATTTATACAAGGTATAAAATTGGTAAGAAGGTTTATACGTAAGCATATAAAATTATAAAACAATTTAGTGGGATCCATGATCCTGGATGAAGTGGGATATAAGGAAGTAAGATAAAATCCAAAACGATTCTTATTCATAAAGAAATAAAAAACCAATATCTATCTCACAATTTTTGATCTTATAATATGTTTAAACAAGTATATGTTTGAGAATATGGACTCCATTATTTATAGAAACTTGAACACAAGAAGGATTGACCATATCACTTCAAAGAATGAACTGGAATGATAAAAATAAAAAATAATTAATAAGAGAGGATTAATAGGTGAAACAAAATAAAAATGGACTTAAAAATAATTCAATAAAGATCGTATTAATATAGGTCTTTCACATTTCACACGTTAAGGTTCCTAGTATAAAACAACCATCACCATAGCATGGTCCAACATGTAGTTCATCAAAAGATGAGAAAGGTCCAATTTTATTCACCATACGACCTCCTACACTTCACATTTCCAAATTTGACCCTCAATATGATGAAAATTACATTCATTAAAAAATTATTATGTTTTAAGTATCTCCCAAAAATGAATTATCTCCCTAAAAAGTGTTGTTTAAGGTCTTCACAAATTGTTCATGTGACACAACCTGCAAATATATTTCTTGACCCCAAGTCTCTTATTAAATCTGAGTATGATATTGTAATGCTCAAAAAAGTTAGACCGTCTTCCCCTTATCACTTTATCATTATAATCTATAATATGTATGGGTCTATCCATAAATTATTCATTAGTTTCAAACTCAACATCCTCATAGTTGATCATATATGCATGATCAGTCTTATAATTTTGAATCTTGGACAAGTGGAATAAATTATGTACATATTGATATCAAGGAGGATGATCCAATTTGTAATACACAGATCATAAAAATTCTATGATCGTAAAAATTCCCATAAACTATGTTTCGAGAAACGTTTTCCTCCATAAATAATGATTCCCTAGCTGATTTGACACTCGTAAGAAAACCCAATCATCCTCAACAACCTCCATAGATTATTTCATCTATTCAAATTATGATCCATTTATACTTTTGGAATTAGTTATCCAATTCTATATTTATTTGACCCTCCCATAGGTCTCATCCACCATACTCAACCCAATAATAAGCGCCTCAACCTCTTCATACCAACATAATGATGAGTGACATTATCGATAATAATGTAATGAAAATGGTGGAATTTGATACAAATGATATAAAATGTAATTTTTTGAGAAAACAATGAATATATTTGATCATCCCATAATCCATGAAAATCAAGGATGATTTATAAAATCATATTCTCCAAGATCTGGATCATCTTTTTCTAGTGTCCATATGTTTTCATGTTATGTTCTATAACTAGTTTTAACTGATTCCAAAAATATTTATTCAATCCTTTCTAATACCACGGTGAAAAATATATGTACCTTTGTGATATAATACTTGAAGGAACTCAATACATTTTTACTCTCCTAAAAAAAATATTTCCCAATTCATCAATGAAAAACCATTTCAGCTTTTAATGATATCTTCATATTTTTTCAGGCGATCAACTATCACACAAATAGTATCATAACTTCTCATGGGCTAAGTAACATCCTTCATTATTTCCTTAATCACATCATTAAAATTCAAAATAGGAATTTGAAGTGACTTAACTAACCCCCTGGTCAATGATACTTTACATTGACCCTCTGACCAGACATTCAATGAGTGATTATTCCCATCATGCATCTCTTTATTATCATCCACTAGAATATTCACATTATATCTGATATATATTTTCTAAACCTGGTTTTATTTTCTAATAAGAGTTCGTTTATTCCCTTATATTACCGTCCCACATTAATGATGGAATATTAAATCTCTCCTGAAAAATTAGTAAATCATCACTATCCATCACCCATCTGGGAAATGGGTCTTTTCTTGCCAACAACCCTACATCACTTAGCATTTAGAATATCATACCTGGCTAGTCTTAATGTGGTCCACCAACTTCAATTTGATACTAAAGGGTGGACATTTCATCACCTATAAATGTATAGATGAAAACACAAATTATATTTTTATCATCTCATTAACTGGTATTCCTCCTCTGAAGGTCACTCTCCAAAATCACATTTTTTTAACTGACTATATCTGAAACTATGTACCCTTTTCATAGACTATATAAAGTATCAAGACAAAATTACTAAGGACACTCTACAAAAAATCACTATCATATATTAATATTTCGCAGAGAGAAGATGTAACACTAGATCATAAGATTTGTGTATGAAAAAATATCACATTAAAGAGATAATTTCACCTACACATTAGTTTACAAACCACAACTCCCAACTCCATTTCATGCACATATTAGGTCTTCACATGGTAACAAAGCTAAATAGACCCATAAAAAATAACATGATCTATATACCTCAACACATTCCTTAAACCAACACCTCATGAATATGTGATTCCAAATGGTATAATTACAATATGAACCATCATTATAATCCCATCAATAAAAGGAGAGAAAAAATATATGACAAGTTTTTAGGGCATGTAATGGTCATCCGAACCTTACCATATATGGGTCCATAATAATTACCACATCATAGATCACATGTCAAATTTTTTTACCTGTTATATATATAATTAAAAGTTTAATATCTTGTCATATATATGAGGTTATCAATGTGGACTCTATATAATCTCTAGTTGTCTAGTGTGGATCTTCGTTTTCATGATTATATTATTTAATCATCAATAAAATACCCAATAAATATGTCAAGATATAGATAGAAGATCATTTTCATGAGATATATGCACATTGTTAGACTATTTTTGAACCAATAATTCATGATAAGATACTCATATAGTTTTTACCTACTCAAAATTGTGGTCTTAGGAATATCACACCCTTTGCCCCAAATCTAGTCATTTTGGACCATAGTACAATCTTTTAGAACCCCCAAGTTCCCCATAATTGATCAAAAGGAACATCGATCCTTCTAAATTGATATCTATTCTTCATGATAACTTGTTTTATTAACATATTCTCATAGAAAATATAATACTATCATTTCACATCTTTATAAATAGCACCAGAACACCCCAGGGAGATGTACTCAATCATATAAAACACTTTGACTCCAGATCCTTGATTTTCACCTTTATATCATTAAACATTATTGATTCCATAAGATATTTGGTAATAAGTATAGGTTTAACTTTCGACATGATTAAAATAATAGAACAATCCATTTATCACAAGGAAGTCCATATAATTCATTCAAAAAGACTATCGAATAATGGGACACAATTGGAGGAAAACATGAGGTATCTACTAATAAATAATCCCCATGAAACATCCTTAACACCTACTCGAAAATGAAACCAAACTATATATGGTATGGTAAATTAATTTCTAATCAAACATCCCATTGTTCATTTAAAACAAACTTTTCTCTGATAGGAATTGTATGGGATATTTGTATCTAGTAGTAATCAATGTGAACATGATAACTAGTCAACCCTTCTATACAAAAAATAAAATTGATACAAGTAATATAAAGATTCATGAAATCCAAAAAAAATATCATGAATCCTCTTCATATAATTGTTTAAATCTCAATATAAGATACACATTCATTCGAAAGGTTGTTTCAAGGGTTATAAACTCAGAGTATAACTTCATAGGAAAGTTAATCCCAATAATAAAATTAGCAGATATAAATGATAGAGAAGATCATGCATCAATCAAAGAATAAGATAGTATATATTTGATCAAGAATGTACCTTTAATAGTTTATGGTCTCTAGGCATCATCACTTGTGACATCACCCACTATATAAATTCATCATTCCTTATTTCCATGGTCATGCCCGTAAGGTGAATCACTCGCATGGGTCACCAAATTCTCAGGCGTTAGATTTATCTATAGAGGACCCCAACAGATCCCTCGGGCATAGTGCACATATTCCCCACACCCATAGATGAACCACTCTAGAAACTCATTAAAAGGATCTTTTAATGATTCCATATCTTACCAAACATTATACACCTATTCCAATGTCCTATAAAAATTTAGAAATAGTTCCCAATCAGTCCATAATTGAAACCTTGGGGACCATCTCCTATCACAGAGGGGTATGGAGATACATTTATCTACTTAAATTTTTTAACACTTAAATATTGTAACACCTTTTCATTCATATTCATTCTTCCAAAAGTCGCATCCATAGAAACACTATCATTTCTACCATCTGATGAATTAAGAGAACAAAAGACCCATAACTCTATCCTCCTCTAGAAATTTCTTGATCATCCCAAGTCATCAGGTCAAATATCCTAACTTAATATCAATGTTCTAGATGAATTCCATTCTAAAAATTATTTTTGTTCTTAACTCACATTGAATAGTGGAAAAATATAACAAAATCTATTAAATAAGTAGCGTATATAGACAGCAAATTCATTCCCTATTCACTTTCCATAAACTATTTAGTGTGACCAAACATAAAAGTTTCCAAGATAACATCTTCAAAGAAAATATATATTATAGCCAATCTGGTAAGACACATTCATCTTTTGACATAGTTAATCATGCACCCCCACCACCGGACAGGTCCTTGAAACACGAAAGAACCCAAATTTAACTATCGATCCTCTATAGTAACCACCAGATCAAAGATCCCCTAAATGATATAATTGAATCCTCATTTTCTTGGGGGCCTCTTGTATGCTAAATGGAAAGAGGATGTTGAATCTACATTCCCCAAGATTAATTTTTCCATCTTCTTGGAAACTCTTACATGCTAAACATGCACAATAAAGAGGAATCCCGAATATAAGAGTTCTTCTATATAAACCACAATATAATATATAGAAGAATTATTAGTTTTATCCACAAGTATATTTAGTTATGGAACACAGGAATTCTCCATTGTGGGAGAATTCTGTATTTCTCTTCCAAGTGGTATCATCAAACATTTTATGGGTGTCATTGTGTTTAATGCCAAACGTAGGCATAAAATATCTACAACAACATACATAAAATATCAAATAATGAATTTTAGAGGTACACACACGGAATTTATACAGCAAGACGTATCCTAGTATGCTTCACAAAATGATAAGGAATAAGCCTCATAGAAAAATCCAGTTCCTATACCTAATCATTCATACATATAAATAATTTGAAGTAACATACATATAAAAAATTTTAACCGAATGTAAAAATCATCTACATATAATCATGGCGTATCATAGAAAAATAAATCAGGAAATTTAATTTAAATAATTTCTACATAAAGAAATTCTTTTCCATATAAGACATGTGATCCAATGTGTCTATTCCTTATGCATGAAAACTCCCAAGTCCCATTTAATATATTAATTTAATGTACTCAAGATAAGTTTGAAACCATAGAGCACGACGAAGTAAATGTATTAATTTCATTTGTAACATGAAGGTCCAACACCCAGGATCTCTTCATGAACATATGTGACTCCCCTAGATGAGTTCCACACAACATATCTTTTTCCTATATTTCACTAATTTTTTTTTAAAAAAAAACAGAAGGAAACACCCCTTTTAACACCACATTGTATGGACCTACGTCGAATCACCCTGTATGGGATGAAGAGCCACATGAACTCGTGGGTTCTTACTTATATGAGTTTTCCGAATAATAGTGAGTGTTCAAACTGTACAGTGGCGATATGATACTTATTATGTAAACATCCATAAATTAGAAATATATTTTGAAAAACAAATAAAATAAAAGTGTACAACATAACTAAATATTAACAATTTTATAATGATGACATGTCAAGCATCCAACATTCATATATTATAATCCAAGAACCCCCAATTTTATGAGTCTAACCAGAGTAAAAAAAATTGGAATGTAAATAAATACACTATAGAAACACTGTAGTGTCTTTCATTTTAAAGACCCAGAAATATCGTAGAATTGTTTTTTCTTAAATACATGGGAATTTTACGAGACTATGAAAACTGACCGTGCTTGATTATGAGGCCCAGGGTGCCCAAAATCAACTTCTGATGTTTTTCTCAAGTAAGTTCAGTAAATATATGATCACGTTTTTATAACTTTTGAACCGATGCTCAGAATTGGAATCTGAGAGCACTATTGAACTAGTAGCGCCAGTATTCAGTTAAGAAAACTTTAACATCGATGGTAGTGAGTGGAGAATAGAAGTTAGTTTTTGGGTTTTCGTGTGAAGTAATAAAATTAAATAAGCTCGCTTTATTTTATTTTTAACCACCATGTGGAGGTTGGGTGGTTAAAACCTCCTCATGGGTTTTGGAGGTGGGACCACCACACCTTAACCTCCCTTGGGAGGTTATTTTGGTGGGGCCCACCTGAGCATAACCTCCCGTGATAGGTTATGGCATGCGGACCACACAAGGCTTAACCCACTATTAATGTAGTAGGGTAACACCTCCCTAACTCCCCATTAAATGGGGAGAAACACCATGACCTTCCCCGCCTTAATGGAGCCAACTCCCCTTTAATTTCATTTTTGCCACCTCTCAAGCATTAATTAGGGGAGCTGAGTTAATTAATAATTTCTCTCTTTTTAATTTCAAATCCAATGTTCTAAAATAATAGACAAACTATTATTTTTGTTGGAAATAATTCTTTAGTTCGCATTTTATTTTTGGTGGAGCATTGGGAAAGGGGAGAATTTGGGAGAAAATTATTCTCCCCAATGAAGAACGTTCCCCCCAAGGAAGTTCTTCTTCCACAAATGGCGAACACCATCTCAATTGATCTCTAACCGTAACAAGGGAGGAAGCGTCGTCCTTGTAGACCACCGATGACATCGTCCTTGACTTCATCATCTTCTTTCCTAACGTTAACTAATACAAGGAAGGGGTTAAATCTTGTGATTTTTTGAGTGTTCTTCGTTTTCCATCTTGGTTTAGAATTCGTAGCCGCTTGATATCACCCTAGAGGGGAGGGCCCGTTCCGAACAAACACGGCCCGAACCCTCCGCATTCTTTGTGTATTTTGACGCTAATCACGACATGAGACCAGATGTACGACTCTCATAAACGATGACTGTGGATCGAAGGAAACGAATCGAGGAGAGCGCGACATCTTCTAGAATGAGAATCGAGCCACCGGAGCTCGTCTGCTGCCCGCAGAAAGGATACTGGGGGATGAAACCAACATGCATCTTTGTGTGACGGCGAAGGTGCAACCACACCACCAAAGGAGAAGCATCATCCCTTGGCCGTAGCGGTGCATCGACGACCGGTGCACGGCCGGCAGTGAAAGAAACCAGTGGCTCAAGCGACCGGGTCGATAAAGAAGGCGTGGCGCAACCGGCACCGTACGGTGGATTGAAGGAGGGCCGCAGCCTACATCCGCAGCGGTGAAGCAGTAGCCAGTTTGAGCCCAGCCATGAAGAGGTCCGGTGGCTCAAGCCGTCGGAAGAGGTGCGGCGTAATCGGCACCACGTGAGGAGTCGGTTGGCCGCCCGGCCAGCCGGAAATAGTGAGACACTGCTGGGTCCTGTGTGACACACTGACGCCAGCCTAACACCAGTTCCACCCAAATAAATGGCCATGATGTTCGGGAAATAGGGGGCACGACCTCCCCTTTGGATGCGGCTAGGGAGGACCCCCGTGGGCTGTCGGGCCGGATACAGTGCGTGCTGGACCTAGTGCGGGCCTGACACAACACGGGCCGGACCCAGCGCGGGCCGGGCCACCCCCGCGGGCCGCTCCACCACCTCTGGCTGGGTCGGACGTGGGATGGGCTGGTCCTGCAGACCGGGTCATACCCCAGTCCGGACCCAGGTTGGGCCGGATCGGACCAACTAGGCTAGACCAGACCCGAACCTGTTTGACCCGATTTCACCTTTTTGCCCATAACATGGGATACGGGTGTACGATTGACGAACCATCAATGGCTACATAAATCATGGAGAAAGATGGTACTTTTGGTAAAACCAACTCGTGGTTTGGACACAATTGTGGTATGAAACGGGTTGAATCAAATGTAAATCCAACCTGGCCCTCAGAACGGAAATCATAATAACCCACAGATTGTGCGTCTGATTGACACAGCCTCTGTTGAGTTGAGACACCCTATGACGAGACAGAAATTTTGAGATACTTCTTCATGGTACTTGGTGGTAGTTGAAATGTCAAAATGTGGCTTGAGGTTTGGACCCTCCCAAAATCAAGCGTTCTTTGTGGAAACCCTTTGAATGGATGTGCACTAATGACTGTTCCTGGATAATGTGTTGGTCTGACAGTTCTGACTATTGTTCCTGGATCATGTGTTGGTCTGAAAGTTCTAAAATCTCTTCCTGGATCACGTGCTGGTCTAACAGAATATCTGGTCTTGGATCATGTGTTAGTCCTACAGCTCGGACGAGTGTTCATGGATCATGTGTTGGTCTGACAGTTTTGACTTCTGTTCCGGGATCCTATGTTGGTCTGACAGAATAGTTGGTCCTGGATCATGTGTTGGTCTAACAACTCTGATGATTCAGTGGCTATATTTGGTCATCTCTATCTCTCTACCAATTTTTTATACTTTTGTGAGATGAGTCAGTAACTCTTGTGTTTTTTTTGATTGATATGGATAACATGATAAATTAGGTATTTTATGGGCATATACCTAAGTGGGGTTATCTGTTGATTTCATACTTTTTGGATTATCCTTGTTGGATTTTGTGAGACATTGAGGGTCTCGTGGACCCTAATGAGTATTGATATACTCACCCCTACATGGGCTACGAATGCACCACATTGTGTTGGATGCAGATGATGGAAAATGCTGACTGAGGCTGAGTAGAAGGATTGGACGGTACCCGGATGTGGACCTTATGATGAGTCGGTGCACAGAGGAGACTTACGGGTGTGGTGTGCTGACGAGGCCAGCTTTACTAACCCTTCAAGTAGGAACCCCATAGGATGACCCTATGGTTTCTTTACTTTTTTTATTTGTACTTGATTTTCAGTTGTAATTGTACATTCCTGTTGCGATTGTATTTATGACCCCCTTTACTTTTTTAGAACTACATTTGTATACAGTTTTTACTTAGTGTTTGCTTCCAGTTTGTACTCTGATTGTGTATGTTTACTGATTATTAAGGCACCTCCATCCCCGTTTTAGGGATTTACACCTTTGGTGCTAGTCGCCAGCCCCTGGCCTATGGAAGACGGGCCTGGGGTAGTCACGACATGGGTCCTGTGGGACGGGTCGTGACAAATTGGAATCAGAGGAGTCGGTTCTACCATAGATCATAGGACTATGAACTTTATTTTCTATGAAGTAATAGTGTTAATGGTAATGAGTGTGGTTTTCAGTCCAGGGAGTCTTTTATTGGTGCGGCGACCGATGTATCAATACACCAGGACCCTGACTTCTAATTTCAGATGCAGTGCATGAAAACACTGATTGCGTGTGTGTTTTCAAAAGATTTCATTTGTGATATATTAAGTCAACTCACTAGGTATAACCTATTGGTCATGGCACACCTGTTTCTTTTCAGGATGCCTCCACACAGGAAACCATCCAGGGTACCAAGAGTTGTGCGTACAGATAGCCCACCGAGAGATGAGGCCTCGGTGTAGGGCCCTATCGCAGCGGAGGCACCAATGGTACCAGTACTCGTTGGGTCACCAATGACACCCACCCCAGCAGTAGTGAGTGCACACTACCTAATCACATTGCATGAGTTCCTGTGCCATAGGCTCCCCAGGTTCGGGGGCGAGATGGACCCCCATAGTGCTGAGGATTGGATGGAGGCTGTGGTGAGAGTCTTCAGACTAGTAGGGACACTAGCCGATCTTATGGAGATCGTTACCATGAGTCTTCTTCGGACTCTAATAGGTAGATGGTGGATCCTGAGGCTCCAGGTGAAATATGAGGTGACTCTACACTATGTAGACTTCAAGAGCTTATTTTGGGCAGAGTTTTTCCCTGCCACCCTATGTGCGGTATAGATACGGGAGCTACTGCATCTAAATCAGGGTAGCATGACGGTGGCATAGTACTCAGTGAGGTTCACTGACCTTTTGCGCTACTTAAAAAAATATGTTTTAAGACCCATTCTTGAAATCCTGGACCATAGAGAAGGGGATCAAGTGAGAGATTAGAGCTTCAATGATCTCCCTCATCATTTCAGCACAGACATGGTTGTTTGATAGAACCCTAATAGTGGAGAGTTTCCTTGCTGAGAATTCACCCGCAGCGAGACCCACAAGTAGCTGACATGAAGGGGAGTCTTCTACAGGTGGCAGAAGATAGATTTCATAGAGGTCCAATTAGAACAGGCCATCCGGAGGATGACCTCAGGACACATGTTCAGTTGTTCGGGGCACACAAGACAGAGCCAGTCATTCCAGGAGTAGGAAATGTTACTCCTGTGGCAGACAGGGACACATGGCTCATGACTGTCCAACCCACCGTACTGATGATCGGTAGATAGTTGAGGGACCTCCCAGGCAGAGGCAGAGTCCTTACAACGTCATCTTGGGCATGGATTGGTTATTTATACTTCTTTCTCAGATCGACTTTATTAGGCTCAAATTGTGGTGTGTCAACAAAGATGGGACCTGGTTCACCTTCACCAGCAATATGAGAGCCTTTGTAGCACAGGACGAACTTACTCAGAGGATGGTGCAGCCGATCACTCATCATTTGTCTTGTCGTATCCTCAGAGTAGTTGATGTAGAGAGTTTGAGCTATCTAGTAGTGGTGGACCAGTACGCATATATTTTTCATAAGGATGATCCAGGACTACCTACACATAGAGAGGATGAATTATACATTGACATGTACCTCAGAAAGACACCAATATCTACAAAAGCATATTGGATGGCTCTCGTTGAGATTCGTAAGCTGAGGGTACAACTAGAGGACATGTAGGGGAATGGATTCATCCTGGTGGTGGTGGTGGTAACACCTTGAAACATCACCCTCCTCTAGCTACACGGCCATCTCCTCTTCCACATCCTCCTACTCCTTGTGGTCTGCCTCGATCGAACATTTTCCTCTGCCTGGGAGGTCTCTCAACTTTTTTATGATTATTAGTATGGTGGGTTGGATAATCTGGAGACATTTGTCCCTTCCCACCGTAAGAGTAACATATCCCGATCCTGGCATGACTCTCTCTATCTCGTGTGCCTCGCACAACTGAACATGTGTCCTGAGGTCATCCTCCGGATGGTCTGGTCCAATTGGACCTCAGTGACATCTGTCTACTGCCACCTGCAGAAGACTCCGCTGCATGTCAGCTAGTTGTGGGTCTCGCTGCTGGTGACTACTCAGCAGGGAAACTCTCTACTAGGAGGGTTATCTCAAACACCCCTGCAAGTGTTGGGATGCTTAGGGACATCATCAAAGCTCGTATCTCCTACCTGAGCCCCTGCTCGAAGCTCCGGGCCCTGAAGAATGAGACCTTCACCATATCTGTGGAGTAGCAGGAATGGTCAGTGAACCTCACTGAGTACTATGCCACCACTATGCTGCCCTATTGTAGATGAAATAAATCTTGTATCTGTACCACACGTAGGGTGGAAGGGACATACGCCGCCCAAAATAGGCTCTCGAATTCTACCTAGAGAAGTGCCTCCTCGTCATCCACCTAGAGCCTCAGGCTCCACCATCTACCAATTTCAGAATGAAGAAGACTTGCGGCAAGGATCACCGTAAGATTAGCTAGTGTCCCTACTAGTCTGAAGACTCTCACCACAACCTCCAAACAATCGTCAGCTGCCTACGGGTCCATCTCGCCCCTGAACCAGGGTGGCCTCTGGCACTGGAACTCGTGCAACGCGATCAGGCGGCATGAACTCTCTGTTGCTGGGGTTGGTGGCATCGGTGGCCCAACTAGTACTGTTACCTTCGGTGCCTCTGCTGTGATAGGGCCCTGCACCGAGGCCTCGTCGCTCGGTGGGCTATCTATACACAAAACTCTCAGAACCCTGGCTAGTTGTCTGCGTGGAGGCATCCAGAAAAGAAACAGGTGTGCCATGACTAATAAGTTATACATGGTGTGTTGAATCAAGATATAAAAAATGAAGTCTTTTGAAAATACACATGAAACCAGTGTTTCCGTGCACTGAGTCGGAAATTACAAGTCAGGGTCCTGGTGTATGGATACGTCGGCCACCACACCAACACTGGACTCCCTGAACTGAAAACCACACTCAGTACCCTTAACAATATTGCTTCTCAGAAAATAATGTTCAAAGTCCTATGTATGCGGTAGAACCGACTCCTCTGATAAAAATTTATCAGGACCCATCCCACGGGGCCCATGTCGTGACTACCCCAAGCCCACCTTTCATAGGCCAGGGGATGGCGACTATCACCAAAAGCGTAAATCCCTAAAACAAGGAAGGCATTTCATTAATAATAATTAAACACACACAATAATAGTACAAACTGGAATAAAACAATACGTAAAAACTATATAAAAATGGAGTACTAAAAAATTAATGGGTGTCTGAAATACAAGCCCAACAAGAAAGCACAAGTACAACTCAAAAGCATGTAAAAATGAAGAAAAGTAAAGCAACCATAGGGTTATCCTCTGGGGTTCATACCTGAAGGGTAGGTACAGATGGCCTCCTAAGCTCTCGATTTCTGTCAGTCTCCTCCGTGCACTGACTCGTTGTAAGGTCCACCTCCAGGTATAGTCCAATACTGCTACTCTGCCTCAGTCAGTGCTGTCTGTCGTCTGCATCCAACACAACAAGGTTTGGGCATAGACCATGTAGGGGTGAGTATTAAAATAATTATTAGGGTCCCCAAGACCCTCATGGTCTCACAAAATCCAACAAGGATAAACCAAAAAATATGAAATCAACAGATAACTCCGCTTAGGTATATGCTCATACCAATACCTAAGTTATAAGGTAATCTATCTCAATCAAAAACAAATACAAGAGTTTATGACTCAGGTCACACTAGTATACAACTTTGGTAGAGAGACAGAGATGATTAGATATATCCATTGAATCATCAGAGATGTCGGACTAACACATGATCCAGGACCAGCTATTCTGTCAGACCAACACATGATCCGGGAATAGAAGTCAGAACTGTCAGACCAACATATGATCCAGGAATAGTCATCAGTGCTGTTGGACAAACACATGATCCAAGAACAGAAGTTAGAATTGTCAGACCAAATAATGATCCAGGAACAGTAGTTAGAACTTTCGGACCAACACATGATCCAGGAACAGTCGTTAGTGCATATCCAGTCATTGGGTTTCCAGAAATCATGCTTGATTCTGCGAGGGTCCCCCCTCATGCCGTGTGTGGACATGTCAACTACCAAGATGTCACACTAAGAAGTATCTCAATGTTCCATCTCTTCATAGGGGTCTCAATGCAACAGACGGTGCGTTAATCGGACGCCCAATGTGTGGGTTATTATGATTTCTGTTCCGAGGGCCTGTTTGATTTACATTTGATCCAACCCGTCCATACCACAATTGCGTCGAAACCTATACATGTGTATACCAAAAGTACAATATTTCTCTATTATTTCTGTCTCCATAGACGGTTCATCAATCAGACACACGTAGCCCACGTTATGGGAGAAAATGTGAAATTGGGTCAAACGGGTCTGGGACTGGTCCGTCCTAGTCGGACCGATTCGGCCCGACCCTGGTCTGGACGAGGGTCTGACCCAATATGCGGGTCTGGCCTGGATTGTGGGTCTGACCCAGCCTATGGGTCCGACCTGACCCGAGGGGGCGGCCCAACCCGCTGGGGCGGCCCGATTAGCTCTGTGTCCGGCCCGTGATGTGTCCGGCCCGTGCTGTGTCCGACCCGCAGTGGGTCCGGACCAGGCTTGGTCCAGCCTGGCAGCCAGTGGGGGTCCTCCCTAGACATGTAAAAAGGGGAGGTCGCGCCCCCTACTTCACGAATGGCCTATCAGTTCACTCGAGTGGAACTGGCGCCAGGCTGGTGCCGGTGTGTCACGCGGGACCCAGCGGTGTCCTGCTGTTTCCGGTTGGCTGAACGGCCACACGACTCCTCAAGTGGCTCCAGTTGCGCTGTGCCTCTTCTGGCGGCTCGAGTTGCTGGAAGTCTTTGTGGTCGGGCTCAAGCTGGCTATTGCTGCATCGACGTGGCCTTGGGCCGTGACCATCATTCTATCTACCTCGCACTGCCGGTTGCACCACACCTTCCCAGTCGACCCGGTGACTTGAGCCACCGGTTTCTCTCACGGTCGTCCTTGCACTAGCCACCGATGCACCGCCATAGCCAGGGGAAAATGCTTCACCTCCAGTGGTGCAGTTTCACCATCTCCACCACACGTTGACGTACGTCAATTTCATCCACTAGTTTTTTTCTATGGGCACCAGACGAGCTCCGGTGGCCCGATTCTCATTCTAGAAGAAATTGTGCTCTCCTCGTGTCATTTCCTTCGATCTGTGATCATCTTTGATGAGAGATGAACATTCTATTCTCATGCCATGGTTAGATTCAAAATTCAGAAAGAATGCGTAGGGGTCAGGCCATTTTTTTCGGCCCGTACCCTCCGCGTTAGGGTGATATCAAGCGTCTTTGAATTCTATACCATGATGGAAAATGGAGAACACAGGACAAATCGAAAGATTTAACCCCTTCATCTGATTAATTAACACCATAAAAGAAGATGAAAAAGTTGAGGAAGATGTCTTCGGCAGTCTACTATGATGGTGCTTCATCCCTTGTTCTGGCTAGAGCTCAAAGGAGAAGTTGTTCGTCGTTGGCGGAAGAAGTCCTTCTTTGGGAGGAACATTCATCATTGGGGAGAATAAGATTATCCCAAATTATCCACCATTCCCAAGCTCCACCAAAAAGAAAATTCCAACCAAAGAATTAAATCAAACAAAAATAATAGTTTATCTATTATTTTAGAACGTTGGATTTAAAATTCAAATGTGAGATATAAATAATTAACTCATCTTTCCTAATTAATGCTTGAGATGTGGCAGAAATTAAATTAACGTGGAGTTGTCTTCATTGAGGTGGTAATGTTCAAGGGGTTTTCCCCCATTTAATGGAGAGTTGGGGAGGTTTTATCCTCCTCTATTAATAGTGGGTTAAGCCTTGTGTGGTACCCATGTCATAACCTCTCACGGGAGGTTATGCTCGGGTGGGCCCCACCACAATAACCTCCCAAGGGAGGTTAAGGTGTGGTGGTCCCACCTCTAATAACCATGAGGAGGTTTTAACCACCCAACATCCACATGGCGGTTAAAAATAAATTAAAGTGATCTTACATTATTTTTTTGACTTCTCACGGAAACACAAAAACTAACTTTTATCTTCGTATCACTGCCATCGAAGTGAAAGTCTTCTTAAGTGAATACCGGTGCTGCGAGTTCAAAGGTTTTCTCAAATTTCAATTCCGAGCACCAGTTCAAAATTTAAAAAAACATTCTCATATGTTTACTGAACGTACCCGAACAAAATATAAAAAATTTATTCTAGTCACACTGGTCCTCAGAATCAAGCCCCTTCAGTTTTAACAGACTCGTAAAATTCCCATGTATTTAAGAAAAAAAATTCCACAGAATTTTTTGGGCATTACAATGAAATACACAATGGTGTTTCTATAGTGTATTTATTTACATTACCATTTTTTTACTCTGGTTAGAATCGTAAAATTGGGGGTTCTTGGCATACAATATATGAATATTGGATTCTTGACATGTCATCATTATAAAATTGTTAATATTTTATTATTTTGTACACTTTTATATTATTTGTTTTTCAAAATATGTTTCTAATTTATGGATGTTTATGCAATGGGTATCGTATCACCACTATACAGTTTGAACACTCACTATTATTCAGAAACCTCTTATATGTAAGAACCCATGAGTTCATGTGGCTCTTCATCCGATACAGGGTGATTCGACATAGGGCCTTACAATGTGGTGTCAAAATGGTTGTTTCCTTCTATTTGTTTTTTTTTTGATATTTTTTAGTGAAATTTAGGAAAAAGATATGTTGTGTGGAACTCATCTAGGGGAGTCACAAAAGTTCATGGAGATCTCCTATGTGATGGGCCTTCATGTCACAAGTGATATTATTACAATTACTTTTTGGGGTTCTATGGTTTTATACTAATCCTGAGTATATTAAATTATTATATTATATGAGACTTGGGAGTTTTCATGCATTAGGAATAGACATATTGGATCACATTTTTTATATGAAAAAGAATTTATTTTTTTGGAAATTATTTAAATTAAATTTCATGATTTTTTTTCTATGATACACCATGATGATATATAGATTATTTTTACTTGAGATTAATAGTTTTTATATGTATATTACTTTTAATTATGTTCATGAATGAAAGATTAGGTATTGGAATTGGATTTTTCTATGAGTCTTATTCATTATCATTTTGTAAAGCATACTAGGATACGTCTTGCTATAGAAAATATATATGAGTACCTCAAAAATTCATGATTTGATATCTTATGTATGTTGTTATAGACATTTTATGCCTACGTTTGGCATTAAATACAATGACACCCATAAAAATTTTGATGATACAACTTGGAAGAGAAATACATAATACTCATAGAAGGGACAATTCCCATGATCCATTACTAAATATACATGTGGATAAAACTAATAATTCTTCTATATATTCTGTGGTGGTTTATATAATGGAAATCCTACATTCAGGAGTGCTCTGTATAGTGCAGGTTTAGCGTGTAAGAGTTTCCGAGAAGATAGAAAATTAAACATGGGGAATGTATATCCAACATCCTCTTTCCATTTAGCATACTAATGGCCCCCATGATAATTGGGATTAGATTATATAATTTAGAGGATCTTTGATAAGGTTGTTACTATAGAGGATTGATAGGTAAATTTGGATTCTTTCACGTTTCAAGGACCCGTCAGGAGGTGGTGATGTGTGATGAACTGGGTCAAAAGATGAAAGTGTCTTACGAGGCTAGCTATAAAATATATTTTCTTTGAGGATGTTATCTTGACACTTTGATGTCTGATCAAACTAAATAGTTTATGGAAATTGATCTGGGAATGAAGTAGATGTTTATATATGCTACTTATTTCATAGAGTTTCTTCTATATTTCCACTATTCAATTGGAATTGAGCACATAAATAATTTCTAGATTGGAATTTATATCGAACATTGATATTAAGTTAGGATATTTGACCTGATGACTTACATATAGCTGGTTTGTAACACCGGGATGATCAGGAAATTTCTTGGGGAGGATAGAGCTATGGGTCTTCTTTTTTTATCTCTTAGTTCATCAGATGGTAGAAATGATAGTGTTTCCATGGATGCCACTTTTGGATGAAAGAATATGAATTCCAAAGAGTTACAATATTTATGTGTTAGAAAATTTAAGTAGATAAATGTATTTTTGGACCCCTCAGTGAGAGGAGATGGTACCCATGGTTTCAATTATATACTGATTGGGAACTATTTCAAATTTTTCATAGGACATTGGAATAGGTGTTGAAAGTTTAGTAATATAGAGAATCATAAAAGGTTCATTTTAATTGGTCTCTATAGTGGTTCATCTATGGGTGTGGGGTATATGTGAACTATTACCTAGGGATATGGTGGGGTCCTCTATAGATAAATCTAACACCTAAGAATTTGGTGACCCATGCGAGTGATTCACCTTATGGGCATGCCCATGGAAATACAGAATGATGAATTTATATAGTGGGTGAGGTCACAAGTGATGATGTCTAGGGACCATAAACTATTAATGGTACATTCTTGATCAAATATATACTATCTTATTCTTTAATTGATTCATTATCTTCTCTATCATTTATATATTCAAATTTTATTATCGGGATTAGCATTCCAATGAAGTTATACTCTGAGTTTTTACCCCTTGACACAACCTTTGGAATGAAAGTGTATCATATATTAAGATTTATACAATTATATGGAGATGTTTCAAGCTATTATTATTTTTGGATTTCATGAATCATTATATAACTTGTATCAATGTGATTTTTTGTATAGATGGGTTGACAAGTTATCAGGTTCATATTGATTACTACTAAATACAAGTATCCCATACAATTCCTATTAGAGAATAGTTTGTTTTAAATGTTTAGTGGGATGTTTGATTAGAAATTAATGGTCCATACCAAATATAGTTTTAAGTCATTGTAAAATAGGTATTAAGGATTTTTCTTGGGGATTATTTGGTAGCAACTACCTCATCTTTTCCTCCTACTGTGTTCCATTATTCGGTTGTCTTTTTGAATTAATTACATGGAAATCCTTGTGATAGATGGATAGTTATATTATTGTAATCATGTCATAATTTTAACCTATACTGATTACCAAATATCTTGTGGAATCAATAATGTTGAATGATATTAAGGTGAAAATCAAGGATCTGGAGTCGATGTGTTTTATATGATTGAGTACATGTCACTGGGGTGTTCCAGTGTTATTTAGAAAGAAGTAAAATGATAATATTATATTGTGAAATAAGAATATGTTAATAAAACAAGTTATAATGAAGAATATATATCAATTTAGAAGGACCAATTTTCTTTTTGATCAATTATGGGGAGTTTGGTGGTTCTAAATGATTGTACTATGGTCCGAAATGACTAGAGTTGAGCAAAAGGGTGTGATATTCCTAAGAACACAATTAGGAGTACGTAAAAACTATATGAATATCTTATCATGCATTATGGGTTGAAAAATAGCCTAACAATGTGTATATATCTCATGAAAATGATCTTATATCTGTATCTTGACACATTTATTGTGGATTTCAATGATGATTAACTTATATAATCATGAAAAAAAAGATCCACACTGGACAACTAGAGATTATATAGAGTCCATATTGATAACATCATATCTATGAAAAAATATGAAACATTCACTTATATATATCATAGTTAAAATTTTTTCAAATGTGATCTATGATGTGGTAATTTTTATGGACCCATATATGGTACAAATTTGGATGACCATTAGATGCCCTAAAAATGTGTCATATATTTTTTGTCTCCTTTTATTAATTGGGTTATAATGATGGTTTATATAGTAATTCTACCATTTGGAAACACATATGCATGAGGTTTTTGTTTAGGGAATGTGATGAGGTATATGGATCATTTAATTTTTTATGGGTCTCTTAATCTTTGTTACCATGTGGAGAACTAATCTATGCATGAAATGGAGTTTTGAGTTGTAGTTTTTGATCTAATGTGTTGGTGAAATTATCTCTTTAGTGTGATATTTTTTCATACACAAACATTATGATCTAGTGTTACATCTTTTCTCTATGAAACATTAATATATTATAGAGAATTTTTGTGTAGTTTCTTTAGTAATTTTGTCTTGATATTTCTTAGGCTCTAAGAAAAGTTTACGTAGTTTCAGATGAACTCATTTAAAAAAATGTGATCTAGGAGAGTGACCTTCAGAGGAGGAATAAGAGTTAATGAGATGATAGAAATATAATTTTTATATTCATCTAAACATGTATAGGTGATGAAATGTTCACCATTTAGTATCAAATTGAAGTTGGTGGACCACGTTAAGACTAGTCAGGATTGAGATTCTAAATTCTTAGTGATGTGGGGTTGTTGGCAGGAAGGGACCCATTTACAAGATGGATGATGGATAGTGATTATTTAATCATTTTTCAGGAGATATTTATTATTCCATCATTAATGTGGGAGGGAAATATAAATAAAAAAACCAAACTATTATTTGAAAATAAAACCATGTTTAGAAAATATATATCAGATATAATGTGAATATTTTTGTGGATGAAAATAAAGAGATGCATGATGGGAATAGTCACTCATTGAATAACTGGTCAGAGGGTCAAGGAATAGTATCGTTGACCAGGGCTATTAGTTTAGTAACTTACAATTCCTATTTGGAATTTTGTTGATTTGATGGAGGAAATTATGAACAATGTTACTAGGTCCACGAGAAGTTTAGATACTATTTTTGTGATAGTTGATCGCCTGACCAAATACGAAGATATCATTCAAATCTAAAATCGATTTTCTTTGATGAATAGGGAAATATTTTTGTTTAGGAGAGTAAAAAACGTATTGAGTTCTTTCATGTATTATATCACAAAGGTACAAACATTTTACATCGTAGTATTAGATAGGATTGAAGAAATATTTTTGGACTCAGTTAAAACTAGTTATAGAATATAATATGAAAAGATATGGACACTAGAAAAAGATGATTCAGATCTTGGAGAAAATGATTTTGGAAATCATCCTTGATTTTCATGGATTATGGGATGATCAAATATATTGATATTTCTTCTAATAAAATAACATTTTACAGGATTTGATTCAAATTCCACCATTTTATTTACGTTATTATTGATAATTTCACTCATCATTATGTTGGTATGAAGAGGTTGAGGATCTTATTTTTGGGTCGGGTATGGTTCATGAGACCTATAATAGGGTCCAATAAATATAGAATTGGATAACTTATTCCTAATGTATAAAGGGATCATATTTTGACCATAAGAAATTATCTATGGAGTTCGCTGAGGATGATTGGGTTTTCTTACGTGTGCCAACTCAGCTAGGGAATCATTATTTATAGAGGAAAATGTATCTTAAAACATAGTTTATGGGACTTTTTTCGATCATATAATTTATATGATCAGTGTATTATAAATTAGATCATTCTCTATGATATCAAGATGTACATAATTTATTCCACGTGCCCTAGATTCAAAATTATAAGACTGATCATGCATATATGATCAACTATGAGGATTTTGAGTTTGAAACTAATTAATTATTTGTGTATATACACATAAATATTATAGATTATAATGATAAAGTGATAAGGGGAAGTTGGTATAACTTTTTTGAGAATTATAGTATCACACTCATATTTAATAAGAGACTTGGGGTTGAGAATTATTTGTGCAGGTTGTGTCACATGACCAATTTGTGAAGACCTTCAACAACACTTTTTAGGGAGATAATTCATTATTGGGAGAGATTTATAACATAATTATTTTTAAATGTATGTAATTTTCATCATTTTGAGGGTCATATTTGGGTTTGTGAAGTGTAGGAGGTCGTGTGGGGAATAAAAATAGATCTTTTCATGTTTTGAAGAACTACAGGTTTGACCATGCTATGATGAATGTTGTTTAACACTAGGAACCTTAATGTGTGAAATTTGAAGGACCTGTATTAATACAATCAACATTGAATTATTTTTAATTACATTTTTATTTTGTTTGACCTATTAATCCCCTCTTAGTAATTCTTTTTTATTTTTATCATTCCAGTTCATTCTTGGAAGTGATATGATCAATCCTTATTGTGTTGAAGTTCCTATAAATAATGGAATCTATCTTCTCAAACCTATCCTTGTTTAAAAATATTATATGATCAAACATTGTGAGATAGATATTGGTTTTTCATTTATTTATACACAAGAATCGTTTTGTATCTTATCTTACTTCCTTATATCCCACTTCATCAAGGATCATGGATCCCACTAAATTGTTTTATAATTTTATACTCTTGGGTAGAAATATTTTTACCGTTTATATACCTTGTATAAATGTTTTTATTTGATATTTATTTCATGTGTTTCTTTATTTAATCCATGATACCCATTCTGGATAGTGATCTCATGTGTATGTGTGTTTATGGCTATTGAGTCTCATACTTTTTAAGAATTGTTATGACTAAATGTGTTATGCTCTATTTGGAATAAATGTAGAGAAAATAGATAGATTTATTCTAGTAGAACATGAAAGGTGGATCATCATGGCCTAGTTAACCATTATAGGGAGAAACTCCAATACCTGAAATGATGACAAAAATGGACCAAGACATAGGTAAGGGGTGTTACGGCCTTGATGATTGACCTCTGGTAGTGGAGGGATATGAATAAATTCTATACCTACCTAAGGAAGAGATGGGGTATGATGGCCTTTTGACCTAACCTATGAATAATACTCTAACACCCTTTGATTTTTTGGTTTGTCTCTCTTAAAAGATAATATTTTTAAATGCTTACATTACACATAATACTCAACTTGAACAAACAATGAAATATTATTATAACCTAGCTATTAAATTATTGAGAAATAATAGTATTAAGAACATTATTAAATTTATATATGATATTTTAAATCTAATTTTTAACATTACAATTTTGTACTTTGTAGAGATTATATCAAAATAAATCAACATCTATGCATAAAAAGCTATAAATTTTAAAGTCATTTTGTCTCCTTTTGAGGGAAAACTTCTTATATATTTTTGAAAGTTTTATTAATTATATTTTAAAAAATTACATCATCTTTGAAAATATAATATTAAAATATACATTGTTAGAATTTTTGGTATTTTCTAGTATGTTTAATTGTTTAATGAATAGTTAAAATCACTGCATTTTAATTGAAAAATGACTTTTCATAATGTTAAAAAATAATTTAAATTATATTTAATGAAAAATTATATTAATATTCAATCAATTATTTCAATAAAGTGCATTATATGTTTTTTATATGAAATGTTTATATGAAAAATTTAATGAGTTTGAACATTTTCACTTTAAAATCCCGCTTTCAAACCCCATCGACGGGATTGATTTTTGATTATTTTTACCCACTTATATGTTATAAATTTTGAAAAATGGATTTCATATTTTTAATAATAAGTCTATAACATATTAAATAGGTTCATTTTTTCGGACAATGTTAATGGTAAACATAGTAATTTAATTACCACAGTTAAGGTTAAATTAGAAATTAAGGGTAAAAATAATGTTCTAAATGCTGTGAAATTACTATAAGACATGTACTAATTTTATTGGATGGGTTATTTATAAAAATATAATCCTCTGGAAAATATTATATGCTTCATGAGACACTTTTATGACTTTATTCATTTTATAGAGGTTTATTTTGAAGAACGTTCAATGAAGCCATTCTTTTTTTAACAAGTTAAATATTTTAATCTATGGTTACCTAAGGGATATATTTGATTATAAATATTATATTTAAATATAAATTATTTATATTCATTATGGTAATATATATTTAATTTTACAGAAGAAATAATTATATTAAGGGATTTCACAATTATAATGTTGTATTTCTTTAATTAATGCTAATATTAAATAAATAATATTGAAATTATTAATGATAATATAATTTAAGATACTTAATGTCCTAATTAAAATTATATATAAAATTTAAATGTTATGGAGGTATTAAAATATTTTTTTAGAATATATATTATTAGAATGATATTTTTTTCAATGTCAAGTTGTAAAAAATGTCTAAATTAACATTAATGTTATATTATTAAATAATATTTTATTAAATTTTATAAATATTATAAAGATATAAAATTAATAAAAAATATTTTGATATGGATTAAAATACCATAAAATATTATTTTATCAATTTTTTTCATTTTATAGTAACAATATTTACCGTCAAAGAGTAAAAATACTTGTTGTCACATTAAGAGTTAATGGGTTAAAACAAAAAAATAAGGGTTCAAACATGATCTAAACATGACCAAATATTATTGGATGATACGTATTCGACTCTTATGACCATAAGATCTAATTATAGTTGTTTAATGAAATAATTTCTTTGAAAATTACATATATATTATATATATCTTGGATAGTTACAAAATGAGACACTCTTTTTATTTAATATAATTTATTTTACCACATAGGGAGAAGATCAGAATAAGAAAAAACCTAAATGTTTATTACTATATTAATGAAATTATTTTCTTTTTTAAATTTTAAATTTTATTTTTATAGATTATATAATTACCTTAAATGAAGCTTCAATACAAAAATAGTATCTATTTATTTAACTTAAAAAATAAAATAATTGATTGTAAGGGTATTAATTTTGTAATATTTGGGATTGGATAATATTTATAAAAAATTATAAATCTATAAGATATATTATATATTTTATAATGAAAAATATTCAAATTACCACATTTTCATGATGTATTAAAAGTAAAATTAAATGGGTTGTTTCAAATTTTACAGCAATGATATTATCATGGATTAATAAATTATAAAATTATTTAAAAACCATAAAAATATTAAATACATAAAAAATGGATTATATATGTTCATAAAAATCAACCCCTATTAATTTATATATCATTTGGATGTTTTTGATTCAATAATAGCCTTATTATATTTTAGTATTTTTAAGAATTCATAGTGTCACTCACCTCAATTATAAAAGGGAACATCCACCCTCACTTACTGACACCAACTTGAGCCATCTAAAATAAAAAAATGCAATATATTTATCTTATAAATATCATTAGTTAATTTCTATATTTTTTTCCTTCCCTATGTACTACCATAGAAAAAATTATAAGAGATTAAAGTAAGTCCTCTGAAGAAGAGGTAATTGTCTTTGTCAACTCTTTCATGTTTTTTTCCTTACACTACCTCTCCGTGTGTTTTTACATGATAAATTAATAACAAAAATATGATTTAATGATGATGTTATATTATTATCATGGTACAAACATATTCAATCTTTTATCAATCCTATGAAAAATTAAAGCACTATGTGTGCGTATGCATGACTAATCATCTCCACGTTGTGGTGTAATTTGCTTTTCATCACCACATTACTTGGATTTTTATAATGGTGTAAAAAATGCGTATATATTAGAATTTTGACATTATTAGGGTTTTTTAAAAATTAATATAGCATCCAATTCATTAGCCTTTCACCAATTAATGAATGATACCATCGCTTGTGCGTATGTATGATCTACCGTCTCAATGTATCGATGTGAATTTTTTCCTTGATAAACATTCAATAACAATTTTAAAAAATCTATATAATGAATAAATATCATATCTATAACATTAATATCATTATGTATATGATGTTACTATATCCTATGATCAATAACTAGGGTTTGTATGAAAAAATACCCATAGGAAAATGAAGTAGTTAACACAAAAAATAAGTGTATTAAAAAAATATTATAAAAAACAGAACATAAAATAAATTAAGAGGATAATATATGATATTGTAATTATGGATATATTTTTGGTATAAATTAATAATATTCTTTAAACCATTATACATGTGGTTAAATCAGGGTTAACTAAAAGAAAGAGAGAGGTAAGGGACTTCCTCTCAATTTCTATTTCATTTAGAATTACTTAGTACTACGAACCATATAAATTTTATAAGGTGTATCTAGTAATACATTGAGATCACATTTCATTTAATATCCTATTATTTATATCATTTATATATTTATTTACAAATCTTTATACCAATTTTTCATATGATTTTTTTACTTTGAATGTGATATTATTAATTGGGGAAACATCGATAAATTTGCATCCTCTACTAAATATAGATATATGATGTCAACATATATTGATTGACGAGTTAAATTTATTGCTCAATATATGTGGAATGATTTTTACAAGAAGACACTTGTGGGTCCATGTAATAAATATCTTCTTGATGAATCGATATGTCTCATGAGACAAATATTTTGGCAACAAACCCATAAAATTTGATTCCATGTAGATTCAGATGAGTTTCTACCCACATAAATAAACTATCTTGGGAGATGTATGGATGGTAGTGGTTCATTTTCAAGAGACATATCTACAATAATTAATCATTTCTTATATTTATATTTCATTTATTATTATCCAAAGTATTTTTAGTAGGAAAAAATCTATGGAAACATTTCAAAATTAGTTTTTTGATTATATGGAATTTTTGTTTAGTTACCTACCTTGGAATATAAATTATGATCATTATTTCATAATAGTTTCCTCTATAATTAACCCTTAATAATAATTTAAGCTCACCCTTATTTTGTTTTATTTCGTTATGACATGATGATTAATTTTTAGAATAAATTACAAGGATACAGTTTATTATCTTTTGTTATGTATTGTATTTCATTTTATGTCCCCAATGTAGATATAATTTCATATATGATATATGGTTTTACAATACTAATAAATATATTGGTCCTTTATGATTTGATTCCTTATAATAATTCCAATGTAATAATGAAATAAACTTAATCCGGGCTTCTAGGGTCACGGAGTGGCAGTTTGTATGAAATGAAGATTAGTTGAAACCATGAGAACTAGATTTTGAAAAATTCTATACTAGAGAACATAACCATATGATAGAATTTTGAAGATAAGTATAAATATCGAATAAATTCATATAGAATTGGTAATTTCAATGGAAAACCAATGTTTAACCTATAAAATGATATTTTGATAAGAATATGACATGATTTAGACATCCTATAAATAATTATTCATCACTATATCTATATGATTAGTATTGGTCAGACTATGTTTTTTGGTTTTATTAAATAGATAGCACCAGAAGGAAGTTGGTTAATGGTTAACAAGAGAGACAATTTTTTGATGAGAAATATTGTGGAATAATTAATGGTTTGAAGCATATTGTTATTATTCTTAACTAGTTATCAAGATATATGATTAAAAATATAAACCTTAACCAACTCTTGGACTCGCCGAATAAGAGAATGATCACTGAGTTCTCAGGTGAAGGAAACCTTGGAGGAATGATTATTCAGTTTCCTATATGGTTATAATGTGAGAATAAACACACATATAAATGTCTTAGATGAATAAGAAGTTGTTCTGGGTATGTGAGAGAAGGAAACAATGTATATAATTACTTTAGAAAACTGAAAATATTGATTAATGAAGTAGATGAGAATAATGACCTCAGATATTATCAATGACTGAATGTCATGATAAAACATGTAATAAGATAAAATATCATGAATATTACCAGAAATGTTATATTAGTAATGATTAATAAACCATAAATGGAAAATGAAATGAAGTGGGTAACAAAAAACAATTTGATGAAGCATAGTTAATGTTTTAAGAATGATGTGGAATGATTAAAGTGATTATGTATCTATATTGAAGATTTATTTTATTAATGATCCTCTAGAAATATTAGGATTTTACTTTAGTACATATTATTTAAGGATTTGGAATCACATGATGAGTAGTATCGGAAACCAGTATAAGTAACTCTTTTGAAAGTTGATCATTTAGAAAACACAAGATTGATGGAAGATAAATATTGATATATAATTTATATTATGATAATAATGATGGAGAGATGTTTATTGGATAGTATTGGTGACCATGAATGTGGTTAGAGATTTGATTGTGTATTTTATCTTTGAGGGGTTTACTATATTTTTATATTTAAGGAATATATTAATGAATATGAGATTTTATTTTTGAGAGAAATTATGTTTTCACAAAGGTTTTAAGTTTATCTTGGTATTCATATATTTTTTATTTGAAAAAAAGATATACATTATTTGGGGGGTTAGTTAATATTATGTTGATTATTGAAATTTAGTGACATTTATTATAAATATTTTTTCTTTGGATTTGGTCTGACCATTTTGGACGAGTCTAAAAATTAACAACATATATAATGGATTAAGTTAAGCATTGAGTAATATTTTTTGATGATAAAGTGTGTTTTATTATATTGGGTATCATGTTCTCACTACTATGGTTTATTAAAAATTTAATGTAAAATAGAATGACTTATGGATCTTATGATTCATTAATATTCTATAGTAATTAAAAATAAATCATCATGAACAACAATTTCCTAGCGTAAAAGATGAGGTAAAAATCTATCAAAGCACTACTATATGTTAAGATTATTCTTATGATATGTGAATTAATCATGTAATTTTATTTTCTCATTTTTTAATATTGATAGTAATGAAACCCATCAACTCTATGAAAAAAAATTAGGGAAAAAAATACATGTAATTTTTTTCTTATAAAACTATATTCTTTTAACAGACAAATGATTTATGTGTTTATGATGGTAAACATTCTAAACACATTTTTCTCCATCACACTCCATCATGAATTGATACATACATTTCTCTTCCATTTCCCTTTTTTCACTTTTCAAAAAAATTCATCTTTCAAAACACACAATTTTTTTTGTTACCCTCACATTTCCCTTTCCCTCTTATTAATATGATGGTTTATTAACCCTATTTCTAATCTAGGATTTCCATGAAGGAATTTTCTAGAATCAACCTTTGATTTTTGAAGCCTGATTTCAAATTTTTAGGATTAAATTTATTGAAGGTGTGTATAATGTAACACCCCTATATAATATGGTACGTTCCTCTTTAAAGTTAATATTTTTTAAAGATTATGTTACATGAAACACCTAACTTAAATGAATAATAAAATATTATTATAAAATAGACGTTAAATTCGATGAAATAAATAGTATAAACCATATTATGAAATTTTTATATTATATTTTTAATAAATTTTTAACATTCATCTTATGTTTTTTTCTCAACAAGATATAAAAATTATCTTATATGCCTAAAAGCTATATTTTTCAAAAGCAAGTTTTCAATATTTTGATGGTTAAATTTTTTTAACTATATTTTTATAATTTTATAAATTATATTTGAAAAAATAAACATCATTTTTAAAATAATAATAATAATATTTACCTAGGTTGAATTTTAATTATTTTTATGATATATTTTATTTTTTTTGATGAATAGTAAATAAATACTCCACTTTAAATGAAAAGATGATTTTCATCTAATAATTTATAATATTAAATTATATTATAAATTCTATTTAATGAAAAATTAGATCAATTATACGTCTACTAATATATTAAATGTTATTTTAATATTTTTATATATAATTTGGATAAAAAACTTTTCAAACTTTTTATCATTTTCACTTTATAATTTTGCTTTCAGTCCCCGTCTATAGGATAAACTTTAAATTAATTTTAGAAACCTCTATATTTTTAATTTTTTTAAAATGAATTATATAATTTTAATTATAATTAAAAAAATTATTAATTATTTTCATTGTATTTATGGACTATATAAATCGCAAACTTAGTAATTTTAATTACCACAGTTATGGGTAAGGCAGATAATTAAGGGTAAAAGTGATATTATAAATATTATAAAATTACAATAATACTTGTACAAATATTATTTTATTTGTTATTGTCGACCAAAATCATACATGGGAAAATTTTATGAGATCTTGTATCCACTTGGTTGTATTTAAGTCATTTATAGAATTTTATTTTGTAGAAAAGTCAAAGATGTCATACATATGTTTTTAACAAGTTAAATATTTCAATATGGGGTTAACTATGAGATATATTCAACTAAAAATAGACATTAGAAAGGTAAATTATTTATCTTTATCACGTTAATATATTTTTAATTTTAGGGAAGATTAAATTACCTTATATTATATCCCAATTATATTTCAATAGTCTTTCATTAATTAAAATATCCAATAAATGATATTAATAATACTACAATAAATAAAATTTGAGACATTAAATTTCATCAATGAATTTATAAATGGAATTTACATGTTAGGTACGTATTAAAATAGTTTATTTGAATATATATTGTAATTATGAAATTTTTAAAAGTCTAATAATAAATAGTGTCAAAATTTACATTAATATTATATTAAAAATAAATAATACTATATTAAATTATTAAAATTTATAAAAATATAAAATTATCCCAAATTATTTAATATAGATTAAAATATCATTCATGATTATTTTATGCATATGTTTTCATTTTTAGTACAAATATTGACCCTAAATGATAAAAAACCTATATTTCCATATTAAGAGTTGAATGGGTTAAATAAGCGTTAAAACCAATGAATAATGGTATAACCATGACCTAAATATGATAAAAAATTATTTTATAAATATTATTCTTCCATTATAACTTTAATATCTAATTTTATTTGTTTAGTGGTCAATTTTCAATGAAAACAACCTATATATTATTTTAATCAATGATAGTTACAAACTGTCACTCTCATTGTATTTAATATCATTTATGTGTTCACATATGAAGAACATAATTATATAGATAAACATTAAGGTATATTTAAATATTAATTAAATTTATTAATTATATAATTTTATTATGAACTTTAAAAAATTATATAATTTCCTTAAATCCTTCTTGAATTCAAAAGCATTATTTATTTTATTAATAGAAAAAATGTGAATTTTAAAGTGTTAGTTTTGATATATTTAGGATGAGTTAATATGTATAATTTTTTTAATTATATATTAGATAAATTATATATGTTTTAATTCATTTTAGTCTAATTCTAAATTTTTTGGATGTTATTTAAGAAAAATTAAATGAATTGTTTCAAATTTGACAATAATGATATTTTATTAAATCCACATTTTAATAAATTGTTAAAAAAACATAAAAATATTAAATAATTATAATGGGACTAAAAATAGTCAAAAATTTCATCCCATAATTTCTATAGAAATGTTTTAGGTTTTTTGTATCTATAATACCATTATTATATTTTAATATTTTGAGGAATTCTAAAGGTGACCCACACCACAATTATAATAGGGAATATCCTCAATCACTTCACCACACCAATTTGAGCAATATATCTCGACCTAAACCAATCAATTTGACTTATAAATATCCATATTTATTTAATAGATGTTTTTTCTTATATAAAAACAACTTTTGATCACATATGAAGAAATTAATGGAAGTACACTGAAGAAGAGGTAATTGCCTTTAATAACCCCTTCATGTTTGTTGGATCTTACACTTCTTCTACATGGGTTGTTTAAAAGATCAATAATCATCTATGTTATGATATTTTATTATTATAATGGGATAACCATATTCCACTTTTTATATATCCTATGATAAATGAAAGCATCACATGTGTGTATATACAGCTTACCGTCTCCACATCATGGTGTAATTTTTATTCATTACCAATTTACTTATATGGGTATAATAATTAAAATAATGGATATGTACTGTAATTATAACATGATTATGATTCATTGAAAATTAATATGATATCCAATTCATTTCTCATTCAATAATAATGTTATGATATCATCACATTTCCATATGTACGACCAACCATATCCATGACTCATAGAGATTCATTTTCTATGTTCATAATTCAAGAGTGGTTATAAAAAATGTATATAATGAATAAATATGATATATATGACCATAAAATAATTATTTATATGAGGGAAATATATCTTTTACATAATAAACATGACTTGTATTACAAAATACACATAGGAAAATGAAGCAGTTGACCCCTGAAATATGGGTAATTAGGAAATATTATTAAACAATATGTGGAAAAATGAAATAAGAGGAACAAATATTATATCATTAATATGGATATTTCTCTTGTAAAAAATTAATAACATATATTATACCCTTATACAGGATGTTAAATTACGTTTAACTAATGTAAAATTAAAGGTAAGGGACTTCGTCTCAATTTCTATTTCATTAATATTTACTCAGTATTTTCCACCTAGTAATTTTTTTTGTTTTCCCTGACCTCCTATGATGTAATTTTTTTAGTAAATATCAATATTATTTATACCATGAATATAATTATTTCCTAATCCATATACCATATCTACATACGATACTTACATTAATGATATTTCATCATCTAGGAAAATATTGGTAAATATGTATCCTTTACTCAATATAAATATATGATGTTAATATTTGTTTGTTCCTGAATTAAATATATTTTTCAATATATGAGAGATTATTTAGACTGGGAGACCCTATTGGGGCTTATTTATTGATATCCCCTTCATGCATCGATAGGTCTAATGAGTCGAATCAGTTGGCGAAAAACCCTTCATGTTTCTTTCATGAAAAAATTAAATGGGTTTCAATCCATAGACTTAAACCATTTTGTGAATGGTATTTATGTAGTGATTCATTTCGTTGATACATTAATTAAAATTATTAAGAAATTCTTTTATTCAAAATTAATTTATTTTTATCCCATTGTTTTTCACTAGGAAAATATATATGGACACATTTCAATGTTTGTTTACTTATTAAATGCAGTTTCGTTATATTTACATACTTTTCAAAATTTATTGTTCAAATTGTACCTTATATAGTTTCATATATACACAACACTAGCTGAGAATTTGAGATCACCCTTTTTTGTTAATATTTCATCGGTAATGAAGATAAATTCATTAAAATAGTTTAAATTATGCAATTTATTAGTTGTGGTTTTGTATTGTATTTAACTTTTTATCCCCAATGTAAAAAGTATGTCAGTTATTTAAACTTGTTTTATAATACTTCTAAACTATTCAATCCATTGGGATTTGATTCCTTGTAATCATGCCAATGTAGTAAAGAAATAAACATACTCGATGTTTCTTATGTCATGGAGTTACATAGATGAGGATTGAAGGCCTTGTGGCCTAACCCAAGCCATGTTGGATATGTGGATTCTTATAGGTTGTAATGAAATTATGGCCTACCATATTCACGGATTTCTATATGATATTTCATCCATTAGGGAAACGAAGTAAGTTTGAAAATTATTTGTGGTTTTATGGATAACACATGATCTCCTGGAATAAGAATGGTTAATTATTGATAGAACATTTACATTTTTCATGGAATACAACAATTATACATGGGGACTTATGTTAGGAATGAATATTTGGTGTTCTACTAGGTTTTTATCCACACTATAAATAGAAAATCTCAATGTTTTTATAGAATTCGTGATTGGGGAACTAGAAAAGGGTATGGGAACAGAGACATGGAGTTGATGAGAGGGAGAATGATCCACAAAGGTGGTATTGTGGCGCGATTTAGAGTATTTCCATATTATCTTTATTTACATTACTATTAATTTCTTATAAATTTGTTTGACCTTATACATTTGGGGTCCTTGTTATTCATTTTATGGCTCAAGGATACTTAAAATTTCATCTGTAATAGCATTATTATTATTATTTATTTCCATTGTTCACTTTTATGTTATTATTATTTTCTGTTTTTTATTTTTTCAATAACTTTATATATTGAAATTATACTCTCTACACTATACAATTAAGACCCTTGTTACTAGTAATAAACCCATATCATATAGACAAGAACACAAGAGTTCATGTTTCACTATAGCCTACAATGAGGTATTCGGGTCGGGTAGATTTATTTTTTAAAATATGTTTTCCTTTAAAAAAAATATTTGAGTAAATAAATTTCCTGTTACGCTATATGTGGGTGGTTTAGACTCTTATTGATTCACCCATTTTTACTTCATGTATGTTTTCAATAATTTAATGCATGGTTGAACTCTCCTATTATAGGGAGTTATTGGTTTTGATTATTATTAAACTATGATTCATTTTACTATTATGTGGTTACAAAATCTAATTTTTTGTAAGAAAAGATTTTAATTTTTATATATGAATATGATGGAATATTTCATCCATACACCCAATTATTCACAATATGATGTAAGGAAATATTGGTGTGGGTAAACCAAGTCATTGAACACAAATATATCATGTGAAAAACTGTGGATATGTAATTTTTCTTATTTCATTTTAGGTATTGAATGGTTCAATATTAATAGTTGTATTACCTATGGATTTTTTGTCAGTGGTTTTTATCTTACTATTTTTATAACCTTACCTATATTTTTAACGTTGTTTTGTATGATTATGGTTTATAATTATCTTTCTTATTATGCCATATAATTTAATGCATATACCTAGATATTGACTTATTTTTTATCTATTTAGAGAAAATATATATAATCATTATATTCTTTTCCATTCAGTGGACATAATTAGGTCTATTAACATTCTACATCTGATATGGTTACCCACACTTTTTGGGATGCTCAAGTAGTATAATTGTTTAAATCGAAAATTAGATAGTTATATCACTATTTATATTATTCATCCTTTGATATTTACGTAATCCATTGATAATAGAATGTTTTACATAGGGTGTTGTGATGACTTGGTTCGAGTATCGTGATCACATGCATTATAGAGTTGTACTAATATAGTTCTTCAAATTTTTCTAGGATTTTATAGATATCATATATGACTCTATGTGTTAGTTGGAATATTGTGTACATGAATATAAAATCAAGGAAACTAAAGATGAGTTATATATATAATCCAAGATTGAATTTATAAATTATCTAATGAATTTCTCTGTTAGAGGTTAGGTGGTCAAGTCTAAAAAACCATTAGTTATGTATATTTTGATAGGGTATTGTAGAATCAAATTAGGAGGTACTATATTAGTATTGAAATAGTTCTTACACTGTAATAGTGGTGAGTACTATAGTAGGATGCATTAAGTGGATGCTATTGTAGCTAGTACACTAGTACATGGAGTATTGAGGTAGTAATATTCACTGAAGGGAAATTTGGGAAAAAATGGTCCTTTGGTACAAGAATAATGGATTTCAAGACCAAGGGACTTTAGGTCATGCAATCCTATAGTCTATGGGACATCAATATTTTAAGGCCTTTATTCCTTTACACCTTCATGAAATGTTATTTCTTGGCATTAAATTCATGCATGTGTTCCCTATTAATAGGCGGTTCACTTTTGTAGGATTCTTGGATTTGAATGTTTTTTAGGGTATGTCGTCAGCCATCGGATCGGGCCTGTGCTTTGTCACAGGACATTTGCTAGCCATATAGTCTTGCAACGGTGGAGATCCTTATCATGTTTTAATGATGGGGAGAGGTGAACCCAAGGTGTGAGTCTGAGTTTTATTTTCTTGATCTTTGAGTTGTGTTTGTTTTATGTCCTTGAATTCTGTTCAGGTTTCTCCCCCTTCTTCCCTTAAAAGGGGGTTAATCATATAATTTTAAAAAAATCTAAGGCCCATGGGCCATTGTAGTGGACTGTTCCCTATTAAACTATGTAAAAACATATTTCTCCCTTAATAAATAGGCTAGATCCCATTTTTTTTCTTAGAAGTCAATAATAAATTTATTATTTCCCTAAATAACTTATTAGTGTATTTGTAAATAATTAAAAACTATAGATATATTTTTATATTTATTATTGTTATCCACTTTCAATTTAATAGATTATTTTTGGAATTTTATTTTGATAACGATTCTAGATTATTCTATTTATTATTTTATTTGCATTATTATATGATATCGATGTCATTATACATATGCCGGTATATAAAACTATGTAGTATTTTGAAAGTGATTAAAATTATTTTATGACGCTATATATTAAAAATGAAAATATATAACTGTGAATTCCACTCCTTGAATTATTTTCTGAAAATTAATTTTTTAGAATCAATTTTCAAAATAGTATGACTTTTATAATTATGTAGTTCTAAAAATAATTTCTTCATGTGATTGGTGAAATTGGATTAGATTATTGGGTAAAAATTATTTTATCCAATAAGGAATTTTAATAAATTGAAATAATCCAGTGTATGATATGTATAGGTAAACAATATATGATTCTTATATTGGGGAGAAGCATAAGCGTATGAATAATATTGTTACAGAAATTTTGATTTTTCTAGGAATTTTATTTTTCCTTTTTAGGTTAAAATCGTGATTTTTGAAAGATATTTTTGTTTTGGGATGTGAAGAGATGAATAATTCTATAATTTTTTTGATGCAAATTATATTTTTTATAATTAATTAAAAAAATTTATAGTTGGTTGATTTTTTATTGATTAATCATTTTCGATTTTTAGGTTTGAAAAGCATTATGTAGCAGTGTTTTGGTAAATTTTTTACAAGATAATAATTTCTTGTTATTATTGGGGATTAAACTTGTGATTTAATGTGATGAAAAATGGGTTTTGTTTCAATCTTTGGATTAAAAAGAGAGAATATTGTTATTGTAATTATAAGGAATAGTGTAATAATTTTAGGAGAGTGGGAGTGTTAATTAGACCTTTTGTTAACAAATAGAATGTTCAAGGGTAAACCGATTTATAGGGGATGTCAATAGTAGGTCACTAGACATTAAATAGAAGTCCACCAAGAGCCTATTGGACTATCATGTTAGTGATACATTATAAAATTTCTATTTAAAACATATTGAGCTTCTATGAAATTTTTTTTGGGATATAATATATCTGATTCTGTTCCATTAGGATTCAATCTTGACTATGTATAGTTATATTATAGGAATAATTTGGTCATTTTCCCCATCTATGATTAAAATCCATAAAGAGGTTTTTCAAACCCACATATTATCATAAACCCAAAAGAGTGGGTAGAAACACACACACACCTAGATATATATATATATATATATATATATATATATATATTTATATATATGAATTATCATTCACTCACCTTTCTCTTTTGAGAATATGGTTTTTAGAAAGTTTTCTTCTACCAATTCAATGTAATAATCTTCTTTATTTCTATTCTATATTTATTCATCATTATTATTTCATTTATCCACTTTTTAGTTGTGGATTAAGATTGGAATTTATAAAATCATAGTGAAATTTTAATTTGATTATATGAAGTTTATATTTCCTTACTAAATAAAGACTTTATGGTTGATAACACCTTATCAAATTATGTTTTGATAATTAAAAAAGATGTTATGAATTAATTTTTCAATTTATTGATTTGGGATTAAATTGGTGTATGTTAGGATAGAATTGATTGAGGACATCATATTTTATAATATTTTATTAATTTCATGTTTTAATTTTTTAATGTTTTTCTAGGGTTAATTATTATTAACTTTTAAAGTCGATTAATTTGAATCATTTTCATGTGTAATATTGTTTTATAATTATTTTTTTCTTTTTTGTGGTCATTAGATTATACCAGTATTATTGATGAATAATAAATTTAGGGTGTCCAAACCCTCTATGAGTTTATTTTGATTATGTGTCGGTTATTCTCACTTCTTGTTTTCCAAATTAATGGAAAATTAGATATAATTTTTTAGAATTATAAATATGTGGTTTTAATTTATATTTTGATATTTCAAGATTATGGTTTTCTATGAAATTTTAATATAAACATCTATAATGTTTTTGGTTTATCCTTTCTTTCATTAAATATTAATTCACATTCATATAAATTGTAAATTTTATGCAATAATTTTTGTTCTTGTTCATTCCATAAATTTTAGATTAAACATTTTATAGATTGTTAACGTTATTTATAAATAAATTTTATCATTTATTTTGTGGTTCTTATTGTATTAGTTCTCTTGCACATATTTGTAGGTTATTTTATATAATTGATGAGTTGTTTTAGTTTTGGTTAAACAAGTCTAACTTGTTTTCTTTGGATGAGTTTTTTATGGTTTATTATATATTGACCATTAAAAATGTTTCACTATTTTAGTTTTAACATTTCATGGATGTGATATGTTTATATGTATTCATTAGTCATTTAAATGGTCTAATTATATAGGATAATGTTTCTAAATGGTTTATAAAATTCCATATATTTTCACAGATATAGAAGGGTTGTTTTTTTGGAAAATGTAAATGTAATTTTATATAGTTTTAATTTGAATATGTTTTTAAAATATTATTTTAACATGGGAATTTTCGCAATAAAGGATGTTAATATCAATCTCAATATATTGTAAATTATATAATCATAACATCTAGATTTTTTATGGTGTTTCATTGAATAAATCATTTCATATCAATAAAACCAGAATAGCTTTCGAGAAAATAAAAAAACATAACCTTTTGAAGGTATTTTATAAATGATGAGTAATTATTTTTTAGTATTAAGTTGTAAGAATCCTTGATTGTTCACACTTAACTTAATTTCCTCTATATTTAAAACAGAGATTCATAATAAATATTTTTCATTGTATTGTTATGGTTAGGTGAGATTAAAAATTAGGGTTTCTGACATTTTTAATTTGTTTGTTTGATCTTACTAGTTCATATAGCATTCATTGGGATTTATCAATATTATTTATAGTATTTTTTAGATATAAATTTTTCCATTCAAAGTTTTTTGGTCGAATTACATCACGATTTCTTGCATTTCTATATTTTTTTTTAATTTTTTCATAGTTTAATAAATATTATATTTTCAGTATATATTTGATGTTGATTTATAAGAAGATGTTTGTATTGTTAGTGTTATACAAATTATGATTTTTCATAGTGTAGTTTAATTGAGCATCTTCTTGACACTCTCACATTCCTAGTGTTGGATCAAAAAGTTTATGCAGATGAAAAAAATACAAGAGGGGGATAATTTAATGTTTAAAAACATTCATTTTAATATTAAAAGAATCACTATTAAATAGAATTAAAAAATGGTATTCACAATTACACATTCATAATTAAACAATAAATTGGATTGGACCTTGTGTATGGAAATAAAGATATCATAAAAAGTTTTATTATGATATTATTATAAGGTCACAGTTCATTAAATAAATGATTCTAAATTAAAGCTCATTGAATCTTAATCTGAGTAAATGATTGAGTCGTAATCCCAAAAATAATATTCACAAAATAATACAAAAGTATCGTAATCAAATCCAATATGATTAATCGAATATAAATAGAAATATTTATATATAAAATTACTCACTTTTATTTATAATAGATGTTAAAATGAAAAACAATAAAATGAATATTAAAATCTTTTAAAAAAAAGATAAGGGTATCCAACAACCTATGATAAATGTACCTTGATTTATAATTTAACAAAAAAATTTCTTACCCACACCATGGTAAGACCCCAATATGATGATCAACTTTAGTCTCTCTACCTATCCCTGATATCCCTTGGACAAGATGGTGATAATATCCTATATCTTCCTAACATCATAATCCCTCTATCATAATCATAAAAATCGGTGCCACAAAAAGAAAGTAAAAACTTTATTATTATAAGGACAAGGAATAAGAATTTCAGTTGTGTATACTTCAGAGTCCTCAAACAAGGTAGTAAATTCAATAAATCTTCCACACAATGTTTCTTTTGTCTGTAATGTATAACATCTCATGTTTGGAATATCTCAATATATTTTAAATTACTAGGTATTTATAGGTGTTCTTCATAGTGGCCTTCTTGATCTATAATGGTCAGATTTTCTCTTAGCTTTTTGAGAGTACTCGGACACCTATCACACCAATGGTCATATGAAAATAGAAATAATGACACAATTTTTATTAAATCCTAATGAACAACAACTTTTTTATTTAAAATATTTCATATCATTATGATTAATTTTTTTGGGTGTGGAAAAAACTTCAAATCAGTTCGATGATAACCATTATGAGTATCAGTACAGATCATATCGATATCATCTGATTATGAAAATCTTATTAGTATGAAAAACAATATAGATTTATTGGTTTTATAATGATTAATAAGATTTTAATCCTATCTATACTCAGTATAATAATTATGAGTTTTCATCACAATGATAATTTTTTTGAGTATAATATTTATCTTATCCATTCTTACTTTGAAAATTATAATGACAAAAAATTTACTTTCCTAAGTCAAAAGACATATTGTAATTATGATAAATTGAAATTATTTTTATTTATAAATTTTTTAAAATACATTAGACATGAAATAATTAGAAATTAAAATTTTAAGAAAGTGCTGATGATCTTCAAAATAAAAGGAATGGAAATGTTAAAAAGAGACTTTTGACTTAATCATCTCACCCTTTTTGGAAATCACTAACTACAAATCATGAAAAGAAAATATATTTAAATACGTAAAACAAAAATTATTTGTAAATAAATTTTATATTCATTTTTAACAAATAATTCTTATCTATCTTTGATTTTAAAACTCAAATGAATATAATGATTAAAAAACTAACTCCCCTTAAGATAAAAATACCTGAATAATTTTATTATCTTAAAAAAAATCCACCCTTACTATAACATTATTCTTTATTATAAAATTTTCTCCCCTTCTCTATATCGTATTCCCCGTTTATTATTTTCTAAAGGAAATGAGAATAGAATTTGAGATAATTGAAATAGGGTTTGAGAAAAAAATACAAGAAATAATTAAGTTCTTAATCATCTAAAAGTAAATGGATGGTTATTCAACCAAGATAATTGGATGAATTTAAATCAAATGAATATAGATGACAAAGTATTTTGTTCATATTTCAATAAAAATGCTATAATAGTTCAAAAGATATTTCTGCTATAAATGGTTTATGAAAATTTTTTTTCATCTTCTTGAATTATTTTCTATCCCCCATCACCTTTTTAGTAAACTCTTACTGTGTACAAATATTTTCTTCCTAGTTTAAAATCAAATGATCTTATTTATGATTTAATTATTCATGTGAGCATATATTTCATATAGAACTTGATCTTTTCTATTGATTTTGAGAAACCAAATCAATTTTCCATCTATACATAGAAAATATGGAATAGTGTTTCCCAGTCTCCTTAAATATTTATTATATACTGACCTCATTTTATTAAAATTATAATATCTAAGTTTGTATATTCCACAAAATTAGGATGTTCTCCACTATGAAATCACGAACCACATATTGTAAAGACTTTTTACGATTTTCATCAGTATTTGTCTCTTTATTATTATGAAAAATATGAATGAATTAATTAGACTGGATTCTCTGAGCAGATTTCTATTATGACTCAACTCTTAGAGATGGTAATTTACAAGAAGTTTCTTATGAAGATCTCAATATTAATCTATTGGAGTGAGATTTTTGTTTCAAAAAATATGCTTTTCTATTTTATGATACTCTGTTTCTTCTTCTTCTTTGCCTTCTTATTCTCTTTATTACTCTTATTCCTTACTTATATATTCTCTTTCTTCCTTTTTTATGATATATTCACCTATCAATCTCATTTAACTGTATTGTTTTCATATAAAAAATTTAATGACTATCATTTGATGGTAAAAATTAGTTACAAACTATTTTTTTCTTCTCCCTCATTTTTGATAGAGGGAGTAACCAAACCTTCATGGATATTTTCGTTAATTATGATTCATACACCTGATGTTTCAACATATTTCAACAATTTATTAATATAACAAGCATATCCTTTTGTCTTTTTTAGATTCACTTTCCTTTTTTCTTCTTTAAAAGAATCCTGAATATTAATTTTTTAGGATAGGTTCTATATTTTGTTGATATAAAATTGAGGGTATATTTATTTCCTCTCAACTTTTCTTTTTCTCCATTCTTCATTAACCTCTTCACATTGACTAATTTTATTTTGTAATTTTTATGATAAAATTATTATATTTCACTTTTTTCTCAAAAATAGAAGGTATAGATTCATTTGACATTTTTTGATAACTTTCAGCATCTCCCTTGGATTTATCTTATTTAAAATATTTGACTATCTTTTTTGATTTAAAATGAAAACTAATATTTATAATTTTTTTTCATATCTTCATTGTTAAGAATTATATTCATTTTTTTGGTATCAACTTGATTGTGAGATTTAAAAAATTCCAAAATTAAGTGATAATTTTAATAATGATTCTCGGAAATATAATCAATTGGGATGTTAATTTTACCAGATTTTAAAATGTTTATTTTTAATAATATATAACCCATAAAATTCAACATCCTCATGTTAACCAGATATTTTATACTGACAACAACAGAAACATTCATGGTAAATCTATCACCTTTCCTTGGAATAAAAAATTCAGCCATTCATATGTCTATAAGATGATTGTCAGAAGACAGATGAAAAATTTAACTTTTGTCCTAATGAATTTCAAAGACTGATCCCTTAGCTTTGTTCCTATTGAAGGTTTATTTTTTCTTTTAGTATCTTATGAGATGAAAAAAATAGTGTCACCCTATAAAAAACAATAGGGAAATTTTTGGATAGTTTTATATACTTGCTAATATGTTTTCCATATATAGTAAAAGTGGTATTTATTTCCTTATTGATTTTCATAAAACTAAAAAATTGTCTTTATTCATGAACATGGATAATGTATAGATCGATCTCAGGATTTTATAAACAAACTAACCCCTTTGAAATATAATGATCCTTTTTAATAAAGAATCATACTTATAATTAAATAATTTCTTGGAAAACGTTCTTAGAAGATCATCATCGTTAATAAGTATTTCGGATCGATTGTTTTGGGAGAATATTCCATTAATTTTGAAATGAGAACAAAATATTCATCTAAGAAAGTAAAATTTCAAACTAGACTCTTTTAAGGGAGGAAAATAATTGACACACAAGTTTAGAAAAAAGTCGTAGGACCGAGTATGGGGTCCCCTTTACATTGGTGGTAGAAGGTGACCGTTAAAATTATATGGCTCATATTAGATCAAAATGAATTGAAGTTTAATAAAATTAATTCTTCAGGATTATTTAAAACTGAAAACAATTATCAAATTCAAAATGAATCTGATAATTATTAAAAAAATGAAATACCATCAACTAGAATTGAATAGAAAAAATGTAAGGTAATAAATTGTACCTATTAGTTATTAATTTCAGATCAAATTGTTTCAGCAATTGTAGGTTATTAAAAAAATGAGATTGAAAAAAAAATTATGTACCAAATATTTTGAGTATGAAAGATTTTGAGTACAAAAAATATTGAATAATAAATGATATGTCTATGAAAAATTTTTAATAGGTATAATTTTGAAATCAAAACATTTTGAGAATAAAAAATTTGGAATATTAAAAATTTTTAATATGAAAAATTTTGAATAAAAAACTTTTTTATAATGAAATGTTTTTAATATGAAAAATTTTGAATACATAAAATTTTGAGAATTAAAAATATTTAATATGAAAAAATTTCAAAACAAAAAATGAGGAATACAATTTTCTTTGAATATGAGAAATGTTTCATACAAAAAATATTGAGTTCAAAAAAGAAAATGTTTATATAAAAAATAGAATATAAAAACTTTTGTCTCCAAAAAATTTTGAATAAAATTTTTTTTGAATATAAAATAATTTGAGTAAAAAAATAGTAATTATTAAAAACATTAAGATTGAATAATTTTGAGTATGAAAAAATAATGGGTATCAAAAAAATTTTAATATGAAAAGTATTGGGTACAAAAAATTTCGAGGATAAAAGATATTGGTTACAAAATAAATTATAAACAGAAAATTTGGAAAATGAAAAGTTTTTTGATGGATTTTTTTTAAAAAATAAGGATTTATAAGACAACAAAATTTTGTACTCCCCCTTTGAAAAGAGGAAACATGATGTAAGTATATGGTATAATCAAGAAATTGATATGAATAAATATTTTATAATGATCATTTATAAATATCATTAATTATATTCAAATCTATAGGTAGGTAGTGGTTTTGTAAAGACATTAGCAAGTTGTTCTTGAATTCTGATAAATTATAAAATGATATAAATTTTTTTCATGTGATACCTAAGAAATTTCTGTCTAATATCTATGTGTTTTTAAGAGAGTGATGTGATGTGTTTTTACTAAGGGAAATGGAAGTTGTGTAATCAAAAAAATTTGAGTTTTTTTAAACCGATGCCATAGTCAGTGATTGTGTGTTGCCTCTATAACACATAAGCAAAACAACTTACAACTTCCACGAATCCTACATCATCAATGGAACATTCTACCGAGTTTTTATTCATAAAATACAAGGAAACTAATTAATCTCCTATGAAATGACAGGTTCCATTCTATACCCACCAAAGTCACTATGTGACAATGTTTTTAATTCAAAATAATTTTTATAAGAACAGAAAAGTTATAAATACATGGTTCCCTTTAAATATTGATAATTCTATTTAAAAATTCTAAATATTATTCCATTATATTAATTTATATCTTTCATATAAGAATATTGATAACATTATGTTCGTACAACAAACTGTTGTGTATTGTAGGATTCTTATCATACCTCAAAAAAATTGTTTGATCAAATAGTTTCCCAACTTTATTAATATCAACTGTATTTGTAGTATCTATTGGATTGCTAATAATTTTTATATTTTCATATTCATACTTTTTAAGAATATATTTGATATATTTATATTAAAATATATATGTTCCTTTTGGTTATTGATAATTTTTAAAACCAAGAAAAATGTTAACTCACCAATCATACTCTTTTCAAACAAAATTTTCCTATGATCTACAATAGAATCTATTTAATATTTTCGTGTTGATAAAAATATAACCACATAAACAAATATCATTACAATTAAAACATTTTTATTATCTATATTTATGAAAATTGTGGGATCATCAGTTCCCTTACCATCATTGTTTTGAAAAAGACTCAGGTTAATTTATCATACTAGGCCCAAGGGTTTTGATTATGTTCATATAATGATTTGGTTAGGTTATAGACATAATGAGGATGTTTTTAATCTTCAACACCTAGTGTTTGTTCAATAAAAACTTCATTTATAACATATCAATTTAGGAAATGGGAATTCACATGGATTTAAAAAATAATAATGAATTTTGCAAAGGATAATAAAATATGAATAGATTCATGTCCAACTGTCGGAGAATATGTTTCTTCATAGTATATTTTGTCTTGTTGGTTATAAAATTTATTAAAATGTCTTGATTTATATATAATTATTTTTCAATTTTTTTCAAATTTATTTATGAAATCACATTTAATTTCTATTATAGAAGTTTATGTTTGTCTTTCCACCATGATTTAGAATTTATTCCTTTAAAATTCATTAATTTAATTTTTCAAAGCCTCAATCCAATCTCCATCTCCTAAAGACTAATCAAGACATTAAGTTATGAATTGATAATGGTAATAAAGATGTTTTACTTAATTAATTAGTGAACTTTAAGTCCTTACTGGAAGATTTACATCACCAATGATACTATCACAAGGATGATTCATTAGAAACATCTGACATGGTTTTTGTTAAACCTATTCATAAACCTAAGATATAATATATTTTGTATTAAATAATTCAAAAACCATTTCAAGAGTATTTATTTATTAGAACAGTCTTCTATCAAAGGTTGAAAATTAGTTTATGAAGACAAATTAAAAGTTATATGTTGGGTTCTTTTAAAAACAAAATGATCTGTTTCATCAAATTTGGCATTTAATCTGTCTTAGAAATTTCATTATTTTTTATTAAAAACTATATAAGCCTTATATATATTGGAATATCTTGATAATATAAATTCATTGAATTTGGGTTTGAATTTGAGTAAATTAAATTTTTTATTCATGATGAATACTTTAGATCCAAATACTAAAGTATGAAATGTTTGGTTTTCAGCCTATCCATAATTCATAAACAGTTTCATTAGGAAATAGAATAATTAAAATAATGATTTATAGAATAGAAATCAGTAATAATAGCTTCATTCCAAACGTGTTTATCAATTGAGTATTCACTCAACATGGTTCTCCTTATTTCCTAAATAATTCTATTTCTCATTTTGATAAAAAAAATTATGATTATTTATTGGTGTAGAATAGTTATTGGAAGTTAATTTCTTACAAAAAAATTTCAAAATCAATGTTTAATAATTATTCACCTTGATCACTAAAAATAGTCATCAAGGGAAGGATTTTATCATTTATAACATTGAGTAAAATTGTTCTAAAAAGAAAAAATGCTTCAAATTTCTTATCATGGAAATAGAACCTTATATATCTAGTGAAATAATCATGTAATAAAAATTCATAGTACGTGCCTATAATACTTCTAGTTTTTATAGGACCATGAAGATATATTTTCATGAATAGAAAAGCATAAGTTGTTGAGACATCACTAATTGATTTAAATCTTGAATTATTTTGCATTAAATATTGGAAGGGTTCATATTCTTTTGAAGAATCAAATAAGATTTATAGTATATCCTAAACAAGTCATTTACTAATCAATTTACATATGTTTATAAGTTTAAAATTTACTAATATACATTTATATAGCCAATATTTATCATCCACTCTAGTGAGACAAGGTAATGTTTTTTCTCATGAGGTCTACTAAGTTGTGTGTGTAAATATTCTATTGTTAATGGAAGAAATAATGAATTCATCCGTGGAATTGTGTAATAAATATTTATCAATACTATAATTTATAAGGTAGCCATTATTACATTACTATATTAATCTTATAAGGTTCTTCTTATGACCTTTTACAAATAAATATTTTTAAATTAAACATTTTCTAAGAAGGACAGTATTACCAACTCCAACAATATTTTCATGAGAATTTTATTTAATGGTAACTCTTCCACTTTTCATTTGAGTAATCCTTTAAAAGAATTATTTATTACCAATCATAATTTTGGAACAACCAATATCCATGAACCATGTATTATTTTTTATGGTACACCATTTTTTCCTAAAAACAAAATAATTAGACATATGGGAACCCAAACCTTCCCAGGTATGGAAATTTTTGGAAACAAAATCATAGAAATGTAAAATAGTTTTAAAATGTGTTATTTGTGAAATCCAAAATATTTAATGTTATTTAATCAAAAAAATTATTCTAGTGTTCTCCACTTTAACATTTTTTGAAAAATTGGTCATTTTTCAGAACAAAAAAAATTACTAAAATATTATTTTGATTGATTATATCCCAATACATAAAAATTACCATTTAGATGGAGTTGTTTAAACATTTTATCTAATAATTCCTTACAATTGGCAGAGTTTGATAATATTTAATTTAAAGACAAAAATTTAGAATTAATTTTATAAATAAATTATTATCCACATTAGTATTCAATTTAAAACTGAGTTATTTTTCTAAAACCTTTTTTATGGAAATTAATTTTTCAAAATAGCTAGAAATAATAATATTCTCAGAATTATATTTTTCAGGGTTTTTAGAAATAAATTTAATTTTAAAATATTTCTTATCAAGATTATTTAAAATATATGAAAAATATTTTTTTAAAAAAAATTTATTCGATTATTTACCTTGTCTCTTTTATTAATAAATTTACAATATTCATTTTCATCTAATTTAGAAAATCATGATACTTCATTATAATAAGGTAAATTATTATCTTTGTCTAAAGATGTTTTTTTGGAAGAAATATAACCTTTTACATGGAGATAGTTTGAATTTGAAGACATATTTGTTAAAGGATCAGATATATGTACCTTATACATAAAACATTGGGTTTAAAAATGTATTATATCAAAGAGCCCAATATTCCATTGTCCAAATTTTCATTATCTGAAAAATATCCTCCACCAACAATCTATGTTTCATTATCTTTAAATAATTTCTCTCATTTTGACTTGTAATAATTCTTATGACTTCGATATGAATTCATTTTCTTTCAATCATTCCTTTTGATCATTTAATATCCATGTATTATGTATCCATCTATTTTACATTGGTATAATGTAACTTTAGACTAATTTTTATTATTTATTTCATTGTGAATTTTTTTATATCTATTTTAAAAATAATTTTTACTAACAATATTATTCTTTCTTCGAGAATTATTGGCCAACTCAATATCAAAATGTTCAGAATCACATGAATATGATTGAATAACACAAAATTTCTTCATTGATTTAACAAACTTCTCAGGACTCTGAGATTTAATCTTACTTGATGTAGAAGTAAAAGTTTCCCCATAATTATTTTTTTGTCTTTCCCATAATTTTATTCATCCAACCCTTATACTATAAAATAGTTTCAAATAAATAATTAAGTGTAATATTTTTAATCTTCATGGATTCATCAATTGTTGTTCTCTTTGATACAAATTCATTGAGCATAATATCAATTATCTTTCCAACAATAATTTCATCCTCTAAATTTTTTCACTCATACCTTGTAAACTAATAACAATTATGATAATCATTTATTTTACCTCAATAACAAATTCTCTATAATGAAATTCAAAATTAAGATAATCGAATCATAACATAACTCTTTTATTTTCAAAAACATTAGAAGTTATAAAATGAGTGATGTCTAACATCTTCCAAATACTATAAGATTATTCATAAAAGAAAATCGGGATATATATGATTCTGGTTATAGAACATAAAAAATTATTCATAACCTCATAATTTACATGATATTATATCATTAAATATTTTTATGGGTTCAGATTTATTTTTTAATAATTTTGTATTCATTAGATTCCATAAAAAAATTATCAACTCCAGTGTTGATCACAAAAGTCTTCATTCTATCCCATTAGTATTCGTAATCATTACAATACAAAAATTGGTGGTCTGGTTGGATTAATTTAATCTATAGAACCGATATTTAGTTCTAATATCCTTAAAATCAGACACAAAGAAAATCATTTCCACAAATATAGGTTAGTGTGAAAAACTTTTATGAACCAGAACTTTATAAAATAAAATAAATATAACTTGCACCGTGAAAAAAATTAGAATTTAAATGAGGTGTGGAAACCTACTCTTACACCAATTTTTGGATCGAAATATATATGCATCTGAAAAAATACAAGAATGTGGGGGTAAATTTTATGTTTTAGAATATTCATTTATAATCTTAAAAGAAACATTGATTAATATAATTAAATAAATCATATCCATAACATCTATTTCATAATTGATCCAAAATATGTCTATCCCTAAGGTCTTGTTATAAATATATCATAATCAGTTTGATTTTGGTATTGTTATAGATTTACATATCATCAAATAAATGATTCTACCTTTACATGCATATAATCATAATCAGAGTGAATGATTTAATCATAACCACAAAAATTTTATTCACGATATAATACAAAAGTATCATAAGTAAACAAATAAATATATATTTAATACAAATAGAAAAATGAATATATAATAGAATTAAATTTCTACTATAATATCTGTATAAATGAAAAATGTAAAAGAATATTAAATTCATTTATCCCAAAGATAAGAGTATACAATAACCTAGGATAATTGTCCCTTTATTTACAATTTTAAGAAATTATGTCTTACCCAAACCCGGGTAATCCCATGAAATAATGATTAGTTTTGGTCTATTTACATATCCTTGATACCACTCAATCATGATAGTGATTAGATCCTCTATCTTCCTATCATCATAATCCCTCGATCAAAATCACAACAATCAGTTTATTTCAAGTAAAGATTAAAATCTATGATTATAAGTAAAATGAAAAAGAAGTTCACTTGTGTAAACATTAGAATTCCCCAAAAAATTATTAAATTTAGTTGAGCTCTAGCCCAATTTCTTTATTGTCTATAGAGTCTAGCAACTCGCATTTTGAATATCCTGTTCATGTTAAAATGACCAGGTATTTATAGTTGTTCATCCCAAAGGTGGTCTTGATCTCTAATGGTCATAATTTCTCTAATATTTTGGGGATGACCTGGATGCCTGGAACTCCAATGGTCATTTGATAATTTAAAGCAAAATATTGATTTTATTAACAAATAAATCATGACATAATTTTTTATTTAAAATATTCTCTAGCATTATGGTAATTTTTTGTGGTATGAAAAGTAAATTGAAATGAGTATGATGATAATTGTAATTAGTGTGGGTATCACTTATATGGATATCATATGATTACAAAAACCTTGTTAGTATGAAAGAATATATTGATTTATTAGTTTTTAAATTATTAATATGTAATAAATCATATCCCATCTAATTCTGATTATTATGGATATTTTACACTATGATTGTTTTCATGAGTATGATATTTATCATATCCGTACTCATTAAAAAAATTATAATGAAAAAATATTTATTTTTGTAAGTCAAAATACTTGATATATGTTTCCTAAATGTAACACATTTTCTTTATAATAAAATTGTTAAAATACTTTCAACTGGAATTAATTATAAATTAAAAAATTAAGAAATAGTTTTTTATTTTAAAAACAAAATTAATATAAAAGTCCAATAAGTGATTTTTTACTTGACACTAGTGATAATTATGATTTGAATTTATGTGACCTCATATGATTATTAATATTTAAACCATCATAAAAAATTTCCATCCATGATTTTGATATATGAACTTTTTATATATTTATATAATAAATATGATGAAAATGCAGACTGTTCTTTATAGGTTGTGAATTTTTAAAATTTCTTTAATTATTCCATTGGTTATTGATCTTAGATATTTTTAGAGGAAACTTTTTATCAATTATAAGATTTCAGTGACTAGTATTTTAATAGGTCACGAATATATTATGAATACCCCTATAATGTTTATTTTTATATTCTACTCTTACTAGTGCAGTCTTGTCTAATATCCCACTTTTTCTAGGGATGTCTTGGTTTCTTATACTATTATAGAATTAAAATTTTTATAATAGGCCTACATGTAGTAGATGAATGGGTATGAGGACAGTACAATATATATTAATAATCCTAGAGGTTATTTTGCATGATAAATATAGAGTTATGGATTCCTTATTTACAAAAGATAACTAATAAATAGATTTTTTTTAATATGTTTTTAGTTAAAAAGTTTATATATTTAATAGTATTTTATTATTTTGAGGATATGGATGGTTTATCCCCTTAAAAAATTCACCAACATGGATTTTGAGCATGGCTCGAAGTTAGTATTGGATTAAAAAAGTCTCCCGAGGGAAAAAATGTTTTTTAGAACATTACTATAGGTTTTCAATTTAGTCTCTTACTCATTATTTTTTCTTTTCCATATTATAAATATTACATAATTTGTTTATTGTTTTTATTTTAGTCTAGGTTTTGAGTTTTTTTAATATATACATAATGATAATGATTTTTTTTATCATTTCAGATAATAAAGGAATCATCAACATACATATACCACATCATTGGAATAGTTTACGTTTTTCAGAAAAACACTTCTATTATGGTCATACAATATTTCTATAATGATCATGTAGTCTATTATTTTAATTTGGAGAGTTAATGTAATATTTAAAATTTATTTTATTCCTCTATTGACATTTATACCAGCCTATGGTGATCAGGAGGTACCCTTGAGGTGTTGTGATGATCGTTTTTGTGTACTCTTCAGGTATCCATGTTATAGATGATAAAATTTCACCATCTATATAATAGTCTTCGTATTGTAATCATAATTTATTCAAGATTTTCGATGTTCTATTTGCACTATATAAATTTTATTAGTGAAGTTTTCCATAATGAAAATTATAACACTCTTATATTATTAATTTAAACAACCATAAAGACGTAATTTAATATTGTATTGGTGATTAATAATATAATTATAAAACTAGAAAAATATTTCTACCTATATTAGTTTATTCTATTATTATTATTTATGTTTTTAAACCCATTATTGTTAAATAATTTAGAGAATCCTCCTTTTATGTGGTTAAACTGATCTAAAAAAGAAAATTAAATATTTAATAAATGATTTTAAATTTGATGTTATCTTAATTAAATATCAGAATTACAAATGTTTAATGTTTCTATATAGATTTTTTAATAATTTTAAATTATATCCATTTTCAAATTGAATGCCACGTAAATGAAAATAATTGATATGATGTCACTTATTATAAAAAAAATTACATTTTCTCTTAGTAGTCATCCAATTTTTGACATATTAGGGAATTCATATTTCTACTGTTGAATGAATAACATTAAAAAATTTGATATACGGAGAAAATATTGGCATATTATAGAAAATAATTTGAATTATAGGTGTTTTTGGTAGTGGGTTGTGAAGGGGACCATTTATAAGTGTGAATGTATTGTATTTTTCTTAAATACTCAGTCCTTAATGTGTGCGAAAACTCATTTTGAAGTAAATTTACTTAAGAATGAAAATATAATTAATATTTGTTATCAATTACCATATAAAAAAAATTAATTGATAATATTTACTTACAATGTATGACATTTCACATTTTTGACCATTAAACTCATTTTTTTAACTTGATAAATTATTTTTTCTAAAAAATAAAATTTTCCCACATAGCTAATATTTTTTTCTTGATAAAAAATATAAAATATATTTCTAAAATTAATATATAGTAGTAAGAAAAAAAATAACGTTATTATAAGAAGACATAACATATAATTTTTATATAAAAATATTATTTTAAACATGAAATTCATTTATTATTATATCTATAAAATTAAATACCATTCCATAAAAATCAATTCAATAAATATAAATATATATACACATAAACATATTATATAATATTCCATTAAATGCAATGAATATAATTTTAAAAAATAAAAATACACACTTTTCAAGAATACAAAATATTTTTCCTAATGAATTATCACATTTTTATTTTATTTTAAAATTATTTATACTATATTAACTAATTGTTAAATATAATTTTTATAATGTTAATATATATTTTTTAGATCAAATTTATTTGTATTTATAATATATAAGGCTGGTAATTTTAAACTAATAACATATTTAAACCAGTAGCATCCAATAATAATAGATGCAATGAATATATTTCTAATGTCCTTATAATTGTTAAATTACCATTTTAAAATTTTTATATATTAACATTAATACTACCCTACAAATAATTTATTAAATTACATCATTTATCCCTTAAATTGTCCACCATATTTCAAATGTTTTCATTTTTTCTATAATTAAAATTAGTGGTTAGATCTTCATGGGAGATCGTGGTGAATTATATTTTGGACCATTAATAATTATATTTACATAAGGATATTTATTTATTTTAGTTTTCATAATTATATTTTATATATCTCTTTAATGATAACAATGTTTATTTCACAACATGTTATATTATTCTATCTTGATGATGAAATGTATACAATGTGTTATCTTGGTAGAGTATAAGATTTATTAAATGTATGAGATCTATTTTTTGACAAAAAATAAAAATATTATTTATAATAATGTATATATAATTTAGGTAAATAAATTTCTAATATACAAGGGAATTAATATTCTCCCTCAAAAAATGTGTCCTTGAATTTAGAAATTTAACTCTCTATTAATGAGGACATAATTAAATAATGGATTACTCCTGATACAATTTCTATTGAAACTCAACCTCATTTTCAATGGAATGTCCTTCAAACTCAACCTCATTTTTTAGTGTTGGGTTTGTGATGATCTAATCTCTCTCTCTGCCTTGTGTCGGCATGTTTAGTTTTGTGGGATGTATTCTTGTTTGCGTGCTCTTTGGGATGTATTCTTGTTTGCTGCTGGATCTTTGGACCTTTTTTTGGTTGTCAAAGTGATGTTACCATCCTGTCTCCTACTTTCTTTGAGTACACATCACTCCGAGATAGATATTTATTGCAGTGTGGCACTTTGATTTTCATGCAATTTGCAGTTTTTTTGTTTTGATGTAATTGGGGTCTTTCAGGATCAATGTTAGTTGTGGCTGAAATGATTTCATCAGATGAATCATGACAAGAATGCACATAAAAAATGAAGGCATGAGATGTAATATAGTTATATGCTTCCGTCTTGCCCGGAGGATGAAGAAGATGCTCTTCATTTTCTGCCTCCCATCTTGTAACCTCTTTAACCTCTTGACTTTACCTGGTGAAAATACTTTGCACCTCGTTTAATGTAACACCCCGAGATTTTATGAAAAATTTTATTTTAATTTCATTAATGTCTTGTGTTGTATTCTACACCAATATTACCTTGCGCTATACGCAACACCGTATTAGCTTGCAGTATACACAACACTAGTCTTGGACCGTGTTACACACAATATTGAAAATAGTTATTCTAGGAAACATTGAGTATATATATATATATATATATTAAATGTATAAATGAAATGTGGTTGTATTCTGTTATATGAAACAACGAAGGATTCTTTCACAACATGCAACCCTGACTTGGCTTGCATTACACGCAATCGCGTCCTTCCTCGATAGCGTGTGTTGCACGCAATACCGGGTTTTAATAAACAATGATATATTATTATAATATTGTCATGAACAAGCCGTTATGAATAGTATTAACTAAATTTTTAATTTTATAACATTATTATTCATCTTACTCATTTTCTAGATCATGGTATAAGAACAAAATAAATTATTTGGGTAAAATAAGTATTTTTCAAAAAATGCAGTTTTGCCGCCTTTTGATGGAGCACCCACTTTAAATCTAGTTTTTGATATGTTTATATGTTCAATTTGACAAAATAAAATTCTTCTTTTGAATCAGGATATAAAAATTTACATTAGAGAAAGTTTTGATATTTTTCCGATAACTGTCATATTTTAATGAATAGTAAAAACACGCTATATTTTAATTAAAAACAACTTTTTTCATCATAATATCTAATGTGGTTAAATTATAATATTGAATGGTTTTAATGTATAAATAGAATATATTTTTACCATTTAATATAATGTATGTCATTAGCATTGATTTTACCTTGAATTCGTAGGTTAAATCATTTCAATCTTTTGCAATGTTTTAAAGAAAAACCCGTTTTTATTCGACAATGGGATTAATTTTAATTTAATTTCTGAAACTTATGTGTATTGAATTTTAAAAAATGGATTTCATATTTGGAATCAGTGGGTCCAAATTATGTTAATAGGCTACTTTTTATTTTTGGGAATTATGAATAGTAACTACGGTAAATTTTATTTAACTTAGTTAATGGTAAATCGGGTAATTAAGGGTAAATATAATTTTATAAAATTACCCTAACACATGCCAAAATTCTATTTGATGGCTAAAAGTAAACCCATATTAACTAAGGGTCGGATTAGATTCATTTTATGGACTTTTGACCATGAAAATAATTTAATTATTATTAAAACCAAAGAAAGTGACAACATGTCACTTTCTTAAATCTTATTAGTATAATAATTATAACTTAGTGATAAACATCATAAAAATTATAACATGAATAGTATAAAGAACTCTAACAAAATTATATACATCATGAGAATTTATTTAGAATTTTTGGGATTAAATAATTATCATTCATTGTGACACAATAGTGATGCAGAAATTATTTATCTAGTGAAAAAACAAGAATATAGTTTTTATTAAACTAATAGTGACCATAAAAGGCACAAAACCCTGACCAAAACTTATTGGTCCTGTAAATTGAAACTATAATCATCCAATGGTCGAATATTTGACCATTTGGAGTCTTATACAAGAAATTATGACACTTATATTATTTTATTTTAAATGATGCCAAAGTTGTCACCTTCATAATTTAATAAATATAACAATTTAAATATTGTGATTTTAAGATGATAAATTAGAGTAAAAGTATTATTGTGAAAGGTAATATATTTATATTCATCATAGTAGTTTATTTTAAATTTTTATGCAACAAATAAGTATATTAAATAGTTATACAAAAATGATGTAGTAATTATTTTATTAAGAGATAAACCAAATAAATGGTTTTAAAAATACTAAAATAAATATTATATGAACTATTTAATGTGATCCACTACTTTTATAGATACATATAACCTTTTATTAATATATTAAAGATTTTAGTTTGAACATATCTTCTGTATATATTTTATTTTAATTCAAATAAATGTATAGTGTCAAAATTGACACTATTGTTATTTTATAAAAATGACATATTATAAAATTGTTTAAAAATCACAAAAATATTTAAAAATTATAAATTTAAATTTATATGGTCTATAATGTTATAAAGTAAACAATTATGGAAAATTCACAACAAATAAGTAATTATTTTTTATAATTTAACATTTAGAATTTTATTACCACAAATAAACATAAATAGATTAAATAAGGATAAATCAAAATGATAAGGTTTAAAAGAAGATCCAAACATGTCTAAATTTGATTGGTTTATGCGATTACAACCCTATCTCATCTAATCTTCGAATATGAGTCATTTTTGGAGGTTTTTAAGTGGGGTTAGATTTATTATAAGTTAATATTTTTGATAATTCCAAAGGTGCCCCTCTCCTCCCTTATAAAAGGGCATCTCCTCCCTCTCTTCCTCACACAACTTTGAGCCTTAAAGCTCGTCCAACCCCTGAAAAATTATCTTCTCCACTTCCCTAGAAACATCCTAGAGGTTCGGGTCTTCCTCAAAGACCAATTTTAGTGCCCTAAGAGGAGGTCTCAAAAAGGCGCTTCAAAGAAGAGGTAATTTCCGTTACCGATTCTTTCACCTTTATTTCTTCTTCCACTTCTTCTTCTTAGTTTGTTTCATTATTAAGTAATAACATCAGTATCCCTCATATACTGATATGTTATTATAAGTATGAAACAATCCTATTTCACCATCTATCCATCCTACGGAAAACGAAATCACCGCGCGTGCGTACGTACGGAATACCGTCTCCACGCCGTGGTGTAATCTATTTTTCCACCAACACCTTACATGGATGGGTATTATGGTGTAAAGAATAACTATACATAGTTATTATAACATCATAATGATTCTGATATATTGTATCATCCACTCCAATTCAATTCAATAATTATGGAAATGATATCATCGCTCGTGTGTACGTACGGACTACCGTCTCCACGACGTGATGAGATTCATTCTCCATGTTAACCATTTAAGAATTATTATAATGTATATATAAGAAATAATAATGAAATATAGGATATTATAAATCTACTGGATTTATGTGTATATATATGTATGCCATCTACTTAATTCCACTCAATTCAATAAGGAAAGGAAAACATCATTCATTCGTACGTACGACATACCGTCTCCATGAACGATGTATTTCTTTCCATTTATCGATCCATTATATATATGTATATTCTGAATATATATTATATATAAATCATGTTTTATATTATATAATTAATTAATAATTTTCAATGTAATCATATGAATAATTACAAGTTAAAACAGGAACGACAAATGAGATGATTTTACCCAAAACGCTACTTTAACATGAATTTACAAAAGAACGGGTAATATAAAGTCATAAGTGAACCATATATGATATAATATCAATGAATATGATACTGTAATATGTCAATGACATTATTTAAATCATTATACAGGAGGGTCGGACACTTACGAAGCAAATCGGACCTAAGGTAAGGGAAATATCACAATCTCATTTTTATCCGAGATTGTTTGTACTTTGGTATTTACTGGGGTGTATTTTATCATCCAAATCCATGTTTCCTCAATATGTAATATTATTTCAATCCACCTACAATTGCTTAAATCCATTTTTACCCTTTGGTGAGTTTATAGTAAAATATATGAAAGGAATCTTTTGTCATTTTTCGTAAGAGGTACTTTTTGACTTTTCCGACAAAAGTACAAAGAATGTTTTTTTTAACTTATACGGCATGAATGGATTTTTAAAACATTATTTCCAAGAATCTTCCATTACAAGTTTTCAAGTTTATTTTTAATCAACTTCTTTTATTTTATAATTTTACGACATGTTAAGAAAGTAAAAGTGTTTTTGAAGTAGAAATGATATTTTCCTCAAGAATGAAGTTCAAGTGTTTTATCAAAATTATTTTCCATCTAAGATAATAAAGGTTTCTGTTTTTATCCATATTATTACATTGATTTGATTATTTTGTGAAGGAATTATTTTTATTAATTCCTTTATCGTATATTAATTGTTTTATGATGTCATAATGTTTAAGATTCCCATTTTTATTACATGGGTTATGCAATGATGTATGGTTTATGATTTTGTGGCACACATAAGAATGGTATCATTATGAGATCGGTGGGACCTATATCTCCCTCCAATGCATTGGGTAAAGATTTTATATCTCATGAGATAGACATGGCTGGAATGGTAGGTTATACCGGTTCAGTGAAACAGGACTGAAACGGGGGTGACTCGGTTCATAAATGGACTTTGTCCACTAAGATAGTCTTGGCAATGAGTCTTGACTAATAAGAAATGATTCTCTATGATTATGTGTGTATTCCACGAAGTATAATGTTTTATGTTATGATTATTGTGATTACATTTCACTGCCATGACTTATTCCAGGTTATGAAATTATACTCTCTTTTGCAGGTTAAGATTTCCAAAATGTTATGTGCTTATGAATATGATGTGATTGATTTTTATTTTGTTTACCCTTACTGAGAATTTGAGCTCACCCTTTCATGTTTTCTTTTCCCCAGGATATAAGGAAAGGTTTTAGGTAAAAAAAGAAGAAGATATTTATGGGAGATGTTGAAGATCTTTCACCAGGATTAGAAGATTATATTCCGAGTTTCCAAAGACACTAAACTATTACAATCCTTGTGTGTGTGTTTTTGTTATGTACTAAGTATTCCGCAAATGTAATGTAATGTAAATGTACGTTAAGCTTTGGGTCTCTACATTTGGTATCAGAGGAAAGGTTTATTCAACCTTTGGAAACTAGGATGTGGAAACGTTAGTGAGATCCCTAGAGATATTTCTAAGGTATGTCTAGGGATGTCCCTATGGATAAGTATACGTATATGATAGTCATAGAACTATGGTAACGATCTTAGAATTTAACCTAAGATGTTAGATATTGAAGTTACTCCCCCTTTATTATGATTTTTGCCTCTAACACTATTCTTTTTGGGTTTTAGAAAATGGCTGGAAACAAGGTGATTCACGATAATGGAGGATATGATGGACAATGGAATGATATTTTTCATGAGAAACCAAATGAAAGAGGATTTGGAAGTCCAAACATCATTATTATGCCGAATCAGCAATCTCATTATATGATCAATAAAGTAAAATTTGATAAGCTTCCTGAATCGGCTAATAAGAGAAAGATGGAGTTTCATGATGATCATAGAGGAAAGAAAGTTCAATTTCCCCTATGTAAATCATGTGGGAAGAGGCATCAAGGAGAATGTTTCAAAGGAACTGGAAGATTCTTTGGGTGTTGAAAAGAAGGACACAAAGCCAGTAAGTGCAAAGGAAAAGGTTCAGTTAACACCAGGGATGAGGATAATGGTATTGCTACGACATCAACAATGGTTAAATGTTTTAAATGTGGAATGTACGTGTATTATGCAAACCAATGCCCTATGGTAAAGTATCATGAAGAGAATCAGTATGGTCGTATGGGTAGTATTTATATTGTTGATGATGAAGAGACTACAAATGATATGTGAGATGAATGAATTGTTGAAGCTCGGTCAATGGTTTAAGAATGTAGTGGAATGATTACATGTTTATCATGTGTAATGTTGTATAAGTAATCTCATGGTACTATGGAATAAAGATACATCTAAGGATTGTTACACTGTTTTCTTTCCTTGAGTTTTGAAAGTGTATGATTAATGGTACCAGTATCCATTAAAGGATATTCAGATATTTTTGGAATATAGATGATATGCGCATAATGAAGGGATAAGTAGAAAATTAAATGTTTGAAAGTATTCATGAGCTCAAGATTGATATAAGGACTAAGTGATATCAGGGTTTGATTATAAAGAATTTTGAGGATTTTGGTTTGTGGAAAGTGTTAACTTTTAACTGCATTTATATTTTCACTAAGGTTCAATGGAATACATGATTAAGGCCTTCGAATGATTGGAATGTGACCAACAAGATAGGAATGCAGTATTACGATATATGGGGATCAACGATGGTATTAAATCTCTGGTAATCGTTTTCACTAAGTTATGAGAGTGGACCGAAGTATTTTAGATAAGCCTAGAGATTGGAATGGATTATGTTGGACATAAGTAAGTATTGTTTAATGATAGAACTGTTTTTTGATATTATTGATGGGATGTTATAGTAATGTAGTTTTAGAAAAAGGACAACCTGCAGGACGGGCGACAACCCATCGCGTCGGAAAAGGCTGTGGGAATCGAACCCACAACCGAAGTGCGACTGGCCTTTATCGCCTACCACTGGCCTACAGGAAGTCCCTGGTTAGTAGAAACTAGTTTTATTTTATTAAGCGGTATGATATATGAAGTATAAGTTCATTTTTGGAACCATATATGATTAACCATAAGATGGAATTATAACTTTTTCTAACCTTTTGTTTGAAAGAGATAGAATGACCCATCATTCTATCACATGATCTGCTAACACTTCACAAATAAAAAATTCAATTTCATTTATTTAAGAGATGAAGTGGAAATTGTTCAAGGCACAAACAACAGTGAGATTGTACCAAAATAAAGTAAGTATTTATTCTAATTCAAATTATTCAACTTTAGGGAAACGATCTTGAAAACCAAAAATATTGTCCTAGTGCTCTTATATCTGATTAATCAGATGGTACCTTAGATCTTCACAAATTTATGGAATTCTTATTGTTGGCTTTTCCATAGCCATGTCCTCTACCACTCTCCATCAGAACATGATGGTTATATTTCTCTTCCATGTCCATATTTTCACCTATGTTCTCCTATATGGATACCCAGTGATTAGTTAACTTGGGTAACCATTACGTTTTATACTTTAGTTTTTAAAGATAAGTTTTGGTATTCCTTTTTACGATGTGGGTTTCTATTAAAAAAACTTTCAAATAGTAAACCATTTATAACCCTGACAAATTTCGAGGGAGAAATTCATTTTAAGGGGGGTAGAATGTAACACCCCGAGATTTTATGAAAAATATTATTTTATTTTCATTAAATTCTTGTGTTGTATTCTACACCAAGATTACCTTGCGCTATACGCAACACCGTATTAGCTTGCAGTATACACAACACTAGTCTTGGACCGTGTTACACAGAATTTTGATAATAGTTATTCTACGCAACATTGAGTATATATATATATATATATTACATATATAAATGAAATTTGGTTGGATTCTGTTATCTGAAACAACGAAGGATTCTTTCACAACACGCAACCCTGACTTAGCTTGCATTACACGCAATCGCGTCCTTCCTCGATAGCGTGTGTTGTACGCAATACCGGGTTTTAATAAACAATGATATATTATTATAATATTGTCATGAACTAGCCATTATGAATAGTATTAACTAAATTTTGAATTTTATAACATTATTATTCATCTTACACATTTTCTATAACATGGTATAAGAACAAAATAAATTTTTCGGGTAAAATAAGTATTTTTCAAAAAATGCAATTTTTCCGCCTTTTGATGGCGCACCCACATTAAATCTAGTTTTTGACATGTTTATATGTTCAATTTGACAAAATAAAATTCTTCTTTTGAATCAGGATGTAAAAATTTACATTAGATAAAGTTTTGATATTTTTCCGATAAATTTCATATTTTAATGAATAGTAAAAACACGCTATATTTTAATTAAAAACTACTTTTTTCATCATAATATCTTATGTGGTTAAATTATAATATTGAATGGTTTTAAAGTATAAATAGAATATATTTTTACCATTTAATATAATGTATGTCATTATCATTGATTTTACCTTGAATTCTCAGGTTAAATCAATTCAATCTTTTGCAATGTTTTAAACAGAAACCCGTTTTTATTCGACAACGGGATTAATTTTAATTTAATTTCTGCAACTTCTGTGTATTGAATTTTAAAAAATGGATTCCATATTTGGAATCAGTGGGTCCAAATTATGTTAATAGGCTAATTTTTATTTTTGAGAATTATGAATAGTAACTACGGTAAATTTTATTTACCATAGTTAAAGGTAAATTGGGTAATTAAGGGTAAATATAATATTATAAAATTACCCTAACACATGCCAAAATTCTATTTGATGGCTAACAGTAAACCCATATTAACTAAGGGTCGGATTAGATTCATTTTATGCACTTTTGACCATGAAAATAATTTAATTATTATTAAAACCAAAGAAAGTGACAACATGTCACTTTCTTAAATCTTATAAGTATAATAATTTTAACTTAGTGATAAACATCATAAAACTTCAAAAATGAATAGTATAAAAAAATCTAACAAAATTATATACATCATGGGAATTTATTTAGAATTTTTGGGATTAAATAGTTATCATTAATTGTGACACAATAGTGATGCAAAAATTATTTATCTACTGAAAAAACAAGAATATAGTTTTTATTAAACTAATAGTGACCATAAAAGGCACAAAACCCTGACCAAATCTTATTGGTCATGTAAATGTAAACTATAATCATCCAATGGTCTAATATTTGAACATTTGGAGTCTTATACAATCAATTATGACACTTATATTATTTTATTTTAAATGATGCCAAAGTTGTCACCTTCATAATTTAATAAATATAACAATTTAAATATTGTGATTTTAAGATGATTAATTCGAGTAAACGTATTATTGTGTAAGGTAATATATTTATCTTCATTATAGTATTTTATTTTAAATTTTTATGCAACAAATAAGTATATTAAATAATTATACAAAAATGATGTAGTAATTATTTTATTAAGAGATAATCCAAATAAATGGTTTTAAAAATACTAAAATAAATATTATATGAACTATTTAATGTGATCAACTACTTTTATAGATACATATGACATTTTATTAATATATTAAATATTTTAGTTTGAACATATCTTCTGTATATATTTTATTTAAATTCTAATAAATGAATAGTGTCAAAATTGACACTATTGTTATTTTATAAAAATAACATATTATAAAATTGTTTACAAATCACAAAAATATTTAAAAATTATAAATTTAAATCTATATGGTCTATAATGTTATAAAGTAAAAAATTATGGATAATTCACAACAAATAAGTAATTATTTGTTATAATTTAAAATTTATAATTTTATTACCACAAATAAACTTAAATAGATTAAATAAGGATAAATCAAAATGATAAGGTATAAAATAAGATCCAAACATGTCTAAATTTGATTGGATGATGATAATACAACCCTATCTCATCTAATATTTGAATATTAGTCATTTTTGGAGGTTTTTATGTGGGGTTAGATATATTATAAATTAATATTTTTTATAATTCCAAAGGTGCCCCTCTCCTCCCTTATAAAAGGGCACCTCTTCCCTCTCTTCCTCGCACAACTTTGAGCCTTCAAGATCGGCCAAACCCTGCCAAATTATCTTCTCCACTTCCATAGAAACATCCTAGAGGTTATGGTCTTCCTCAAAGACCAATTTTAGTGCCCTGAGAGGAGGTCTCAAAAAGGCGCTTGAAAGAAGAGGTAATTTCCGTTACCGATTCTTTCACCTTTATTTCTTCTTCCACTTCTTCTTATTAGGTTGTTTCATTATGAAGTAATAACATCAGTATCACTCATATAATTATATTTTATTAAATGTATGAAACAATCCTATTTCACCATCTATCCATCCTACATAAAACGAAATCACCGCGCATGCGTACGTATGGAATACCGTCTCCACGCCGTGGTGTAATCTATTTTTCCACCAAAACCTTACATGGATGGGTATTATGGTGTAAAGAATAACTATACATTGTTATTATAACATCATAATGATTTTTATATATTGTATCATCCACTCCAATTCAATTCAATATTTATGGAAATGATATCATCGCTCGTGCGTACGTACGGACTACCGTCTCCACGACGCGATGAGATTCATTCTCCATGTTAACCATTTAAGAATGATTATAAAGTATATATAAGAAATAATAATGAAATGTATGACATTATAAATCTACTAGATTTATGTGTATATATATGTATGTCATCTACTTAATTCCACTCAATTCAATAAGGAAACGAAAACAGCGTTCATGCGTACGTACGAACTACCGTCTCCATGAACGGTGTATTTCTTTACATTTATCGATACATTATATATATGTATATTCTTAATATATATTATATATAAATAATGTTTTATATTCTATAATTAAGTAATAATGATCTAAGTAATCATATGAATAATTACAAGTTAAAAAACGAATGACAAATGAGATGATTTTACCCAAAACGCTACTTTAACATGAATTTACAAAAGAACGGGTAATATAAAGTCATAAGTGAACCATATATGATATAATAACAATTAATATGATTCTGTAATAAGTCAATGACATTATTTAAATCATTATACAGGAGGTTCGGACACATACGAAGCAAATCGGACCTAAGGTAAGGGAAATATCACAATCTCATTTTTATCTGAGATTGTTTGTACTTTGGTATTTACTGGGGTGTATTTTATCATCCAAATCCATGTTTACTCAATATGTAATATTATTTCAATCCACCTACAATTTTTTAAAACCATTTTTACCCTTTTGTGAGTTTATAGTAAAAGATATGAAAGGAATCTTTTGTCGTTTTTCGTACGAGGTACTTTTTGACTTTTCCGACATAAGTACAAAGAATGTTTTTTTTAACTTATACGACATGAATGAATTTTTAAAAAATTATTTCCAAGAAGCTTCCTTTACACGTTTTCAAGTTTATTTTTAATCAACTTCTTTTATTTTATAATTTTACGACATGTTAAGAAAGGAAAAGTGTTTTTGAAGTAGAAAGGATATTTTCCTCAAGAATGAAGTTCAAGTGTTTTATCAAAATTATTTTCCATCTAAGATAATAAATGGTTCTGTTTTTATACCTATTATTACATTGATTTGATTATGTTGTGAAGGAATTATTTTTATGAATTCCTTTATCGTATATGAATTGTTTTATGATGTCCTGATGTTTAAGATTCCCATTTTTATTACATGGGTTATGCAATGATGTATGGTTTATGATTTTGTGGCACACATAAGAATGGTATCATTATGAGATGGGTGGGACCTATATATCCCTCCAATGCATTGGGTAATGATTTTATATCTCATGATATAGACATGGCTGGAATGGTAGGTTATACCGGTTCAGTGAAACGGGACTGAAATGAGGGTGACTCGGTTCAGAAATGGACTTTGTCCACTAAGATAGTCTTGGAAATGAGTCTTGACTAATAAGAAATGATTCTCTATGATTATTTGTGTATTCCACAAAGTTTAATGTTGTAAGTTATGATTATTGTGATTACATTTCACTACCATGACTTATCCCAGGTTATGAAATTATACTGTCTTTTGCAGGTTAAGATTTCCAAAAATGTTATGTGCTTATGAATATGATGTGATTGATATTTATTTTGTTTACCCTTACTGAGAATTTGAGCTCACCCTTTCATGTTTTCTTTTCCCCAGGATATAAGGAAAGGTTTTAGGTAAAAAACAAGATCTTTATGGGAGATGTTGAAGATCTTTCACCAGGATTATAAGATTATATTCTGAGTTTCCAAAGACACTAAACTATTACGATCCTTGTGTGTGTGTTTTTGTTATGTACTATGTATTTCGCAAATGTAATGTAATGTCAATGTACGTTATGCTTTGGGTCTCTACATTTAATCACTTTGTTACTTATTTTAATTAATAAATTTTTGGGGTATGATTTGGTCCCAACTCATACTTGGATATTTTTGGTTTATTTAGTAATAATAACTTTTGAAATGTATACTTATTTAATTTAAAAGGGCTTCTGCTTATGAATGAGTATCTATGGGTATCAATTGAAGTTATTGTGATGTTTTCGATATAAGGCATGATATATTAATCCTTAATTTTACTATGTTAATGGGATTATCTCAACTTTAGAAATAATGGGTGTGGGAAAATATTTTATTTAACTCAGTCCATTTTATAGGATTAATCTAGTCCTCTTGTTCGGTTGTCAAATCAACGTACATCTATGATTCACTTCGGATTCCAAATGGTGGAAAACCAATACAACCATTTCATTCATTATGTATAAAACCACACATTTTCTATCTCATTGATACATTTTTAGACCAATAATTGAAAAATTCATCCACTCATCGGTATTTTTCATCATTTTTTAGTATAATAAATCATGATTTTATCTTTGTTTTAGGGTATATTGGAGTTATAAATGGTTCATGTTTTTATTCAAAAATTGATATAAGTGGATAAGAGAAACATTTTTATTTTTCCACATTTTCACCCATCTCATTCAGTTGGTCATTGAGAAGAAAATTTTATTAATTTCTCACTTCGTTACTCATGAATATATTTATTATGTAAAACTAAATTTGTTAATGTTATCAGTTGTAATATTTAAAACGAATAGAGTAAAAACTATATGAAAATTAATCATATGATACCATATATTATGAAACCATTGGTGAATTTATATCACCATTAGCTCAAAATATGACTATATTAGTTCCACATTTGTTTCTTTATGTTTTGACCCTTATTTTTTATAAATAAATCCCCTAAAAACTGATCTGGGCTTTGATAAAAACTAATGTACACCATAACTATAAATTATAGATCTGGCGTAACTAAAACCTAATTTATACATGTAATTTGTTCCGGAGTAATATGACCCAAAATAAAATAAATAATTAAATATTTTTATACATATTATAATCAAAATAAATATTCAATCCAATAAGACAAAGGATTAATGTCTTCTAATATTACCTATATAACCCTATGAAATAAAATAAAATATGCATTTATTTCCTAAAAATTATCAACACATGACTTCATCATAGTCATATAAATATATATAAGTTCTAATTAAATGGAGAAATATAAAAATCTATTTACCTCAAATGATAAATAAGTGCTGAAAAAAGTTAATTATTCCATTAGTGATTTCTTATTAGTTCATAAACATTTTGAGAACATAAACATGACAAATAAGAAAAGATAAATAAAATTAGATAATAAAATCATAAGAAATTATCATCTATCATTATAAAAAATAAATTATCATTTTTAATTATTCAATAATAATGATGTTTAAAATATGTTTGGATATTGCTTTGATTCTATGGTTTCTATTGGGATTAGGTCATCCACGAGGTAATGATACTAATTTCTCTATGACTCCTTGCTCAGGTGGTGGTGAAGATTATTATCACCCCAATCACTTTTAATCTTCCCCTAACCATTTCATGGGGTTAGAATAATGTGTTTCATGGCATAGAAATACAGTTTTTTCTCATAATGGGTGATATCATGTTTTTTAATTGGGTGGTGGAATAAAGATTTATCACCATTACTATTGTAGCTTCAAGTCATTGACCTATGTTTTCCTCTTTCAAAATAGCTCACATGGTTGTTCCCCACATATTCAAGATTTCTCCATGAAGTGGTGAAGAATTTAATCATCGATTTGGTATTTTGTGACTATTAGTATCTCCCATATTCAATGTCCTAATTTGAAAGGAGATGTGCATATGATGATCCACTCCCCTTTCATTTATTTTATTTATGATGATGTTGTTTTATAGTGTTGGGGTGTTAAGGTGTTCTTATCCTACTCATTTGGTGCCCTGGGGGATCTATGTTGATATGTTATAGTCTCAACGGTTTCCTTTTCCCTCGACAAGATAACATTGTTATAACCTTGGTATTTTTGGAATTGATGAGTTATAGTTTTTAAAACTCAATCACATTTGATAAGGTAAATGATCATTTATTTTTCTCAAGAAACAACATTCCCATACTGATGTTCAAGAACCAATGTTCTACATTTTTTATTCCCTAATTTTCTTTTATAGAAATAAATTTTTGTACTATAATATGTCTTTTTTCATGGTTTATTTATTTGTAGGAGTTAGCACAGTCTATATAGTGATTCCCTTTATGGTATTTAATGGATTTCCATGGTGACTCGGTGATGTGAAGCATATGCGATTTAGTGGATGGAGTTATAATCTCAATGAGTGAATTTTCTTATAAGAGTGAATGTGGTGTTTGTAATTATCTTGGTTAGTCATCTTTTTAGTGTTAGTTATAGGTTTTGTTTCAAACATTAAATGATTTATTGTTACAACGTTTGAAATGGATGTCATCCACGATGTAAGTCTTTATGGAATCATCTTTTTTGTGGGGGTTTTCATTTTAATTTAATTAGTTTGTTTATGATTTCCTATGATTGGTTATATTGAATTGAGGGTATAGTGATCCTTGGAGTGGATATATGGTAGATAATGCAACGTGGGTCATTTGGACCTCTAATATTTTGTGTTCATAATAGAGACCCTGGGTTGGCTTTGATTATTTCATTCGGGGATGAAACTCTTGTGGCAAGGATCATTTGTGTTATTGGTTCTACCTTTTCCCAAAAATTGGATTTTATAAATTTTAAAATGTTTTTAGGGAGAGATAATCAAAAAAATAAATCATATAAGATGACATAACAATTTGGGGGACGAAACTAATAATCAATAATAAAGATGACATAAGTCTAGAATGTGGTATATCCAATTAATGTGGAACATAAAAACTTAATTAAAGGATTTCATCAATATTTTCCATGTTTAACCACTAATATTATCCGTACATTGTAGATAATGAATAAAATATCATGTCCATACGTAACATAGTATACTAGTGTAACCTTCCATGTCCAATAACATAGTGAAATTGTATATCCCCATATGTATATAACATGTAATATCTTGAGATATAAACTTTTCACAACATATTGGTGAGAAATTTTATTCCATGACCCCCATCACATAATTATATATCCATATATAGTTGCATTTTATGAACATTAAAATGGTAAAATGTTACTCCAAAGTCATTTCATGAATAACAATTGTACAAGTAGGTTTCTTAAAACCATTCATATGGTATAAAATACATAAAAATATTGATAATGGAAATATTTGTAAATATCCTTTGATTATAAAAATTAAGTATTATTTATGCACATAATATATAATAAAAGGGTATCGTTATGAAAATAAAGTTTTCTGGTCAGTATAATGATATTTATATATTAGTGTAAACCATCCAACCAGGTCAAGGAAATATATGTTATTTTTAGTGGAAAGTTATTATAACAATGGATATATTTATTCATAGTTGTTGGTAATGTATGTAAAAAAATTATTGGTAAATTATCTTATCAATATTTCCTATAAAATCAAAGATATAAAATAATTTGGATAATGAACCAAGGATAATATTAGTATTGTAACATTGATGAAAATGATTGTCATGATCCGACCCTACCCTGGCTCGAGCCGCAACTACCCCCAGCCCGCCTCCGTAGGCCAGGGGCTGGCGACCAGTGCCGAAGGCTAAACATCTCAGGGAATCCTTTGCCTATGTACCTGTACACACACATGTATCCCACTCAATGAAGAAGAGCATAGAAAAAAGAAATTTAAAGTACCAACTTCTATAAATAAACCACAAAAGTGCATCGACCTCTAAATAGTAAAAAGTGAATGTTGAAGGTAAACTGAAAAGAAAAAGGGAAAAACATGCGCCCAACCAAAAAAGTGCCAAAACTCGGAAAAAGGTAAACAAAAGTAAACATTTGGGATATTCCCACACATCGAACCCGTCTACGACCACCACACGCGGTCCAAGCTCTCGAAATCCTAAGCTCCACTGATGTCACAACCATCCTGTCCGTCGTCAGCAGGGTCACACCAAGTGCGAGCAATGTCCAAGTAGGGGTGAGTACAAATATACTCAGTAGGATTCCCCGAAGGTTCGAGGGATTAACAAAAGAAGTACTGAAGAGGTGAGAAGTAGATCGAATAGGGAAAAGTAAAGGAGTACAATCGAGAGTGCAGTAAAGATTACAGCTCAACCCAACATGAGGAATGAAGTAGACTCGTCGACACACATGGAGCTAGAAAAGGTGATAAGATGAACTTTTCGTCAAGCCTTCACTACCTATAGCAGAAGAGTCGACTCGTCCAACCATGAGAAGCTAGACACAGAAAGCACGTAGAATTCCCCACACGTCTTCACCTCTCTTAAAAGGAGAGTATGTAAAACCCAATAAGTGGGTACTAGAACAAAAAATATATATATCCATATGCTCAAACAAGAAACCCGAAGAAGATCGCAATTGGATCTCCATCACGTAACACAACCCAAGAAAGTGAGTCTCCCACAGTCCTAGAAGCAAACACCATCGATGCTCAGTGTTCGTACGTCTGCTCTGAACTACAAGTCAATGGTCTCAAAACACTGCACCTTGAAACTATCCGCTTTGGGCGGCACTGACTCGCCCGCACGGTTTTAGGTCGCATCACAAGGACACATCTCAGTGGGGAAAGCTCCCCTCGTACTTGAGAGTTCTGGGGAAAGTCAAACAACACCTCTTCAATGTCACACAGTCGTGTGGTCGTCTCATAGTCGACGGGTTGCCACTGCCCAACCCTGTGAAATGGGTAATCCGCTGGAGGGAGACCTGGATCCGCTCTTGCCATCTCTGCTGGATAGTACCACACTGGCCATTCCTGCTGGATGTTACACCACTATCCATCCCTATTGGATGGTTCACCACTGGTCATCCCTACTAAATGGTACCACACTAGCCATCTCTACTAAATGGTACACCACTGGTAACCGGAACACTTAATGAATGATCGTGGAAAGATTATATGATCTTGATACGCAACTAGGGAGTCTGCGCCCAGGGCTTACTGGGGGCTCTGTACCCTACTAGAAACAACCTCCTGGGTATAGGATTGGTGCTCGCGTAATGTGTTGGTGACAACGATACCCAAAGAAACCTACCAGGCAACACAATGGGATGTTAGGATCTCCCCGGGCCTCTCGGGGTGATACATGCTCCAATCTGCTGAGTATGCTATCGTAGCGGACTGAGACAACTCACTCCAGAAAGTGGGGGCACACCCACACTGTAAGAACGCATGTAGTCAAAAACGATGCAGTAGTCCAATGAAAGGGACAAAACACTGAAAACCCCCTCATCTGAAATAACAAGGGAACCAAAACAACTCTTCCAGTCAAACCATCTAGAATAGGACCAGTGGGACCCACTCAACCCTGCTGGTCGAAACCATCAAGAACAGGAGGACCCTCAACGTCGCGACAGGTAAAAGGTACGTAGTGTAGAACACGACACGCACATGGGGCCCACGCAACATGTGGGCCCAGCTCATCGCCAAACCAACTACAAATGTTTTCAAGTACACACTACAACATGTCACTCCAAGATTTCTCATATACTCTCAGATTATACCACATCTCTAGCCCGAAGGATATCATGCACACGACACCCAACGTCAATGCGAAGGGAGAAAACGTAATTTCACCAATGTGATTCCTCCATGTCCCTAGCACGACTAACCACGTCTCTTTAGACATCAACTTCACTCACAAAGAGTGAACATAATCTCATGGCAAGGGTTTGATTCAGAACACATCGAGTAAAACTGCCATTGAAGCACCATTCAAGCTTCCACATTTAATATGATCACACAACATGCTATACTCGCCTGAATAGATTACACCATTGTAATCCTCATGGAAAAACATTTGGGATAGCCTATCTAAGCGTCTCCAACGGATATCCAACGTAAAAGTTGTCTGACACCACTTTACGCCCGAAGGGCGTCCCATCGTCCCGAGCCTCATCCCCAAAAACAGCCGGGCACATCAGACCTTTATGATCCCCTTAGATAAGCACATAAAATTGACTCCTTACTTGTGTGAAACAGATATCCAGAGAAAAGGAAAAAATTGTCTGTACCACACATGACCATTTCTTCCTGGGACCCGCATCTCAGTCCCAATGTGCAATGAACGGATCGCACCATTGCGATCCTCTCGAAAAAATACGTAAGATTGACTATCCATTTTTCCAAAAAGGAAACCCGGTGATAAGGATAGAAATCACCGCCAACTCCAAAAAACACCCTCATGGGGCCCACATCATCGATAAGAATTAAAGCAGGCAGATTTCCCCATTGCAATGCCCTCGAAAAAACACCCAAAAACAATTGCTCACACGCCCCGAACAGACATCTGATGAGAAAGTTGTTAAATGCTGCTCGCAGCATAAAAGACATCCCATAGGGACCACGTCTCAACTCCAACTCCAATGCATGAAAAATCCTTGGAAATCTTTGTTTTGACGCTAGGGTCACAACGCCACTGATGGTGATCAAAATAGACCTTGTATGCATCCGCACCATCCAAAACAGTAACCCCCAAAAAACACCATTTCACGTAATGGCATGTCGTGCTTCCAAGGCCCCTCATTTTGGGAATTAAGAATATGTGAAACCATCTCAAAAGGTTTGTCTCAATTTAAGGATCACACTGCCGCTGACAGAACACAAAATGGACACCCGTAGGGAAGTTTACGTGTGTCCGAAGTCGAGGGGATGAATCCCCCCTGGGCTGGACCGGCCTGGGCCGGCCGGTCCACCCGGCCATGGACCCTAGGTCCACATAGCGCTGACCGACCACGAGGGCTGGTCACTGTCTTCTGCAGAGAACTGTTGTGTGTGTGTCTCTATCTCCATGTGGGGTTGCGTGCCGCAACCCCCCTCGTCGTCACGCCCCGTGAGCTCACCCGACGCCTTCAACCTCGCCCGCAGCCGAAGCCCGACCGCTTGCCGCTGCCCGCTCGCGCTGACGACCTCGACCCTACGGCCTGGAGCCGCAGCCTGAAGCACCACTGAAGGCCGCCGCCTAGACCTAATCTGCCGCCTGAGCCCATTTTCCCACTTGTTGAGGATGCCACGCCGCGGCCGACCACTGCCCGAACCCACCGGAGAACCCAAATCCTCTGGAAAAACATCACAAACACCCCAGACATCAATTCACAACTGAGGATGGCTTGGAACTCCAAATTTAAAACCGAAACATGCTTTGGATAGCTTGAAACATATACTACGCAACAAAGGGATTTTCCTGACAAAACAATAGCAATTCAACGCAATAAACCAAGATCAAAAGAAGGTGTAGAAACTTAATATGAATCAAGACGACATGTACCTCCTTTGGCGTAGCCTGGAACTTTGTTGTCGATCCACCGTAGTCGGATCCAAAAACGCCTTGGACAGGAGGGCTTGAGGAGAGGGGAGGCTTCTTGGTTGATTTCCTTCCACCAGGAGGAATGAAATGTGGAAGGAGATGTGTGGGTTGGTTTAAATAAAGAAAAATTAATTATAATTTTAATTAATTTAAAACCCCAATTTAACCCGCATCTGAAACTCTAGAAGGCGTCAAGGTTAAGCCTCCCATAGGGTAAAAATCACCTCTAGAGCACAACGACGGTCTCATAATTTTAATATGAGGCTCAGTCCATAAGTTATATAATTTAATGACCAAGGCTGCTAAATTACGAAAACCCCCCTGGTGGCATTTTCCACAGAAGGCCCGCGCCAGCGAAAATTACACCACTCCTAGGGTAAACGACACCTCCCAAACTCAATGGTTAACTCGGTTTTCCCATCCGAGATAATTTTTAAGAGACACACATTTTTAACCTTTAAATGAATAAATTAATTATTTTATTTATCCGTTTAACGTTCCAGTAATGGGCGAAGGGTCCAAACGCCCCGGGCCGACATGTTTTATGTCGTTCCTGGGGTAAACACCCCATTTCAGACCCATCTATACTCTCAAATTTTGGATCTGAAATATCATTTAGGAGATATACCATTTCTTTGTCATTTCCTATGCGAACACACTAAAAATTTAATTCTGGCCACACTGGGGCTCAGAATCGCACTCCGTCTGAAGGTGCTGCTCTGGAATAACATCCAGAATATTCCAAAGTATTTTATAGCAAAAATAGTTTTTAAATCATTCCATATTTCAAGATTTTCATCCCCAAAATGAAAAACTCGGGAACAACTCAGGGTACTAAGCCTACACCTGGCTCTCCCGTATCGAAAATAACTCTTTCACAGTCTTGCGTCACCGCACACACACCAAAGGATTTGATCTGTTCATGCGTGGTTTGCCCTTGATGATGACGTCCATAGAAGAATGCACAAATATCATCAGGTAAGCCACACGAGAGACATCGTGCACCCACTCCAAACCTTGGGGATAGGAAAAGGTGGTAGAGAACCTCGAAATCCCTTCACTAGGTCTCAAATGGCCCGAAGGAACTTGGGGATAACTCCCCTACCTGGTCGAACCTGTACATTGCACACTACGACTGGAATCACAGTTTGGACCTGGGACAAAGCCCGATGATTCCCTCCTTCTGAATATCCATATGGTGAAACACCAAAGGATATCTGGTCATGTAAGATTTCACAGTCGATGTCCCATGACCCAGACTCTCTTATACGCTCCGAAAGAGATGGAGTCGACACGATCGACTAACAAAAAAGGTCCCAAGCCTTCAACCTTACGAACACACTGTTAAACCGACGCCTCGCGCCACCCTGGTAACAACTCAAACAAGGAGTAGGGAGAAAATCATTTCACACATAGAGTCTAACAATTCAACTGAAAAAGTAGAAGAGTCTTAAAGCGTACCTCTCTCCACCTCATGCTCCATAGGATAGTAGACTTACAAAGATCACAGATGTCAGCGGTCCCAACTATCAGCTCTCGGAGCCTAACATGGACCGACTAGTGGTGATGGGAAGACCTCGTAAGGTTGTCTACCATTTCCAGCTCCTCCAGATCCTCTGATAACACCACCTCTCTAGCTACTACTCCGATCATAGCGCAACCTCTATCATAGTGGTGCACCTGCTGCCTGCCTGATATTCTCAACGCGCCTAGTAAGGCAGTCCCACTCCAGGTGACCTCACCCATCTCAAGAATAACACCGACTCTCTCTGGGCTGCACTAGTGCCCTCCGGTGCCTCTATGGTGTACGACCATGCCCCTAAGTCTAGTTATCAGAAATCCACATGCCTCAATGTTCTGTCTACCGACGCCCTCTAACTGCGGTAGACGTCTCGGCTCTGTCGAGCCTGCTGCAACCACCAACTGTATAATGTGACCGGAAGCTCTCTGTCACCAGCGACTATGCTAGCACCCCGGAATAAGTGGGAATTACCACGGGTACTATGATAGCACGAATTTCTCTACGGAGACCCTGCTCAAACTTCTGTGCTCGGAAGTTTCCGTCATGGACCAAGTCCGGGTAAAAGCATGCACTATCTGTGAAACTAGTCTCATACTCAATCACCATCATACCTTCCTGTTGAAACTGTAGGAGCTCCTGGATCCAAACGGAGCATAAGAAGGAGGGGTAAAACTCCTCACGGAATAGTAGTTAAAAGTCACCCCACGAAAGCGACGACTCATCAAGAAACTGAGTCACCAGATTCCACCAATGCCCAACCACTCCATGGAAAAAGCTGGCGTCTAAATACACCATAAGATATGTCGGCATCTACACAAGTCTGAAGAGGCGAACCACTGCTTCTAGCCTAACCTCTTCTTCTTGAGGGTTTGGCTCACCAACGAACCTTGGCATTCTCTGTCCCTGAAACTCACGAAGCGCGCTCAACCTACACTCAAGCTTAGTCTGCTCTGCTGATGCTATCTGCTGCTCACAAGGTGGGGGCGCTGCAACCAGCCCACCTGGAGAACGAGACTCGCATGATGGGTCCTGGACTGAGGCCTCGTAGCTCACAGGGTCGTCATCACGAACCAAAGCTGGTATCCCGGATGGCTACCTTCGTGGAGAAATCCTGAATGTTATCAAGGAGTTTCGCGGTCAGATGAGAATATATGTATATAACAGTAAAGGAAATGGGGATCTTACTAAATAAGTATAGTCAAGACTCAATCCTATGTGATGAACAAACTAATTTCCCTACAATGAGTATCTCAGCATGCCGAGTCGACAAGTGTGTTATCAGGGTCCTGGTGAATGGATACATCGACTGCCGCACCAATCCTGGATTGCCTAGCCAGAGAGCCACTCTTGAGACAAGCCAAAATTTTTGCCCTAAATCCAAACCAATTCCTTTTTTAGGGACATCTGCACAACGTCCCAAGGAACGAACCGCCTCTGATACCACTTTGTCATGACCCAACTGTACACAAGATTGAGCCGCAACTACCCCAAGCCCACCTCTATAGGCCAGGGGCAGGCGACTAGCGCCAAAGGCTAAAAAACTCGGGGTGGCATTTGCCTATGTACCTATACACACACACGTAGCCAACTCAACCTAGAATAGTAGAGTAAAAAATAAAAGTAAACTACCAACTGCTATAAATAAACCACAGAAGTGCATCGACTTCTAAAAAGTAAAAAGTAAAAGGTGAAGGTAAACTAAAAAGAAAAAGGAAAAAACAAACGCCTAACTAGAAAAGTGACACAACCTGGCAATAGGTAAAAAAAGTAAACAGCTAGGAGATTCCCTCACTTGGAACCTGACTACAACCACTGCACCCTGTCCACGCTTATGAACTCCTAAGCTCCACTGATGTCACGAACAAATTTTCTGTCGCCTGCAAGGGTACACCAAGTGTGGGAAAATCCCAAGAAAGGGGTGAGTATAAAAATACTCAGTAGGATGCCCCGAAGGCTCGAGGGAGAAACAAAGGAGGTACTAAAGAGGTGAGCAGTAGTTCGAACAGGGAAAAGTAAAGGAGTAGAACCGAGAGTGCAGTAAAGTGTAAACTCAACCCAACAAGAGGAAGGATGTAAACTCGTCCAAACACAAGGAGCAAGAAACGGGGAGAAGATGAACTTTTCTTCGAGTCTTCACTACATATAGACGGAGAGTAGACTCATCCAACCCCGAGAAGCTAGACACAGAAAGCACGTGGCATAGCCCGCACATCTTCGCCTCTCTTGGAAGGAGAGTAACTATAACGCAAGAAGTGGGTACTAGAACAAGAAATATACATATCCATATGCTAAAACAAGAAACCTGAACATGATAGCAAGGGGACCTCCATCCCGTAGCTCAGCCCAAGAAAGTGAGTTTCCAACAGTCCTAGAAGCAAACACCATCAATTCCCCATATCTGTACTCTGCTCCGAACTGCCAGTCAAGGGGCTCAAATCCCTTCACCTTGACACTATCCGCTTTGGGCGACACTAAATCACCCACACGGTTTTAGGTCACGTCACAAGGACGCGTCTCGGTGGGGGAAAGTGCCCCTAGTAAATGAGAGTTCTGGGGAAAGTGAAACCACAACTCCTCACTATCACACCATCGAGAGGTCTTCTCAAAGACGACGGGTTCCCACTTCCCAGCCTCGTGAAAAGGGTAATCCGCTAGAGGGAGACTCAGATCTACAAAATCCATCCATGCTAGATGATACGACACTGGCCATCCCTAATGGATGGTACACCACTATCCATACCTACTAGATGGTACACCACTGGCCATCCTGATTGGATGGTACCTCATATTCTATCCTTGATGGATGGTACACCACCGATAACCAGAACACACGACGAATGATCGGGGAAGGAAAATATGATCTCGATACAAAGATAGGGATTCTGCGCCCGACGCTCACTAGGGGATCCATACCCTACTGGAAACAACCTCCTTGGTAGAGGATTAGTGCCCACGTAATGTGTTGGTCACACCGATACCAAAGAACCCTACTAGAGAACACGAAGGGATGTGATGATCTCCCCAGGCCTCTTGGGGTGATACATGCTCCAATCCGCTGAGTCTTCTGTCAAAGCAGACCAAGACAAATCACTCCCAAAAGGGCTAGCACACCCACACTCTATGAACACACATAGTCTTAAAAAATCCCGTAATCTGGTGGAAGGGACACAACATTGAAAACCCCCTCAACTGAATGAATAGGGGAACCAAAACAACTCTGCTAGTTAAACCATCGAGAACAAGACCAGGGGGACCCACTCAACCCTGCTGGTCGAAATCATAGAGAACTGGAGGACCCTGTGTGTCGAGAGAGGTCAACGATACGTAAAGTAAAACACAACACACACATGGGGCCCACCAACATGTGGCCCCAACTCATCTCCCAACCAAGCAAAAACGTTCTCAGGTACAAACTACAACATGTACCTCCAAGAATTCTCATCTACTCCCAGATTATACCACATCTCTAGCCCATATTCTATCATGCACATGACACCAAACGCCAACGCGATTGGAGAAAACGTAATTTCACCAACTTGCTTCCGCCACAACCCAAGAATGACCAACCAAATATCTTTAGACATCAAATTCACTCACCTGAGACTGAATGCGATCTCACACCACAGATTTGCATCGGAACACAGTGTGAAGAACCACCACCCGAGCACCTTTCATTCTTCCACATTTAATAAGATCACGCATGATGCTCTGCTCGCCTGAACAGATTACACCATTGTAATCCTGATGGAAAAAATATGAGATAGACTATCTACATTCCATTAATGGACATATGACATAAAATGCTTCTAAAATCACTTTACTCCTGAACGACATCCCATCGTCCTGAGCCTCGGCCCTCGAAAATAGTCGAGCGCATCACACCATTGTGATCCACTCAGATAAGCATGTCAAATTGACTGCTTACTGGCGTGAAACAGATGTCCAAATAAAAAGTTTCATTTCACCGTACCGGACATGAGCGGTGCTTCGTGGGAACCACATCTTGGTCCCAAAGTGAAAAGAAAAGATTGCACCATTGCGATCCTCTCGAAAAAGTACACAAGATTGACTATCCATTTGTCTGAAATGGAAACCCGGTGATAAAGATAGAAATCACCACCAACTCTGGAAATGACCCTCATGGGTCCTGTATCATTGTGCAGAATTATAGTGGGCAAATTTTTCCATTGAAATGCCCTCAGAAAACACCCAAAAAATGACTGCCCGCACGCCCCGAACGGACATCAGATGAGAATGTTTCTAAACAATACTCACAGCTTAAAAGACGGCATGTAGGGCACACATCTCAACACTGACTCCAACACATGAAAACTCATTGGAAATCTTCATCTTGACGATAGGGTCACAATGCTGCTGATGACAGTCAAAACAGACTCTGAATGCATATGCGCCATCCAAAAAATCCCTGGAAAAACGCCAATTCACTTAAAGGCATGTCGCGCCTCTAAGAACCATCTTTTCAGGTAATTAAATCCCCTAAAACCATCTCAAAATTTTCGTCTCAATTTAAAGATCACACTGCCGTAGACGACACAAAAAACCGACACCCGTAGTGAAATTTACATGTGTTTGAAGTCGAGGGGATGAATCCCCCTTGGCCTAGACCAGCCTAGGCCGGCCCGCGGCACAGACGTGAAGACCGGCCATGAGGGCCGGCCGCTATCTTCTTTGAAGACCCGCCGAGTGTGGGTATCTATCACTACGCGGGGTCGCGTGCTGCGACCCCCCTCGCTGTCGCCCCCCGTGAGCTCGCCTGGCTCCCACAACCTCCCCCGTCGCCGAAGCTCGGCTGCCTGCTGCCCCCCACTCGTGCTGACGCCCGTGACCCTGCGTGCTAGGGCCGTTGCCTAGGGCACAACCGAAGGTCGCTTCTTCGACATGCGTCACCACTTGGTCCTGCACCGCCGCCTCCTGAGGACTCCATGCCACCGTCGACTGCCACCCGAACTCGCCTAAGAGCACAAATCCGTAGGAAAAACACAACAAACACTTCGGACTTCGACTCGCAACTGCGGACGCCTCGAAACTCGAAATTGAAAACAGAAACATGTGTTGGATAGATCGAAACATATACTACACAACCAAAGGGCTTTTCTCGACAAAAAAATAGCAATTAGATGCTACAAATCATGATCAAAAGAAGGTAAAAAAACTTAATATGAAACAAAACGAGGCCTACCTCATTGGGCGTAGCCCGATGCTTCGTTGTCGATCCGCCGTAGTCTGATCGAAAAATGCCTTGGAGTGGAGGGATTGAGGAGAGGGGAGGATTTTTCGTTGAGTTCCTTCTTCTAGGAGGAATGAAATGGGGAAGGAGAGGTGTGGGTTGGTTTCAATAAAGAAAATTTAACAAAAATTTTAATTAATTTAAACCCGTAATCTAACCCGCATTCAAAACTCTTGACGTGGTCAAGGTTAATCCTCCCATAGGGTAAACACCACCTCCCGAGCACAACGGATGTCTCGGAATTTTATTCTGAGGCCCCATCCAAAAGTTATAAAATTTAACTTCCAAGGACAGTAAATTATGAAAACGCCCATGGTGGCATTATCCCCAGAAGGCCCGTGCCCGCGAAACAGACACCCCTACTAGGGTAAACGACACGTTGCGGACTCAATGGTGCCATCGGGTTTTCCATCCAAGAAATTGGTTAAGAGATACTTGAGTTTAACCATTTAACGAATAAGTTAATTATTTTATTTATCCGTTTAACGTTCCGGTAACTGGTGAGGGGCCCAAACACCCCATACCAACATGTTTTATGTCGTTTCTGGGTTAAACACCCCATTTTGGACCGATACATACTCTCATATTTAGGATACGAATTACCGTTTAGGAGTTATCCCATTTATTTGGTGTTCCCAGTGTGAACATAATGAAAATTTAATTCTAGCCCCACCAGGGCTCAAAATCGCACGCCATCTGAACGCGCTTCTCTAGAATAACATCAAGAATATTAAAAATTCATTTATAGCAAAAATTGGGTTCTGAAAAAGATATAGTAGAATAGAATATGAACTAGAAAATGTAATAAAGTTGTAATAAAATATTATTGTTGTATTTGGGAAATAATTTTAAAAAATAATTAATTTTATATTTTTAATAAAAAAATCATAGTAATTAAAAAGATTAAAAACAAGTAAGGGAAATATAAAGTTTAACAAAATATATAATAGAATGTCATTTAATAAAAAAATATACATTAAAAATGAATAATTATTAGAACATGTAATATAAATGTATTCTTTGAAAAATTATCTAAATATACATAGTGATGAAAAATGAAGATAAATTTTGAAAATATTTTTCTTATCCTTATAATAAATTTTCCTACTAAATAATGATATGGTAACCTTCAATATAATATTATTAATTTAGAAAATATAATTTGAAATATTTATTTTACAATTAAATTTCTCCACAATTAAACTATGAGAATAAGTAACATAAAATTAGAAGAAACATAGATAGGATGATAATAAATTTCATGGAAGTTGAATAAAATGAAATTTTAAAGTATTTTCTTAATGATTTCAACAAAAAAAATTTATGAAAAATGATATAAAATTAAATATCCTATTAAATGAAATTGAGTTTTGTGTTGGGAATATATATATCTATATATATAATAAAAAATTAAAAAATGTAGATTTTTTTGTTATATGAATATAGATATGGAATAAAATTATCAAATTTAGAAATTTTAAATTAACAATTACGGCATTATATTTCAAGAGATTAGAGTGAATCATAAATGATATTTTTTGAGGGAAATGTAATTTCCTAAAAAATATTAAATGGAATAAAATAAAATCATATAGTATAATATAACTAACATAAAAGAAAATATATTAATATAGTATAATATGTCTCAGTAAAAAGAGATTATATCATGAAATACCTTAAAAAATAATAATTTTGAAATATGATTCAATTAGTGGTGATTAATAAAAATATTTTCAAATTCATAAAATGAAAAAATATGAGGGAAAAAGTGATTATAGATTAATGAAATATAAAAATAATATATATATATAAATCAAATACTTTGAAGATCAATTTATAAAAGAGATAGAGGAAAAACACCTAACAAAAAAATAATTTGCAAGGATTAAAAGGTAAATAAAAAAATGTTATGATAAAAGGAATATATATCTTACAAAAAGTTTCAAGTAGAGTAATTTATAAAAAAAATTATAAATTTATATTATATAGAAAAAGATAGATAATTAAAACGGAATATCCATCATAAGGGTAAAAACTAAGAAAGATAGTCCTTTTAGATTGAATAATGTCTTAATCAAGGAATTTTTTTAAACCTTATAAATACAAAAATATGTTCATAATATAGAACATGTCTCAAATATGGGGTTTACGACTAGAGTTCCTTACTAATTCATCCTAAACATATTAAACGGTCTATCAACCTATACCTAATAAATGTGGTCACATCAATCATTTATATAAGACCTTTTTTTATATTTATTAACATTATTATTAATAAATTATATCTATTTATCAAATACTTTTCTGTTATACTTAGTTTATATTGATTATTTTTGTTAGTTATTTCACTAATTTTATGCCTATTTCAGTAAGATGGTCTCAATACAAATTTAATATTCCAAAGTTCAACATCTCAATAATTCTGGTGTAACAATTCTCGTAAAAAATAATTATTTTTATGTTCCATTTTTATTTCGGGGAAGTTAAGAGTACAATTTGCATGGTTGAAATCAGTAACATGCTTTTTTAAATAGTTTAAACTAATATAAAGAGTTATTTTATTATTTATTTTAAAAAAAAGCCTACCAATTTAATACATAAAAATACTTATTTATATTTAAAAATGATATGTTATGATTTATTGAATTATATTTACCTTCTATGATACATAAATTCTAAAATCATCCATTTATGTGGCTAAAATTATCCAAATAAAAACATGATACAATAAATGAATTCCAATTAATATGAATAATTATTGTTATAAAATAAATGTTTCATAAGTTTAATGATATTATTTAAAATATATAAAAGTTGAAAATTTTATCCATTAGGAAAGAGGATCTAATGATGAAGAAAAAAGGGAAAAATATATTCTCATATGGACAGAATCACATATCATCATAGATTCCTTTTTTAGTTTCAAAGATTTAGAGATTCCAGTTTTGAATAAAAAACATTTAATGATGATAAATAGTGGTATAATTAGTATATTATTGAGAAAAGATTAATGTTTTGTATTTTTTAGGAATGGGTGTGTTGGGGGTCCAATTAAAAGTGAAATTGGGTTTCATTTTGTAAAATACCCATTCCTCAATGTGTAAAATAAGTATTTCTTATGGAATGTGATTCATGAATAGAAAACTAATCATGATGGGTTGTAAAGTACATCATAAAAAACCTATATGTGACATAATTTGTATATAGTTTATAAAATTTTACATTTTTTAATAATTTACCACATTTTTCACTTTACCATAGTAACAAAATTCTTACCTCAATAACTTGTGTTTTGAAAAAAATGAAATTTTCCTTCTTGCATTATTTCTATATATTTATTGAATATATAAAATTTATATTATTAAAATCCTTTTATAAATTTGTAAAATATAATTTAAAATAAATAATAATGCATACCACATAATTTAAAAAAATTAGAGTAAATGATTTTATTATTATTCCTCTAAAATTTATATTTATTCCATGAAATATTATGTCAATATATAAAAAATAATAAAAAAGGAAATAATTCATTTATTGTGATTAATTAATTTCTCAAAATAAAGATATATAAAAAATAATAATTCAAATTTTTTAGAATATAAAATTTTTTAAATAGTGAATTGTTATATTTAAATTTTATTCTACTATTATTTGTTATATATAAAATACATATAAAATATATAATTTATTTTTTTAATAAATATTTTTAAAAACACATTCATTTTTATTTACTTTTACTACTGTTGGTAATTACAATCTCAAAATATGTTTAATGGTTTACAATATAACATCTGGATATATGTGAAATGACTTTATATATAATAGCCATATTTTGGTGTCATTACACTTTTTAATTCCTTTATATAACGATTATTACATCTCTATAGATTGTTTTTTTAATTCTTTAATTTTAATTCATTGTGTCAATCACATTTCTAATGTTTTACATTATTTTTATAATTAATCATAGAAGATTTAGACTTTATGGGTGATCATTATTTTGAATTTTTCAGTATAACAATATTATTATTTTATTTGTTTTTATTAAAATTTTAACATCCCAAATAATGTTCCATTTATATTTTATAACAAAAACTATATTCATCTTTTTTTGTAATATTACTCCTTAATAAAATAATTTATTATTAATATATGCTTGTTGTTGCATATGATTTATAAAATATATGAGTTCAATTTTATTGAAATTAAAAACAAATATATTTAATATTAATGGTAATATAATTTAGGGATTTTTTAATTTGATGATTTTTTATGTAATCTAAATATCATAAAAAATTTATATAAAAATGAAAGAGTATGTCGCTATAGTTTTAATGTGGGTTTGTGAAAGTACAAATAAAAGACATGTCCTACCTCATTATATATTCCATATAGATAAATACCTCCATTGAATGACGATGTCAATTACCATGATATATATATCACTATATATTTTTTCTTTCATATATTGGATGAGATCTATTAGGGGGGTGCGGGAGTAAATTATACACAAAACATCACCCATATGCATCTACACCAATATCACTATACAAGACTCATCATAGTAATCTTCCATGACCCCCTTCATGAGATCCCCAATCATCATGTTTTCACTAATATAGTGCATCATTCATTTATCACAATGGGAACCTCTAGACTTATCTTAGATGGTCACTTCACATCATTCTATCTAGGGTTTAATAAGGAATGATAATTAGAATCAAAATCATCCCAAGATCCCCTCATGAAAAAATGATCATGGTTCCCTAGCATATTACTTATAACAACTAAAATCATCCCCTCAGTTATATGAATAAATATATATATCTGATAGAATAAATAAACTTCATACCCCAACATGATAATTTATTAACTAATACTTTTATAACCGAACTCTTTGGAATTTATCAACATTGATATACCTCTTTAGGACCTCCGAGTATTTGGTAAATTTGAGAGAAATCACTTTTTATGTGATTTTCATTTGATGTAAATAATGGCTTGAACTATTCGTATATAATTTTATATAACTTGTACATAAATAATAAAAAAATTAAATTAATATTAAATAACCCATAATCATTCTATTTTAGTGTATTTTATTATTATATATATTATGACAGGTATATATATAATTTTACAATATATTAAAACCATAATTATACATCTATTATAAATTGATTGTATTAAAATGAACATAAATTCATTTATTGGTAAACACATAATAGTACTTGGGATGGTAAAAGTCCCAATGATAGGATAATCATTTGAAAACATATATATATGGGTTAAAATAAGAAATGATATTAATACATCATAAAAATTAGTTATAGTACACTACCACGAATTCATAGAACAATTGAACTTAACTCACTACCAATTCACTTGAAGAAACTTCTCATGAGATACAAACATTACCCAATAGATTAAGAGATATATAATTCTGAAGATATCCAAACAAATATAACATATATAAGTTCACTTTCCACATAGTAATGAGAGGATGTAATGATTCATATATAAAATTATAAATCATAATATGGATTACACTTGTAGACAAGGAAGTAATTTTCATATAAATATAATAAAATAACTCCAAATATTATTCATGGTGGAAGTGATAGATATAGTGTTATATACACCTAAAAATAAAGAGTATAGGAATAATATTCATTCAGTTATATAATATATAATTATTAATTATTAATTAGGTAGACCATATATAACAGAGTGTAACACCCCAAGATTTCATAGTGTGTTATTTCTTCAAAATAATTCAATAACTTGCACTACACGCAACACCGAGTTCAATTGCACCATGACTTACCAAAAAAAATCCATTAAAAGAGGTCATTAATAGCATTAACTAAATTTTTAACTTTATACAATCCTTATAATTTTAGAATCCATATTATGAGTTTCTTAGTCATAATGCAAGAACAGATTCATTTTCAGTATTGCACTTTTATCAACTTTTGATAGTGAAACCTTTTTAAATACAACATTTTAAACTTTTTGACTAAATGGGGACATCAAAAATTTAAAATGAAACATCCCAAGCTTCCACGATACGCTTTCCTTTGAATAAAATAGTAGCGTGCGTTGTACGCAACCTTGAGTTTTAACACACGCCACAACCAATCAAACTAGCCGTTATGAATAGTAATACCTAAAATTTGAAATTATATATATTTTATATTTTAAAATGGACTTCATTTTTGGATTCGGAATATCGAATTTATCCTAAGGTGAAATTTTGGTACTTTTCGGATAACTTTCATATTTTGATGAATAGTGTAAATTACTAAATTTTAATTAAAAACAACTTTTTTAATCAAAATAATTAATAGTGATAAATTATGAATTTGAGTGGTTTTAAAGTATATTTAGAATATATTTTTATCGTTTAATATAATGTTGGTCATTGGACATAATTTTACAATTAAACCGAACATAAACAAGTGTCAATCTTTTGATAGTTATTATCTCTTAAAAACACGCTTTTTGTTTTGACAGCGGGAATTAATTTTAAATTAATTTCTGCCACTTCTGTGTTTTGAATTTATAAAAATGGATTCCATATTTGGAATCAGGATGTCCAAATTGTGTAAATAGGTAACTTTTATTTTTAGACATTTTGAATAATTACGGTGGTAAATATTTTATTTACCATGGTTAAGGGTAAATCCGGTAAATAAGGGTAAACAAATAATATTATAATAATACAAAATTACCCTAAAACGTGTCCTAACCTTATTGGTGGACACATACCCGACCATGAGAATCTTTGGGTCAATTTGGGGACCCCTTGGAGCCACTTGTATGTGGTAGGGACACTTTATATTAATAAAGTTAAAATAAAAATAAAAATGGCATAAGCTTACATCTTTTAAAAGAACAATTTTTTACATAGGGTTATACATGTTGGATTTTCGATTATAAATATTAATTAGAAAGATAAAAAGATTTCCTACATAATGATATTTTATTTATAATTTTTAGACATCAAATAATTTAAATTATTAATGACACAATAATGATGCAATGTTTACCTCATTAATAAATTATTTAAATAAATAAGATTATAATGATTAAAATATTATCTAAAACCTGTCGAATTCTTATTGGTTGATGTTATTTAGAATATGAGTCATCTTATCTTCGACCTCAATGATTTTTGGACCATTATAAACCGAATATAATTATATTATAATGTAATACTTTCACTCTTTCCTAAAGAGCCCCTCCTCTCCCTTATAAAAGGAGACCACTTCTACTCATTCCTCACACCTCTCAAGCCACTTGGCTCGTCCAAACTCTGCCCAACTAAGCTCCCCACATCCCTATCCTCCTCCTTGAAGCTTCCCCTTAGGCAGAAAGCATTTCAAGGAGTCCTTTGGTTCCAACCAAAGTGAGTTACCTAAATTAAAGGTAACGATTTCTCTTAAATTATTTTCATTTATTTTGCTTCTTCAACCCCCAAACTCTTTTTATTTCCTTTCTTTTGTAACAACACCAGTATCCTCAATATACTAGGATGTTGTTATAAGAAGTATTCAAACTACACATACACACAACTCCATCTAATGGATGATGAACATAATGTTTCTGTGGATGGCAAACTAACGCCTCACGAAACGATGATTGTTCAAATACATCTTACCGCCTCTCATGGTGGCCATTATGATGGAACTGTAATTAAATATGATATTAATGATATATATTTTATATATAAGCTTCTGTAATTCCATTTTATTTCATACCATTATTCGTTTCATGTTGTATATACATACGATAATTTCATTTGAGGAAGTGCGGACTACCGCCCCCTTAAAATGATATGACTCGTTCATACCACACATGGAACGTATAAAAGATGGTGTTAATGAACTTAAGTAACATGTATAAAATATTATATTATACTGGAATAGTAATGTACCTATGTATCATTTGTATTCGATTCTTTTAAAATAAAAATTAAATTGAAGTAGCGTTCGTGCGTACGTACGGACTACCGTCTCCACGAACGCGATGAGATTCATTCTCCATCGAATCCATTCAAGTATAATTATCATTTGATGATTTAAAAATGATGTTTAATGACATGATACCATTCTGGATTTGAATAATATACAACTTATCATTTACAAACATGTCTTACGTAACAAAACATACAAAAGCAAACAAGTAAGTTCACACCCGAAACAAGAGGTTAACCTACCCCAACCAGGGAAAAGTACAAGGTAAGGGTTTATTTCACAATCTCTTCATTATCCGAGGTTTTTTATACGTAATAATCTACTGGGATATCTTTATCATCCACATCCATGTTTCTTAAAAATGTATTTCAAAACATTTTTACTATTTACAAGAATATGGGTTAAAGTCATTTATACCCTTGTTTGACTTTTTATAAGAGGTTTATAAAGGAATCTTTCCGTCGTTTTCAAAACAAGGTCCTTTTTAACCTTTTCGACAGAATTTAGGTAAGAATTTTTTTTTAACTTATACGGCGGGTGCGGTTATTTTACGCCGTTATAAAATCTTCAAAGCTTTCCTTACAAGCTTATAAGAATATTTTAAAAGAAAATGTTTTATTTTATATGGATCTTAAATTATTTCAAAATAAAAGGAGATATTTTTTTTAAAAGAATTTTGATTTCATCTATGTCAACATCCTTTGATGGATTTTAAGATTATTTGAAGTTGATTTATTATGATACAAAACTTCTATATTGTATTGAAGGTTTTGTGATATGTTTGACTATGGATGTGCTATTTTTATACCATTCATAGTTTATGGTGAAATTATTGACATTTCGTATGCTAGTTTTAATACGAATGTTTGTGTTATGTTTAAACCTTTTCATATGGGAATGCATTGGACTTAATAAGTGACGGGTGGAGCCCGCTATAGCTCCTCGATGCATCGGTAGGTCTCATGAGACAAACTAGTGTCTTGGCACAAGGCCTTGACAAAATCTTATTTGTAGTCTTGGCACGAGGCCTTGACTATGTGGTTATGATAGTCTGGCATTATGCATTCCAACATTATGAAAGTGGTTATTGATTTTTGCATGTGATTATTCGATTAGTAGAATATCCATGTGAATAAGTAAATGGCATTATTTCATTTTATTTATGCCATACCATGTTGAAAGTTCATGTTTAAAAGGCTTTTGTTTTAGTTATACATTGCCTTAAATGTTTATTCTTATTTATGAAAGTTTCCGCTATATTGTTATCCTTACTGGGCATTTGAGCTCACCCCTTTTCTATGTTTTATTTTTCCCAGGAAGTGAAGATGTAAGTTATGAATGACCTGCAGGGATATTATGAGGGGATTATAGTGTGGACTGTGGAAACATTATGTTGTTGTAGTAGTTTTTCATTTTATGATGTAATGTAAAACTAATGAATATATCTAGTGTTTCCAAGGCTACTAAACCAATCGGTCTTTCGAGAATTGATCTTTCTTGTGATCATGCCAATGTTACAAAGTAATGCACCGACTCTGGGTAGCTGGGGTCGGGGCGTTACAATTGGTATCAGAGGAAGTTTAGTACAAACCTTGGAAGCTAGATTTAGATAAACTCTGATTAGAGCACGTAGACCTAAGATGAAATTTGAAAATTAGTATAGAAGAACTTCCTAGAATTTTGGTATTGTAGAGATTTTGTGAGTTTTCCGAGCAATACATCCCTGTCTGGATACGAGCAGGTAGAGGCGGCTCTGGCACAGATGTACCTAGGGGTAAAACCCGAAAACACCGCTTTGAGCTAGACTCGAACGGGAACTGGTGCACGACAACGGGCCTTGCTGCACTCTTGGTTACGACACTCCCGGGGGATATGTTTAGGATAACTCTCATTTTCTTTACAAATAATTTTGAAGGGATTATGAGTATATACTTCCTCAAAAAAACATTTCTATGATTATGGATTATATCCATAAATAGTTCAATTTATGTTAAGTGTTTTATAAGTATGGGATTATGTATTTTGATTCATAAACTGATCTAGTTTATGCCATTGTTTAGAAATGGCGCACAGTAGAAGGAATGGGAACTCCAGAAATGCACATGATCCAAAGAGAAGGAAGGATCATATCTTTCATGGTCTTAAGCTAGAATTTATAAGAGAAATAGTCTCCCATGTATTATCATCATATGAAGAAATAATATCATGTGTTGATAAGATAAGTAAAGAGTTTACTGAGTCCTATGGATTTGAAGGGAAGCAAGAGAAGAAAAGAATGGAAGAGAGAAAGATGGATAAAGAGAAAAGGAAAAAGATGAATTTCCCATATGTGAAAACTGTGGGAAGAAACACCCTGGAACTTGCCTGAAAGGAATGGGAGTTTGTTATATGTGTGGAGGAAAAGGGCACAAAGTACGTGACTGCAAGGGTGAGAAAATGGTTTCAAATGTACAATGCTTCATTTGCAAGGAGTTTGGACACTACGCGAACCTATGCCCCAGTCATCAGACTATGCCACAAATGATGCTATTGGATAATAATCAAGTTATGATACTACCACTGATGAAGAGGAATGATTAGAGTTCTTATGTTGATTATGTCAATTGAGTGTTGTATCAACAATGTACTTGTTATAATAATTATGGAGTATATAAGGATTGTACTGCAGTACTACTTCATTAAGGACTTGAGATTGTGTGGAACAAAGAAAAGTGACTCAATAACAGGATAAATTTTTGGAAAATATATGGTTGAGAGAATGATAAATCATAATATAGTTCTGATACTGAGGTAGTGATTTTGGAATAATACATGATTGTTTTTGATAAATTATATTGGATATTCTTGACTACCTTGGAACTGATTAATGATCTGTATATTCCATTATTGTTGGGGTTTAAAACATTTTTGGATTGATGAGGTATATCCAGCATTCTATATGGAATAAGGGAGCATGAATGTAATCAATAAGGAATATGGTAATTCAGGATGTTTCAGTGTATTAAAAGAATACATGATGAAGGTATTCATATGCTATTACGTGTTAAAAAGGATCTACATTATTTTTAACTTCCTTATAAATGTTGGACTGTGAGTTTGGTCAGAAATATTTTGGATAAATTCTAGTTTGAGATTAATTTTGGATGGCCATAAAAGGACAACCCGGAGGTCGGGTGGCAACCCGTCGCATCCGGAAATGCCACGAGACTTGAACCCGCAACCGAAGGGCGACAAGGGTGTATCACCTACCACTGGCCCACGAGATGTCCTGGATTAAATAATGTTGTTTTTTTTAAAGATCTGGTAGATGAATTATAAATTCATTTATTTTGGAACCCTGTACGAATTACATTCTATTATCTTTTAGAGTGAAAGATGAGTTTGTGGTAGAAATTTATTAATGGATAAAACTTTAATTATAAAGTAAGTATATCTCCTTATGATCTTAGCCAATATCATAAATATATTCCTCAACATTAATAAAAGGAACTTAGAACAAAAATGTTGTCCTAGATGGTACCTTAAATCATCACTAATTCATGTCTTTGGGATTGTTGGCCTTTTCATAGCCATGTTCTCTACCACTCTCCATCAGATAATTGATGGTTAGATTTCTCCTCCATATCCATATTTTCCTACATGGAACCCTAGTATGTGTTATTTTCGGTAATCTTCATACTTTCCACTCTTTATTTTAAATAGAGGCCTCATTAATTCATTTTTCGATGTGGGATTTCAACTAAAATATTTTGAAACGTCAAAAATGTGTTATCCTAATACCCAATGTTTTGTTGAACCGATGGTATTTCAAATCATCATAGATTGATGAATTTAAAGACCTCAATTTCATACTTGTTTGTGATTGATGACCTCAATCACTACCTATAAATATTTACGTTTTTCCTCCAATTATATGTCTCTAAATTGACACCAATGTTCTCCGAATCGAGATCATAATTTGGTGGTGACCCTTTCATTTCTCTTTTCCTTATATTAAGACTAAATTTTAGTAACCCAATTTCCGATGTGGGGTTTCCCACGAATATATTTTCTACTTTCATCCTTTTATTTTCGAAGAACAATTTCAAATTGCGAGGACGCAATTTATTGAAGGAGGGGAGAATGTAACACCCCAAGATTTCATAGTGTGTTATTTCTTCAAAATAATTCAATAACATGCACTATACGCAACACCGAGTTCAATTGCACCATGACTTACCAAAAAAAAATCCATTAAAAGAGGTCATGAATAGCATTAACTAAATTTTTAACTTTATACAATCCTTATAATTTTAGAATCCATATTATGAGTTTCTTAGTCATAATGCAAAAACAGATTCATTTTCAGTATTGCACTTTTATCAACTTTTGATAGTGAAACCTTTTTAAATACAACATTTTAAACTTTTTGACTAAATGGGGACATCAAAAATTTAAAATGAAACATCCCAAGCTTCCACGATACGCTTTCCTTTGTATAAAATAGTAGCGTGCGTTGTACGTAACCTTGAGTTTTAACACACGCCACAACCAATCAAACTAGCCGTTATGAATAGTAATACCTAAAATTTGAAATTATATATATTTTATATTTTAAAATGGACTTCATTTTTGGATTCGGAATATCGAATTTATCCTAAGGTGAAATTTTGGTACTTTTCGGATAACTTTCATATTTTGATGAATAGTGAAAATTACTAAATTTTAATTAAAAATAACTTTTTTAATCAAAATAATTAATAGTGATAAATTATGAATTTGAGTGGTTTTAAAGTATATTTAGAATATATTTTTACCGTTTAATATAATGTTGGTCATTGGACATAATTTTACAATTAAACCGAACATAAACAAGTGTCAATCTTTTGATAGTTATTATCTCTTAAAAACACGATTTTTGTTTTGACAGCGGGAATTAATTTTAAATTAATTTCTGCCACTTCTGTGTTTTGAATTTAGAAAAATGGATTCCATATTTGGAATCAGGATGTCCAAATTGTGTAAATAGGTAACTTTTATTTTTAGACATTTTGAATAATTACTGTGGTAAATATTTTATTTACCATGGTTAAGGGTAAATCCGGTAAATAAGGGTAAAAAAATACTATTATAATAATACAAAATTACCCTAAAACGTGTCCTAACCTTATTGGTGGACACATACCCGACCATGAGCATCCTTGGGTCAATTTGGGGACCCCTTGGAGCCACTTGTATGTGGTAGGGACACTTTATATTAATAAAGTTAAAATAAAAATAAAAATGGCATAAGCTTACATCTTTTAGAAGAACAATTTTTCCATAGGGTTATACATGTTGGATTTTCGATTATAAATATTCATTAGAAAGCTAAAACGATTTCCTACATAATGATATTTTATTTATAATTTTTAGACATCAAATAAGTTAAATTATTAATGACACAATAATGATGCAATGTTTACCTCATTAATAAATCATTTAAATAAATAAGATTATAATGATTAAAATATTATCTAAAACCTGTCCAATTATTATTGGTTGATGTTATTTAGAATATGAGTCATCTTATCTTCGACCTCAATGATTTTTGGACCATTATATACCGAATATAAATATATTATAAAGTAATTCTTTCACTCTTTCCTAAAGAGACCCTCCTCTCCCTTATAAAAGGAGACCACTTCTACTCATTCCTCACACCTCTCAAGCCACTTGGCTCGTCCAAACTCTGCCCAACTAAGCTCCCCACATCCCTATCCTCCTCCTTGAAGCTTCCCCTTAGGCAGAAAGCATTTCAATAAGTCCTTTGGTTCCAACCAAAGTGAGTTACCTAAATTAAAGGTAACGATTTCTCTTAAATTATTTTCATTTATTTTTCTTCTTCAACCCCCAAAATCTTTTTATTTCCTTTCTTTTGTAACAACACCAGTATCCTCAATATACTAGGATGTTGTTATAAGAAGGATTCAAACTACACATACACACAACTCCATCTAATGGATGATGAACATAATGTTTCTGTGGATGGAAAACTAACGCCTCACAAAACGATGATTGTTCAAATACATCTTACCGCCTCTCATGGTGGCCATTATGATGGCACTGTAATTAAATATGATATTAATGATATATATTTTATATATAAGCTTCTGTAATTCCATTTTATTTCATACCATTATTCGTTTCATGTTGCATATACATACGATAATTTCATTTGAGGAAGTGCGGACTACCGCCCCCTTAAAATGATATGACTCGTTCATACCACACATGGAACATATAAAGGATGGTGTTAATGAACTTAAGTAACATGTATAAAATATTATATTATACTGGAATAGTAATATACCTATGTATCATTTGTATTCAATTCTTTTAAAATAAAAATTAAATGGAAGTAGCGTTCGTGCGTACGTACGGACTACCGTCTCCACGAACGCGATGAGATTCATTCTCCATCGTATCCATTCAAGTATAATTATCATTTGATGATTTAAAAATGATGTTTAAGGACTTGATACCATTCTGGATTTGAATAATATACAACTTATCCTTTACAAACATGTCTTACGTAACAAAACATACAAAAGAAAACAAGTAAGTTCACACCCGAAACAGCGATAATACTAAGATATTATTATCAAATCAATATTAAAAGATCATATATTATATCATATTAATGTATAAGATTCTTGTATAATTTAATAACAATTATTTCACCATTATACAGGAGGTTAACATACCCCAACCGGGGAAAAGTACAAGGTAAGGGTTTATTTCACAATCTCTTCATTATCCGAGGTTGTTTATACGTAATAATCTACTGAGATATCTTTATCATCCACCTCCATGTTTCTTAAAAATGTATTTCAAAACATTTTTACTATTTACAAGAATATGGGTTAAAGTCATTTATACCCTTGTTTGACTTTTTATAAGAGGTTTATAAAGGAATCTTTCCGTCGTTTTTAAAACAAGGTCCTTTTTAACCTTTTCGACAGAATTGAGGTAAGAATGTTTTTTTTAACTTATACGGTGGGTGCGGTTATTTTACGCCGTTATAAAATCTTCAAAGATTTCCTTACAAGATTATAAGAATATTTTCAAAGAAAATGTTTTATTTTATATGGATCTTAAATTATTTCAAAATAAAAGGAGATATTTCTTTAAAAAGAATTTTGATTTCATCTATGTCAACATCCTTTGATGGATTTTAAGATTATTTGAAGTTGATTTATTATGATACAAAACTTCTATATTGTATTGAAGGTTTTGTGATATGTTTGACTATGGATGTGCTATTTTTATACCATTCACATTTTATGGTGAAATTATTGACATTTCTTATGCTAGTTTTAATACGAATGTTTGTGTTATGTTTAAACCTTTTCATATGGGAATGCATTGGACTTAATAAGTGACGGGTGGAGCCCGCTATAGCTCTTCGATGCATCAGTAGGTCTCATGAGACAAACTAGTGTCTTGGCACAAGGCCTTGACAAAATCTTATTTGTAGTCTTGGCACGAGGCCTTGACTATGTGGTTATGATAGTCTGGCATTATGCATTCCAACATTATGAAAGTGGTTATTGATTTTTTCATGTGATTATTCGATTAGTAGAATATCCATGTGAATAAGTAAATGGCATTATTTCATTTTATTTATGCCATACCATGTTGAAAGTTCATGTTTAAAATGCTTTTGTTTTAGTTATACATTGCCTTAAATGTTTATTCTTATTTATGAAAGTTTCCGCTATATTGTTATCCTTACTGGGCATTTGAGCTCACCCCTTTTCTATGTTTTATTTTTCCCAGGAAGTGAAGATGTAAGTTATGAATGACCTGCAGGGATATTATGAGGGGATTATAGTGTGGACTGTGGAAACATTATGTTGTTGTAGTAGTTTTTCATTTTATGATGTAATGTAAAACTTATGAATATATCTAGTGTTTCCAAGGCTACTAAACCAATCGGTCTTTCGAGAATTGATCTTTCTTGTGATCATGCCAATGTTACGAAGTAATGCACCGACTCTGGGTAGCTGGGGTCGGGGCGTTACACAGAGAGTGTCCAAAAACAAAATGAGTTGAATTAGAGAAAATACTTGGGCATAGAACCTATAAATTTTTTTACAGTGTATAGTGTGAGAATAAATTAATGTAAGAATAATAAAATGAAATATAATTGACTATAAAAGTATGATGTTTTATATGATAAATGTAATATCAAATAAATATAAACTTTATAAAATATAAAACACAAAGAATCAGTAAAAAGTGATATGACCTTACAATATTATAGAGAAAGTTATTGAAATGGTGAATAGGATTAAAAATAAAAGTAAAATAAGAATACATTAGGTTAGAAAATATCAAAATAAAAAGATTAAAAAGCATATAAATATATATATATATATCTGAAGATAAGAAAATTTATTTTAGAAAAGAGACTATGAAGGATGTATCCACTTACATCTACTCTAAGTAGCTTGAATAGAAATTAAAATCATATATAGGAAAAATTTAATTAAAAAATAATTTATTATATTTTTTAGATTTGTTTTACTAATTTTTATCATTTAGTTTTACTATTAACTAGTCATCAATAATTTATTATATTTATGATATATTGATAGTTGTACCATTGTTATGTTTCATGATCTTTTAGGCAATATTTTCTTGAGCATAATTATTTGATAATATATTCTTCAAATCCAAAAATTTTAACATGATATTTACATTATAGTTCCATGGTTATTGTATTATAAAAAAAATCCATTGTTAATATAGGATAATGTTTATAAAATTGGTATTTTTCCACTTAATGGTTCACCAATGTTTGATTAGTCCAAGAAAAATTCATAAACCAATTATATAAAACTAAAATATATAATTTATAATTATTAAACCTAAATGAAAATCAAAATTTATACATTATATATATTATAATAATTATTCATAAAGCTGGTGAAAGTTATTGTAATACATAGTCTTTTTTGATGGATAAAAAATAGAAGTTATAAAAATGTGTCAAAAGATAAAAAATAATAAAATGGTAAAAATTTAAATGTTTAAAATAATATATTAAATTTATTTGTGGTTTATATCATTGATGATTATTTTTAAAAGACAAAAGAGAAGATATAAAAGGAAAATAGAACACATAAAATTCATTTTCTTCTGACTATGGTATTTACCACCACAGGAACATGATTAATGGATTTTTTTTCAAATATAATTTTTATAATATGTTTTTAAAGTGATTTTAAAGTGGGGGTGAAAGAGGGTATTGATATGTAAAAGAGGGTGGGTATTATTTGGGAATATGATGTTGAATAAATTTATGTTATTAACAAAACATTCCAAATATGGATCATGATTACATGTGAGATTATGTTTTTTATATGATGATATCATCACCACATAATTATTGATTTGTATTTGGCCTATTTATTTATTAATTTTTATAAAATTTACTCAAAATTCAACTTCACTTAATTTTCATTTCATGATTTAAAATACAAACACCATATTACAAAAATAAATTTCAAATGAATGAAATATTTACAATATAATTAATATTTAATTTATAATTTCATAAAATTTTATTATTTTTTATACAATAATTATAATTTATTTAATAAAAAAATCGTTATAATGGTCTATATTTAATTATATTATATAAATAATTTTTACTATTATCTATTATATAAAACCCATATAATTTTCTATAATCTTAATGATCATTATTTCCAATTGTCATATACCCAAAAATCACCTAACCAATGATTATATTTATAATGGACATATTCCCTCTTACATATTAATGTAAATTCTTATCCCAAATCGCAATTCACATTCATGAAGTCTTATATCAATTTCTTAATACTTATATAATATGTATTTCACGTCTTTATATTTTCATTCAGATTATAATGATATTTCCAAGAACTCTATTTATGAGAGACCATAATTCAATATATTTTCAATTTCAATACTTGTTGTTTATTTGTTTTTATTATAAAATTTCATTTTAATCAATCATGTAAAAAAATATTTTAATTATTCATTATTAATTGACAACGTTTTTTTTAATATGGTACATATGATTTATTTATAGAAACCTTTATACTCATTTTCATTTAATTAAAAACAAATAAAACCTATTTAATTATAAAATGGTGATTAATTTAGTAGATAAATTCATATAAAAAAATATAGGTCGTTATAAATCCCTTACTCAAAGTATCGAGCCCTGTGATATTGTTCATAAAATAAGTCCCAAGAGAATTTAGACAAGACCATAAACCTATAATATTACCCGATAACCATTTTAAAGCCTCAATTATTGTTGAAGGATTCATAAACATGAACTATTCATAAGGTCATTTTGTTTATCTCCTTCTTGATGAGTATGTCAATCTTTTACCAGGTACTGGAAACCCAAACCTATTCATAAAATTTTATGGTTCAGTTGAAGTTTATAGAACTTATGAAAAGGCTTCCTAAAAAAACCTTAATATTTTTTTGTAACATCCCCAGTTGTGATACAAAAGTTGCACATCAAACAAATCATCAAACAACCAAAAATAATTCCCTAATCCCAAGGTGTTGGAGACTAGTAGGGTGAGTCTAGGGTAATAATCATGGGATTACAGATTATTTTGTAGAAGAACTCATTCAGTAATTAGGTCATTGGAATTATAAAGTGGTATTAATGTAGGGTTATGTGTTTCTGGGTTTTTTTATAGTGAAAATACAAGACTATTTGGACATGGTATGCAACCTATAAAATTATTTCGTTAACCAATTTGTTATGCAAGAGAATGTTTTTGGTCATTCCTTTGAAATGTTTTATTGGTTTGAGTGATTCATTTTTTTAATTTTCATTAATATGACCTTACAAGAATGAATTGATATTATAATACTTACTATGGAACCAATTTTTTTCCAACATTATTTATCTAGTGTAAGGTATTAATATTTAAATTATATATATATATTATGATATTATATGTGATTGAATTTAGTAAATTATAACCAACTAATAAGTTATTCAATGTCTTATTGAATATTTTATTAGGGATTATGTAATTAATTTGATCCACTCACATGTTTGTTTAGAATTCTGTTGATGCTTTAAAAATAATTCACATGATTTAGTACTATTGTGGATTCATTCCATTAATATTAATACGTGAGTATTTAAAATTATACTCTTGATTATTTATTTACTTCTCCATGTAATTAATTTCTACTTAGTATCACTCTATTAGTTTTGGTGTATCTTTTACTCCCACAAAAATAATGTAAAAATTTATGGTTATGAAGAAATTAATGAAATATATTTTCTGTTAGAATGTTTTTATACATTGAATGAAAAGAAAAATAATTTTAACCCTTTTTTTATTAAAATAAACCATGATTTAAACGTAAATATTTGATATATGTTTATAGATTTATGACCTTATATTAAAATAAGTATATATTTTTCATTGGATATGTCATAGTAATTTTGTTTATAATGTTATATTGATATTCATAGTTTTATGAATGGATGATATGGGTTAAAAAAATTATGTTCTTTGTATGTTATCTCAATATATTGTGTTAAATTTAGTGATTATAGGTCAAAAGGATAAATGATTCCTAAGAGGTTTGGTTTATTTGACAAAGATAAATATATAAGATTTTTGGCTTAATGATTATGAAAATAAATTAATGAATGCCACAATCAGATACATTCATATATATGTTAATGTAACAATTAGTAAAAATAACATTTTAAACTAATTAGAATAATTTTTTATTATGCTCCTCATGGATTAGAATATTTCGCATGAGGATAAATGGGAAACATAAGTAATTTTGGTAATTCTCCTTTAATATTAATTTATTATTCAGTGGTTTCACAATGATAATCCAATATATGTTACATGGTCTTGATAGGTCATCTGTGATTCCATGAACTATTATGTAAGGATTTTGGAAATAGTATTAAGAACATGGAGCAATAAAAAATGGATTCCTGATAATAATCTACAATAAATTGGTGTTCCTATATGTTTCTAGAAATATTGTTTGTAATTAGATGTATAAGTGATATATGTTAGTAACTTATGTTATATGGTTATAAAAATATAATGGAATTTCATCTTGGCTAAAATCCTACTCTCCGTTTTCTTGGATATTTACAATTTGGTAATAGTGAATATAGTATGGTGTTATATTTCCATTGAACTTTTGAAACATGATCAATCAATAATTCTATATATTAATTGTCATAATGGTTTAGATTATTAATAGCTTTAAAATAAAAAGAATTCTTGTCACATAATCTTTTAGAATTTTATTTATGGGTTTTTGTAATTGATTAATGTTATACATTATATTAATATCTAATTTAATGAGACAATGATGATTCTTTATGAAAAAATTTCTTCCTCTTCAAGTGATACAAGTATCAAGGTAAAAAGTTGTGTTGATTTAATGGAACATATAATAACCTTAACCTTGGGTAAGTTTCCTCTTGAATAATTTTAATGTATATACAAAAATCATCAATAATCCTTTGGATGATTTGTTTTCTCTATCTCTAGTTTATGTTCATGTAAAACACTACAAAACATTTTTAACTAATGGTAAGATAATCAAGAAGGAAAATGAAGATTTCATGAACATGAATTATGATTATTATTTCTTATGAAATGAGTTAAATTATGTTTATAAATTTCAAAGAAGTGGTGATAGAGACAATCATATATGGCATAGAGCACATCATGGATTGTGTCATGTAAATTTGTTTCTTAATTAGTTTTGGTTTCTCTTCAATATCTCGATGAAACTAATTCACATAATACTCACCAGGGTATAATTGAATTAATGGATAGTTGTTTTTCTAATAGACTAGATAGATAATTTTTTCATTTCTATAATTCTCCTATGAATTTATTGCATTATGTTTCAAAATAATTTAATATTTGGGAATTATCATTTTGGAGAGTTCAGGATTGGGAATTTCAATGATCACAACTATTTCATAATAGTGGTATCAATTAAAATATGGACCATATAGTTACAAAATAGCAATATTAAATTTTAACCAAATTTTGATGATAACAATATGTTTTTTTAAGGATCTAATGAGAAATGATTGGGCGATACCAAAGGTATCACTCTAGATTTTTATAAATAGGTGATCGGGGGTTTTTGAGTTCCATAAACATCAGGATTTCACATTCAATGTAATTATTTATAAAACATTTTGTGTTTATATAGTTGCTAAATTAAATAGAAATCTATTTTTTGTAGTTTTGGTTAACTGGGTTTCTTTTCTGATCATGATAGAGCATGTTTGATATCAGGAAATAAATTTGATAAAATTTCTTTGAATTGAGTGTTAAATATACTATCTTCAAGTAATAATAATGAATTATAAACTAGGTGTGTTTTATATATATGTTTTTTTGAGATTGAGTGAATTAATAAAAAAATTAGATTATAAATTAAATCCACACAATAATTAATGATAGTTCTCTGGGTCAATAAGTTGTAGGTTGGGGACTTTGTAATGACCCTTGTCACTAAATGTCAATTTTAATGCCTTTTGTGTTAGAATACAGTTGTATAATTGCTATATATGTTTTTATTTTGAAATATGGACATAAATATAGGTTGTTTAGACAACTTTTTCTTGTAAAAATGATTTTTAGGTTGTAAAAGTGGTAAAAAATAACTCATATTCTTGTGTTTGGTTTTGGTAATTTAAAATACATAGAATTTATTTGTTCCCATTACATGGTTGGGGGATTCCAAGATTAATACATTTAAGATTTATGCATTAACATTTAAAATTCAACCATAATTCCTATAAAATGTCACCATAACTTTAGTGAACTCACTAGACATTCAAGGAGTACAAAAATAAGTATTATAGGAAAAATTATATTTTGAATAATTGAACTAAATTTTTTAAATGATTAGATTTAAACCAAATATTACGGCCTACTATTTTATATGTATATCCAATGCTAATGAAAATTACTCATTTCTCTATCCACTTCTCATGATTATAATTTCTCATATTCTTACTTAATCAATAATCCATCTTAATATATAATATACTTGTTGTAATTCAAATCTTATGCACTAATTTATCCTCTATATAACGATGTTTTCATAATGACTTCATATAAATAACCAATATTTTTAAAGGGGTGTGGTTGTTATCGACTTCATCAATTTTATTCATTTGAAGATGAATCAACTAGTGATTGTCAAGGATTTCACTCTTTCAACCATATTGTTGGTAGAACCATTCATTTCCCTTAGTTTATAATAATTTCCTTGCATGGAATAATGAAGAACTAGGATATGATAATGTGTGTGTGTTGTACAATGACTGATAGGGCATTCCATGCTTCATTAAGAATGGTTTGGGTCCTTTAGAACCTATTGTGTGTTACTCTCTTATAAAATATTGAATTAAGATACTTTATATACAAAATTATATGTTGAAATGGCTATAAAAACTTATAATTAATATATTTAATGGGTTTTCAAAACCAAATTGGGTCTTTCATAGTATTTGGTGGTCCTATGAATTAATATTTTAAATTCAATGTAGTGATCTAATAGATTTCATGTATGAAGTATGGTTTATTGGATAATCTTGATTAAATTATATCTCATGGTGAGTTTGATAATGAGAGGACAAATTTGGGATATACATAACACTAAGAGGGGGTGAGTCAATGTTGGGGACTTTTTAAACTAATTCCAACTTCTTATCCATGTACCTCTTGACCTATTTGGATCTTGATTCTCTTATTATCTTTTACCTACCTCATGAAATAATATAAAAGAAGTAAAAATATTCACATGATATTTTTACAAGGTTTACAACTCACTAATATCAGTTACGTCCTGTCCATGAATGATAATGACCCGTTCATGGATTCTTCACTAAATGTAATATGTTGTTACAATGTGTTGAATAAGAAAACAATCCACTAGTTAGTTTGGATTTTTACATTTGGAGGAGGAATGGAGATAATCACTTCCCATTATGAGTCACTACACTCAGAGGGGGATGCGAGATAATTCTCTTCCAACATGCAACAAGTATGATATTACCTTACACATGTTCCTTGTTTATACTACTATATACGAAAGTGTTCATCCTTCTAAAAATGGTAGGTTCTCATCTTGATTTACATCAGTTCACTTAACTTGATTCCATGCAAAGTAGTATAAAAGTAATACCTTTCTTCTCCTCTCTCTTCATCTCAACTGAAAAAACCGACTACACAACCTCTTCTTTAGTGAAATAAAAAATAAAATAACATTCTTTTTTCTTTTTCTAGAATCTCATATACCAATGTGATTATTTAAACATTGAGGATTGGTTCACTAGGAATCATCAGAATCAATTATATTTATCCTTTGATCATAAATGAATGGGATTATGCATATGGCCTATAGGTTGAACCTTATCATCCATTTCTTTCTTCTTGTTATTAACACAGGTGAACACACTTGTTTTGGTTCTTTATTTAAATGACTTCATGTGTGCATGTGCAGACATAAATGAATGAACTCTCCACTCCTTCTTCTTCTTTATTATTTGAAAAATATTAATATTTTTAGTTCCTTGAATACAGGCTCACGTGACCTCCTCTTCACTTTGTCTTATATGATTATTTAATCCCAAATGGAGGAAGATTGATTAAGACCACAAACATTCCGACTCTTCTCATATTCCACTTAATGGTATTACTTATTCCACTTGAACATAGTTTTGGTGTTTTTTTATGTTTATATATATATATTTTTCTTCAAATATGAATATGTTCAACTTATTATCTTGTGTGAACATAAAACGGAGGAAGTTTCTTATGCTCTTTATGAGACAAGGATATCCACATGTCACTTTCTTCACTCAAGTTTTCATGGATCTCTTTTTTTGCATGAGGTGCATTGATTTTTCTCATCTCAAAGCTCATTGAGAGACATAGGATCAATCACTGGCTCATGATGGAACGACCTTTACAAAGAGCAATGACTATTTTGGAAAACCTATCATTTGTTTCTAGTTACCAGTTCTTCACGAAGTGGATTGAGTTTTCAATGCACTTATCAATGACTCATGGGAACTCTTATTCCTAGAGTATAATGTTTAGGGGAATCCATGTTTCTCTTCACAAAAAGGTGAATATAGAGATGCACTATTTTTTAAAAAAAATAATATCTTAGGTATGTGGGAGAAGAATCACTTCTCATCTCAGAATCCTTCTTTTATATGTGAGGGGAGATCCTATTACTCATTCGAAATCCATGTGAAATTCCATCGATATCGCGACATTGAATACATGGGATATGCAGTGTTTTGATGTATTTAAACCTATGGGTGAAAATATGCATATATATTTAGTGTGTTTCATTTTCTAATGTGGGATTCTCTCTGATCACATGCATGAATTTGAGATTTTCATATATCTCATTTTTAAATTACGCATGAATCCACATGGCCTTAAAAACACCATTTTCCTTTGTTGTACCTTACACATCGAGATGTCACATGAAAGAAAGTTTAATATTGAGTGCATGGTATTGGTATGATCTAGTATCCTTTTCTATTCCTAAATTATTAGACATAGTTGTTCAAGGTGTGGTACTTCATCAACTCTGGGGGATACAATAGTAGTGTTGGGCCTTATAGGTTGAAGACGATGCAGCTATGGGATCCTCAGAAAACTTGAGTTCAAATGAATGCAGCGTTGGATGATGGATATCCACGATTAGATCCATTTTACGAAGATTGATCAAATTATCGACAAAGACTCAGGATGAGGTGAGCGGATGATATTACATCCAGGTTTTTAAAATGTTGTCCCGCATCGAAATGGTAATGCGGGATGCGTGTGGTTTAACTATCAAGCCTCTCCACACCATCACTAGATTACACCCTCTCCATCCATGGTACCACCATGTACCATGTTCTGAAGGCATGCTTTGCACCAACACACTTCTCCATACGGGTGTGCTCTACAATCATGTTATTCCCTCATGTGTCGGTTTCATCCTGAATGGTGTCACACACTTTGTGTCAACTATTCCACCAACGATCTGGCTTTTCCAAGATTCCCTATGGGCGTAGTCAACCCATATGGTCCTGTATGTGCATTGGGTTGTGGGTAGGTAGCTATCTCATGGGTTGGCCCCGTTTTTTAATGTAATCCACAATGATGTTTTAACATAAATTTCATCATAAAATAGGATGCATGTCCATATTTAAACACAAACCAACCTATGTACGACCACATTCCTTTTCCTCTTCTCATCCTCTTCAACCACCATCCCTATACTTTTATTTTTGTATTATCAATTCCAAATAACATCAAGAATCATTTAAAATTATGATAATTTAATGTTTTAAACCATGTATCACACATTGAAACAAGTTCTTTGAACATTATGATCAGTATAACAATCATCTGATTTGATCAACATGGAGAATTTCCCAAGTGGGGAATCCAATGCTATAAATCCATAACAATTATCATGGAATCATCACTTCAATGAACCCCTATTAACTTTGTAGTTCCTTATTCATTTTGACCATTATTGAGATCGGTTGACAAAAAGACAACTGATACACAAAGTGGTACCAACAATATCCCTCTTTTTATTTAGTTGTCAATACCTTAAAAATTATCCCAAAATTAATGTTTAAATTTCAAAATGAGAATGTTATCTCCCCCATTACTATTTTCTCTCCCATATTCTTTCATTTCACTTCTCTCCCCCTTATTAACAAGAAATTCAATTTCCATAGTAGAGAGCGTATCAGTCCATACTTATGCAACATGCCATGAACCATTTCACTATAATTGTACTTGATCAATGATCAGTGTATAAAACAAGAGGATTTGATCTAGTTAACAATGTTTTCTATAATTCACTGATCATGAAAACTCATGTGATGAGGATGCATCCATTCATCTTATGTCACTAAGTAATATAGTTACCCCATGTTTGTAGAATTATCTTTCTTTTTACTAAACAAGGATGAGGGATTCAGAAATAACATTCCATTTTTAATTACATGATATAAAAGTAATGTTCAAAGTAAATTTAATTTCAAAATAACTAAAATTGATACTCATTAGGATAATTACTTTGACAGCTTCATCACGTGTGTCCCCCTCTGGGGAACTATCTTCATCTCTGAATCTTAGGTTCTCCCTTTAACATCTTACCTCACATTCAATTCCCCGTATAATAAGAATATATTTAATACACAATGATTTATGAAAATACGGTGGAACCTATTTTCTTCATCAATGTAAATAGTATGGTTGAGATTATTTTACCAACATAGATGTTTCATTATTTACACTTTCAAAATTATTATTCAATGCTGACTGTGATTGTGTGGACCTCGGCATGTCTTCCATTTCATTCTGTGTGAGTCTTCTCTATTTAAGAGCTTTCAAAGCACTAGAGTCTCCTACTCCAACTTTTATCTTCTGTAGAAATTCAGTTTGGACTGGAATGAATTTCATGCACCTTCTAACATTGTGACCATACTTGTTTCACATCAGAAAAAGAACTTATTTTCCTTCATATGGAATGTTCTTTTTGATTATTTTCACAAAACTTTGCCTCTGGATCTCCAATAATTATCATTATTTCCAAATCATTTGGCCAAACCACCAATAAGTCATTAGGAACATCAGCATCATGTTTGGGCCTTACACATGTCTTCTTTTGTGTGGAATATTTCTTATGAGTTCTTTTAGATTCACCATCATTCATACCCAGCTTCTGTGATATTTTTTCCTTATCAGTTTTTGGTACCTTTTGAGATGAACATGTACCAACCATGTGACCACACCAATTTCATACATCACATATTTCTTCTAGTAATCCAAATTTGTTTTCAATATACAAGTGCATTTGGTTCTATTTATCTAGACTCTTCTTATCTTTCTTTTTACCCCTTGATATTGGTTTTCTTTGTGATTTTTAATTTAAGGTATTGCACCAATAATCCAGTGCACACTGCCCAAATATTTTTCAACACCAGCTTTTACCAAAAAACTATGTCTTCTTGATATTTTATATATAAGGTTTCTGATCCTTATTCTTGATTTCTTGTGTTTTTTTGGGGAGTTATCTCCCATACTCTTTGAATTATAATCCCTATCCATGGTTATTGGTTTCTTCTCATTCATCTTCATCCAGACTTGTTTATAATTTTTCATCCAACCTGCACATTTTGTTAGAATAAATTTTAGAAACATTAGTACATGATGTTATGGATTGTAGATTTACTTTCTCAGTTTTTTATAGATCAATGACCGATTCAATGATCTTCTTATCACATGTTGGAGGTATTTTGATAGTACAATCGTCAAGTAAGAATTTAGTACTAGAAAAAAATGTATTGTTATTTTGTGGAGTCTAAATATGTGTCTTCTAAAATTTGTTCAACATAGCTTCCAATTCTTGACATCTTATATGGAGGATGAATTCATGGTCTTCAATCATAATCATGTTGTCTTTACAATTCTTTTTTATTTATTTACCTTCATATAAAAAAGCTTCACTTTGTTTTGTAAAAAAGTGTCAAGTTATTGTATCTTCTTGGAGTTTATCATGATATAAACCCTTGACTTCAATTTTCTTCCTTATATCATCTAAAAGTGATTGGATCTTATAATCCAGAGTCATTTTGACTCCATCGTTTTATTCAATTTCATTAATCCATATTTTAGTAAATCATTTCAAATTCTCTCTTTGTTGATTCAAAGGATCCAAATTTTCTATGGGGGATTAAACATTCAATTTTTTTTTGTAATCCATTCTTCATAACATCATCTTATTCTTCCAGTTGGGTGATATGTTCTTGCATGCATTGTAATAGTCCACAAATAAGTGGGACACTTTATTCAGGGATGCTTTGTAGAATCATTTTTAATCTATCAAATGATAACTCTTTATAGTTTTTAGATTGATCATCACCACTTGTTCTAGAATTTTAATCATTAGAATTATTGTCAAATGTACTAACACATACCTCTTGACAACTTGAGGTAGGAAGGTAATCCATTCTCTTGGTGGAAAATTGAGTGACCTCCCCATTACATTACATGTATGATATGTATTATTTAGCATGGTATAGAGATCCAGATGATTCATCTTCTTTAGATAAGAGAGACTTATTCTTCAACATTATCTTCTCCTTAATTTTCTTGTTCATCACTATCATGGAAGATTTGATCTTCATCTCAGAGACAAATGAATCTTCACTGAAACTACTCTTCGTTGATAAGTCTTGAATTAAATTCAGGTCTTCAAAAAGAGAATAACATCATAGTAGCGAATCTAATAGAGGTGAAACTTCCTTTGACACTAATTGAGAGGACCAGTTTGGGATATACCTAAACCTAAGAGGGAGGTTGAATCAGTTTTGATGACTTTTTAAACCAATTACAACTTCTTTTATCTATTTTTCATGACCTTTTAGGATCTTGATTCTCTTATTCTCTTTTCCATATCGAATAAAATAATATGATAGTAGTAAAAATATGACCATGACATATTTATAGGTTTCACTACTCAATAAAATCATCTACGTCCTTTCCAGGCATGAGAATGACCAGTTCATGTAATCACTATTATAATGTAATATGCTAATACGGTAGGTTGACTAGGAAACAAATCTGCTAGTGATTGTGTCTTCCTACTCTTGGTAGAGTAAAAGAGATAATTACATCATAGTGTAAGTACTTACACTCTGAGGGGGATGAGATATAATCCTCTTATAACCTTCAATATGTTGGATATTCCCTTACACTTGAATGTTATTTATTCTTATATATAATATAGTCTTATTCTTTCTTCCAATTTTAGGTTATTCTATTGATTTAATTCTGTGCTATTCACTTGATAACATCCCAAGCTGTAGGATAGAAAGTATTCTTTTTTTCTCTATATTATTCTCGAGTGCAAAACTAACTGTGTTACCCCTTATTCAGTTCAATAACCAAATACACTAACTTTCTTCTTTCTTTTGATAGATTCACATAAACCAATGTGATTAGTTTAACACAGAGGATAGGTTCACTTTGCATTATCAAAATCAATTATTTTTCTCCTTTGTTAATAAATTCATGTGATCATACATATAACATATAGGTTAAACCTTGTCTTCCATATATTTATCCTTCTTTTTTACCCACATGCTAACACTAGTTTTGGTTATTTATTTAACCGGCTTCATGTGTTCATGTGAATGCAATCATTTATATATTCTCCTCTTATTCATATTATTTCTTGTGTAACAACCCTAATGAGAATCATTTCTTGAACACACAAACATGATCTCCTCCTCTCTATATCTTGTGTGTTTTTCTAAATCTGAAAGGTTGAAGTTTCATTAAGAACACACACACTTGTAATCTTCTCCTATTTCTCTTATTTCATTTCCCTCTTCATCTTTCACTTAGTTAGGATGTTTGTTTATGCATATATGTATATGTTTCTTCCATCCCAAACGGGCGAAACATCTTATCTTGTGCGAACATAAAATATAGGAAGTTTCTTCTTCTCCCCATGAAACCAGGGGGTCCACGAGTCACATTATTCATGAAAGGATGTGAGGATCTCCTTTCTGCATGAGGTGGACATATTCTCTTCTTCGAAAACCTTAGTGAGAGACAGAGGCCCATTCCCTTGATCATGATGGCATAACTTTTGAAAAGCACAATGAGGGTATTGGAAAACATATCATGTGTTCATAGGTATTAGTTAATTCCTATGTGTATTGAGAGTGAAAAGAACTTATCAACCATCCATGGGAAATTTTCTTCACTGAGCAGAAATATCACAAGACTCCTATATTCTCTTCGTGAAAATGTGCACAGGGAGATGCTCTCTCTTTCTAAAATTGAAGAACTCAGGTATGTCAGAGCATCAACACTTCTTTTCATGTACTTCCCCTTTTATATAAGATGGTATATCCTATTCCACATTTAAAAAATTTGTGAAATTCCATTGATTTCATAGCTTTTAATTCTCAAGATATCCGGTGTTTTGTTGTCCGTAAACCCACATGTGAAGATAGGTCGATATCTTTGGTATGTTTCCTTTTTAAAATCATTATGCTCACCGATCAAGTGCATGAATTTGATATTTTCATGTATTTCATTTTTTAAATTAGGAAAGTATCCACATGGACTATCCAACTCCAATTTCCTTGGTCGTACCTTATTCATTGATATGTCACATGAATGAAAGACGGAGATTTCATGCATGGTCTCGGTAAGATCTAGTAGCATTCACAATTCCAAATTGAAAAGACATGGGTGTGTGGGACATGGTTCTTCATAAACTTTGATGGATACAACAGTGACACCGGGTGCTAGAGGTTGAAGACAACATCACAATGAGAGTATCAGACAACTTGGGTTCAAACACGTGCAACACCGGATGATGGATGACCACAATTAGATCAATTTTCCACAAATTAATCGAACGATCGAGCCAGAGTCCTAAAGAGATGAGCTATTAAGATTACATCTTAATTTTTAAAATGTTGTCCCACATCAATATGGAAATTCAGGTTGAGTGTCGTTTAAATATCATTCATCTCTACTCCATCTCTATATTACTCTCTCTCTCTCCATGGTACCACACCATACCATGTTCTATTGTCTTGTATTTTTCCAACCCTCTGCTCCTAGAAGGTGTTTTATACATGCATGAAATTTTGTCAAGTGTATGTGATGCCTTTCATGGTGGCGCGTGCTCAGTCTCTAATATGCCACCCTTGGGATGGATGTGCCTGGATTCACCATGGGTGCAGTTGACCCCTATGGTCCCGCATATTCCTTAGGTCGAGTCTATGTAGCTAGTTCATGGGATGTCCCCCATTTTTAATGTAAGACACAATAAAGTGATAACATAAATGACATCATAAAATAGGATGCATGGCCATCATTAAACCCAAACCAACCCATGGATGGACACCTTCCTCTCCCTCTATTCATCTTATTCAACCAAAATCCTTATAATTTATTTTTTGACTATCAATTCCAAATAACTTTAATGATCCTTAAAAAGGATGTTGCTTAAATGTTTTAAACCAAGTATCACACTTTGATACATTTTCATTGATCTTTAAGAAGAGCACAACAGTCATCTGATTTCATAAACATGGATAATTTCCCACGAATGCCATCTAATGCTTTGAATCCATAAAAATTATCCAAGAATTTCAACTTAAATAAATCTATATTCACTTGGGTGTTACTTATTTGTTTTGACTATTATTGACACCAGTTGAAAACAAATACAACTTATACACAAAGTGGTCCTAACAGATAATTTTGTTAATGGGATTTATAAAATAATAATTTCCTAAAACCTTAATTTCATGATAGTGAACCTTTTTGTTGATTGTTTGGATCGTCATATAGCTAATGACTGGTAGTATGTTGAGGATTGATATGTAAGTGTTGGTGAAAAATGAAATAATTTACTAGATAAAGAGATTTAAGAGGTTATATCCATACCATAATAGGTTATGTATAAATAATGAGTGTAATTGAATAGTGAAATATTGGAAGGACTATGTAGAGGGTGCGTTATGGAATAAATTAAGTAATGTGTAGGGTCTCGCCAATTTTAGTAATATGACATAGTGTTTTTAATTTAATATCTAACAATTCTTTTTGCCATAGGTTCAACACATATTGAGTAATGATGATCCCTTTTTTCTATGTTATTATAATTCTTAATGAATGTAAGGTAAATGTTTATGATTAACTAATACCTAGTGTAGAAATGGTAGTTTTTAAAAACTAAATGTTGAAAAAAATGTCAGGGAAATGAATCAAACTGGAAGGTACATTGAGTTTATTAGGATAATAGGATATTAAATATTTGAAAAAATTCCATCTTATTGTCTATTTTATATAAGGTCATCTGGGTTTTATTACCATCTAAAATTGAAATATTTTAATCCAGATCCAAATTCCACATTCAATCAGTATATTGTAAAGAATATATTCATTAATATTTTAATATAATTCATTTCATTCCATGAAATGTATCTCCCATTTTTTTTCTAAGTTATTAATTATGAAAGACTAGAATTACAGATATTTTTCATGACTATCCTTTTTATGCATATGAATGTTTTCTTTTAATATATATATTTAGTGAGCACCAATTAGTATGTTTATTATATGTGAGCTTATTATTATATATGCCTATATTATAATGTATACTCATTACCATTGAGGATCATCTAAATTATAAATACTATGACCTCAATGATTATGTTATTATATTAAATGTTTTACTATTTTAGTTCAGTTATGATATATTTTAATTTGAAAATAGGTACTAGAGGGTTTCCATAACAATTGAAGGGAAAATGGAAGGGTTCTGATTTGTAGTAAACAAATGGTATCGGGTGGAATACCACCAGATACCCGATGCTGATCTAGGTTTATAGGTTTTTTTAATGAACTACTAGGATCCTAGTGGATTTCACTAGGTATCTCGTAGGATTCAAGATAAGATTCATATAATAAATGATTTTTATTTTTAATTTTAAATGTTTTCCATAATATTAAAGGAGATCAGTTTTTCATTATTTTTACTCACATTACACTCCCCCTAAATATCAATCTCTCCTGTAATATTTTATATCAGGATTCCTATAATTCATTTTTCATATGGATTTGATTAGTTGTGGGAGATGTTCTCAGTACGGTATGTCTTTATCTTCCTCTAATCATATTGAATCTTATAAATCGTGATAGTAGTGAATATAAATAATTATCTTATTCATCTATGATTTTTCTTACATTTTATATAGATTGGGTTCTTTTTGGAATAGATGCTATAGAAAATTATATTTATGAATATAAGGGGAGCATATGGTTTTTATTTTGGAGATCATTTTTCACTAGTATATTTGATTAAAAACTGGTCATAAATTTCATTTAGGTGGTCTACTATATTGTTGGAAATTATATATCCTCTATTCATGACCTCAAGAATATTATACGATATTAAATATACAGTTTTAATTATTCATTTTCTCATACGCCTAGAGAGTATAATCGATAAAAATATGTGTCCACGTGGACCTTACCAAAATTATATTCTTTAAACTAATAAATTTTTTCATATGTTTTAATGTGAAAACTAATTGTTAATTTCTAAACAAGGTTATATTTAAAATATTTAACTTTCATTGAAAACAAAATTATATAAATCGAAATGAAATTAAATATTTTGGAAGGTAGAATGGTTTTTTATATCTTGAATATCATGATGAGTTAATATTCGTTCTTTTTGTATATATATCCATGACAATCTATGTCTGTTTCAAAATATAATTAATTTTTTTAATATATTTAATTATTTTTTATCCAATCGACTAGTTTGGTTATATTTAGAGTATAATCAAACCTATATTCCACAGTATATGATCTTGAGTTGGTACCAACATATTGAAAAATAGGTAGGTGTCATAGGATGGGCTAATTATAGATTGATGTATTTATACCCATATCATTATTCCCAATGGGAAGATATGCAATGTTTCTCTAAATTGGTTTACCAATCTCCCCTTCCCCTAAATTGGTATGGTCCATTTGGCCCCCAAATATATTACATAGACCTTAGATCTTATGAATAGGCTTTGAGTGGGTATATTGGGGAGGACCCCCTCTTTAGGGTGTTGTATTTCTAAATCCAAAAGTAGTCCTATTTTATATTTATTCTTTTATTATTACTTAGTTGATATTCATCTATCATGGTAATGTTTTTGTTTCTATTATGGCTAATGATAGGTTTTTAAGTGTGAGATAATGATTGCCTACTAATTTTTTAGACACACTACTTAAATGGGAAACACTCAATAAAAATTCAATCTCTTTATTATAGATCATGGAAATGGTAAAGCTCTCAAATATGGGAGATAGGTGTGTACATGGATAACAGAGAATTAGTTATTTTTTTAATAAAATTATATAGAAAATTTGAGAGAATAAAGTTTTTGAAATACATTTTTTGGATTAGGATGCACTCAAGGGATCACCTTTTTGGGTCTCTAGGCCGCCTTTGGAAAGAAAAACTATTTATATATTTTATTTAATTAGTATTACATACTATGTGCATGGTTTGATGTTTTGGATATTAGGATATGGGTTTGATAACAAAACTTATGTTATGTTATATTTTATTATATCTTATTCTAACCATTTCTATCATTTGATGTTATATAATTTTTTTTCTCTCCAAAACTTAGATAGTTCATCCCTTGTGACATGTATACCATATTACATTATATACAGTATTTAATGGGAATAAATAAATTCTAATAATTTATTACATGACCCCTAACAATTACACCATCCTCTAGTGATTGAGAGGGGTGCATGAGGTCTTGTGGTGGCATTATTTGACTTCTGTTGGGGTATGAAGGTCATAATAATTATATATATTCCATTTTTATATTAATCATAGAGAAATTGGGTATGTTTCTAACCTAAATTTCATAGGTATGTATTTTAAACATTGATGGATTGGATAAACAATATGTCTTTATAGTGACATAACTTATTATACCCCTTTCCCTATTACCCAATGGGATGAGAAACTGGATTATCCTATTAATTCCTACACTATTAGCATTAATATACGATGTATATTGTACCTTAAAAATATGTTTTGTCTTAATATGGGATGGGAGTAAGGTTTTCTCACACGATTCATTTCATGGATTTCTAGGATTTTTCTTGACTCATGTATTTCAATTTGAAATCATCTCTTGAATTAGGTGTTTTGGTTTACCCAATGATTTCATGAGAATGTTGGAAAGTAATAAATGGGTGTGTGGGTGTGTGGGAGTGGTATATGTTATCTATAATATAAGAATGATGGGTTGTTTCTCAATGATGAGCTGAATACTAGTTTATTTTATAATACATTTGAATATAATATAATGTCATGTATGCACATTCTTGAATAATGTATTTTTAAGGATATTATTGGTGTTATCCAACCGAGCATTAGAGTCACACCATTAGCACACATCCTGGGGGACATGTATCTTCTATTTTGATATTTCCAGTATAGAAATGTATTTATATAGTTATTTAGTTGATTATGATATAGTACACGATGTTTTTTATGTGTGGGATCATTCTCTACGAGGGATTCAAGCATGAGAGGCCATGTTTTGTATGAGGATGTATTTATTAAGTTTTAATGTAATTTTTGTTTTTATTTGAGACCATAATTTGTGTTTCTATTTATGGATTTATTATATATGCTATATTATATATATTGTTTTTTGGTTTTATTCATGTAGAAGTTATCTTATATTGTTGTACTTGGTACCCCAATGTGGAGGTATCACTATTAGAAGTATTTTTTATTCTTATTTTCATAAACAAATGATTTATGAGTAGGTATTGAAACATTTTCCTATACATTTATATCTATCACAATGTTAATAACTGACTTGATGCACCAATATCCATCATCTAGGGATTGGGGAATGCTCATGGGTTAAAAAATTCCTAGTTTTGGTACTATTTGAGTATTTGGACATGAGAGATTATAGCTTGGGTATCACTATTGGGTTGATGAACCTAGCCATGAACTATATTATCCCCTTGTTTTTTAACATCTTAAGATCTCATCTAAATCTTGGTAGTATATGACTATATAACAAAGTTATAAAGTCCATCTAATCTATAGTCCATGTCACTATGACATTGTCAACTATAACGTACATTGATAGTGGTTTTGTCACTAGTTTTATACCATAAAAAAACTCTTCCTCATTACTAGTGTCTATAGATAAATTCATAATAATATGATTCTATTCATATACAGCCCTCCTCCCAAATGGTTTTCATAAATTCATAAAAATACATAGATATGTATATTGTTAATATAATTTATATAACATGGGAAAGATATTAATTGCACAAAACTTAAATTTTTTCTAAATATTGGTACCTAAGAAAACTCCCTTATCTGAATATATAATTTGAAATAATAATGATTTACTAATAATATAATGACAATAGAGAACTAATATTTTTAAAAAAATATCATAGTAACCATAGTCACTAAACAAAAAATCAAATCCCTTAAATAAAAATGTATAGTTTGGTATAACCCATTATTTATTTCCACGCTTGGAAAAACTAAAACCAATTGTCATAAATTTACTTTCTCTATTTCTCATAACCAAATCCCTCAAATACATTATATAAAAATATTCCTAATATATATTCACTATAATACAACTTTATTATGACTTTACTCACCCAATACCCTTCGAACGTTAATCAAAAGTTTGAGAGTTCCACCCAAATACGGCCTTTAATAATCCAAGGGAATAAAACTAATATTAAAAATCTATACACAAATATTTGTGACAGTCAACCATAATTATTTTCAATATACATATATATCCACCACTAGTTCAAATCATAAACTGATATTTATAATATAAAACTAAAAGCAAAATAATAAATTATTTAACATTTATTAAAAATTAATTAAAATATATATCTCGAATTTTATGGTGTGTTCACATTACATATAACTATAATTGACATCTAGTGATAATACTGACTCTTCATAACTCTATCTATTGAAGTCTGCCTAATTTAAACACTAACAACTAGCTATATCAATGCCTTATCCTCCATTGTCACTTTAAAAGTCAAATCATATATATTGTATCAAGTATAAATCCTCAAATATTCCAATATAAAGGTGTGTGTAAAACCCATTTAGGATATACCAATTGTCAAGAAACAAAATATTATCTTATATATATGTAATAACTAATTAAAATAAAATTATAATATATATAATTGTAATCACAATTCACATTATCCATAAATATTTTCATAGTCAAATAAATATTATAATTATTTGAATATATACATAACAAAACTGAGAAAATAATTTATTATCCAGATATTAATAGAAGACAATATAATATTTCTAGATCATGACCCTATAATACAACCTTAACACATCAAAAATTTCATTAATCTTTTATATGATCCTAAAATAAAATGTAGGATATTTGTAGAGAAAAAATATAACTCAATCATATAAAATAACACAATAAAAATCCCAATTCCAAATAATGAAATGTCATAAATATATGTATTCATCTATGTAGGACCATATAATTTGGAGCATAATTTTTTCATTGGAATTTCTATACACCTAGAAAAATGAAGTCTCCATGGAGGACCCTTAAATGAATTCTAAATTAATAGTATATGTTACACCACAATGAGATGGATTGAATTAGTGAAATCTAATTTTTATTCACATTCCACATTTATAATTAATTATTCACATGTCATGGTATCTATCTACATTGATTAATCTTTCTCGAATCAAATTTCACCAATATGCATAAGAATGGAAAATAAAAAATAGAGATTTACTGGTTTCTGAAAATTAGTATGAGTCCCTAATCCTTGATATGAAATGTTTATTATCCCAATAACACATGAATTATATTTTGTTATAAAATAAAAAGAAATATGGGTAGGGAGATTACCATAAACAAATTAATTTATAATTTAAAGTACCACTAGAATTATTAGAATCAATATTACATTCCTTTAATCATGTTATATATCTTGAATGATAAAGATATTCTATTTTTTATCAGTGGAAATATATTATAAAAATGAATCAATGGAATATTCTATGAGAATTCCTTGAAGTGGTCCTCTATTTATGATATCTTAAATATGATATCTTCTATAACACATTTACTAAACATGTGGTATAATGATTGACTAATAATATCTTGATCAATTTCATTATGACACATTTTGGTTTAGTTGTGTGGTTTTCTTATTTTCACTACACTATTTCAAAAAAATTTATCATTTTTTAAATGGAAATTATTCTTGAATGTTATATCCTTTTATCATTTTTCATCATCCATCATAATTTGTCTTGAAAACCAAGAATATTTTTGGATTATCCTTCTATTAATCATGTAACTCTATTTTGAATGTGATAAAACATCATTAACTTTGATGAAATAATACCTATTAAGTTAGGATTGATAATTCCTAAAACAAACTCTTGAAATAATGGATTGAATAATTAAAACAGACTAAGTGTTTAATTTATCGTTGTGCTAGAATCAATTAAACTATTAATTATCATGTAGTTACTAAACACCAAAAATCTCACTTATACAATTTCGGACACATTGACTCATATGTAATCAATGTTCTACTCAACTACATAGCCTTTATAATTCTGGATTTACCATTATGTAACAAAGTAATCACAAGAACAACATCCAATTATTCCACTTCTCATATATCCTAATTTCATTTTCATATATATATATATATTGTGACATAATATACATGTCATGTATTAAATGGATTAACAATTATGTAACTGAATAATTTATTAATCTTACTTAAAAAATTAAATTTTCATTTTTTAAATAACATAAAATATTTTATCTCATACTAAACCCCATATATTTTCTCTCCCTTACTTATACAACTTAGTTTACCATATTATTGATTTTTAAATTCTTCCATATCTCTTACATAGGCATTTAAATTCATTTCTCAATTTTAAAAACAAATTGATTGTGATTCACTTATTTATTTATCTATAGTTAAGTCTCTTTCTTTACATATCATATAAAATTACAACATAAAATTATTTTATTTTATTTTTATTAGATTGTTCATTATTGATACACTCTTTATTAACCAGAAAATCATTAACCTGATATAAATCAAAGTATTTAATTTTATAACATTAATAGTATAAAAAATCATTTATATGACCATTAAAAATAATAAAATATATCAACAACTAATAAAATACTGTAAAAGTTTTCAGAATTTATACTTGCAAACCCTTAAGACATTTTATCAATACTATTTCCAAACTCACAGTATTTACTTTATTCCCACTATGTCAATTAACTCTTGTCTCTTTTACATTTAATTGACTTGAAATTTTTAGTTTGCTAATGATTTTCACCCCTTTATGAAAATAAATTCATCAATTGTTTCAAAAATAAGTAACCAATTATCGACAAAATTTGGAAATACTATATTTTTTACTCCCATGATAGTCACAATTTCTCATTTATATTTCATAGAAATAATCTATGAAGTATCAAAATAAATTTCATGTTTATCTATATTAATTTGGGAGAAAAATTTTACAAATTCATTTTTAATTATTATCTTTAATAATAATTTTCATATCATATATAAAAAACACAGATTCTCTGACATTTCATTTTTATTGATATATATTTGAAACGCATGAATTTAGAATTGATCCATTTATAATCAGTATTGAAATATATATATTATTCCTCAATCGTATTATTTTAATGGATAAAACTATTGAAGATGTTAACACCTTTAATTTTATCCCCTTCATAATGGAATCTTCTAGAAGTTTCGTTCTCTCACATTTCCCCAAATTTATAGGGATATTACATCCTTTTACCTTACTTAAAGTAAGGTGTCTTCTATGAATTTCCACTTTTTCCCCATTAATTGGTAATATTAATCGAAAATATTTTATAATAATATTTATATCCTTTAGGAACATTTACTGAATTCATTAATGTTTGATGTAATATCTGACTATTGCCTTTATTTCATTTGAAACAAATTGTTACATAACATAATTAAATAAAATAAATTTCTAAATTCTATTAGTTCAATATTTTGTATTTAATGTTGTAGAAATAAATTTAAATTAATTTATTATCTATTTATGAGTTTGTACACATATTCTTGTGAATATATATAATCATTATCTTCTATTTATCAATGATATATGTTAAATTTATAAAAAAAATTAAAATAATTATTTTTAGAAATATAATATATAAAGTATTCAAAAAAGTACATCTATATTCTATTTAGTAAAATCATAATGTCTTAAAATTTAAATTTTATAAAATTTCAAAACAACCTTAAAAATATTTATGGTAGCATCTGGGAGTGGGAATGTTGGACATCAAATATGGTGATACCTTTGTAGACTACCCAGTGGAGATTGAATATTAGTCGGAGAGGATTTTCCAGGGAATGTGATTCCTTTGGTGTGTGTATGGTGGCAGTTGGTGAATCTTCATGGTAGCATCTGGGAGTGGGAGACCCAGATGTGAGCTTAGTTCCCACATTTTTTGTGTAGTCCTTTTTTCTGAAAAGACCTATTATAGAGATTATGTAATGTATTTTCTAAATGTAAATATTTCATATATATCTAATAATATTTTCTAAGCCAGACACTAATACAATTATAGATTCTGAGACATAGTGATCAAGGAACTGATGTTTGAAAATATCACTAATATATTAATATCACACTTCGTAAATATTCCAAAAAAAAAAGAATAAATCCAAAATTGTTTCTTGAATCAGAAATATGAGGAAAATGTAGAGTTCATGGAATGGGTTTTATCCTAGGTGTGACTTAATCTTGGAGCGCATTGGACACACATGTTGGGAATTGCCTGAGATTAATTTTTAAATAAATTAATTAGTTAAATAATTTTATTTAATTAATTTTCTATATCATAAGATTACCTATAAAGAGTAATTTATGATTAAATATCATGTTTATCCACATAACCCTTGAGATCTAGATGACATCGTGGAGGAGATCATTGAGAATTCAACTGATCTAGGTCTATAAATGATAATAAACTCCACCAATGTCGATTATGGGTCTAACAAATGATGGAAATCTAAGATCATTCTCCATTAGTGATCTACACAAAACAAATAAGTATGTTTGATTTATCTGAATTCATCCCATTTATTTATCCTATATCGAAAATGAATCAATTCCAAAAATTATAATTAATTCATGCATGGATAGTTACTTTATTTTATTGTTGATTTATTTGTCTATTGTTGGTTAATCTTCTTCATTCATTTGTTAAAAACAATATATAGAAGTTGAAATGACCAAAGGATGAGGTTTGTAACTCATGTTTAGGATTTATGTTTTTTCTTTTTTATCTACTTACATTTATCATGGGAACAGTTTGTGGCCAATACTTCGATGAATATCAGGTATTTGATATTTGTGAGACCTTTATTTTTCACAATGGATCAATAGCACATGTGAGGTTCTCGATCAATGGTGCAAATGAGTTGCAATGATAGAGTATGTCCATAGTTGGATCAGATCATATTGATGTTCCTCCTTCTTCCTTGTTTGATTTTCGATGAAAATGGTTCAGCATGAACTGATTTCAATGTAGATCAATGCCTGGATCCTAGTGATCAGAGACGAAAAGTTTCAATAGACACCCAATCCTTGATCTGAGGTGGTTTTTCTAGTGGTGGTGTCATGGACAGATGATAAAAATAAGGAACCATGGGTTTTTGGATAACATAATTTCACAATGTGTAATCTAGAATTAAACACTGTGTGGGGAACTAGCGATGGTGCTAGGGTTTCCATAAAATATATAAGAATCGCATTCTATATGGTACCTACCACATGTTCCGTGACCTTTAGTTTTATACATCTCCTATATCATAAGTGATATAGAGACAAAATCCAGGTACACAAGCTATGTTGTGTTCATAGAAAAGACTAGGGTATATAGGCTATGTTGTGTACTCAAACATGGACATGTACATATACATAGCTAGATAAACAAGCATTTATGAGTTATAGAATAATGGGAAAACGTAAATGGGCTCAAACATGGGAAGGAAAAAATTAATGGTATATTCCATGTACCCTATGTATATCTCTTGTACTTTATTATACATTGATTAGAACCCCTTATCTCGTCGATATAGACTAGGGTTCAATTGAGTGTGATAATTTCGTCCTTTCCCATGAGGGTATTTGTCAAGGTTACATCCTTAGTATAGGATTGTGATCCTCTCAATGGGTGTACTATGGGATAGAGTCATGTACATCCACCCTATGGGAATAGATTCAGATCCTCTATCATTATTAGCTTGGTTTCTTGGTCTAAATGAGACCACCATTCCTAGGGTGTCAATCCCTTATCTAGATATCAAATCTAGTAGGGGTTTTTGTGTCCCCCAGTGGCCCTATATCTGATCCCCTACCTGGTTGATGAGATATTCTGAGATCCATGGAATAATTAATGGGAATGGACTAATTCTCATGACCTCTTATATGATAATCACTAGTGCTATCATTCCTCATGAAGTGAGTACATTATAAAGGATCATTACCTATAAGCCTCTAGTAGTATCCTATAAATGGTAGTATTGGTATATACCAATTCATACTAGTATCTTATTATAATAATATCATGGTTTTTTATAGATGTATTAATGTAATGGGGTTACAACTCATTATATATTGGGATTATTGATATTGGGGTGTCCTATAGGGTAATGTTATACTCACCCCTACATGAGATCTTCAAGCACATTTCATGTCTTATATAGATGAAATATCATTTGATGATTTCATTGGTGAACATTGAATAGGTGGGGCATAGTTAGGTTAGAAGAATTGAGGTTTGATCCAGGTGGTTTTATTTGATACAGATCCCCTCATTCTGAGAAGGATAGACTCTCTACAGTTTTTAGATGGGATTATATTTGTACAATTTTTCACTTCCAATACTTGTGACCTACTATAAGGTGGGAAAGAGGTCGAGTATGAATTTATGTTATCAATTATATTTAGTTTCTTGATATTTTATGGGAATAGAGATGTGTGTTTCTATATAGTTACATTAATCTAATACCTCATATTTATGGATTAATCCTACTCAGGACAGGTCACCAGCCCATGGCATATAAGAGGTTGGATTAGGGTAGTCACACTCAGCTTACCATCAGCCAAAAGGGTCTTGATGGGCTGGGTTGTCATATAACTACTACTTAAATAATCATTATTAAGTATTTATTGATATATATAAAAATAAAAATATTTTTATTTATCTATATTTAAGATAAAATCAAATAATATATATGAGAATCACTAAAGATAAAAATACATATATATTTTTATTATAACTATATGTATTTAGGTTATCCACAAAATCTAATAAACATTTTGAACTAGAAAGGGAAACCCCTATCATTATTTATGATATCTAATGTGAAAAATATGACTGATTTATACATTGTGGACATTGATCATTAAAACAATATTGTTAATCACCCTATGTAAAGACCCTCAAATTTCAAGGAAATTTTTTTCTTAATTTTCTTTGGAATTTTTCAAGAGCGCAGCTTCAGACGGCACCTGATTCCGAGGCCCGGTGTTCCCGGAATCAATTTCCGAAGTTTGACTCGGGTACGTTCAGTGAACGGACGAGCGGGTTTTTCTATCTTTTGAACCGGTGCCCAGAATCGAATTCTGAGGGCACCGATGAAATCGCAGCGCCGGTATTTGCTTAGAAACGCCTCTTCCGGAGTTGCGTTTTCTCAGACGTGGTTTTTAAATTTTGCGGCTTTAAGTCAGAAATAAAATAAAGTTTGTGCGAGAACTTTATTTTATTTCACTTAAGCTACTTGGAAGCCACTTGAAGCCACTTAAAGGCGGCTTGAACTGAGTTGAACTGGATAGGATGCTATCCAGAAATATCCTACCCCCTTGGTAGGATATTTGTGAGGCAGGGCCCGCACGAGCCCCGCCGTTTCTTTCGCTAAGTAACGCACCCGCGAAAACCCGTCAAAGTAACTGAAAAGTCAACCGATGCGTTCTCTTTAATTCTTAACAGACCATTTAATTGGGCGGTTTATTTCGTGAATTAAATGGGCTGTTTCCTTCGTGAATTAAATGGGCTGTTTTGCTCGTTGAATTAATTCAATGAACTGATGGGTCGTTACTTACGCTTTTGTGTTTGTTGGCATGTTTATAAAATAAGACCAACCTAAAAATCCTTTGAAAGGATTTGAGAGGATCTTTGTTTCTTCGTCTCCCCACGAAGAACGCGAAGAACGCGAAGAACGCGAAGAACGCGAAGAACGCGAAGAACGCCGGCGACCGGAATTCGACGACGCACACCGAGATCTGCGACGTCGACGAGCCTTACCCGCGACGTTCTTCGGCGACGCCCCTTCCTCCGCAGCCGATCTTCGTTCGACAACTAAGGTGAGAAACGAATCGTTTGAATTCTCCCTTTTTAATTTTGATATCAACGGATTTAAATTAATTAAATCCGTTTGATCTTGATCCGGAGATTGGCGACGCGACGCCGGATACCGCGACGACGCGACGATCCCCCTTCTTCCGCGACGAGCAATCCCGCGACGATCCCTCGTTCGGCAATGACAGCTGCGAGGTAAGGGTTGATTTGAAATATTTTCCTTTCCCGTGAATTTATTTCTTTTAAAATACGGAACCGATCACGGAACAATTTTAAATTTATTTAAAATTGTTGATTTGGTCGTTTCTTGTTTCTCCCGTTGTTTATGACTAACGCGGAGGGTGCGGGTCTAACGAACAAGACCCGGCAACCCTCCGCCGATCTTCCTTTTTGTGCGGATTTGGCAGGCGATGGAAAAAGCACGACGCAAGGGCCATTTGTTGATTCCGCAGTGAAGGACGCGTCCCGGGAGGAACAATGGCACAGACGGGAGGCAAAACGGGCCACCGGAGCAACTCCGGCGGCCCGCGGAAGGTGGCAGCGACCGGAGGCAGTGGCGCCCGGCGCGCCGCCGGAGGAGTCCGCCGCGGCCGAGCCGCGGCGGCGGCGAACCGCCGGACCGCGTCCGCGGTCCGGCCACCCAGCACGCGGCCCGCGCGGGCCGCGTTTCTCCAAAGCCGCGGGTTTGACCCGCGGCAGCTCACTCGGCCGCTCGGCCGAGGCCGCGCCGGCCGGTCCGGTCGGCCGGGCCACGCCCAGGCCGACCCGGTTCGGCCCGCCCCGGTTCGGCCGACCTAGGGGGGGGGGGTTCGGGCCGGGTCGCCCCGGGCCCAGAACCCCCGTTTCGGGCCCTCTTCGGTCTTTCGCCCATATCTTGGGCCTGGGACCTCCGATTGACGAACCGTCAGCGGCTACGCGATCCTTGGATCGAGACGGTCGTTTCGGTATATTATACTCAAGGTTTCAGAAAACTTTGGGTTCGGCCGGGTTGGTTCGTACACGAAACCAACCGGGCCCTCGGAGCGGAAACGCTCATAACATGAGCTACGGACGTCCGATCGATGTACCGTCAGCTGTGGTAGTTTCTTCTAAGTGAGACGGAACTTTTGGCATACTCCGCCCGAGGATCGGATACAGGCGGAGTACGGTCGGGTTGGTTTTGCCCTAAAAACCAACCGGGCCCCTGGGACGAAAATGCCAATAACTCTCAGACCGGGCGTCCGATTGACGCGCCGTCTGTTGCGTTGAGATCCTGTTGTCGATACGGAACTTTTGGATACATCAACTTCGGACTACGTGTCAGTTGATGTATCAGCCTCTCGGCTCGTGGAGCGGACCCTCCTAAACGAGCTCGCTAAGTGCGGGAACCCTAGCGCTGGCTGTGACTTCGACGACAGAGCAGAGATCCTCCGTGGACTGCGACGACGGCAGAGTAGAGATCCTCCGTGGACTGCGACGACGGCAGAGGAGAGATCCTCCGTGGACTGCGACGACGGTAGAGCAGAGATCCTCCGTGGACTGCGACGACGGCAGAGCAGAGATCCTTCGTGGACTGCGGCGACGACTGTGCAGAGATCCTCAGTGGACTGCGTCGACTACTGCACTCAGCGATCCTACGTGGATCAGTGCCTGATCCTGTGTGGGTCCTACTACCGGTTCTGTGTGAGCCACTGCCTACCGGCTCTGTGTGAGCCATTGCCTACAGGTTCTGTGTGAGCCCGATCCTGTGTGGGTCTTTTGCGGGGGTTAGTACCTATTGATCCTTCGTGGGTCCGACGACTTAGATGGATCAGTGATCATCTTTGACGTCATCTGAAAAAAGTATACCTGGCTGAGCTGAATCTTATGTTACTATCCTTTGTGGATTTACTGTTCACTCTCCTTTGTGAATTGTGTTGAACTATCCTTTGTGGATTTACTGTTTACTCTCCTTGTGGATTTGAGTCTTGCTTTCCTGCGTGGATTGAGTTGTTCTTGAGCTCGTGAGCAGAGCTAGAATTGGGGACTTAGGTATATGTATGGGCATATACCTAAGTCGAGTCAGATGTTACTTCGTGATTGCATCTTTCCTTTGTGCTATATCCTTTGTGGATTTCAGGAGACCTTCGGGGGTCTCGGGGTCCTTACTGAGTAGCTTATACTCACCCCTGCACGGGCTATGCCCGCACCTTGTTGTGTTGGATGCAGACGACGGACAACGCTGATCGCGGTTGGGGCGTGGAGCAGGACGGTACCTGGAGGTGGACCACTGGGCGGGACGTGCTCGGAGCAGACGTGGGACCCGAGGATCCTGGAGGCTATCTGTACCCACCCTTCAGGTGGGATTGCCAGTGGACGACACGAGGCCGCCGTCTTTTCTTCAGTTGCTGTTCTTTACTTTTTCAGTTGTACTTTACAGTTGGGCTTGTATTCCGGCCCCCTTTACTTTTCTGCACTTTACTTTCCGCTTGCTGACTCTGTGTGGTTGTTACTTATAAAGGCAATGCCTTCCCTGTTTACCGGGATTTTACGCCTTGGTGCTAGTCGCCAGCCCCTGGCCTATGGAAGGCGGGCTTGGGGTAGTCACGGCACGGGCCCCGAGGACGGGTCGTGACAAATTGGTATCAGAGGTGGTCGGTTCTACCGCAGACTCTGATCGTCCTTTCTTTCTATATGAAGCAATAGTGTTTAGTGTATTGAGTGTGGTTATCAGTTCAGGGAGCCCAGTGTTGGTGCGGCGGCCGACGTATCCGTACACCAGGACCCTGACTCCTGATTTCCAACTTAATGCATGAAAACATTGATTGCGTGTGTGTTTCAAGTTTTCTTTGTGATTACTTATGTCAGCTCACCGGGTATACTAATCTGCTTTATGAAAGTCTCAAGTTTTCCTTGTGATTACTTGTGCCAGCTCACCAGGTATACTGTTCTGACTGTGGTGCTCTTGTTCTCCTTTTCAGGATGGCCCCGCGACGACAGCCAGCTAGGGTTCCGAGTGTAGGGCGCGACGGCAGCCCACCGAGCGACGAGGCCTCGGTGCAGGGCCCTTTGCCAGCAGTGGCACCGGCGGTAGCTTTACCCGCCGAGCCACCGATGCTACCAGTACCAGACGCTGACGATGCACGTCGCCTCAGGGCACTGCATGAGTTTCAGAGCCAGCGACCGCCCAGGTTTTGCGGTGAGGCGGACCCCCAGGCCGCCGAGGACTGGCTAGAGGCGGTGGTACGGATCTTTAGGCTAGTGAGGACACCAGCGGATCTCATGGTGATCCTCGCGGCGAGCCTCCTGCAGGCGGCGGCGGGACGATGGTGGAGCCTGATGCTCCAGGTTCACGATGAGTCATCCTTGCTCTGGGCGGACTTCGAGAGCCTCTTCCGCTCTGAGTTCGTCCCGGCCACCCTCCGAGCGGTGCGCATCCAGGAGCTTCTCCAGCTGCGCCAGGGCGGCATGACGGTCGCTCAGTACGCGGCGAGGTTCACTGACCTATCTCGCTACTCGACCGACATGGTAAGGGACCCCTTCTTCCGGGCCCGGACCTTCGAGCAGGGCTTGCGACAGGAGATTCGGGCGTCGCAGATCTCCCTCAGCATTCCGATCCAGGCGGGAGTGCTGGAGCGAGCCCTCCTGATCGAGAGCTTCCTGGCAGAGCCTTCTTCAGCGGCGACACCTAGCGCAGGGCGGCAGGTAGCTGAGTCTTCGGCAGCAGGTAGCCGACGGATGACTCTCGGGTCCAGGCAGACCAGACCCCCACGCAGACGGCCTCAGGACACCGGCTCAGCAGTACGGGGCACACAGCGGAGTGACAGCCTTCCGAGAGGCAGGCTATGCTACTCCTGCGGCGGGCAGGGTCACATGGCTCGTGACTGCCCGACTCGCCGATCAGAGGAGCAGCAGACGGTGGAGGGGCCACCCAGGCAGAGGCAGAGGGTCGACCGTGGCGGTCCGCAGGGAGGAGGCGGACGAGGCAGAGGAGCTGGCCGAGCAGCGGGTGGTGGGCGACGCTTCCAGGCTCTACCCCCACCACCACCAGGAGGGCCACCTCGACCACAGGGAGCTGGCGGGCAGGGACAGGCCCAGCTCCAGGCAGTGGAGGCCTACGACCCCGACATGCCAGAGATGATTCGAGGTACGATATGTGTCTATTCCACCCTTGCTGCAGTGCTTATAGACACAGGAGCGAGTCACTCTTTCATAGCCTCTGCCCTTGTTCGGAGCTCGGAGATTCCGACTGAGCCGTTGGCTCGATCCTTACGGCTAGAGACTCCTACGGGAGCAGACTCGACGATTACGCACTGGTGCCGGCAGTGTGAGCTTACTCTAGGAGGAGAGAGCTTCGGCTGGGATCTCCTTGTAGCGGCGTCGAGGCCTTACGACGTCATCTTGGTCATGGATTGGCTATCCACGGTTCATGCCCAGATCGACTGTTTTAGGCGCAAGGTGCGATGTGTTCGCACCGACGGGAGCAGGTTTACCTTCACCGGCGAGAAGGGAACCTTTGCAGCACATGATGGACTTCCGCGGAGGAGAGTGCAGCCCATCTCTCATCAGTTGGCTAGCCTCATCCTAGGAGCAGTGGACGTGCGGAGTCCAGCTTTTCCTGCAGTGGTGGACCAGTACTTGGACGTCTTTCCCGATGACGTTCCAGGGCTACCTCCTCGTAGAGAGGTAGACTTTTACATCGACTTGTACCCCGGGACAGCCCCGATATCTACTCCAGCATATCGGATGGCCCCTGCCGAGCTTCGAGAGCTGCGGGTACAGTTGGAGGACTTGCAGAGCAAGGGGTTTATCCGACCCAGTGTTTCACCCTGGGCTTCCCCGATTTTGTTCGCCAAGAAGGCGGACGGGAGCTTGCGACTGTGTGTCGACTATCGTCGCCTGAACCAGGTGACAGTGAGGAACAAGTATCCGCTGCCACGGATTGATGACCTCTTCGATCAGCTCAAGGGAGCGAGGTGGTTCTCGAAGATAGACCTCCGGTCAGGCTATCATCAGCTCAGAGTTCGAGACGAGGACGTGCAGAAGACGGCCTTCAGGTGTCGGTATGGCCATTATGAGTTCTTGGTTATGTCGTTCGGCGTAACCAATGCTCCAGCAGTGTTCATGAGCCTCATGAACAGGATCTTCCCGCCATACCTCGACCGATTTGTCATGGTCTTCATTGACGACATTTTGGTATACTCGACGACTGAGGAGGAGCATGCCTACCACCTGCGAATTGTGCTAGACACACTCCGAGAGCACCAGCTTTATGGAAAGCTCTCAAAATGCCAGTTCTGGTTACGTGAGGTCCATTTCTTGGGGCACGTCATTTCTGAGGCAGGAGTTGCATTGGATCCCGCGAAGATCGAGGCAGTGCTAGCTTGGGAGCCACCCAGGAGCGTGACAGAGGTGCAGAGCTTCTTGGGCCTAGCGGGATACTATCGGAGATTCGTGCCAGACTTCTCCAGAGTTGCGGCACCACTCTCAGCGTTGACGAAGAAGGGGAAACCCTTCGTGTGGTCAGACAGATGTCAGCAGAGCTTCCAGGAGCTGAGGCAGAGGTTGACCAGCGCACCTATCTTGAGGTTGCCTGAGGAGGGAGTTGGATACGTAGTTTACTGCGACGCATCAGGGACTGGACTCGGGTGCGTCCTGATGCAGGAGCGGGCCGTGATCGCCTACGGATCACGTCAGCTGAGGCCGCATGAGCAGAACTACGCCACTCATGACCTGGAGTTAGCAGCAGTGGTCTTCGCTCTGAAGACTTGGCGGCACTATCTGATGGGCGAGCGCTTCACAGTCTTTTCTGACCACCAGAGTCTCAGGTATATCTTCTCTCAGAAGGACCTGAACCTGAGACAACGGAGATGGATTGAGTTCCTCCAGGACTATGACTTTGAGATAGTCTATACTCCTGGGAAGGGGAACGTGGTAGCCGATGCCCTCAGCAGGAGGACGGGCATTCAACTACTTGAGGAGGCGACGGAGCAGCTAGACTCCTTACAGATATCCTTTGTGGATAGAGAGGGAGCAGCCTTTTTTCAGTCTCTCACAGTCTCTCCTCCACTTCTACAGTGGGTCAGAGAGGCTCAGCGTGAGGACGCTGACTGTGAGACCCGACGTGCACTGATATCCTCAGGTCAGGCGCCTGATGGATTCTCCCTTGGAGAAGAGCACGACATCCTTTTCAGAGGACGTACCTTCGTACCAGTCGCTTTACGAGAGGAGGTGCTGAGAGAGTTTCACACTTTTCCCTTGTTGGTGCATCTCGGAGTGGCGAAGATGTACCAGGATCTCAGACGACAGCACTGGTGGCCGGGCATGAAGAAAGCTGTGGCGGAGTTCGTTTCACGATTCCACACCTTCCAGCAGGTGAAGGCAGAGCATCAGGTACCAGCAGGCTTGGTACAGCCCTTGGAGGTCCCGGAGTGGAAGTGGGATGCCATATCTATGGACTTCGTGACTGGACTTCCACGCACATCCAGAGGTCACGACTCCATTTGGGTGATTGTCGACCGACTCACCAAGTCGGCACACTTCTTACCCATCAGAGAGCAGGGCTCAGTGGAGAGCTTTGGACGTCTTTACGTCCAGGAGATCGTACGGCTCCACGGTGTGCCATCGTCTATCGTCTCCGATCGAGATGCTCGTTTCACTTCCCGGCTTTGGAAGGGGTTGCAGGAGGCGTTCGGGACGCGGCTCCATCTGAGCACAGCCTTCCACCCTCAGACGGATGGTCAGACGGAGAGGACCATACAGACACTCGAGGACATGCTCCGTGCATGTGTTCTCGACTTTGGTCGCAGCTGGGAGGACCACCTACCCTTGGTGGAGTTCGCGTACAACAACAGCTACCACTCCACCATCGGGATGACACCATACGAGGCGTTGTACGGCAGACCCTGCAGATCTCCGTTGTGCTGGACAGACCCTGGGGAGAGCACACTCGTGGGACCAGAGATGGTCCGAGCCACGACAGAGAAGGTCCAGATCATCCAGGAGAGGATGAGGACAGCTCAGAGCCGGCAGAAGTCATATGCTGACAGGAGGCGGAGGCCACTAGAGTTCGAGGATGGCGACCACGTCTTTTTGCGTGTCTCACCTCGACGTGGTTTACGGAGATTTGGCCGAGGCGGCAAGTTGTCTCCACGCTTCATCGGGCCTTTCCAGGTCCTCAGCAAGATAGGAGAGGTGGCTTATCGCCTGGCTCTACCACCTCAGTTGCACCGGGTGCACGACGTCTTTCACGTGTCTCAGCTGAGGAGATACGTGCACGACTCGACGCACATCATCGACTTTGGGGAGCTGGACGTGGATGATGGGGCGACTTTTGCGGAGGTCCCAGTGGAGATCGAGGATCGACAGGAGCGGGTCCTACGTGGGCGGTTGATTCCTCTTGTGTGCGTCAGATGGCAGCACGGGAACCTCCAGGAGAGCACTTGGGAGCGGGAGGCTCAGATGCGTGCTCAGTACCCCCATTTGTTCCCCTAGTTTTTGATGTATCTTTACGGGGACGTAAAGCCCTGAGGTGGGAGTAATGTAAAGACCCTCAAATTTCAAGGAAATTTTTTTCTTAATTTTCTTTGGAATTTTTCAAGAGCGCAGCTTCAAACGACACCTGATTCCGAGGCCCGGTGTGCCCGGAATCAATTTTCGAAGTTTGGCTCGGGTACGTTCAGTGAACGGACGAGCGGGTTTTTCTATCTTTTGAACCGGTGCCCAGAATCGAATTCTGAGGGCACCGATGAAATCGCAGCGCCGGTATTTGCTTAGAAACGCCTCTTCCGGAGTTGCGTTTGCTCAGACGTGGTTTTTAAATTTTGCGGCTTTAAGTCAGAAATAAAATAAAGTTTGTGCGAGAACTTTATTTTATTTCACTTAAGCTGCTTGGAAGCCACTTGAAGCCACTTAAAGGCGGCTTGAACTGAGTTGAACTGGATAGGATGCTATCCAGAAATATCCTACCCCCTTGGTAGGATATTTGTGAGGCAGGGCCCGCACGAGCCCCGCCGTTTCTTTCGCTAAGTAACGCACCCGCGAAAACCCGTCAAAGTAACTGAAAAGTCAACCGATGCGTTCTCTTTAATTCTTAACAGACCATTTAATTGGGCGGTTTATTTCGTGAATTAAATGGGCTGTTTCCTTCGTGAATTAAATGGGCTGTTTTGCTCGTTGAATTAATTCAACGAACTGATGGGTCATTACTTACGCTTTTGTGTTTGTTGGCATGTTTATAAAATAAGACCAACCTAAAAATCCTTTGAAAGGATTTGAGAGGATCTTTGTTTCTTCGTCTCCCCACGAAGAACGCGAAGAACGCGAAGAACGCGAAGAACACGAAGAACGCCGGCGACCGGAATTCGACGACGCACACCGAGATCTGCGACGTCGACTAGCCTTACCCGCGACGTTCTTCGGCGACGCCCCTTCCTCCGCAGCCGATCTTCGTTCGGCAACTAAGGTGAGAAACGAATCGTTTGAATTCTCCCTTTTTAATTTCGATATCAACGGATTTAAATTAATTAAATCCGTTTGATCTTGATCCGGAGATTGGCGACGCGACGCCGGATACCGCGACGACGCGACGATCCCCCTTCTTCCGCGACGAGCAATCCCGCGACGATCCCTCGTTCGGCAATGACAGCTGCGAGGTAAGGGTTGATTTGAAATATTTTCCTTTCCCGTGAATTTATTTCTTTTAAAATAAGGAACCGATCACGGAACAATTTTAAATTTATTTAAAATTGTTGATTTGGTCGTTTCTTGTTTCTCCCGTTGTTTATGACTAACGCGGAGGGTGCGGGTCTAACGAACAAGACCCGGCAACCCTCCGCCGATCTTCCTTTTTGTGCGGATTTGGCAGGCGACGGCAAAAGCACGACGCAAGGGCCATTTGTTGATTCCGCAGTGAAGGACGCGTCCCGGGAGGAACAATGGCACAGACGGGAGGCAAAACGGGCCACCGGAGCAACTCCGGCGGCCCGCGGAAGGTGGCAGCGACCGGAGGCGGCGGCGCCCGGCGCGCCGCCGGAGGAGTCCGCCGCGGCCGAGCCGCGGCGGCGGCGAACCGCCGGACCGCGTCCGCGGTCCGGCCACCCAGCACGCGGCCCGCGCGGGCCGCGTTTCTCCAAAGCCGCGGGTTTGACCCGCGGCAGCTCACTCGGCCGCTCGGCCGAGGCCGAGCCGGCCGGTCCGGTCGGCCGGGCCACGCCCAGGCCGACCCGGTTCGGCCGACCCAGGGGGGGGGGGGGGGGGGTTCGGGCCGGGTCGCCCCGGGCCCAGAACCCCCGTTTCGGGCCCTCTTCGGTCTTTCGCCCATATCTTGGGCCTGGGACCTCCGATTGACGAACCGTCAGCAGCTACGCGATCCTTGGATCGAGACGGTCGTTTCGGTATATTATACTCAAGGTTTCAGAAAACTTTGGGTTCGGCCGGGTTGGTTCGTACACGAAACCAACCGGGCCCTCGGAGCGGAAACGCTCATAACATGAGCTACAGACGTCCGATCGATGTACCGTCAGCTGTGGTAGTTTCTTCTAAGTGAGACGGAACTTTTGGCATACTCCGCCCGAGGATCGGATACAGGCGGAGTACGGTCGGGTTGGTTTTGCCCTAAAAACCAACCGGGCCCCTGGGACGAAAATGCCAATAACTCTCAGACCGGGCGTCCGATTGACGCGCCGTCTGTTGCGTTGAGATCCTGTTGTCGATACGGAACTTTTGGATACATCAACTTCGGACTACGTGTCAGTTGATGTATCAGCCTCTCGGCTCGTGGAGCGGACCCTCCTAAACGAGCTCGCTAAGTGCGGGAACCCTAGCGCTGGCTGTGACTTCGACGACAGAGCAGAGATCCTCCGTGGACTGCGACGACGGCAGAGTAGAGATCCTCCGTGGACTGCGACGACGGCAGAGCAGAGATCCTCTGTGGACTGCGACGAGGGCAGAGCAGAGATCCTTCGTGGACTGCGGCGACGACTGTGCAGAGATCCTCAGTGGACTGCGTCGACTACTGCACTCAGCGATCCTACGTGGATCAGTGCCTGATCCTGTGTGGGTCCTACTACCGGTTCTGTGTGAGCCACTGCCTACCGGCTCTGTGTGAGCCATTGCCTACAGGTTCTGTGTGAGCCCGATCCTGTGTGGGTCTTTTGCGGGGGTTAGTACCTATTGATCCTTCGTGGGTCCGACGACTTAGATGGATCAGTGATCATCTTTGACGTCATCTGAAAAAAGTATACCTGGTTGAGCTGAATCTTATGTTACTATCCTTTGTGGATTTACTGTTCACTCTCCTTTGTGGATTGTGTTGAACTATCCTTTGTGGATTTACTGTTTACTCTCCTTGTGGATTTGAGTCTTGCTTTCCTGCGTGGATTGAGTTGTTCTTGAGCTCGTGAGCAGAGCTAGAATTGGGGACTTAGGTATATGTATGGGCATATACCTAAGTCGAGTCAGATGTTACTTCGTGATTGCATCTTTCCTTTGTGCTATATCCTTTGTGGATTTCAGGAGACCTTCGGGGGTCTCGGGGTCCTTACTGAGTAGCTTATACTCACCCCTGCACGGGCTATGCCCGCACCTTGTTGTGTTGGATGCAGACGACGGACAACGCTGATCGCGGTTGGGGCGTGGAGCAGGACGGTACCTGGAGGTGGACCACTGGGCGGGATGTGCTCGGAGCAGACGTGGGACCCGAGGATCCTGGAGGCTATCTGTACCCACCCTTCAGGTGGGATTGCCAGTGGACGACACGAGGCCGCCGTCTTTTCTTCAGTTGCTGTTCTTTACTTTTTCAGTTGTACTTTACAGTTGGGCTTGTATTCTGGCCCCCTTTACTTTTCTGCACTTTACTTTCCGCTTGCTGACTCTGTGTGGTTGTTACTTATAAAGGCAATGCCTTCCCTGTTTACCGGGATTTTACGCCTTGGTGCTAGTCTCCAGCCCCTGGCCTATGGAAGGCGGGCTTGGGGTAGTCACGGCACGGGCCCCGAGGACGGGTCGTGACACCCTAGCACCCAAAAAACAAGACCGACATCTAGAGATTGATTGAGTATGTCTACATAATTCTAGATATATACTAGTTTGGTTTCATGAAGAAAATATATTGATAATTTAATCAAATATATAATTAATATCGGTAATGATGAAAAATAATTTTATGTGATAAAAATAAAATGAGTATGTTATTTTTAAATTATTATTTATTTATATGTTCTTTTGATTTAATTTTTGTTTTCTAGTGTTATTATTATATTTTCTCAGATCTATATATAAAATTAAATCCAAAATTAAGTATAGGATCTTTCCATGATGTTTCCACAATATTTAGTTCATTTCATTTTTCTTACCTCTATATTTGATATACAACTATTAATTAGTGATGTCGTTTATTCATTTATATATTTGATAACATATTAAATATTTTTGTTTATTTATTTTTAATACCATTAATATCTTTTTAGAACACCTATAGGTTTTACATTTCTCAAGCATAAACTTTTATTTAAGGTATTTGATAAATTTTGTATGTCTTATTCTATATACGGGAAAAAATCTATAATATTGGTGGAACAATATTCTTTAATAGAGCTTCTTAGTATCCTACGATATCTACAACCACGTTAGGGTGATGAGTAAATAACTATTATATGATTCTTATCCATTTTATGGTTTAAGAATTACTTTTGTACCTATTTGGGTATATATCTACTCTAATTTCTCTTTCCCAACTCATACAACATGCACACAATATGAAAGGGAAACAACACACAATTATTTGAAATGATTAAAACAACATATGAACGAGTAGTCATTGGTGTGTTATGTTTACTATTCCATGACCACATGTTTATAATTTAGTATCAAGATACAAATGGGTAGGTAAAGGTAATACACATGGATTTTTTGACATTATACTCGAATTACACTAGTATTTTATGATTTCCTATTGTTTTTCTATAATAACAATATAGATCACATTTTTATCAAAATATCCTCTATGATGAATAATAGAAATATATTATAATTGTATATATAAGTATTTTATAGAATCCTCACTAAATAGGGTACTCTGTATATGATAATTAAAATATTCTCTATTATTATAGTCATTTTATGTAAATATTGTAGAATGTTTAGATCTTATGATCATGAACATAAAGCTTTTATCACATTTAGAGAATCAATTGGGTGCTCTCCTTCATCTGTCAACTATCTATAAGTATTATTATCTTTAATTTCACAGCAATAAGGCTCAAACAAACTTGTATTTTAACATAATTTTTTCCATACTTTATCACTCCCATGATCCTTTTCCATAGAGAATTCTCTATAAATTTAGAACATTATTTATTATTTAATAAAATTTATCTTCCATAAACATGACCATTTTTATAAAAATAATTTAGTATAATTAGTTCAAAAAATAACAACTTGTAATAATAAATTGAATATTGATAATAATTTCTGTTTTAAGTTTATTCTCTATGTAGAAAAAAATTAAAATATTTTCCCTATTATTGTGCTCAGACACCCCAAATATAGATTTCACCATTGAGGATTTTAAAACACAAACATATGGATTATGAAACATATTTAAAAAGTATTCTAAAATCACTCTTCACCCTTTGGTAAAAAATAATGTCTATGAAAATTACATTTTTGTGTATATTTCACATATGTACCATCAATCTATATTTATAAAATACTAAACATAACTTACATGTCATATATTCATGTACCGATCACTTATATTGCCCATTGATTTTTTCTTTTCTCAAATATTCAAAAATATCTTATAGTTACTCAAGAACATCCACTCTTATTTATTATACACAACCTTTATATCTTATCTTCCCTAATTATATTGGTTAATTTTAATTTATGAAACCCTTTTATTTCTTATTTACCAGTTATATAGGGAAGTATATTTTTCGAAAACATGGAAACTAAATACTTTTAATTTTCATATTCAGTTAGCATCAATCAAGCCTCTTCTTTAACCTCCCAAAATTTTATATCCTCAATGGAATTATATTTCATTCTTAATCAACATAGTCATTGTTTCTTTATTATTTAATATATATATATATATAATTTTTGATGAATGTAAATTTGTTGATTTTGCAAACTCAACAACATGAAGAACAATCAACCATATGAATATTTATCACCAACAACATATATTAAATACAAATTAAATTTTTTAAAATTTTCTTATAATTAATTAATAATATAACATCTCTTTATTAGATCTCTCCAAGAATAATCATTGTGGGTGTTTTTATTAGAAATTAAATAGATGAAATTATAATAACCCATCAATGGGATAACCCATAAAATCATTCATGATCAGATACTATTCAAAGATAAAAGAGTACACCATTTTATCCACTATAATAAATAATAGTTAACCGTATGACTATGAGCATTTTTTTCTCCTATCACACTCAAAGCCTCAGTAATATATAAATTATATAAAATGTTCCATGTATAGATGATACCATCTATTTATACAAAATACAAACCTATAACTAAGAATAACTGAAATTTTTTATTTTAAACCCATATCAAGCTAATTCATATGTATTAATTATTTAACTGAGTAATTTTCTATCTAGTTGGTTACGCAAGAATATCTGAAGATGAATAAAATCTTTAACAACAATATTTGGATTTTACTCACATCCATTAAAATATTGAATATTATTTTATCCATGATAAAACTTTAGGGGATCATAATGATTTAAATATAAATGTATGAATTTTTTCTCAACGTAATAAAATGGATTGAAAAATTGTAAAATTTTTTTGAGTCTGAGTTGAATAAAATTTGTTTTCTACGAAATTCTAAAAAACCTTTTTTCTGATTTTATATCTTTTTAATTTTATTAGAAAAAAATTTCCGCATGATATATTAAGTAAAATCAATTATTTATGGGCCTTTTTTTGACACCATAAAAAATTAATATACATTTATATATTTTTGGATTTTGAACATTATGTAGGGGCCCGTGGGTGAATCCTGTAGTGTTTTAAGGGTAACCATGTGGCCCCTTATACATGATACATTTATGGAATACACCCTTAATAGGTGATTTTATGAAACATAGGTAATGGGATATACACACAGTTCACTAGGATGAAGGTTTATTAACCACAAGTGATGGAACTTCACTCTATGTAAACCAAGAAATTAGCCAATTATTATTCATAGGCCGATGATTATTGGTTATACATACTCCCTAGCCTTAATACATGTAATATGAAATGGATAAATATTTAAAGTAATATTAAATTGTACACAATTCGATTCTTCCCCTAGGCGTATTTCGTTAAAGACCTCATGGGTCAAATTTATGGACACTATTTTCCAGATATAGAATATATACCATTGTGTAAGTAAACAAAATTTCTTTCCTCTCAATAATATGTCTCATTATTCATAATCTATTTATTTTCCACTTATTGGTACGTATGACCATTCTTTACATCACACCTATGTAAGGTTTTAATTTTTTGTTTCATTGGGTAACCAGCCTTGTGTTGTGATCCTCCTTCTCAGTTACCATAGATATAGTACTCTGGGTCCCTCCAAGTTTCTGTGGTAGTTATTCTAATCTAGTGTGTCACCAAACCATCCTCTTATTCTCTGTGATGGCCAGATGCATCTACATTCCGTTACTACTGATGTCTTATTTTCATTTCACTTAGGATTAATTTCATAGATTGTGGGTTATATTATTTTCATATATTTGTGTACATATTCATATTCTTTATCTTTTCCATAGTTTAATAACCTTTATTCCCCATTTTGATCGATTATTATATTCAATCACTGCACTTGAATTTTTTGTGTTTGATAGGGGCATGATATCCAATGCTTATGGTTACAGGGACATACTGATGTCACTCTAAATTACGTATTTGCATAAATGATGTGAGGAAATCTCATGCTTTATTGGTCCTTACATTCCTAGTCTAGATCTTAGTTATTCATTTAAAATGTATTTAAAATATATTTCTAACTTATAATACATGAATCCTTTTTTGGGACAATGATCAATCATTAATAAGCATTGAATTGGATATCTGTATATTTTAATGGATCTCAATACTTCTCTTATTGGTTGGTTACACAATGCTTATAATCCATAAACTAGGGTGGTCATCAATATATTTCTATCACAAGAGGTGGTAGGTTTTGTGGAGTTAGGATTTGGAACAAAATAGTGGCTTCCAATGTATCTCAATGATGGGACTCAAAACCCATGTATATCAATGAAACATAATAGGACACATCACACATTTTAAGGTCGTGTGAATTTTTTTATGTGATTATTTTTATTGTTGTAAAAACCTGAATAATGATTCGACTGTTAAGGTAATCGAAGGAGGACAGATGGTGCAAAGACGAATTTGGTAAAACTAGAACCATGATGTCATCCATTTTAAGGTCATATTACTATAATGAAGTCCATTTACTTTAAAGTCACATTGAATGAACCATATATTTGGTATTTTAATGTATCATAACTATGACTATAAGGAGGAAGTTTCCTAGAAATGGTAGGTGTTGGACATACACATGAGCATCACTGTATGATTTTCTTGTCTTGTAATAAATTGGAATAAGAGGATATAGATGATAATTAGGCCTAGTTGAAGTCCAGTGATATGTATGGATCATTTACGGGTTATTGGGATGAGATAATAAATAAAAAAATGGTTATAAAATACATAAAATTTTGGACAAATGATATGTATGATAATAAAATTAATTTTTAACTACATGGGGAAGGAAAAATAGTCTAATGAGTGATATACGACCAATTAAAAAGGGTTGGGGAACATAAGGGATTGTAGGCCCATGATATTTCTGGCACATTGTTTAGACGAAAATAATCTAACTAGAAACTTCAAAGTTATAGATTCCATTTTATGCGAGCATGCATTAACATCTTGATCCTAGGGGAACTAATGGAAAATTTATTGTACAATCATTATCCATATAATAGATGTGTATTAATAATATATGAGGCATACTAGATAGGGAAAACCCATGGAAAGGTCTACCATGGTACTATAGATCCCCATTATCAATGAATGATGGTGCTCATGCTAGCATACATTACCCAATTTTATACTTTATGAAGCCATAGAAGGAACCTAATTGGATGATAATATGTGGTGGGATTTAATGACCAAATAACCTCAGTCCATGAACCTAGTCATTTCAACCCATGGGAGACATGTAATACATTGGTTTCCTTCCCAAAAAACTACATTATATTACCCACATGGGTCACCTATCAAAATAATTAATATCCCTACAAGACAACACACATTCCATTAGTTTGTTTTTACCTCAACCACACACACCATTGGAAACGTCCAATGAGATCACCCATCATGATACTTCATTTGGACAAGCACACATAACTATGGATTTTTAATAAGGAAGGATTCTATAAAAAAAGTTGTATCTTATTAACATGGGTTTTGAGTTTCACATTTCTATGGTTGTTTCACTCTCTACACATTTAAAATGAAATGTTCTCATTATGGACCCACACCACAAACCAAGGTAGTTCTATTGCACATCCATCATGGTATTGGTTATAATACAAGTTTACAAGACCCAACCTACCCAGGTCATGTACCAGGTCATCTGATCCCATGGGTCTTCCATAATATATTTGTTTTTTCCCACCAAACCATAATATATAACCCGATATGGTGATCTGAAATATTAATTATTATCTCTACATGTGAAAAAATGTATTTTAGTGTTGTTTTACATCACTCACACACACCTAGGGAAACATTCTAGGAGGTCACCTATCCAAATAGTACACTAGAATAATGAAACATAATTGGGCTGTTATAATCAGGTAGTTTCCTAAAAATAATTGTACACCTTCTTTACATGTGTAGTAAAATTTACTCTATTATGCATTAATTTTTAAGGGGTGTAACTCTGGATATTCAGAGATAGTTAGTATCAACTTAGTATTTTCGGAAATTAATTTATCTGATTTATGGACCTAATTGAACATGGTTTGATGTTGTACTATATGTCAGATATGTATTTGGAACTATGAATATGGTGATCTAGTTGAGTTCATTGGATAATTAGTTCTATATATTAAAGGCTTGGGTGAATTGATACCCTTTTATAGAGGATTTAGAAAATTGATTCCCTACAATAGATGTATAGGTGAAGTGTAACACAAGTATTTGTGTCTTGGAGACGTAGAACCCTGGTATGGAGGCCTTCATGAATTAACACCCTATTATAAAGGTATTAGAGAAATGTAACCCTATTATGGAGGCATGGAAGAATTAGTTCCCTTATATGAAGGCATGGGTGAAGTTGTTCCCTGATATAGAGGGTTGGATTAGTGTTGTACTAGAAATAATATTTAATATGGGGATCATTCACCCTATTCCTAATGCATATTGGTGAAGTGTTATTTCTCAAAATTTTAACATTAAAATTTCTCGAATATGTAATTACCCTTCATTCCCACTCATTTCATTTGGGTTTGATATATGAATCACTTAAAGGAGAAGTGTGTGTCTTTGGAATTCACATAAGTGTATCGCATTCCATAACTCCCAATTTGGGTCATCAGGATCTCTTACTCAAATATGGAAGACATGAGGTCTATTTAATTTAGAAATTAAAATAAAAAATAAAACTAAGTGGATAACCACAAATTAATTCCACTATCATCACAGTAGGGTGTGAGCATGTAAGGTCTTCTGTAACGTCCCTAACTTGGGAGATACTTAATCGGTGCTCTGAGCCAGGTGGTTACAAGACCATAAGCATTCATACAATAGGAGAAAGGTTTCTAACTACCAGTAGGGGTCGAAATAGTCAATTGGGGAGATTATACACCCTTTTTATAAGAGTAAGCTGAAACAAAAGATTAAAAAAATAGAGTAATAATAGTCAATAATAAAAGAGCATGCATAAACAACCATTCCAAAATGGGTACAACTATATCTAATAGTAAATATATCATGCCATGATACAAGTGAAATGGTGATCAAGTCTCGTAAAGAATTCAAAATGAAAAATATCCTAATGGTCTCGACATCAAGTATGGGTCCAACTCCATGCACACTTGTGCAAACCCAATAATCAAACAAGATCCCATTCCCTTATCCTGAACTAAAAACATGATGTCTGCTCGGGTACCCCATGGTGGCCTGAGTAGGGTGTGATTAAAACTCAGTAGGCCACCACCAACGATGTCTAAAAAATATTTGGTATAAGTATCTGTTCCTGAAAAAGGGAAATTCATAATAAATTACAAGGAAAATATGAAGTGCTCTTACCCAGTTTAAGTCCATTACCAACATTTATTATCATTTCCATTTCTTACCATTTCATCCCATTTCCCATTACAAACCATTTCCAACACATTTATCATTGTTCTATCAACCAAAAATGTTTCATGATCTTAAAGTATACAATCACATACATGAGATAAAACACGCACCATTCCAATCTCACTAGGAACAATTTCTTCATGCTAACCATATCCTCACCTAGAAGCCCTATTCTGGGTGGATGTAACTGATAGGGAAACCTTGCATTAATATTATCCCTACCCCATTTATTATGGATGGAGTTGTGATCCTCAGTCTAACTCGACCCGTGGGCGTACAACCTCTATCAATACCCCAGACTTCTAAGCTATGTTCTCATGCGATACATATCTGTATCCATTAACCATTCGCACAACATCAAAACCATTTCCCAAGAAAACATAAACCAAAATAATAACATGAGATTGGACACCATATCTTAAACCATTACCACATTTACCACAATTCACATCATTTATCCATTGATCACAATTCCCTTTTATTATGCTAATCTCACTAAGCATTCATTCCTTGTGCCTATCTAACTCTGCTTTTTTCATTATACATAACTTTCTAGGCATCATTACCATTCTCCAAATCCATTACATTGTGGCCTTTTGTCATTTCAATATATAAACCAAATATCCATAAGGTTATTACCAAGCCTAGGTGAACCACCGATCTTCTATCCCAACACCAATAGTCACATCAACCTGTTTATCAAGGGATTTTCATAATTACACTAAAATATCACATGTTATTCACAAATCCTTAGGTCCGAGAGATTCGGAACACCCCATGGGTGGCCCTAGGATAGTTTCATTAACCTAGAAAAATCCTTGGAGATCATTAGGGTCTACATTTACCTTTTTAAGAATCATTTTACGTAAACATTTAATGGTTAATCAAAACATACCAAGAGACACCAAAGAACAAAACCAAACTTTCACAAATCCACAAATAAACCATGGGATATTACACGTAGACCACCTACCTTAATTTCGTGGGTGAACACAGTCATAATCATTCCCTTAGATCCCACTTCTACAAAACATTGTAGCTTTAACCAAAAGCACATTCAAAATGTAGGGTTTTATAGCTTCAGAAAGAGAGGAGAAGAAGATACAAACCCTAAACTCCAAAGAAAAACAAGGAATGTGATTAGCCTTACTTGGAGATTCGACCTGCAACCAATGACACTAAAAACACCTTATAAACAAATAATACTGATGTCATGGATCCATTGTGAGGCTTGGATCCATCCAATGGTGAAGAGAGGTTAAATGGGTGGAAATCCAGAGATGGGGTTAAAAATACCAGAGTGTAAAAATTGTAATTTATTAAAAAATTTCTGGGCCGCATGGTTTACCCCCATGGTCTTCCAAATCGTGCACAAACCATGTGTAAGCCACTGTACAAAAACAAAATTCATTCATAGTTTCTTAGGTTATCTATACAGTTAGCACTAATCGGGCGCATACCATGTAGCATACCCAAAAAACATCTTTTTCTTCTCTTTTGGTGTCCCATACCCTCAGAACACCCTCGAGCATCCACTAGGACTTTGATCAGAACATAATTAACCAAAACAAGACATTAAAACCCAAACATAAATTAGAACATAACTTTCAATGATATGGGATCTTACAACCACTCCACATTATAATAGATCTTCCTCTAGCCGAGATCATAATCATAATTGCACTTCTGAGGAAATGAGATCGGGCCACTGAACCCACATATCCGATTCCCTCTCCCACGTTTCTTTCTGAACCATCCCATGTTGACTTAATACTCACATTAATGACACAACATTTCCTGGAAATTCTTTCTCACTATGATCCATGACACAAACCAGATGCTCCTCAAAGGGCGCTTCAGCCTCAAGCTGAACATCCTCATCACCCACCATGTGATTTTGGTTAGGGTGATATTTTTTAAGTTACGAAACATGAAAAACATCATCAATCCCTCTATATCATTGTGGAAGAGATAATCAGTACACCACCTGCCCAATCCTCTCCACAATCTCAAATGACCACACATTCCAAGGAACCAACTTTCCCTTCTTTCGAATCAAATAGTGACCCAACCTTGTCCACACTCGAAGGAAGACACTATCACCCACCTAGAACATAGGTGGTCTATGTATATAATCTTCATATAACTTTTTCCTACTATGATCCTTTTCCATCCCTCTCTGAATCAACTGAATATTCTCTGACATCTCATGTAAGGGACTCAGTCCCAATATCTTGGATTCCCTGGTCACCAACCAACACAATATGGATCTACATGGCCTCCCATAGAGAGCCTCAAATGGTTCAGTTTGAACCATAGCTTGAAATTTTTTTGTTTTATAAATATTACACAAGTGACATGTGCTTCTCCTAAAAAACATAGAAATCCAAGATACACAAAATCAACATGTCCTCCAATATTTGGATTTTACGCTCCGACTACACATCTATCTTCAAGAGGATAAGCATACTCAAAAACACCTGCATACCAAGAACTTATTGCAACCCTTTCCAGAAGTGTGATAAGAAACGTGGATCATGATCGGAAACTATAGTTCATGGTACACCATGAAACTGTTCTATTTCCCGAGCCTACAAATCAACCAACTATTCAACTATGTAAGTCTCCTGAATCAGTATGAAATGATCCACTTTCATTTGCTGATCCACAACCACCCATATTGTATCATTCTTTCAAGGATTCCTTTTAATACTCACAAAAAAATCCATCATCACATCATCCCACTTCCATTCCGTAATGGGAAATAGATTTAAAAAACCATATAGCATCCCGTCTTTTTATAACATAACTTTTCATTCCATTACACGGAACTGAGGATCTTTAAGGTTTAGTGTCTTGGAAACAAGGAACATAAAACATGAAACAAAAAAAAACATTCTTCTTAAACACTTGAAAGGCTTCTCCTCATGTTCACCCTAGGCTCATTACTGCATCTCATAACCTGGGGACATACATCAAAAGGAAGGGTGAGCAGAAGGCCCAGCAAGGGAAACAAGTGAAACATTTTACATATGAACTTGAGATACATCAATAAAGTCATGAAAAGAACTTTAATGCATGAAAATGAAATCATGAGGCATATTATAATAAAAATAAAACTTTTTCATAACTTGAAGATGTGGCTACATCATTTAACATAGACAATCATGAACATATCACCAAGGTCCATCCCCGAGGTGTCATTTTAAAATTACCAAGGTTATTCACCAAGGTATCGTGAAAATTGTAATCTCTAGTGGTTACATCATTACCCAATGCATTGGAGCGCTATCAGGGCGCACCCTTAAATTTGCCTTTATTATCATGTGAGCCACATATATCATCATCAAACATTTCATAAATAACCCACATAGCATAAAATAAATGTGTTTCATTTCATAACGTTTTAAAAACTGCATTAAAGACATGATCTTTACGTCACTTTAAACCCACAGAAAGGGAAAGGGGGTCTCATGTATGTAAATCCCAGAATTTAAAATGGAACATTTTGATATATATGTGAATACCCTTGTAGAAATAAGAGCTTTGAGTATTCACTTTATAACATAAAATAATTTTTGAGAAAAGAGAGAGGCATTTTGAGGGGAAAATTATGCAGCATAACGGCTAAGTTTCGGGGTTTTAGAAAACATTGAAATGAGAGGGGACATGGGTAACCCCCTCATAAATTATCAATAAAACAGTAGGGTGAAAGAATAATAAGGACATATGGACATGGTAATGAAATTTTAGGGACATACCATTTGAAATGAAAAACATGGGAGGAGAAAAAAAAATTAGATTTCTCTTATGAAAATTCGGTAGCCTTACGGCGTCACTTAACTTCAAAAGAAAATGATTTGACAAGATCCAATAGGGTCCCTAATAATATTATCATAAGAGATCAGTATGATAGATATAGAGATAATTCCACAACATAAAAAAAAGTAACTTGAAAGAATTGACATGAAAGTAGAACTTCAAAACGAGAAGGGTGAAGAACCACTTAAAAATTCGGCAGCCTAACGGCGCCACTTAAAACATCAAAATACTGAATTGAAGAGATCAAATGGGGTCTCTAATCATATGAAAATAAGAGTCCAGTATGATATATATAGAGATCATACCCCAATATAACAAATAGGAACTTGAAATAATTGACATGAAAGTAGAACTTCAAAACGAGAAGGGTGAAGAACCACTTAAAAATTCGGCAGCCTAACGGCGCCACTTAAAACTTCAAAATACTGAATTGAAGCGATCAAATGGGGTCTCTCATAATATGATCATAAAATATCAGTATGATAATTTATAGATCATACCCCAACATAATAAAAAGGAACATGAAAGACTTGAATGAGAATAGAACTTGAAAACGAGGAAGGTGAAAGAATCCCTTAAAAATTAGGCAGCCTAACGGCGCCACTTAAACATTCTTAAAACGAATTGATGAGAGCAAGGGGGGTCTCTCATCATATGAACATGAAATAGGCAGTAGTATGAATATAAAAGAACATCCTCCAACATAAGAACATGGAGTATAAAATAAATTACATAAAAGAGATTACTTGAAAAGAAAGAGAGGGGTCGGATCCCTTACCTTAAAATATAACTCTTAAACCTCAAAGGTTGGGACCTTGAGGGCTTGGGGGCACCTTGGGAGGACTCCTTGGGAGGTAATGAGACCAGAAATTAGTTGGGAATGAGTGGGGAGTCGAATGGATGAGAGGAGGGCTTGGTATTTATAGGGAAAGTGAGGGGACAAGGCATTAATGGCCAAGGGACACCTCACATGTGCTTTTCTCAAACCCATGTGCTCTCCCTTGTCATTTATCATGGAGTTAGGACACATGGGGCCCCCAAAACAATAATTCATCACCCTTGGCCGGCCAACCCTCAAAAGATCTCATGACATCATCATGACACCGTTATGATGTCATTAAACATACCGAAACCCTAAAACTGTATTTTTACTATTCACTGAAAATTCAACTTTCTCAGAAAAATCCCAAAATTTCACATTAACCAAATATCAATGCTCTGATTTCAAAAATGAAATCCATTTTATAAAAATAATTTTCTAAATATTTTTAATTTAATTTTTAAATAAAAACACTATTCATCGAAAATTCATTTTTTTCAGAAAAAAACCCCAAAAATTACCATAACATAATATCGATGCTCTGAGTTCAAAAATAAAGTCATTTTTATAAAAATAATTTTCTAATTATTTTTAATTAAATTTTTAATTAAAAAACACTATTCACCCGAAAAAACTAATACTTGAATACTAATTAATGAAACCGTTATTTAACTATTTTATTGAATCACATTACTTAATCAAGGTGCCTAGATTATTTTAAAACTTTATTTAAGTGAGATTACTAATCCATTTGGTCATATTACTAATCCTAATCATAAAATCACTATTCATAATTTACTATTCATCAAAAAATCAAGTTGATCTTATTAGACTCTAAATTTAGTACTGAACATAATTGCAGAAGACCTTTTTTTGAAAATCATTACACATTTTTAATTATTTAGGGTCTACATAAACATATTTAAAATATCATTTTTCTAAAATTCATCAAAAATATGCATACTATATTTATCCGGTCATTTCAAAATTCATAAACTTCATCATAAGAAGAAATCCCAATTTTTATTTAAAACAAGGATTACAGAAGGTAGTTACTGTCTTGTTACATAACCCCTTATAATACCAGCATAGGACCTAAGAGTAAGGTGTGCTAGGGTGATAGAAGCTTGGGGCGGCTCAGTCAACATTGCCCGAGTAGTAATTTCTATCAGTTTGAACTTCTCACGACGGCGATTTCGTTCCAACTTCACATGATGAAGTTCGTCTTGGATTTGATCCAGAGCAAGGCCCATTGGTTCTACCTCCTTCCCAAGCTCTGTTAGATGGGCTTCGATCGGTCCAAGACTACTAGGTGAGGCCATCAAATCTTCTTTCTATAATAATTAACCAAGATTACTTATATTTAGAGACAAAAATCAAAACATTTTGTTCACAGCGGTCATGTTGACCTATGGTTATATAATAGTCAAAACCCACTGATCTCATTTTAATTATAATCATGTTTATCAAATAAAACATTTTTGTTGAGTATGACAGTAACACCTAAAATTAGGAAACAAAATTTATTTAAAAATTTCAGGTCATTACAATCTTCCCCCCTTAAGAAATTGCTTCCTCGCAATTTTAAAATTGGGTTTTGAAATTGCATTGAGAGTCCCACATCGGAAAAGGAGTCAGTAAAACTATTACTTTAAAATAAAGAAAGGGAAGTACAATGGTCACCCGAGTTAACCCACACTAGGGTTCCATGTTGGAAAACATGGACATGGAGGAAAAAACAAAGGGTCAAGTTCTGAGGGAGAGTGATAGAGAACATGATTAGGAGAAAGTTAACCATGAGAAAATCCCAAACATATGATGTGTGTAAACGGTCTTTGATTACCTAGTAGGAAACGTAAACCAACAACATTTTTTTTACGTTTCTTTTCATAATTTTGAGGATTTCATTTACTACATAGAACAAAAACATAAGAAAATATACCTACCTTCAAGTAGAGTTTCATCCTTTAACACGTCCCTACCAACACTAATCGTTTCTCCAAATGATGAGATTTCAAAAACACTTGGTCTCATAAAAACACAAGAATCATCTTCTATAGAATCACATAATCTACAAAAGATTAACTATCTATTTCTTCTATCTTTAAACATTATCCCAAAAATAGAAAGGTTAAGGTAAAACAACTCTTGAAAAAGAAATAATCCCATAGGAATGGAAACTAATTTTAAATCATCAAAGTTCCATGGTACTACCCAAAGTTCGTCATAGACCATTCCATAAATAACGGTCCTTAAAATTCCTCAAAACAAACCAAACTAAGATTGAAACCCAAATACAATAAGGATTTGATAACATAGTCTTCCAAAACAACTTCATTGTTCATCTCTAGACAACATCAACCACTCCTAACATCTTATAAAAAAGTAGCTAACCTAAACATATTTTACCCAAGATAGGTTAGTCATTCCCATAAGTAACCTAAATTACTATAAGTTCACCTTAAATTCATCGATTCTTCAAAATATAAGTCAACCTTACTCCTCAATGAAAATAACGTAGTAATCTATTTACCTCGATCAAATATGGTTCCCAAAATAATGAACGTCTTCCAAAATAATAATCATATTTTAATCCCCTAATCATCCCTGTCATATTAATACGAAAATCGTCGCATTTCCTATCACATTGGTTGTCGGAACATGTTCTTCCATTTCCCACCATTAATTAAGAAGAGAAAGCATAATTAGGGGTTAAGTACTTAGCTAATAATCATGAAAAGGAACTAAAAGCCTATAAGGATAACTTGTATATGAAAGGTATACCCTAACTTGTGATCTCCTAGGTTCCCATCTAGGTTATAAATGATCATATATTCTTATGTGAACCTTTATTTTATTTTATCTTTGTTCCTTTAACAATGGTTCATACCAAGCTTATGAATTTACCAAAGCATATCCCCCGGGAGTGTCGTAACCAAGAGTGCAGCAAGGCCCGTTGTCGTGTACCAGTTCCCGTTTGAGTCTAGCTCAAAGCGGTGTTTTCGGGTTTTACCCCTATGTACATCTGTGCCAGAGCCACCTCTACCTGCTCGTATCCAGGCAGGGATGTATTTTCTTGGCAACCCCTTACTCAATACTCACCAAAATACTAGGAAGATTTCCTATATTAAACTTTTCTATAGGGTTCCTCCTAGAGTTTTCATATCCTAATTTCCACAAATAACTAAACCATCCTTTGATACCAACTATAGCATCACGTCTTTTTATAACATAACTTTTCATTCCATTACACGGAACTGAGGATCTTTAAGGTTTAGTGTCTTGGAAACAAGGAACATAAAACATGAAACGAAAAAAAATTCTTCTTAAACACTTGAAAGGCTTCTCCTCATGTTCACCCTAGGCTCATTACTGCATCTCATAACCTGGGGACATACATCAAAAGGAAGGGTGAGCAGAAGACCCAGCAAGGGAAACAAGTGAAACATTTTACATATGAACTTGAGATACATCAATAAAGTCATGAAAAGAACTTTAATGCATGAAAATGAAATCATGAGGAATATCATAATAAAAATAAAACATTTTCATAACTTGAAGATGTGGCTACATCATTTAACATAGACAATCATGAACATATCACCAAGGTCCATCCCCAAGGAGTCATTTTAAAATTACCAAGGTTATTCACCAAGGTATCGTGAAAATTGTAATCTCTAGTGGTTACATCATTACCCAATGCATTGGAGCGCTATCAGGGCGCACCCTTAAATTTGCCTTTATTATCATGTGAGCCACATATATCATCATCAAACATTTCATAAATAACCCACAAAGCATAAAATAAATGGGTTTCATTTCATAACGTTTTAAAAACTGCTTTAAAGACATGATCTTTACGTCACTTTAAACCCACAGAAAGGGAAAGTGGGTCTCATGTATGTAAATCCCAGAATTTAAAATTGAACATTTTGATATATATGTGAATAGCCTTGTAGAAATAAGAGCTTTGAGTATTCACTTTATAACATAAAATAATTTTTGAGAAAGGAGAGAGGCATTTTGAGGGGAAAATTCTGCAGCATAACGGCTAAGTTTCGGGGTTTTAGAAAACATTGAAATGAGAGGGGACATGGGTAACCCCCTCATAAATTATCCATAAAACAGTAGGGTGAAAGAATAATAAGGACATATGGACATGGTAATGAAATTTTAGGTACATACCATTTGAAATGAAAAACATGGAAGGAGAAAAAAAATTAGATTTCTCTTATGAAAATTCGGCAGCCTTACGGCGTCACTTAACTTCAAAAGAAAATGATTTGAAAAGATCAAATAGGGTCCCTTATCATATGATCATAAGAGATCAGTATGATAGATATAGAGATAATTCCCCAACATAACAAAAAGGAACTTGAAATAATTGACCTGAAAGTAGAACTTCAAAACGAGAAGGGTGAAGAACCACTTAAAAATTCGGCAGCCTAACGGCGCCACTTAAAACATCAAAATACTGAATTGAAGAGATCAAATGGGGTCTCTCATCATATGAACATAAGATTCCAGTATGATATATATAGAGATCATACCCCAATATAACAAAAAGGAACTTGAAATAATTGACATGAAAGTAGAACTTCAAAACGAGAAGGGTGAAGAACCACTTAAAAATTCGGCAGCCTAACAGCGCCACTTAAAACTTCAAAATACTGAATTGAAGCGATCAAATGGGGTCTCTCATCATATGATCATAAAAGATCAGTATGATAATTTAGAGATCATACCCCAACATAATAAAAAGTAACATGAAAGACTTGAATGAGAATAGAACTTGAAAACGAGGAAGGTGAAAGAATCCCTTAAAAATTCGGCAGCCTAACGACGCCACTTAAACATTCTTAAAACGAATTGATGAGAGCAAGGGGGGTCTCTAATCATATGAAAATAAAATAGGCAGTATGATGAATATAAAAGAACATCCTCCAACATAAGAACATGGAGTATAAAAGAAATGACATAATGGAGATTACTTGAAAAGAAAGAGAGGGGTCGGATCCCTTACCTTAAAATATAACTCTTAAACCTCAAAGGTTGGGACCTTGAGGGCTTGGGGGCACGTTGGGAGGACTCCTTGGGAGGTAATGAGACCAGAAATTCGTTGGGAATGAGTGGGGAGTCGAATGGATGAGAGGAGGGCTTGGTATTTACAGGGAAAGTGAGGGGACACGGCATTAATGGCCAAGGGACACCTCACATGTGCTTTTCTCAAACCCATGTGCTCTCCCTTGTCATTTATCCTGGAGTTAGGCCACATGGGGCCCCCAAAACAATAATTCATCACCCTTGGCCGGCCAACTCTCAAAAGTTCTCATGACATCATCATGACACCGTTATGATGTCATTAAACATACCGAAACCCTAAAACTGTATTTTTACTATTCACTGAAAATTCAACATTCTCAGAAAAATCCCAAAATTTCACATTAACCAAATATCAATGCTCTGATTTCAAAAATGAAATCCATTTTATAAAAATAATTTTCTAAATATTTTCAATTTAATTTTTAAATAAAAACACTATTCATCGAAAATTCATTTTTTTCAGAAAAAACCCCAAAAAATTACCATAACATAATATCGATGCTCTGAGTTCAAAAATAAAGTCATTTTTATAAAAATAATTTTCTAATTATTTTTAATTAAATTTTTAATTAAAAAAACACTATTCACCCGAAAAAACTAATACTTGAATAATAATTAATGAAACCGTTATTTAACTATTTTATTGAATCACATTACTTAATCAAGGTGCCTAGATTATTTTAAAACTTTATTTAAGTTAGATTACTAATCCATTTGGTCATATTACTAATCCTAATCATAAAATCACTATTCATAATTTACTATTCATCAAAAATCAAGTTGATCTTATTAGACTCTAAATTTAGTACTGAACATAATTGCAGAAGACCTTTTTTTGAAAATCATTACACATTTTTAATTATTTAGGGTTTCCATAAACATATTTAAAATATCCTTTTTCTAAAATTCATCAAAAATATGCATACTATATTTATCCGGTCATTTCAAAATTCATAAACTTCATCATAAGAAGAAATCCCAATTTTTATTTAAAACAAGGATTACACAAGGTAGTTACGGTCTTGTTACATAACCCCTTATAATACCAGCATAGGACCTAAGAGTAAGGTGTGCTAGGGTGATAGAAGCTTGGGGCGGCTCAGTCAACATTGCCCGAGTAGTAATTTCTATCAGTTTGAACTTCTCTCGAAGGCGATTTCGTTCCAGCTTCACATGATGAAGTTCGGCTTGGATTTGATCCAGAGCAAAGCCCAGTGGTGCTACCTCCTTCCCAAGCTCTGTTAGATGGGCTTCGATCGGTCCAAGACTACTAGAATAGGCCATCAAATCTTCTTTCTATAATAATTAACCAAGATTACTTATATTTAGAGACAAAAATCAAAACATTTTGTTCACAGCGGTCATGTTGACCGATGGTTATATAATAGTCAAAACCCACTGATCTCATTTTAATTATAATCATGTTTATCAAATAAAACATTTTTGTTGAGTATGACAATAACACATAAAATTAGGAAACAAAATTTATTTAAAAATTTCGGGTCGTTACAAACCACCTAGGCGTTGATTCTCAGCCCTCACCGGTTGACAGGTAAAGAATCATGCCTGAAAACTGGCTACTTCTTTTTTCATTCCTAGCCCCCAAAACTACCGAAGGAGACCACGATACATCTTGTTCAATCAAGGATGCAGATCAAAATTTGAATCAAGGAACTCATGCATCATCTATCCCAACATACACATTGGCACAACCACATGACCAAGAATTGAAACAACCCTGCCAACACCGATAGCCCAACTGGAAGGTGGATCCCCACCTTTAAGTCTTTTCTTCATGGCCAAACTTTCCCGATTGATAGGCTGACATTACATAACTCAACTCAAAAGCATCGAACCTACCCCAACGAAAGCAAGATTAACCTGACCATTTCCCTCCTGCACCTCCAAGTCCATCTCCGTAAACAAATCCATCACCTTCAAATCACAGTTGGATTCCTATACCACCTAGTTCTGAGCCTTCCTGCTCAAAGCATCAGCAACACCCTTATATTTCACTGGTGTATATACCATCTCAATGTCAAATGACAGGAGATACTCAACCCATATTCACTACTGAAGACTCAAATCCCGCTGTGGAAAGATATACTTTAATCTCTTATCATCACTATACACCATGATCTGTTCCCCCAACAAGTAGTGCCTCCATCACATTTAGGCATACACTACTACAGCCAACTAAAGTTAGTGAGTGGGATAATTCCCTTTCATGGGGTCTCAATTTCCTCAAACCATAAGCCACAACCAGATCATCTTGCATCAATACAGTCCCAAGCCCGATACTGGATGCTTCACAAAATAGAACCTACTCCTTACTTAGCATGGTTATGATCAAGATCAGTGTAGTCATCAATCACGTTTTCAACTCTTTAAAGGGATTTTAACCTGACACACACCACTCAAACCCGATTCCCTTCCTGATAAATCTCGACAGTGGTGCGGTCAAATGAGAAAAATCATGGATAAACCTTCGGTAATACTTGGCCAACCCAAAAAAATCCGATCATCTGAAACACTCTGGGGATGCTCCCAAGATATAAAAACCTACACTTTATCTAGATCCACTAAAACAACATCCTCAGTGATGATATGACCTAGAAAATTCACTTCATCAATCCAAAACTAACATTTTAATATATTGGCGTAAATCCAATGCTCTCTTAGTGTACACAGAACGATGTCAAGTTGTTGGCAAAGATCATCACGAGTTTTTCAGTACACCAAGATGATGTAAAAAAATAAACCACAAACAGATCTAGAAAAGGTTGAAATATTCAGTTCATCAAATAAATGAACACCACTAGTGTAATGGTCCACCAGAAAGGAATTAACACAAACTCAAACCACCCATACAGACTCCTAAAAGTTGTTAGCAGAACGTCCGAAGACCTCACCCTCAACTAGTGATAACCTGATCTCATATCAATCTTCGAAAATACCGATGCTCGCCTCAAATGATAAAACATGCTATCAATTCTATGAAGAGGGTACGAATTTCTCACTTTCATCTGGTTTAACATCTGATAATCATCACAAAACTCTAAAGACACATCAACATTCATTTCAAAAAGAACATGATATCCCCAAGGAGAAGTACTATGAACCTCTTAAGCTCTATCTCCTCAATCAAGACCATTAACTATTGGTGTTCTGGTGGTTCAATTAGGTATGGAAAAATAGAAACTTGCTCCGCCCTCTGTGGAAACTCAATCATGAAATCAACATCCCTCTTGGGTGGAACCCCTAATAAATACATAGGAAACAAATCATAAGACTAATCCTATACTGGATGTTAAATATACTATTCTCGTCTTTCATCATCTATCACATGGAAAGCTATATGATTCATGAGCCTACAGAACTACGGATGAAACAGCCCTGCATGACCTACTCGAACATCCCACTCTCCCCGATGGATATAAGTGTTTCCCTCAAGCGACCTGAACGATACCCTATGACGGTAACAGTCTATGTGTGCCTTATATATCACCAACCAGTCCATACCCAAGATCAGGTCAAATCCAAAAATATTGAAAATGGAAAAAGTCCCATATGAAATTATACCCACATACATCCATAGAACATCCCTTATACTTTCTAATAACATCATTTCGCACCCCAATGGTGTGCGAATCGGAAAAACCTCTCACACACTATCCACAAGAAAACCTAATGATTCATCAAACTCAGAGAAATAAAAGAGTGTGTGTCATTAGTTTCAAACAATGCACTAGAAAGCATAAAAGCTACAAGGATCATAAATTGAATAGTTTGTGTCTCCAGCGTCGCCATCACCAGGTGACGACTAACTGCATGAAGATTACACGTTACTCTACAATGTGCTCCAACATGTGTGCCCTACACTACATTTCCTAGAAGATGTGGGTGATCCAGCTACGGAGTTCCACATCCACCGCCTCTACTAGTACATTACATGGAGCTCCAACTGACTACCTAATATGGTGAAACTAATCTCTTCCCTCAACTTGGAATCTGTCTATCACCATCATTCATACTCTCCAAATGAGGGTTCCTGTAGAACCTTTTCATGTTTCCTAATCTTCAGCACGACTGACACACAACTGGGGGTCATGTAAACTGGCCAAGAATGTGCCTTGCCCTGACACACTAATAGTAGAACACCTGATCACCTCCGTGAGAGGGTAAACCTATATTCTGACCACCTTCCACACTCCATCCCAGCTGAAAACATCCAAAATGACACTTCTGCCCCTCGGAAGCCGCCCCACCTGTCTTCCCAGCTGGCTCGACAAGCCCACTACCTGAGGCTCCCTTTAGGTTCACTTCAGAGACCAACAGTTGATGCACTACCTCTATAAACCACTTCGGAGAGAAATATATTCCCTTGAGACTTAATCTAGTGTCTCAGACCATCCTGGAAACAACTTGTAACTACTTCTTCATTCCCCACCAATGCGGGAACAAAGTGACACAGGTCAGTAAAGCAGCTAGAATATTCAATCACCAACATTGATCCTTGAGTCAGGCTCATGAACTATGCAGCGTGCTCTTGCCACAAATTCATTAGAGAAAAATTCTCCAAGAACATTTCTCGGAAATCATTCCACAACATTCCCTCTTTCTGCCCATTCTAAGCCAGTATTTCCCACCTATTATTTTCATGGCCCCACAACATATAAGCTACCAAATTGACCCGCTTCACAAAAGGAGCCTCCAGATGATCATGTATCATATGCAAAGACTCTATCCAGAACTCTGATGCATTTGTCCAACCCTCTCCGGTAAATGTCAGAGGGTGCTGAAGCTAAAACTATTTGTTCATCTCAAACATAGTCAGTGAGACCCACCCTAGGTCCCAATCCATCATCTACAAAAAAACAATCGATGTTCTCTTGAAACCACTCTTCCCCAATTTCAAGGATCACTTCATTCTCTTGCTCCCCTACTGGAGGAGGGTTCACAACATCATCCTCTTGTTTCCCAACCGACATTCAACATTGTGGTAGCATTTCTCTCCATTTCAATACACATTGATTGGTACACATACCATAAACTTTCACAACTTAATAATAAGAAGTCTCTTCATGATCCACAACAACCCTTAACATTCCAAAAAACAACGCCACAACCATCCATACCACGGGCCATGGTTCACAAGGGTAAACAACCATAATCCACCACAAGGGTCACAAAACATTTTACAGACAACATTTTATTTTAGTACAAACCTTAAATTAATCATATTTTTTAATCATCACTTACCATTATTTTATCTTCAACATCATGCATTGTTTCATTTAGAGAATTTTCCATTTTCAATTATTAAGATTCAAGGTTCATACTGTCATTCAGGCCTCACACGCCAGACATGTGTGTTCTTACCATGATGCATGCCACCTATCTCTCTAGGTGCCTATAATTATGCATGAATGCACAACATTGTGACATGGAGTCCATGAGACAAAAATCATAAAACAATCACATAACACAACATGTGAATCACTCATTGGTGAAATATCATCAACTATAACATCACACAATCAAGAAATACAATTACCACCTTGGGAGACTTGAGGTTTTCCTCCTACATGGGTTAGCTAATCCCAAGCACGAGCTCATTACCAAGGCCCGAAACATCCTAACTCTCATCTATCATCCCAAATCACAATATTACAGAGAAGGAGAAGAAATAAATTCTCTGATACAACATTGAAACATCCCCAAATCAGGAGCCACTAAACTGCTTATCTGAGATGAGTTCTTACATGACCTTCAGCTTGACTTCCCTTACACCAAAGGTTTTCGACTAGCAGCGGGGGTTTGAATAGTCAATTGAAAAGACTATACCAACATTTTATAAGAATAATAAAAAATACAGGATAATAAAATAGTGGAATAATATTCAATGTTACAATAGCATGCATAAATAACCATTCCCAAATGGGTATAACCTTGTCCAATAGTAAATATGCCATGCAATGATACAAGTGAAAAAGTGAACAAATCTTGTAATGAATTCAATCTTATAAATACCCAAAATGTTCCTGAAACTAATTCTAGTTCATCTTCCACAGACACCTGTGCAAACCCAACTATCTAAAAAGATACCATTTCCTTGTCCTCACCTACATACATGAAGTCTTCTTGGGTACCCCCACTGCGGCCCAAGAAGGGTGTGAGTACAACTCATTAGGCCACCACAAACGATGTTTTCAAAATATTATATATAAGTAATTGTGCATGTAAATTGGAAATTAATAAAAAATGACAAGGAAATATTAAGTGATCATATCCAGTTTAGGTCAATTACCAACATTTATTACTATTTCCATTTCATACAATTTCATCGCATTTCCAATTACATTCCATTTTCAACACATTTATCATTTGTTCATCAACACAACAAGTTTCATGGGATTAAAGTACACAATCACAAACATGAGAAAAAACATAGATTTTTTCTATATCACTTAGACCAACATCCTCATGCTAACCATATCCTCGCCTCAAAGTAATAGTTTGTGTGGATGCAACCGATAGGGAAATAGATCTTCAGTCTTATCCCTACCCCATGCATTAGGGCTGGAGTTTAGAGCCTCAATCCAATAGTACCAGTAGGAATAGAACCTCAGTCAATACACCACACTACAATGCTATGTGAACTTTCTATACATATATGTATCAATTAAATGTTCACACTAAATCACAACCATTCCCAAGGAAAATGTAAACCATAACAATTAGATGAGAGTTAACACCATGCCTTAACCCATTAAAACATTTACCATAATTCACTTCATTTTTTCATTTATCCCAATTCCATTTTATTATTGTTATCTAAATAATCATTCTTTCGTTGTGCCTATCTCAATAGGCTTTATTCATTATGCCTAATTCTCTAGGATTCATTACAATTCTTAGAATTCATTCCATTATGGTCTTTAGACATTTTCACATATTAACCCAATATCCCTTAGGATATTATCAAGCCCAGGTGCACCACCTAGCTTCTAACCCAACCCTAATAGTCACATCCAAATGTTTATCAATGACTATACATAATTAAACAACAATATCACATGTTCTTCACAAATACATATGTCTGGGAGAGTCTTCCCACTACGTGGGTGGCCATAAGTTAGTGTCATTACCCTTGACTCATCCCAAGGGGATCATGGGGGTATCCATTTACCTTTTTAAAAACCATTTTACTTAAACATTCCAAGTTTGATCAGAACATACAAAGAGCTACCCATGAACAAAACCAAACATGCACAAATCCACAAATAAACAAGGGAATATAACTTTTAAACGAAATACCTTGATTCTATGGGTGAAAGAACTCTTAATCATGCCCTCATATCGCAATTCACCAAAATTTGAGGATTCAACTTAAAACTCACCCAAATGGTAGGGTTTTAGAGCATAAGAAAGAGAGGAGAATAAGATAAAAACCATAAACTCAAAAGGGAATCAAGGATCGAATTAGCCTTAGTCAGGGCTTCGATCCACATCCAACAAAACCAACAACAACTTATAATTGAGGGAGATTGATCTCTTGGATACCTTGGGAGGTTTGGTTCAATCCTAGGGTGTATAGTGGTGAAATGGGAGTAAATCTCAAGTTACAGTTAAAAATCCCAATGTGGAGAAATATTAATTTTGTAAATGTTTTCTGGGCCGCACTGTTTACTCCCATGGTTTTCCAAACCATGCGCAAACCATGCAGAATCCATTTTACCAAAATATACATCTTGCATTGTTTCTTGGGCTATCCACACTATTAGAAATAATTGAACAAAGACCATGCGACCAACCTAGAGAATCCACTTTTCTACACATTTCATGTCCCTCCACCTTGGAACACCCCTTATCATCCTCTAGGACTTGGGTAAGCACTTAATTAACCAGAATAAGTTATTAAAACCAAATCATAAACGAGAACACACCATTCCCAGATATGTGATCTTACAAATTCACTAAAAGAGGCTTTATCGTGGGAGGCTATGTCAAAAATCCAACCATGATACACTCCTCTTTCATGTAGATTAGGGAGTGAAGGCTTGGGTGTGAGGAAGATACATAAAGTATGAGATCTAAATTTAAGTAAGAGAGGTGAATGGAGTGAAAAAGGGTGTGATGAAGAGATGAATATAAATGGACATTTGAAAAGATGTCAAGGAGATGAAAATAAAATGGTATAGAAGCTTGGAATATGAAAGGGACCTATACACTCGTTGATTCATTTTCCAAGAGAATTTTCTATACATGACCAAAGTCATTATCCACCATAAATAGGATATCTACTAAATAACACCTTATAACTGGATCTAATAATAAAGGAGGATATAATTTTGGGAAAACAAGACTTCAAACCATTTTCATGAAATCCCACCCCTATATCTCAAACAATGGATGCACATAATGTACAAACTTCACTAGGAGTTGGTTTCCATCAAGAATGATGTAAAGAAGAATCCCAATATTGATGGGCTGGATAAAGAAATAGGTTTGGATTTTTTTCATAATGAGAGAGGTATTAAAAAGTAATTAAGAAGTAGAAGTATCAATGTATATTGAACTGAATAAAACAATCAGTGACATGGATCATTCAAGGGACTCACTTCAAAAATATATCAAACATTGCCTATAATAGAATTTCATTAATCCATCCTTTTATATATAATTAGAGAAATACTATATATTGTGGATGTTTATTTCCTTCAAGATGATGAGTAAAAATAGTTTCTCATAATTTTTTTAAATTCACAAGAATCGTTTTTTCATCAACTATCAATTCATGATATTTTATTAAAAATATAGAGAGTAGGATCATAATAATTAAATACATCGAATGATTTTATAGAGGTGTATGTGGTAAATCGAAACTTCTAAACACTTGATTTAACATTTTAAAATTTGACACATCAAGTTATCTTTTAAACATGTTACCCTAAACAAATTTATCAAATATTTTTAGGTCTTATATATACCATCAGTGTAATCTAAGACAAGTTCATGAGATAAGGGGCTGTAAAATTTTCTTTCCTCTAGAGCATGTATTGTAAAATTGATATTGAAAATATGAATATTTGAATCATTTACCACTTTAAAAAACTATTATTTGTCTATTCAGTTTACTTAAAGGTTAACTTATGCCCTCAATCAAATTTATGTTGGATGAATATGTGAATTGTTTAAGATCACTGTATGCTAAACTTAGTCTATTCAGTTGAGAGACTATAATGATTCAACATAATTAAAAACTATAAGGAAGGTTCTAGATGATAATTTCAATGATTAGTAGTACTCAAGTACCATAAATTTACCCTTTATTTCATTTTACATGTATAATATGAACAAATATATGGGATGAATATGATATTATTCTAACTTTTTTCCTAGTTTTATGGTCATTGGTAGCATATCCCGACTTTTTACAGGCTATAATTGTTATCCTTATAACATGTAACCATTTTTTATTTTATATATTTGTTTTCATCTAGTTCATGGATGAGGATAAGCTTAGTAGGAGGGAACTAGGATTAATCTCTATCTGTGATTTGTGGGTTTTCATCGTTATATTTTCTTACAATTTTTCTTTTTCACACAAAATAAATATTCCTATGATATAATAGGTACTTTTCTAGAGAACAATGACTTCAATTTTACCTAAAATACAATTCTTGGGCTTTTTTATCTTATGTGTATTGTGTAACATCCTTTTAAAATATTTTTATCTTGCATGTTGGACCAATTATGGATAATATTTAAGGCCAAATGTATTTTTCCAAAAAGGTGGTTTAATTTTAAGGGTATATAGGCTTTATCAAATAGTGTGTTGGTCTATATAATATAGGTAAGGAAAGCCCAACATTAATCGATATACTAGTCAAAGTATAGATTATATCATGAGTAGGTGAGTTTATTTTAATGTCACCGTGCTTGAAACAAAAAAATATGAAGTATTCTATTTGGTGATATGGTCAAGGTGGTAACAAAACATGAATTAATTAATGTCTCATATCGGTATAGAAAACCATAGGAAGTGGTGAATACTATTTTAGAACCCAGGTAATAGTCCAATAAATATATTATTTAAAGGCATATATATTTGATGAAAAATAGGGTTATGTACCTATCCGAAAATTTAGTATTAAACCAATATGAATGAGGTCTCAATCATAATGAAATAAAACATGGGTAAAATTTATTGAATATAGGTTAATGTCAAAAAGCATGAACTAATGATGAATGGTGTGATGTTGAAACCCAAATAGGTCTTTTGATCTTGGATATATCCAACACGTTAGAAAAAGGAATGATACCGATGTAAATAAAAACATGAGTTATTTGAATTGGAAGTTAATGGAGTGATGTAAATTTATAAAGGATGAGCTCTGATCAAAATATAAAAACTCTTTCCATGATGGTAGTGTTATAGATATATTCAGTTTGAAGAATTTATATTCAGATTGAAATCATTGATTTCATTGATAAGAAAAATATGTTTCATAGATATCATTACTAATTTGGGGTGTCATTTTTTGAATTAGATATAATCATTTATTATAACAAGTAAAGGTTTACAATAACATAAAAACTTAATGAATTAAGTTTATGATATAATAAATTTAAATGAAAATGTTTATTGAAACACCCCATTTAAAAAACTAACTAAGGTAGGGATATTGTTGAACATCGAAAGGTAATATAAGTACAGGGTTATCTATAGTTGGGTTTGAAATATATGGTTCTGACATCACTATATCATGGAATAATATAAATCAAGCCACACATAGTTATTGAAAAATATATAACATCCCACCATAGAGTCTAATATGGAGTGATCTAAAATTAATGTAAAATAAAATACTATAACAAATGGTTTTTTTAATTTTATGGGGTTTATATTGGGTCAAAGATATGCCATATAGAAACTACTATGTATCCTATAATAACTAGAATCATACCCTAAGTACTCATAAAATATATTCACTGAGAAAATATGAATCATGTTTAGGGAAAAAATATAATGACAACAACATAGTATTATTAATTGGAAGGTAAATACTAATGTGAATTATAGGTAACAGAATAATATTGATGTAATTCCTGGAAATTTGTTAAATTTATCCTAGTATAGGTTTATAAAGATGAAACTATATGATAATGAATCTTCGATTGATTTGAATCAAATTTAAGAAAAATATGTTTGTAACTCATATTTCTATAAGAATTATATAGGATATATGGATTGTTCCAAATAAATTAATGTTTACTATCATGTGATAAGGACTTGGATGGAATGGATATGAATGTCGTCTTGTGAGGACCTTTATGGAGAGGTATTTTCTTAGATCTAACACAAGAGATAAATGATATGTTCTCATCTTAGTTCCTAATCAATAGAGAAATACTAATATATACTAATGAAGTCTTTGAAATGTAAATAAAGATAGATTTCGAGTACGATGAAACTTTAAACAACGTATAAAATAATCTATCATGTTATTTCTATATATACTAAAATAAAAAGAATAAATACACAAGTTGTTAAGAGAAATGGCCTCAATGATGATCTGGTTCTTTCCCCAAGAAAATGATTATGGCATCATCCTAATGCATGGTCATTGAAAAATCTAAAATGAATGGGGATGATTAATTGTGATATAGTAGTTGATTGGAAATGGTGGGATATGTGATAAGACCTAGGTCAATATCTTCAGGCGTTAGTATGTATCATGGTATAACATAAATCAAGACAAAACCTACTTCAATGAATGGTATATAAATATCCCATCCAATAACAGGATTAGTAGATAAAAAATTGACATGAATTTGTAATATCAACTACTCAGATGATGGGTTAAAATGAGATATAAAGTAATTTTATGTTTTTATATAAGTTGAATGTCTGGTACGTCATGAAAATATTATAATAATACGAATCAAGTGACATATAGTTCTTGTAAGTGGTTATTTTATTCTGATGCATGTTAGAAACTTGAAGAAGCTTTATGGATTTATATAGGATAAGAATCATGGGATTCTATATGTAGTGTCCTAGTTCATGGATAATGCCAAAACACGACATTCATATGGAGACTATTCACTAATATTAATTTGGATGAATGTGATATTCATTGATAGTTATGAGATATGTAATCCAAATTTTAATAAGTATTCAATAAAAATATGAATCAAACCAGTCATAGTTCATCAATCCATGCATAATTATCAGTATTCTTATATGAATAGATCTAGCCCATGCATAAAATAAAATGACATCGAATGAATGAAATATCTTGATATAGAGGGAATAGTGAAACCTTATTTGAATTATTAAAGTTCTCAACATGAGGGATGGGTTAAAAATTGGATGATATATTTGGTCCAAAGACAGTCAGTTCGAACATCTCTATGTATCCTATAATACCTAGAATCAATCCATATATAGTTCTAAATGATTATGTATCTATTAATGTTAAACTTATGTATATGTGAAAATAAAATTATTATGTCATAATGTAGAGATATTGAATAATACCAAGCGTGAGATGATTAACCCACAAATTACAAAAACTTACATACATTTTTGTTGTATGTATGAGAATTTGATCATATTAAATATAGAACTCTATGTTTATTAAAGGTCATACAAGATAGAAAACACACCATGAAATCAGGGTCACAAGTTATGGAAACTCTATCCAAAGTGACTATTTCTAGAGGATAATATGAACATAAGGATTCAGATTTTCCGAGAGGAATGTATTCACTCAAGAAATACAGTCTTCTATGAATAGTGTCTCAAATCTGTGAATTTAAGATACTAAGAGGAGTATCTCGACTCCTATAATTTTATTCTTCATGTATATTTCATTTCATGATATGAAGGGTACTAGAATATTAGATATATATTTCTTTTAAAATTTTAAGTATGTATGAATGGTTATCATTGATGAAATTTTGTGAAAGTACAAATGAAGGACATGTCCTACCTCATTATATATTCCATATAGAAAAAAACCTCCATGGAATGATAATGTCAATTACCATGATCTATATATCACTATATATTTTTTCTTTCATATATTTGATGAGATCCATTAGGTGGGGGAGTGGGAGTAAATTATACACAAAACATCACCCATATGCATCTACACCAATATCACTATAAAAGACTCATCATAGTAATCTTCCATGATCCCCTCCATGAGATCCCTAATGATCATGTTTTCACTAATATAGTGCATCATTCATTTATCACAATGGGAACCAATAGTTTTTATCTTAGATGGTAACTTCACATCATTGTGTCTAGGGTTTAATAAGGAGTGATAATTAGAATCAAAATCTTACCAGGATCCACTCATGAAAAAATGATCATGGTTCCCAAGGTTATTACTTATAACAACTAAAATCATCTCCTCAGTGATATGAATAAATATATATATATGGTAGCATAAATAAGCTTCCTCCCCCAACATGATAATTTCTTAACTAATACTTCTATAACTGATCTCTTTGGAATTTATCAACAATGATATTCCTCTCTAGGACCTCCAAGTATATGGGAAATCTGAGAGAAATAACTTTTTATGTGATGTTCATTTGATGTCAATTATGGCTTGAGCTATTCGTATATAATTATATATATATTGTACATAAATAATATAAAAAAATAATATTAAATAACCCATAATCATTCTATTTTATTGTATTTTATTATTATATACATATATTATGACAGGTATATATATAATTTTACAATATATTAAAACCGTCATTAGACATCTATTATAAATTGATTGTATTAAAAGGAACATATTTTCATTTATTCGGAAACACATAATAGTACATGGGATGGTAAAAGTCCCACTGATCGGATAATCCTTTGAAAACATATATATACGGGTGAAAATAAGAAATCATATTAATATTTCATAAAAATTAGTTATAGTACACTACCACAAATTCATAGAACAATTGAACTTAACTCACTACCAATTCACTTAAAGAAAATTCTCATGAGATACAAACATTACCCAATCGATTAAGAGATATATAATTATGAAGATATGCATCCCAATATAACATTTATAAGTTCACTTTCCACATAGAAATGATAGGACGTAATGAGTCATATATAAAATTATAAATCATAATATGGATTACTCTTATAGACAAGGAAGTAATTTCCATATAAATATAATAAAATAACTCAAAATATTATTCTTGGAGGATGTGATAGATATAGTGTTATATACAACTAAAAATAAAGAGTATAGGAATAATATTCATTCACTTATATAATATATAATATTTAATTATTAATCAGGTAGACCATATATAACAGAGAGTTTCCAAAAATAAAATTAGTTGAATTAGAAAAAATACTTGGGCATAGAACATATAAAAAACATTATAGTTTATAGGGTAAGAATAAATTAAGGTAAGAATAAGAAAATGAAATATAATTCAATATAAAAATAAGATGTTTTATATGATAAATGTAACATAAAATAAATACAAATTTTATAAAATATAAAACACAAAGAATAAGTAAAAAGTGATATGGCCTTACAATATTGTAGAAAAAGTTATCGAAATGGTGAATAATAATAAGAATAAAAATAAAATAAGAATACATTAGGTTAGAAAATATCAAAATAAAAAATTATAAAGGACAGAAATATATATATATATATATATATATATATTTTTGAAGACAAGAAAATTGATTTTAGAAAAGAGACTATGAAGGATGAATCCACTTACATCTACTCTGAGTAGCTTGAATATAAATTAAATTCATATATAGGAAAATTTTAATTAAAAAATAATTGATTATATTTTTTCGATTAGTTTTACTAATTTTTATCATTTAGTTTTACTATTAACTAGTCATCAATAATTTATTATATTTATGATGTATTGAGAGTTGTACCATTTTTAAGTTTCATGATCTTTTAGGCAATATTTTTTGGAGCATAATTATTTTACAATAAATTCTTCAAATCCAAAAATTTTAACATGATATTTACATTACTGTTCCATGGTTATTATATTACAAAAAAAAATCCATTTTTAATATAGGATCATGTTTATTAAATTGGTATTTTTTTACTTAATGGGTCACTAATGTTTGATTAATCCAAGAAAAATCCATAAAACAATTATATAAATCTAAAATATATAATTTTGGATTATTAAACCGAAATTAAAATCAAAATTTATACATTATATATATATTACTAATCATTCATAAAGCTGGTAAAAGTTATTGTAATACATAGTCTTTGTTGATGGTTAAAAAATATAAATTATAAAAATGTGTCATAAGATAAAAAACATTAAAATGGTTTAAATTTAAATGTTTAAAATAATAAAATAAATTTATTTGTGGTTTATATCATTGATGATTATTTTTAAAAGAAAAAAGAGAAGATATAAAAAGAAAATAGCACACATAAAAGTCATTTTCTTGTGACTATGGTATTTACCACCATGTGAACATGATTAAGAGGATGTTTTTTCTAATATAATTTTTATAATACGTTGTTAAAGTGATTTTAATGTGGGGGTGAAAGAGGGTATTGATACGTAAAAAAGGGTGGGTTTTATTTGGGAATAAAATGTTGAAAAAATTTATGTTATTAACAAAACATTCCAAATATGGTCAGGATTACATATGATATTATGTTTTTATATGGTGATGTCATCACCACACAATTATTGATTTGTATTTGGCCTATTTATTTATTAATTTATATGAAATTTACTCAAAATTCAAACTCACCTAATTTTCATTTCAGGATTTAAAATACAAAGACCATATTACAAAAAAAAATTCAAATAAATGAAATATTTACATGAAAATTAATATTTTATTTATCATTTCATAAAATTTTATTATTTTTTATACAATAATTATAATTTAATTAGAAACATATTTTTCTTTATAATGGTCTATATTTAATTATATTATATAAGTAATTTTTACTATTATATATTATACAAAACCCATATAATTTTCTATAATCTTAATGATCATTATTTCTAATGGTCATATGACCAAACATCACCTAACCAATGATTATATTTATTATGGACATATTCCCTCTTACATATAAATTTAAATTCTTATCCCAAATCGCAATTCACATTCATGAAGTCCTCTATCAATTTCTTAATACTTCTATAATATGTATTTCACGACTTAATATTTTCTTTCATATTTTATTGATATTTCCAAAAACTATATTTATAAGAGACCATAATAAATTGGATTTTCAATTTCAATACTGGATGTTTAATTTTTTTATTATAAATTTTTTTTCATCAATCATGTAATTTTTTTAATTTATCATTATTAATTAACAAAGAAATTTTTTTAATATGGTACATATGATATATTTATAGAAACATTTATACTCATTTTCATTTTATTAAAAACAAATAAAACCTATTTAATTATAAAATGTTGATTAATTTAGTAGATAAATTCATATAAAAAAATATAGTTCGTTATAAATCCCTTACTCAAAGTATCGATCCATGTGATATAGATCATAAAAAAATCCCAATAGAATTTATACAAGACCATAAAACTATAATATTACTTTATGACCATTTTAAAGCCTCAATTATTGTTGAAGGATTCATAAACTTGAGCTATTCATAAGGACATTATGTTTATCTCCTTCTTGATGAGTATATCAAACTTTTACTAGGTAAGGAAAACCCAAACCTATTCATATAATTTTATGGTTCAGTTGAATCTTATAGAACTTATGAAAAGGCTTCCTAAAAAACAATCTTAATCTTTTTTTGTAACATCCCCAGTTGTGGTACAAAAATTGCACATCAAACAAATCATCAAAAAACCCAAAATAATTCCCTAATCCCAAGGTGTTGGAGACTAGTAGGGTGAGTGTAGGGTAAAAAACATGGGATTATTGATTCTTTTGTAGAAGTAATAATTTAGTAATTAGGTCATTGGAATTATAAAGTGGTATTAATACAGTGTTATGTGTTTCTGGGTTTTTTATAGTGAAAATATAAGACTATTTGGACATGGGATGAAACCTATAAAAATAATTCGTCAACCAATTTTTTATGCAAGAGAATGTTTTTGGTGATGCCTTAGACATGTTCCATTGGTTTGAGTGATTCATTTTTTTTAATTTTCATTAATATGACCTTAAAAGAATGAATTGATATTATAAGACTTACTGTGGAACCAATTTTTTTCCAACATTATTTATCTAGTGTATGGTATTAATATTTTAATTATATATATATTATGATATTATATCTGATTGAATTTAGAAAATTATAATAAACTAATAAGGTATTCAATGTCTTATTGAATATTTTATTAGGGGTTATGTAATTAATTTGATCCACTCACATGTTTGTTTAGAATTCTATTTATGCTTTAAAAATAATTCACATGATTTTGTACTATTGTGGATTCATTCCATTAATATTAATACGTGATTATTTAAAATTCAACTCTTGATTATTTATTTACTTCTACATTTAATTAATTTATTCTTAGTATCACTCTATTAGTTTTGGTGTATCTTTTACTCCCACAAAAATAGTGTAATGATTTATGGTTATGAAGAAATTAATGAAATATATTTTCTGGAAGAATGTTTTTATACATTGAATGAAAATAAAAATAATTTTACCTCTTTTTTATTTAAAATAAACCATGATTTAATCATAAATATTGGATATATGTTTATAGATTTATGACCATATATTAAAATAAATATATATTTTTCATTGGATATGTCATAGTAATTTTGTTTATAAGGTTATATTGATATTCCTATTTTTTGTCATGGATGATATGTGTTAAAAACAATTATGTTCTTGGTATGTTATCTCAATATATTGAGTTAAATTTAGTGATTATAGGTCAAAAGGATAAATGTTTCCTAAGAGGTTTGGTTTGTTTGACAAAGATAAATATATATGATTTTTGGCCTAATGGTTATGAAAATAAATTAATGAATGTCACAATCAGATACATTCGTATATATGTTAATGTAACGATTAGTGGAAATAACATTTTAAACTAATCATAATAGTTTTTTATTATGCTCCTCATGGATTAGTATTTTTCTCATGAGGTTAAATGGGAACCATAAGTAATTTTGGTAATTATCCTTTAATATTAAATTATTACTAGGTGGTTTCATAGTGTTAATCCAATGGATGTTACATGGTCTTGATAGGTCATCTTTGATTCCAAGAACTATTATGTAGGGATTTTGGAAATGGTATTAAGAACATGGAGTAATAAAAAAATGGATTCCTGATAATAATCTACAATAAATTGGCTTTTCTATATATTCTATAAATATTGTTTGTAATTAAATTTAGAATAGTTATATGTTAGTAACTTATGGCATAGGGTTATAGAAATATAATGGAATTTCATTATGGCTAAAATCCTACTCTCCTTTTTCTTGGAGATATAATATTTGGTAATAGTGAATATAGTGTGGTGTTGTATGTCCCTTGAACTTTTGAAACATGATCAATCAATAATTCTATATATTAATTGTCATGATGGTTTACATTATTAATAGACTTAAAATGAAACAATTTCAAGTTACATATTATTTTAGAAGTTCATTTATGGGTTTTTGTAATTGTATAATGTTATACATTACATTAATATCTAATTTAAAGAGACCATGATGAATTTTTTAAGAAATGATTTCTTCCTCTTCAAGTGATACAAGTATCAAGGAAAAAGGTTGTGTGGAAGTAAAGGAACATATAATACCATTAACCTTGGGTAAGTTTCCTCTTGAATAATTTTAGTGTATATACAAAAATCATCAATAAACCTTTGGATGTCATGTTTTCTCTATCTCTAGTTTATGTTCATGTAAAACACCAGAAAACCCTTTGAACTAATGGTATGATAATCAAAAAGGAAAATGAATTTTTCATGAACATGAATTGTGATAATTATTTCTTATAAAATGAGTTAAATTATGTTTATAAATTTCAAAGAAGTGGTGATAGAGACAATCGTATATGGCATAGATCACATCAATGATTGTTTCAAGTAAACTTGTGTCTTCACTAGTTTTTGTTTTTCTTCAATATCTGGATGAAATTAATTCACATAATTCTCACCAGTGTATAATTGAATTAATGGATAGTTGTGTTTCTAATAGACTAGATAGATAATTTTTTCATTTCTATAATTCTCCTATGAATTTATTGCATTATGTTTCAAAATAATATAATATTTGGGAATTATCATTGTGGAGAGTTCAGGATTGGGAAGTTCAATGATCACAACTATTTCATAATGGTGGTATCAATTAAAATATGGACCATATAGTTACAAAATATCAATATTAAATTTGTAACCAAATGTTGATGATAACAATATGTTTTGTTAATGATCTAATGATAAATGATTGGGTCATACCAAAGATATCACTCTAGATTTTTTTAAATAGGCGATCATGAGTTTTTGAGATCCATAAACATCAAGATTTAACTTTCAATGTAATTATTTATTAGAAATTTTGTGTTTATATATTTGGTAAATTAAATAGGAATCTATTTTTTGTAGTTTTGGTTAACTGTGTTTCTTTTTTTTTCATGATAGAGCGAGTTTGATATCAAGAATTAAATTTGATAAAATTTCGTGGAATTGAGTGTTAAATATACTATCTTAAATGAGTAATTAGGAATTATAAACTAGGTGTGTTTTATATATTTATTGTTTTGAGATTGAGTGAATTATTAAAAAGAAATTAGAATATAAATTGAATCCACACAATAATCAACGATAGTTCTCAGTGTCAATAAGTAGTATGTTGGGGACTTTGTAATGACCCATGTCAGTAAATGTCAATTGTAATGCCTTTTGGGTTAGAATATAGTTGTATAATTTCTATATATATTTTTATTTTGAAATATGGACATAAATATTGGTTTTTTAGACATTTATTTAATGTAAATATGATATTTAGGTTGTAAAAGTGGTAAAAAATAACTCATATTGTTGTGTTTGGTTTTGGTAATTTAAAATACATAGAATTTATATGTTCCCATTATGTGGTTGGAGGATTCCAAGATTAATATATTTGAGATTTATGCATTAACATTTAAAATTCAATCATAAGTCCTATAAAAGGTCACCATTACTTTTGTGAACTCACTAGACATTCAAAGAGTACAAAAATAAGTATGATCGGAAAAAAATTATATTTTGAAAAATTTAACTAAATTTTTTAACTGATTAGATTAAAACCAAATATTACTTCCTACTATTTTATATGTAAATACAATACTAATGAAAATTACTCATTTCTCTATCCACTTCTCATGATTATAATTTCTCATATTCTTTCTTAATCATTAATCCATCTTAATATATTATATAATTGTTGTAATTCAAATCCTATGCACTAATTTATCCTCTATATCACGATGTTTTCATAATGACCTCATATAAATACCCAATATTTTTAAAGGGGTGTGGTTGTTATCAACTTCATCAATTTTATTCTTTTGAAGATTAATAAACCAGCGAGTGTCAAGGAGTTCACTCATTCAACCATATTTTTGTTAGAACCATTCATTTCCCTTAGTTTATAAGAATTTCCTTGCATGTAATAATGGAGAACTAGGGAATGATAATGTGTCTGGGTTGTACAATGACTGATAGGGCTTTCCCTACTTTATTAATAATGGATTGGGTCCTTTAGAACCTATTGTTGTGTTACTCTCTAATAAAATATTGAATTCAGATACTTTATATACAAAATTATATGTTGAAAAGCCTATAAAAACTTATAATTAAGATATTTAATGGGATTTCAAAAAAACAGGCCTTTCATAGTCATTGGTGGTCCAATGAATTAATATTTGACATTCAATGTAGTGATCTGATAGATTTCATGTATGAAGTATGGTTTATAGGATAATCTTGATTAAATTATATCTCATAGTGAGTTTGATAATGAGAGGATAAATTTGGGATATACATAACACTAAGAGGGGGTGAGTCAATATTGGGTACTTTTTAAACTAATTCCAACTTCTTATCCATGTACCTCTTGACCTATTTGGATCTCGATTCTCTTATTCTCTTTTCCCTATCTCATGCAATAATATTAAAGAAGTAATAATATTCACATGATATTTTTACAAGGTTCACAACTCACTAATAGTAGTTACATCCTTTCCATGAAAGGGAATGACCCGTGCATGGATTCTTCACTATAATATAATATGTTGTTATTGTGTGTTGAATAAGAAAATAATCCACTAATCAGTTTGGATTCTTACACTTGGAGGAGGAAAGGAGATAATAACTTCCCATTATGAGTCACTACACTCAGTGGGGGAAGGGAGATAATTCTATTCCAACTTGTAACATGTATGATATTCCCTTACACTTGTTGGTTCTTTATACTACTATATAAGAAAGTCTTCATCCTTCTAAAAAAGGTCGGTTCTCCTCTTGATTTACATCAGTTCACTTCACTTGATTACATGCAATGTAGTATGAAAGTAATACTTTTCTTCTCCTCTCTCTTCATCTCAACTGAAAACGCCGACTACACAACCTCTTCTTTAGTGAAATAAAAAATACCATGACATTTTTCTTTCTTTTTCTAGAATCTCATATACCAATGTGATTTTTTATACCCTGATAATTGGTACACTTGGAATCATCAAAATCAATTATATTTCTCCTTTGATTGTAAATGAATGGGATCATGCATATGGCCTGTAGGTTGAACCTTATCGTCCATTTAATTCTTCTTGTTATTAACACAGGTGAACACACTTGTTTTGGTTATTTATTTTAATGACTTCATGTGTGCATGTGCATACATGCAATAATGCACTCTCAACTTCTTCTTCTCCTTTATTATTTGAAAAATATTAATAGGTATAGTTCCTTGAATACATGCTCACATGACCTCCTCTTCTCTTTGTCTTATATGATTATTTAATCCCAAATGGAGGAAGATTGAATAAGGACAAAAATATTCCGACTCTTCTCCTCTTCCTCTTAATTGTATTCCTTATTCAACTTGAACATTGTTTTGGTATTTTTTTATGTTTATAAATATATTTTTCTTCAAATATGAATATGTGCAACTTCTTATCTTGTGTGAACATAAAACTGAGGATGTTTCTTATGCTCTTTATGAGACAAGGATATCTACATGTATCTTTCTTCATGCAAGGTTGCATGGATCTATTGTTTTCATGAGGTGCATAGATTTTTCTCTTCTCAAATATCATTGAGAGATAGAGGATCAATCATTGGCTCATGATGGAATAACCTTCACAGAGCACAATTACCATTTTGGAAAACCTATCATTTGTTCCTATTTACCGGTTCTTCACGAAGTGGATTGAATTTTCAAAGCACTTCTCAACGACTCATGGGAACTCTTATTCCTAGAGTATAATTTTCAGGGGAATCCAAGATTATCTTCACAAAAAGTGAATATAGAGATGCACTATTTTTTAAAAATAGAATATCTCAGGTATGTGGGAGAAGAAGCACTTCTCATCTCAGAATCCTTCTTTTATAGGCGAGGGGAGATCCTATTCCTCATTTGAAATCCATGTGAAATTCCATCGATATCGTGAATTTGAATACATGGGATATCCAGTGTTTTGATGTCTTTAAACCTATGGGGGAAAATCTACATATATATTTATTGTGTTTCCTTTTCTAATGTGGGATTCTCCCTAATCACATGAATGCTTTTGAGATTTTCATATATCTCATTTTTAAATTAGGCACGAATCCACATGGCCTTAGAAACACCATTTTCCTCTATTGTACCTTCTGCATTGAGATGTCTCATGAAAAAAATTGTAATATTTAGTTCATGGTATTGGTATGATCTACTATCCTTTACTATTCCTAAATTATTAGACACGGTTGTTAAGGGTGTTGTACTTCATTAAATCTGGTGGATATAGTAGTAGTGTTGGGCATTAAAGGTTGAATACGATGCAGCTACGGGAGCCTCAAACGACTTGAGTTCAAATGCATGCATCATTGGATGATGGATATCCACGATTAGATCCATTTTTCGAAGATTGATCAAATTGTCGACAAAGACACGAGATGAGATGAACAGATGAGATTACATCCAGGTTTTTAAAATGTTGTCCCGCATCGAAATGATAATGCGGGTTGAGTGTGGTTTAACTATCAGGCCTCTCCACTCCATCTCTAGATTACACCCTCTCCATCCATGGTACCACTATGTACCATGTTCTGCAGGCATGCTTTTCACCAACACTCTTCTCCATACGGGTGTGCTCTAAAGTCATGTTATTCCCTCATGTGTCAGTTTCACCCTGAATGGTGTCACGCACTTTATGTCAACTGTTCCACCATTGAGATGGATTTTCCTAGCTTTCCCATGGGAATAGTCAACCCCTATGGCCCCGTATGTGCATTGGGTTGTGGGTAGGTAGCTAGCTCATGAGTTGGCCCCATTGTTTAATGTAATCCACAATGATGTTTTAACAAAAATTTCATCATAAAATAGGATACATGGCCATATTTAAACACAAACCAGCCCATGCACGACCACCTTCCTTTTCCACTTCTCATCTTCTTCAAACACCATCCTTATACTTTTTTTTGGATTATCAATTCCAAATAACATGATGAATCGTTTAAAATTATGATACTTTAATGTTTTAAACCATTTATCACACATTGAAACAAGTTATTTTAACTTCTTGATCAGTACAACAATCGTCTGATTTGATCAAAATGGAGAATTTCCCAAGTGTGTAATCCAATGCTATAAATCCAAAACAATTATCATGGAATATTCACTTCAATGAATCCCTATTCACTTTGGAGTTCCTTATTCATTTTGACCATTATTGAGACCAGTTGACAAAAATACAACTGATACACAAAGTGGTACCAACAATATCCCTATTTTTATTTAGTTGTCAATACCTTAACAATTATCCTGAAATTAATGTTTCATTTTCAAAATGAGAATTTTATCTCTCCCATTACTAATTTCTCTCCCATATTCTTTCATTTCACTTCTCTCCGCCTTATTAACAAGAAGTACAATGTCTATAGTTGATAGGTTATCAGTCCATACTTATGCAATATGCCATCATCCACTTCACTATAATTCTACTTGATCCATGATCAGAGTATAAAACAAGAGGATTTAATCTAGATAACAATGTTGCCTATAATTCACTGATGATGACAACTCACGTGATGAGGATGCATCCATTCTTTTTATGTCATTATGTAATATAGTTACCCCTAGTTTGTAGAAAGATCATTATTTTTACCTACCAAGGATGATGGATTCAGAAATAACATACCATTTCTAATTACATGATCTAAAAATAATGTTCAAAGTAAATTGAATTTCAAAATAACTAAAGATGATACTCATTAGGATAATGACTTTGAATGCTTCTTCACGTGTCTCCCCCTCAGGGGAACTCTCTTCATCTCTAAATCTCAGGTTCTCCTTTTGACATCATACCTCACCTTCAATTCCTTGTATAATAAGAATATATGTAACACACAATGATATATGAAAATACAGTGGAACCTATTTTCTTCATCAATGTAAATAATAAGGTTGATATTATTTTCTCAGCCTAGATGTTTCATTATATACACTTTCACAAATATTATTCAATGCTGACTATGATTGTGTGGACCTCGGTATGTCTTCCATTTCTTTCTGTGTGAGTCTTAACTATTTTAGAGCTTTCAAAGCACTAGAGTCTCCTACTCCAACTTTTATCTTCTGTAGAAATTCAGTTTGGACTGGAATGAATTTCATGCAACTTCTAACAGTGTGACCATCCTTGTTTCACAACAGACAATGAACTTCTCTGTCTTTATATGGAATGTTCACTTTGATTATTTTCACAAAACATAGCCTGTGGATCTCCAATAATTATCATTATTTACAAATAATTTTTCCAAACCACCAATAAGTCATTAGGAACACTAGAATCATGTTTGGGCCTTCCACATTTCTTCTTTTGTGTGAAATATTTCTTTTGAGTACTTTTTGATTCCCCATACTTCTTACCCAGCTTCTGTGATATTTTTTTCCTATCATTTTTCGGTACCTTGTGAGATGAACATCTACCAACCGTGTGACCACACCGATTTTATACATCACATATTTTTTCTAGTAATACAAATTTGTTTTCAATATACAGATGCCTTTGGTTCTATTTATCTTGACACTTCTTCTCTTTCATTATCCCCCTTTATATTGGCTTTCTCTATGATTTTTAATTTAAGGTATTGTATTAATAATCCAGTGCACACTGCCCAAATCTTTTGCAACACCTCCATTAATAAAAAAACAATGTCTTCTTGATATTTTATGTATAAGGTTTCTGATCCTTATTCCTGATTTGTTTTGATTTTTTGGGGGGAGTTATCTCCCACACTCTTTGACTTATACTACCTATCCATGGTTTTAGGTTTCTTCTCATTCTTCTTCATCCAGACTTGTTTATAATTTTTCATCCAACCTGCACATTTTTTTAGAATAAATTTTAGAAACATTAGTACAAGTTGTTATGGATTGCAGCTTTACATTCTCTATTTTTTTATAGATCAATGACTGATTCAAGGATCTTCTTTTCACATGTTGGAGGTTTTTTGATAGTAGAATCCTCGAGTAAGAATTAAGTACTAGAAGAAAATGTATTTTTATTTTGTGGAGTCTAGATATGTTTCTTCTCAAATTTGGTCAACTTAGCTTCCAATTATTGACATCTTATATGGAGGATGACTTCATGGTCTTCAATCATAAACATGTTGTCTTCACAAGTCTTTTTTATTCATTTAACTTCATATTCAAAAAGCTTCACTTTGTTTTGTAAAAAAGTATCAAGTCATTGTATCTTCTTGTAGTTTATCAAGATATAAACCCTTGACTTCAATGCTCTTCCTTATATCATCTTCAAGTGAATATATCTTATCATCCAGAGTCTTGTTGACTCCTTTGTTTTATTCAATTTTATTAATCCTTTTTTAGGAAATATTTTCAAATTCTCTCTTCGTTGATTAAATGGATCCAAATTGTCTGGGGGGGATTAAACATTCAATTTTTTTTCATGTAATCCCTTTTTCATAACATCATTTTGTTCATCCATTCGGGTGATATTTTCTTGCATGCATTGTAATACTCCACAAATAAGTGGGACACTTTATTTTGGGATGGTTTGTAGAATCATTCTTAATCTATCAAATGATAACTCTTTATAGTTTATAGATGGATCGTCACCACTTGTTCTATAATTTTAATCATGATAATTATTTTCAAATTTATTAACACATACCTCTTGACCTTTTGAGGTAGGAAGGTTATCCATTCTCTTAGTGGAAAATTGAGCGACCTTCCTATTACTTTACATGTCTGATATATATTCTTTATCATGGTAGAGAGATCAATATTATTCATCTTATTTAGATAAGAGAGACTTATTCTTCAAAATTATCTTCTCCTTAATTTTATTGTTCATCACTATCATGGAAGATATAATCCTCATCTCAGAGACAAATGAATCTTCACTGCAACTACTCTTCGTTGATAACTCTGGAATTAAATTCAGGACTTCAAAAAGAGAATAACATCACTGTAGAGAATCTAATAGAGGTGAAACTTCCTTTGATACTAATTGAGATGAATAGTTTGGGATATACCTAACCCTGAGAGGGGGGTTGAATCAGTTTTGATCACTTTTTAAACCAATTCCAACTTCTTATATCTATTTTTCTTGACCTTTTTGGATCTTGATTCTCTTATTATATTTTCCCTATCGAATGAAATAATATGAAAGTTGTAATAATATGACCATGATATTTTTACAAGTTTCACTACTCAATAAAATCATCTACACCCTTTACATGCATGAGAATGACCAGTTCATGTATTCTCCATTATAATGTAATATGCTGAAACAGTAGTTTGACTAGGAAGCAAATCTTCTAGTGATTGTGGCTTTCTACTCTTGGTAGAAGAAAAGAGATAATTACATCCTACTATAAGTACTTACACTCAAAGGGGGGTGATATATAATCCTATTCTAACCGTCAATAAGTTGGATATTCCCTTACACTTGAAATTTCTTTATTCTTATGTATACTATAGTCTTATTCTTTCTTCATATGGTAGGTTATTCTCTTTATTTAATTCTGTGCTCTTCACTTGATAACATGCCAAGATGTAGGATAAAAATTATTCTTTTTTTCACTCTACTATTCTCTAGTGCAAAACTAACTGCATTACCTCTTATTCAGTTCCATAACCAAATAAACTAACCTTCTTCTTTCTTTTGATAGATTCACATAAACCAATGTGATTAGTTTAACACTGAGGATATGTTCACTTGGCATTATCAAAATCAATTATTTTTCTCCTTTGTTATTAAATTCATGTGATCATGCATATAGCATATAAGTTGAACATTGTATTCCATATCTTTCTCCTTCTTCTTTACCCACATGCTCACACTAGTTTTGGTTATTTATTTAACTGACTTCAAGTGTGCATGTGAATGCAATCATTCATATAGCCTCCTCTTATTCATATTATTTCTTGTGTAACAACCCTAATGGGAATCATTTATTGAACACACACACACACGATCTCATCCTCTCTATATCTTGTGTGATTCTTTAAACCTGAATGCTTGAGGTTGAAGTTTCTTTAAGAACATACACACTCGGCCTCTTCTCCTCTTTCTCTTCTTTTTTTCCCACTTCATCTTTCACTTAGTTAGGATGTTTGTTTGTGCTTATATGTATATGTTTCTTCCAACCCGAATGGGTGCAACTTCTTATCTTGTACAAACCTAATATATAGGAAGTTTCTTCTTCTCCCCATAAAACTCGGTTGGCGACATGTCACATTATTCATGAAAGGATGTGAGAATCTCCTTTGTGAATGAGGTGGACATATTCTCCTCTTCAAAAAAGTTAGTTAGAGACAGAGGCCCATTACGTTGATCATGATGGCATAACTTTTGAAAATCACTATGAGGGTATTGGAAAAATTATATTGTGTTCATAGGTATTAGTTCGTTCCACTATGGATTGAGAGTGAAAAGAACTTATCAACCACCCATGGGAAATTTTCTTCACCGAGTAGAAATCTCACAAGACTCTTATTTTCTCTTCGGGAAAAGGTGCACAGGGAGATGATCTCGCTTTCTAAAATAGAAGAACTCAGGTATGTCAGAGCATCAACACTTCTTTTTATGGACGTATCCTTTTATATAAGATGATATATCCTATTCCACATTCAAAAAATGTGTGAAATTCCATTAAGATCATATCTTTTAGTTCTCAAGATATTCGGTGTTTTGTTGTCCTTAAACCCACATGTGAAGATTGGTCGATATCTTTGGTATGTTTCATTTTTAAAAGAATTATTCTCACTTATCAAGTGCATGAATTTTAGATTTTCATGTATTTTAATTTTATATTTGGCAAGAATCCACATGGACTCTCCAACTCCATTTTCCTTGGTCGTACCTTATTCATTGATATGTCACATGCATGAAAGACAAAGATTTCATGCATAGTCTCGGTATGATCTAGTAGCCTTCACAATTCCAAATTGAAATCACTTGGATGTTTGGGACATGGTTCTTCATCAACATTGATGGATACAATAGCGACATCGGGTGCTAGAGGTTGAAGAAAACATCACTATGAGAGTATCAGACAACTTGGGTTCTAACACGTGAAACACAGGATGATGGATGACCACAATTAGATCCATCTTCTACAGATTGATCAAATGATCGAGCGAGATTCCGGAAGAGATGAGCTACAATGATTTGATATGAATTTTTAAAATGTTGTCCCACATCGATACAGAAATTCAGGTTGAGTGTGGTTTAGATATCAATCATCTCTACTCCATCTCCAGATTACTCACTCTCCCTCCATGGTACCACCCCATACCATGTTCTATTTTATTACGTTTTTTCCACCCTCTTCTCCTAGAAGGTGTGTTATACAACCCTGCAATTTCTTCATGTTTATGTGCTGCCATGCATGGTGGTGTGTGCTCTGTCTCTACTATGCCACCCTTTGGCTGGCTATGCCTGGCTTCACCATGGGTGCAGTTGACCCCTAGGGTCCCGTATATTCCTTAGGTCGAGTCTAGGTAGCTAGTTCATGGGATTTCCCCATTTTTTAATGTAAGACACAATAAATAAGTAACATAAATGAAAACATAAAATAGGATGCATGACCATCTTTAAACCCAAACCAACCCATGCATGGAAAACTTCCTCTTCCTCTTTTCATCTTATTCAACCAAAATCCTTATAAATTTCTTTTTTGACTATCAATTCCAAATAACTTCAATGATCCTTAAAAAGGATACTACGTCAATGTTTTAAACCATGTATCACACTTTGATACATATTCATTGAACTTTAAGAAGAGAACAACAATCATCTGATTTCATGAACAAGGATAATTTCCCATGAATGGCATCCAATGCTTTGAATCCATAATAATTATCCAAGAATTGATAATTAAATAAATCTCTATTCACTTGGGTGTTAATTCTTCATTTTGACCATTATTGACACCAGTTGAAAACAAATACAACTTATACACAAAGTGTCCCCAATAGATAATTATGTTAATGGGATTTATAAACTAATAATTTCCTAAAACCTTAATTTCATGATAGAGAACCTTTTTGTTGATTTTTTGGATTCTCAAATAGCTAATGACTGGTAGTATGTTGAGGATTGGTATGTAAGTGTTGGTTAAAAATGAATTACTTTACTGGATGAAGGGATTTAAGAGATTATATCCATACCATACTTGGTTATGTATAACTAATGAGTGTAATTGAATAATGAAATATTGGAAGGACTATGTAGAGGGTGGGTAATGGATTAAATTAGGTAATTTGTAGGGTCTTGCCACTTTTATTAATATGACATGGTGTTTTTCTATTTAATATCTAACAACACATTTTTACCATAGGTTCGATACATATTGAGGAATGATGATCCCTTTTTTCTATCTTATTATAATTATTAATGAATGTTAAGTAATTTTTTATGATTAACTAATACATAGTGTAGAAATGGTATATTTTAAAAACTAAAGGTTGAAAAAAATGTCAGGGAAATGAATCAAACAGGAAGGTACATTGATTTGATTAGGATAATAAGATATTCAATATTTGAAAAAATTACATCTTATTTAATGTTCTATATAAAGTCATCTGGGTTTCATTACCATCTAAAATTGAAATATTTGTAATCCAGATCCAAATTTCACGTTCAAGAAATATATTGTAAAGAATATATTCATTAATATTTTAATATAATTCATTTTTTTCCATGAAATGTTTCACTCATTTTTATTCTAAGTTATTAATTATGAAAGACTAGAATTGCAGATATTTTTCATGACTATCCTTTTTATGCATATTAATGTTTTATTTAAATATATATATTTAGCGAGCAAGAATTAGAATGTTTATTATATGTGAGCTCATTATTATATATGCCTATATTTTAATTTATATCCATTACCATTGATGATCATATATATTATAAATACTATGAGCTCAATGATTATGTTATTATATTAAATGTTTTACTATTTTAGTTCAGTTCTGATATATTTTAAATTGGAAACAGGTACTAGAGGGTTTCCATAACAATTAAAGGGAAAATGGAAGGGTTCTAATTTGTAGTAAACATATGTTACCTGGTGTCATACCACCAGATACCCGATGCAGATCTAGGGGTATATGTTGTTTTTTAATGAACTACTAGGCTCCTGGTGGATTTTATTATGTATCTCGTAGGATTCAAGATAAGAATAATTTAATAAATGGTTTTTTATTTTTAATTATAAATGTTTTCAATAAAATTGATGGAGATCAGTTTTTTTCATTCATTTTAGTCATATTACAGTCCCCCTAAATATCAATCTCTCCCATAATTCTTTATATCAGGATTCCTATAAATCATTTTTTTTATAGATTTGATTAGTTGTGGGAGATTTTCTCATTAAGTTATGTCCTTATCTTCCTCTAATCATATTGAATCTTATAAAACGTGATAGTAGTGAATTTAAATCATTATCTTATTCATCTATGGTTTTTCTTACATTTTATATAGATTGGGTTACTTTTGGGATAGATGCTATAGAAAATTATATCTATTAATATAAGGGGAGGACATGGTTTTTCTTTTGGAGATCATTTTTCACTAGTATATTTGATTAAAAACTGGTCATAAATTTCATTTAGTTTGTTTATTATATTGTTGGTAATTATATATCCCCTTTCCATGACCTCAAGAATACTATACGATATTAAATATACAGTTTTAATTATTCATTTTCTCGTACACCTAGAGAGTTTACTCAATAATAATATGTGTCCAAGTGAACCTTACAAAAACTATATTCTTTAAACTAATAAATGTTTTAAAATGTTTTAATGTGAAAACTAATTTTCAAATTCTAAACAAGGTTATATTTGAAATATTTAACTTTCATTGAAAACAAAATTATATAAATTGAAATTGAATTAAATATTTTGGAAGGTAGAATGATTTTTTATATCATGAATATCATGATGAGTTAATATTCATTCTTTTTGTATTTATATACATGACAATCTGTGTCTCTTTCAAATTATAATTAATTTGTTTAATATATTTAATTATTTTTATCCAATCGACTAGTTTGGTTATATTTAGGGTATACTAAAACCTATATTCCATAGTATATGATCTTGAGTTGGTACCAACATATTGAAAAATAGGTAGGTGTCATAGGATGGGATAATTATAGCTTGATGTATTTATACCCATATCGTTATTCTCAAAGGGACGTTATGCATTGGTTCTCTAAATTGGTTTACCAAACTCCCCTTCCCCTAAATTGGTATGGTCTATTTGGCCCCCAAATATATTACACAGACCTTAGATCCTATTAATAGGCTTTGGGTGGGTATATTGGTTAGGACCCCCTCCTTAGGGTGTTACATTTCTAAATCCAAAAGTAGTCCTATTTTATTTTTATGCTTTTATTATTACTTAGTTGATATTTATCTATCATGGTATTGTTTTTGTTTCTAATATGGCTTATGATAGGTTTTTTAAGTGTGAGATAATGAATGCCTACTAATTTTTTAGAGGCACTCCTTAAATATGAAACACTCAAGAAATATTCAATCTCTTTATTATAGACCATGGAATGGGTAAAGCTCTCATATATGGGATATAGTTGTGTAAATTGATAATAGAGAATGAGTTATTTTTTTAAAATTTTTTATATAGAAAAGTTGAGAGAGTAATGTTTTTGAAATACATTTTTTGGATGAGGATGCACTCAAGGGATCGCCTTTTTGGGTCTCTAGGTCGCCTTTGGAAAGATAAACTATTTATATATTTTATTTAATTAGTATTAAATACAATGTGCATGGTGGGATGTTTTGGATATTAGGATACGGGTTTGATAATAAAACTTATGTTGTGTTATATTTTAATATATCTTATTCCAACCATTTCAATCATTTCATGTTATATAATTTGTTTTCCTCCCAAACACGGACAGTTCATCCCTTGGGACATGTATACCTTATTACATTATATATAGTATTTAATGGGAAGAAATAAATTCTAATAATTTATTACATGACCCCTAATAATTACACCATCCTCTAGTGATTGGGAGGGGTGCTTGAGGTCTTGTGGTGACATTATTTGTCTTCTGTTGGGGTATAAAGGTCATAAAAATAATATATATTCCATTTTTATATTAATCATATAGAAATTGGGTATGTTTCTACCCTAAATTTCATATTTAGGTATTTTAAACATTGATGGATTGGATAAACAATATGTTTTTATAGTGACATAACTTATTATACCCCTTTCCCTATTACCCAATGGGATGAGAAACTGTATTATCCTATTAATTCCTACACTATTAGCATTAATATAGGATGTATATTGTACCTTCAGAATATGTTTTGTCTGAATATGGGATGGGAGTAAGGTTTTCTCACACGAGTCATTTCATGGATTTCTAGGATTTTTCTTGACTCATGTATTACAATTTGAAATCATCTCTTGAATTAGGTGTAGTGGTTTACCCAATGATTTTATGAGAATGTTGGAAACTAGTAAATGGGTGTGTGTGTGTGTGTGGGAGGGGTATATGTTATCTATAATATAAGAATGATGGGTTATTTCTTAATGATGAGTTGAATTCTAGTTTATTTTATAACACATTTGAATATAATATCATGTCATGTATGGACATTCTTGAACAATGTATTTTTAAGGATATTATTGGTGTTATCCAACCGAGCTTTAGAGTCAGACCATAAACATGCATCCTAGGGGACATGAATCTTCTATTTTGATATTTCCGGTAGAGAAATGTATTTATATAGTTTTTTAGTTGAATATGATATAGTACATGATGTTTTTTATGTGTGGGATCATTCTCTATGAGGGATTCAAGCATGAGAGGCCATGTTTTGTATGAGGATGTCTTTAGTATGTTTTATTGTATTTTTTGTTTTTATTTGAGACAATAATTTGGGTTTCTATTTATGGTTTTATTATATATGCTATATTGTACATTGTTTTTTGGTTTTATTCATATAGAAGTTATCTTATATTGTCGTACATGGTACCTCGATGTGCAGGTATCACTATTAGAAGTATTATTTATTCTAATTTTCACAAACAAATGATTTTTGAGTAGGTCTTAAAACATTTTCCTATACATTTATATCTATCCCAATGTTAATAACTGACTTGATTCACCAATATACATCATATAGGGATTGGGGAATTCTCATGGGTTAAAAATTTCCTAGTTTTGGTACTATTTGAGTATTTGGACATGAGAAATTATAGCTTGGGTGTCACTATTGGGTTGATGAACCTAGTCATGACCTATATTATCCTCTTTTTTTTAAAATGTTAGGCTCTCATCTAAACTTGGTAGCATATGACTGTATAACAAAGGTATAAATTCCATCCAATCTATAGTCCATGTCACTATGACATTGTCAACTAGAACGTACATTGATAGCAGTTTCGTCACTAGTTTCATCCGATAAAAAAACGCTTCCTCATTACTAGTGTCTATAAATAAATTCATAATAATATGATTATATTCATATACAGCCCTCCTCCACAATGGTTATCATAAATTCATACAAAAAAAAGAGATAGGTATAGTGTTAATATAATTTATATAACATGGGAATGATATTCATTTCACAAAAAAGAAATTTTTTCTCAATATTTCAACCTAAGAAAACTCCCTTATCGGAATATATAATTTGAAATAATAATTATTTACTAATAATATAATGAAAATAGTGAACTAATATTTTTAAAAATATATCATAGTTACCATAGCCACTGAACAACAAATCAAATCCATTAAATAAAAATGTATTGTTTGGTATAACCCATTATTTATGTCCACGCATGGAAAAACTAAAACCAATTGTCATAAGTTTCCTTTCTATATATCTCATAACCAAATCCATCAAATTCATTACATAAAAATAATTCTAATATATATTTACTATAATACAACTTTATTATGACTTTACTCACCTAATACCCTTCTAACGTTAATGAAATGTTTGAGAGTTCCTCCCAAATATGGCATTTAATAATCCAAGGGAATAAAACTAATATTAAGAAGGTATACACAAATAGTTGTGATAGTCGCCCATAATTATTTTCAATATACATATTCTATCCACCACTAGTTCAAATCATAAGCTGATATTTATAATATAAAACTAAAAGTAAAATCTTAAATTATTTATCATTTAATAAAAAATAATTAAAATATATATCTCTAATTTTACGGTGTGTTCATATTACATATAACTGTAATTAACGTCGAGTGACAATACTGACTCTTCAAAATTCTATCTATTGAAGTCTATCTAATTTCAACACTAACAACAAGCTCTATCAATGCCTTATCCTCCATTGCCACTTTAAATGTCAAATCATATATATTGTATCAAGTATAAATCCTCAACTATTCCAATTTAAAGGTGTGTGTAATACCCTTTTAGGATATACCAATTGTCAAGAAACAAAACATTATCTTATATATATGTTATAAGTAATGAAAATAAAATTATAATATATATAATAGTAATCACAATTCATATTATCCATAAATATTTTCATATTCGAATAAATATTATAATTATTTGAATATATACATAACCAAACTGAAAACATAGATTATTATACAAATATTATGAGAAGACAATATAATCATTCTAAATCATGCCCCTATAATACAAACTAAACACATAAAATTTGTCATTAAACTTTTAAATGATCATGAAAAAAATGTAGGAAATTTATGGAGGAAAAATATAACTGAATCATATAAAATCACACAATACAAAGCCCAATTCCAAATAATAGAATGTCATAAATATATGTATCCATCTATGTAGGATAATATAATTTGGAGCATAGAGTTTTCATAGGAATTTCAAAACACCAAGAAAAATAAAGTCTCCATGGAGGACCATTAAATGAATTCTAGTCTAATATTATATGCTACACCACAATGAGATGGATTGAATAAGTGAAATCCAGTTTTTAATCACATTCCACATTTATAATTATTTATTCACATATCAGGGTATGTATCTACATTGATTAATCTTTCTCGAATAAAATTTCACCAATACACATAAGAATGGAAAATAAAAAATAGAGATTTACTGGTTTCTGAAAATTAATATGAGTCCCTAATACTTGATATGAAAAGTTTACTATCCCAATAACACATGAATTATATTTTGTTATAAAATAAAATGAAATATGGGTAGTGAGATTACAATAAACAATTTAATATATACATTAAATTACCACTATAATTATAAGAATAAATATTTCATTTCTTTAATGATGTTATATATCCTGAATGATAAAGATATTCTATTTTTGGTATGTGGAAATATATTATGAAAATGATTTAATGGCATTTTCTATCAGCATTCCATGAAGTGGTCCTTTATTTATGATACCTTAAATATGATATCTTCTATAAGACAATTAATAAACATGTAGTATCATGATTGACTAATAATATCTTTATCAATTTCTTTATGACAAATTTTGGTTTAGTTGGGATGTTTTTTTATTTTCTCAACACTATTTCAAGTTTTATATCATTATTTAAAAGGAAAGTATTCTTGAATGCTATATCGTTTTATCATTTTTCATCATCCTTCATTATTTTTCTTGAAAACCAAGAATATTTTTGGATTATCCTTCTATTAATCATGTAACTATATTTTGAACGTGATAAAACATCATTAACTTTGATGAAATAATACCTATTAATTTAGGATTGATAATTCATAAAACAAACTCTTGAAATAATTGATTGAATAATTAAGACAGACTAAGTGTTTAATTTATCATTGTGCTAGAATCAATTCAACTATTCATTATAATGTAGTTCCTAAACACCACAAATCTCACTTATACAATTTCAGACACATTGACTCATTTGTAATCAATGTTCTACTCAACTACAAAGGCTTTATAATTCTGGAATTATCGTTATGTAACAAAGGAATCACTAGCACAACATCCAATTATTCCACTTCTCATATATCCTGATTTCATTTTCATATATATATATATATATATTGTGACATAACTTACATATCATGTATTAAATGGATTAAAAATTATGTAACTGCCTTATTTTTTAATCTTACTTAAAAAAAATAAAATTTTCATTTCTTAAATAACATAAACTATTTTATCTCATACTAAACCCCATAGATTTTCTCTTCCTTACTTATACAAACTAGTTTACCATATTATTGATTTTTAAATTCTTCTATATCTCTTACATAGGCATTTAAATTCATTTCTGAATTTTAAAAACAAATTCATTGTGATTCACTTATTTATTTATCTATAGTTATGTCTCTTTCTTTACATGTCATATACAATTATAACATGAAATTATTATATTTTATTTTTATTATATTTTTCATTATTGATAAACTCTTTATCAACCAGAAAATCATTAACCTGATATAAAGCAATGTATTAAATTTTATAACATTAATATTATAAAAAATCATTTATATGAACTTTGAAATTAATAAAATATATCAACAAAAAATAAAATTCAGTAAACGTTTTTAGAATTTATACTAGAAATCCCTTAAGACATTTTATCAATACTATACCCAAACTCAAAGTATTTACTTTATTCCCACTATGTCAATTATCTCTTGTATCTTTTACATTTAATTGACTTGAAATTTCTAGTTTGCTAATGATTTTCAGACCCTTTATAAAAAACACCAATTTTCAGAACCTTTAGCAGTATTATTTTGGGAGAAAAATCTTACATTTTTCATTTTTTAATTATTACCTATATGAATAATTTTCATATCATATATAAAAAACACCAATTCTCTGACATTTCAATTTCATTGATATATTTTTGAAACACATGAATTTAGAATTGATCCATTTATAATCAATATTGAAATATATATATATTATTCATCAATCACATCATTTTAATGGATAAAACTATTGAAGATGTTAACACCTTTAATTTCATCCCCTTCACAATGGAATCTTATAGAAGTTTCGTTCTCTCACATTTCCCAAAATTCATAGGGATCTTGCATCCTTTTACCTTACTAAAAGTAAGGTGTCTTCTATGAATTTCAATTTTTCTCGACTTTAATGGGTAATCTTAATCACAAATATTTTATAATAATATTTATATCCTTTAGGAACGTTTACTGATTTCATGAATGTTTGATTTAATAACTCACTATTTTTTTGATTTCATTTGAAACAAATTGTTACATAAAATAATTAAATAAAATAAATTTCTCAGTTAAATTAGTTCAATATTCTGTATTTAATGTTTTAGATATCAATTTACATTAATTTATTATCTTTTTATGATTTTGTACACATATTCTTGTGAATATATATTATCATTATATTCTATTTATCTATGATATATGTTAAATTTATATAAAAATTTTCAAATAATTATTTTTAGAAATATATTCTATAAAAGTATTCAAAAAATTACATCTATATTATATTTAGTAAAATCATAATGTTTTAAAATTTAAATTTTATCAAATATCAAAACAACCTTAAAAAAATTTATTTTTATTTTTCTTCAAAAAAATTATTATAAATGATGGTTTCTGACACTAATTTTAATATTAATTCACATCGTATCATTAATAAAAATAATCATTATGTCTCCCAATAAATTCATCAAATTAAATTAAATAAATTTTTAAACAAATATTATGGAAAATTTTTTATTTTTCCTTTCATAATTTGATCTTATAAAAAGTATAAACATTTCTTCCTAAAACATACACTTCTTTCTCTTAAGTAACAATTATAGGATAAATCTTCATTCATTCTCTCTTATTCACAAAAAATGTGTTGTTCTTAAGAAGTGTATAATATAGAACATTCTCATCATACTCATTAAATATATTTTTATTCTTCATCCGATCTATAATTAAAAAATCAATATTCTAATTTTATAATACTTTCTCAATATCCCACATAAATATTAATTTTTTATGAAGCAAGTTGGAAACAAAATTTGTCATTATTTTCATTTTTCATACACCTTCCCCATATATTCTCATAGACCACTAAATCACATTTTTTTTTGTAAATATATAAATATGGTTTCTTAATTCAATATTTAATTATTACTCATTCTAACATATTTCACTTTTACATCCACATAATTATTCTATTCATGGCATGGTTCTCACATTTACATCCACCTAATTATTATACTAAAAATATTTATATTTCATAAAAAGTTTATATTATATATAATATTATTTCAAAGTAGAAATTTTTCCTTTTGATCATATGGGAAAACAGATTTAGAATTCATCGATGATGTTTTCACATTCATGTTATTCAAAAAATATACCAACGTTAAATCATCTTCATTTTGTAATCACATATCCTTTTTCTTCTTTATATATATTTTCTTAGAAATTTATTTTGGATTTCTTGTTTTATTGAAAGATAATTCTTCCAGAATATTAGTGATTCTGCTGCATCTTTTATATACTTCTTCTACGAATTAAAATCAATTTCAGTTGTAAAAAATTATTCATTTATATAATATTCTTTAAATCAAAATAAAATTCATCATTATAAACATTATTCCACTCGATATATGTGTTATATAAATTTTTTAGAGTAATTATATTTTAAAAATACTAAAAATAAATATATTTAAATTCTCTCAGACACTAAAAATATCCATTAGACATTTTTATTGTACCTTATGATTGTATATTAGTAGTTGTTTCAGATTTATATTTTTTAGGCCCCACAATTCCTAAAACGATCTTTTTTTTTGAAAATCCATTCCATTCGGAATACTTATACTATTACTTCATCCAGGCTTGTGTATATTTTTGGTTTTATGTACTTGATTATTCATAAATTTGATATCAAATATACATTAAAAAATTGTTTTATATTGTTGTTTAAGATAGAAATACTACCCTCTTGTTTATGATTTCCTAGCCACGAAAATAACCAGAGAAACCAATCACCCTATTAATTTCTAACGATGATCTTTTAAAGAAAATAAAATTCTTTTAAAATCTATGTGGCATGGGTTGGATCAAAATGTTATGGATATTATATTACAAGATTGGGGTAGAATTTTTTTTGATATCAACTACATATTTTTTTCTTCCTCAAGAGATAATATAGTCATTATTATAAAGATTCTAATAAAACCACAATATCAATAAAAAATTAATAATATTATTATTATTTATCAATATTTCAAATAATTAACTAACATAAAATGGACAATGAAATTAGAAAACTATTGATTTTTTATCAATTATAGACAAAAATGTTAACACAGAAGAATTAGAAGAAAACTATATTTAATAAAGTAAAGAAAAAAATAACCTTTTGGTTAATATACGAAAATTTATATATTTTTTAGAAGAATAAAAATTCTTTTAGAAAAATATAATTAAATAGTTCTTTTAGAACAAAGTGAAAGTTAGATTCATTGACCTGATTTTAGGTATAATTAATTACAAAAATATCGAATGGGATCTACTTCATAAATTCAAATTTTGGATTTGTCTTCCTTACCAAAAAATATATAAATCAGTTCAATAAACATTTCCCCTATTACTATGATCGGTAGCTCAATATCCCACTATTTATGCCAGAATACTATTACTTCCACTATAATAACGGGCACATCAATATAAAACACTACGTTTACTTGTAGCATGGGTATCTAGCTATATATATCGATATATCATAAAAAATAAATATAACTTATTTACTAAGAATAGTATATGGTAAACTTCACACAATGGTAGATCTTAATATAAACCCTCAGAAAGAGAAATAATACATTGGACTAAAACACCCAATCCAAAATAAATTACAATGCTTAAAAATGATTAGCAGCTTTCGGAAGGAATGATGTATCACATCATTCGTTGTAATATTTTCTTATAATCTATTAGGAATAACACTATTTACTAGAAATACATAAGGGTTAGATATCATATTTCTCAGGGTTAGTTTTAATAGGTTTTTTAGAATCATTCTTGCTCATCCAGCGTTGGATGTAACCTCTTTCTATATTTGCAGATGAGTTCGGCCGATAGTGTTATAGTATATTGGTTGATTAAAGACAATAAATAAAATTACATATTTATTTTAATGAAATATTAATCATTTTTTATTTCTTGATTACTATGATTATCAGATTTCCACAAATCCTCATAAAAGAAATATTTGATAAAGACTTCAATTTTCAGTATATTTTGAAAAGTGTTTTTTATACAGAAACAATCCAGAGAAAAATAATATTCACTAATTAGATAAAATATTGAAATATGTATTTCAAGGTATTATAAATAATAAACTTAAGGGATTAATGAACCAATATACCCATTTCTTATAAACAAAAAAACTTAATGAAAAATTAAAATTTACTTAAATATCATCCTATATAAATATCTAGTTTATCTTTATACAAAGATATCATAACTTATTTTATGGAAAATACCCTGTAAAAGTATTAATTTTTGAAACATATCTCCCATTTCGAAAAAAAATCTCTCCATTAATAGATATCCCTGTATAAATAATCATTTTCTATTTTTATATAATTTTAATTATTGTAAAAAATCACCCCTTTAGTGATATCCTAAATCAACGGTTTCAAAGAAAATTTTCCTTAAAAAAAACAAATAGTATTCAGAGGACTACAAGGATAAAAAAAATATTGAATGATTATATGACATTTAAATAAATCATCTAAGAGAATTTATGTAAATATTATTAATAAAGATAAGTAAAAATATTAAAACATCATAATAAAAATATTATAGTTCAAATGTTTCTAGATTATAGTTTAGAGTTTCAAGAAGTTAATTTTTTCTAAAAATCAATCCATTATAATTTACTTTTAAATCAGGTATATTTAGTTCATTATATATGTATTATATATGATAATAATATTATCTTGATCATTGAATTTCTGCTCAAACATAAAATTTTTCTCTAAAATCATACTTTCATGATTTTTCCTCTTTTAGTCCATCTATGAAACATTTTTTATAAATAAATAAATCTTATAGTATATTCTTCTCAATTTTAATTATGTTGAAGAATCATTATATTCTAGTTCAAAAACTACTTGTTTTTAATTACAAATAGATCTTTCATATCATCTATTGATAAATAAATTACTTCAATTTTACTTTCAAGATCATTCATAACATCCACAAGGATGATTGACATATAATTAATAATTTGATATTTCTAATGGAGAAAAATTGTATACTCACTAATGGAATTAACTTATTAGATTCGATCATTGAATCACTACATGAAATTCCTTGAATTACTTTTTTTAAACATATGTTTATTATGTGAATTCATTCATATATTCATTAATGTTTTATATATAATTGATTAACAGAATTTTTGCATCTACATTATAGTCATGTAGTATTGGATTACAAAGAATTATAGTTTTAATGCTAATTTTAGGTATCATAATTAGGATATAATTCACTCAGATTTTTATTATTATAACTTCATCTATTTTTATATCAAAGTATTGAGTGGTTATTAATTCCATAGATTTTGATGGGAATTGTTTCTTTTTCTATAAAAATTTATTGATAATTGGCTGAGATTTTGATTCTTGAATATTCTCTAGAGTGGAATCCAAAATATCAAAAACATTATAATTAACATCATTTTTATCATCAATTTTTCTCTCAAAATATCTTGATGTGGATCAACAAGATCCATATCTCTCTTCCGATGCAACTAAATTTGGAAATATTTTCTTGTAATTTGAACATGTGACTAGAGTAGTCGTCGACTCAAAAGATTCAACAGTCGATAAAATTTATATTGTAATATTATTTTTTGGTGTTTCAATTTTATGTTTGACTAAATATTCTACAATGGTAAATTTTAAAAAATCTTCTTTATTACTTCTTGAGAAAATAAAAGAGAAACTTGAACATTAGGTGGTTAAAAATTTGATTTTTTAACATCCACTAGTCTAACAATTGAACATTAAGATTATAAAAGAGTAAAGTATTTGGATGGAATTTTTTAAAATAATTATATGGGAATATCTATAACTTTTACATCAAAATATTTTTTTCGTATAATTTCATGAAGAAAATGCATTTTAATCAATACACCTGGAATAATTTCATCTATAATATGGTGAATTTTAATATTTAGATCGTACACTTTATTATTCTTCTTATCTACTGATAATTTCAATTCCATGTCTTCATTTAAGACCATAGCATTAGATTTTCTCCAAACCAAAATAATATTTTTCTATTATTATTTCCTCATTATTTTTATTTTCATCATCTTATATATTTTTTAGGTACCCACTATAGGAATCATTTATCTTCCTAATACGATCGTCTGATGTAATAATTTTCTTCTTCAATGAACATTATTTTTAAAAATATAATAATATAGATAAATTTTATTTTTCACAATCTAATCATGAAGCATATTTTTTTACTTATATATATTCTAACCATATTAGACTTTTCCATAATAGTATTAATCGTATATTTTTCTATTATTATTTTGAAAATAAATGTCAATAAACACTGGAATACAATCCTATGTCCATAATGTATGTGGACTTTTTATGAGCATTCAAATAAATCACAAACACGTTTTTTTCAAGTTGTTAATTTAGAAATTGTCCCGAAAATTTATGAGTTTTTTGGGAAATAAATAATTATTCTATTTTGAATGAATCTTATAACAATTAATTAATCTTTTACAATGGTATAGTTGACAATCCTAAAAAAGTAAAAACATTACCTTCAAACCTCTTCTTCTTCAAAATACATAATTGAACCATTTAAAACTCTATTTAGGAACGGATAGTAAAACTCATGTTCTTCTTCCATTGAAACTAGTATTATCCAACCTTTAATAGTAATATTTCGTTCAATATGAATTCATAATTTTCATGTAATCATTTAACCATTATCAAAGAATTTTCTTAATGGAAAAACATCTATAAGAAACTATTGTTTTAATAGAGGATGGAAAAAATATATATTGAAAAAATATTAATTTATTCATTTATACTCACAAATAACAAATACAAAAAAAAATTGGTCCACTTTTTATAAAGTTAATTCTGGAATTCAAAGTGTTACTATTGATTTTATGAATTCAACAGCTTAGATCCAATCTTGTAAAATATATTGAAATATATATATTTAAGATATTTATTTAAAATATATATCGAAATTAAATTTGCCAAATTTTCTTATTATTTAAAATTTAAATAACAATTTAATGAAATAAAAAACATATTTTTTGAAATTGACATAATATATTAATTGTGGTAAATTAAATATAGGTATAATAATGTTCTGGTAAAAGTATGGAAATTTTAAAATATGAAAAATAAATAACACTTTCAATAAATTTAATGAACTAAAAATGTAGTTTAAATAACATGGGATTCAGGGATCTGAATTTATCTACCAATTCACAATAATGTAAATATTCCTTATTATGTATTCCAAAAATAAAATTATTTTTATTCAGAATGTGTTTTAAAATAGACTCTTATGAACCCTTATGTGAGTTGATATTCTATGGTCAAAGGTATAATGCTATGATGATATAAAATCCCATTATTATCTAGAAAATTGGACTCTAATATGTGAATGTTTTTTCTCTAATGTCCTTCTTACTGGAATTAGTTGTATTAAAGATAATTACTTTGAATATAAAATATATCTAGTTAGCATAACATCTAGTAGTTTTACTTCTTAACCAAAATATTTCACAGTTTGGAGTCATTTGACATTACAAAGTTTTATAAAATTTTCTTTTTATAGTTTTCTTAGCCAATACATTTTCCTAGCATTAAATATCAGACATTAATGGAAATATTATTATTGTCATGGAAGAAAGCGCCACTTTCATATTTTTCTTTTTTCCTTTTTAATATTATCAGTCTTGGGATCACAATATTCTATAACAATTTCTTTACCATTTAGTTCAGTAGTGCATTTTTCAATTTTATCCTTCGACGTTTCAAAATTATAAATAATAATTCCATTTCCTTTTCTAATTTGGATTTTCTTATCCTAAAAATTTATAAAGTTTTATTTTATTTCATTTTATTAAAATTTAAGATAAATATATTTTTTATATTATTTGGTGCATATTTTCACATTAAAAAGTAGATTGTATTATTTCATCAAGAGTTTCTATAGCTCTTTTAAAATATTGAACAAACTAAATTTTAAAAAATACTATCATCATAAGTTATATAATTTTTTTAAATATAGAGGTATATTAATAAGGGATTCATTTTTTAATCTTCCCAGAAAACATTATTCAGAGTTTGGAAGATTTTAAAATAATCCAATGACATATCTACTATTATCACTTTATAATGATTAACTATAAGTAGAATAATTTCTTTCAAATTAACCATAGGTGTATGTATCATTTAGATTTTTCTGTTTTTATTTTTTGAATAATTTCATGAATAATTTATTTATTTTTCTTTAATTCATGGAAATTATGTCTAATATTACCTTTATCACTGAAATAATACATATCAGTTCATATGTATCATAATTTTCATTTAATTCCTTAGAATAATTTATTGTTAGATTCTTTTGTTTCAGTATTATTATAAATATTTTACAAGGTTCTATACTAATAGTTTCACCCTCATTTTTCTTATAAACATGTCTTGATATTTTTAATAAGTGATTGTTTTAGATGTTTAATTAGTTAAAAAATAAACAGCATTTTTCATTTATAATTTCAATAAGTATGTCTCCATCTAATCAAAATACACAAGGGTAGTAATTAATTCATCTCAAATGAAGTTAGATGTACTATTTCAATCATCTATAGTAGTATATTGTATTCTGTTTCTTTGGGTCACTCCACTATAATTTTATCAATAATATGATCATTATATAACTTTTCCACTCTATAATTTTTTATGTATTTATTTTAATATAAATGAAAAGTGAATTTATACATTTTAAATTTAACTAATTTTCATTCCTTTTTCCACTGATAAATGTTTAAAAATATTTATCTAAATTTTTATACTCTATAGTAATAATGAGATATTATTTAACTCCATTATTGATAACAAATGATTCTATTCAATCACTCAAATATTAATAATCAATGCTATCAAATATAGTTAGTGTATTTGGATTTAGATTTTAAATATATCAAAGTTTTATACATTCTATTATGAAGACAAAAATTATCTACACACTTGTTATGCACAATGAAATTGAAATATTAAAATGTAATATGTAATTAGGAAATAGAAATATTTGGTACGGTTTTAAATATTGAACATTGTTTGAATACCAAATATATAAATCAAATAGTATGAAATGTTTAATATAAGTGGTGGGTTGAATTGAGTTTTAAATGAACTTATAATTTTAATAATCCTGAAGATATAAAAGTATCATTATTTAATGGATTTTCTACAACCACAATATCCAGCAAAAAATCAGTGTAAAAATATTATATATCTTTTATCAATGTATAGAATAAAATGAAATGTAAAGTAGATTTGTAAAAACAATCATTATTTAATCAAATGAATAATAAATGGATAACAGAAAATGAATACAAATAAAATGTGTTATGGAATGTAAATAAATACCTATAATTTATGTTTAAGAATTAAATTTAAAGTATTAATTTGAAAACAAAATACTCTTTTTACCTAGATATTGTTAAACCTCACATTAGATCAGAGTGAAAGAAAAATATGTAGACCTGATCTCTAATATTCTGTTCTGAATTACTATTTAATGTTATATGATTCTAAAATATTTAAGCAAGAATTTTTATAACATACCCTTTAATCCCCTGATATATCCATTTTTAATTTCACATACTATTGAATTCAATTCTCAATATACCACTGATCAGACCAATAACTTTGTACATAGGCTACAACAATTTCTAGTTTTATATATCCTATAAAATTAATTTTTTAAATTGGTAATCTATATATATAGACTAGTATATCTTTAAAATGAATGAAACTATAATAATTAGATCATTAATGTTAATCCTCATGAAATTATATCTGTAAGTAGATTTAATCAGATATAAAAATATTAAACTCAATGAAAGAAATCCAGAAATAAGATAATTACAAGAAAAAATTGATCAGAAAATATTAGAATGATATATGTAATAGATTTAAACTTCTTATATTATCTTCTTATCTACAAGGTGAAACAATATTTATAATATATTCGTCAATGATCTGATTATACATTTCTCTTTGTTAGTTGTAACAGCTTTGATTGCTGTTTTTTAATTTATCTTCAGATGGATTTAGCCTCATCCTGTATCTACCTATTAGTTAGTTTATCATTTCTGTCGTTCTTTTATTTATTGCTATAAATAAATTAAGAGATAGATTTATCTTATCAAATCCAAAGTCTTTTGGTGATTTAAAATTCCAATTATTATCAATTTTTCACAAGTCCTCAGACCATTAATATTTCATAAAAACCTAGATTATTGGAATTTTTCTTAAAAAGATTATATAATAAAAAATATGATTAAAAAATAAAATAAAATTAAATAAAATATTTAAATAATTATTTCATAGTTTTAAAATATTTATAGTATTTTCAATCAATTTTATACCACAATGTTCTCTTTTATCAGAACCCATAAAAAAATACATAATATTCATCCACATTTTTAACATTATTTCAAATTCAAGACACTAAAAATACACTACATTTTCCTCATCTTCAATAGTCTTAACATTTATTTTAAATTTTTTATTATATCTATATTTTAATAATATTATTCATGAAATTTATTCATTTATTTTAATGAACAACCTAGACTGTTATTTCTCATAAATATGATCACCGTGGATAATATTTCAAAAAAATTACGTATTTTTAATATTCTTCCACTCTATGGATATTTTACCAAAGATATTATTTATCTCCAATGATTTCACTAATGGTTTAATGTAGTTACTTTCTTCTTGGATATATTTAATTTATGTTGATTCAATATTCATGAAATGATTTTTACAAATCATATTTTTATCAATAGTTTTATTTTCAAATTCGTTTTAATCCATCACCAACTACATCATCACATTTTTTATAACCTTAAATATGTTATAGAAAAAAGATAATAATTATTTTGGAATATTTATATATATTATAATTTAATAGAATTGAAACCATTAAGTGATTTTATATTATCAAACTAATCACAACATGATCATTGTTCTTATAAAGAAAAAAAATTTAGGAAATTTTTTATTTAAGTTGGTTCCATATAACCTACTTATCTTTTTTACTTTAGAATACCGCATCATATATATATATATATATTACATGTTACATGTTTTTAGTATCATCATAATGATATAAAAGATAATTTGGTAATAATATTTTCACATCAATACGTTATAATATTTTACTCCATGATAAGAATAGATTAATGTCATGAAACTTTTCATACCACTATCTCCAACTAACAAGGTCTAATAGCCTATCAAGACAAAACCAATATCTAGCCATTGGATATATGGGGATTGTAGGAATTGATAATTCTCCCAGTAAATTTTAAAAGTTGAAATCTATAAGAAGATATGATCATGAGGAAAAAACACTAAATGTAATTCCATTATCTATGTATACGATTATAAGTTACAATATGTGACCATGTGTATTATTCCATATAAATGAGATAATTATTAATTTATTTCTAGTATATCTTAATTAAATTCTTTAAAAAACCCTGAAATATATTCTATAAGAGAATTATTTTGTTTCATGTTAATAAATAGTGGAATAATATAAATTGAATGGACAATATTGAATTTGTTAATTTAGAGTAGTGGAAAATCATATAATGTTTGTCTTTAATTTAAACAGAAGTATTTCAGAAACCTCTACGGCCTTGGTAATTACATGATATTTTATATTAGTAATTTATATAAAAAAATTTAAGAAATAATATGGGATGAAAGATTTATATATCTTTCTTGATAAGATATCCATTGACAAGTGGATTGTGTCACATATTTATAATTCATATGAAAGTTTTTACTATAATTATTTTTCTTTTTCTTTATGAGGGACCATGAATAATTTCATGATAACAATCATGGTTAATGGGTTTTATGTATTACCATTAAGAATGGTGTATAGATTTATGCAGACTATGTTTATCTTGAACCTCATCAGAATCTATTTTATAAGCTTCGTATAGTAAAACAAATCATAATTTGATTAAATTTTACTATTTAACATATAATGATCATAATTAAATTCCATGTTAAAATTTATTAGAATAAGAGAGATTATTTTTTATTTCTAAAATTTTCACAATTTTTAATGTAAATATATGTGTATTCTTATTTTATTGTAGATATTAGACCATGTTAATGTGTTAAGAACATGTATTTATTTAGTTGTTTGAGTTATTTAGTTATATCATCTTTATTAAATCCATCATTTAAATTATTGTTTATTTTAGAGCTGATAAAATAGATAAATATAATTTTTATATAATTTATTTATTTTCTATTTTATAGTTATTTTTCATATAATGATTTAAAATATATCTACTAATATTTTCATATCCTTGCAATGACACTGTGTGATATTAAAATTCCCGATGATCATGAAATTGATATTTGAGAGATAATAAATTTATTAATATCACGCATGCACAAATTTCATAAAAAAGTGTAATAACTCTGAAACAGAGTCATAGATTTCCAATTTTATGCATTCATTGAGTTTAGATCCTACGTTTTACCCTATATGCGACCAAACCATGGAGCGTGTTAGATGCTTAGGTTTGGTGCGGTTATGGATGGGTTTTTAAATAAATTATTTAGTTAATTTAATTTATTTCATTAATTTCCCATAAGTTATGTTTTCATATACATGTATGTTTGTAAGGAAGTATTAGGGTTAGTATAATATTCAAGAAATCTAGAGGAGTTGATGGATAAGAGCCCGATGATGAAAACATATCTGAATCAGTAATTGAGGATCATCATCACCGGTAAAGATAATGGATCATTCTGGTGATGACAATGCATAATTGTTCTAAATCCATCCAAAATATAGATGAGAAGTTTGTTTTATGATATTATTCTTATTTATTTATCCTGTGATAAACATGGATGACTTCCACAAATAAGATTTTATTCACACATCGTTGATTGATTTTTTTTATAATTGATTTATTTGTTCATTGTTGATTATTACTCTTCATTGATCTATTCAATGATCATGGATTATGACTAAAAGGACAAATGATTTAGGTTCATTCCTCATTTTTATAGATTTTTGATTTCCCCCCACAATTTATTTTCACATTCATCATATAAAATTTATCTGGCAGGTAATTAAAAGTATAATTGGTATTTGGACGTTATTTGACTGTTCTTCCGAAAAATAGATCAATACCAAGGGTATGGTTCTTGATTGGGTATTCGATCGAGGTGAAATAATGGAGGATGACAAGAGGAGTGTTGGATCAGGTTGGTGTTCCTCATTCTTCATAGTTTTATGCATTATGATGATTGTACGGATATTTGGAGTGCCTTCAAAGGACAGCATAGTCTAAATCATAGTGACCAATGACAGAGAGGGCCAGTTAACCCCTAATCCATGATTGCCAACTAGATTTGTAGAGGTAGTAATGTGGACATATGATATAGAGGAGGAACAACATATTTCTGGAATATCCATGTTACATATCGTGTAATCTGAAATTACATGTTGTAGGGGGACTTGGATGCAGAACTAGGATTTCCTATAGGATAGATAAGGATCACACATCATGTGGCCCCTACCATGTGTCATGTAACCTCTTACTGGTTGAACACCAAATATCTCCATGGATACACATTCATGGGCCATGTACATGGGGTAATCCATGTTCTTAGACGTATCTTTGGGCCATGGGTTACATTGTTTATTTTAAAAATACCAGGTATATATAAAAGTCCAGATACATGGTCATGTATGAGGTTAATGGGAATGGATATAGGAACATGGTATCATACACGTGAAGTTCTTTATTTAGTAGTACACACCATTTCCCCCATATACCTATCCTCAACTTCCTTGTAGATGTTTTGTAACCCTTAATCCCCAAATTATAAACTATGTTCAGTTGAGTGTGAAACCATGGACCATTCTTATGTGGGTAAAATTTAGTGTTATATCCTCAACACATGATTTTGATACCCTCTATGGGTTTTGTATTGCATAGAGTCCATTACACCAACATATGAGAGCGAGGTGGTATCCTCTATCATTCATAGTTGGGGTTCATGGTATCGACATGACCATCATTAATAATGTATTGATCCCGTATCTAGCATGCAGATCCATTAGGTTTTTTATGTCCCCTAGTGTCCCATGGTGAAATTCTATACAGGGATGATGTGATCTTATATGATTCCATGAGTACATCATGGGTGGGTCCCAATGATCATTACCTTCTTGATGAGCACCACTAGTGATAGCCTAGATCATGGAGTGAGTACTCCTAGAACAATCACTTTATAAAAGCCTTGAGTTTTATCTTGGGGATGCTTGTGTTGTTTGAGACCACTAGAGACTTGTTTTATTTTATGATTATATCTTGGTTTTGATTACTACTGTATTGTTGTTACTCGATGACTTCTCTTTATTTTTTTCTCTTTGTGATTTTTGGTAGTCTCACTAGGTATTGTTATATTTTCCCCTACATAGGCTCTACCTATACGTTTCATTTCATGTATATAGGAAGACCCTTTTGATGGTTTCCTAGGAGGATGGGGGGCATAATAGTATAGTTTGTCAAAAAAGACTGAGGTTTTTTTGGGTAGTTTCATGGGACAGTGGTCCCATCCTTATGAGTTGGTTTGAATCTCTTCATTTTCTCAGTTGGGAATGTATTTGGCCCCATAATCACATTTAGTACCATAATCATAATCTAATATAGGATATATTTTATCATGAATTTATGGTATCCTTTTTTGTACTTTCTCATCACTGTATGGTCTTGGATATATGTTCAAGTGTACATTTACATTTGGATATATAATGCCTCCCATGTATGGGTTATGCCATCATGGAACTATTCTCCATCCCCTAGCCCAATAGAAATAGGATGGAAGTAGTCACACGCAGACTATCATTGGTTAGGTAGTCCTCAGTGGGTCAGACCATGATATATTAGCATGAAAGTAGTCTGTTTCACCTTAAGATAAGGGGATATATTTTTTCTAACTGTGAGATTGGTTTAGGACATATAGATACAGTGATAATGTGTTATTAGTTTGGATTTAGGTCTCGGACTCTAGTGTTGGTGTGGTTGGTGAGGTATATATTCATTAGGACTCTGATAACATAATTTTTTACATGGTATTTGTGAAACTTATTACAGGGGAAAATATTGTGGCATGAAATATATCAGAATGATTTTTGGTTTCCATGTCCTTCTTATGTTAGCTCCCCAAATATACCCTTTAACCATTGTACATCTTTTTTAATATAGTAAATATCTCTGAATATAGGCGTCTAGAATTCCATAGCATGATCAAAAAGATGATTTATCGAATGATAAGGATTCATTACAAGGACATGTTCTACAGGTGGTACCTTCATGTGGTTCTCAAGTAATTCCACCACCAATTGAGAAGAATTTAGTTCAAGAAGTAATTTCAGTGTATGAATGTATTGTAAGATTTATACATGAGCTCCAGAGGTAGTGATCTTATAGGCTTCTAGGTTTTCTAAAACCCCAATTTCTTAAGGACTGTCTTGAGGTAGTCTCTCGAGTTTTATGCCTTGTGAATACATATGAAAATCAGATGGTCATCCTCATAGTGAGACCTCTTTAGGGATCTTCAAGGAGATGCTGGAGTATGGCGACTCAATATTATAGAGATGAAACATTATCATATTCGTACTTTCAGTGTCTCTTTAAGGATTAGTTCTATCAGGACACATTCTGGTTGGTATGTGTCCAGGTTCTTCTACAACCATAATAGGAAAATATTATAATGGTGGATTATTTGGTGAGTTTTCGTTGTTTCATGCGATACTCCCATGATATGCTGAATGATATATCCCTCAGGGGAAAAACTTTTGAATAAGTTTTTCTCAAATAAATGAGGAATTCTGTGATATATTTTTTCATTCCCACTTATGATGGAGTTCCCACATGTTATTTAGTTGGGGAAAGATTCTTGGCACAAAATATGGAGAATGTGGGACATGGAATTGGTAATCTTGGAGTGAAGACATTGTTAGCTAATATACGATGATATTATTTCATATTCAAGAATCTTAGTCACTTCACTGGATTATCCTTGGAATGTGGATTAATGGTTTGGGGCTCTAGGGATGGATCGAGTCATTTGAGGGATATGTAGTTCTTCTCAAACAATATTCAGGGACACTTTTCTCAATATTTTCCGAATCATCATAGAGATGATAGAGAGATAGTTGAGGAACCTCACAGGTTGTGATGGGTGAAGGAAAGGGGAGTGTCAAGAGTTTGTGTACATGTTCGTATAGTGGGTAGATCAACTATAGGTGGCAGACACTTTGACATATTTCCACAACTACCCCAAGGTGGTCCTTGCCAGGATCTGAGAGATTGTGGGTAGGGAAACAGAGGCTATGAGGAGTGAAGTCCCATGAAAATAATGATATATTGATTATATGTGGTATGATATATTTATTTTCTACCTTATCTAAATTACTGATACAAATTCTGTGAGTTGTTCCTTCCTTTCCACTTCCCTAGTTTGAGAGTTTGAGGTTCTGATTGCACTCTTAGCTCATACTTTTCACTTGGAGACTCTTACTAGAGGTGAATCAGAAATCAAAAACTTATTCTAATAGTTTGATCTAAATATTGAAGGATATATATTTTTATGGGAATACATTATAGTTTTGATTCAATATTATGATCGAATTTTAGGTATATACTAGAAATCCATAGTTCTTGCCTATATTGGCTAATTCAGGTAGAGAATACAGTGATTCCATGTTGGAGGGGAAAGGTACTTCATAATTGGCGAGAGGTAAACCTAGGAATATTATAATGGGCTCATATATATGATAATGAAGATGATAATTCACTAGTTTACTATCATGAATCTTGGATAAGTGCATTCTGTGGGCTAACGGTTTCCTATGGTGGTGGTGGAATATGAGGTCAAATTTCTTGAGGATGTTCCTAGCGTACCTCCCCAAAATATATAGACTGATAAATTAACCTACACCCTAGTATAACCTTTAAATATCTCCCATTATATCATATGGGTTCCACAAATATTTTACTGTTGGGGGTGTGGTTAGAGGACTTGAAAAGTGTTGGTTGTGGGTGTAGCGGAAGTGTGTTGCTGGGTTTTCCCAACTTTAATTTTAACATTAAACAATGTTCAATCCAAGATACTTCACGATATATAATGCCGAATATTTGGAATAGAATGAAGAACGAAAATAAAAGAAGAGTCCTGGAACCCTTGAGGAGGATCATCATATGTTGATTATAATTAATTTAATTAATGCATAAGAATTACCTCGTTGGAATTCTTTCTTCGTTGATCTGTCCGGTCACGATTCAGTGATCCGTCGTTGCGTCATAGAATCCATGTGTAGGATTCCTCTAGCAGTGATCCACACGTGTGTCACGTATCTCCGGACATCGCCGAAGGGATCTCCAGGTGCTAGCGTGGAAGAACCTTCGCTTGCGATGTCCGCCTTCGACCACCTTGATCCGGTGGAGGATTGTGCTCTCGTAACTCGAGGATGTTCTTGGTGGAAAGGGAATTCTCTCTTGTCTTGAGAGTATTTCCAAATCCATTTTGCACAACAATGTCTCTTTAAAATGTTGTGGTTGCAAGGATATTTATAATCGAGTTTGAGGTTAATTGAGTTATGACAATAAATAAACGCATTACGCATTTTATTTATTTCAATAACTCTTATTGAAAAACCCCATGTGAAATTATTAATCCCTTGACATGCTCCCATGCTGATTATAAAAAATTTCATTTAATAAAACGATATTAAATGCTCAAAATCCCAACTGGAAAAACTACACGACGTGTACTTGTTTTCTATAAAACTACATGACATGTATATTTAATATACACGGTGTGTACATTTATTTTCCATTTTTCTCCACCACATTTATTAGACATTGAGTAATGACTATTTATTTCTTAAATAAATGTAATTGTATTCCTCGCTAATAAATATCTTATTTCGTCCACAATATATTCTCTCAAATAACTATTTTCAAAATAAATGAGATCATACATCCTTAAATAATTATTAAACCACAGTCGGGAATAATATTTATTTAACTTGTTAAATTAATATTTAACTGAGATACATGGAAACATTTAGTGTGTGACCCTCTAGGCCTCTTTCTCAGTGGCATTAGGCTGAGCATGCATAAATTCCAAGGTCAGCGTCTAGAAACATGCCAAGGCACCCATAGAGAAAGAGGTTAATGCCGCAATGACGTGTCACCTCCTACGAACACTTACCGTGTAATATAATCCCTTTGTCTCGATATCTCCAATCAAGCAGGTTACATGCTAGTGCCATCACCCCATGTGCTTGATTATTCTATCATTAACTTCCTAGAATTGAACTTGCCCATACCTTACCATGGCCATGGAGTTATTTAGGCTATATAAATTCCATCAAAGGGACTAAGATATCTACTTCCGTTATGGAACAGAAGGGACAAATCATTTCTCGCATTATCTATTAATGCGGTATTACTTGTGACACAACCAACGTATCCTACCTCGCTGTGAAAAGTGTGTCGTCACAGTTTTCGTCAATACATCTATGTGCGAGAGTTCTAATACCCATTAATAATAATCATAAAGTCTAAGGACCAATACACACGCCCATAGATAGAAACATCCAGTGACACTATGAAATGTGGATTTCCTACTTGCGGGTCTCATTCTCATAATATCCACCTGGATATTACCATGGGCGCACACCACGAGAAGGTGCCTCAATGTTTTATGAGTCCTCACCCTTAATGACCTCTATTATTTGTGTCCCTCAAATAATATCATCCGGCCATAGAACATACATTCAAGAACAGTGTTATGTCACTTACGGGTTCTCATCATAGTAGGGATCCACTATGACCCTTTAATGCAACAGCTGTCCTTAGGACATTATCACATGACATGTCACGCTGAAGAACAATCAAGATGTGACAAGGCTTTTATTTAATGAATAAAGTACAAAGTAGTTGGTTCTAGCCCACCAACTCCAACATACTCCCACTTGGACTAGAGCCAACTACTAATAACCTTTTACCTCCTAACTCTCACATGATATTCATGCTTCTGCTGAGATAGCCCTTTAGTCATGGGGTCCACTACATTCTCTTCTGTGGACACTCTGCTCACTACAACTTCACCCCTTTGATAGAAATCCCTCATGAGGTGATACTTCTAGAGTATGTGCTTTGTCCGTTGATGTGACCTTGGTTCTTTTGCAAGATCCTCCACTAAAGTATTATCACAATACAATGTAATGGGATCTTTACTGCTAGGCACCACATAAAGCTACTGGACAATGTTCTAAATCCAGACGGCTTCCTTGGCTGCATCAGAAGCCTCTATATACTCGGACTCTGCTATAGAATCGGCGACAACTAGCTGCTTTGAACTCTTCCAGCTCACAGCTCCTCCATTGAGACAGAAAACATATCCAGATTGCGACTTCAGATGATTCTGATCTGTTTGAAAACCAGCATCTGCATACCCTCTGATGATAAGCTCCTCATCTCCTCCATACACAAGGAACATATCCTTAGTTCTTCTCAGATACTTAAGGATAGTCTTAACAGCAGTCCAAGGCTGTTCTCCTGAATCTTCTTGATATCTGCCTACCATGCTCAATGCATAGGCACCATCAAGCCTAGTACATAACATGGCATACATGATGGATCCTATAGCCGAAGCGTATGGGATCTTTCTCATCCTACAATTCTCCTGTTGGGTCTGGGGACACATTTTCTTAGAAATATGTAACCCATGTGACACTAGAACCAATCCCATCGTAGATTTTTCCATACTAAATCTCTTTAGTATCTGGTCAATGTATGTACCCTAACTTAGTCCAAGCAGCCTCTTAGATCAATCGCATATGATCTTGATCCCTGGAATGTAGGCTGCTTCTCCTATGTCCTTCATGGAGAAACACTTGTTCAACCAGCCCTTAACTGACTGTAATGCTGGTACATCGTTTCCAATAAGAAATATGCAATCAACATTTACCACTAGGATGAAGACCACATTCCCATTAAACAACTTATAAACACATGGCTCACATTTGTTCTTAATGAAACCAAATTATTTTATGGCTTCATCAAATCGAATGTTCCATGACATGGATGCTTGCTTCAATCCATAAATGGATTTCTATAATTTTCAAACCCGTTTGGCTTCACCTAGTGTCACAAACCCTTCTAGTTGTGTCATATAGACATCTTCATGAAGGTTCCCATTATGGAATGTTGTTTTGACATCCATCTGCCAAATCCCGTAGTCATGGTAAGCTGCTATGGCAAGTATGATTCTTATGGATTGAAATATTGCAACTGGCGAGAAGGTTTCATTATAGTCAATTCCTTGACACTGTCTGAATCATTTGGCCACTATCCTTGCATTATAGGTGCTAACATGACCTTCCATATGTATCTTTCTTTTGAATACCCATTTGCATCCAACAGGCTTTACATCAACTTGCTCATCCAACAGAACCCAAACTTGGTTCTGATACATGGAATCCATCTCAGAATTCATAGCTTCTAGCCATCTTACATCTTCTGAGCTTTCCACTTCTTCCTTATAGGAGAGAGGTTCATCATTGTCCAACAATAATGATTCACCATCCTCGGTGACTAGGAAACGTAATCTCTCTGGTTTCCTTACCACTCTTGAGCTCCTATGCAGTACTAGTGTTTCTGGAACCTCTTCCACGGGGACCTGTGGAACTTGTTCCATGTACCAACTCCTGTGTATCTTGATCATCAACTTCATCGAAGTCAATCTTGCTCCCACTATACATCTTGAGGATGTGCTCCCTCTCAAGAAAGACGGCTTTTCTGGCGACAGTCACTTTCTTGTCTTGAGGGTTATATAGGTAATATCCTTTTGTTTCCTTGGGATATCCTATAAAGACACACTTCGTGCCCTGGGATGCTAGTTTGTTGCCTGATAAGGCCTTAAAAAGCACCTCGCATCCCAATACGCGTGTGTGTGACAAAGTGGGTTTCCTTCCATTCCACAACTCGGATGGAATTCCATTTCCCGCCTTAGTTGGTACTCGTTTTAATGTGTATGATGCAGATTGTAATGCATATCCCCAAAAGGATAATGGAAGATCATCATGACTCATCATCGACCTCACCATGTCCAACAAGATGCGGTTCCTCCTTTCACTCACACCATTCCACTGTAGTTTATAAGGAGGAGTGAGCTGAGATAGAATCCCAAACTCCCATAGAATATCGATGAACTCTTGGTTCAGATATTCTCCACCTTGATCCAATCAAAGAATATTTATATTCTTACCAAGCTGATTCTCTACTTCATTATTGAATTCCTTAAATTTCTCTAAGGACTCTGACTTATTCCTCATTAAGTAGACATATCCATATATACTCAAATCATCAGTAAAAGTAATGAAGTAAGAATATCCACCTCTAACATCTACTGGAAATGGTCCACACACATCCATGTTTACCAATCCTAGAAGCTCTGTGGACCTTTCACCTTGTCCACCAAAAGGGGGCATGCTCATTTTTCCTTGAAAACTAGCATGAAATCTATCAAGTGGTTTTAGCTCAGTAGTGTCTAAATAGCCATCTTGGAAGAGCTTTGTCAAATGCTTCTCATTCACATGACCAAGGCGGTGATGCCATAACTGGGTGATGTATGAGTCATGTGAGATTGTTTCATTATCGATTTCCAACACTTGGTTTTCGAAAATCAATACATATAAACCCTTATTTAAATGTTCCATACCACAACATATGGTGTTCTTATAATAGAGACAACCCTTATTTCCAAATTTGAAAACAAATCCATCCATATCCAAACAAGATACATAAATTATGTTCTTCGTAACACTAGGCACATAATAATAGTAATGTAAAACCAAAATCATCCCAGTCGGCAATTTGAGGTGGTAGTCTCCAATATCCAATGCAACCAGCTTTGCGCCATTGGCAGCTCGAAGATCCACCTCTCCTCTGGCGATCTTTCTAAATCTACTAGGTTCCTGCATTTGAATACATATGTGACCCCACAAGATATATCTAATACCCAATGTGTACAAATAGAAAGATTGCACTTGATAACAAATGCACCATTAATATCCCCACGCTTCAGGGTGCAGTTCCTCTTCCAGTGGCCCTGCTTGCCACATGAAAAACACACTGCCTCCCATTCCTTGCCCTGTCTCTGGATCTTCCCCTTCTTGGAGGGACGATTCTCGGGGGCTTCAAACCATTTATAAGTCTTTGGCCCCTTTTCCTTCTCCTTCATTTTCTTGTTCACCATTAGGAATGCGGGTTTGTCATGCCCCATGTCCTTATCTACCTGGCGAATCAAGGTCAGAATCTCCGATAGAATCTTTTCATTTCTACTCATGTTATAGTTGACAATGAAGCTAGAGAAGGTCTTGGGAAGTGATGATAGGATGAGATCTGTATGCAACTCATCTGGGAATTTAATACCTAAGATGTCCAAGCGTTCAATGTAGCCAATAAGCTTGACTACATGAGTCCCAGCTGACGGAGACTCTCCATGCTTCTTGGAAAACAATGCATTAAAGATCTCATTCCTCTCCTGTCTCGCTTTCACATGGTAGAGAACTTTAAGGTGAGACATCATGCTATACACGTCCATGTTTTCATGTTTCTTCAAGAGCTCATTAGACATGGCCGATAGCATGAAACACTGGACATCTATGGAATCATCCATGTGTTTTATGTTGAGAGATAATTCCTCATCACTAGCCTCTTTCCCATGCGCAACTAGAATAGGCTCTTCCAACACATATAATTTCCTTTCGTGGAGAAGGATGACGCGTAAATGCCTCTACCACTCTTGGAAATTGGTGCCAGTGAGAAGATTTTCTTTTTCAAGTATGGTGAACATTGATATCATTGATGTCATTTTCTTGTCATTTCTACAAATTAAGATGAGAAAAGGTTTAGTACTTTATTAAAAAAATTGAGACAAATAAATAAAGTAATACCTATTAGTCTCCCACTATTTTATCGAAATCCAATAGCCCTCACCATTTACTTCAGAATATTATGTTGCTTGAATATTCTAGTGGTAAGGATCCGCATTTCCCTTCATGTTACCCCAACTAGGGCTGGTCAAGAAACTTGGAGGGTTTTAGGTAGTCATTCCAAATGCCAACTGCATTAATTTCCAGCTCCTTGGTCCGCTGAGTGGACTCCCCAATCCTGAAATCCTTTTTGGATTTCCTCAACCTTTGCCTCTTGGTCACACCAAGTCCTACTATGGCAGTCAACCCTTGATGCGAACCAAGTCATGTCAACCCAAAACCTTGAATTATAGTTCCCCGATAATTGAAAGCACCCCAACTAGGGTTGGTCAAGCTCTTTAAAGTATGGTTCGATTCTAACCAAGATTATGGAAGGCTATGCTGACATAATATTTATCTTGAGGCATTTATCCTTATACGTAAATTTTCATTTTATTATCTTTGATTACATGCTTGTTAATATTAAGTGGGATATACTTAAGTGATTAACCATGTCTATGATAATATTTACATATAAGCCGGTTTTAGTTTAGTTCCATCTTGCATGATTGTTTAATTCATTAGTTGTGTGATTGTGACAACACACCCACAATAAATAAACCATGAAAATGTCAGAAATAAAATAAATGGTATGATCATGAGCTTTTCTATTGGTTAGTTTATCTTGCAGTTGATAAACTAACCCACAACCTAGGGGAGAAACACATTGAACCTTTTGGGTTCGTGTTTACATCTTTCCACCTGTCCACCTTTTTATCTCCTTGGATTGGTTTCACCATGGCACCTAACTTGAGCCGCCTCCACTAGCTTGGGAGCTTCATCTATTATATATGCATTTATCTCACACATAGGTGATGGGTAAAAGGGGTTTTTACATAAAATAATCCTTAGGCAAGTAGGCCCTACATATTAATGAGGAGATGGCTCGCAGGCCAAAAAATTTAATTTAAATAAATAAATTAAAAGAAACCATTCACATACAGAGGTCTCGGTCTATCTCATGATCATTCATACATGAAACGATATTTAAGCATAAATAACACAAGAATTCAATTATTTAATCGTTCTTGTTTAAGATAAATCAAGCTCGAATCAATTAATTATCTTTAATTAATCAATCCTTTTATCTTAAATCCCTTTTCTAAATTTCCTTGAAATTCTCATCCATCAATATTTTAAACAAATAAATTCATTTATAATTATCCTTATACGTAACTTGTACCTTGTAGGCAACCCTGTGAATTCCCATTTATTACGTAGATGTTAAATTAAACACATATATATAAAACACGTATCACGTGTTGGGCCTCATCTTTACGAATACACCATGGTAAACATCTCAAGGGATTGTATAATATAATAATAAATTTTAATAAATAAGCGTAATTTGGGTGATTACACGACGTTTAGTTACGACAACACAGCGTGTACTTTTCTTCACCTTCGATCCGAAGTACACGCCCGGGGACATGGCGTGTTAATGTACTTAGGAAATTTTTGGAGTACACGACGTGTCTAGTGGGACACAAGCCGTGTAGTTTCCGGAGTACACAGTTTCTAGCCGGGCAGGCCGTGTACGGAGTACACGACCCAACCCTAACCCGAAGGTACTACAGGTCGTGTTCATTGGACCACACGGCGTGTATTCCAGAATCTGTGTGCCACCTTTTTCAGGACAACACACGGTGTCTTAAAATCTTAGAAAGAATCCAATACATGGTCTGATTTGGCAGATCAGTTAAAGCATTGAACCTAGACTACACGGCCTGTACTTCCGAATACACGCCGTGTATTCTGGTGTTATACAGCCAGAAATGTTTGGCTCCTCCGGATGAGTTCCTCTATTTTATTTTAATCAAAATTAAAAGAAAAATTCGTTTCTTTGAGGTGAATGAGGAACAAGGGAGGAGGAATAGATCTCGATATTTAGATTTCTAGAACGATTAAACATGAATTGAAATAACTAAATTATAAAATGCGTAAATTACCAATGAAAAACTAAATAATTATAATCAATGATATGACCCCCTCTGATACCACTTGTAGGTTACGGGCGCAGCGGAACCGCGTTGGTGGGTTTTTCTAACTTTAATTTTTACATTAAACAACGTTCAATCCGAGATACGTCACGATATAAAACGACGAATCTTCGGAATAGAATGAAGAACGAAAAGAATAGAAGAGTCATGGAACCCTTGAGGAGTATCATCATATTTGATTATAATTAATTTAATTAATGCATAAGAATTACCTCATTGGAATTCATTCTTCGTTGATGTTTCCAGTCACGATTCAGTGATCCGTCATTACGTAATAGAATCCAAGTGTTGGATTCCTCTAGCGGAGATCCACAAGTGTGTCACGTATCTCCGGACATCGCCGAAGGGATCTCCGGGTGCTAGCGCGGAAGAACCTTCGCTTGCGATGTCCGCCTTCGACTGCCTGAATCCGGTGGAGGATCTTTCTCTCCTAACATGAGGGCGTTCTTGGTGGAAAGGGAATTATCTCTTGGCTTGAGAGTATTTCCAAATCCATTGTGCACAACAATGGCTCTTTAAAATTCTGGGGTTGCAAGGATATTTATAATCGGGTTTGAGGTTATTAGAGTTATGACAATAAATTAACGCATTACACATTTTATTTATTTCATTAACTCTTATTAAAAACCCCCATGTCGAATTATAAATTCCTTGACATATGCCCATGCTGATTATAATAAATATCATTAAATAAATCAATATTAAATCCTCAAAATATCTACTGGAAAAACTACACAGCATGTAATAATGAATACACAATGTGTACTTGTTTTCCATAAAACTACACGGTGGGTATATTTAATATACACGGCGTGTACTTTTATTTTCCATTTTTCTCCACCACATTTATTAGACCTTGAGTAATGACTATTTATTTCTAAAATAAATGTAACTTCATTACTCGCTAATAAATATATTATTTCGTCTACAATATATTCTCTCAAATAACTAGTGTTAAAAAAATGCGATCAGACATCCTTAAGTAATTATTAAACCACATTCAAGAATAATATTTAATAACTTGTTAAATTAATATTTAACTGAGATACATCGACACACTTAGTGTGTGACCCTGTAGGCATCTTTCTCAGTGGAATTAGGCTGAGCCTGCCTAAAGTCCGCTGTTAGCGTCTAGAAACACACCAAGGCACCCATAGAGAAAGAAGTTAATGCCACAATGACGTTTCACCTCCTACGAACGCTTACCGTGTAATATAATTCCTTTTTCTCGATATCTCCAATCAAGCGGGTTGCATGCTAGTTCCATCAACCCATGTACTTGATTATTCTATCTTTAACTTCCCGTAATTGAACTTGCCCATAGCTTACCATGTCCATGGATTTATTTTGGCTATATCAATTCCATCAAAGGTCCTGAGATATCTACTTCCATTATGGAACGGAAGGGACAAATCCATTCTTGTATTATCTATTAATGCGGTATTACTGGTGACACACCCAACATATCCTACCTCACTGCGAACAGTGTGTCATCACAGTTTTCATCAATACATCTAAGTGCGCGATTTGTAAAACCCATTAATAATAATCTTAAAGTCTAAGGACCAATACACACATCCGCAGATAGGAACATCCAATGACACTATGAAATGTAGATTTCTTACTGGCGGGTCTCGGTTTCATAATATCCTCCTGGATATTACCAAGTGCGCAGGCCATGAGAAGGTGCCTCAATGTTTTATGAGTCCTCACCCCTAATGACCTGTATTATTTGTGTCCCTCAAATAATATCATCCGGCTATAGAACATTCATTCAAGAACAACGTTATGTCACTTCCGAGTTCTCATCATAGCAGGGATCCACTATGACCCTTTAATGCAACAACTGTACTTAGGACATTATCACATGACATGTCACGTATAAGAACAATCAATATTGATACGGCTTTTATTTAATGAATAAAGTACAAAGTAGTTGATTCTAGTCCACCAACTCCAACAAAAAGGAAGGTTTTCATGGGCCCCAATGTTCCACCCTTGATAGTCCCAATATGATTTACCGTAAAGGTGGACGGGAGCTAGAGGTTGTGTGCATATTATCGTTTCAGGATCTAAGTGACCATGAATAATAATTATCCACTAACAAGGATCAATGGCCTATACAATCAATTTAGAGTATCCAACATTTCCTTGAATATTGACCTCATATTACTCTATCACCAGTTGTGAGTATGGGATGAGCATATACCAAATCCCAAATTCATATGTCTCTATGGATAATATGAATATATTTTTTTCACTTTTTCATTAACAAATTTCAAACAGTTTTCATTTCACTCATGAACTAGATCTTTAAGACATTCATAGATCATTTCTGGTGGTCTTCATAAAAAATATCCAATATTACATAGTGTCAAAGGAGGAGAAGAGAAAAAATTGAGGACATTTCTAGACATGCTTCAAGGGAAGAAACATTATGTGAATCTCATGGAATGTAAGTTATAGATTTAGGAGGGCCACATTCAAAGTCGTTGAATCTCAACTGATGGTCTTACAGAAGACCTTACCAGGGTAAATGAAGTGTTATATTAGGAGCCACCTCGATCACAATGGAGATATAAAGCTTCCTTTGGTTTTTAGGCTACTACAATGTATTGGTTCCCAATTTCATTATGATCACATCCCATTTGACTGATTTAAACTAGAAGTGGTGTCATTTCATGTGAAAATAAAAATGTAAGAATGGCTTTTCCTATTTGACATAGTGGTTGATCTGAACACCCATCATGATATTTTTTGAGGTGAGTGTCGAGTACATAGTGTTTTGAGATTCCTCATTTACTATAAATAGTTTTGTGATGATAATGATCCAAGATATGATTTCCTAGGGGTCTATGAAAATGACACCACATGAGTAGAAATATGTGACCCATGATCATGAGTTTGTAGTAGAAGTATTATCCATGAAGATATGGAGACACTACCATATGGGTGATTGGTTTATCATCTACTCTAATGAAAATAGTATCATGTATATTTTCTCTAAAAATGATGTTAATTTAGATTGATTATTTGGCCATATTTCCACCAAGACTATGTCAATAAGATAGTCTATACTCATGGGAAGAGAAAAATGGTGTCATATTCACTTAAAATGATATATTTTTATCAGCAGTTGGAGAAGAATTATGTGTGATTATTCTTATTTTAATTGACCTTATTGTAAAATTACTATGATTCATATCATTAATCAATGGTTGTTGACCAACCACTTTTACATGAAGTTATGGTATCTCATTATAAAATACCGACTATGGGATCTTATGTTCATAAATATCTACTAGACATACTCATGGTGTATTTGATGATAGCGGGGATAAAATTATACTTTTCAAAGGATGGGTGATGGTACCATTGACATTGTGGGAGGATAAAAAGAGGGATTTTCATACATCCCACTTGGAGGTACATCATGGTGTGGAAAAGATGTAACATGACTGTCAGCCTCTGTTATGGTGGCTATGAATGAAGAAGCCAATAGAAATGTTTGTCTCTCAATTAGTGAATTTTCAGTATGTGAAATATAAGTAATAGATTTTATGTGGTTAACTCAACCACTAGTGATTTTTGAGTGCATGTTGGATGGGATATCTATGCACATCAAGACATGGTTACCCTATATGACCCTATGAAATATTCCTTCTAGGTGATCATAGACCGACCCACCATGTAGGACCAATTCCAATCAATTTAATAGAGTATTTTAGTAGACGTGATGTGATTCCTTTACTTATAAGATATAGTCTAAATACCTGGGTTCTCATTGACAATCGTTTCAGGGCATGATGCTTTCTGCACATCCCGATTATGAAGAGGATTATAAGATTACATTGGGAATCAGTTTGATTTTAGCATGGTGTTTCAACACTAGAATTTTGTTCGGACTGAGAATAACATTCATTTTTTGGATGAAGTGTTTTTGGATTTCAATTTATACGTTTTCCACTATTTAGAGGATCACCTACCCTTGTTAGAGATTTCATACAACAATATTTAGCATTCAACCTTCAGTATGACAACATTCAAGGCATTTCATGGGTGACCCTACAAGTCACCACTTTATTAGAAGGATTAGGTTGAGTCAGAACTCCTAGACCCATAGTTGGTGAAATTAATAAAAAGAAGGTTTTTATCATCTAGGAGTGGTTTGGAAATACACATTTCCATCAGAATGCTTATGAAGATGGAAAATGGAGGCCTTTGAAGTTTAGGGAGGGAGACCATGTTTTCTTGAGTATCTCACCTCGATGAGGATTATGATAATTTGGTACGATCAGTAATCTATATCTGTGATACATTGTATCTCTCCAGATAATATTTAGAATTGGTGAGGTTGTGTGCCTCTATGTTCTAATACTGTAGTTGGACAAGGTACACAACATCATTCACTTATCGTAGGTGAGGAGGTATATGAATGACCCATAATAGGTTATCTATTAGGGAATGTTGGACATCAAAGATGGTGATACCTTTGTAGACTACCCAGTGGAGATTGAATATTAGTCGGAGAGGATTTTCCAGGGAATGTGATTCCTTTGATGTGTGTATGGTGGCAGTTGGTGAATCCTCATGGTAGCATCTTGGAGTGGGAGACCCAGATGCGAGCTTAGTACCCGCATTTTTTGTGTAGTCCTTTTTTCTGAAGAGACCTATTATAAAGATTATGTAATGCATTTTTTCAATGTAAATATTTTAAATATATATAATAATATTTTCTATGCTAGACACTGATACAATTATAGATTATGAGGCCCAATGATCAAGGAACTGATGTTTGAAAAAATAACAAATATATTAATATCAAACTTGGTAAATATTCTTAAAAAAGGAATAATTCCGAAATAGATTCTTGAATCAGAAATATGTGGAAAATGTAGAGTTCATGGAATGAGATTTATTGTAGGTGTGACTTAATCAGGGAGCACATTGGACACTCAAGTTGGGAACAGTCTGACATTAATTTTTAAATAAATTAATTAGTAAAATAATTTTATTTAATTAATTTTCTATAACATAATCTTACCTATAATGAGTAATTTTTGATTAAATATCACGTTGTTCCACATAACCCTTGAGATCTAGATGACATCGTGGAGGAGATCATGGAGAATGCAACAGATCTAGGTCAAAAAATGATAATCAACTCCACTAATGTTGATTATGGGTCCAACCAATGATGGCAATATAAGATCATTCTCCATTAGTGATCTATTCAAAAAAATAAAATTGTTTGATTTATCTGAATTCATCCCATTTATTTATCCTATATAAAAAATGAATCAATTCCATAAATTATAATTAATTCATGCATTGATAGTTACTTTATTTTATAGTTGATTTATTTGTCTATTGTTGATTATTCTTCTTCATTCATCTATTAAAAACAATATATAGAAGATGAAATGACCAAATGATGAGGCTTGTTACTCATGTTTAGGATTTATGTTTTTTCCCTTGTATCTCCTTACATTTATCATGGGAAATGTTTGTGGCCAATACTTCGATGAATATCAGGTATTTGATCTTTCTGAGACCTTTTTTTTCACAATGGATCAATAGAACATGTGAGGTTCTCGATCAATGGTGCAACTGAGTTGCAATGATGGAGTACGACCATAGGTGGATCAGATCATATTGATGTTCTTTATTCTTCCTTGTTTGATTTTCGTTGAAAATGGTTCAGCATGAAATGATTTCAATGTAGATAAATGCCTGGATCCTAGTGATTAGAGACTGAAAGTTTCAATAGACACCAAATCCTTGATCTGTGGTGTTATTTCTAGTGGTGGTATCATGGATAGATGATAAAAATAAGGAACCATGGGTTTTTGGATAACTTAACTTCACAATGTGTAATCTAGAATTAAACACTGGGTGGGGAACTGGCGATGGTTCTTGGGTTTCCATAGAAGATATAAGAATCACATTCTATATGGTACCTATCACATGCTCCATGACCTTTAGTTTAATTCATTTCCTATATAATAAGTGATATAGAGACAAAATCAGGGTACACAAGCTATGTTTTGATCATAGAAAATACTAGGGTATATGGTCTATGTTGTGTACTCAAACATGTACATGTACATATACACTGCTAGATAAACAAGCATTTACGAGGTATATAATAATGGGAAGATGTAAATGGGGTCAAACATGGGAAGGAAAAAAATTAATGGTATATTTCATGTACCTTATGTATATTTCTTGTACTTTCTTATACATTGATTAGAACCCCTCACCTCTTCGATATAGACTAGGGTTATATTGAGTGTGATAATTTAGTTCTTTCCTGTGAGGGTATTTGGCAACATTACATCCTTAGTATAGGATTGTGATCCTCTCAATGGGTGTACTATGGGATAGAGTCATGTACATCAACCCTATGGGAATAGATTCAGATCCTCTATCATTATTAGCTTGGGTTCTTGGTATCAATGTGACCACCTTTCTTAGGGTGTCAATCCCTTATCTAGAAATCAAATCTAGTAGGGTTTTTTGTGTCCCCCAGTGGCCCTATATCTGATCCCCTACCTAGTTGATGAGATATTCTGAGATCCACGGAATAATTAATGGGAATGGACTAATGATCATGACCTCTTGTATGATAATCACTAGTGATATCATTCCCCGTGAAGTGAGTACTCCATGGAAGGATCAGTACCTATAAGCCTCTAGTAGTATCCTATAAATGGTAGGATTGATATATACCCATTCATAGTAGTATCTTATTATGAGTATATCATGGTTTTTGTTATAGATGTATTCATGTAATGAGGTTACAACTCTATATACATTGGGATTATTGATATTGGGGTGTCTTATAGGGTAATGTTATACTCACACCTACATGAGATCTTCAAGCACATTTCATGTCTTATATAGATGAAATATCATTTGATGATGTCAAAGGAAAATATTGAATAGGTGGGGCATAGTTAGGGAAGAAAAACTGAGGTTTGATCAAGGTGGTTTTATTTGATACAGATCCCCTCATTCTGAAAAGGATAGACTCTCTACAATTTTTAGATGGGATTATATTTGTACAATTATTCACATGCAATACTCGTGACCTACTATCAGGTGGGAAAGAGGTCGAGTATGAATTTATGCTATCAACTATATTTAGTTTCTTGATATTTTACAGGCATATAGATGTGTGTGTCTATACAGTTTCATTAAGCTAATACCTCATATTTATGGTTTAATCCTACTCAGGACAGGTCACCAGCCCATGGCATATAAGAAGTTGGATTAGGGTAGTCTCACTCAGCTTACCATCAGCCAAAAGGGTCCTGATTGGCTAGGTTTCCATATAACTCCTACTTAAATAATCATTATTAATTATTTAGTGATATATTAAACAAATAAAAATATTTTTATTTATTTATATTAAGATACAATCAAATAATATATATGAAAATTACTAAAGATAAAAATACACATATATTTTTATTATGACTATATGAATTTAGGTTATCCACAAAATCTAATACAAATTTTGAACTAGAAAGTGAAACCCCTCTCATTATTCATGATATCCATAGTGAAATATATGATTGATTTATACATTGTGGACATTGATCATTAAAACAATATTTTTCATCACCCTAGATCCCAAAAAAACAAGACCAACATCTAGAGATTGATTGATTATGTCTACATAGTTCTAGATGAATACTAGTTCGGTTTCATGAAGAAAATATAATGATAATTTAATCAAAGATAAAATTAATATCGATAATGATTAAAAATACTTTTATGTGATATAAATTAAATGAGTATGTTATTTTTAAATTATTATTTTTTTATATGTTCTTTTGATCTAATTTATGTTTTCCAGTGTTATTATTATATTTTCTCAGATCTATATATAAAATTAAATCCAAAATTAAGTATAGGATCTTTCCATGACGTTTCCACAATATTTAGTTCATTTCATTTTTCTTACCTCTATATTTGATATAGAACTATTAATTAGTGATTCCTTTTATTCATTTATATATATATGATAACATATTCACTATCTTTGTTTATTTATTTTTTATATCATTAATATCTTTTTTAGAACACCTCTATGTTTTACATTTCTCATGCATAAAATTTTATTTATGGTATTTGATAAATTTTGTATTTCTTATTCTATCTACGGGAAAAAATATATAATATTGGTGGAACAATATTCTTTAATAGAGCTTATTAGTATCCTACGATATCTACAACCACATTATGGTGACAACTAAATAACTATTATATGTTTCTTAACAATTTTATGGTTTAGGAATTACTTCTGTACCTATTGGGGTATATATCTACTCTAATTTCTCTTTCCCAACTCATACAACATCCACACAATATGAAAGGGAAACAACACACAATTATTTGAAACGATTAAAACACCATATGAGCGAGTAGTCATTGGTGTGTTATGTTTACTATTCCATGAACACATGTCTATAATTTATTATCAAGATACAAATGGGTAGGTAAATGTAATACACATGGATTTTTTGACATTATACTGGAAATACACTTGTATTTTATGATTTCCTATTGTTTTTCTATAATAACGATATAGATCACATTTTTATCAAAATATCATCTTTGATAAATAGTATAAATATATTATAATTGTATATATAAGTATTTTATAGAATCCTCATTAAATAAGGGACTCTATATATTGTAATTAAAATATTCTCTATTATTATAGTCATTTTATGTAAATGTTGTAGAGTGTTCAGATCTTATGATCAGGAACATAAAGCTTTTATCACAATTGGAGAATCAATTGGTTGTTCTGCTTCTTCTGTAAACTATCTATAAGTATTATATCATTAATTTCACACCAATAATGCTAAAATATACTTGTATTTTAGCCTAAATTTTTCCATACTTTATCACTCCCATGATCCTTTTCCACAGAAATTTCTCTATAAATTTAGAACATTATTTATTATTTAATAAAATATATCTTCCATAAACATGAAAATTATTATAAAAATAAGTTAGTATAATTATTTTAAAAATTAGAAACTTGTAACCATAAATTGAATATTGATAATAATTTCTGTTTTATGTTTATTCTCTCTCTAGAAAAAAATTACAATATTTTCCCTATTATTGTGCTCAAACACCCCAAACATATATTTTACAATTGAGGATTTTAAAACAAAAACATATGGATTATGAAACATATTTAAACAGTATTCTAAAATCACTCTTCACCCTTTGGTAACAACTAATGTCAATGAAAATAACATTTTTATGTATATTTCACATATGTACCATAAATATCTATTTATAAAATACTAAACATAACTTACATATCTTATATTCATGTACAGATCACTTATATTGCCCATTGATTTTTTCATTTCTCACTTATAAAAAAATATCTCATAGTTACTCAAGAACATCCACTCCTATTTGTTATACATAACCTTTATATGTTCTCTTCCATAATTATATTTGTTAATTTTCTTTTATGAAACCATTTTATTTCTTATTTACTAGTTATATAGGGCAGTAAATTTTTCCATAACATGAAAACTAAATCCTTTTTATTTTCATATTCAGTTAGAATCTATCAAGCCTCTTATTTAAACTCCCTAAATTATATATCCTCAATGGAATTATATTTCATTCTTAATCAAAGTAATCATTGTTTCTTTATTATTTAATATATATATATATATATAATTTGTGATGAAAATAAATTTGTTGATTTTGAAAACTCAACAATGTGAGGAACAATCAACAATATGAATATTTATCTCCAACAAAATATATTGAATACATATTAAATTTTATAAAATTCACTTATAATTAGATTAATAATATAACATCTCTTTATTAGATCTCCCCAAGAATAATTTTTGGGGGTGTTTTATTATAAATGAAATAGATGAAATTATAATAACCCATTGATGGGATAACCCATAAAATCATTCATTATCAGATATTATTCAAAGAGAAAATCGTACATCATTTTATCCTCTATAATAAATACTAGTTAACCATATGAATATGAATATTTTTTTCTCCTATCACACTCAAAACCTCAGTAATATATAAATTATATAAAATGTTCCATGTATAGTTGATACAATCTATTTATACAAAATACTAACCTATAACAAAGAATAACTGAATTTTTTTATTTAAATTCCATATCAAGCTAATTCATCTGTATTAATTATTTACCTGAGTAATTTTCTATCTAGTTGGCTACACAAGCATCTCCAAAGATGAAAAAAATCTTTACCAACAATATTTGGATTGTACTCACATCCATTAAAATATGGAATATTATTTTGTCAATGAAAGCAGTTTAGGGGATCATAATTATTTAAATACAAATCTAAGATTTTTTTCTCAACTTAATAAAATGGATTGAAAATAACTATTAAAAAATTTTGAGTCTAAGTTGAATAATATTTTTTTCTAAGAAATTCTAAAAAACCTTTTTTATGATTTTATATTTTTTTAATGTTATATAATTTTTTTCCACATGATATATTAAGTAAAATCAATTATTTATGGGCCTTTTGTTGAGACCATAAAAAATTAATATACATTTATATATTTTTGGATTTTGAACCTTATGTAGGGGCCAATGGGTGCATCCTGTAGTGATTTGAGGGTAACCATGTGACCCCTTCCACATGATACATTTATGGAATACACTCTTAATTGGTGATGTTATGAAACATAGGTAACGTGATATACACAAAGTTCACTAGGATGAAGATTTATTAACCCCAAGTGATGGAACTTCACTCTACGTAAACCAAGAAATTAGCCAATTATTATTCTTGGGCCGATGATTATTGGTTATACTTACTCCCTAGCCTTAATACTTGTAATATTAAATGGATAAATATTTAAAGTAATTTTAAATTGTACACAATTTGATTCTTCCCCTATGTGTATTTCATTTAAGACCTCAGGGGTCAATTTTATAGACACTATTTTCCGGATATAGAATATATACCATTGTGTAAGTACACAAAATTTCTTGCCTCTTAATTATATGTCTCATTATTCATAATCACTTTCTTTTACATTTGTTGGTAAGTATGACCATTCTTTACATCATACTGATGTAAGGTTTTAATTTATGGTCTCATTGGGTAACCAGCCTTATGTTGTGATCTTCCTTCTCAGTTACCATAAATATAGTCCTCTGTGGTCCCTCCAAGTTTTTGTGGTGGTTATTCTAAACCAGTGTGTCACCAAACCATCCTCTTATTCTCTGTGATGGCAAGATGCATCCACATTCCGCTACTACTGAGGTCCTAGTTTCATTTCTCTTAGGATCAATTTCATAGATTTTGGGTTATATTATTTTCATATATTTGTGTACATATTCATATTCTATAGAATTTTCTTTGTTTAATAACCTTTATTCCCCTTTTGATCGGTTTTCTTATTCAATCACTGCACTTGGATTTTTTGTGTTTGATAGGGGAATGATATCCAATGGTGATGGTTACATGGACATACTGATGTCACTATAAATTACGTATTTTCATAAAGGATGTGAGGCGAAATCATGCTTTATTGGTCATTACATTCCTATTTTAGAACTTAGTTATTCATTTAAAATGTTTTGAACATATATTTCCAACTTATAATACATGAATCCTTTTTTGGGACAATGATCAATCATTAACATGCATTGAATTGGATATATGTATATTTTAATGGATCTCAATATTTCCCTTATTGGTTGGTTACACAATGTTTATAATCCATAGACTAGGGTGGTCATTAATATATTTCTATCATGGGAGGTGGTTTGTTTTGTGGAGTTGGGATTTGGCACAAAATAGGGGCTTCCAATGTATCTCAATGAAGGGAATCAACACCCATGTATATCAATGAAACATAATTGGACACATCACACATTTTATGGTCATGCAAAATTATTTGATGTGATTATTTTTATGTTTGTAAAAACCTGAATAAAGATTCCCCGTTTAAGGTCACCCAAGGAGGAAAGAAAGTACACGGACGAATTTAGTAAAACTAAAACCATGATGTCATCCATTTTTGGTCATATTACTACAATGAAGTCCATGTAGTTTTAAGTCACATAGATTGAACCATGTGTTCAGTATTCTAATGTATTATAATTATGACTACAAGGTGGATGTTTCCTGAAGATGGTAGGTGTTGGACATACACGTGAGCATCCCTGTATGATTTTCATGTCTTTTTCTAAATTGGAATAAGAGGATATAGATGATAATTAGGACTAGTTGAAGTCCAGTGATATGTATGGATCATTTATGGGTTATCGGGATGAGATAATAAATGAAAAAATGGTTATAAAATACATAAAATTGTGGACACATGATATGTATTCTAATAAAATTAATTTTTAACAACATAGGGAAGGAATAATAGTCTAATGAGTGATATATGCCAAATTAAAAAGGGTTGGGGAACATAAGGGATTGTAGGCCCATTATATTTCTGGCACATTAATTGGACCAAAATAATCTAACTAGAAACATGGAAGTTATAGATTCCATTTTATGCGAGCATGCATTAAATTCTTGAACCTGGGGGAACCAATGGACTCATTATTGTACAATCATTATACATATAATAGATGAGTATTAATAATATAAGAGGCATACAAGATAGAGGAAACCCATGGAATGTTCTTCCATGGTACTATAGATCCCCATTATCAATGATTGATGGGGCTCATTCTAGCATACATTACCCAATTTTATACATTATGAGGCCATAGAAGAAGCCTAATTGGATGATAATATGTGGTGGGATTTCATGAACCAACAACCTCAGACCATGAACCTAGTCATTTCAAGTCATGGGTGACATGTAATACATTAGTTTCTTTCCCAACATACTATATTATATCACCCACTTGGGTCACCTATCAAAATAATTAATATCCCTACAAGAAAACACACATTCCTTCAGTTTGTTTTTACCTCAACCACACACACAATTGGAAACGTCCAATGAGATCACCCAACATGATACTTCATTTGGACAAGCACACATTACTATGGATTTTTAATAAGGAAAGATTCTATAAAAAAAAGTAGTATCTTATTAACATGGATTTTGAGTTTCACATTTCTTTGGTTGTTTCACTCTCTACTTATTTAAAGTGAAATGTTCTCATTATGGACCCCACACCACAAACCAAGGTAGTTCTATTGCACATCCATCACGTATTAGATATAATACCATTTTACAAGACCCAACCTACCCAGGTCATGTACCAGGTCATCTGATCCCACCGATCTTCCATAATATATTTTTTTCCCATCAAACCATAATATATAACCCAATATTGTGACCTAAAATATTAATGATTATCTTTACATGTGATTTTTTTTTTCAGTGTTGTTTTACTTAACTCACACACACCTAGGGAAACTTTCTAGGAGGTCACCAATATAAATAGTACTCTTGAATAATGACACTTAATTGGGGTGTTATAATCAGGTAGTTTCCTAAAAATAATTGCACACCTTCTTTACATGTGTAGTAAAATTTACTCTATTATGCATTACTTTTTAAGGGGTGTAACTCTGGATATTCAGGGATAGTTAGAATCGACTTAGTATTTTTGGCAATAATTTTATCTGATTTATGGACCCAATTTAACATGGTTCGATGTTGGACAATAAGTTGGATATGTATTGGGAACTAGGAATATGGTGATCTAGTTGAGTTCACGGGAGAACTGGTTCCATATATTAAAGGTGTGGGTGAATTGACACCCTTGAATAGAGGATTTAGAAAATATATTCCCTATAATAGATGTATAGGTGAATTGTAACACACGTATTTGTGTCTTGGAGATGTAGAACCCTGGTATGGAGGCCTTCATGAATTTACACCATTGTATAAAGGTATTAGAGAAATGTAACCCTATTATGGAGGCATGGACAAATTAGTTCCCTTATATGAAGGCATGGGTGAAGTTGTTCCCTGATATGGTGGGTTGGATTAGTGTTGTAATAGAAATAAAATTTAATATGGGGATCATTCACCCTAATCCAAATGAATATTGGTGAAGTGTTCTTTCTCAATTTTTTAACATTAAATTTCTTGAATATGTAATTACCCATCATTCCCACTCTTTTCATTTGGGTTTGATATTAGAATCACTTATAGGAGAAGTGTGCATCGTTGGAATTCACATAAGTGTATCACATTCCATAACTCCTGATTTGGGTCATCAGGATATCTTACTCAAATATAGAAGACATGTGGTCTATTTAATTTAGAAATGAAAATAAAAAATAAAACTAAGTGGATAACCACAAATTAATGCCACTCTCATCCTAGTAGGGTGTGATCATGTAAGGTATTCTGTAAAATCCCTAATTTGGGAGCTACTTAATCGGTGCTCTGAGCTAGGTGGTTACAAAATCGTAAGCATTCATACCATATGACAAAGGTTTCTGACTAGCAGTAGGGGTCGAAATAGTCAACTGGGGAGATTATACACCCTTTTTATAAGAGTAAGATGAAACAGAAGATTAAAAAAAATAGAAGAATAATAGTCAATAATAAAAGATCATGCATAAACAACCATTCCCAAATGGGTACAACAATGTTTAATAGTAAATATACCATACCATGATACAAGTGAAAAGGTGATCATGTCTCGTAAAGAATTCAAAATGAAAAATATCCAAATGGTCCTGACACTAAGTCTGGGTCCTACTCCACACACACCTATGCGAACCTAATAACCAAACAAGCACATTCCCTTATCCTGAACTACAAACATGAAGTCTGCCCAGGTACCCCATGGTGGCCTGAGTATGGTGTGAGTACAACTCAGTAGGCCACCACCAACGATGTCTAAAAAATATCTGGTATAAGTATTTGTTCATGAAAAAGGGAAATGAATAATAAATGACAAGGAAAATATTAAGTGCTCTTACCCAGTTTAAGTCCATTACCAACATTTATTATCATTTCCATTTCTTACCATTTCATCCCATTTACCATTACACACCATTTCCAAACCGTGCACAAACCATGAGGAAGCCACTGTACAAAAACACACTTCATTCATAGTTTCTTGAGCTATCTTCACAGTTAGCACTAGTCGGGCGCATACCATGTAGCATACCCAAAAAACATCATTTTCTTCTCTTTTGGTGTCCCATACCCTCAGAACACCCCCGAGCGTCCTCTAGGACTTCGATAAGAAAATAATTAACCAAAACAATAAATTAAAACCCAAACATAAATTAGAAGATAACTTTAAAAGATCTGGGATCTTACAACCACACCACCTTATAATAGATCTTCCTCGAGCCAAGAACAAAATCATAATTGCACTTCTGAGGAAAATAGATCGGGCCACTGAGCCCAAATATCAGATTCCCTCTCACACGTTTCTTTCCGAACAATTCCATGTTGATATAATAATCACATTAATAACACAAAAATTCCTGGGAATTATTTCTCACTATGTTCCATGACACAATCCAGATGCTCCTCAAAGGGCGCATTAGCCTCAAGCTGAACATCCTCAACACCGACCATGTGAGTTTGGTTAGGGTGATATTTCTGAAGTTAAGAAACATGAAAAACATCATGAATCCATTTATACCATTGTGGAAGAGCTAATCAGTACGCCCCCCAACCCAACCCTCTCCACAATCTCAAATGACCACACATTCCAAGGAACCAACTTTCCCTACTTTCACATCAATCTGTGACCCAACCTTTTCCACACTCGAAGGAAGACACTATCACCCACCTAGAACTCAAGTGGTCTTTGTATATAATCTTCATAAAACTTTTTCGAACTGTGATCCTTTTCCATCCGTCTCTGAATCAACATAATATTCTCTGACGTTTCATTTAAGGGACTCAGTCCCAATATCTTGGATTCACTGGTCACCAACCAACACAATATGGATATACATGGCCTCCCATAGAGAGCCTCAAATGGTTCAGTTTGAACCATAGCTTGAAAAATTTTGTTGTATAAATATTACACAAGTGACATGTGCTTCTCCTAGAAACCATAGATATCCAAGATACAAGACATCAACATGTCCTCCAACATTTGGATTGTACACTCCGACTACACATCTGTCTTCAAGAGGATAACCATACTAAAAAATGCCTGCATACCAAGAACCTCTTGTAACCCTTTCCAGAAGCGTGATATGAAATTAGGATCATGATCTAAAACTAGAGTTCATGGTACACCATGAAACTGTTCTATTTCCCAAGCATACAACTCAACCAACTATTCAACTATGTAAGTCTCTTGAATCCGTAGAAATAATCCACTTTCATTTTCTGATCCACAACCACCCATATTGTATCATTCATTCGAGGATTCCTTTTTATACCCACCACAAAATCCATCATCACATCATCCCACTTCCATTCCGTAATGGGCAATAGATTTAACAAACCACCTAGGCATTGATTCTCGGCCTTCACCGGATGACAGGCAAAGAACCATGCCTGAAAACTGGCTACTTCTTTTTCATTCCTAGCCACCAAAACTACCGAAGGAAACCATGATACATCTTGTTCAATCAAGGATGTGCATCCCAATTTGATGCAAGGAACTCATGCAACATCTATCTCTGCATGCACATTGGCACAACCACACGATCAAGAATAGAAACAACCCTTCCTACACCGACAGCCCAACCGGAAGGTGGATCCCCACCTTTAAGTCTTTTCTTCATGGACAAACATTCCTGATTGTTGGGCTGACTTTCCATAACTCGACTCAAAATCATCGACTCTACCTCAACGGACGCATGATTCACCTGACCATTTCCCTCCCGCTCCTCTAAGTCCATCTCTGTAAACAAATCTATCACCTTTCATTCACAGTTGGATTCCTGAACCACCTAGTTCTGAACCTTCCTGCTCAAAGCATCAACAACACTCTTCTATTTCACTGGTGTATATACCATCTCAATGTCAAATGACAGGAGATAATCAACCCATATTCACTACTGAAGATTCAAATCCTGCTGTGGAAAGATATACTTTAATCTCTTATCATCAGTATAGACCATGATCTGTCCCCCCCACAAGTAGTGCCTCCATCACATTTAGGCATACACTACTACATCCAACTAAAGTTAGTGAGTGGGATAATTCCCTTTCATGGGGTATCAATTTCCTCGAACCATAAGCCACAACTAGATCATCTTGCATCAATACAGTCCCAAGACCGATACTGGATGCTTCACAAAATAGAACCTACTCCTTACCTAGCTTGGGTAAGATCAAGATCAGTGTAGTCATCAATGACATTTTCATCTCTTTAAAGGGATTTTCACAAGATATGCACCACTCAAACTTTATTCCCTTCCTGATCAATCTCGACAGTGGTGCGGTCAAGTGAAATAAATCATAGATAAACCATCGGTAATACCTGGACAACCCAGAAAACTCCGAACATCTGAAACACTCTTGGGATGCTCCCAAGATATGACAACCTACACATTCTTTGGATCCACAGAAACACCATCCACAATGATGATATGTCCTAGAAAATTCACTTCTTCAATCCAAAACTAACATTTTAATTATTGGCATAAATCCAATGCTCTCTTAGTGTACACAGAATGATGTCAAAATGTTGTGCATGATCGTCACGAGTTTTTCAGTTCACCATGATGTCGTCAAAAAATAAAACCACAAACAGATCTAGATAAGGTTGAAAGATTCAGTTCATCAAATAAATGAACACCACTAGTGCAATGGTCCAACTAAAAGGCATTAAAACAAACTCAAACCACCCATACAGACTCCTAAAAGATGTTAACGGTACGACCGAAGACCTCACCCTCAACTAGTGATAACCTGGTCTCATATGAATCTTCGAAATCACCGATGCTCCCCTCAAATGATAATAGAGGTTATCAATTCTAGGAAGAGGTGTAACACCCCATTCTTCTACGGTACGCTTCTCTTGGAATAATGTGATAGCGTGTGTTGTACGCAACATCGAGTTCTAACACACCACAACCAATCAAACTAGCCCTTATGAATAGTAATACCTACCATTTGAAATTATATATATTTTATATTTCGAAATGGACTTCATTTTTGGATTCAGAATACCAAAATTATCCTATGTTGAATTTTTGGTATTTTTCTAAGAACTTCCAATTTTTTTGAATATTGAAAATACTTAAAAAAAATTTAACCGAAATAATTTATAGTGATAAATTATATTATTTAGTGGTTTTAAAGTATAACTAGAATATATTTTTACCATTTTATCCAATGGTGTTCATTAGAATTAATTTCACTATGAAATTGGACATAAACAATTGTCAATCTTTTGATATATATTGTTTCTTAAAAACACACTATTTGTTGTAATAGTGGGAATTAATTATAGAATTAATTAATTCATCTTGTATGTTTGGAATTTTGTAAAATAGACATCATTTTTGAATTCAGAAAATCAATTATAGCTTAGGGTGAAATTTTGGCATTATTCAGAAAAACTTCAATTTTTGATGAATAGTGAAACCACTAAGTGGTAGTTAAAAAACTGCATTTTTCATAAAACTAAATTTTACCGCTTCTGTGAATGGAATTTCGAAAATCCGAGAGACACGGTTAATATCAAGGAGTAAAATGTGGTTCAATGACATGAAAATAATTTTTGGTGAATAGTAAATTTTTACTTTTATTTACCACGGTTAAAAGTAAATAGAGTAATTAAGGGTAAAAATGATATTAATATTACCCTAACACATGTCCTAATTATATTGGACAAGTGTATCTCGACCAAAAAAACCTTAGAAATAAAATATTATCATTTAGGTCCACTTGGATTAGATTAGTAAGTTTATTATTATTTAATTCAAAGAAGAGTTAAAAGGGTTAAAATCAAAGTTTATTTACTAAAACATTTTTAATATGGGGTTATACATAAGAAAAATAAGATTGTAAATCTTTATTAGAAAGCTAGAAAGATTTCCTACATAATGATATTTTATTTATCATTTTTAGACATTAAATAATTTAATTTATTAATGACACAATGGTGATGCAGTAATTACCATAATAGTGAAAAATTAAAATGATTGATATTGTAGACACCCAAATAAATATAATTTGAGACTTTTTTTGAATTAATATAATTTTCTAGGATACTATGATATATTAGGATTGAAATAATTAAATTTTTTGAAGTAATAATTCTGTTATGATTTTCCCAAAAATCAATTTTCCAAATAGTGTCAAAATTGACATAAAAGATTTTTTATAACAATATTATATTGTTAATTGATATTAAATTCCTAAAAATCTAAGGTTCAGCCAAGAGACTTATATCAGGATAGGTGTATCATTAATGGACCACTTTGGGGTCTCTTGGAGGTATATAGTATGTTTATTAACAATATAATATAAAAATACAAAGTGACATTGTAAGTATCAAACTAATTAACTAAGAGTTAATACTTAATGATAAGGTTAATATATTAACCCAAACCAGTCAAAATTCTATAAGTTGAGTTGTTTTATACCTATACCTACATTAACCTTTAAATAATCCACTTTTGAGCCATTAGAAACCGAATATTAATTTATTATAAAATAATATTTCTAGCTTTTCCAAAGGTACCCCTCACCCCTCTTATAAAAGGGCACTCCTACTTCTCATTAACTCACACCTTCAATGCCTTTTGGTTCGGCCCAAATCTACCCAAATACTCTCTAAACTTCCCTCACTTAATCCTAGGGGCCTTCCTTTAGTCAGAAATCTATCTTAAGGAGCACTTTTGATCAAATCAAAAGGAAGAACCCAAAGAGGAGGTAATGATTTCACCGCCCTTTTTCAAGTTCCTTTCTTCTTCCACTTCTTCTTTCTTTGTTATTCCCATTCTAAAATAATGAATCCAGTATCTCCTATATAATGTAATATTATTATAAATATTGTACAACCATATTCAGTATTCTATCCATCCTTTGAATAACATGTCACCATACGTGTGTACGTACGGCTTACCGTCTCCACATCGTGGTGTAATTGTTATTAAATAAATTTTTATTTTTATGGGTATAATAATGATGTGTAACTCATTTAAATAATAAATATAACATTATAATGATTCTGTATATATGATATACCATCCAATTATATATTATTTTGATATCAAAATAATGATATTGTCGCTCGTGCGTACGTACGGACTACCGTCTCCACGAACACGATAAGATTAATTCTCCATAGTATCCATTCAAGTATAATTCTCATTTGATGAATAATAGTAATATCTAAGGACTTGATATCATTTTGGATATGATTAAGATACAACCTATCCATGACAAACATATCTTACGTAACAAAACATATAAAATAAAACGAGTAAGTTAACACCTGAAACAACTATAATACTAAGATATTATTAACAAATCCATGTTAAAAGATAATATATGATATCATGTTAATGTATATGATTCTTGTATAATTTAATGACAATTATTTCACCATTATACATGAGGTCAACATACCAAAACCATGTAAAAGTACAATGTAAGGGTTTATTTCGCAATCTCTTCATTATCCGAGGTTGTTTATACGTAATAATCTGTTGGGATCTCTTTATCATCCACATCCATGTTTCTTAAAAATGTATTTCAAAACATTTTTACTATTCAAAATAATATGGGTTAAATTCATTTTTACCCTTTTTTTACTTTTTATAAGAGTTTTATAAAGTAATCTTTCCATCTTTTTCCAAACAAGGTGTTTTTTAACCTTTTCGACAGAATTAAGGTAAGAATTTTTTTTAAATTATACGGCGGGTGCGGCTATTTTCCGTTGTTACAAAATTGTCGAAGAATCCCTTACAAGCTTATAAGAATATTTTCAAAGAAAAAGTTTTATTTTATAAATATATGACTCTTAAATGATTTCAAAATAGAAAGAGATATTTCTATAAAAAGAGTTTTGATTTCATCTATGTCAACATCCTCTGATGGATTTTATGCTTATTTGAAGTTGATTTATTATGATACAAAAATTCTAAATTGTATTGAAGGTTTTGTGATATGTTTGACTGTGGATGTGCTATTTTTATACCATTCATGGTTTATGGTGAAGGTATTGATATTTTGTATGCTATTTTAATACGAATGTTTATGTTATGTTTAAACCATTTCATATGGGAATGCATGGGACTTAATATGTGACTGGTGGAGACCGTTATAGCTCCTCGATGCATCGGTAGGTCTCATGTGACAAACTAGTGTCTTGGCACAAGGAATTGACAAAATCTTATTTGTAGTTTTGGCACGAGGCCTTGGATATGTGGTTATGATAGTCTGGAATTATGCATTCCATCTTTATGAAAGCGGTTATTGATATTGCATGTGATTATTCAATTAGTAGAATATCCATGCGAATATGTAAATGGAGTTATTTCATTTTATTTTTCCATACTATGTTGAAGTTAAAGTTTAAAAGGATTTTGTTTTAGTTATACACTGCCTTAAATGTTTATTCTTATTTATGAAAGTTTCTGCAATATTATTATCCTTACATGGCATTTGAGCTCACCGCTTTCTATGTTTTATTTTTCCAGGATGTGAAGAAGTAAATTATGAATGACCTACAGGGTTATTATGAGGGCATAATAGTATGGAATATGGAGACAATATGTTGTTGTAGTAGTTTTTCACTTTATGATGTAATGTAAAACTTTAAAAATATATCTAGTGTTTCCAAGTCTACTAAACCAATCGGTCTTTCGAGATTTGATCTTTCTTGTGATCATGCCAATGTTATGTAATAATGCACCGACACTGGGTAACTGGGGTCGGGGCGTTATAGTTGGTATCAGAGGAAGTTTAGTACAAACCTTAGAAGCTATATTTAGATAAACCTTGATTAGAGCACATAGACCAAAGATGGACTTTGAGGATTAGTATAGAGGAACTTCCGAGAATTTTGGTATTGTAGATACTTTGTGAGTTTTCTGAGCAATAAATCCATGTCTGGATACGAGCAGGTAGAGGTGGCTCTGGCATAGATGTACCTAGGGGTAAAACTCAAAAACACCGCTTGGAGCTAGACTCGAACGGGAACTGGTGCACGACAATGGGCCTTGCTGCACACTTGGTTACGACACTCCAGGGGGATATGCTTAGGATAAATCTCATTTTAAATACAAATAATTATGAAAGTCTTATGAGTATATACTTCCTCAAAGAAAACATTTTTATGATTATGGATTATATCCATAAATAGTTCAATTTATGTCATGTATTTTATATGAATGGAATTATGTATTTTGATTCATAAACTGATCTAGTTTATGCCATTGTTTACAAATGGCGCCTAGAGAAAGAAATGGAAACTGTATCAATTCACGCAATCCATGTAGGGATTTCCCTCCAGCTCAAGATAATTATAGTGGAGCTGGTGATGAAACTGTGCCGATCAGCTAATCACCATACTAGGAAAACTCACTCAGGTTATGAAAAATAACCTTACCCGTATGGAGCACCCTGATCCGCAGCGTGGAGGATCAATGTTAGATAGATTCATGAGGAAAAAAACACCAATGTTCAATGGGTGTAAAAATCCATTAGTAGCTGAGAAATGGATAAATTCCCTAGAGAAAATATTTCTGGATTTGGGGAGTAGTGAAAGGGAAAAAGTTATCATGGTAGTTTACCGCCTCACCGGAGATACTGATAAATGGCGGTCAATGATTCAAAACATGAAAGAAGATGATGAAGTATAAAAAATGGAATGTATGGAGTTCAAAGATCTGTTTTTAGAAAAATACTTTCCTCGTGACCATCGAGCAGATATGGAAAGGCAATTTCTAAGTCTGAGACAAAAGGAGGATGAGAATGTCTCAAAGTATGAGGCTACCTTTACATGGTTAGAAAGGTATGATGGAGATTATATACGTAACCCAAGAAGTAAGATTGATCATTTCTTTGATGGGTTAAAACCATTTCTTCATCGAGCATTAGTCTCACAATCCTTCTTGTCATACGAAGACATTGTCTCATGTGCTATCAAGACAGAGAAAGAATTCTCAAAGTCTTATGACTTTAAGGAAAATCAAGAGAAGAAGAGATCTTCTGATCAATATGGGAATGGAAATAAGGGGAAGAAGGGAAGGTTGAATATCCATCCTGTGGTAAATGTGGGAAGAAACACCCTAGTACTTTCTTGAAGGGAATGTGTGTCTGTTACAAATGTGGTGAAAAAGGCCACCAAGCTCGTGAATGCAAACGGAATAAGGAAGAAACAAATGTTCAATGATACAATTTCAGGGAGATGGGACATTATTCAAATGAATGTCCTAATCGTTAGGGGATCTTACCTCAGAAAAGGGAAAGGGATCAAGGCCAAGATTTTTCTATCACAACTGCGGAGGTAGAAGCTCCAAAAGACGTGGTGGTAGGTAATTTAATGGTTTCCTCAAGTTGAGAAAATGCTTTATTTGATTCTGGATCATCAGATTGTTTCATATCTTCCCAGTTTTCTAAGAAAATTAGATTTTTCCAATTTGATTTAACAAGGGATTTTTTAGTTAAAACTCCTAAGGGAAGTATCCTTGCAACAAAGTTTTGTCAATCAGTCCCCATTAGAGCACATAAATGTTCTTTATTCGCTGATCTCATTGTCATACCTATGATTGAGTTTGATATAATACTAGGTATGCATTGGATTTCGGATTATGATGCGATGATTTATTGTAAGAAGAAGGAGGTTACGATTTTTGATGATGATGATGATGATGAACACCTTATCTTTAGAGAAGAATCCTCACCACCTAATTCTTATCTAGATCCACCCCCAGTGTCTCAACTAAATTCAATTATTGGGGAGGAAGAGAATGAAATGACTGTGGGTGAGGGAAAAAATGTTCAAATAGAGGATTTACCTGTTGTGAATGAATATGTAGATGTGTTTCCAGAATATTTACCTGGACAACCTCCCGAATGAGAAGTTGAGTTTTCCATTGATTTAATTACTCGATCAAGGCCTATATCGAAGACCCCTTATAGAATGGCCACTGTAGAATTAGTTGAACTAAAGAAACAACTAGAGGAATTGAGTAATAAGGGATTTATTCTCCCTAGTGTTTCTCCATGGGGATCCCCTGTTCTTTTTGTTAAAAAGAATGATGTATATATTCGGTTATGTATCGACTATAGGGAGATCAATGCTATAACAATAAAGAACATGTATCCCCTACCTCGAATTGATGATTTATTTGACCAACTGCATGGAGATCAATACTTTTCAAAGATTGACCTTCGATCTGGATACCATCAGTTGTGTGTAAAGAAGGAAGACATTCCGAAGACAGCATTTCAAACCAGGTACAGGAATTACGAGTTTACTGTAATGCCTTTTGGATTGACTAATGCACCCTCTGTATTCATGGATCTGATGAATAGAGTTTTCAAGGAATATCTCGATGAATTTTTGGTGGCATTTATTGATGTTATCTTGGTATACTCTAAAATCTATGATGATCATGAAAGTCACTTGCACATTATCTTGAAGACTCTGACAAGACACGAATTATATGGGAAGTTTAGCAAGTGTGAATTCTGGCTTCAGGAGATTTCTTTTCTGGGCCATATTGTCTATAAAGATGGAATCTCTGTTGATCGTTCTATGACCAAGGCAATCCAAGAATGGCCAGAACCTACGAGTATAACTGAGGTACGCGGTTTTATTGGTCTGGCAGGTTATTATCGATGTTTCATCGATAATTTTGCACGATTGGAAAACCCATTAACGAAGCTTACACGTAAATGGGTTAAATTTGTTTGGACAAAAGAGCGTGAAGAATGGTTCGAAGAACTGAAGAGAATATTAGTCAATGCTCTTATATTGACTATACCATTGGGGAATGATGGGTTTGTTATTTATAGTGATGCATCGTAGAAATGACTTGGTTGTTTCCTTATGTAGAATGATAGGGTTATTTCCTATGCATCACGATAGTTGAAAATTCATGAGAAAAACTATCCTACTCATGATCTCGAGTTACCAGTTGTGATCTTTGCTTTGAAGATATGGAGGCACTACCCCTATTGTGAAAAATGTGACATTTATACTGATCACAAGAGTTTGAAGTATATTTTCTCACAAAAAGAACTCAACATGAGGAAAAGGAGATGGCTTGAATTACTCAAGGATTATGATTCCACGATACACTACCAACCGAAGAAGGCAAAAAAGGTGGAAGATTCTTTGAGCAGAAAAGACCATGGTGTTTTGAACAATATGAGAATTGAATGGGATCCATTTTTCATGGATCTAGTGAAGATGGACATGGGAATAACCAGGGAAGGAGAAACATCAATGATTTTTCAAATGGTTTCCAAACCATATTTACTAGAAATAATTAAGAGTTATCAGACCGATGATGAAGAATTTCAAAATAAGATTAAAGCTGTGAATGATGGGAGATTGATAGATGTTGTGTATGAATATGTATTTTTGAAATTTGGGAAGAGACATTGTGTTCCTGATATACCTAATATAAAAAGGTAATTGGTGGATGATACTCATAGTTCCAATTTCTCTATACACCCTGGGAGAATAAAAATTTATAGAGATTTGAAGGAACATTTTTGGTGGGACAACATAAAGAGGGAGATTGCTGATTTTGTGTTAAGATGTATGGTTTTTCAACAAGTGAAAGCTGTAAGGAAACAACCTGGAAGAGTCATGCCACCTCTTCCCATAACATAGTGGAAATGGGACAATGTTATGATGGAATTTGTCATGGGGCTACCAAAGACTCCTAGAAGGAATGATGCAATATGGGTCATTGTTGATCATCTTACCAAGTCAGCACATTTTCTTGCTATAAGAGAAGATCTACCACTGGAAGGTCTAGCAAGACTATATATTGATGAAGTTGTGAGACTTCATGGACTACCCCTATCGATTGTTTCTGATCATGATCCCCGTTTTACTTCATGATTCGAGAAAAGTCTCTAGAAGGCCTTGGATACTGAACGTCATTTGAGCACTACCTACCACCCTCAAATAGATGGACAATTAGAACGAACTATTCAAACCTTAGAAGACATGTTGAGATCCTGCTCACTTGACTTTCAGGGTATGTGGGATCAATATTACCTCTGGTAGAATTTTATTATAACAATAGCTTCCATTCGAGTATAAATATGGCACCATATAAAGCGTTATACAGAAAGATATGTCACACACCAACCTGTTGGGATGACGTTGGTGAAAGAAAACTTGTAGGCCCAAAACTGGTGGTGGAAACGATGGAAAAGGTGAAGGTAATCCAAAACCATATCAAAGCAGCTCAAAGTAGGCAGAAGAGCTATGCCGATAATCGAAGGAAGGATTTGGAATTTCAAGTCGGTGATCATTCTTTCCTGAAGGTATCTCCATGGAAGTGAGTCATACATTTTGGTAAGAAAGGTAAATTGAGTCCCAGGTACATCGGAACTTTCAAAATTCTAGAACGAATCGTGGATGTAGCTTACCGAATGGAAATGCCGCAAAGTCTCTCCAAAGATCACGATGTGTTCCATGTATCTCTATTGAGGAAATACATGCCTGACCCAACAGATGTACTCACCAATGAGGAATTAGAACTGGAACCCGATATGTATTATTGCGAAGAGCCCGTCAAGATTCTTGATACAAGAGAACAAGTACTGGGAAATTGGACAACTCGTCTGGTAAAAGTCTTGTGGAGAAACCTTAAGATGGAAGAGGCAACGTGAGAACCCGAGGAAATTATGATGAAGAACCACCCGAGTATTTTCATGCAGTAGTATTATAGAAATTTTGAGGAGGAAATTATTTGAAGGAGGGGAGAATGTAACACCCCAATCTTCTACGATACACTTCTCTTGGAATAATGTGATAACTTGTGTTGTACGTAACATCGAGTTCTAACACACCACAACCAATCAAACTAGCCGTTATAAATAGTAATACATACTTTTGTAAATTTTATATATATATTATTTCGAAATGGACTTCATTTTTGGAATTAGAAAATTGAAATTATATTAAGTTGAATTTTTGGTATTTTTCTGAGAACTTACAATTTTTATGAATAGTGAAAATACTTAAAAACAAATTTTTTAATCAAAATAATTTATAGTGATAAATTATATTATTTAGTTGTTTTAATGTATAAATAGAATATATTTTTACCATTTTATCCAATGGTGTTCATTAGAATTAATTTCACATTGAAATTGGACATAAACAATTTTCAATATTTTGATATATATTGTTTCTTAAAAACACACTATTTGTTGTAACAATAGGAATTAATTATAGAATTAATTAATGAAACTTATATGTTTGGAATTTTGTAAAATAGACTTCATTTTTGAATTATGAATATCTATTTTAGCTTAGGGTGAAATTTTGGCATTATTCAGAAAAACTTCAATTTTTGATGAATAGTGAAACCACTAAGTGGTAGTTAAAAAACTGAATTTTTCATAAAACTTAATTTTACCGCTTCTGTGAATAGAATTTCAAAAATCCGAGAGACACGGTTAATATCAAGGAGTAATATGTGGTTCAATGACATGAAAATAATTTTTGTTGAATAGAAACTTTTACTTTTATTTACCACGGTTAAAAGTAAATAGGGTAATTATGGGTAAAAATGATATTAATATTACCCTAACACATGTCCTAATTCTATTGGACAAGTTTATCTCGACCAAAAACAACCTTAGGAGTAAAATATTATCATTTAGGTCCACTTGGATTAGATTAGGACATTTATTATTATTTAATTCAAAGAAGAGTTAAAAGTGTTAAAATCAAAGTTTATTTACTAAAACATTTTTAATATAGGGTTATACATAAGATAAATTTGATTGTAAATATTCATTAGAAATATAGAACGATTTCCTACTTAATTGTATTTTATTTATAATTTTTAGACATTAAATAATTTAATTTATTTATGACACAATGGTAATGCAGTAATTACCATAATAGTGAAAACTTAAAATGATTGATATTGTAGATACCGAAATAAATATAATTTGAGACTTTTTATGAATTAAAATAATTTTATAGGATAATATGATATAATAGAATAGAATTAATTTAATTTTTTCGAAGTAACAATTATGTTATGATTTTCACAAAAAATCAATTTTCCAAATAGTGTCAAAATTGACATAAAAGAGTTTTGAAAGAAATATTATATTATTAATTGATATTAAATTTCTAAAAATCTACGGTTCGGCGAAGAGTCTTATATCAGGATAGGTGTATTATTAATGGACCACTTTGGGGTCGCTTGGAGGATTATATTATGTTTATTAACTATATAATATAAAAATACAAAGTGACATGGTAAGTGTCAAACTAATTAACTGAGAGTTAATACTTAATGATAAGGTCAATATAGTAACCCAAACCTGTCTAAATTCTATTGGCTGAGTGGTTTTCAACCTATCCCAACATTAAACTTTTAATAATACACTTTCTATCCATTTGTAACCGAATATGAATTTATTATAAAATAATATTTCTAGCTTTTCCAAAGGTGCCCTCACCCCTCATATAAAAGGGCACTCCTCCTTCTCATTAACTCACACCTTAAAATCCTTTTGGTTCGGCCAACCTCTGCCCAAATACTCTCTCAACTTCCCTCAATTCATCTTAGAGGCTTGACTTTAGTCAGAAAGCTAACTTATGGAGCCCTTTTGATCAAATCAAATGGAAGAACCCAAAGAAGAGGTAATGGTTTCACCACCCTTTTTCAAGTTACTTTCTTCTTCCACTTCTTCTTTCTTTGTTATTCCCATTATAAAATAATGAATCCAGTATCTCCTATATACTGTAATATTATTATAAATATGGTACAACCATATTCAATATTCTATCCATCTTTTGAATAACATGTCACCATACGTGCATACGTACGACTTACCGTCTACACATCGTGGTGTAATTGTTATTCAATAAATTATTATTTGGATGGGTATAATAACGATGTGTAACTCATTTAAATAATAAATATAACATGATAATGATTCTGTATATATGATATACCATCCAATTATATAATATTTTAATATCAAAAGAATGATATTGTCGCTCGTGCGTACGTACGGACTATCATATCCATGAATGCGATAACATTCATTCTCCATCGTATCAATTCAAGTATAATTCTCATTTGATGATTAATAATAGTATATAAGGACTTGATATCATTCTGGATATGATTAAGATACAAACTATCCATGAAAAACATAGATTATGTAACAAAACCTATAAAAGAAAACGAGTATGTTAACACCCGAAACAACGAGAATACTAAGATATTATTAACAAATCAATGTTAAAAGATCATATATGATATCATATTAATGTATATGATTCTTGTATAATTTAATGAAAATTATTTCACCATTATACAGGAGGTTAACCTACCCCAACCAAGGAAAAGTTCAAGGTAAGGGTTTATTTCTCAATCTCTTCATTATCCGAGGTTGTTTATACGTAATAATCTTCTGGGATATCTTTATCATCCACATCCATGTTTCTTAAAAATGTATTTCAAAACATTTTTACTATTCAAAAGAATATGGGTTAAAGTCATTTATACCCTTTTTTCAATTTTTATAAGTGTTTTATAAATGAATCATTCCGTCGTTTTCCAGACAAGGTGTTTTTTAACCGTTTCGACAGAATTAAGGTATGAATGGTGTTTTTAACTTATATGGTGGGTGCGGCTATTTTACACCGTTATAAAATTGTCGAATCTTACCTTATAATCTTATAAAAAATATTTTCAAAGAAAATGTTTTATTCTATAAATATATGACTCTTAAATGATTTCAAAATAGAAAGAGATATTTCTATAAAAAGATTTTTGATTCCATCTATGCCAACATCCTTTGATAGATTTTACGCTTATTTGAAGTTGATTTATTATGATACGAAACTTCTATATTGTATTGAAGATTTTGTGATATATTTGACTGTGGATGTGCTATTTTTATACCATTCATGGTTTATGGTGAATGTATTGATATTTTGTATGCTAGTTTTAATACGAATATTTATGTTTTGTTTAATCCTTTTCATATGGGAATGCATTGGACTTAATATGTAACGGGTGGAGCCCGCTATAGCTTCTCGATGCATCGGTAGGTCTCATGAGACAAACTAGTGTCTTGGCACAAGGCTTTGACAAAATCTTATTTGTAGTCTTGGAATGAGGCCTTGGCTATGTGGTTATGATAGTCTAGCATTATGCATTCCATCATTATAAAAGCAGTTATTGACATTGCATGTGATTATTCGATTAGTAGAATATCCATGTGAATATGTAAATCGCATTATTTCATTTTATTTTTCCATACTATGTTGAAGTTCAAGTTTAAAAGGCTTTTGTTTTAGTTATACACTGCCTTAAATGTTCATTCTTATTTATGAATGTTTCTCCTATATTGTTATCCTTACTGGGCATTTGAGCTCACCCCTTTTGTATGTTTTATTTTTTTCAGGATGTGAAGAAGTAAATTATGAATGACCTACATGGATTTTATGAGGGGATAATAGTGTCGAATATGGAGAAAATATGTTGTTGTAGTAGATTTTCACTTTATGATTTAATGTAAATCTTTATGAATATATCTAGTGTTTCCAAGGCTACTAAACCAATCGGTCGTTCGAGATTTCATCTTTCTTGTGATCATGCCAATGTTATGTAATAATGCCCCGACTCTGGGTAACTAGGGTCGGGGCGTTACAAGAGGGTACTGATTTCTCACTTTCATCTGATTTAACATATGATAATCATCACAAAACCCTAAAGACCCATCAAAATTCTTTTCAAAAAGATCATGAGATCCGCAAGGAGGCGTACTATGAACCCCTTATGCTCTACGTCCTCAATATTTACCTTTAACTATTGGTGTTCTGCTGGTTCAATTTGTGATGGAAAAATGGAAACTAGCTCCGCCCTCTGCGGAAACTCAATCGTGAACTCAACATCCCACTTTGGTGGAAACCATAAAAAATACACAGGAAACACATCATAAGACTAATCCTCTACTGGAGGATAAATAGATTGTTCCCCTCTTTCATCATCAATCACATAGAAAGATACATGATTCATGAGCCTACAAAACTACTGACCAAAAAGACCTGCATGACCTACTCGAACATCCCACTCCCCCGATGGATATAAGTGTTTCCCTCAAGTGACATGAACGATACCCTATGACGGTAACAGTCTATGTGTACCTAATTTAACACCAACCAGTATATACCGAAGATCAGGTCAAATCCCAAAATATTGAAAATGAAAAAAGTCCCACAGGAAACGTTACCCACATATATCCATAGAACATCCCTTATACTTTATAATATTTTAATTTCACACCCCCAATAGTGTGCCAATCGGCAAAACCTCACACACACTCTCCACAAGAAAACCTAACGATTCTACAAACTGAGAGAAAGAAAAGAGTGTGTGTCATTAGTTTCAAACAATGCACTAGAAAGCATAAAATCTACAAGGGTCATACCTCGAACAGTTTGTGGCTCCATCCTCTCCATCCCCAGGTGACGACTAACTTCATGATGCTTACATGTTACTCTAACCTGTGCTCCAACCTGTGTGCCGTACACTGCACTGCCTAGAAGATGTGGGTGATCCAACTGCAGAGTTCCGCATCCACCGCCTCTACTAGTACTTTACATGGAGCTCCAACAGCCTACCTGATATGGTGCAACTAATCTCTTCCCTCAACTCAGAATCTGTCTGTCACCATCATTCATACTCTCTAATTGAGGGATCCTGTATAACCTTTTCACGTGTCCTAATCTTCAGCACGACTGACACACAACTGGAGGTCAAGTAAACTGGCCAAGAATGTGCCTTGGCCTACCACACTAACAGTAAAACACCTGATCTCCCCCCTAAGAGGCTAACCCTATATTCTGACCACCTTCCACACTTCGGCCCTGCTGAAAACATCCAAAATGACACTTCTGGCCCTCGGAAGCTGCCCCACCTATCTTCCCAGCTGGCTCTACAAGCCCACTACCTGAGGCTCCCTTCAGGTTCACTTATGAGATCAACGGTTGATGCACTACCTCTATAAAACACTTCAGAGATAAATATATTCCCCTGAGACTTAATCTAGTGTCTCAGCCCATCCTGGAAAAACCATGCAACTACATCTTCATCCCCATCTAATGATGGAACAAAGCGACGTAGGTCAGTAAAGCATCTAGAATATTCAATCACCAACATCGATCCTTGAGTCAGGCTCATGAACTCTGCAGCGTGCTCTTTCCACAAGGTCTTTGGAGAAAAATTATCCAACAACATTTCTAGGAAATCATTCCACAACATTCCCTATTCCTGCTCAATCTAATCCAGTATTTCCCGCCATTGATTTTCATGGCCCCGCAAACATATAAGCTGCCAACTTGACCCACTTCACAAAAGACGCCTCCATATGATCATGTATCATATGCACAGACTCTATCTAGAAATCTGATGCATTTTTTCAACCCTCTCCGGTAAATGTCAGAGGGTGCTGAAGCTAAAACTATTTGTTCATCTCAAACATACTCAGTGCAACCCACCCTAGTTCCCAATACATCATCTACATAAAACAATCGATGTTCTCTTGAAACCACTCTTCCCCAATTTCATGGATCACCCCATTATCTTGCTCCTATACTGGAGGAGGGTTCTCAGCATCATCCTCTTGTTTCCCAACTGACATTCAACATTGTGGTTTCATTTCACTCCTTTTCCAGACACATTGATTGGTATACATACCTTAAACTTTCACAACTTAATAACAAGAAGTCTCTTCACCAGCCACAACAACCCTTAACATTCCAAAAAACATCGCCGCAACCATCCATTCCACGGGCCATGGTTCACAAGGGTAATCAACCATAAACCACCACACGGCTTACAAAACATGTTAAAAAAACATTTTAATTCAGTACAAACCATAAATTAATCTTATTTTTTAATTATCACTTATCATTATTTTATCTTCACCATCATGCATTGTTTCATTTAGAGCACGTTACATTTTCAATTATCAAGATTCAAGGTGCATACTGTCATTCATGCCTCACACACCAAACATTTGTGTTCCTGCCATGATACATGCCACCAATCTCTCCAGGTTCCAATAATTATGCATGAATGCACAACATCGTGCCACAGAGTCCATGAGCCAAAATTCATAAAACAATCACATCACACAACATGTGCATCAATAATTGGTGAAATATCATCAACTATAACATCACACAATCAAGAAATACAATTACCACCTTGGGAGACATGAGGTTTTACTCATACATGGGTTAGCTAATACCAAGCATGAGCTCATTACCAAGGCCTGAAACATCCTAACTCCCATCTATCATCCCAAATAACAATATTACAGAGAAGGAGAAGAAATACCTTCTCTGATACAACTTTGAAATGTCCCCAAATCAGTAGCCACTAAACTATTTCTCTGAGATGAGTTCTTACATGACCTTCAACATGACTTCACTTACACCAAAGGTTTTTGACTAGCAGGGGGGATTTGAATAGTCAATTGAAAAGACTATACCACCATTTTATCAGAATAATCCAAAATATAAGATAATAAAAATAGTGGAAAAATATTGAATGTTACAATAGCATGCATAAATAACCATTCCCAAATGGGTATAACATGGTCCAATAGTAAATATGCCATGAAATGCTACAAGTAAAAAAGAGAACAAATCTTGTAATGAATTAAAACTTATAAATACCCAAAATGGTCCCGAAACTAATTCTAGTTCCTCTTCCACAGACACACGTGCCACCAAAACTATCTAGAAAGATCCTATTTCGTTGTCCTCACCTACATACAGTAAATCTTATTTGGTACCCCCACTACGTCCCAAGAAGGGTGTGAGTATAACTCAGTAGGCCACCACAAACGATGTCTTTAAAATATCCGATATAAGTAATTGTGCATGTAAAAAGGAAATTAATAAAAAATGACAAGGAAAATATGAAGTGATCATATCCAGTTTAGGTCATTTACCAACATTTATTACCATTCCCATGTCATAATATTTCATCGCATTTCCCATTACATTCCACTTTCAACACATTTATCATTGGTTCATCAACACAACAAGGTTCACGAGCTTAATGTACACAATCACTTACATGAGAAAAAACATAGATTTTTCCTATATCACTTGGACCAACTTCCTCATGCTAACCATATCCTCGCCTCAATGTAAAAGTTTGGGTGGATGCAACAGATAGGGAAATAGATCATCAGTCTTATCCCTACCCCATGCATTAGGGGTGGAGTTTAGTGCCTCAATCCAGTAGTACCAGTGGGAATAGAACCTCAGTCAATACACCACACTACAAAGATATGTGAACATTGTATACATATATGTATCCATTAAATGTTCACACTACATCACAGCCCTTCCAAAGGAAAACATAAACCATAAAAATGAGATTAGAGTTAACCCCATGCCATAACTCATTAACACATTTTCCAAAATTCACATCATTTTTTCATTTATCCCAATTCCATTTTATTATTCATATCTAAATAATAATTCTTTCGTTGTGCCTATCTCACTAGGATTTATTCATTATGCATAATTCACTAGGATTCATTACAATTCTCAGAATTCATTCCATTATGGTCTTTAGTCATTTACATATATAAACCCAAAATACCTTAGAATATTATTAAGCTGAGGTGCACCACCTAGCTTCTAACCCGACCCTAATAGTCACATCCAAATGTTTTTCAAGGGATCTACATAATTAAACATCAATATCACATGTTCTTCACAAATACATTTGTCTGGGAGAGTCGTCTCACTACGTGGTTGGCCATAAGTTAGTGTCATTACCCTCAACTCATCCCATTGGGATTATGAGGGTATCCATTTACCCTTTTAAAAACCATTTTACATAAACATTCCAAGTCTGAACAGAACATACCAAGAGCCACCCATGAACAAAACCAAACATGCAAAAATCCACAAATAAACAAGGGGATATAACTTTTGAAGAAAATAATGTGATTCTATGGGTGAACGAACTCTTAATCAAGCCCTTAGATCACACATTAACAAAAATTTGAGGCTTCAACTTAAAACTCACCCCAATATTTGGGTTTTAGAGCTTTAGAAAGAGAGGAGAATAAGATAAAAACCATAAACTCAAAAGAGAATCAAGGATGGAATTAGCCTTAGTCGGGGCTTCGATCCATATCCAACGACACAAAAAACATCTTATAAATGAGGGAGATTGATCTGATGGATACCTTGGGAGGTTTGGTTCAATCCTAGGGTGTATAGAGGTGAAATGGGAGTAAATCCCGAGTTGTGGTTAAAAATAACAATGTGAAAAAATAGTAATTTTGTAAATGTTTCATGGGCCGCACTGTTTACCCCCATGGTTTTCCAAACCATGCGCAAACCATGCAGAATCCATATTCCCAAAATATACTTCTTTCATTGTTTCTTGGGCTATCCACACTATTAGAAATAACTGTACAAAGACCATGCGACCAATCTAGAGAACCAACTTTTCTCCACATTTAATGCCCCCCCTTGAATCACCCCAGAACATCCTCTAGGACTTGGGTAAGCACTTAATGAACCAGAATAAGTGATTAAAACCAAATCATAAATGAGAACATACCATTCCATTATATGTGATCTTACAATGTCACTAAAAAAGGATTGATCATGGGAGGCTATGTCAAAATTCCAACCATGATACACTCCTCTTCATGTAGATTGGGGAGTGAAGGCTTGGGTGTGAGGAAGATATATAATGTATGAGATCTAAATTTAAGGAAGAGAGGTGAATGGAGTGAGAAAGGGTTTGATGAAGAGATGCATAAAAATGGACATTTGAAAATATGGCAGGGACATGAAATTAAAATGGCATAGATTCTTGGAATATGAAAGTGACCTATACACTCTTTGATTCATTTTCAAAGAAAATTTTCTCTACATGACCAAAGTCATTATCCACCATAAATAGGATATCTACTAAATAACACCTTATAATTTGTTCTAATAATAAAGGAGGCTATAATTTTGGGGAAACAAGACTTCAAACCATTTTCATGAGATCCCACCCCTATATCTCAAACAATGGATGGACATAATGTACAAACTTCAATAAGAGTTGGGTTCCGTCGAGAAAGATGTAAATAAGAATCCCATGATTGATGGGCTGGCTAAAGAGACATGTTTGGATTTTTCCATAAAGAGAGTGGCATTAAAAGTTAATTAAGAAGTAGATGTTTCAATGTATATTGAACTGAATAAAACAATCAGTGACATGGAACATTAAAGGGACTCACTTAAAAATCTATCAAACATTTCCTATAATAGAATTTCAATTAATCCATCCTTTTATAAATTATTAGAGAAATACTATATATTGTGGATGTTTATTTCCTTCAAGATGAGGAGTAAAAATAGTTTCTCATAATTTTCATAAATTCACAAGCATCTTTGTTTCATCAACTATCAATTGATGATATTCTATAAAAAATATAGAGAGTAGGATCATAATAATCAAATTCATCGAATGATTTTATAGAGGTGGATGAGGTAAATCAAAACATCTAAACACTTTATTAAGCATTTTAATATTTTACTCAATAAGATATCTTTTAAGCATGTTACCCTAAACAAGTTTATCGAATATTTTTAGGTCTTATATATACCATAAATGTAATCTAAGACAAGTTCATGAGATATGGGGATGTAAAATTTTCCTTCCTCTAGAGCATGTATCCTAAAATTGATATAGAAAATATGAATATTTGAAGCATTTACCACTACAAAAATCTATTATTAGTCCATTCAGTTTACTTCATGGTGATCTTCTTCCCTTAATCAAATTTATGTGGGATGAAAATGTGAATTATTTAAGATCACTGTATGCTAATCATAGTCTATTCAGTTGAGAGACTATAATGACTCAACATAGTGAAAATATACAAGGAAGGTTTTGGATGATAATTGCAATGATTAGTAGTGCTCAAGTACCATAAATTTACCCCTTATTTTATTTTTCATGCATAATATGAACAAATATATGGAATGAATATGATATTATTCTAACCTTTTCCTAGTTTTATGGTCATTGGTAGCATTTCCTGACTTTTTACAGGCTATAATTGTTATCCTTATAACATGTAACCATTATTTATTTTATATCTTTGTTTTTTCTAATTCATGGATGAGGAGAATCTTAGTTGGAGGGAACTAGGATTAATCTCTATCTGTGATTTTTGGGTTTTCATCGTTATATTTTCTTACTATATTCATTTTTCACACAAAAAAATATTCCTATGATATAATAGGTACTATCCTAGTGAAAAAAGACTTGAATTTTACCTAAAATACAATATTTGAGCTTTTTTATCTCATGTGTATTGTGTAGCAGCCTTTTAATATATTTTTATCTTGCATGTTGGACCAATTATGGATAATATTTAAGGCCAAATGTATTTTTCCAAAAGGGTGGTTGAATTTTAAGGCTATATAGGCTTTTCCAAATAGTGAGTTGGTCTATATAAAATATGTAAGGAAACCACAAAATTAATTGATATACTAGTTGAAGTATAGATTATATCATGGGTAGGTGAGTTTAGTTTAATGTCACCATAATTGAAACAAAAAAATATGAAGCATTCTATTTGGTGATATGGTCAAGGTGGTAACAAAACATGAATTGATTTGTGTCTCATATCGGTATAGAAAACCATAAGAAGTGGTGAATACTGTTTTAGATCCTAGTTAATAGTCCAATACATATATTATTTAAAGTCATATATATTTGATGAAAAATGGGATTATGTACCTACAAAAAAATTTAGTATTAAACCAATATGAATGAGGTGTCAATGATAATGAAATAAAACATGGGTAAAAGTTAATGAATGTAGTTTAAGGTCACATAACATGAACTAATGATGAATGGTGTGATGTTGAAACCCAAATAGGTCTCTTGATCTTGGATATATCCAACACGTTAGAAATTAGAATTATTACAATGTAAATGAAAACATGAGTTATTTGAATTGGAAGTTAATGCAGTGATGTAAATTTATAAAGGATGAGCTCAGATCAAATTATAATAACTCATTCCATGATTTTAGTGTTAAAGATATATTCAGTTTGAAGAATTCCTATTTAGATTGAAATCATTGATTTCATTGATAGGAAAAATTTGTTTCATAAATATCATGACTAATTTGGGGTGTCGTTTCTTGAATTAGATATAATCATTTATTATAACAAGTAATGGTTTACAATAACAAAAATACTTAATGAATTAAGTCTATGATATACGAAATTTAAATGAAAATGTTTACTAAAACACCCCATTTAGAAAACTAACTAAGGTAGGGATATTTTTGAGCATTGAAAGGTAATATAAGTAGGGGTTATCTGTAGTTGGGTGTGAAATATATGGTTCCAACATCACTATATCATGGAATAATATAAATCAAGCCACACATAGTTATTGAAAAATATACAACATCCCACTATAGAGTCTAATATGGAGTGATCTAAAATTAATGTAATATACAGTACTATAACAAAAGGTTTTTTTTAATTTTATGGGGTTTATAGTTGGGTCCAAGATATAACATATAGAAACTACTATGTATCATATATTAAATAGAATCATGCCCTAAGTACTCTTAAAATAGATTCTCTGAGAAAATAGGAATCATATTTAGGGAAAAACTCTAATGATAACAACATAGTATTTTTCATTGGAAGGTAAATACTAATGTAAATTATAGGTAACAAAATAATTTTGATGTAATTCCGAGAAATATGTTAATTTTATCCTAGTATAGGTTTATAAAGATGAAACTATATGATAATAAATCTTCGATTGATTTGAATCAAATGTTGGAAAACAATGTATGTAACACATATTTCTATAAAAATTCTATAGGATATATGGATTGTACCAAATAAATTAATCTTTACTATCACGTGGTATGGACTTGGATAGAATGTATATGAATGTCATATTGTGATGACCTTTATGGAGATTTAGTTTCTTAGATCTGGCATAAGAGATAAATGATATGGTCTCATCTTAGTTCCTAATTAATAGAGAAATACTAATATATACTGATGAAGTCTTTGAAATGTAAATAAAGATAGATTTTGAGTACGATGAAACTTTAAACAAAGTATAAAGTAATCTATCATGTTATTTCTACATATACTAAAATAAAAAGAATCAATACACAAGTTGTTAAGAGAAATGTCCTCAATGATGATCTGGTTCTTGCCCTAGGAAAATGATTATTGCATCATCCTAATGAATGGTCATTGATAAAGCTAAAATGAATGGGGATGATCAATTGTGATATAGTAGGTGATTGGAAATGGTTGGATATGTGATAAGACCTAGGTCAATATCATCAGGTGTCACTATGTATCATGGTATAAAATAAATCAAGACAAAACCTACTTCAACGAATGGTATATAAATATCCCATCCAATAACTAGATTAGTAGATAAAAAAATTGACATGAATTTGTAATATCAACTACTTAGATGATGGGTTAAAATGAGATATAAAGTAATTTTATGTTTTTATCTATGTTGAATGTCTTGTACATCATGAAACTATTATAATAATATGAATCAAGTGACATATAGTTCTTGTAAGGGGTTATTTTATTCTGATGCATGTTCCAAAATAGAATAATCTCTATGGATTTATATAGGATATGATTCATGGGTTTCTATATATAGTGTCCTATTTCATGGATAAGGCCAAAAACATGACAAACATATGGAGACTATTCACTAATATTGATTTGGATGAATGTGAAATTCATTGTTAGTTATGAGATAAGTAATCCAAATTTTAATAGTATTCTATAAAAATATGAATCAAACCACTCATAGTTCATCAATCCATGCATAAGTTTTAGTATTCATATATGAATAGATCTAGCCCATGCATAAAAGAAAATGACATAGAATGAATGAAATATCTAGAGATAAAGGGAAAAGTGAAACCTAATTTGAATAAATAAAGTTCTCAACATGAGGGATGGGTTAAAAATTAGATGTTATATTTGGTCCCAAGATAGTCAGATTGAACATCAATATGTATCCTATAATACCTCGAATCAATCCATATATAGTTATAAATTATTATGTATCAATAAATGTTAAACTTATATATATGTGAAAATAAAATGATTATGTCAAAATGTAGAGCTATTGAATAATACCAAGCATGAGCTGATTAACCCATAGATTAGAAAAAATTACATAGATTTTTGTTGTATGTATTAGAATTTGATCATATAAAATATAAAACTCTATGTTATTTAAAGGTCTTACTGGATAGAAAACACACTATGAAATCAGTGTCACAAGTTAAGGAAACTCTATCCAAAGTGACTATTTCTAGAGGATAATATGAACATAAGGATTCAGATTTTCCGAGAGGAGTTTATTCACTCAAGAAATACAGTCTTCCGAGATTAGTGTCTCAATTCAGTGAATTTAAGATACTACGAGGAGTATCTCAACTCATGTAATTTTATTCTTAATGTATATTTCATACGATGATATGAAGGGTACTAGAATATGAGATATATCTTTCTTTGACAATGGTTAGGATGTATGAATTTTTATCATTGATGGAATTTTGATCCACAGACATAATCCGGTTGTGGAAGATCGAAATACTAATAGAAGAATGTCAGAGTTAGTAAAACAATTGAGAAATTTGGGAATTAGTTAACCAATGGTAATAATTACACAACCACCACACTATTAGGAAATAATTTATTGGACGATAAGAACTGATTTGCAGGATTAAAACATACCCTTGGGTGTTATGTTAGATATGCCTTCAAAATATAATATCCATGTTTAGCTGTCCTTTTAGAGTAACACCCTCTCATAAAATATCGTTCTGAATAGAGGAACTAATAGAATATCATTATGCTTTGGAATACCAAGATAATAATCATAAATAAAGGCTATTAGTTGGAGATTACATACACAATAAAGGAATGAAGTGGGTTTATGGAGAAAAGGATAGTTAATAAGGGTTTGAGCCCCATCGTGTTATGAAACACTATTTTAAATAATTTTTTTGATTGAATTGATACAAAATGAAATCTTATGTAAATGATAATCTAAAAGGTATGGCCTTCCCAATGTGAATTATTGTCCCCATCATGAGTGATATTATAATTCTCGCATAGTATAAATTCTTTTTGAGAGGAATATAAAACCATCCTGGTTGTTTTTCTAGACTAGTGGGTGCAGCAACTACTACTTTACAATTTCTAGTGCTATGATTTAGTCCAAAAATTATTATTTTTTATTTTACGATACAACGTTAATTTTTTCTATTTCATAAAAGGAAATAAAATAGTGAATCAATACTAGAAATTTACATCAGTCTCCTTATATTGACATTCAGATTATTTTTTTTCTTTTTAATTATTATTCCTGGGAAATTCAATTTTGACCCAATCATAGTGAATCAAATTTATGGTCATATATATTTGACCCAATGCTTCTAAAGATTAATGTCATATAGTTTAAAAAAAGTTGAGAATGCCTAAATATTCATTAGGGAAAGGAAAACATGACCTGAATAATGCTCCAAATGGTAATATAGATAACCACATTAACAAGTAAACTTAGATATAAGGTCAAAATTCATAGATAGATGACACCCTAGATAAAAGATGAGATGTCATATCCAACATGAGTTTTTCTGATCTGAATCACAAGGTGTAAATTTGGAATTAAGGGGATTTATATTTACAATTGGACATATGATAGGGGTTCCATATTTAACTATATATCATGTGTAAATAGTAATCAAGCCATATATAGTTCATGATATTGTGGGATTTATCCTAATCTTCATCATTTAGAGGAAATATAACTTTATGTGTAATAATTATACAACATGATGGAATGGATGATAGATGGGAAGTAGATTCACTAATAAAACCATTGATAATAGGTCATGGTGTGACTACGTCTTCTATGATAATAAGATTCAATCCTTACATATTTATGGAAAATGGGGGTTTTGATTTATTAGATTATGTAAACATTGACATTGGGGTAGTAAGATGTTTTCACATCCCCCATAATCATTGAACAAGGATAAATATTTTATTGGTTGATCACTTTAATAACATGGTATTTTATTGTTTTATATCATAAGGAATAAAACACTAAAAATAGTTTTAGGTCATGTTGGATGTACTATTCAAAATAGTATAAAATCAATTAGGATGTATTATATACCATTTATTATATTGTTTTTGTTAAGGACCAGGTGACTATTTGGTTTAAGGATATAAAACTCTAACTATCATATAAGACTCGGACCATTGTGTCTTGTATTTCAATTCCATACGACAAATACTTATATGTCTTGTAGTTTATGGGGATAAGCCTAGGTAAATCATTTATTATTGTTTAAATTAATATATATAGGACCATTTTTATGTTTTTTATGTTCATGGATGATGTAGTTTGATGATCCTAATGTGATTTTATAAAAGTGTGATACACATACCTACCATTATAATTAAAAGGTAGGACCTGTTAGAGTAGAATGTTTTTATGGAATAATGTCCTTCTAATTTTTAATCAGGATATTAGAGTTTCTTCCCCAATAACATTGAATATTTCAGAGTAATTACTATTTCTTAGATGATTGAGGAGTGAAACATGCCCTTTTTATTAAAAAATCATGTGACAAAAATATTATGAACCTCTTGGTTGTGCGGTGTTCATAACATTTTTTGGAGATTTTATCTAGTTCATCCAATAATTCCTAGGTCTCTCTAGATCAATTATTTATCGAAGATGGAAATGAGAGGTTAGGGAAACTAAACTAGAATTGTAAGGTATTCTACCTTCCTATAATAAATAATGCAGTCTTCTGTGTAATAGTACATGTTATTGTATGATAAACCCACAAAGAATATATGAGATTAAATTGCAAAGTATTATTCTTCTTATCCACTATATTCATAAGGATATTATATATAGTTTTTTTAATCCCTTTATGTATTTATTTATACTCTATAGTGGTAGGATTAATAGATGGACTAAATATTATACTCTGGATACAACTTCTCCAATTAAACAGTGAAAAGATTAGTCTTGTTTTTTATCGATATTATATGAAGGAATATAAATCTAGTAATTATATCAGACCTATTTATATTCATGTAATATTTATGTTCTAGCTTATTTAATGGGAATATCATTGATATATTTATAAAATAAATCAATGGTAACAATAAAGAATTATAAATTATAAGAATTAACTTGTGGGTATGGACCTATAACATCTAATACGTGTAAAAAACTGTCCAAGATTATTTAATGGTTCATAAAAACTATGTAGGATGATCAATTAAGATGGAATGAATTTAAAGGCATAGAATTTATTCATGAAGAGTATTCATTATTTCATCATCAATGGCCCAAAGTATCTGAACCATTGGATTCTAGGGAAGAGATGGGTTCATAAAAAGTGGGAACTACATGAACTCATATGAATTTCCTTCCTAATAGTGATAGTCTTATATACTTTAATTAAAATAATGAGTAATCTTTCATATATTCACTTGTGATCAATTAATAAGGAAATCATTCCATCAAAGATGAAGAAATTTTCATCACAATAACTAATTTGTTCCTTCTTGGATTGATCCAGTGAGAGTATCCATCCATAGTGGTAGTTTATTATGGGAGACATCAATTCAGTGGTGGTATTAGTCAGCTTGGTAAAATCCATATCTAGTTCAAGGGTGGTTTTAATTTCATTGATATATTCAATGTAACTAATAGTGAATGGTGAAACTACCCAATGATGTATGATTAAAATGATTATATTATCCGAATTTAGATCTTCCAAGGATATAAGTGAATGTAAAAATGAATCCGATTGTAATTTTTTATACACTAAATTTGAGATAGTATTGGTTCTGAGAGAGATTAAACCATCAACACTTATACATAATTAGTAATTTGAATAAAACCCTCATTATTGATGGAATGTTTCCATTATTAATCTATAAAACTATCACCAAACCACCAATTATTATTCATAAGGAAAGTCATATAAATAGGTAATGTTACAAGACCTCAATGTCGAATGAGTATATTGCTTTATTTTTAGTGCATCCCACTAATAGTGTGAAGGAGTATGGAAAAAATCTAGAGAAATAAACATAAGCCCCAAGAGAACCTTATGGAGCTTTAAATTTTCAATCATTATACTTGTGGAAGCTTTTGTTTCACCATAAAAGTATATTTACCATATTTAGTATATCTTTTTTATATATAATATCAATTTATTAGGGAGATCTTTGTCATTGTATGACTTCTCTCAGTGAGTTTTTTTCTATGTGTAAATTCACTATTATTTTTCCATTTATCACATTTTGTGTCCTGGAAAATATGATAAACCTATAAATAATTACTAGAAACCATGCATGGAATCTAGTTATCATTAAATAAAAAAGTCTATATTTGAGTGGATTGATAAGATATGATATGTAGACCTTATTAATCTCAAAATTGTGTCTCACATAATTCACAATGAAAAATTATCAAAGATACTTCTTCTCAATATATGAATATTCATTATTTTCTTTAAACACTAATTTCATGAGATAAAAGAGACTGTTAACATTCCATATATCATTCGTATCAGTGTATATGGAACTAGGTGATCACTCAAAGCCACAAGATAAAGAATGATAATATTTCCTTTAATAGAAAAACATAATGACTAATGAGTTCAGATGGTATTGGTTGAGATCATTGAAGGATTATAGATAATCATTACCCATGGTGGTATGTGAACACCTTTTTCATAAAAATTATGAAGGGAATGGAAATTATTGTTATGTTTTTCATAGATCTTGTAATATAATCATTAATTCCTTAGAATCCTCTCAAATATATGATGTCTAAATGATAGGATAAATAGATTATTTACTTTATCTCATCCATATTTACTTTGATTTTGTAATGAAACTCCGTGAAGCTGAGAAATTTTAACGTTTGAGATCCCAGATATGAATAAAAAATGGATTTTACTATTCCATAACTTGATGAGAATATTATTTTCAAGCCACTATTGGTATTTAACTTCTTAGATGAATTTTTATTTTATATTTTTATCAAACTCTTCTTCCAGATAAGAATTATGGGTTAGTTTTATTATTCCGGATGCCTATAGATTTTCATTGATTCTATCAAGAAAAAATTAATAATGGGTATACACCCGAGAACCTGAAACATGGATTTCTGTAAAATTTTATACAAATAAATCTTGGTGATTCTTCCAATTTGAGATATAATTTTCCAGTTATCAAGGTTTCATAGAACCATTGACCAATGAAGGCTATATTTCATCTTTTGTAACCAAATTCACCTCTTTGTTTTCATCTATGATGGTTGAAACACCCTCCTTAAGCATCGACAAAATACCCAAGATGTATTCCACTTCCTATTATTAGTTGTAAATATTGGAAGACTTTCAAAAATATTACAATCTAATATGTGATATAATGACATTAATTGTTCCATTAAGATAATGTCCTCCTTCAAAATGGGCATGTTTATCTCACGCATCAGACAGTATGTGGAAAATGAAACTTTACCTAACCCTCATTCACTTCTTCTAATATTGATATCTTTCTATTCTAAGATCCTTTACGAGGTTTATTGAATATCCATTAAACCCTTATTAGAGTATATGTGATCAAGTTAAGATTTCATATATAGATTCCATAGTGGTCTTTTCCTCTATTGGTGGTGAATACTCAATATAAAAATCAACCTAGAAATTATAATTGAATAATTCAATTGAATTAAGTCATTATGTAATGTGATATAATGTTTCTATAGATCTATAGTTTTTGTCTCAATTTTTATAATAAAAATAAGAATTTGTCACTTTGTTTTCATAATAGATTTATAGGGGTGAACTCTTTGCCTTTGGGGCTAGTAATTTATAGGAAATTATTTATCATTTGATGATTAATCACCAATATCTAGTATATTATTTACATGTATTGATATTCACCTGAATAAAAATGGATCTATTATCATAAATTACAAAAAAATTTACATTAGAAAATTATTTTGGCCACTGCGAATTTGATAATGGAACTGCTTCTTGCATATGGAGGAATAGACATCCTCAAAGGATATTAAAATAAATTTTTTTGGAGAAACTCCCGGAAATGAAAGTTACAATTTTCTTCTCAAAATTTTATTCCCAAATTAATTATCCAAATTATTCTTTTATCAGTTTGAAATATCCTTTAATTTCTATGTTAGAGGGAGACATGCCTTCTTCAATGTATCCCAGAAGTCAATGGTGATAGATCTGGAGAGGTTTTATTCTCCATGAATTATCAAATAAGTATCAGTAGATATATATATCTGTGTGTGTAAATTTTAAATAAGAATAAAGGCCTGATTTACCCTTCTATATTAGTTTCACAATATTGTTCCATAAATTTAATTATTGTATAGAACTTAGTGGTTCTATACTTGACACAATATAACTTAGCTATAGTGACTGTAGTTCCAAACTATTAATGAAATAAAATAGATTCAATGAGGGATTCTTTGAACTCTAATGAATGATGAAGGTGGTCTAAATTGAGAGCCTGGTCAGGCTGATAATAACATTCTTCATAACTTCATACCTCTTCACCACGAGATTGTACTTCCTATTATATAGTTTCTCACTTGATTGATTCTTGGAAGAATAAGTTGACTATGCTAATGCATATATTCCTTGAACAATCATTATGGGTGAACTTATTGATCAAAGGATGAGTGTAACTAATTTCCCTAGGATTACGGATTAACAGAATAATTTTATATTTCTAAAAAGTTAACTACTACAGTTGAGGGGAAATGATCCAAGGAGAATTTATAATATTCCTACCAAATATATAGATGTGCATGAATTCTGGTTCTAGTTATATATACAATTTAATCTAAAATGTTACTTAGCCAACATGGTTCATCTTCGTATAATATTTCATGATCTCTACCATATCCTCAATTAATATAACTAGAGAAATCAAGTATTTATGGATTACTCTCATTAGAAAATGGATCTATTAAATATAAGATATTTATAGAGCCATATGGTGACTCATCATCAGATGCAGTCTTTATTTGGAGGGATGGTTCACACCGTCCTTGTGATGGGGTTGAGAAATCCATGATAGTTTTAGTGGATTGGGAACATACATTGGATATTCTTTTTATGACTTGTCCCATTGACAATGGATATATCAAATCTCTATATACATTAATGATGAAGACGTCACATTAGGTACTATAAGGGGATATGGGGTCACAAAAATTTTATTTAGTTAGCCTCTGATGATTACAATTCCATGAATAACTAGTTTCCCATTCATCGCTTAATCAAATTTTTTCCACTCTATTTGATATATCCAAACACTGTCCTTGTTCCTCTTTTAGACTAGAAAAATGATAGGTCACTTTCGCTATGGGTTTACCATGCCTTAAATTCCCAATGTCAATAGTATTCCATATAATTTACTTGATGTAAAATCATTTTTGAATATTAATCCCCAATATATGATGAAAGTTTTTGTAATCAATGTTTTTTTTTTCTGATTTCACTTCCTTGGGCCTCCTAATCCCCTAAAACATAAACACATGTTTTTTAAGTAAGTGATTGAAACCCCTAAGACTGATTCCTTTTGGATGGAAGATTCTATATTCTTTCTATTCTAGTTTTCCATTAGGATTTTATTTTTCTCTGAATATCATAGAGGATTTTTTATAATGTTACTATTGACAATGTGGTTCTACCTGATATTTAGTGAGCTTTGTGATCAGATCTCGTACTGAGATCTATTTATGCCTAATGGTTTTAGTTTCTAATTTACTATACATGTTACTAAATTTTAATTGTGTAATGTGATATTAGGATTTAAAATTATTACTGACTTTTCATTGAAAATATTTACAATATCCTATAACCTACCAAGTTATGTTAATTGATTGAGGAGTGCCTGTATGTTATCATAGATATATTCTATATATATCTCCAATACATTATGTTATAGAAGCATAAAATTCGAGGAATATTTTTTGTCTATCCACATTGAAATGACATCCAAAACCCTTTATTTTTAATGTTGTTTATAATTCTAGAGGTTGGGTATAGTTGGATTACTATGATTGAATCATGATTAATAAATAAATAACAATCATAGATCTTAGGAGTTGGAAATTTATCAACCTAGTAGATACCAATACTAGAAAAATGTATATCCTTCTATAGTTTTATTCAATAATACATGATTCTCCACATCTTCTTTCATTTTATTCCATAATATTGAAATATCTAGTCTCAAAATGAATATGATTTACTCCAATCATCCAATGTCATTAAATATTGATAAAAATGGATTCGTCAATATGGGTAAATGGTAGGATCAATTAAACAACTCAAGATATGATTTACTCTCTACTTTTACTGTTGAATATCCCTATTGAATGGACTTCCTGCAAGAAACATTTACTCAATTGTGAAATAGAGTTATGGTTGAAATATCACAAACTTTTATGCTTGAGTGGACAAATGTTTTCTAAACATTGTATGGTTGGATTTCCTATTCTAACTATTTATATCCAACATGAGTCATCCTATGGAATAATATTTCAAGTTTATAATAGTTTCTACACCGAGGGAGGAAATTATTCATAGTCCATTACCACTTCGGTAAAATAGTCTAGTTATCTAGGAAAAAATTCAATTATATTATTTGAATCCACTCATACAATAGAATAAATTTCTTATAGTTAATGTAAATTCATCATTGGATATATATATATATACATATATCTTGTGTAGGTAGTTTTATATTGAATTTTTTTACGCTTGACCAAATTGGTGTTGAATTTTCTTAAATTCCCAACTAAACATCAATGTAATATATTTTATCATCAAAATAACGTGCCTCATATTTAATGGGTATTCTGTGTGTTGGGGAAAAAACATCATCATTCCCTTTATCCTTACTCAAATAATAATTATTATGTAGAAGGTAGATGTTTGATAGAGCCCCAAATCATTAGACTACTTTTTATTTTGGGTTCAATAAACGTGATTCCAACATCTCTTAGATTATTATACCTAAAACATAGGTTCCATCATCATACAATTCTCCATCAGTGTCATTATCCACATTATCAATGTGGTTGATTCTAATAACATTCATCAATGTGAACCTTTTTTTGATAATCGTATCTTTATCTATGCTAGAGTTTTAATAGGCTTCAGTTGATGTCCTATTCTAATTACTTATGTTATAAGAGGTAACAATTACTATAGTATAGGGATAAACCACCAAGGTTAATAGAGGTGTAAATAAGATACCCTTATTCTCCACATCCGATCAAAGGTTTGATAGCTTGTATGAATTTTTCTAAAAGAGGAGATCAAGAGATACCTCTATAGTCAAGATAAAGACATTAATATTATATTTATATAATAATATTCTCACCATAAGATGTTAGAGGCTTTTGGTTGAAAAAATAGCAATCTAGGATTTAGGTCTATGGATTTAATTATAGTCAAGGAACATGATTGGTGTCGCAGCGACTGGTTCGTGAAAGTTTGAGGTGCCTCCCGATTTATACTAGTCAATCGAAAAATCATGACATGTGATGGTGTATCTATTAATTCTTTATAGATGGTATGGGGTATCCTTAAATAGAAACTTCAAATAAGGAAATTGTCTATGAAACATCAAAAGTAATATTACATGGATAATTAATCTCTTCCCTAGGTAAATTATTTCATGTTGATTTCACCAATTCTGTTTCCCTGTATGAATTTCACCGATGGTTTTTTTAACAATTGTGGGACTACTTACATAAAAATTATTCATTTTGAAGCACCTATGACACGTTGAATAACATTTTATATGAGAATATATAAAGTTAGATTATCCAATTTGAATTCTTATTTCATTGTTCATGACTCACATACTCATTTGAAATAGATATGTAAAATCCTTCCAGATAATAATATTGGCTATCATGGTCATAGGGGTCATCAATCATTTCCATGAATTATTGTGAGAATTTCTATCTTTCAAAGGTTTTCTAACATTCCCTTGTTAGGACTATTTAGAAAAAGGTTACTAAAAATGATATGTGTGAGAATTATACTTGATAATCACATTTTGGATCATCTTGTCAATTAGTTACTATGGAAAATAGTCTATAATTTTGGATTACTTCTAGTTGGATTATTCTGATATGTGTGTCCAGTTGAATGGTCATACAGATGATATATTTTATAAAGACATGTACTGGGCTTACACTAGGTGGGTGTCCCATGATATGTGTTCCCACCATTTTTCATTTTGTAAATATATGTTTAAAGAAATCTATACTCATGGGTGATACGATCATAATGAAGAAGGTACAGGCCTTACACAAGATTAATGGTCTATGATTTTAGTGTCTCATTGATTGGATGAAAATATTTTGACTAGATAATTTGAAGTAATGAATACCGGTTTAAGCATTTCGTGACAAGAAACTTGAACAAATTTATTTCACTGGTGTCCCAATGATAGGGAAAATCATTATAAATAGAATACATGTTTTTAAGACCGAAATAGTCCAGAAATGTATGGAAATGTTATCATGGATGATCTGAATAGGATGATAGATCGCCATTATTTAAGAAATACATGATAAATATAAAGAACTCTGTCATGCATAACAAATAAAATTACCTAAATACATCATGGTGGGTGACTAAATAAAGGTTAATCAATGGTTGATTTTTCTTGGATATTGGTTTTCAACATGTTCTATTATGAAATTATTTATTCCTAATTAAGGGACCTACGTTAATCGGTAACCTAGGTGATCTTAATACTAGATAGAAGTCGAGAATAAAGAAAATGGTGATGTAATAGATGTTATGGTTGAAATGGTACCGAGATATGGAATCCTAGGAAAATTAGTTCTCTTGTATATAGTCCCCAAGGAAGTTACAACCTATTGTGGATAAATAGAAAAAATATAACCCTAGTTAAGATTTTTCGGTATGGTGGTTCCCGGGTACAGAGGTTTGGGGAAGTGGAGCCTAATTATAGAGTATTAGAAAAATTTACACCAGAGTATGGTGGCCTGAGTTAAGGGGAATAATGGTTTAGAGGCCTAGGAGAAGTAGGGCCTTGGTATAGAGGCATATTGGATGTGTATCCTTTGTGTGGAGGCCTAATAAAGGAGTTAACCTAATATGTATCTTTTATTATTAGGTTGCTCACCCTAGCCATGAAAGAGTTTTTGGGAATCATTCATTAATTATGTTAGAAAATTATAATCTTAATATGATACAGTTTTAATTATTTTGAATTATTTTCCCAAAGTTTTATTTACGGAATCACCTAATGAAGAATTAATATACATGGGTCCACCCAAAAATATATCACCTCCAAGAATGATCAGTCATGGTATCCATGATTTCACCCACTCAAAAGTTATTCATGAGATCAATTTGTCAGAAAAATGAGGTTAGGGCATAAAGCCAATAAGATAACCACCTCAGAAGGTATAGTAGGGTGAAATAATATAATTCATTAATTAATATTTCAATGAGCATATAAGGTTTCGAAAAAAAATATAGGAACACTATACCCCTCATCCAAGGAGACAAGGGCATGGGGAAGTCAAGCATGTGACTGGGCATATGTACAGGAAAAAGAGGCAGGCCTATGGACATGAGTGTGAGGAGTAGGGGCCTATGAAGAGACTTCGGTGTAAAATTCAGGTATTTTAAGGGTTCTAGGAATAAAATCTAGATATCTAGAAGGTATTGGGGAATCTCACATCCCCTTTCACTCATAATGGTTTTACACCTAATTGAAGTCCCTAACAATAAAAGAAGGGATCTCTAGAAAATGTTACTTGGGGTTTTATAATTTTTTGTGGGTTTTAATATATGATATAATTCCTTTATGTATTATATTTCACATACATTGTTTGTGGATAGAGATAGATAATAATTCATCCAATCCTTATTTTTTAAGTTATACAATGACTTTATTATTCTTATTCCAAAATTTTTAGGACAATTTTATTATAACGTCATCAAGGATCGTCTATCCACTAGAGTTAGTGCATTATAATATGATCGAAACTTCAAAATTTCTTAAATATATTTAGAACATATTGGTTTGGGCTGTGATTTCATTATTTAATTAACTATAATGATTTGGTATTCGTTATAATGCATTTTTCATTTGTCTCCTAATTGGTACTACATATTGGAGATGATATTCTTGAATGATATCGTTTAATAATGTCACTCTTGGAGGATCTTGTATTGGTGGTGTTTCTATGTGGTTGTGTTTTATGAAAGTTAGTGTTTTTAAAGTATTTTACCAAATAAGGCTCATTATGGAAGGGTTTTCTAATGAAACTGGTGTTTTGTTGAGGACTTTTCACACTAATGTCATTAATATGGAAATGAGGAATATGATTTATGAAGATGTTACACACTAATGAATATATAGTAATCTAACATAAAATTACTTATGTATTGAAGAATTAAACTATATCTACCAATTTACCCATAACCCATGTTTTTGTCGATTTGTGTTGGGCTCTGGTCGCTTTTTTTGGCTTGACCTAATGATATGATGGTTTATTTTTATTAGTGTTTTTTTTATTTCGACTGTGGTTTGGTTGTTTTCAAAATGATCTTGATTTATAACTATACTTGGTTTCTAATTAAGCTCAATGTGTATTGTGAAAATAAAATTCATGTGGATCAGAGTAATATAGATGAATAGAGAATAAATCATGGTAACAATTATATATTAATAAGAAAGTTTTTTATATTCACATAATTCCCCAAAAACATTTAAAATTTTAAATATCCTTTATCGAGATAAATCTAAATCCATATTATAAAAATCCTATTTAATGATCAGAATGTTAATTAGAACTCACATATAATATTTTTTATTAGGTAAAAACGATCATTTTTTCTTCTCAGTAAAAAAACTAATATTCCCCTTAAATTTTGTAAACTCCCATCAAGGAATTTTTTTTGTTATTTATATCCACCCCAAAATTAAATATTTACATTAATAAGTATATTAAATAATAATAATATATTAAATGTGACCAAAATTGAATTTAACAAATAATAATGTTCATAAAACTGTGAAATAACTTCTGAAAATCATTATGTTCTATTATATAATAGTTGAGATACATGTAAAAAAATAAAAGGAACTCAGAATAATACACCCTCTAAAGGTATTTCGTTATTAATTTCTCTCCAAACCTCAACAATAAATCTAAAAAATAATGTAATGTGAATGTAAAACCCATTATAAATTTTTTTTTTATGTTCTTAAATCACCAATGAATATTCTAAAAATATGGAAATCTCTATTATATTGAACTTCTACCCTTGTAACACCTGGGAAGAATCCTGTGAAAAAATATTTACTATTGACACTTGAAACACATAATGCACAAAAATTAGTGGTGATGAATTCTCTATTAAATATTCTGACTCACTATTCATATTAATCACCTCAACGCGCCACCTAATTATTTTCTCTATACCAAACATTCACCATAATGTCATAGAAATTATAATAAATTCTCGTAGTATTTGATTGTAAACATAAAATTTCTAAATATGAAGTTAATAAAAGAATTATAATAACATTTAACTATATTTATACTCCCATAATTAAATTTCACATTATTATTCATTCATTATCTAGAATAATAATGGGAACCTCTATAATTTTCATCTATCATAATGATGAATGACAAGAAAACTAAAAAAAATTTAAATCGATAAAATTAATATTTAAAAATAATTATTTTTATCTGGATGAAAATATTAAAGGAATATTCCCCACAATCATAACATTTATGTAAAAAGTTTATAAACACAAAATATAATAAAGTTCTTGAACTATCCACTCAGTATGGTAATTCTTATATGGGTTGTTTTAGTTCTCTAACACAATTGATCATCAAAATAAATTTCCAAACAGAACGAGTAACACCCCAATAAAATAAAGTATTCATATTTTCTTATTAAATAAAATATATAATATAGATTTTAGTGCACATAATTCCATGTAGTTTTCATTTCATGCAAGATAATCTTTCTTTAATAACTTGTACAAGATTGAGTTTTACCGAACAACATGGTATTAATAAAACATTATTATTTAATATTATAAGGTATAAAATATATGTTAAACTATAGGTTATGAATTTTATTTAATGTCTTATGAAAATATGTAAATATAATATTAATTAATTGGTTACAAAATAATTAGAATAAAAAATCTAAACCAATTAAATATAATGATTTTTTTATTTTAATGATCCCAATGGATTTTTTCTTAATAAATTAAATTAATTAAAATTATTAAATGATATTATTGAAATATAAATGTTATATATTAAATAAAATATTTTTAAAATTCATCCAGTATAATTTATAAGCCTAAAATAAGAACAACCCCAATCTCTTTCAAAAAAACTTATATTTTTTAATGGTTGTTTTAAAAGTTTTTAATGGTGAACCTATTTTAAATAAATTTTTTGTCATTTTTATATATTATAATTTAAAAAAAATATACATCATATTTTTATTATTAATATAAAATCATTCTTTGGTTTAAATTTTGGTAATTTTTGATATGTTTTATGATTAGATGAATAATGAAAAATAGCAAAGATTAATTAAAACCCACAATTTGAAACAAAATAATTTATAATAATAAATTATTCTGTTGGAATTTTTTTGAAAGTATAACTATATTATATACTATAATTTATTTTAATTTTGGTCATTTTCATCAATTTTACATTAAATTAAGATATAAAAATGTTTCACGATTTTGCATGTTTAAATATTAATAACTCATTTTATCACCCCATCAATGAGATTAATTTTAAATTAATTACTAAAACCTTTATGTTTTGAATTTTAAAAAATATATTAATGATTTAAAATTAGGAATTCAAAATTATGTAAATGTATTTATTTAATTTTTTAAAATTACAAATGATAAGTAAAATTTTATTAATAAAGTAAAAGAAAAATCGTGTAATTTAGGGTAAAAAATAATATAATAAATATTTTAAAATTACATTAATAGTTTAAATAGTGTCATTGTATTAGTGGGTTTCAATAAAATTTATCCTCAGTCCAATACTATTACACTTTTTTAGCCTCATGGTTGGGATCATGTCACTGATTATATTTTATTTAAAGACGAGTTAAAGATGTCATACTCATATTTTAATAACTTAATCATTTTTATATGGTTATACAAAAAAGAAATTTTTCTATAAATATAAATTTGAAATCTAAAATGTTTTTATTTGTCATGTTATATTATCTCTAATTTTTATGTAATAAATAATTTCTATAAATTATTATATAATGATGATAGAGTAATTTATTAATTAACAGAAATATAAAATAATTATATTAACAATATTAAAATTAAAATAATTTGATATAATTAACGTCATCCATGAATTTAATGGATGATGTTTATATTTAAGGGATTATTTGATAGATTTGGTTTTAATATAGCATGTTATAATATTTTAATAAATTCAAATAGTGAATAATGTCAAAATTGAAACTAATCATATTTTATCAAAATAATTTTTTTTTCAATTATTTAAAAATAATAAAACATATTTTAAAAAATAAAAATTATTATATGGTGTAAAATCTTTTAAATTTTCTAGTTAGATTCTAATTAAAATCAATTAAGTAAAAATTACAACCTTTTAATATTGAAATTATGGTTACATTAGTAAAAAAAATTCTTAACTAAGGGTTAATCAAAAAGATAATGGTCAAAAAAATAACAAAACAAGACTAAAATATATTGGTTTATGAGATTAAAAAATTATCTCATACTATATTCTAATAAATTATATTTTGTGGTTTTTTAGATTGATATTGTATTTATTATAAACTAGTATTTTTTTAATATTCCAAAAGAGCCCCTCACATTAATTATAAAAGGCACATCCTCCAGCATCTATTTTTCCCACAGTTAGCGTTATATATTGACAAAAACCTACCTATTACTATTAAAATATTTTATAGACACATCCTAGAGGTTCTAGTATTCTCCAAAGACCAACCCTAGTTTCCCTAAGAGAATATCCAAATGAGGATTTATAATGAAGTTCAAATCATCTTTACCCACTACTTCTAGATTATTTATTCTTCTACATCCTCTTCAATCTCTGTTTCTATAATAATGTAATAGATCCATTATCACCTATAAAATGATATATTATTATGATTATTAAAAACTATATTACACCATTTATCCATCATATGAAAAATGAAATCACCACATTTTCATACGTACGACCTACTATATACACGTCGTTGTTTAATATGTTTTTCATCACTACTTAAATTGATTAGTATAATGATGGTCATAATGTCAAAAAATTATATATATGTCATGATATTTATTATTTATAGTTGATATACCACTCAATTCCTTACCCTTTCACCATTAAAGGAAAGGTACCGTCGTTTGTGAGTAGATACAACCCACTGTCTCTACAATGCGATGTGATTAATTTCCATGGTAACCATTAAACTATGATTATAAAGATATATATAATAAGTATATATTCTAAATATTATATTAATATCATTATATATATGAAATAAATAAATCCTTTTCATAATAATTATGACTTACATAAAAAACTTGCACTGGAAATGATTCAATTAACACTCGAAAGAAGAGTAATAACAAAATATTATTAACAAACATGTTATAAGATAATATAAGAGGATAATATATGATATAATAAATATGTATAATTTTATTCTATAAATAAAATTTTTAATCCATTATTAATTATTTTAAAGAACAATAAACTCAAGGAAAGTACATAAGTGTTTATTTCCAAGTCTCATTATTGTCTGGGATTGTTTATATGTATGTATCTGATGGGGAACATTTTTCAGCAATATACATGTTTCATATAAATGTTTTACAATATATTCTTAATATTATAGTAGAAATGTTTAAAGTCTCTTTACTATGTTTTACATTTTATAAAAATAATTATGTAAACTTTTAGTTTCTTGCTAAAAAAGGTACTTTACGACTTTTCAACAAAAATATGAAAGGAGGGTTTCTTTAAATAAGAAAAAATGAATTTATTTTTACACTATCATGAAACTATATTATTTTTAAGCTTCTTTTATATGATTACGATCTTATTTATATTTAAACTTTTTTCTTCTAAAATTTATTGGCCTTTTAAATTAATGAATTCAAAGTAAAAAAATATGGATTTCTCTCTATATGTTTTAATTAATATTTTAGAATATTTTCATCTGTGAAAAAATCATTTGGATAATTTTAATCTTTATTTAGGTTGACTTATTTTGATATAAATTACTATATTTCATTGAATGGTATAGGATATATTTTGACTGTGGATGTGTCATTTTGATACAATTCATGGTTTATGTTTAAAGAATTCAAATTTCAAAAAATAGTGTCAATTAAAAAATTTATGATCAATATGCTTCATCATCCATTTCATATTATAAATTTATTTCACATAGAATGTGATTATTAGGGACAGCTATTTCCCCTTGATTCATTGTTATGTCTCATGAAAAAAAAGTTTAGTATTGTCTAATGTCTTACCTATTTATCTAGGGTGTCTTGGATGAATCCTTGATGATATGTTTACGATGCCACACATTTTTCATTCCCCCATTATGATATTAGTAATTTGTATTCCTTGTGATTATTTGGTTAGTAGAGTATACATGTGATTATTTATATGGTATTATTTTATTTTAATTTATTCATTCCATATCATGCGCAATATTATGTTTAAATAGATTGGGATTCAGTTATACACATTTCCATAAGGATTATGTTTATTTATTACTAATAGATTCTAGTTGTACGCTTACCCATACATATTATTTGAGATCACATATTTATTATCTTTTTTTCTTAGATGATAAGACATATATTATGACTCATATGTCGGGATAATATAAAAGAACTATGGTGTTACTAAAGGATTATCTAGGTTGTATTTTATATTTGAAATAGTAATGTAAGGTTTGTGTATATAATAAGGTTTCCAAAACAGTTAATTGTATCTCTCCTTTTATATGTAAATATTTTATCTATGAATATGTAATAAATAAAGAAACATAACATGGGATATAGGGGTCGGGGTCATTATAGTTGGTGACATAGGATATTTAGTAGAAACATTGGAAACAAAATATTTAAAACAATGATTATAAAAGAAAACCGTATGATAGAATTTTAAAATAACTATAGAAAAAAGTAATTCAATTTTTTTAAGTTAGATATTATGCGGGTCTTCTAAGAGATACATCAATTTATGGATTCTACAAGTTGACGTGGTTCTGATACAGATGTACATAGGGGTAACAACTCTAACAAGGTATGTTGTTCCAAACTCGGCATAACCTCATACAATATAGTGGGAATTATTATGAACCTATTTTGAAACTCTTGAGGGATATCCTTAGGATAATTAAAATTTTCATTAGAAACCATTATAATGGATTGAAAAGTAAATATTTCCCAAAAGAAACCTTTTTTAGGATAATGAGATAACATATTAATATATTTTCAATTTTTGTTAATTGTTTTTATAGTTTGAAATTACTCACTATGATTCATAACCTAGATTAGCATATTACATTGTTTATATTTGGTACCTAGTATAGAGAATGTGAACCTCACAAATGCACATGATAGAAAGAGTAAAAAATATCATATCATTCATAGTATTAATCCAAAATTTTGAAGGGAAATAGTCTCCCAAGTATTCTCATCATATGAAGATAATGTATTATGCGACAATAGGACAAATAAAGATTAAACTAAGAATTAGGGCTTATGTTGGAAGTATGATAATAATGTGAAATGTGAGAGAAATATGGATAAATAGAATAAGTGAAAAAGTATTTTCCCACATGTATTAATAGTGGAAATAATTACCCTAGTCCTTGTTTGTAGAGACCCAGAGCATGACGTACATGGACATTACATTACTTTAGCGGAATACCTAATACATAACAAAAAAAGACACACAAGGACCGTAATAGTTTAGTGTATTTGGAAACATGGAACATAATATTCTAATCATGGGGAAAGATCTTCAACATCTCCCATAATGATCTTCCCCTTTTTTTCTTACCTAAAACCTTTCTTTATATCCTGGGGAAAAGAAAACATAAAAAGGGTGAGCTCAAATTCTCATTAAGGGTAATCATGGATAAAATAAAACATACCATATACATTTGAACTTAAAAACATGAACATAATGTTTAAACATCAAAAGCTTGAGCAATGACATAAAACATGGAAGTACGTACGACATAGATCATAAAGAAACATTAATAATGAAAAAATAGCATGGGAATAAAACAGGTAATTGTGGAAACCATTAAGCACATGATATTTTTTCCATAGTAGCCATGGAATTGCTGCCAAGACCATCTTAGTGGACAAAGTCCCTTTCTGAATCGAGTTCACTCCTCATTCCGGTCCTGTATTACTGAACCGGTTTAACTTGCCGTTACAGCCATGTTTATATCATGAGATATAAAATCTTTACCCAATGCATTGGAGGGAGATATAGGTCCCACCAATCTCATAATGAAATCATTCTTACTTGTTCCACAAAACATACATCATTCATAATATCCCAACAAATAAAATCGGTTTCATAAACATCATCCCATCATCACATAATCCATATAAAAGAAATGGATATCATATCATAATAAGAAAAGTGAAACCATGAAAATAATAGAGACATTACACATGAAACATACACATATGAAATAATTTCATCTTAGATGGAAAATGGTTTTGATAAAACACATGAAATGAATTCTTGAGGAAAATATCATTTCTTCTTCAAAATCAATTTCTTTTCACAAAAAGTCAAGAAATTTTAAAAGAAAGAGATTTTATTTAAAATAGTCATGAAATATTTTTTAGGAAACGTCATGAAAATAAGGCTTTATAAAACCGTAAAAATCCGTTCGTTCCGTATAAGTTAAGAAAAACATTCTTTTCATACTTTTGCCGGAAAAGTCAAAATGTACCTCGTAACGTAAACAAAAGAAATATTCCTTACATACCATGAAGTAAAAGTCAAAAATGGGTAAAAATTACTTTAAACAAACATGAAAACACCTTTATAAAACATGGAAATGGATGATAGAAATAACCCTAGTAAATACTTACGAATAAGCAATCTCGGATAAAAAATGAGATTTGCAAAATTATCCCTTACCTTAGGTCCGATATGATTCGTACGTATCCAAACATCCTGTATAATGTTTTAAATAATGTTATTGACTTATTACAGAATTATATTAATTGTTATGATATCATATATGGTTCACTTATGACTTTATATTACCCGTTCTTTTGTAAATTCCATGTTAAAGAGCGTTTTGGGTAAAATCGTTTCATTTGTCGTACGTGTTTTGACTTGTAATTATTCATGTGATTACTTAGATCATGATTACATAATTCCAGAATATAAAACATGATTTATATATAATATATATTCAGAATATAAATATATATAATAGATCGATAAATGGAAAGAAATACACCATTCATGGAGATGGTAGGTCGTACGTACCCATGAATGTTGTTTTCGTTTCCTCATTGAATTGAATGGAATTAATTAGATGACATACATATATATATACATAAATACAGTATCATTATTATGTCATATATTTCATTATTAATTATTATATATACTTTATAATCATTTATGAATGGTTAATCATTGAGAATGAATCTTATCGCGTCGTGGAGACGGTATTCCGTACGTACACACGAGCGATGATGTCGTTCCCATGATCGTGGAATTTCATTGGAGTGTTTGTATACTATTACAGAAACAATTTCACTTTACAATAATCATATATTGTTATTATTTACACCATTATACCCATCCATGTAAGGTGGTGGTGGAAAATAGATTACACCACGTCCTGGAGACGGTATTCCGTACGTACGCACGCGCGATGATTTCATTTTCCGAAGGATGGAATGATGGTGAAATAGGGTTATTTCATACTTATAATAACATATCAGTATATTAGTGATACTTATGTTATTACTTCATAATGAAACAACCTAAGAAGAAGAAGTGGAATAAGAAATAAAGTTGAAAGAATCGGGAATAGACATTACCTCTTCTTTGAAGCGCCGCTTTGAGACCTCCTATTAGGGCACTAACATTGGACATTGAAGAATACTAGGACTTATAATATGTTTCTAGGGAAGTGTAGAAGTGAATTTGGCAGGGGATGGCCGAGCTTGAAGGCTCAAAGTGGTGTGAGGAAGCGAGGGAGGGGGTTCCCTTTTATAAGGAAGGAGAGGGGCACCTTTGGAAATCTTAAAAATATTAATTTATAATAAATCTAAACCCACTTAAAAACCTAAAAAAATGACTCATATTCGAATATTAATTGATATAGGGTTGTAATCTCATCAGGAAATAAAATTTAGACATGTTAGGAAATTATTTTAAACATTATCAACATGATTTATCCTTACTTAATCAATTTAATTTTATTTGTGGTAATAACATTATTAATTTTAAATTATAACAAATAATTACTTATTTGTTGTGAATTGTAAATAATTGGGTACTTTATAACATTTTATACCATATAAATTTAAATTTATAATTTTTATATATTTTTGTGATTTTTAAACAATTTTATAATATGTTATTTTTATAAAATAACAATAGTGTCAATTTTGACACTATTCATTTATATGCATTTAAATAAAATATATACAAAAATATGTTAGAAATAGAAGCTTTAATATATTTATTTAAGGTCATATGAATCTATAAAATTAGTGGAGAACATTAAATAGTTCATTTAATATTTATTTTATTATTTTTAAAACCATTTATTTGGTTTATCTCTTAATAAAATAATTACAACAACATTTTTGTATAATTATTTAATATACTTATTTGTTGCCCAAAAATTTAATATAAAATCCTATGATGAAGATAAACCTATTTCCTTTCATAATAATACTTTTAATCTAATTTAGCATCTTAAAATAACTATATTTAAATTGTTATATTTATTAAAATTTGAAGTTGACAACTTTGGCGTCATTTAAAATAAAATATCATGATGTAGATAATTTTATTAGATTTTTGGAGACTATTCATGTTATAAGTTTCCTGATGTTTATCACAAAAGTAAAATTATTATACTTATAAGATTTAAGAGAGTGACATGTTGTCACTTTCTTTGGTTTTAATAATAATTAAATTATTTTCATGGAACAAAAGTCCATTAAATGATTCTAATCCGACCCTTAGATGATATGGGTCTACTTTTAGTCATCCAATAGGATTTTGACAGATGTTAGGGTAATTTTATAATCTTATATTTACCCTTAATTACCCAATTTACCTTTAACTATGTTAAATAAAATTTACCGTAGTTACTATTCATAATGCCCAAACATAAAAAGTAGCTTATTAACATAATTTGGACCCACTGATTCCAAATATGGAATCCATTTTTCAAATTTCAATACACAAAAGTTCCAGAAATTAAATTAAAATTAATCCCATTGTTGAAAGAAAATGGGTTTTTGTTTAAAGCATTGCAAAAGATTGAATTTATTTAACCTACTAATTTAATGTAAAATCAAGGCTAATGACATATATTATATTAAATGGTAAAAATATATTCTATTTATACTTTAAAACCATTGAATATTATAATTTAACCACATAAGTTATTACGATGGAAAAAGTTGCTTTTAATTAAAATATAACATGTTTTTACTATTCATTAAAATATGAAAGTTATCAGAATAATATGAAAAATTTATCCAAATTAAAATTTTATTTCATGATTCCAAATAATAATTTTATTTTGTAAAATTTATCTTATAAAAATGTCAAAAACTAGATTTAAAGCGGGTGCGCCATCAAAAGGCGGCAAAACTGCGTTTTTTGAAAAATACTTATTTTACCCGAAAAATTTATTTTGTTCTTATACCATGTTCTAAAAAATGTGCAAGATGAATAATAATGTTATAAAATTCAAATTTTAGTTAATACTATTCATAACGTCTAGTTCATAATAATATTATAATAATATATGGTTGTTTAGTAAAACCCAGTATTGCGTACAACACACGTTATCGAGGAAGGTCGCGATTGCGTGTAATGCAAGAAAAGTCAGGGTTGTGTGTTGTGCAAGAATCCTTTATTATTTCATATATCAGAATCCAACAATATTTTATTTTTACATTGAATATATATATATATATACACTCAATGTTGCGTAGATTGACTATTATAAAATGAACTTGAAATTGTGTGTAGAAAAATCTAAAAATAGTGTTGCGTATACTGCAGGCTAATACGGTGTTGCGTATAGCGCAAGAAAATTTTGGTGTATCGTACAATAGAAGATATGAAAGAAATTAAAAAGTATATATCTTATAAAATCTCAGGTTGTTACATTGTTTGAATGGAATGGTAGTTTTCTACATATTCAGAGAGAAATTGCATCATTCATGGGCTTAAAAAGATAAGAATGTGATAATAATGCACAACATTTCAACTATACATAGATGGGACACCATGAAAAATAATGTCTCATTCTTTAAATGAGTATACCCCAAAATAGGCTTATGTATCTTATTCAAAATTAATCTACTCACACATATGGATAGGAATTATTAATTTTCTTATGTTGGGATTCATGAATTATACAATTTGAGTTTTCTATCAATGATGTATTGGTTATAGTAATTATTTTATATATATGGATTTTATTGCAATGCTAATTATTTATGGATTTGAGAATGTATCTTTAATTATACCAAGAAATTTGACTTGGTAGAAAGTAAAACATTTTGAAAAACATATGGTTGAGCTAAAGTTAACCCCTAATATGTTTTTGACACCACGATAATGATGTCGAAATAAAGATACTATTTTTTGGATAATGTATATTGTATAGTATTGAAAATCTTGGAAATTATTAATGTTTTGTTGAAAAAGTGGTGTATGCCATCATTGATGGAGTTTACAATATTTTTGAATTTTAGGAGTATATAAAATAATCTATTTAATATTTTAGGAAAAAATAATCATTAATGACTTCATTAAAGACTTATGTTTAAATGAAATACATGATAAAAGTATTCACATGTTTTTAAGGTGAAAATGAGAGTTTCATAGTTTTGTGTAAATATTAATGATATGTTAAATTTAGAAATGTTTTACATTAATTAAATGGTTTACATTTAACATTGGAAAAGGTTTTAGAGGTTAATGTATTACTTAACCATATGATGAAACTTGTATAGTTAAATTAAGTATAAATAGTTCCATGTATAACAATAGGATAATATTTTGTTTATATAATTATTTCATGTAATTATATTTCATTACATTCATATAGAGATAAATAATTCATCATCGCTAGGAAAATAATATATAAAATATGTCCATTTTTGTGACATAATGGTATTATAAATCATCATTTAATTGTGGATTTGTGGCCTGTAATTTTCCATTTAAGATTCACATCTTTAAGATTGATGACCTCAATCTCTAACTATAAATATTTTTGTTTTCCCTCCATATACATATCTATAATTGACACAAATGTCCCCTTATTCAAAATCCTAGTTATTTGGGTGATCAACACATTTCTCTTTCCTACTTATTAAATATATGTGTTAATAACTGTATTTACAATGTGGGTTCTTCAACAATAGTACATTTATATATCAAGCTCTTTATTACTAAGATCATGTTTAAATTTTTTGAAGACAATTTAATTATGTTGGAGAGAATGTAACACCCAAATTATTTACTATATTTAACTTTTTAAATAAATTTATTATACTCTGTATCTTCTAATTCACACAATACTAAGTTATCTTTCCATACACTCAAGAGCAACTTTCTTCAATACTGAGCTTAATACCTGATTTTTACTTAACAAAATAGTATTATTAAAATATTATAATTTATTATAATAAGATATAACCTACCCAGTAAATTAGAGGTTATGAATACTATTGAATTATGAAAATAAGTAAATATAATATTAACTCATTTTTTACTATTTAATCAGAATGAAAAATATAAACCAATTGAAAATAACCAACTTTGTTTTTCCTCCCAAATGAATTTTGTCCTAATAAATATAATTATTAACAATTAATAAATTATATTAGTAAAATATATATATATATTATATATTAAATAAACTATTTTTTATATTCATACAATATATTTTATAAGAAAAATTTAAGAACAAACCTAATGTTATGAATAAAACCCCATATTGTTTTAAAAGTAATTTTACCACCTTTTAATGTTGAACCTATTTTAAATAAATAAAATTACAGTGTAATATATTTTACTTGAAAAAATAAAGTTAATATTTTAAAATGAAGTTTAAATATTTACTTTGGTTTAATTTTTTGTATTTTTCTCATATGTTTCTTGTTTTGGTGAATAGTGAAATATATATAATTGTAATTGAAAAAAATTCATCGAAATAATATTTAGAGTAAAAATATATTTTTGATCTTTTTAGAGTATAAATAGATTATTTTTAATAATTTAATCTAAATTATTTCATTAGAATCAATTTTATATTGAATTTTCATATAAAATCATTTCAATGTTTCGCATGTTCAAACATTAAAAACCTTTTTCTTATCCCCATAAACTGTATTAATTTTAAATAAATTACTGAAACTTGTAAGTTTTTATTTTTGAAAAATGGTATCCAAATTTCAAATAATTGTGTCTAAATTATGAAAATAGATTTTTTTTATTTTTGGTCATTATGAATAGTAAGTTTAGTAAAAATTTATTAACACATTAAAAGGTAAATCAGGTAATTAAGGATAGAAAATAATATTTTAAATCTTAGAAAATTAAAATAAACATTGCCCTACTTTCATTGGATTGGAGGTTTTCGACAATAATAATCTTAGCTGTGAGATTATAACACTTTTTAAGCCACTTGGGTGAGAATATGACATATATTATATTTTATTTAAAGAAGATTTAAAGTTGTGAGAATCATATTTTAATAAATATACCATTTTCAATATAGGGTTATATATATGATAAATTCAACTAGAAATATTCATTTTAATTATAAAATGATTTTATGTAACATATTGATTTATCATTATTTTTAGAAAATAAATATATACCATAACGTTTTATACAATGATGATGCATAAATTGTTTAATTAATAGAAATATCAATTAAATGATATTAAAAATATTAAAATAACTACAATTTGAAATAATTAATGTCATCCCTGAAATTTTTGGATGTTTTTGACATTTTAGGGAGTATTTAATAGATTTGGTTCTAAAGTATCATGTTTTAAGGATTTTTTAAAAAGAAAAATAGTGAATAGTGTCAAAACTAACACTAATGTTATTTTATCAAAATAATATTTTATTAAATTATAAAAAAAAAATTAAAATAAAAAATAAATATTATATAGTATAAAATGTTATTAATTATTTATTTATGTTCTAATTGAAATCAAATATGTTAAAATTATAACATTTTAATATTGAAAAATTTATTACTTTAGTTAAAAATTAAAATAATTTGACTAATGGTTAATCTAAATTATAAGGTTTCAAAATACAAAAAATTCCTAAGATCTTTTGGTTTATGACATTATAGCCTTATCTAATCTTAACTTCAAATACATAACATTTTTGTGGTTTTTTTATTGATATTGAATTTATTGTAAATTAATATTTTTAAAATCCCAAAAGAGACCATCTACTCAATTACAATTATATATTGACAATGATTCATCACCCATTTTATATGATGAATGAATTGGAATTATTATTTTCATGGAGGGGTATGTTATAACCGCTCGATGCATCAGTAGGTCTCACTAACATACTAGAAGGGGTACTAGCTGATTTATTACCGATTTATGTATGGTTTATTGGATGAAGACTTCACGATATGTTTATGATGACCAACATTATTCATTCCCTCATTATGATATTAGATATTAATATTATATGTTGTTATTCGATTAGTATAATTTCCAAGCCATTATTAATATGAAATTACTTGATTTTCATTTTTTCTTTCCGTATTATGATCAAGATAATGGTAAAATAGATTGTGTTCTTATAAGACTACTTACCTAAAAAATTGCGTTTATTTATCCATAATAGCATTCATTTTATGCTTACCATTTCTAAGAATCTGATATCACCCATTTCTTATGATTTATTTCTTCTAGGATGCCCAGATTTATATTATGAATGATATATAGGGCTATGTTGGGATAACAATGGTTTTCTCAAAGGATTTTATATATATACGTATTGTATTTTGTATTTTAAACTATAATGTATGTGTCATATATGTACTATGGTTTCTAAAAATTCTAAACAGGTCGAACCATTGGGATTCAAATGTTGTATATATGACACTATAATAAATTAAGGCATCAGTGTTGGGATATTGGGGTCAGGTTCATTACACATTGAAGTCAATGATGTAAAATGATCATAAAATAAAAACCTAAGGGATTGAAGAAAATTATAAAATATCTCCCCCTAAACCATATATATTCATGCTAAATGTTTTAATAAACTCACCTTTATTTATCTATAATAAATATTCATTTTATACTACAAAAAACCAAATCACATCATGAGCCTTAGTATATTAGGAAATATAGTTAAAACATATATTGATATAAACTATTATTTACACTATTTCATACTCAATAAATTCATTATCACATATATAACATGATAATCATATTTTAGATAATTATCCACAAACTTTTTCATAAACAAATCCATTTGGATTTCTAGAATATTTACCTAAATTATTGATATACCTTCCATGCACTTGGATTTGAAACCAATAATTAACTATGAATCATGGTCATAACTTAATCATTTACATAATATGTGACAAATTAATGTCTTCAAAAAATCATAATGATATTCTCACAACTGATAATAATTAGATATTTATAGTATAATGTAATATATTAAAAAATGATATTCTCCATATTGTGGTTTTTTTATAAAGTATGTGTATATGTCATGTCATGGTGCTAATTATGAATAACCAAGGAAAAAATATAGATATTTATCGTTTATTGATTATCATATATTAATCTTATAACATATATAATTTTGACGTGTCTGTGATTTTTATATTTATAAAATAGTTTTACAAGTCACTTAAACATTTAGTTACCCATTATAAAAATTATAATGAATGGAATCTAAGATTTTTTTAAATTTCAAGATATCTAAAATAGAATAAATTAATGTTTTATATTTATTCAATGAAGCAGTTATATATAATTAGAGTTCATTTGAACGAATTTCTAACATAAAGTAAAATTCTTATATAATTCAAATGTAATGGCTCACTAGGGTTTAGTGACGAAATACTAGAGCTTTTAATTATTCATGGTATCAGGCATATTCCATGATCTCTAAATATTATAAACAAGTATTTATGGATATGAAATAACTATTATGGTACGATTTCAACCCAATGATAATTTAAAATTAATAATATTAAAACATACATTTCCTAAAAACTAAAACAATCTTCTAATTTATTTAAAAAAATATAACATTATAAATGAAGAAAAGTTAAAAATGACCTAAATATTACATATCATAATAAAATGTTAGAGTACTAACACCTATCCATATAAGAAAGCCTTTATTCACAAAAAACACATGAAAAAATATTTATGCATATCTCAAAATATAAAATCATACGATCCATCACCAATAATTAATGCAACCTATCCATTTCAAAAATCCAAACAAAAAACATTAGCACAGATCCAGCTGTGTGGATAGGGATGAGTATCATAATACTTTATCGGTTTTTTCATAATTAATTATATGAATTAACATGTATAATTTATTCAAAAAAGTATTAATAATTCCATTTCATATAAAATAAAAAAATACAAAAAAATTAAATAAGTGTTTCTAAAAAAATAATGCCAACAAATAAAATAAAGGAAACCCTTATCAGTTCACCATTTAATAACAATTAACTATTGTCCATATTAATTTCCATCATCATAAGAAAAAAATTAAGATACATGAAAATACCTTCAAACGATAATAACATCAACTATAATGGACTGACATGAATCTGATTTTTTCTTAAATAACACCCCTTCTACATATATATAACCAACCATGGAAATACTATATATCATTTCTCAACCCTACAATTCATTTTAGATAGTTCTATATAATTTATGACATCCAATGTTAAATTATTTAATTTTAAACCATTTAAATTTCAAAAATGTTTTTCTATATTAAATCAGTTGGATCAGTATCATATGATTAAATAAATTTAAATAGAAAACTTATTTTTTTACAATTAATATAATTCCCATATTTTTAAAAGATAAAATAATTTTAAAAAATAAAAAAATCAATAATTTAAAATCATATAACCCGTTATTATTATTTTAAATTTCCAATTTTATATTTGTCCCAAAACCTAAATGTATCATCATTTTGTTAAAAAATTTCATAAAATTATTTCATGGAAACTATGAAAATAATGAATAATTTAACAAAATATTTATAACATGGTAGGGAATGCTAACTATCTATGAAGGAAAAGATGCACCTACCATAGATCTATTCATTAAAATATCACTATATGTTTTAATATTGTCTTAATGGATATAACAATCATTCCCTATCAACAATTTTTAATTATAAATATTTCAATAAAAATGTGAGCAAAACCATGAATAGAAGAATCATACAATGGCCTTTGTATATTTTACATTCCCTTGAGACTAAATATCTCAATCCATGATTTTTTTCATATCCATTTTTTTATTATATGGATTTAAGAAAATGAACATTGGAAGTGTTATAATATCGTGTGAAATTGATGGGACTCTCAAGTAACTCACATTTTAGAATCTAAGAGGATGAATGATCAACAAATAAAAAAACCATAAGTGTCACAACACTATTTAGAATTTACAGAAACTAATTCCAAAGATCATATAAATTATTATTAAATAAATTAAAAAGAATAGGTTTAAAATTAATTTTTTATGGATTATGGTGCTATAATCTAACAATATATTTATTTCATCAAAAACACAAGAATAATTATAGAATTTACCATAAAAATATTTTTCACTTGATTTGATCTTAGATCACAATACATTATCGAAACAAACTACCATAAAAAAACTAGATATATTGGTAAAAAGAAATAAATTATAAAGTGGTAGACTCATTCTATTCATAAATATTATTTTATTTCACCATTAATCATTCATTTCAGACCAGAATAATAAAATTATAAAACTTTTTCATTTCTCTTGTTTCTAATAAAATACAATACTACTACATAAAAAACTCATTGGAAACCCTTTATTAAAATCTCAATTATATTTAAAAAAAATTCATGATGAATTAAATTTACAATATGATGTTAAACCGTCTCAATTAATCATTTATTTCCAAGGGTTAGAATCAATTAATTTCCAATTAAAATTTAAAAAATATTTACTCACATATAATTATTCCCTTAAAATAATCTACCAAATCATGTTAAAAATATCTCTTTACTAAATAATAAAATAATTACATTTATTTATTGAATTTACTATAAAAAAGTGTTAATAAATTATATAAAAAATATATTCACATATATTAAATAATCTTTAAAAACATAGGTGTTTCACCAAATATATGTTCTATTATCTTCCCTTTGTTACCCTTGATTATGGTGCAAAAATGTGATTTGAATAAAAAAGATATTATAGAAGTTGTTTTAATATCTTCTTCCCAGTGGATACTTATTTATAAATTTCCTAAAATATAGACCCTAATATGTGTTATAAACCCCAATAATCATGTTGGAATTAAGTCTTAAATTAATTTCTTCTTTATTTATATGTTTCCCATAACGTTATAATTTGTTCTCTTTTTAGGAATTGTTGTGGGGGTTTTCTTCTACTTCATTTCGATATTACAATTTCCTAGAAAACCTGAATTGGTAGAAAATTGTGTAAGGTATAATGATTTAGAATATGAAAATAAATAAATGGTGATAAATTTTCAAATTTTCTAGAACCATGATCCTAGAATATATATCTGTGTTGTGGTTCATATAGAATTCAGTAAAAATGACATGGTTATTGTAAATAATCAATTATACTTATTTTTAAAAAAACAAAGAATTTTATTATCAAATTTTCAATATAATGGTTTCAAAAGAAAATGATAACGAATTATATTAATTATATTTATATGCAAAAACCATTCCATAAATAATAAAATGTCTTAGATAATACAAAAAACATATAAATTATCACTATCTGAATAGGATTTTCCAAATAAACCATGGAGTCGTTTATAATGTAACATTAATCAATTATATACATGAAATTATTTATATACAGAAACTACATTGTTTTTATTTATCATAGATTTGATTAATATTAATATAATTGTTTTTCTCAAAAACCATCATATGTATAAGAATACGTAGTGAAACTAGGTCATAGTTATCAGGATGCATATTTTAATTGTATATTTAATTATTTCATTTTCTATATAGTATCCATGTTTATTAAATTATTTGATGTATATTTCTATGAATTAATTTATACTGTTTAATTTGATTATTATTATTTTTATAAAATATATAAAAGGATTTATATTCCTTGTGTAACAAAATATTTAGTTTTATTCTGAAAAGGCAATGCTTTTTTAGGAATTTTATAAGGAAGATTATTTATTTTCATAAATGTAGAGTTTTTTTAACTATTTTAACATTATGTTCTATATTGAATTTTTTCCAATGAATATTATGTTTTTAATTCATTCTTCCAATTGGAATTAGTATTTATTCCATATTCAATAAAAGTGGTGGTTGACTACCTATCACAAAATAAATTACCCTGAGTAGATTTTGGTTTTATATGATTCTAGCATATTATAAGAAATGATTTAATTCAACTTATTCCTTAAATAGTGATTAATATATATATATATATAGTTATATTTTATTTCTGGTTAGGTAAATAAATCTTTAGTTGTATATATTTTTATATATTAATACATTTTATTCATATAAAATTTGTTGAAGGTATAATATAAAACATTAAATTAATATAAACATGTATACATATGGGTATTAAAAGAGAAACAATTATTGTTTCATATGAAATTATATCAATATAATTAAGATGGAAATAGCTAGAATACAAATCCCGTTGAAAAAATAATATGTTATATTTCATAAAGAGTGGTCACTTATTTAAAAACATCATTATTTAGTTTAAATTTCTAATGAATTATGCATGAATGAGTTATAACATGAAAGGAATTTATATTATATACTAGAATAAAACATTAGTAAACAAAATATTTTTATAAGTGTTCGTTTGTATTTATAAATATTACCCAAAACATTAGGTGACATTTGGTATAAATTTCCCAAAAATTCATGTAATGAGTATACATAATAAGTTCTGCATCTTATAATACAATATATGTGTATTATATGATTTCTAGGACCGTTAAAAAAAATAATCATATTTTGAGATGAACACCACATTAAATTCTAGGAATTGTGAAATATATATCATTGTAAATTAATATGATTTATGTATATGTTCATCATTTTAGGTTGAGAATGTTTAGTACACGTATCTGCTGAACTGATATAAAACATGACACTCACCCAATTAATGTATGTTATTTTTCAATAACTGAATGCATCAAGATCATTTTTTATAATTTTTTCTAGTTTAAAATATATTCTAATTTGTGGAACATATGTTTTTAAATTTTTTTATTAGAGAAAAAATCATATCTTAAGGATATAAATGTAATTTATGTAATTTTTTCTATGTTTAACAAATGTGTATAAGATACAAAGTCTGTATCACACATTTTTAAAAATATAAGAATTAAAATTTAATGATGATTTATAAAGGATATTTTTTTATATGTATGTAATGTGGAATGAGACAAAACATTAAAGGAACAAACTTATGGTCTAAAAGGGGTTTTCATTCTTTATTAAAAACAAGAAGCATTCAATATATATGATTTATATTTTTATGGAATTTTTAATATATTTGATAAATAATAAATTTCTAATATGGAAAATCCAGTCTATGATATACATGATAGTAATAAAATGATAGTATATTATAAAACCATATGTCTTTCACAATATTAACTTCTTCGTATAAATGAGACTAACATTCATTGACATTATATGGATAACGTTTTTGAATCATTCAATTATAAATCATTTGTAATAGGGAATAATATTTTTATATCAAAATCAGTAATGATCTATTTAGTGGATAAGTATGCGGGATAACGGAATATTGGAGATAATGAATATAGGAATATATTGTTTAATAAGTACAAAAGAAATTCATTATAAATGATACGTCATTAAATTTACTAATTACTTACTTTAATGAGTTGTCCATGGTCAAACTTACACATGTACTAGGCCATTACCCCCCAAAATTATAAAGAATGTTCTCAATCACTCCTAGATTATGACAATAATTTATGATCTCAAATACAACCATCGGAAATGATTCCAAACACTATTTAATATAAATAAAAAATGTGACTCCACTTGTAAATATGGTATGATGTATCTACATCATGGATATCCATACACAAAAAAGGATATCTTAATAATAAGTATCAGTTCATTTTACATCGTACATTATTGGTAAATTCCTCCAATAATCTTATATTAAACCTAGGTTCCAATCCTTATTAAATAGAATTAAAAAGGTACTATATAAATATTGTAGCATCATAAAACTATTGGAAATATAGAAGGCATAGAATCTTTGTACTATTTCAATAGTACTATTCACCCTTTTAGGGATTCTGTTACATGTATTGGGCCTCTAGGCCCCTAGGCCTTTGGGCCACCAATGTTGTGCCTTCAAGAATCTGTATTAGAGCTGATTTAGGTTGATGGGGTGTAAAACTATGTAAAAGTGGTCACTGGATGAGTCAGGATGGATGTAGTGTGCATCTATAGAGTGGAAAGAATCTGTGAGAAATTCTTCCTTGTGCACCACTTCATATGTGGTGATGGAGGGCTGATAATTTGATGTTAGAGTAATGATCTAGAATTGATATATGATTAGAAGTTAAGGGGTATTCCAGTGTAGTTCCCTTGGTCAACATTTTCATTTTCAATGTGCCTCAAGGTCTTTGATAAATTTAATACTTATGGATGTATTCTATCATGGCATTGAGACTATATGCATTTGGTTCGTGTAACTATTCCCTATCAACCTTGTCTATAATTAGGGTTCATCAAAATAAAATAAAATTATAGACCATCCAGATATGAGTAAAGATAATTATCCAAATATAGAATAAAATAATCAAAATATTTATCATTCATACATTTCATTATAAACTAAAATTGATGCGACACATAAAATATATATACATGAATCTAAAAGAAAAAGGAGGGTGAAGAACATAATTCATTAAAATAAAAAAATAAAAACTAGAGGACCCTCCAAAAATAATCATGGAAAATTTTTTGTGTCTCATAGTTCTACCAATAACCATGTAATTAATGAATAGGAGCCTTGAATAAATAAAACTAAAATATGTTTCTCTTTTCCCATTACATGTGTCATCCTCCATAACCATGTGAATATATATATATATATATATATATATATATCAGTCGGATTTATATAGGGTGTGTATAAAATATAAATAAAATTACACCATGAATCTATATAATATCTATTATGTTGTAAACCATTAGCATTAGTTTGCAAATTAAATTTAAAAAACATTATTTTAAAAAAAATATCATTTCGTTACCTCAAATGTTAATTTTGAAATCCATTTCTTATCCTATTGGTTTTATATATTGAAAAAAATTAGATGTAAATGAGTAGATATAAAGTATAAAATATATCAAAAATAATATAATATTATAACGACTCAAACCATGTAAGGAACAAGCAGAAACTACCTCAAGCCTGCCTTCATAGGCCAGGGGTGGCGACAGGAAAAAAAGTCACAACAAACATAGGGAGGAAATTTCCTATGAACCATTACAAACACATGCATCCAACTCAATGCAAAAGTGAAGATGGAATGGAAAGCAAGATACAATACGACATTATATACACCAAAAACATGTACAAACCTCTAAATAGTACAAATAAAGAGAAGTAAAATGAATTTTAAATGGGAAAAAACACACCTAACTAGAAAAGTTTCACATCCTCGAAGTAACTGAAAATAAAAACATCTAAGTGAAATTCACTCTTGGATCCCAAACAATGACCACTATAAGCGATTTAAGAACCTGTATCCCTAAGCACCTCTAAAGTCACTATCAAACTGTATTTCTTCTACATAAGGCATAGAACATGATGGAAAAGCACACAGTACATGGAACCTCTTTCAAAAATGCTTATGAGGGAACAATTCTTATCATTGATCTTTATGAAATAAATTTACTTTTAATGACATGCATCCTCAAATGTTCCTGGATAACCAAATGGAAAACAATGCTGCAATTATTGTGGAATACGAACAGGATTGACTATTCCAATTCTCAAATTGGACACTAGATGAAGAATCAACATTTCATATCATTGTGCATGAATGGTACTTCATGGGGCCCACAACCTGATCTAGGAACAAATCATATAGATCACACCATTATGATCCTCAAAGAAAAACATATGGTCTTGAATATTCATTCATCCAAAATGGACACCTGGATAAAAAATAACATTTCACTGTAAATGCCCAAATCAGGCCTCATGGGTTCTCCCATGGATTTTGGTTAAGAACCCAAAATAAGTATTGAATCATCCTCTTCAATTTTGGGGTCACAATCCCACTAAATGACCCTAGATCTAATTTCATATGCAGAAGTTTTAGAGGTCCAATGTAGTAGTAATAATAATATATTATTATTATTTGAGCATTTTGGGTACCCAAACCATGAGTTCAAAATATAAAATTCTCAAACCAGCCTAAAAAGGTCTATCTAGATAATAAGAACCCATATCTACAGACAACATGTAAAATGGAAACTCCATTTAGGAGATATAGTGGTCTGAATCTGCAACCTGAAGACTCAGCCCGCTCCCTCCTGGCCCAGCCACCTCGGCCCAGCCCATACGCCTAAGCCCAACATGGCTACCTCTACCTATCACAATCACGTCAGCCTAGCCAAGTCACCTCTTCACATCCCAACTGCCCGGAACTGGCCCAACAACCTCGGTCTTGCACCACTGCTTCAGGCCAGCCTACTATGTTGTATCACCACCTACTCTCGGCTGCCATGCCATTGTACAGTGTGCCACATTGTCGCCCCATTCACTCCCCTACCAACACATGACCTCCAAGATTATGTCCCCCGCCTTCACTATCCTCTACATGCTGTTTTTCCCTTCTTTGGACCAGTAGCACCCCTTCAGTGCCTGGAAAACTCAAATGGACCTATATCTGGAAACATCTGGGTTAGATATTCACAAACACATGCTCTACTTGACTGTTCATTAATGTATCAACCTGAAGAAAAGTAGGCACCACTTATGCTCTCCACTGCATCTCCTACAACACCTGGAACTCAAAACCATTGTAGATATAGAATCCATGGATCATGACCTTCAATGAACCATGCTTCATCGAATGATCATATCGTGATTCAACATTGAAAAAAGTATATATTGAATGGTGATGAAGAACGACAAAAAAACAGGAAGAATGAAAAATCCATAATTGAAACGATCAATAAATGTGTTAATATGGAAAATTAAAATGGTTTTATAAGTAGTGAAAATGACGAAAAATAAATTTTGACAACCCAAAACACTAATCGATGGAATTAGAATCAAGAAGAGGAATCCTACCTGAATTTTGGATCTGTCATTGTGTTCACTGTGCTCTGATCGAATCATATATTCAAAGTCATTGTGATCGACCAAGAATTCAACATGGAATCTCCATCAGAAGGAGAGTATTGAGATCCGCCAGCTATGGGTGGAAATTAATCAAACCCTTTCTCATTTCCTTAAAATCATATTTATGGGAAACTACCAATGGTCGTGAAATCTGAACCTCCCTCTCGCTCTTACTTGTGGTCTCCCTTGGGTTAAACATCAGGATATGAACCCAATGTTAGTATCATATTTTCATTAAGAGTCTACATTCATATGTTAATTTAATTAACACATGAGATAAAATATTATTATTTAATTATTTTATTTATGGTTCGGTCTTCCGTGGTGTTTTCTATAGAATGCCTACATCAACTAATGTTATATCCTTATTAGCATAAACACCACACTCCGGACTCAACCATTCTATAATATCTCAAATACAAGATACCGTTTGAGAGTTATCCCATTTCATCTATGTTCATAGTATTAAATATACATAATATTTTTATAAAATATATTCTTGGAACGTCAGGCAACAGAATCACATACCGTCTCAGCGCCTAACTCTGGAAATGTTTGTAGAAATATTACAAATTATTATATATAAAAAATTCTTCTCTACATCATTCTCACCTTCTTTATTTTCATCCTCAAAATGAAAACTATGGAAAAAAACATAGGATTCTGAGCTCACACCTATTTCTCCCACATCCATGAACGCTCCACCATGTTGCTGCGCTGCCAGAGTACACGAACCAAGTGTATAGTCTTTCCTTGTATGTTCATATCCTATCGATGACAGGTGTATGATCACTTATGTATATTCGTATAAATGATTGGTGGAAAACATCATGCACCCACACTAGTTGTCGGTTTAAGGAATTGTGGTAGGCAACCTCACCAACCCTCTGCATGATCTTTAATGGAACAATGAACTTTGGGGATTGCTTGCCTTCCTGAATGAAAACCAAATTGAAAGCCCTCATCATATCAAATGACACCTAAATTCAAAACATGGTTTGACGATCAATCTATGGTGAATATTTTTAATCATCCACAACAAGATCTCAAATGCTGCCCACATGCCCCTACAAAATTGTGATGTAAACTAAATGTCACAATTAGGGACAACCATCAAGGGTGCCTCGTGAAGGACGACAATCACTCTCACATATAACTGCACCAAACACATCAAAAAACTATTCTACCTAATAAAAAGGAATTTTACTATCTACGTGATTCATTATAATATTAACAAGATTTCCACAAGGCCCTTCACTTTACATGGAATCCCTATAAAGAAGTTCCTGGATATGTCATCCCATTTCCACTCATGGATTTCAAGAGGTCGCAACAACAAACTAGAACATAGTGTTTATACTTAACCTTTTAATTGGTGAGGAATCACATGACGAGATCAACTATGCTACATATCATGCCATACCACCAAAATAGTTGTTCAAGGGTACAACCTTCCCACACTTGGAAGTGTTGTTAAGGGAAGAGTGTGTAAATATCGCATCACCTACTCCCGCATCGCAACCAGAACCACAATTTTTCTATTTAACAAGTTATCTTGCTTCCCTACTTCAAAATATATGTCTAGTTTATATCCATTGGATATCTGAGTTATGAAGGATCTCTCAGTCTATGTGCTATAGCTAAGACTATCTCCCACACACAAGATGAAAAGTATTCAAGACCATTGACTCAAGACAAACTATACACTCTTGCTCCACTAGGGTCAACTATAGGGAAACTAACTACATAGAATCATCCCACACAAGTTGATCCTGAGACATCCTACTATGATAATCTTCTACTTCTAGCACCAATTAATGAGTTGTGTAGTTCTGTACATGGCGTCTCAATCACCTCGACCAGTACATCAAATTTTATTTATCTAGGTTGATTTTGAGTACTCAATGGTACCAACGAACATATAAGGTGAGTAAACTCATCCAACCACATGAATCTACACAAATAAAGCATGTGGAATACCCAGAATGTATTCACATATATTTTAAGGAGAGTAACCCAAAACCATTCAATCCATCACACCCATTAGTGGCATCCCAACAAAAATAGGGTCATGTATAAAATCTCCACTGGAAATTCTTGGACCTGCTTTTACACTCCACTATACAAACCCACCATGAGTGCACAATTAAGAGGGACTCATCAACCAATCCTTTATACTCTCCTTTTTGAGTGGCACTAACTCTCCCCCATGGTTTTTCTCGTGACAAAAATTATGTTTCCCTAATTGGGGAATGACCCCTCTTCCACTTGCAATCAAAGATACATTGAACAACACCAACATCAGGTCACCTTGACTCCCCACATCACACAGGTCAAACATCACAAAATAAATAGGGGGAATAGATTACCTCACATGGTGTCCAAATATTTCTACTAAAAATATAGAAAATACACAAAGCATAACACTTTCCATCCCAAACACTATAAGATCATCGCCATCCTTAACATGCAGATGCCCATATCCATAGCCTTCAGCTCCCTAATATTAATGTGGTCCACCTAGTGGTGGTGAATGGATCTCATATCATCATCCACCAACAATATTTCAACCTTCTCCTCTTCCAGCAATGCCTACCTAGGGACCACCCTATCTTGGCACGAGATATCCATAATCATGAAACTATCTATGTTGTGGATATTCATTTGTTATTGTTTTATAAAGCTCATCACTTCTATTGGGACAGTCTCATGAAATGTGACATTACCCATCATAAGTATAATACCAACACTGAATTGGCAACCCTAGTGCATTATGATTCCCCATACCATATTCTTGATTCCAATCATGGGGAGGCCTCCTGTGTTGAGGCCCAAACAACATACATTTTCTAATCATGAAATACCTCTAAACTATATCATGACTACTCCAAGAACTAGATAACGTGTTTCCCTATAACAGAAAGGTCTCGGCCACCAATGCCTGCTTCAGTACCTCGTCGTAGGTGGGAATGCAGAAGGGTTCCACACTGTCATGGATCTTCATATAAAGTCAATGATCAATCATTCATCCCAGGAAGTAGCAATTATGGATCAGGTCTATAGAGTAGAGTGCATGGTCTAAAAACCTAGTCCAATACTCATCCATTTTCATTTATCCCTATTGAATCTCTATATGACCCCTTAATCCAGACGGATCATAGGTATGAGGTATATTACACATCGTAGAATAGTTGTTGGAAGTCTTCCCATGAAAGTACCAACTCATCATGCATTTGAGTAACTGGACTCCACCGATTCCTATATTCTCCGTGGAAAAGACTGGATTCTAAATCAACCATATAATCTATCAACTTCTAAACAATCTTGAAGATGCAGACCACCGACTCTAGACAATCCTCAACTGCCTGAGGATCTAGCTCACTGTCAAATGGTAGTGGTATCTAATTCTAGAACTCATGGAGTGTGTTCATTCTACAAATTTCCTCTCCATTATATGATAGGAATAAATACTACTCAACTAGTGGGTGTTCTACTAACTTCCACATGTATGAAGGGGATCACACGATGGACCCTAAACTGAGGCATCATCGCTCATAGGGTCATCATCATATACCAGATCCAGTATCCTGGATGGCTACCATTACAGAGTCATCTTGAAACATATCCACGAGTGCTGAGGCCAAATTAGTATATATATATATATTAACCATAATGGGGAGATTTTTCATGAAGGAAAGTAAAGAACACATTCTTATATGATGCTTGTACCAAGGTCCCCTATAATGAATCTCTCGGAATTCTGACTCAACAAGTGGCTAATTAGGTTCTTGTGGAATAACTAAGCTAGTCGTTGCACCATCCCTGGAACCCCATTCCTGAGAGACACACAAGATACATGTTTAATTTTTTTTTGTAATCCCAATGAAGACCATTTTAAAGAAATGTCCGAACAATGTACCAAGGGTTGTACCACTTATTATACAACATTTTAACAAAAAATTCCATGCAGGGCTCGAGCCGCAACTTCCCCATGACTACCGAAATAGGCCAAGGGTAGTGACAAGTACTGAAGGTAAAAAAAACCAGGGAGGTCTTTTCCTAAGATCCTATACCCAGACACACAACCAACTCACTGAAAAAGTGAATAGAGAAAGGGAAAAAAGATACAACACTTCTATATAGGAAAAAAATGTATCACCCTTTAAACGGTTCAAGTACAGATAAGTAAACTGAAAGGGAAATGGGAAAAATGAACACCCAACTGGAAAGGTTCCACAACCTGGTTGTAACAGAAAATTAAAATAGTAGAGAGAGACCTACTCTTGGATCCCATGTTGCGACCATCGTACGTGGTCCAAGAACCGATATCCATAAGCTCCAATAAATACAAAATCAATTATTTTCATCTATTTAAGGTACGAAATGTGTGGGAAAACCCCATGTAGGGTTGAGTATAAATATAATCATTAGGTTGCCCTAAAAAGGAAATGGATGTATAGTAAGATATGCAACTAAAGAGAAATGAAGTGCATAGAAGAAGGCATCGTAATGAAGTGTAACACAACCGAACAATATAGTGAAGTAAACTCATCCAAATCTCAAAGAGATAGAAATGGTTAAGATATGAAGTTATCATCGAGTCTTCGGTACCTATTATAGGAGATTAGACTCATCCAGCCATTAGAATCTATACTCAGAAATCATGTGGCATACCCCAGACATCTTCAAATCTCTTGGAAGAAGTGTAACCAAAACCCAAGGAGTGGGTACTAAAAATAGGATACATGTAAATGATAAGTAAAAGAAACTTAAACAAGAGATTAAGGGGATATACATCTCAAATTTCACCCTTGGAAAATAGTCACCAATAGTTCTTGAATTATCCATAAATGATGCCTAGTATCCCAGATGTTTTCCCTAAACATGTATGTTAAAGGGACTCAATCACCCCACAATAATACTATTCATTATGGAGGAACTTTATTTATATGGACCCTACCTTAAACATTAATTAATAATGAGGTAAATGAATAATTCACATTGAGGTTCTTTTCAGGTTTATATTATTAGAGAATTAGTCCATAACAATTACATTATATCTCAAAAAATATAAGGTTGACACTTCTACTCAGTTTCAATTTTTTTATAAAATAAAAACTCTTTGAAAAAAGATTCATGTCTACTTCCATGTTTTAGATACCCTGTATTTTCCTAGATCCCATCCTTGACCCTATTCATTTTAGGTCCTATGAAAAACATTTCAGAACTTGGGATGAGCATAAAATGCTCAGTAAGGGTTATAAAAAAAGAAAGAAAACATTAGTCTATCATTGCATACATAACATAAGCTCTTTAACATACCTCATGAAATCATAAGATTTTTGAATAACACATAGAAAAAATAAATCATAAAGGTAACTTATGGAATCCATATCATACCAACATTGTGGCTATCATAGCTACATAGGGTGTTAAATTTGGAATACCCATCATAGAATATTCCCTAAATCTCTTAGAAAAAACATTCACGTTTACCTCCATCACATTACCAAATTATTTAGAGAGATAGATCTTGCTCACCTTCCCTAGGTTTATCACAGAACCATCCATATACCTAAAAATTCCCAAGAACCATAACATATTCATAACACATAAAACAAACATAAAGGAAAGAAAACATTTACACATTTAAATCACAATATATTTATTAAATATATTGAAATAATCAATCCATTAACAAAACCATTTTCAATACCAATATACATAAAAAGAGTAAATGGGATTTATGTTCCTTTTAAAAGCATTATGGCTTGTTATGGATGCCAGGATCAAATAATACTCACGGCAGCGGAAAGGTTGTTATCACCACATACATTAAAAAGAAACATTAATTTTTTATTATTTAGTAAAATGATTCATAGAAAAATATTCCATTTTAATGAAATGAAAATAAATGGTGTTTATAAACCGTATAAAATAATGTCATGTATAAAAGAAAATATTCCTCAATGAAAAGAGATTGAGATGAAGTCCCTTACCTCATGTCCGACTATACCCATTCGTTCATTAATCTCCTGAATAATAAAATAAAGGAAATTTCAACTTGATTAAGAACCTTTTTCAAGTTTTGTATTCCTTATATATCACTTATTACCATGTTTTAAACCATATGTAATCATTTCTGCTAACAATGGTAGTTTTGTCAATATTTGGTACTCGAGTCAAAAATTGACTTATTATAATTACATGTTGATCCTATGGTCAAAAGTTCATTATATCCAGAATTATATTCATGATTTAGATATCATATATATAATATATATCCAGTATATACAAGTATTAATAATAGTAAATAACATTTGGAGGTAAGAAATGAAATGCACTGTTCAGGGAGACGGTAAGTCGTACGTACTCATTAACGCTACTTTCATTTCTATTTCTTATTTTAATGGAATTAGAACATAATGTTACATAAGTATATTATAATTCCATTATAATATTGTATATAATATCATTAATCCCATTCTTTAAACATCCCTTATGTGGCATTACTGATTCATATTATTTATTTAAATCATTTTGTAATGTGGTAAACACTGCATCATTATTTTGTCATAAATAATATTATTTATTTGATATCTAAAAATTATAATAAAAATACCATGATGTAGGAAATATTCTTAGACTTCCAAGGAATATTTGTAGTTGAAAAGGTAACTTTTATAACCCCTTTAAAAATTAATTTACTAATAGATAATTGTTTTTGACATTTTTTTCTTCAGATTAAATAAATTAATATAATGTGTCATTATCAATAATAAGTGGCTCCATGGGGTCCCAAATTTGACCCACAGATTCCCATTGTTGGATATGTATCAACCAATAAGATTAGGAAACATTTTAGGGTAATTTTATTTTATTATAATAATATTTGTTTACCCTTATTTACAAGATTCACCCTTTAACCATGATAAATAAAATATTTACTATAATAAATATCTATAATGTCTAAAAATAAAATTACCTATTTACACAATTTGTACCTTAGGATTCCAAATAAGGAATACATTTTTCTAAATTCAAATCACAGATGTTGTAGTAATTAATTTAAAATTAATTCCCACTATCAAAATAATATGTAAGTTTTTTATGAAATAATAACTATCAAAAGATCAACACTAGTTTACATTAAATTTCAAATTGAAATTACATAAAATGTCCAAAATTGTAAAAAATGGTAAAAATGTAGTCTAATTAAACATTAAAAAAATTAAAAAAATTAACCATATAAATAAATTAGAATAAAAGGCAGTTTTGAATTAAAATATAGTATTTTCGACCATTCATCAGAAATTGAATTTTATCAGAAAATACCAAAATTTTACCCAAATTGAAATTTGAGGTCCCTATTCTAATGAAAAATTTTATTTTGTCAAAAATAACACATAGAAGTGACCCTAACTAGATTTAAATAGAGTTCTCCATCAAAATGAGGTAAATCAACCATTTAAAGTAAATTATGCTTAAAATTAGATTCATTTCCATTTTAAGCCTATAACATTTATTAGGTAAATGAAAAAAAATTACAAACATGAATAATTATATTATAGTTAGTTATGTTCTTTCCCACCAATACAATGACTAGGAATTAAAAACCATTTAAAGTAATAATATTATTTTATTAATGTGGGACGTAGGATTTCAAAGATACCCATTGTTGCATATCAGGTACGCCCTCAAACATAGAGTCCCCTTTAAAGTAAAATTAATATTTAATTCACACATATTATTACTTATGAAAATGTTTTATTATTTTATTACTTGGGATGTTACATCCTTCCCCCTTTTGGAAATTGTATCCTCTCAATTTTGTTCACTTATCAAATAAATGGTGGTATTTATTCCTCACAACATTTTCAGATTCCCACGTTGCATCTTCAACCATATGGTATTTCCATAAAACCATTACCTGGTGAATCACTTTGTAGCACAACACATTCTCTCAACAATCCAGAATCTGGACTGCCTGTTCTTTATAAGTGATATTCTCTTTTAACTGAACAACATCTAGACATAATACATGAGAATGATCTGGCATATACATTCTCAATATTGAAACATGAAAAAAAATTTGTACATATGACAAACATGGAGGTAAATCCACTCTGTTTTCAACTGATCCAACATTCTATAGGATTTCATAGGGTCTAATGAACAATGAAATCAACTCTCCTTTCATTCAAAAATGCATCACACTTTTCCATGGAGAAGCATTGAGAAAGACACGATCACCTACCTCAAAATAAAAATACTTCCTCCAGTTATATGCATAACTTTTCTTTTTTACTCTGAACGGTTCTCATATTCTTCTGAGTCAACTGGATCTTTTCTACCATCTCTTCTACCAATTCTTGTCCCATCAAATTCCATTCACCTAATTCATCGCAAAAGGATTAAGTTTGACACTTTTTCCAATATAAGGCCTCAAATGGAACTATCTGTATACTGGAATGAAATCTATTATTATAAGAAAATTCTACCAAAGTAATATGTTTGTACCAACTTCCCTATTAATTTATCGAGAAAACACAAAAAAATACACCAATGTCTGAATTTTTTGTTATGACTTCTCATATCATTTAGGATGAAAAGATGTACTAATATTTAATTCAGTACACAACGTCTTTTGAAGGCCTTTTGTAAAGTTAGATGTAAACCTAGGATCACGATCAGATACAATACAGAAGGGAACTCTATGCATCCTAACTATCTCTTTAACATATAACTGGGAAATTTGATCTAGAGACAATGTATCCCGAATAGGAAATAAATGACTAGATTCGGTTAACCAATCAACAATAACCAAGATTTCCGTATTACCTCAAGAAGACTTTGGTAATCCCACAATGAAGTCCATGGATATATTTTCCCATTTCCACTCTGGCACCGGTAATGAATAATGCATCCATTTCGGTAACTACCACTCTTCTTTAACATGGTGACAAGTCAAACACTTCACAGTAAAATCAACAATATCTATTTTCATTCAATCCCACCAATAATACTCCCGAAGATCTCGGTATATCTTAGTACTACCAGGATGAACTAAAAACTGGGAACTATGAGCTTCACATAATAACTAATTCTTCAATTGTGAATCACAAGGAAAACATAATCTCCTTCCAAAACTCAAAACCAATCATTATCAATGTTACATTCCGGAAACATTCCCTTCGGTACCAAATCTATCTTTTTCTGCAACCCAATGTCTTTCTTTTACGCTTTCATTATTCTATCAGATGGAGATGATTTTTATGAAACTTAAAACAAAACAGATGAATTTAATACACTAAAAACTTATATTCCAAAATTAATCAAATCAAAAACATAAGGATCTCATTCCAAATGTATCATGGTAAATGAATCCTTGATTTTTCGACTCAAAGCATCAACCAATTTATTTTCTTTTCCTAGATGGTAATGGATCCTGCAATTGTAATCGAAGATTTATTCCAGTATTCTCATCTGACTCATGTTCAATTATTCATGAGTGAATATATACATTAAACTTTTGTGGTGAGTATATATTTCACATTTTACTCCATACTAATGATTCCTCCAAAATTTTAAAGCAAAAAAAACAGCCGCTAATTCCAATTCATGTGTTGAGTAATTTAACACATGTGGTTTCAACAGACATGAATCATAAGAAATTACATGATCATTATACATAAGGACACAACTATTTCCTTTCAATGAATCATCATTGTAGATAAAAAACGCACGTTTTCTTGGAGGTAGTTCCAAAACTGAAGCATTTAGCAATCTTCTTTTAAATAATTGAAAACAATTATCACATTCTTTTGTCCAAATGAAATTAACACCTTTTCTAGTTAACTAAGTCATTGGACTAGATAACGATGAAAATTTTTCAAAAAACTTCTGGTAATAAACTACTAAACCAAGAAAAATACGATTCTCGGTTATATTTTTGGGTCTTGGCCATTCTTCAACGACTTTTGTTTTAGAAAGGTCAACAATTATGCCATTTTTTAAACAATGTGACCATGGAATGAAATTTGTTATAATAAAAACTCACACTTGCAAAATTTCCCAAACAATTTCATTTCATTGAAGGTTTTCAAGAAAACCATTAAATGACAATCATTCTTCTCTTTACTTTTAGAATAATCCAAAATATCATCAACGAACAAAACCACAAACTTATCTAAGAACTCATAGAAAATTCTTTTCATAAGATCAATTAATATAGCAGGTGCATTTGTTAAACCAAAAGGCATAATGACACATTCATAATGGCCAAAGCTAGTATGAAACACTGTCTTCGGAATGTATTCTTTCTTTAGTTTCATCTAATGGTACCCCAACCTCAAATCAATCTACGAAAAATACTGAGCTCCATAGAGCTGATCAAAAAAATCATTAATATGAGTTAAAGGATACTTGTTATTAATATTGATGTTATTCAATGCACTATAATAAATGAAAAGTCTCATTGAACCATCTTTATTTTAAAAAAACAAGATAGAAGAAACCCATGGTGATGTGGTAGGTCAAATGAATCCTTTATATTATAACTCATGCAATTTCTTCTTTAACTCTAAAAGTTCAATTTCAGCCATTTGATAAGGGGTTTTTGAAATTGGCTAAGCATAAGGAACAAAGTTATTAACAAATTCAACTTCTTGATCTGGTATAATATAAGGAAAATAATCAAGAAAAACATCATGATACTCATTTACCACTGGCTCATCATAAATCTGAATAGCTCCTTTATTTTCATAAGAATGCTCAATGTAACATTAAATTCCATATTTTACATGTTTTTTAGATTCCTAGTATGTTATAAAAATTATGTGTCCAATCTTGTACACAATCTAAAAATCATTAAAAAGAAACCCTTTAGCTCTGCAGTCATTCTTGGCATAATAAACAGAAAACCAATACATACCCAAAATAACAACAAAATCTACTAGAGGCAAGACAAAAAGGTTTTCTGGTAGATTCTTCCTGCACATAAGGACTTGAAGGATCTTATAATTTATTTTTATCATCATTTCCTTTAGGTTTTTTTACGATATGTTCAATATTCATATCATCATATAGAATTCTTACTTTACTAGAAAACATCTCAGAAATGAACGAATGTGTAAACACCAAATAAAAAAACACATTGGAATAATCTGAAAAAAGAGACAGTGTACCTAATACTACTTCATTTGATGGTCCAACATCTTCTGATGTAGTTGCAAAAGACTTCACCACCGATTTCTTCTTGTAGTCTGGGTGATTTATATCAGCTGAGTTCTTAATTGGACACTCATTTGCATAATAACCCATTTCATTACACATAAAAACTTTTACTGTTTGTAAATTAGATTATGTCTTACCATTACCCTACACTTTTTCAATAAAATTACGAGTCTTATGTCCCATTTAACCACATCAACAGCACTTACCAGACTTCAAAATACAATCCCAGTAAGCTATTTACCACAATTTTCACAAAATGTAAACTAATGTTTCTTACCATCATACTTGTTTGAAAAGTTATTCCCTTTCTCCTGCCAGCATGACCACATATTATATTGTTTTTCAAATAACAATTGATCATCGTCAAACTCCATTTCCACCTTCTCCGCACAACAAACAAGTTTTTCAATACTTTTGAACTCGCGAGATGCAAAATACCTTCGATACATTGGCTTTAATCCTGAGTAAAAATAGTTGATTTTACTATTAACATCTCGTACGAAATTTGGAGCATACCTTGCCAGTCAGGTGAATTTTGCTTCATAAGCGGCCACCAAGTCATCCTCCTGCCTCAATTCCATGAATTGTTTTTCAATCTTAAGATGAACCACCTTTGAAAAATATATCTCAAGAAACATACCTTTGAATTCATCCCTATCAAGAGAATCAATCTCCTCACAATCCCTTATATTTTTTTACCATCGTCCACCACTAATTAGCTTCACCATCAAAATGGTAAATTAAGAGACAAAACTTTTTATGTTTTGAATACCCCATGACATCAAAAAAATTATATAGTTCTTTAATCCACCCTTCAGCTAGAACATGGTCAAATGATCCTCTAAATGATGCGTTATGTTTCCTGATGAAATTCTCTACTACTGACATGCTCCTCTATGGTTGATCTATATGATCTCATGCATGGTTACCACCACCATTTAAAGCCAGAGTTAATTGTTCAATCACTGAATAAAACAAATTAGTTCAGATTATGACCAACTCAGGTTGTTGATTTGAAAGGTTGTCATCTTTCTTATGTCGTCCCAATATAGTTGCCCATTTTCCTCTACGGAAAACCATTATGAAAAGAGAGATATCTTAGGTGAAGCAACATGGAAATCTGTAAATGCTATATCATTTCAACATTAACATAAATAATTTTATGGATATTTATTTAAGAATACCCTAACTCCTAACATTTTCTAAATCGACATTTGATACCAACTATAAGGACTCGGCCTTAAACATTACATAATCTCGAATGAAATGAATAATTCACATTTATGACCTTTTCAAGTTTATAGTTTTATAGAACTTGACCATAACTATTACATTACATCTCAAAAATTACAGGTTATACACTTTTACTCATTTTTTTATTTTTTTATAAAATCAGAACTCTTGAAAAAAAGATCATGTATAGTCCCATGTTTTAGACAACATGAATTTTCCTTGATCCCATCCATGGCCCTATTCATCTTTAGGTCCTCTGAAATTCATTTAAAAACATGGGATGAGCATAAAAAATTAATAAGGGTTATAAAACAAAGAAAGAAAACATTATTTCATTATTGAATAGATAACATAATCTCTTTAACATACCTTATGAAATCATAAGATTTAATAATAACAAATAGAAAACATAAATCATAAAGGTATCTTGTGGAATCCATACCATACAAATATTGTAGCTATCACACCTACGTAGGGATTTACATTTGGAATACCCATCATTGTATATTCCCTAAATCTCTTAAGTTAAACATTCACATTTACCTCCATCATATTGACCAATGCATTGGGGAGCTATATTAGGCTCACCCACCCAAGGTTTATCATGGATCCACCCATTTATATAACTATTTCAAGGAACCATAACATATTCATAACACATAAAACAAACATAATGGAAAGATAACATTTCAACATTCTAATCATAATAAATCATTTAAATATATTTAAATAAAAAATCCATTATCGAAACCATTTTCAATACTAAAATACATAAAAAGAGTAAATTGTATTTAATTTCCTTTTTAAAACATTACGGAATTTTAAGGAAGTCAAGATCAAATAATACATGTGGCAGCAAAAAGGTCGTTGTCACCACTTACATTAAAAAGAAACATTACTTTTTTGTCATTTAGTAAAATGATTCGAAGAAAAAGATTCAATTTTAATGAAATGAAAAGTGTAATGTGTTTATAAACCGTATAATGGAATGTTGTGTATAAAAAAATATGCCTCAATGAATGGAGATTGAGACGAAGTGCCTAACCTCATGTCCGACTTGACCCATTCATTCTTTAATATCATGAAAAATAAAACAAAGTCAATTTCTAATTTATTAAGAACATTTTTCAAGTTTATTATTCCTTATTTATCACTTATTAAAATTCTATAAACATTATGCAAGCATTTATTTTAATAATGGTCATTTTGTCGTTATTTTGGACTTGAGTCAAAAATGAACTTATAATTACAATTTGTTCACCTAGTCAAAATATTATTAAATCCAGAATGATATTTATGATTTAGATATCATATATATCATATATATCTAGTATATACATGTATTTATAATAGTATATAACATTTGGTGGTAAGAAATGAAATGCACTGTTCATGGAGACGGTAAGCCGAACGTACGCATGAAGCTACTTTCATTTATATTTCTTATTTTAATAGAATTAAAACATAATGATACATAGGTATATTATAATTCCAATATAATCTCGAATATAATATCCTTAACTCCATCCATTATACATCACATATAAGGCATTAACGAGTCATATCACTTTGAGGGGCGGTAGTCCGCACTTCCTCAAATGAAAATATCACGTTTACCCATAACGGAATCCATAAAGGTATGATATAAATGAGAAGTAAAGATAAATAAAGAAATAATAATAATAATATATATCATATATAAATACAGTTCAATTATAATGGCCACCATGAGAGGCGATAAAAGATAATTGACCAATCATTCATTCATGAGGCGTTAGTTTTATATCTATAAGAACAGTATGTTACTTACCCATTAGTCGGAGGAGTGTGTAAGAATAGTTAGAATACTTCTCATAAAAACATACAAGTATATTGATGATACTGGTGTTGTTATAAAATAAAATAATAAAAATAATTTAGATGTTGTAGAAGTAAAATAAAAGAAAAGAATTTAAGATAAAATGTTACCTTTAATTCGGTTAACTCTTTTTGGTTTGAACCAAAAGGACTTCTTGAAGTGCCTTCTGCCAATGTTATGGCTTCAAGGAGGAAGAGAGGGATCTTGAGAGATTATTTCGGTAGGCTTTGGATGAGACATGGGGCATGGGAGGTGTGATGAATGGGTTATAGGTGAGGGATTTTTATAAGGGGGAGGAGGGGCTCTTTAGGAATGTGTGAAAATATTATTTTATTATATAATGATTTTCGATTCCTAAAGGGCCAAAACATATAAAAGTCTAAGATAATATGAATAATTGTTAAAATAAAGCCATCCAAAAATAATTTTACTGGTTTTGGATATTGTTTTAATCTTTATAATATTATTTATTTAATTCATTTATTAATGAGTTAAACACTACATCATTATTGTTTCATAAATAATTTTATTTATTTGATGTCTAAAAATTATAAAAAAAACCATGATGTTTGAAATAGTTTTAGATTTACAATGAATATTTATAGTCAAATAAATATCTTCTATAACCCCTTGTAAAAATTAATTTACTAAAATTAATTTGTTTATGTCATTTTTGTCATTACTTTTAATTTATATAATGTGACATTATCACTCTTAAGTGGCTCCATGGGTTCTCAAATTCAACAGAAGGATTCCCATTGTTAGATATGTATCAAACAATAGTATTAGGACACATGTTAAAATAATTTTATATTATTATAATAATATTTGTTTTCCCTTATTTAGTATATTTACCCTTGAACCATGGAAAGTAATATTTTTTACTTTAGTAAATATTTAAAATGTATAAAAATAAAAGTTTCATATTTAAAAAATTTAGAACTACGGATTCCAAATATGGAATTAATTTTTATAAATTCAAAACATATAAGTGGAAGAAATTAATTTAAAATTAATTCCTGATGTCAAAACAAAATGCTCATTTTTAAGAAATAATAAGTTTTAATAGATCGACACTTCTTTATGTCCAATTTCAAAGTGAAATTACATAAAATGACCACCATTGGATTAAATGGTAAAAATATAATCTAATTACACTTTAAAACCAATTAAAAAGTTGATATAACCATATAAATAAATTATATTAAAAGGATGTTTTGAATTAAAATACAGTAATTTCCACTATTCCTCAAAAATTGGATTTTATCAGGAAAATTCAAAAAATTTACCAAAAGTGATTTTTGAAGTCCCTATTCTAAATAAGAATTTTATTTTGTCACAAAGTACATATGAAACTGACCAAAAATATATTTAAAAACCGGTTCACCATCAAAAGGCGGTAAATCAACCTTTTAGAGTAAATTATGCTTAAAATAACATCCATTCACGTTTTAAGACTGTAAATTATATTGGATAAATGTAAAATGATTTAACAGTCATGTATAATCGTTTTTAGTTATTTCTGTTCATTCTCATCAATAAAATAGCTTGAAATGTAAAACCATTTAAAATTATAATATTATATTATTATAATGTGACATAATATTTCAAAGAAACCCATTGTTGCGTATCGGGTACTCCATTTAAAATAGAATCCCCTTTAAAGTAAAATTAATATTTAATTCAAAAATATTAATGATTATGAAAATGAATTATTCTTTATTTACTTTGGATTTTATAGTCTTGTCATTAGAGTTGTAGGTTGTGTCACATGGATGAATCTTAGTGGAGAAATTGTCCCTCTTTATCATGGGTCAAAAGGTACAACAATGTATGTCTTGTCACTTATTATCATAATTGAGGGTCCTACTCCAGTAGTCACCAAGTAATTCCACTACCTAGCCCAGATTTAGGGTACCAATTCAGAAAGTCACCAAGGAACATCACTGACTAGAGGTTACTAGAGGGTAATCCCAGTTAGTCATCCAAGAAACACTACTGCACATACTGGTAAGAGGGTTATGCCTCGAAGATCATCATGGAAGGCCACATCGCAACCCATCTAGAGGGTAAGACTAGAACTATCATTAGGGAACACCAATATAGATCCAAACTAGGGGGTAATCCCAGAACTACCATTAGGGAATGCCACTACCCATCCTTGCTGAAGGGTTTGCTTGGAATTTCCATTGGGGAACACCATTGCCGAACCAAGCTAGAGGGTAATTTAGGTGCAGTATAATGATGTATTAATAATTATTCCATCATTGTGTGTCCATCTAATTAGGAATCACACCCAAAACATCTCTCATCATAAAATGAATGCCACTATGGAGGGAACCATCACGTTTTATGAAAAAAAACCCTTATAGTAGACTACTCAATGCCAAAATTTTAGTCCAAAAGAATGATATATGAGAGTTTGAAGTTTAAAAAAGTGGTACATGACACTTATGGGGCCCACAAGATGTGTGGCACCACCTCTGTGCCTGGACATGTACCTAGCTATAATTGGGTAAACAACATTGAACATTTTCCTCCAGGCATGTTGGTGTATTCTAAGTCTACATGTATCATCTATCAAAAAGGATGAATAGCACACGATTTTTATCACTGATCTAGAAGGAAAATCTTATTTTTACTTACATGAATACGCAAATAGCCCCAAATAACCAAATAGGTCACACCATTGTGATTATTGCAGAAAAAAGAAACAGGATTGACTATTCGTACACCTAAATCAAAAACTCGGTGAAGAAGATGCATTTAGTAGAATTGTGCATGAACGGTGCTTCGTGGGACCTATTAAATTATCAAGTAAGAAACCATACAGATTGTACAGCTATTATCCTCCTAGAAGACACACAGGATAGGCTATTCATTCAGATAAGATGAAAACCCGGTGAAAAAGTCCAATTTGACTACAAACGAACAAACGATACCTCATGTGGATCACACCTATATTTTATTTTAAGTACTTTAAATATGTCTTGAAACATCCTCCTCAAATTTAGGGTCACAATTCGGTTGATGTAAAGTTTATCAGACGTCGTATGCTGAAGTTATGGTGTGTCAAATTTGTAATAATTATAATATATTGTTATTATTTGAGCATTTTGGGGACCGAGTCAAGAGTAAAAAATATAAAATTCTTAAACTATCCTAAAAAGGACTGCCTCAATGATATGAATGGATGTCCATAGACGGAACATAAATCAGACTCTCTATTTACAAGATTTAGACGATTGAATCAACAAGGAGAAGACCTGGCCCACTCCAGCCTTCTCTGGCCTACTCTTTCCTAGCCCAGCTACCTCATCCTAGCCTAACTACCTTAGGTTGTACTATCCATTTTGGCTAATCCCGATCCTCTATGGACCCACTAGCTATCGACCAACATGAACCCCCCCCCCCCCCCAATACACCGTCTCCTACACCTGGCCTCGACAACCATCCACTACGGCTCTCACGACTGCCTCTTACCACCACCGCCCTCTATAGACTTCCACTTGATGACAGTCCCTTCCATAAACCACCAATACCACTCTGGTGATAAAAAAATGAGAGCTATCATAGATATGTAATCCTTTGGTTGATATCGTCATAAAAACAATCTCTGATCAAAAATTCTTCGATGCTTCAGCATTACCAAATGTAGCCGCCATTTTTTCTCACCGTAGTGTCTCCTCTAGCTCCCAAAACTCAAAACCACCATAAATATAGAATCCTTGAATCCCAACCTTCATAGGACCATGCTTCGCATGAAGACTATATTTCATTCATCATGGAGAGAAGTAGACGTCGAGGAACGACGATGAACAACAAAGAGAAAGCAATCCATAATCAAAATGGTCGATGGATATGTTAGTATGGAGTTCTAGAAATTTTTTAAATGAATAAAATATGACCAAAAATCAATTTTTACAACCCAAAACCTCAATAGGGGAAGATGAACCAGAAAAGGGATTCATGCCTAGAATTTAGATCTGTCATTGTGTTCACTATGTTATAATTTACTCGGATCGACATTCTCATTGTGATCCTCTAATAATTAGGCATCCAATAACCATCATAATGAGAGTATGTATCTCTTATGGTTGTGGAATAAAATGGTCCAAATCATTTCTCATTTCATTAATCTTATATTTATAGGAAATCGAAACTGGTTACAGAATCTAAACCCCCCATTTCTTTTTACCTGAGGTCTCCCCCATGGTAAACAACATGCTATAAACCCAACAGTAGTCTCAAGTTTATAATCTGAGTCTTCATTTAGAAATTATTTGAAATAACATCTGAGGTAAAATAATTTTACTTAAGTATTTTATTTATAGTTACATCCTGTATGGATTTTTTAAAGAAGTCCTACACCAACAAAAGTTATGTGATACCTAGGGTAAATGATACGATCCAAACTCAATCGTGCTCGTGGAATTTAGATCTGATCTACTATTTGAGATTTATCCCATTTCATTCATGTTCATAGTATAATATATACATAATTTTTTTATAATATTTATACTTGGCACACCATGACTCGGAATCTCATGTCATCTCAATTCCTAACTCTGGAAATATTTGTAGATATATTCAATGTATTATATAGAAAAAACTGGGTCTCTACAAATATAAACATAATTTGCCAATAGGGGTAGAGATATATCCCAACAACACATCACACGGGCTAGAACCATTTGGAAATGTGAGTAAAAAGTACCATGTAGTAATATTCCTCACTTTCATTACATTAGGCCGATCTTTGTGAAAATGATAGAACCCCAACCCCTAATTTTCCTTTTGGTATCCAAAAATAAAATTACCTTTTCTTGTAAAATAATATCAATTAGGGTAATTAGGTAGTTCACTTATAAAAACAATGGTAAAAATTATCCAAACAATCCAAATACATACCCTAGGTTCCCATGTGAAACTCATTGATAATAAATCCCCAAGATAAATTAAACATTAATAAATCATCTAAATAAACATAAAAACCAACAGTGGTTGGTAATAAAATAGATATAAGACAACGACATAAAATAATAAAATTTCTAAATAAGCCATTACATAATGCCTTCTGTTCAAAAAAATTAACCAAAATTCAGCAATCAATTACCACTCTAAACATCCATTGATAATACAATTATAATATACATAATATATAAAATATTTTTTGAAAGTCCTTATGAGACTACAAATTTTATTAAAACTAACAAAACTTGTAGTATGTGGATAATTTTCACATAATTTTATCTGAAGTCAATCAGGACATTAGACAAAGATAAAACAATCCTAAAATTCATGTACTAGAGATGTTATGAAGGAAATATTCACTATATAGAGACAAAAACCTCAAATTAATCAAACTATTTTCCTTATTTTAAATACCATTAAATGGGGGAAATATGGATTCCCAACATCCCTAAAATATAATTGATTCATCACTAAAATCATCCCTTATCCCGAACTAGTCCCCCATGTCTACATAATGAAAACTTTTATCAAGTAAATAAATTAAAAAGGAACGATTATAATAGAGGGGAAGAAATATAGAAGATATAAAGAGTTACCTTGAGGTTTATATACTTTAATCCCATAAATAACACCATGATTCATTGAGGGGAAGAGTTATGAATGATTATGGACTATATTTTATTTGACTAGAAAAAAGAAAGTAAAATGAATTAAATTTCAATCGGTATATGAAGGGAAATTCAAAATTTTAGAAATATTATAAAGATGTATAATTTGGATGTATTGTTTGGGGAACCAATAGTTTATAGATATTTCATCCCAGTTACATATTGGAAGGGTAAAAAATTGAAAATATCCCACAATATTTTGATAATTTTATTTGATATTTTAGCTGCTAGGGAACCAGGAAAAAAATTTAAAAACTACCCACCATATCCTTCACAACCAATACCATATTTTCTAATCATAAAACAATTTGGTATCCACCAAGGTGTTATACCCAATTATATCAGTTCTCACATTCTACCACCTTGTTTTATTAGGTCTAATGAACCACCAATATTTTCCTCAAACAAATGGAACCATAAAGACATCAAGGCCAGTCAACAAATGTCACCCAATAATTTATAGTTAAACTTATATAGTGAATATTGGGATCTATTACTTGGTATTGTATAATTTAATAATCCTCAGATGTTGTTAATAACACACTATCCAGGAAAAAAAGCATCCCCCTCTTTCATATCCAAATGCATGTCTATAAATGACTCATCATGTACGGTTAATAAATTTATTCATTCATCAAATTAATTGGATATTTCATGCTCAATGAATCATCCACCACTTCACCATTAACAAGGGTTTTGTATAAATAAAATAAAAATTCTAAGGATACTCAAACCAACACCTCAAAATAAGATTAAAATCTATTTCAAAGAATATATACATCAAAATATTATGATAAATATACAAAGTAAACATCTCTTTAAACATATATAAACAACTTGTATTCACTACATACATCACAATCAATTATTAAAGGCCCTTATTGGGGTAATTATTCTAATAAGGGTGTAATTTTTGTAATACATAACCCACAATAAGTATAATCTATATCATTAATCACCCCAACCATGTACATATGTCACTATGACACACAAAATTTCAACTACTCATATCAAGAAAAATGATAATGGGAGTGGTAATAAAAAATATTTTTTATTTTTAAAGATCTATGAAATCCGTAAACCCATTCAAATTTCATACACTTTTAATACACATAATTCATGGGAGATACTAACATCGATAATTCCTAAAAAAATTCCCATAATATCTATCGATAATTCATGGGAGATACTTACATGACACATTAATGTTACTTTACATATACCAAGTAGGATTTTAGATATTTTGGAAGAGAATATATGATCTTTCAATATAATGAAATAAATTTCAAGGTGACCCAATTTGTCTTTTTCATCATAGAATAAAATAATATATCATCCATAAATACCATTAATAATTGTATTAATACTATAGGATGCTCCCAATAATAATATAAAATATATCTTATATATATTTTATAAGAAACAAGTTTCATAAAAAGTTCTGAATAATGATCGTACGTACTCTTGAAAGTTGTATCAGAAACATATTATTCCTCCACTATATGCTGGTTGTTCCATGTCCTATGGTTAATATTTGAAAATTATCTATGTCCCCTATTTTGGGAAATTAAATCATCAATCTGGGGTATTTGATAATTATTTTATATTTACATTTTATTGAAGTTATAACAATCAATGCAATATTGGAGACTCCAATACACCTTTATTTTACAGAGAGTGATGTTATAGGTGATACCCTAAGACTAATAAAAAATTTGATCTTAATATAATTAAAATATATCATAAATTATTTGAAAATAGAGGGATCCATTTGATAATATATCATAGAAATAGGCCTCGGCCATGGGTGTAGATGAATAGAAAACACCACCTCTAACCTTGGAGTCAGCCTAGGGAAATCATTAGGGATAACATCATTATACTTTTTCAACCACATTTTAAAATGACCATAAAAAATTCATTAGAAAATATACAAAATAAAATTGGATATATTATAATCAATAAAATAATATTTCCTACCATACATGACCTTCAATACTACTCATCCTAGAAAACATGATGGTTTTCCGTAGTAATATAGAAAATAAGTCCCTAACGAAAAAATTCAATATGATTTTTAAAACCAATAATAATGTATATACCAATGATATTGTTAATAAAATCTATTTCATGGACTAAAAATTCCAATATAAACTCTAAATAATTAATTCCTTATAATACTTAGTGAACATAAAACCTTATTCATTCTTTTTTCCCAAAGTTGTATCTGAATTGGAATTCATTTTATTAATATTAAAAAAACTTTTTGGTTAAGTTATAATAGAGAAAATGAAAAATAAACTGGGGCTGCAGGATCAAAGGGATCCAAAATTACAGACAGAGCCCAGACATCCTAAAGAAACATAGACAATGATATAACATGCCCAAGTGGATACACCATTCTTTAAATGAGTGGGAGAAAACCAAAAACACCTAAAGAGCACCTCAATAGATCAACCTTAACCCAAGCCACCAGCATAATACAAAACATTGTGGGGTCCATCGTACCCAACCAATATGGGTTCATTTACGAAAGGAGAAAAAATAAGTGGAAGAGGAAATAAAGAGAAAGTGGTTCATCAGGGCACAAGACATATGGGGAGGGAATTGTGAGTTGATTTGGTGGGGATAAGAGGAACACTGATATAGAGTGTTCTTAAAACCTCCATCAAAATCCGTGTATAGGTTCATGTTTTCAATGATGACCCTTCCATAATTAAATTCCATAAAAGCCAAACCAGTCACACCACAACAAACCCACATAAAAAACCATCAACAGCAGCGAAATAGCACCCGATTTGAGTCTAAGGGAGGCCTTCAAAGAGGAAACCCCTGGATATGATTCCAATCTATATCAAAACTAGTCTCCCCCATCTGAGAAATGTCACGAAATCTAGGAAATACAGTAATATTTTTTCAACCATCAAACAACATGTCATAAATGAAGCTGCATCGTTGAACATCCATAAAAAGATAAGACTCAATCGTCAAAGCATATAATTATTCATCAATACATATGCACAACATTCTATTTGTAAAATACACATCATCCCACAAACATAATTGTTCATCCCACCATCATATCCTTGATTTTATACTTCTTCTATCAATTCCATTCAGTAATAAAAAAGAAGGAAACATTGATAAGTCCAAAGGATTAAATTCCATAATTCTATTTAAACAAGACTATATCCATCAGTACAATCCCTTAATATCTACATTGTATATCATGAATTCATAATCCTAAAGCCCGCCAACATTATCTATTGACATTGATATCTCCCCAATCACTTCAGTGGGTTTTTCCATTGTGTGTCCAATCAAATTGGCTCCTCGAAGGACATACCATTGTATAAAGGTTGGAATAAATCCTCCTCAGATCCTAAAGTAGTATAATGACACAATATATATGACATCAACTTGGATTGAATCCCCAGCACATTAATCAATTTAGATGAGATGAAATAATGGGATGAACTTGTGTGAAAAAAAATCTATGGACATAAAAGAAGTAATAAGAACCATAAATCATAAGGTCACTAGAAAAACATCATATCCCTTAGGAAAAATCAATGTTTATAATCATAAATTATATTGGGGTACACTTTGAGTGTTCATAGTAATATGGGAATATATCTTCATTTAACTATTCTCTGCTCATCATAAAGGTCAACAACCTTCTCCCTTAAATTAATCTAATTTCCCAATGGGATATTATAGTATAAGAAGAAATATCTTCAATTGTTTGAGGAGGTATCCTTCAATAGTGTTTCAGATTACAAAATTTCCCACATTAATGGAAAATCCAGGGAGAATTTTGGAAATACTATTTTGTGTGGCCCACCTTCTCATATTAAAAACAACCCAATAGATAACTCAATAATGTTTTCATGGTGTTCTAATAATACAGGATTTATAAATTCCCACTATTTATCCACTAATATTACATATAGTTACTCTTATAACATGATAAGTATATTTGAATCTTTTCATATAGAAGCCATGGAACTACATGTATCAACTAAAGCTGCAATATCTATCTGGATCACCACTACCATATTGACCACATTATCATAGGTTGGTAAGAAGATACGATAAATTATCAAACAAACATTAATTATCAGGATCATCCCAAAAATTTAATACTTGATGGTAATTCATTAAGAGATCAAGACCAAGGTCGTCCAATATGGAAATCCAAGTGGAATACACCATCACTAAAAATTATTTATCTCAAGTGTCAAGAACATTATGACATTTACACCCTTAGAGACTCTGGTTAAAAATACTTGATACAAATCTAATTGGATATATCTGGAGAAATAATGTTATTAATATTATCAAACATGATGTATTTTTCCTATTTATAGTATTTTTCCTTTATATGATAAGTTGAAAAAATTATAATAAAATCTTAAATTTTTTAATAGAATAATTAAAGTTCTCAATTTTATCAATCATTTTATTGAGTTTCTATGGACCCTAAACACCATAAAATACATGTTGATTCTTCTTAATGAACTTATAATAATGATAAAACCCTCAATCATAATTTATCGTTCCTTACCAACAAATATATTGAATAGTTATGATGACTGAATCGATAATAATATGGTCAACATGAGGGTTTGTCAACAGTGTATACTTTATATCTCCCTCATTGTGATTTTTAAGGTACTTAAAGAGGGAAAGTGATATAAAAATTGAACTATAGAACCTATTGAAGTAATAATTAAACTCAAAATAGAATTAATTATACTCAAATCTTCACCAAAAAACCATTAAACTAGAAACATCAATGATGATATGAATCTAAAATATCAGAGGGATGCCTCTAAAGAGTGAATACCGATGGGGTGAATAAATCCATATTTTCATCACTTTATCATATCTCATGGTCTAGCCACTTTTTTAAAGAATAATGGAAAATGTATTTATAAACAACTAAAATGTTCATATATCAAGTCACATGGTCTCTGTATGGTTTTCTAGATCATGCACCTAAACTATACACCTCAAGAATCCTTCTATTTTCTACACCGATACATGAAATATACAAAATAAATCATGGAATTTACCTAAAACACATAGTCATAGTAAATAACATAAAATATTACCACAATACAAGAGAGTAAATCTCACATTCAAGAAAAAACTTAAAAAAACCATGGTAACTCAATGTTTAGCATAATGAAGTGTTGGAAAAGAACTCCCCATCACTCACCTCTTGAGTTTTAAAAATTTATCCTCATTACTACCAAAACTCCAAAAAATATCAATTGGGAATTGATATCATTTTTAGTAAATGATTTGGTCTAAACTACCACATCACTTCATCCACTCCTCCATAAGGCTTCAAGTTCATTTTATATCTATGAGGGCTAGAGATAGGCTCCATGGGTATAAAATACACCCATTATGATTAATTTTCCCTCCAAATCTCATAAACTAAAACATGGAATCCACCAATAAATGTGTAAATATGTATTCATAATTGGAATATTTATACTCATAATATGTATCTTAATCATTAAAAACAACTAAACATAGTGTAATGTAATGAAATTTTCCAATATCCCTACAATGTAATTTCAAATATAAGTGATGAGATATACAACCTTATATGAATAAAAAATAAATAGTAGGTTAAAGTGTAAACCAAATTAATTACCAAAAATCAATTTCTAAGGATCCATAGATTCTCTACATGAGAAAATTACTCATGAACTATGGTCACCACTGGTTACTATAAACGGAAATACAATGATCCATCATGACACTCCACCAAAATTTGTTTCTTCATTCTCTTTACCTACATAGAAAATAACAATGTCTATGAAAACACAGTGTGTGTTTATATTATGTTACTAAAACCCTAGTAGAATACATATATCAATATATATAATAAATTTAACATTGTCAACTAATAACACCTTTTTCAAAATATGATTTAGAAAAAACCCTTTTTGGATAACACATTTTTTATTTCATAAATAGTAACTTATAATTACATTTCATATACCTATGATTTTATAAATTAAAAACATATTTTTTAATTAAATTATAAGATTAAATATGTGAAACAAAATTAAAATCAATATGATATAATCATCATGTATCAACAAGTGTAAAGATATTTCTCAAGATCACAATATAAGGGATCTGACCATTGGGACACTAGAGTGAAATAAATGATGTGATATAGGAACTCACTCATGGTATATTGGAATTAAGTAGATAAAAATGATAGTTCCCCAATAATGGATTTCCATTTTAGCCTCCTTATTTTATGTTCCCCTATAATATTTCATAATTTCAACTGGGTCCACTATCCAGTTCATTTCATGTATCACACAAACAATCTTCTCAAATATATACTAAAGATTCACATTTATAACTCACTAATAATAAATCATCCTGAAAAAGAAAACCCCAAAAACTCCCCTCATGAGACGTAACAACCTAATATGTTATGTGATAAATGAGATATACAAAATCAACATCAAATAATCACATATCCACAAAATATCTTACATACTACCAGAGATTATAAATCTAGGAAACATAATTTATAAACCAATTACTAGTATAAAACATTATTTTACAATAAATATTGAATAAATAGTTGATGGATAACATTTTATTAAAAAACATATAGGATTAAACTATTTTTAAAAATAAATTAACATATTAAATTCATATATAACCTTCATTTCATTCGACATGAAGTCATGTACCACTTGGAGAAAATATAAAAATGTTCAAAAATAAATAATTTCAACTATATAATGGAAATATAAGCCATAAAACTCTACTACATAAGATATACCAAATTTAATATTCAATATATTAATCCACTTATCTAAAATCTATGAAAATGGCATTATATTATTTTAATACCAAAAAATGAGGGAATTATAGATCCTAAAAAGTACTAAAATCATAGATATTCACTAAACCATGTATAGTCATGAACCTAGACACCAATACCAACTAGGGAAAAATCACATGAAGTAAATGAATGAAGGAGGAACTAGGATATGATTGGAGAATGAAATCCAAAAAACTAAATATTTATCATCAATATTTCTCAACTAGAACAAAAGAAAGATCGTTGATAATGTTAGAAGATAGTAGATATGGCTATAAATTTCTTTTGATAAATTAAAATGGGGATGGGGAAGGAAAAATTTGTTATATTTTGATAGTGTTATATAGGAAAATTATGAATTTTATAATTAATTAAAAGAATCTTGTTTTGGACACATTGTTTTGTAAACCTCACACTAACATCAACAATTTCATTATTAAAAACCCTCTTGAAATGGTTGCCCACAAACATTGACTACATGGTTTCCCCAAATTATACACTAGCCATGCTTTCTACTATGAAAGGAATTCCATTTGTAAGGGTTATATTTCTAGTTTTTTCACATAGTGTCCCTTAAACACACACCAATTAGGTACCCCAATAAATTAAATGGTCATATAATGTTAGATCCCATGTTTCAACACATGATTTTGAGAATGACACACTATCCACACATAACTCATCAAATAATCATTTCACCATATCCACAGTGTAGGTGCATGGTTAGTTCTAACTATGTAACCAAGCCTTATCTCTCTTTTTTTATGTTTTTCATCTTCCAAAATGTAAATATTTAAAAAAAAAATTAAAAGAAACATATTTGAGTGACTTCAGGGTCATCATACATTATTTGATCAAGTATGAGTTTCTTATGAGTCATGTTTCTTAATCCTAGTAAAATTATAAATAACTAAAAAATAAAGTGTAAAAACAATTATTAAAAATTATTTTTATACATCAATCATACTATGGTTTAAAATAATTCATTTTTAATTTAAATAATCATCAAATATAATAACTAACTATTTCATATCTCACTTTTATTTGAACACTGTAATTTAATTTTTGGCATAAGAAGATGAATTATAACTTTTTGTAAATAGTTTGATTGATGATGAGTTATAGAATCCTTATTTATAATTTTTGGTACATTCAATGAATGGTAAAATAGTAATACCAAAGCATGTTACATCTCTGGATTTCATAAAAATTTTATATGATATAGATACAAATGGGATTCCAAAATTTTCCCTCATAGATATTTAGAGTTATAAAGTATAAAAATGATGTTTTCCTATAAATAAACATTATATAAATTTCGAAAAATCCTTATTTACTAATTATACTATATAAATAGTGTTTTAAGATATTTATAATTCATCAGAAAACAACTTATTTGAATCCCAATATTCTGTTTTTCATCAGAAATATCGCATTAATTTAGGGATTGATAGTGGTATTTTGAATATAAATAATTTTCATATCAAAATATAAGAATGATTCCATATATAGAGACTGATTATACCCAAATGCTGTTACAGAAATAAAACAATGTTTAGTTACATAATAACATCAAAGGGTTAGTAAGATTAGCCTTATGTTTGATATAAATTAATTTATTATATAAAAAAATTAAATCGTTTGAGGGTTCTAAAAAATATTTATGTTTGATACATAAATAGTTAATAATTTAATATTAATAAAGTAATTACCTACCAAATATTGGATTTATATTTTGTGTTCTGGTACTAAAAATTATTCAAGTCCATAAATTTTGATATTGAATTCGTCTACAGTGACAATGTTTAGATCATTGGGGATTCACCATTAGGGTTGTTACCAATTGATTGAAGGTAAATGTTATGAATAAAACCAGAAATTTATTGTTGATTATTGACCAATAAAACTCATTCAATGAAAAAATAAAAAGAACAAAACAATGTATTACCAATAAAGACACATTTCAGAAGTTATAATATGGAATTATATTTAGAAATTTTTTCAATAGAATCTAAAATAACTCACCATGAATATAATATAGATTAAATTTATAAAAAAAACCTTTCTATAAAATGTATTTATTTAATAAAAATTATATTACACTAATTTAAAGTTTTTTAATTTTAATGGCTCATAAATTATATGAAATTTAAAAAATAAATTAATAATTGATGATAGATTAATTTATTTGTAACATTTGATTTAATGTCAATATCAAATAATTTAGTTTATCTATAACATGAAAGAGTCTTGTTTGTATAAGTTAGTTAGTAATATTTTTATGGAATTTATTATATTGTCTATAGATGAAATGATACTTATTGAACATTATATCCTAAAATTACATTATATAAAGCTGTGGCAAGGAATATTACTCTAAAAAAATATTGGTTAAAAACTTATATATACATAATATAAAAAGATATAGTGATAGTTTAAATAAGTATTTTTGTGTAATTCATGACACATATGGTAATAAAGCTATATTGATGTCAAGAAAATTATATTGTACTTGAGAAGAATTAATGATTTTATACCACTATTACATTGATAAAATTTAATAAAGAATCCATGTAATTATATTCAGTTTTAAATATAGTAAATTGAATATATTCAATATTATTCAATAATTGGATGCCTCATGTGTGACATGTTTTTTTTAAAAACCTATTGTATCATGTGTTTTGAGAATTAATAGTGTATACCTATCCATTCTTGTTAATAACTTCCATATTATAGTGAGGATTATATTACATAACATGAGAATAATTTTATTTTTTTTGTAATTGGATCCAGTTAAAATATGAATAATATTTTTTTCACTAATACTATATTCCAAATTGAATAGTATTGTGTTTTTAATGTTCGAGTTATTAGGTGGAATATTTTGAAATTCCTTACTATGAGCAACTCAATAATAGATATAGAGTACAACACTACATAAAATGTTAAAAATAAATATATTTTGATCAATAATTTTTCCCAATAAACATGGGGTAATTTCTATAATATTAGGGGAAATTGAGACCTATTATTTCATCTTATATACATGTAATTGTGGTCTAACTAAAAACTAAAAACATCTACCACAAATATATTCCAATTTTAGAAATTTTTAGTGGGGTAATGTAAAGATATTTTGGTTGTCTATAGATTATAACACTAGAATTATTTACAAAACCACTGACATAATAAAATTATTATATTTATTTAAATTATCTTAGTATTAGAAACATTTCATAACATATAAAATTGTTTCTAATATAAAATTTTCTAGGGTATTTAATAAAAGAAATATTTATTTATCATTCATTCATTTGTGTTTCGTATTTTATGTGAAAAGTATATAGAAAACAGTTCCTCAAATAATGATTTTAATATATCAATAATCAATTATCAATAGGGTGTTATTGGTTTTGTTCTATTTTTAAGGTTATTAAAATTATATTTTTACATTTAACACAATCCATACTCATGTGATAAAAACATTTGAATTATTATTTGGATTAACCAACTATATTATAACACATTGAATGTTATAAATTTTTAATTTGATATTATTTTGGTTTTATACATGAATTAATCCCCATTTATGATGTAATTAAGCGTTAATAATTTTTACATATAGTAATTTCATGTCTTGATACAAAATCTTTGAGGAAAACCTAAATAGAGGTAGTTTTGTTATGTTTTTGATGATGTGGTCAGTATTTTTTAATAAATATGGAATTTTTCCTCCCATGTGATTGGTATGAAAATTAATTCCCTAACTAAATTTTAATAATTATTTTTGTGGTTATTGTTCCCTGAAATTATTTATTACAAAATTGATCATATGATTATATATTCAATGAATATAAATATATCTTGTTCTGTACATGTTCATATGTAAATATAAGTATTTTTAATAATGATAATAGTAAAAAAAATATAGCATGAGATGAAATTAAATTTATTTTTATGGTGATATTTTCATATGTTTATGGATTTTGGAACTAATAATCTATAAAGTTCTATAAGGTTAAAAGGGATTACATAAAATAAATATTAAATTTTGTATAATGTGTTTTTTAATTTTTTTTTGAGATTATATATTATGATCATATCTAAATGAGTTTATATGGAGTAATAATTATTTGATAATTATTTGATAATATATAGGAGGATTGAGGGAATAAGGGAGATAATTAAGTATATAAAATAATGAATAATCAATTATTTGGTAAAATAAATTTTTCCATTGGTTTTGTTTTGGAATGGTTTCTCACATCACATTGGGGTGTTTATTATAAAAGATGTATGATATCATTTAAATTATTTTTATATGTTTATATTATCATAGATTTCGTTTATTATTTCATTTAAGTATGTGTTTACTAATATGTTATTATTAAAATAGATTAAGATGTTACATAATATATAAGGTGTTAATTATAAATGTTACAATGAATTAAAACGATGATTTTAAAAAAAAAATTAAATGTACGAAATGGAAAAAGTAGAACTTGATTTTTATTCACTGAAAGTGTTTTACATTGAGAGTGTTCATGGAATTTATTTTTTCTAGATGAGATTATTCTCATAAAAGTCAAATAACACTCTTATTTTATTTTTATAGTTAATCTTGATTGTCGTACAAACATTCCATTGGATGAGAAGAGGTAAAACCAAAGTATTCAATGATTCTATTTAGCTGGTGAATATCTATGGTGCTGATTACTTAATTATAGTCAAAAAGATGTCTCGATCAAACATATTTTTATTCTAGAATGAATATCGAAATAGTGTTTGGCCATATCTATTTTTCTCTCTTCATTCTATCATTTCCTCTCTCAATCAATATTGGGGTTGTGTTTTTTTAAATTAATAAATTGTTTGAAAATATATGTTCTTAAAAACTCTTCCCCAAGTTCATAGGAAATCATTATGCCCAACTACATTTCTTCAAACATCAATTTATAGAGTACAAAATTATGAATATACCAAGAAATATAGAACAGAAGAAGATACCGACATTTATTATAAGAAGGATCAACCACTCATATCTTTGATATTGATATGATATTTTTTATCAACTCCTTCATTTTTAACTTATCTCACAACACTAAAGAAACCTCTCAAAAATATTTACTTATTAATTTATTATCCAAAAATTTACCCTTTCATGGAGTATATTTTATCTAGAATTTATAAGCATATTGAAACTAAAATCATTCACCCTATCTCAAATTAAAATCCCATTTCGAGAAAATTTTCACAAAACTCAAATGATTTTTAAAGACCATAAAACACATACCAATAAGATAACTACATAATTTATTTAATTAAAAATAATTATTTCAAACTATAAACCACGGTTTATATAGTTATTTTTATGGGGTGATAAATTCCTTAACCTTTGTATAAAATTTTATTACTTGTACATGAATAGATAACTCAATCAATTATATGAGGGATTGAATGAAAATAAAATAAAAATTCTATAAATCAAACCATGATCCCCCACAATTTGGGGGGTGTTACAAAATGTTTATATCAACCCTATATGAAGTTATTAATTATAGAATATGATAAATACCTAATACAATGCATCCTTACCCTTTTTATCATATGATTAAAAATATTTAATATCTGGTTAAATATGGAAGATTAATAATGAATATTACTATAGTTTAATAATTCATTAATTAATAAAATGTGTGTTTTGTGACTCATGAATTACATGGGAACATGATTCATTGATTTAGTATTCTCTAACAAATTAAAACCATTCCATGATTCGCATAATAATTATATTCAAAATTTCTTTAAGAAGTTAAATTTTATTTTTTTCATTTCATTCCTATTGTTTAATCTATCTAATAATAATTTTATTGGGTTTTTATTCCATTAAACAAATGAGTATTTTTTACCCAAATAAAATTTCACTATATTTATATAGAGATTGTTTGCAGAGTAAGTGGGGAAATAATTAAGGAAATATAATACTAGATGTTTTTAAAATATTTTTATACAATAATAATATTATATATCAAAAAATTTATGATATGCAATGAATATTATGAAATGGGGTTTGGTTTATAATAGTCTAAGTAAATAATTTTTAAAAAAATAGTTCATTATAAAATTATGGTTTTTTAAATTCTAGTTTAAGTATAAAATTCATTGGCTAGAATAATGAGTGCCATATCATGATTTTATTTGATAAAAACTATTAAACATGAATTTTTTTTCAGAAAAATTATTGTGATATTATAATGTATCACAAGACATAGTTTAATAAATTTATGGAGAGAAAATTAAATTATTATTGTCAATATAGATTGACTTTAAGGAATAATAGAGAACTATTATCATTATTTAAGAACCATCGAGTAACAATTATATATAAATATAAATTTTTCTAAAATATGTGAATGATTTAATTTAATTTTAATGAACTTTTTATTATAATTTATTCCAATAATTTAATGAGTAAACTGATATATATTATAAAAATATTTAGTTTATTTAATTAAATATTAATAATTTAAATTTTTTATAATTTAATGTTTAAATTAGTATTATAATAATTATTTCATATTTGAGGTTAAATTTTTATTGTAATTTAGAGCCTCTATAAGGTAATAATTTTTTAATAAAGTTACTTTAGGATACACTTTCCACTCTTCAAATAGTTAAGATATATTCTAGAAAAGTTTTTGTTGTCTATATGATACATTGTACATGCTCTTGAGTAATATTTTTATTTCACATTTTTTTATATATAATAGTTTCATATATACTTGTAATGTGATAAACATAGATATGTTATAAAAAAATATTTAACCTATGTATATATGTTTAGTATAAGTAATTAGTTTAATAATATTAATTCATTAACTTGGTAGTGATATATTAATTTGGTTCAAGAAAAAATATATATAAATTAAATCATTAGAAGAATTTTATAAAAATATAAAACTATATGTGACTCATATATAATCTATGGGATATTTAAAATTCTAAAAAATCAATAGTTAGTCAAATAACTTCTAATGTGATCACTCATCAAGACCTCTATCATTTAGTTTCGGTGACACTAAAATTTAGTTCAAGATGAATTATCATGTACATGACTTAAAAGATACAGATATTCCTAAATGTTTTTTATTTATATTATATTTTGATAATCAGATTTCATATAGTTTGTTTATTTTAAAAATGAGTTACCTTAATGAATTAATTATGTTTTATTTATTAGTTGAATTTATCTATGTTATTTTGACCAAGATACACAACAATTATATATGATAGAATCTTAATATTTTTTACCAAATAGTCATCTTCTGAGATAAATACTAATTTATCCCTAAAACATTGTGAAATATAAATCTATGACCACTAAAATATATATTGAAATAGTGAATTACTTTATAGGGGTTATATTTAAAAAAATTATATATATAATATTAATATAAAACATGATACTGACTCAATAAATATCTTCTATATTACATAATAATTGAATTTAAGAAATAATTATATTATTGAGAACTATTATAGGTTGGTTTTATAATTTTATAGATTAGTGTTATTATTTAAAAAAATCATTTAATTACAAATAAAATCATCATGTGTATTTATAATTTTCTAATATAAAAATCACTCTATCTAATTTTAATTAATGGATTTATTTTTTTAATTAGAACATTAATTTACTTTTGGGAATAAAATTGATGTATAAAATATTGTGGTTAAAAAAGTAACTCCTATAGAAACATCAAATATAATGTTTTTATAATAAATGATTTTAATATTTCATGTTAATATAAAGTGTTTTGAAGTTACTACTTAGTATAAAATTTATATAAATTATATTTTTTATAATAGATATAATATTATGAAAATGAAACTTGGAATATTGTATTGTGGGTGGAAAATAAACTTTTCATTAGAAATTAGTTTTTAAAAAGTCAATGAATAAAACATGGTGATTCAAAGCTATTAAATAATAAAATGCATGGGATAAAACAAAATAAAACTCATATACTACAATGAAACATTGTTTTATTATTATGGTTATTGATAGTCATATTATTTCTTTAATGTTACTATCCAAATGAAATTAAAAATTCACCAAATGGATATAATGTCAAAGATTCTTAATAGTATTCTATAAGATGAATAATATGTGAAATATTGATCTATATAACATTAGTATGTAAGAAATGTGAGTGAATTTAATATGGAAGATTATGTGTTAAATCCATCGCCAAGATCGACTAAATTTATTCCTAAAAAAATTATTGAGTATCTTGGTTTTTCATGAGATTTAATTAATCAAAACCTCATCCTAAAGAAGAAGTATAGACAAAGGGTAATGATGCTCATATATATAGATGAAATAATATTTTTAGGATCATACAATGTTTAATGACTATTCTAAATACAATTTAATAAGATTTAATTTTAGATTTACTATATTTTTATACCTTTCATTGTGCCGATTTAAAATTAGCACATGAGGGTAAAACACTTCTAAGAGGGTATGGGGTGAGTTATTAACTAAAAAAATACTAAATTCAATATGATTACCCAAAAAAATTTAGTGAAAAAATAAAAATCTACGTAATATATTCATTGATGGAAACATATAGAGAGAGAGAATAATCATGAAAAAAGTTTTTTAAATTGTTCACTAACCTATATTATAAATTAGAGAAGCCCTAATAGGAAGTAGTTACAATTCCAATACACATATTCTTATTATATTATCAAGAACAAAAATTATTGTAGTAGAGTTAATGACCTATGATCATAAATAAAAGATATAGTCATGAGAACCAACATTTAGATAAAATCTTTCTTCCTGTATCCCCAGTTAATTTGGAATTTTGATCACATCTACAAACTTGTTCTTCACCTCAATCAACCTCCAAAACTGTTTGGAATGATCCATGCAATGTTTTGTAAAATATTATCTAAACCAATATCTCTATTGTATTAGGATTTTACCCTTTATTTAATTATAAAATGTAACCATAACATATCATTTGTAATAATTCCTATTAGGGTAGTTAGTTAGATAATATATATGCAGCTGTATCTCATATACCCATAATCATAAGTTTTTTTTAATTTAAAAATTTATATTCAACACAAGATACACTTTGAAAAATAATTTCAACTCCCTATGGTTCACCACAATTCTATTATGAAATGGTATCACATTCAATATAATGTAGTCAAATCATATTCTAATTGAGAAAACTCAACACTACAACCATTTTCCTTCAAGTCATTTTTCATTAGGAATTTTCTATTTTAAAGTTGTCCCACTATGATTTATTTGATCATGGATTGTTATTATGAGTTATGAACAACTCATTTGATTCTCCTAGGTATAATTTGTTTTCATTGGAAATTTATCACCATCCATTTGAATACATGGTAACAACTTTTTAAATTCATGTTTTTGGCTTCACTTTTCATACCTCTACAACATCAAAAGTAAATTACATTCAATACGGGTGTTTCTTAATTTCCAAGTCACAATGTAATGATAATTTTGACTAAAATAGTCAATATATTTAATATTAACCATATAAAATCTCTTTCGACTCCTTTAAGCATCCCCTTTTCTCATTCATCATGGTGTAGAAAATTTCACCATTGAAATCCAACATTACCTTGCATCAAACTTGACAATAATATGATTCCCTATAATAAATTAATTTTCAAAAATAAATACTACATAAAAAGAATTCAATCTCATGAATTTATTTCATTGTGAATCATTTCATAGAATATCCCGATTTTAAATTTTTTCTAAACACCACACCATATGTTCGAATGATGTTTTGGACAGTTTTCTAATATCTCAGTGTAAAAATCAATGCTATATTAACCCTTTCTCAGTTGATTCCCAACACTCACCACCTCTTTAATATCTATGGACTATTCAATATTCATAAAGGATCTTCTATCAATCCCTTTATATTTTTTAGATACTTTAAAATAAATTCATGAGATCTTCCCTATGATATTTACACTGATAAAAATGCTTGAATGTTCAGGAGAAACCAATAATTCACTTATCTGATATCATTATCACTTGAAAAAAAAAGATATATTATCCCCACAGTGAAAAATGACCTCTTTTGATATTCATACATTTATCAAAAAATGAAAAGGAATGAAAATAGAGATATAAAATAGAAATCATATAGAGAAACTTCGAGATATTACACTCCCAAAAACAACCTCAAGTTCTAAAAGTATATCATTGATTAAAACGTCATGATGATATCCCTGAAATACATCTTTATAGAATCAAACTCTTGTAAAATCTCACAAAAAATTAACTTATCCATGATAAAATGTTACATGACTTCAATATTATTCATAAATAAATATTACTATGGATTCATTGAATAATTATTTTCATTGGAAATAACACCCAATTAGTAATGGGTATGAATTATTAACACTTATGTTATAAAGATACGATCTCATCTAAATCATTTGTGCAGTTTCATGATTTTTTGAAAAGAAACTCAACCTCTATTGATCTAAGTGTGATATAATTTTGTTTATTAGAGTGATAAGGACCACACTTTCCTATAATATTTGAAAAACCTCTAAAAGTGTATTTTTGTCAAAAAATTAATATATCCAATCAATATTCATGTAGCTATAATTCTAAACATATATACCATTATCAATCATGAAACAATAATCAATAGTTCCTTGTACAGAAATCATAATCTTCTTCACCACATAATTAAGTGACTCGTTATGATTACATTGTAATCATGTTCCTGGAGTAATAAAAAAAAATTATACACATTCAAATAGGGTAGGACACATATAATCCTTCCAAACAGTTTTTGATCATCACTCATTTCTTCTTCAACCTAAGAAAACTTATTCACAACCAATATATAATCGGGGGTCTCTCTTGATTCTTATATTTTTAATTTTTGTTGTAACTCATGCACATAATTCTCATATTATAAAAAATTAAAATACAATGCATTATTGACTTATAAATCTAAGAAAAATGTTAAAACATTAATTATTTACATATTTAAGAGTCTCCCAATTTGGGAAGAAAATTACATAGAATATTTATCTTTTTTTATGGAAAAAAATTATTTGATCAACAAAAAAATAATAAAATGTTAGTTCTATCCATTTTGATTGACATAAATATATTAATATAATTTTACCTTCTTTAATAGAATGCTCTATTTAGTTTTAACAACCATTTTTCAACATTTATAGGGAAAAATTTTATCCTATATAATGACTCTCTCAAATTTCACACCCAAGAATCCGCAGCCTCAATGATAATGCCTTCAAGATGTTCACTGAAAAGCATTTCCCATGTTTACTATTATAAAATTTTGAATTCAATTATATTTATAAAATTTATAGTTTTATTTTTTATAGTATGAAATATTTAGACATTTCAAATAATTATAACTATATAATATAGCCTATTATATTAAATTACCACAATTATGTAATATCACTTACAATCTATAAAAGCTTTTTTTGTGATAATTCATGTTTATAGTTTAGATTATATTGAAAATCCCATATTTTTTCAATAGCATTGTTGTCTTTGGGTCATGATACTAATTAAAAATTGATTTTTTTATTAATATCTTATTCAATATTTTCTATCCAATCGTCAAGTTGAAATTATTTTTAACACTCATTGGTTCTATATGTGAAATAAAGATAATATGATTTTAATTCTTCAAACTCTTCCATTTTTTAATGCATTTATTTATATTTTTTTTATGTTTTTATAATATTCCATATTATTTTTTAATAGTGAGAACAAATTTTCCATTTGCCAAAGGTTTTTCTAATTAATGGGTATTTTTCATGATCTAAGGGGTTTTATAAATACTGTTATACATTTAGAATACTCTATTTCCATCTAATATTTTATCTCATATATTCTTTAACATTACCATTAATAGGTGGTGATTAAAAAAATCTATCAATGTCGTTATCCTATTTTTTTTATAACATTCATAACTCCTTCCAAAGGTCACATATATGAGATAAGTTCCTTCTTCAAATATATTATCAAATGTGACAAAAAATTCTAAAAACTATATTATATGGTGAATTGAATGAATTCAATCAGAGAAAGAATCAGTTGAGAATTTATACTATGACCGTTGATTATTAACTCTAAATGAACATCAATCTTCCATTCAATAATTATTTTTTCTTCTCATGTCCACTCGAATACAATTATTTTACTCAGCCAATCAATTTTTTAGGGTGGTTATAAAGTACTATAGTTATATGTTATTCTGTGATTTTACTGATATGATTGAAAGTCGTTATTTACATATTCGAATGCATTTTCATAATAAAAATGTGTCATATCACTTTATATTTAATTATAAAAATTACGACAAAGGTTATATAATCTCCAATGGTCTTCTGAATTTCTAAATATAAAATATGCATAATATATAAAAGGTGAATAATAAATAAAATTAAGGAAATAATTGTCTCCAATATTGTAATTCATGCATATTTTTTACAAACATATGAGTGCAATAGGTCAAGTGGCCCCTTAATCATGACCTCTTCTACTTAGGGATTTTGAGAACTATTTTCACAACAGAACAAATTCTATAATTGTTTATCTTTTATTGGTGTATTAGAAATATATTACATTTGAATTAATACATGATGAGATTAAAAATATTACTTTTCTCCAAATATACAAGTCTTTAAATCCATAGTTGATTTACCTCCTTTATGATCATCAAACACAAATCATATTCATCATAAATTTATAATAGATTTACACTTTTTTACTTCATCATCGTCAATATTGTTCTATAATTCATCTTTATTCTAGTATATTCATCCTTGGTAAATACCTCCTCATTAACATTGTCACAATGCTAAGAAACATTCTAGATATTGTTCTTTAACTTGATGAAAGAAAGAACATCACTAGATTTTTTTTTCTAATATTTATTTTTCCTAATCTATTTAATTTAAGTTATCCATCATTTATAAATTTAATAGAACCAATATTATAGTATTGGAAATTTTTAAATAATTTTTTACTCGTCATATGTTATGAGAAACTACTAACATGGATCCATGGGTTATAACCTTTCTTGTCTTTGAATTCGACCACAACCACCATTTGATTTTATATTCTATTTCTCAACATACTAGATTTATAATTTTCCATTCACTGTAATTACTAAATTTTTATGGTAAGACAATAATTGACATTTTTTTATAGGTTATCACACCTCTTATATGCTTCATTAATAGATATTTTACCTTCTTTTTAGCATGCCATCATGTATCACTATATGTAAATCTAATTTTTATAGTTGAATTCATATAATCTCATTGATTTAGGAAGTAATAAAATATACTAGAACATGTAGGATTTTTTCTATATATTAAATATCTCCAACTCCTTTCTTCAATAATAAATAATCTTTGGTAATATTTAAATTAATTAAAATATATTTGTTATTGAGTGTACTAATTTTAAATCCATTACTTTATCTCCTTCATAGAATTAGCATACTTATGAACTTTCTAATTCCCATTCAATCTTAACTTATACTTATCCTTGTTGTTTTTTATCTTTCATAACCCATTACATTTAGGAATTTCAATACCTACATTGAATTTATGAGCAATTTAATCCACTTTTAAATTAATTTGCAATTTTTATTCTTCTTTTTTCATTGTTAACACCTTTTTTATATATACCATGGGGTTCTAAAAGAATTGGTCATGGTTCCATGGGATAATATTTTTGTTTTATAGTAATATTATTTTTTAAATGTATTAATTGTATTTATTTAAATAATATTAAAATACATGGTGAGTTATCCTTAAAAAAATTTCTCCATCCACTATCTCTTCCTTAAGATATTCCATTGATTCATTATTTAAAAGGAAATTTTCTATACAAATGCTATGTATATTATACCTAGATTCAGGGATAAGATTGATATTTTCAATATTCCATGTGATCTCCACTTGAAGCCCCATAAATCATACGTTTTGATTTTTGAAGATATTTTTAATTGATTCATTATCATTAATAATTTTTTTATATTTTCTATCAATATTTTTATTATCCTTCTAGAATAAAAATAATTATATTATTAATTAGAACTCTTTTGGTGTTTCTTCGCCATTGATTTCTTCTTATCTTCTAGTACTATTTTTCATTCACATGAGGCATATTTGGAAATATTTGATTTATTTAAAAAACATCTTTTTCTTCACCTTTAAGACTTAATTATCTAATTCACATTCCACATAAATAAATATGGCTTTATTAGTTAAGAATAAATTTTTCTTCATTAATATATTGGCCTCCCCATTTTCTATAATTTAATTTCTCTCCATAAGATCACATATACTATATTGTACCTTGATAAACATTAAAAATGGTCATCCAACACATCTTTTTCATGCTGATTCTTATAGAAAACCACCAAAACCCCCTTTTTCTCATTAGTGAAAAGCATTAAATGATCATTATAAATTGTGTATAAATTTTCATCATTTGTTGGGTTTTTTAGTATAGAGATGTGAACTCATCAAAGTGCGTGGAATATAATTCAACATTATTTCCATCCCCATGAGAATTTTGTGGTTCTAGGTGTTTTAATCCCTTTATGGAATTAAAAGCTACTTAATTTCCCGATTCCCTTTTATCCTTATGGTTGAACCAATTCTAATCACATATATAATACATCAATTATTTATTTTTCCATTATCCCACTCTTCCATGTCTTGATACTGTGCGGATAAAACATTTTAATGGAACTTGTTTGGGAGGATTATGATCTTCTTCTACCCCATTATCTGATTTATGTAGTCTTTATACATTAAAATTGAGATTAATATTTTATTCACCATAATAAAATACTCATACCCAATTACATCATCTCTAATACCACTATCATTTAATTATTCCTATAATGATTGAATATAATTCACCTTAACAATATTGTCTCCTTTTGTAATGTCCCCCGACTTGAAACTCTCACATAAGGCCAAATTGGGTTGGATACAGACCACAATCCCTCCTCTGTGTATTCTAGTTTCTTTCAAATAGCAGTGGAGGTGTGATATATTTTTTGAGATAACTATTCTCCTGGTATGTAATAATAATAATACAATGTAAATAAAAATCCATATAGTAAAAAATACTAGAAAAAATATACTATAAAGTTGGAATGAAAATATAAATCAAATAACCAATATTACTAAACCATGTAATGATAATATGAATGAAACTAAAAGTCAGGCTCGATGTAATATAGTTAAAATACCAAGAGTTTGAAATGAGTACTCAAAAAACCATGGTTTCGAACCCCATGCCGATCACATCTATGAAAATTGGTCCAACTAAAATGAAATATATGCAATGGTGTCATTTTCCCTTTCCAAACCCACATCCATATAATCTTATCAGGTACCAAATATTGCTTTGTAGTAGGTCTCAGTAAAACTTAGTAGTTCGATACCACCATGTCAAAAAAATATAGTCTGATCAGAAGTGAATGAAATAATGTGATAAACATGTGTATTAATTAAATAAAAAGTTAATATAATACGACAATTAACTGGCTTCAGCACCCTTCCATAATTTTTCTATTAATGTATCACAACCATTCCAACCACAATCTTTTAACCATGGTATAACAAATCATTTGGCCAAACCCAATATATAAGAATCTCATAGAGATGTAGGACTTATCTCAGCTAATAAGAATATCAACATGTTCTAGGGAATGACCTAATATATAAGATCCACAACAATTTTTAGGGTCTAGTTCGGTATATAAAAATCTCATCACGTCCTAGGTTATAGCCCAATATATAAGACTCTCAGCATGTGTAGAGGCCTAACCCAGTATATATGAATCCCAGTATGTGTCACAAGTGTATATAAAAAAATCATATCACATTGTGAAAACATAATACCAAATGGGTAATTCAACTTATTATTATTTTTCATTCAATTACCCATTTATTCAATTTATCAAAAACATGTTTTCCAAGGAGAATATATAACAACCAATCACATGAAACACATGTCATACCAAAATCATATGTAGTCCATTGAAAAGTAATTATTTAAAAGAAAAAACGATCTCGGTTTCATCCCAAAGACATAGAAAGATAATATGAATGATCCATTTATATTATTTTCATTTAAAATATGTTCTTTAATTAATGTGAACATTTCATCGATGTAGTCTCAAAAATATTATGCACTTTTACAATAGAAACCATTCCATAGGGTAAGGTTTTCAACCCACTACCTTTATTTAAATATATAAAAATGAAACTCGTATTATTCTTCTACAAGAAATATGGAATATATGATTTCAATTAGGATGAAATATTAAAACAAAACAAGATCAAAACCAACAATGACCACAGTTAAAGAATTGACATCGCAACAACTGAATAATAACTCAAGAGAGGTAAAACAAAAACAAACCAACTTATCTATTATTAGATGCCCCAATAGTATTTCTAGAATGGAAAAAAATTCCAAAGCCTCTTAAAATATTCATATAGTCAAGATATAAAGGATTCATGTGATATAAAAGAGATACATTAGTGCACATCACAATTAGAACCCAAAGGGCAGTGACATGGATGACTTGTAACCCTTTCACATCATTTATTTATAAATTAAAAATATACAATAATAAATACATTAGTCTGTGTAAATATTTTTCCTCATTGAGTATTACATGCCATGAACTAGGAACACAATGTGTAAACACATCTCATCATGAACTTGTTCATGACATGTTTTTAGTAGAATTTAGACATTGTATAACATGTACAAAGTGTGTACTTTTCTAGAAAACAATTTTCATCCCAACATACAAGAATCTTCTTGAACCACCTTTGAAGATTTCTGAGATCATGGAAACCCCTCATATGAATATTTAATACATTTATACCAATACTTAATTAACTTAAATAAATATACACCCCTAAACTCTAGGGCATTATGCCCGATATAATATATCTATATCATAATTTGACTAATCAACCATGGCTAAAATAAAATTCATAATAAAATGAAATAAATTCAATGAAAAACATATAGAGACAAGTACCTAGAAAAAGGTTAGATGGTACATCATCCCCACCATATAATATCTCATCTGCAAGATTCTCCATGAATAACTATAGGGTCTCAGTTAATAATTATAGACACATTATTTTCATATCAAACTCCATATCCCAAGTCTCCTCCTAAACAATCCCATGTTTCCACATTAGTTGAACTAGAGGTATAGTCATACTCTAGAGATACATCGCACTTTGGTCCAAAATCTGTATTAGATTCTCCAAAAAGGATACATCAACAAAAATATTGACATCCATGACTACTATGATATAGGAATGGTTGGGATAATATCTTTGAGGCTGTGATAAATGAAACACATCGTTTATGGAATTTTATCACTATGGAATGGATAATAAATATTCCACTAGTTAAATCATTTCCACTATCTCAAACAACCAAAATAACCTATGTTCTAGATTTACCTACATCCTAATACAATTTTCCCAATCCTAGTTGACACCTGAAGGAGAACATGATGACCAAACTCATACTCCAAAGTTCATCTTTGATGGTGAATCTAATTTTTCAACCCACTTTGTATTGGCACTAACAAATTTATGATCAACTAAATCTGATAATTAATCTCCTTTATGAGAAAATTACCAAAAAGAACTAACCCACGAGCCTCTAACTAACAAAGAGGTGAAAAACATGGTCTTTAATATAAGTCATGAAATGGATCCATTCAGATAACTTTTTAGCATCTGTTATTATATGCATACTCCATGAGTAAAAATGATTCTTCCATAGGCTACAAAATTCCAAAACATAATCTCGTAACATATCCTCTAGAATATAAATGTTTTTCTCATATTGGAAATCAGTATGAGGACAATAGGTTCTACTTAGAAGAACATATAGTCCAAAATCTTTATAATCACCCTTAAAAAATTGACAAGTGAAACAGAGATCTCAACAAGATACGATACTCCTCAGACCACCATGGATCCAAACTATCTTTTGCATGTAAAGACTTCCCATAACATCAATAGTGATGGTATCCCTAATAGGGAATAAATTGGATAACTTCATTAGTCAATACATGATCTCCCAGTAGACGTCATTATTACACGTTGCTCGAGGTAATCTAATCACTATGTACATAGTGACATAATCCTATATCCACCCTATAAGGGTAAAATGATGCACTAGCCAATTTTTCATCTAATTCTCACAGTTCACTTACTCAATGGTTTACAATATTTTCAAAAATCCCACTACCTCCTTCTTCATTCCTAAACACTCGTATTATCTTCAGACATGATGATTTATCTATTTCAAACCAAAATGTACCACCCATCTAGAATCAAGAAATTCTCTCATCATCTCCTCATGAAATCCTATATGAAGCGACACCCACCCACAAAAAAAGAATACAATTTATTCTTCCATGATACAATATTGAGCGTCTCTCCCCACAAAATAAGATGTATAGAAGAACTGATCCCTCTTGATCAGATAATTACTATATCTTTAGCTGGTCCATATGAATGGGTATAAAAGATGTAGTATTCAAATATACTCATCCATGTTACTCTATCTAGATTAATATTTTCATATAGTTCCATCATCTTCCACTCATTAAAAGATAATCATGTTTCCTCATTCAAAATATTCTAGATTTAGGCACCGGTGATACTTTTTTCCTTTATCAGTGTGGAAGCCAGTTGAAAGTTGAAAGACTAATGATAATCAACCCACTTACTCTACCAAAGGTCCACGCTTCACATTGAAAAGTTAAACCATAGTCCCTTGTGGTTTGTGTATACTCTAAAACTCTCACCTAAATGGTAGTGTCTCCAAAATATTAGGGTGTGTACAACTATTACTAATTACTGATCCGAAGTACGATAATTCCTCTCATGTGGTCTTAACTATCTCGATCTATAAAAAACAAGTAGGTCCTCCTATATTATAACTTCAATTTGATGAACTTTTTATTCATCATAATAGATGGTATAGTCCTTACCGGACATAGGTATGGTGAGTATCGATGTTGATGTCCTCATGGTCATTATCTCTTGGAATTCCTTCTCCAAGAAATTTGACCAAACATACTTCTCCCATTTCATGGTCATCTTAAACATAAATTATTCTAGATGGGTGAATTATTGGATGAAGAACCAGTTATAACCTACTAGACCCAAAAAACAATGAATCTAGAACACATTCTTAGGCTACTCCCAAGACACCATAGCTGCAACCATATATAGGTCCACTCAAAATCCAGGCTTTGGGATAAAATTACCTAGGAATATGACACTATTAATACAAAAACTACATTTGGAATTCTTGAGTTGATTATAATTCTCTTTAAATGTACTCATGAGGATTCAGTATGTCGGGAATGATATTATAAAATTGTTATTATTCAAATACGTCATAAAAAACTACCACAAACTGGTCGGGGAGAGGAAGTAAGGTCCTATTCATTATGTCCATGAATATATTCACTAAATTTTTTTGACATAATGACCTCATTACGAACACATATAAGAAATATATTATCCTAAAATTAACTTGGATTATGTCCAATTATCTCTACCTCAAATGGTGGTATCCAAATCTCAAGTTGATCTTGGAGAAAATCCGAGAACCTCCCATCTAATAAAGATATATTCATTTCATGTAAGGGGATTCAAGTTCTTGAGCATCATCTGGTTTAGTTGGTTATAATCCACACATAAGTACAATGTCCCATTATCCTTATTAGAGAAAATAATGGAAGAAAACTATGGTGATGTACTAGGACATATGAAACCCATTTCATTCAAATATTCTAAAAAGTATTTATACACTTGAAGCTCAGTTGGCTTCATACTATAATGAGGAATATAAACTTGAACTGCTCTCAACACCAATACAATCTCTTGCTTAGGAAGTAAGCCAGAGAACTCTTCAGAAAACATGTCCAAAAAATGGTCCACCACTGGATGGAAACAATAATTCTATATTACACCATCATCTAGAAGAAGGATTTCTATCAGAGCCATTACACAATCCAATCTACATCGAATTGGTCTTTCATGACCAGCCTAAAGAGTATACCCACCCTGGTGAGTATACCCCGCTCTGTGGAGATTGGTCACCTAAAAGATAGATGGTATGATGAAAACAGTCTCCCTTTCTTTGGATCTCATGACCCTGAAGAAGTTATCATTTATCTGAACATATATCTAATCCCTAGTAGCTACATGAAGCTTTTACTCAGGCGTGTTAGGAGAATACTGATTACAAAACTCCTAAAGCTCAATTAGAAGATGATATGGAGGCATTTTTCATATAATAAGAACACACTCCTTAGAACACATGGTAAAAATTAGTTCAACCTCAACAGGCGACAACAATATAGAACAAAAATCTCATGGTCTTTCTATATATGTAATAAAAAGTTTTTTAGGATGACATAACAACTCTTTCACATTGATTTATCTGATTTATCAGGTATCTCATTTCATAAATCAAATAGGAAAATATTTCACAAGCAATAAATATGTCCCTATCATGAACAATTCATGTACCCATATATTATTATGTGCCTATCATTAGTCATGAAAACTCATATCATTATATACTGGTCCATGAGTATAAATCTCAAGAAATAATAACATCACAAATCATGTGAATTGCCCATGGTGAAATAACACTAAAACATTAAAAACGAACAACGTAGACAACAATCCCATCCCTAAGAACTGATATTTTTTCCATTAATGGGTCAGATACTCCCATGTACAAGATCATTAAAAACTCCTGACATATCAAATTCTCCTTTTAACTTTTTCAAAATTGTAATGTAATTGAAAAAACATCATAATATAATTTTACTTTGTAACATCCCCCGACTCGATACAGTATAACATGGACACATATTTTTTTTAGAGACCTGAAGTGTTCCTCCATGTATTTCAAAGGATAAATATTAGCAATGAGGGTTTGATAAGTCTGGTGGGGGAAAATATCATTTGGTACATAATCATAACACCATCGAAATAAAAAACATCAGAGTAATGGAATGAATAAAAAATAGAAAATCATTAAAATGAATGGTAATAGATAATCAAAATAACCAATAATATTGAACCATTTCATGAAAATATGAATTAATCTCAAATACATGATGTAATTAATATAAACAAAAGATTAGAAGACTAAAATAATGACTCAAAATACCCTGGTCCCAAATCAAATATCAGTCCCATCTCCAAACTCCAGCCAATTAAGCTATAAAAAATTAGCAATAAGGTCCCTTTCTCTTGTCCAAACCTGAATCCATGTATTCTACACCAGTTCCAAATAGCGGCCAAAATGGGGTGTGAGTAAAACTCTTTACATTAACACCACCATGTCTAAATAAACACATTTTATATGAAGTGAATTCAATAATGTGATAAAAATGTGGGTTAATTAATTGGAAAAATAATATAATACTACAATAATATTATATTGGAACCATCCTAGAATGACTCTAAACTAATTACCTAACCATACAAACCACATCCATGTATCCATGGTATAAAAAATCACTGGCCCCAGTCTTCTATGTAAGCATCTCAAAATGTTTTGAGGCCTATCTCAGTATAAAAGAATCTCAGCATGTACTAAGGCATAGACCTGTATTAATAATGTCATAATTTATTTGGTAATAACTCAGGATAAAATCATCTTAGCCTGTGACAAGGCATATCCTGATATATAATCATCTTAGCATGTGTTAGGGCCTACCGGGGAATTTAATAATATCATCATGTGTGACAAGTACATATCACAACATCAATAATATCACAATATGACAACATATAACCAAATTGATAATTATTCTAATTACACATTTAATTTCAATTTATTTATTTACTCAATTAACCAAAAATTCATTTTAAAAGGCGAATCTACAACAAGAATTCACATGAAACACATGTAATTCTAAAAGCATATGTAAGAGATAACAAATCCATTATTAAATGGAAACTGCATGCCAAAATGAATACCATAGACTCAAAGGGGTACTAAGAAGTATAAAATTACATGATTATCATTTAAATTAATCAATTAATTAAGGAGAATGTTTTTTCATGCAATATCATTTTAACCCTATTTTAATAATTTAGATCAGACCATAAGGTTCGGTTTTGGACCCCCATCATTTAACTTTAGAACAAAAAATGCTTCAAATAGGATTATCAGAAAAGAAAAATGGTGAAAATGATTTAAAAAACAATACTATATCAAAATTGATCAATATCAAATGAAAAAATTTCTTGAGTCAATGAATTTATAACTTTGAAACTATAGAATAATTGAAGAGAGGGGAATCCAAATCAAACCAACTAATAGGTGATCAAATATAAAAATTAGACATCCAAAAATAATGGGAAGACTCCAAAATATCATAGAAAATTATATAGGGTCAAGAGAGAAAGTTTTCATGTGATATGGTAGAGAAACAACAACACACAACACGCTTAATACTGATGGGTGTGATACTTACATAGCGTGTAAACCTTTCACATAATATACTTTTTAATTAAAAATAAACACATAAAAATGTGTCACCTCAGGTTAAGATTTATCCAAATAGAGAATTTTAATATGTGAAATAGGTACAAGACATGTATCAACATCACGTCATGAACAGTTTATGACAATTTTCTGGTAGCAGTTACACATCGTGGTTCATGTACAAGACATGTAATTTTCTGGTGAATGTTTTTCATCCTAGCTTCCTCAAAAGTGGTCAAACCACCCCTCAAACCTTCCAAAATCTATAAAAATACTCATAAAACTATTTAATATATTTAAACATGGAATCCATTTACTAAAAAAACTTACATCCCAAAATATTAGGTCATTTTCACTAAGAAATGATCTTTTTCACCGAACATGACTTAGACTTCAAAGATTAAAGACAAATAAAACACAAGGAAATGTGTTCAATGAAAAACTCAGAGAGGGGTGTACCTAGAAAAAATGTAGGATAATACAACTTTAGAGATACCATGTATTTTACTATATATTATAATACTTATTCTTGTCCCCATGACTCATCTCAACTACTTCTCTGAGAGGGATGAATGTAACGTGTTTTAGGATCTCCCATCATCTTAAATATTATTAGTTACGAATTTATTATTGAATACCATTGTATTTGGTATATATACACCTTTATTAGTTATTTTGAGAACATATAATCCATGTTATTAAAAAATTGGAGCTATCCTACATCTCTTTTAATAATATCCCTTGATTAATAAAATGTTCACTCTCAATTATGCTACCTATAATTTATTAGTTTAGTAAATGATCATGGCATTGTTGGAATAATTAACAGAATAAAACTAATTACAAAATCAGAAAACATTAGTGTTTTATAATGTACATCGAATATCGTTATTTATTGTGTAATCTTGGGGGTGGAATGATTTTAATAAAACTATTTGAAATCCTATATTATTAATAATTAGAACCAAAAAGTATAAAAGAATGCCCTTAAATTCCATTTTAAAATAATGAATGATATTCACAAAAAATGAATTCAATATTCACTTCTGAAAACATAAGTGACTCTAAAATTTAGATTATGAGGTAACCCTTGTTATTCTCCTCAATGAAAAATGAAAAACTCTTGGAATTTATTACCAATTTTTTTGTACAAATCTCATCAAAATTTCTCACTCTATCATTTGAGACTAGAGAATATTTTTTAAATATATAATGGCACCAAAAAAATTTTCTCCATATAACCCCTATTATTACTATTAAACATTTCATTTATCAATTTCTATATCTCCTCTACCTATAATATAAATCAATTTTATATTATGACATATAATGCCAAAAAATTGTTTTTATATTGTGGATTATACTCACTATAACCTATAATTTATTATTAATGTGTGTTATTTCCTACACTTCAATGTGTTGAATTGATGTCTCAGCTTAAAGGATTTGATAAAATAACTATTTCCCCCAAATCCATTTACAATTTTTTATTTCTTCCATCTAAAATGTGATCTATCATACCCAGTTTGAGCATTTTTCACTATGTAGACTTTTCAAATCATCCTCTGACTCTCTTAGGTAAATCCAAAATCCCATAAAATTATGTTATCCCCAACCATTTAACTACCATGTAGAAACCTCAAAATGCATGTTTGGGACACATGGGTTTATATTTAAATGTAATAATGAAGAAACACAATGAACTATGGGATATTACCTAATCCTACTCACAATATAAACTGAAATTGTCACTGTCAATGTTTTTACCCCCTAAAAATTCCATTTTGACACCTTAAAATGACCATTTCCTCATCCACTACAGTGTCATTGAATACACATCAAACTAATAAATTAATTACCTCACAAGATAATTTATATAATCCCCCAATGTGAATGTTATCAAAACTCAACACTATAATATAAAATGATTTTTTTACAAAATCCAACCAATCAGTGAAAATATAAATACAATATTGACCATGTCATAATTGATAACAACCCACAATTCACGCATTTTCAATTCAATACAAGAAAGGGATTAATTCCAAACATACATTAACATACTAATATTCTATGGAATCTTAAATCCCTCTACGAACTCCTCAAGTAGTTCATATGTCACATAAGGAATGAAGGATACATTGATTTCATAATCAAAATATAAAAACTAATTCCTAAGAATATATTACATAAAGAAAATAAAACTGACTGAAGAACGATTTTATACCCAAAGGAAGTTATCGAATTAAAATGATGAAAAGTTGATATATATATATATAGTTAATTTTAGGTAATTTGTGGTTACTTATCCAAGATACATAAATAGACCTAATCTAGACCACCGTAAGACCTCAAGAGTACCTCTTGATTGGTAGTGGCAAGCATAAATGATGAGGTATAATTAAAAATATTATTGAAGATAATATTACCTATTAGACAATGAATAAATGAAAAAATAAAAAATATTGGGTTAGCTAATATTTCATCAAGACCTTAGAGGCCAAAAAGAAGAACACCAAGTATAGAATTCACAATAGGAACAATGTTTAACAATGGTACCTGGTTAACACAAGATAAAAATATCATTAAAAATTCATGTACATACACCCATTTCCAAAACAAAAAAAAATGTATCTTAATGTAGAATAAATATTAAAAGTATATATATAAATATATTTAATAAATTCTAACCAAAAATACCTTCATGGGTCCAAAGATGAGGTTTTAACGTGAAAATCTCTATGTGAACAGACATGAAAAAGTCTACATTTCTCTCTCCTCACATGAACCAAAAACAAAACACAAAATTTAATATCCTAACATAATATAACAATTTTATTTACTACCCATTCATTAATACTCGTATCCCTAAATTTATTTTACATCACCTTTACCAGGTCTATTAAAATCGAGGACGATAGACATCCTATATGAAGATATATTAGGTGTGTGGGTGGGTGTGTAATATACCCTTTTATGGTCACTACACTACCTTATCTAGAAAATAATTAAACAAATCATGAAATAAATAATATTATGTTAGAATGTAACGAAAAATATAATAATATAATTAGTTAATATTCGTGATATATTCATTAAACACGTTATTTTGTGGTTAAAAATTAAATATTACATTTTAATTAAAATTAAATAATCTTCATTTCATTAGCAAAAATAATAAGTGCTAAATATTATGGGGTTTTCTAGTTGAATTTATCCTCTATCCAAGGAATTTTACATATATACATAAAATAATATATATATATATATATATATATATATATATTTGTATGTGTACGTGACTGAATGTATCAGCATTAATATAATTTTATATAACCATCCTCTTAGTGATTTATCTATATTTATAGAGATAAATTTATAATGTGCATAAACATCATCCTTTCCTAGATGGCCTCATATTCTTATTAGATAAAACGGGTATAAGAATATATGTCCATAAGAAGACACATATTTTTAATTAATCCACAATAACTGGATTCTATCTCCATACAGAGGAACAAATCATATGTGTGAGTGATATTGAGTGTAACTTGTAGACTAATCTCAAACTCAATCAGACCAAACAATGTTCACGTATATTCATATGAAATTCATAGGAATGTTATAAAACCCTGAGATTTTATTTTGTATTATATTTAAAAAAATTAGAAAATTTTGAATTGATTGTTTCTCATCAAACACCAATCTAAAAATAAGTGATTTAATCTTTTTTAAAATACAAACATAAAATTATAAAATTATGAAAATATAATGAGAAATATCATTAGAAAAATTAAAATAGGAGTAGAACCATAATTAAATAGAGATAGAAATGAACTAAAATTCATATATATATTAATATTTTTTTAAAAAATTAATTCAGTTTTTATAATATAAATTAATTGATAGAAATTTAATTGAAATAATTTGAGTAATTAATGGGATGTAATTACAATTAATTAATTCCGATATGATATATTTTTTAAAGAAACATTTTGAAATTATTTTTTTATATATCTTAAATTAAGTACATATTTTTTAATGATTAATATAATAAATTGATATAATTTTTAAAAATTATATTTACACTCATTTAATTACTAATTCACATGAAATAATATTAATAACAATTAATGTTTTTAAATATAATTTTTAAAAATTAATTTATCATTATTTGTTTTATTCAAATGTAAAATGTAAAATTTTAATTTAAATAAGAAAATTGAATTTATTTTTAGATTATTAATTTTCAAGTTATCTAAGAGTAATTTTTTGAGTTTTTTTATTAAAAATAAGGTTTTGGGTCAATATTAAAAAGCTTATTTTTACAAATACGGTAACTTATAAGACATTATCCTGAAACAAGAATGTCTTAAAAAAATTATGAAACTATTTTCACAGAAATTTTTTTATATAAGTAGTAAAATAATACATTTAGGAATAATATATTTAATTTAGTTTTCTATTTTTGATATTTTGGAGTCTACGTCATATTTTATTATAGTAATACACTATTTTTTTAAAATTTCACTTAATTAAGTTTTCACAAGATTCGATTTGGTTTTTAATTTATTTGAATTTCAAATTAATATCCTTTTTTAGTAATTAGGAAATATATTCCTCTGGTATAGAATATATTTCTATATATAAGAATATATATATTTTTATGCTTAAAAATAAATTTATTGAAAAATATTTTTCATTTATTTTAGTTTACTTCTGGTGGAGTTATTTTTATCACATTTAGAAATTTAATATTATATGATTGAATTTTTATTTGGAATCAACTTTTATAAATTAGGTAATATGGACAATTTTATTTTATTATTAAAATAATTTAACAATGTAAATGTTATTCATCGTAGAAGAGGCTAAATTAAGGTAAATAGGGTTCAATTAACTAGAAGCGTAAAAAAATCAAGAGGTATTCTAGGAGGAGACACACAATTTTATTTTGAAGTGTTTCTATATTATCATTATTAATTACATTTTGTATTCATATATATCATATAATTTATTAATTATCTCTCTAATAAAATATAAAAAATATTATTATACTTCTTTAATAATGATTTTATGATAACATCTCATCATATTCATACTCATCAATTGGTTATAACATGTTCTTATTGGGGTTGATTTTACTATCTATATGAATCATGATATAAATTTTTATCATTGATGATTATTAACATTAGTTACTCATATGACATGATATTAATAATTATGTAATGTATTTTTGGTTATATAATTCCAATATTTTTATTTATGTGATTATTAATATAACATCCCTTATTCGTTAAAATTTCAAAAATAGGCACATTATATATTTCATATTGGAGAAATAATCCATAAAAATTCCATATTATGAAACTATCACTTTATAACTCATTTTTTGACCCTATTAATGTACTCAAAATAGTCTAAATATTGAAAACTCAAGAACATTGAATGTTGACCAAAACTGTTATGCTGAAACCTAAACGGGAGGGTAGAAACTGATAAGAAAAAAAATGATAAATTGAAATTGTAAATTACTGATAACTATAAAATAAATTAATATAAATACAAATTTTAAACATATGAAAATTGAATATGTTTTTTAAATGAATTATTAATATGTATTTGTTAATTATACTAGAGGTTGGAGTATGTCCAACTGACAGGGGTACATGTTTTTTGTCTTTTCATCTCACATGTCATTTTTTGAGACACATTTTATATTAGGAACCTATTTTTTTATATAGTGTATATAGTACCTATTTGAAAATATTTTATCATGATTAAACAATTTAATCTTTATATTTAAATTTCAACTTCATTTTCAACTTTTAAATGAATTTTCATCCAAATTTCATAAAAGTCATAAATGTTTTGTTTCCAATATCAGCATAAATTTTAGAATATTTATGTCTAAATTAATTTTTGATGGAATTTTATCCTATATATTTTTTTTAAAAATTATATTTGATTATTAGAATGTTATATATATGTTTTATATTTCATCATATGATTTAACTTCACTACATTTCAAAATTATACCTAAGGGATGCTTGTATGTTGAGGTAACATTGTCTATTGTTTTTGGTTGGGAATCATTCTCCTACATGATTATATTATTAATAATGTTTTATGTATGTACATACATTTACATAGATGTTTTCATGAGGTAAATTTTTATTAATTTTTAATTTCATTACTAGGATTTCAAAGGAAGTTATTATATTTTTTTCATGTACGAGAAATTTTATATTGATTTGGCATACTTTAGGAAAGTGTAAAAAGATTATTATTTTTATCACAATACACATATACTCATTTTCCTTATTTTATAAACATTTTTTATTAATGATTATTCATTTACCATTTTTCATGGTTTTTTATATTGGTCTCGCTTGTCGTTATGGATAAAGTTATATGTGTACCAAATTATTACCCATTCTTAAAACATTAGTACAACATAATTTCAGGGTCGATCCACAGGGAACTATGGCGTGCACGAATTCAATTGAGTAAATAATTAATTAGGTAAGGTATGTAGAATTTAGAGTTGATTGGTTTAATTTTGGTTTTCGATTAAAACTATATTGTTTTACATTAATGAAATGATTAATAGTTTTAAAGAAAAAAACATGTGAATTTAAAGAGTTTAAAACGGGAATAAAAGACGTGTTGGGGTTGTGGTGATCGACGTGCTTTTATGAATACATCTTAAATGGTTGTGTTGTTTATGATAATTCATTATTCTAAATTCCCTTTTATCACAATATTTCCTTGGTCAGGTTCCTCTTGTTTGGAATTAGAGAAGTTGACTCCATGTCTGGTGGTCAATGTTCTTAATTCTTTATTAAGTTCAGTCCATTATTTCAATCTGTGAAATATTTCCAATGGCCAGAGATGTTTTCACTATTACTTCTCTTTTGTATCCCTGAGAATTCTTCCCTTGGTCCGACTCAGAATTCTCAGTTTTATTATTTAGTGAATTTAGAAGACTAAGAAGATTTACAATGATAAAACACAACTCTATAAGGAAACCCACAATTTACGATCCTTTCATCCACAGCCCCAACACGACGGGTTTAGTTACACATAGAAAGTATGAGAAAAACGACACACATGATACCTGACGGATTCATCGTATACGCGTTGAGGTAAGGTGTCAAAAGGCAGAATGGTGGCACCATGGTGGCTTTGGGAACGGTAGTAGCAGAGCTTCTCTCCCTTCCAATGGTGTCCAACTTCCAAAATCCGAAGGCCAAGACATCTTTTTATTGAAAAATAATGTAGACGGAATGTGTAGAAAGTACACACCATGTACTTCTCATCAACACGCTTTGGCGCCAATTTCTCCACGGGTAGGCGGCCTAACACGCTATCATTGATTTTTGAACACGGCGTCGCCTGGTGGTTGAGTGTTCACGGCATGTAGCGCCGCTATACATGGCGTGTAGTGTAAAAATTTGGCAACCAACTCCTTCTAGAATATTAGACACGGCACGTAGAAATGGAACATGTCGTGTCTCCTTCAACGGCCAGATGGGCGTGTAGAACAATCTCGGGAACAACCGCTTCTAGAATGTAGTACATGGCATGTATTACCACCTCATAATGCATTTAGCTTCTATCCGGTGACATGGGGGTGTACATCCTCCTTCGGTCCGTGTCCCTGTCTAGATGTGCACGACATGTGTAAATATTACATGCCGTGTAGTTTCAAAATTTTCACAGACTTCTTTTGATTTATGTATTTTAGCCAGAAAGCTCCTAAAAGTAAACAAAATCACTAAAATCAATGAATATGTTCATGAAAAAACAGATATTTTTTTATAACATGTTTTTATTTTCATATATATATATATATATATGAAAATGTATACCCAAATCGGGTGCATCAAATTCCCCCACACTTAGTCGTTTTCTTGTCCTCAAGAAAAATCTCAACATCTAATTAAATGGGCCTATACTTTTAAAAGGAAGGAAGTTTAATTAATCCAATGTATAAATAATAAATTTACTGAAGAAAACTCTAAAAGGTAGAAAAAAATTCAATTCATAAGATATTAAAATCATGCCTCATATATATATCAATTAACTATTCTCATCCTCTTTCATCACATTTTTCATCCTTTCAAAAATAAGCATACCACTTGATGATTTACCTTACTAGTTAAAATCACACTCCACACTCAAGATGTTTTTATTCAAATTTATGCTCAATCTAAGGTATATACACTCTATCCATAGGTTTTCAATATGCCTTGTTCTCTAATTCAAGAAATATTGGATTGCAATAATCATTAGGGCTTTATTAGTAAGGTTCAAATGTCTCTATGGCTAATTGTTGGTAGGTTCAGATGTGAAAAATAAATTCTGAGGTTTGAAAAAGGAAGGCTAATTCTTTTAAGAAACATTTCATGATATTCAAAGTAAATTTCAATGAAAATGTATCCTTCACAAGCTCAGTCTAATGCTGTTGTAATCACCACCTTTTCCCTTAGTCAAGTCGGGTTCCTGAGAAAATAATCATAAGGTCCCCTTTTCACTTTTTTCTTCATCTTCTAATTTTTTTAAGAATAAATTAAGGGAAAGACTTTTGAATAAAATGAATAATTGTTTGGAATCCTTTTCTCCCCAAATAATCAAGAGGCACTCCCCCAAAATTTATTTCATGGCTGTACACAAAAATATTCCATGTATTTCCAACTCCCTCTTTAAAACTCCAAAATGAATAATCATGCAAGGTTCAAAAAGAAATAGGGTAAGATGGGAAATAGGCTTGTAATGTGGCTTCCTATAAAGTGTATTCAAGGCTTCTATGGGCTTAATGAAGATTAAATTTAGGGTATGTCTCAAGATGAAGGGGTTGAAACAATCTAATGCCTCAATCATTTTAAATCAATTCAAAAATTCTTCGTATTTTGAAAAGAAAAACATGAAAATTCTGGTAGTGATGCATATCCTAAGAATCTCTCAAGAAAGAGGGTATTAGAAAAGAAATACGAAAAAGGGTTTATAATACCTCTCAAGAGTGGAAAAATAATAAAGGGACAATCAGGTCATGAAATTCATATAAATGATTATCATAATCAATGTAATTAATCAAGGATTTAAAAGTTGCAATTGAAACTATATCAGCAATCATTTTAAAACACTTATGAATAAGAATAAGCATGACATCCTCAAAAATTCCTTACTAAATAAATATATCATTTATAAGAAGGATTAACCAAAATTTCATTACATTTGAAAATATATAATCTAATAATTATGTCTCATAGATTAGTTCAAGGGAAAAGACTAAGGTGAAAGAGATAGATGCTCCCCCACACATAATAGTGCACATGTTCCACCAAGTGAAATACTAAGGTAAAGGGTGGGAAAGGGGGTGATATGGAGGACAAAATGCAGGAATGTAGTGGATGAAGTAAATCCAAAAATAAAGAAAAATGAAATGGAAAAATACTCCCCTCATGAAAAGTGTTTCCCAAGGCACTCCATGATACCTGTGACTGTCGAGGAAAAAAACTGCAAAGAAGAATGACATCACTGCACATAAAATATAAAAATAGATATATAATATAAACAAAAATGTCACTATCATGGGGTCTCCTCAGGGGAGGCAGCATCCTATACAATACCATCTAGTAGAGACGGTGTAGGAGCCGTGGAAGCGGGAGGCTGGGATGCTACACCAGAAAGGGTAGATGGAGAAGTAGGAGCCGCAGGTGCGAGACTCGGCGAAGGAAGATCAGTAGCATGCCTAAGACCGGCAGTAGTGGTGGTGGCAGTAGGAGAGGGCGGTGGAGCAGCAGCAGATGGTCCCGGACCGGAGGCAGATCCAGGTGGAAGAGGCAAAAAAAAACCAAGATGCAGAGCAATATGCGCCAACATCTACTCCATGCGGCCCTGGCGGCTATCGAGATGAATCAAATATCGCACAATGGTGTCTTGGAGGCTGATGATAAGAACCAGATACTGCTCCATCTGATCCTAACGGCTGTCAAAGTGGCCCAAGACCTGCTACATCGCGACTAGGTGGTGGGAAAGGTCATGATTGGCCGAGGGTGTGGGGGTAGGTGGGATGGGGGATGAGACAGAAGAAGGAATGCCAGAAGAAGTGGGGATAGTAGGATGTGGGTGAGGTGTAGATGCTGGAGGGGGTGGGGAAGGAGGAGCAGGGTTTGCAGCTGGGGCAGGAGGGTCAGCGGGTTGCTAGGGTCGAGCCTGACCAAGGATGTAGGCACCCCCTGCTTCCAGACCAATCCCGTGCAAATGAGCAAGAGAAAGTCCATCGGTTGGGGTGAACCAAACATGTCATGAGGTAAAGAGGGATCGAATACCCCGAGGTGGTGGACAATATATGTTGTGTAAAACCCACTGTTCTGGTTTCCTTGACGGCCGGTAAACATGGAGTGGAAATAAGAAGTGGCAAGATAGGGGAGGTCTGGGTAGTCGTACCGAATGACACAGGTAAGGAGCTCCATGTCACAGCTGGTCACGACCCCCATATCCTCATGGTGGGGGAAAAGGATGGTGCTGAAGCACCGGTGGGCGAAGTAGATGATGGGGTCAGCTATAAGAGTGCTCTTTTGGGAAGTAGGGGAGTACCGGTGGCCAGTCCCAGCGATCCCTCGCCACATGACAACGAGCTCAGTGCGCTCGGGCATGGATAGGGTAAAAACATGAGGTGGGTGATGGGATGGGGGAAGAAGCTTCACCCTTGGCCACACTCGGTCATGGTGTAAGATAAATGTCGGATGCCTAGCTGAAAGTGTACCATGGGCACCGCATCACCAGGTGTTTCCTGGTACTCCGCTCCATCAAACTCAAATGTGGCCGCGAACTCCAAAAATAAATCTTGAAAAATAGGAGTGCTGACCTGGAAAATATCTAGGAGTGAGGTGTGCCCAAGAAGCTCCTCCAAGTCCTCCCATATACCGAGCTGCTACAGAATGCTACTGTCGAGGTATCTACCACTCAATGGTATCAGCCAACGAGAGAAGCGTCGAACCCTGTCACATGCATGGTCGATGACCGAGAATACCATGTAAGGACAGGGAGCACCTACAGGTCCCGGCCTAGGTGCCGGTGCAGTAGTAGCAACTTGCTCTGTGGGAGGATCAGTCGAAGTAGAGGGTGTCTCAGTGGAAAGTGTGCTTGAAGAGGGACCATCTGATGATGAAGATGGCGTAGGTAGAGCGGTAGCTGGTGGAGCAGAAATGGTGGTGCTCGGAAGCTCGGTGCCAGAAGGTGGAGGTGCATCAGAAGTAGGTCCGGCCTCAGCTGAGGTAGTGAGTGGCAGTAGAATGGCCAAAGTATGGAGCTCAAAGACCAGAGCATCTGGATTCGGCTACATCAGTGGTCGGAGTCAAATCTGACGAAAGATGGACCCCTCACCCTTAGTGGTGGGGGCTGGCCACTTCCCTCAAGAAGGCTCGGGATCTGCCATAATCTGAAAAAGAAAGAAAAACCAAAAAAATAAAAAAAGAAAAGAAAAGAAAACAAAACGAAACAAAACAAAGAAAATGTAGGAAAACAGGAAAATAAAAGTAAACAGTGTTTACTCCAGAGTACACGGCGTGTAGTGGAAAATGAGGGTAGCCTGTGTTCAATGGATAGACACGCCGAGGGGGAAAAATAGACAATGAAACAGTACACGGCGTGTACCGAACTTACATGACATGCTCACTCAAAGTGTAGGTGGTCATGTGTTCATAAAGGACATGTCCATGTTTGTTAAAAGTATATCAAAAAATGCCATGTCGTGTATAGATAGAACATGACGCGTTATTTACCAGATGAACATGGCCGTGTGGAGTGTGAAACATGGGCCGGCTGAACGAAATGGTATACATGGCATTTACCGAACACACACAACGTGTATAGGAACATGGGGTAAGAGCCCATGTCAGGATCCACACACTGAGGGGACAAAGGAAAGGGTATACATGGTGTGTACCAAATACATACACCCTATACGTGAAAATGGTGTGTGAGGCCATGTGCAAAGGGGGTAATATGGCACAATGAAAAGGAAACAGTGTGTACCGAACATTCACACTGTGTATATTCAAATTTCGAATTATTTTGTGTGTGGCTGTGTACAGAACTACACGGCCTATGTTCTTCATTTCGTGGCCGTGTACATGTGGAAGCTGAACGGTCGGACAATCAGAAAAACACCCTAAACGAGTCAAAATATTTAAAAGAGAGGGTGTAGAATGGTGTGCCTTGAATGAGTATCGAAATGCAAGAAGAATCAAAACCCAAAACACCTTGAATCGACATATCTGAGAAAAGGGTGTGTGGGTGGCCTTCTGGAGAAGAAAACGGGAAGAGGGGAGGAAATGGGGAGGCCACGCGACACAGGCTCAAGCCGGGTGGCCCGCGGCCTATATAGGTGAGGTACACGACATGTATGTTTGGACTACACGCCATGTATTCCAATTTTTTTTACATATATATAAATATAAAATTTGTATAGTAAACTATATAATAATTATTAGTAATAATTAAAATAAAATAGATATATCGATAAATTATATTACAAATAATCCTATATATGATGTTTATCGGGAAATACACGCCATGTAATTTAAAATTAGAAAAAGAGTAGTACAACCTTTGGTCTGGTGCTAGGGGCGGGATTTGAACCGGCGATCAACCATTCCGAATGGAAGCCCCCAACCACTGGAGAAAAGGTTGTTATGGTGTTCATATTTATTTTATATATATATTTATTCTCTACGGACTATACACATGGGAAGAATTAAATGCATGGCATGTGGTTTTTATTTAGGAAAGGATGGGGATGAAGTAGGGAGATTAACATGATTCGAAACCGGGACTTTTGAACCTGGTGCCGAGACATTGCCAATCCGCCAACTTCACCCGCATGTAATTTCTTATTTTAAAAATGTTATTAATTAATATTGAAAAATCATGGTGCACACAGGGTATATCGAAATGCTCATCGTATTATTTTATTAAATGAATAAATAAAGGAAATGGGATCGTTTTCTGGATTCGAACCTGAGTCTTTTGGAACCGGGATAGGATTCTAGCCAACCAGCCCATCCCCATTATGGGTTTTATTATATGTAAACACACACACACACACACATATATATATATAGAAATTAACACACACACTGTGTAAATAAAAGGATGAACCCTGTGCCGAAGTTAGGTCATGAGGATTCGAACCGGGGACAGCTGGAATAATCTCCAGTGACTTTACCATCGGCATCTGCATCATCCCTGGTTATTTATTTGTTCTTCTATAGATTTATACTATTAAGATTATAAATTAAAAAGATAAGTACATTCCATGTACATAAGTGGGACACGGCTTGTAACCTCTGGGTTGCCTCCCAGGAAGTGCCTTTGTTTTAGGTCGCTGGCTCGACCTTCTTACCTTGCTTACCTAATATTTACGGTGGATAATGGTCCCGATTGTGGCTGCCCTGGCCATCTAAGAGTTGCAAGTTCTCTGGATCTTTTTCAATATTAATTTCTGGAATGCTAAAGTTATTATAAATATAGGAACATACCAGATCATTCACCAGGAAATCATCCATGGTAGTAATTGCAGAACAATCCTCATTATCGGTCGATGATGCCTGCTTGATGGATTTGAGAACATTGTAGGAGACTCTCTCGTCTTCTACCCAGAAAATCTGCTCTCCCTGGTGTGCATAAATGAGTGCCTTCCCAATGGCTACGAAAGGTCTTCCCAATATTAGTGGTGCCTCCAGATCATCCCCAATGCCGAGGATGATGAAATCTACTAGGAGGATCAATTGTCCCACTTTCACCAGTACATCTTCCAGTAGCCCCTTCAGATACTTAATGGATCGGTCAGCAAGTTGAAGGGATACTCGGGTTGGATTCATTTCATGGAGCATGAGATTTTGGAAAATTATTAATGGCATGAGGTTGACACTTGCTCCCATGTCCCATAGAGCTTTTCCAAAGTCACAGGGTCCAATTGTGCAGGGAGTAGTAAAAATACCTGGATCCTGAAGCTTTGGAGGAATGGAATGTTTAACAACCGCGGTGAACTCATTTGTTAGTGCAATATCGCCCAAATCCTCTATCTTCTCTTTATTTGAGAGGAATTCCTTCATGAATTTGGTGTATATTGGAATTTTTTTCAGGGCCTCTTCAAATGGTATGTTGATGTGGAGATTCCTGAACACCTCCATTAATTTACCAAATTGGTTGTCCAGCTTTCTCTGCTTCTATCACTCCAGAAAGGGTAATGCAGGCTTTAATGGTTGGACTACCTCCTTTACTTTATTATTCAAAGCCTCCTTCTCTATGCTATTGGATGAGGAGGGGTTAGTACTAGAATTCTCTTCATCATCATGGGGTGTGGGTGAACATGGCTATACTGGTTTGTTCAGATGGATCTCTTTTCCACTCCAGGGCATGATGGCATGGGCCTCCTCCATCAAATTCTTCTCGGAGTTTCCTGGAAGTGTACCTGGATTCCTCCTTGATAGCTAGTTTTCTATCTAGCCAATTTGATTCCCGAGGATTCGAATGGAAGCCTCCTGGTTCTGGAATTTCATTTCGGTAGTTGATATAAATTTATTCATCAGGTCCTCCAACCTTGATGTGCTCTCTTACTGAGATGGGTGGGCAGGTGATGGAGGTGGTTGTTTCCTTTATTGTTGTGGGTGAGGGTTTTGGTACCCTTGCTGCTGATAGGAACCCTACTGTAACTGCTGTCTCGGAAATTGATTCTGGTATTGAGGATGATTATAGTCGGGCGGTCGCTAGGGCAAAGGGTTTTGCTGCTGTTGGCCCTAGCCTTGGTTCTGATTGTCTCACCATTTCGGGTTCTGGTACTGTTGATATTGATTCGACCCTCAATTTTGGGAAACATAACTCACCTCGCATGTTGAAGTGTCAGATGAAATTACCAGGCATTATCCCAGATTGTGGTTGTTACCACAGTCACCACATACTGGATGGTTCACTGCATGAACTTGAGATGCTCTTTTGAGATTCAGTGTGTCGATTTTCTGGGACACTACATCCAACTGAGCAGCGAACATGGTGGTAGTGTCAATACTATGCGGACCTCAATTTTGAGTCCCCCGCTTGGAGTCCCACTAGATGTTTTTGGATGACATGTATTTCAGTAGTTCAAATAGATCTTTGGGGGATTTCTGCATCACTATACCTCCAGCAACGACATCCACCACAGACTTGGTATTTGTTGTATGTCCTCCGTATAAGGTCTGGACTTGCATCTAGAGTGGGAGTCCGTGGTTGGGGAATTTTTGTAACATCTCTTTGAAGCGTTCCTAGGACTCATATAATGACTCAGAGTCGTGCTGCTGGAAGTTGTGGATCTCGTTCCGTAGCATCATCGTCATTGATGGTGGGAAGTATTTGGATAGGAACGCCTGGGCTAGATCCTCCTAGGTGACGATAGATTGTTGTGGCAGCCCCTTGATCCAGTATTTCTCCTTGTACCATAGAGAAAAGGTAAATAAGCAAAGATGGATGGCGTCCTAGGACAGGCCATGGTAAAGAAATGTGTCACTGATCCCTAGAAAGTTAGAGAGATGGGAGTTCGGGTCTTCACTGTGTAGGCCTCCAAATTGGACAGTGTTCTAGATCAGTTGCATGAATGCAGGCTTGATCTCGAAGTGCTGGGCCTGGAATGGAGGATAGACGATGCTCGTATCAGCTATGTGGATTAAAGGAAGACCGTAGTACATAAGAGAACATTTTGGAGGTCGCTGCTGAGGGGGTGGAGGTTGCAGATACTGCTACCCCTGAGAGGCAAAATATGTCCATCTGGAAGAGTTGTTGTGGTTGTTGCAGTTGGTCGTACGCCAGGGGAGGTTGCTGCGGCGGCCGTTGGTAATCCCTCAGAAGGAATTCCACGAATCCTCCAGGATCCTGCTCTAGTAGACCAGCAGCGGGAGGCTACTGATCCTAGTATTGCTGCTCAGCCGCAGCATCCAAGGCTAGGGCTCCCTATTCCATGTTCTCCATGGTACAAGGTTTCTAGTTGTGAGTTTCTTTTAGTGCACGCTGACGATGAAGCAGGGTCCTTTCGATCTCTGGGTCAAGCCAAAGTTGTTCCAATGACTCGGTGCTCCTAGAACGTGTAGGGTGTCTATTCTTGCACTTTAAGATTCTGCACAATCACAACACAAATACCAGGCGTAACAAGGGAAATGTAAAAGAGAAATTTTTAAATGGGATTTGAAAAGAGATTTTTGAAACTATTTTATTTTTATTTTCATATAAATCAATTATTAACACAATTAAAATCATTGCAGTAAAACCAAAAAGTATCCCTGGCAACGGGCCAAAATTTGGTCTCGCTTGCCATTATGGCTGAAGTTATATGCGTACAAAATTAATTACCCATTCTAAAATCATCTGTATAGCATAAGTTCGGGGTCGATCCACAGGGAACTATGTCATGTGTGAATTCAATTGAGTTAATACATAATAAGGTTATGTATGTAGAATTTAGAGTTGTTTGGTTTGATTTTTGTTTTTTATTATAACTATATTGTTTTAATTTAAAAAATTATTAATAGTTTTAAAGAAAAGAATGAGTGAATTTAAGGTATTTAAAACGGGAAGAAAAGACGTGTTGGAGCTATGGTGATTGAGGAGTTTTTATGAAAATTGCTTAAATGGTTGTGTTGTTCATGGTAATTCATCATTCTGGATTCCCTTTTATCACAAGACTTCTTTGGTCCGGTTCCTTGTATTTTGAATTAGAGAAGTTGACTCCTTGGTCCAGTAGTCAGTATTCTTAATTCATTATTATGTTCAGTCCATTATTTGAATTAGTGAAATCTTTCCAATGGTCATAGATATTTTCACCGTTACTTCTTTTTTGTATCGCTGAGAATTCTTCCCTTGGTCCGGCTCAAAATTCTCAGTTATATTTGTTAGTGAATTACGAAGAGTAAGAAGATTTATAATGAGAAAACACAACTATATAAAGGAACACAAAAATATGATCCTTTCATCCACAGCCCCAACATGAGGGGTTTAGTTACACATAGAAAGCAGGATTGAAAAGACACACGTGATACCTGATGGATTCATCGTGTAAGCGTTGAGGTAATGTGTCAGAAGGGGGAGCTATGGCACCTCGGTGGCTTTGGGAACGGTAGTAGCAGAGCTTCTATCCTTTCCGATGGTTTCCAACTTCCAAAATCTGAAGGCCAATACCTCTTTTTATAGAAAAATAAAGTACACTGCGTGTATAGAAATTACACGCCGTGTACTTTTCATCAACGCGCTTTGGCGCCAATTTCTCCATGGGTAGGCGGCCTAAAACGACGTCTTTGACTTTTGAACATGGTTCCACCTTGGGGTTGAGTATACACGACATGTAGCGTCGCCATAAATGGAGTGTAGTGTCAAGATTTGGCAACCAACTCCTTCTAGAATATCAGACACGATGTGTAGAAATGGAACATGCCATGTCTCCTTCAACGACCACATGAGCGTGTAGAACCTTCTTGGAAATAACTACTTCTAGAATGAAGTACACAACGTGTAATGCCGCCTCACACGGTGTGTAGCTTCTGTCCAATGACATGGGAATGTACACCCTCCTTCGGTCTGTGTCCTTGACTGGATGTACATGGCGTTTTTAAAAAGTACACACTGTGTTGTTTCAAAATTTTCACAGACTTCCCTTGATTTATGTATTTTAGCCAGAAATCTCTTGAAAGTAAATAGAATCACGAAAATAAAAGAATATGTTCATGAAACAATAAATATTTTCTGAAAATATGTTTTTATTTTCAATTATATATATGAAAATGTATACACATATCGGGTGCATCACATATTAATTTCAGCAGTCATTTTTAGTGATTTTATATGTTAATATAAATATTACTGAAAACCAAAATATGTATTTCTTATAATTTGATAACATAATTTCATTATTATCATATAAAGTTATTTTCAACTATACCATAATAATTTAAAATTTAACATTATCTTCTATGGATAAGATTTAATAAGATGATAAATATTATACCATTGGTTGGATTATAATCATGTTTTGTGGAAGTTATTTTGGAACATATTTTTTTTCATAATTAAATTACGATATGATGATAATATAAATGTTTCCAATTTATTATGGAGAAAATATTAATTATCTATAAATATATAATGGGTAGTTCCATTATAGATCTCCAATTCATCAATTAATTTTTGATATATTAAGAGATGATTATTTTTCCATGGTAAATATTTAATGTAAAATTGAAAACACATTTTTGTAAGGATACGATTAACAATGGATTTTTCTAAAAGATTGTTTTTGGCCATTATTGAGGGTTACTTTGTTAAAAATAATATTTTTGTACATTATTTTTGGTAGTTCGGTATAAAATTTTGTGATTTTATATAATTATCATTACACCACTTTTCAATGTTATGACACCTGACTATGTTACAATCCCTGACTCATTATTGTTGAATCTAGTTTTGACACCTCTATTTCTCCTAATTTATATTCTTCTAATGATTTAATCTATGAATTTTGAATTTTGAACTATATCTTATTAATAATTATTGTCTTGTGTTATTTACATGATCATTTATTATGTATTCATTTTCATATTCTCATCTTATGCTCTCTTATGATCATCGATTTTCATCTCTTTTTTTGACCCTTATGGGAATCTGAGCTAACCATTTATTATGTCCTTATTTCATTGGTTAGTAATAAGTGTATTATATATGATATTTCTACATTAATATCATGTGTGTAATATATTTTAGTAATTTTTAAGAATTACTTTAAAATAATAATATTGTATAGATAATTTCTAAAGACTCTAAACCTTTCGGTTATGATATTATGTGTTTATCTGTGAGATGAAGTGTTTACATTACTGTAATTATGTAAATTATATACATTTAATTATCATGTTTTCTAATTTAGTTTCAAATCAATTGTGTTAAGAGTATTTTATTAGCATAGAATTTGGGAGTTCAGTTCTAAGGCATCTCAGTTGGTGTTAAAGTTTGGTTTAGTATTTTTTAAGGATTATGATATGATAAAAAGGGAATGATCATGAAACATTAAATGTAGAACCTAAATATTTATAGAAAGAACCTAAATTAACATTTTTTAAAATGATGGTGTCCTAGTATAACATATATTAAGATGGATATTTCATGTTAAAATGAAGAATAAAATTAATTTTAAAGGATATTATCAATATTCTCCATAAAATAATTTATATTATTATTTTCATAGATACTGGCTCATCAAAATGATGTTGTGATAGTTTTATCTATTTATCCATTATGTAGTTTACTTATTGAGTGATAATTAAAATTATGATAATTTAAATTTTTTAGGGGGTATAATGTAGTACAAATATATTTTAGTTTGTATTTTCCATTAATAAATACTTTTAATTAGTTATATCGTAAACAAAAAATAACTCATGTATATTTAAATTTTTTTTATGATGAGCATTAAAATATTATGAGAATATAATGTAAAACATCATCTAAAAAATTACAAGAATATTTAAATAAAATTGAACCAAAAGGTAATAATTAATTAAAATAATTTCATATTGCAATTAATGATTTTAATTAATAATTTTATGTATTCAAATAACAATGATTTTTTTTAAAATTTAATAGCTATAAGATAAATAATTAAAGGGTTTTTATAAAAATTGATTAGTGTTAAACGAGATATTTTTCAAACTAATATTTTAGAAGAGAATTATATTTTTAGATACGGTAAATTTGTTTTTTTAAAGCATTATTATTGGAAAATGTTTGGTACATCACCATTTTATATGAAAATAAAAGAATAATTAAAATAAATAATATCATAAAAACCTAACCATGCTCATTAGACACAAAAATCTTACACATATATTTTTAATAATATCTTTTTGAGCATAAATGATTTCATTTTTTCAAGAAGCCTAGTTTATTTGACTATATCCAAAACCATGATCTCTTGGAAGACTAACACTCCTCTATATTTTTTCTCATTTCCAAATTCCATAAATGTCTATATTCATCAAGATAGATTCTATAATATTTGTTTGGGTCTCAACTCTGTCAAATAATCAATTGAGAAAAGTGTCATTATTTCTTTTCACTATAAGTTCCCTAAATTCATCTGAATTAAATTATCCCCAAGATATATTTTTAGAGAAAAAAATGCATCAAACCTTTAAAGAAATATATTTCCACCATTTCTCTATTAATTAAACAAGTCAATAACTCAAAATGGGTTAGAGGTAATCTTATATACTTTGTTTAAAATATCCTTTGGTGAGTGAGTTTGAGATTCCAAAACAGCCACACCTAATGGGAATGAGGTCTTGGCTTTCCTTCTAGAATTGGATCCCTTAAAAGGAAATAAAACATCTTCCAATATCACATTCTTATGCTCCAATGTATATTCCCTATTCTTTAGGGAGAAACCAAGTCAAGAACTAGTATCGTGGTCCCAACATGAAATTGGGATATGAGAGTTGTGAATCCCTATGCTTCTATCATCTAGTCCAATATAACCTTCTTGATGTCTATGTACTAACTTCATGGCCTTACTCCATAATATGAGTTTCATAATTCATTTTTTATTAACTTTGTGTGACCTTAAGGAAATAATATGTTCTTAATTTACTTTATATTGAGAAATTTCTTACACAGATGCTTCATCAAAGTATTGATCATCCGTAGGTTCTTTACCAGTTCCACAATCCCACAAATGGTAGCCCCCATGGGCCCCTCTTCCCATATATTCACTTACTGATGGGATCATATTTAAATAATACTTATAGGATGATCTTTCTTTCATAGCATTTACCACTTATTTTTTCAAACCTAACTTGTCAACCTATTTTTCTAAATTTCTGTGAGGTTTCAAGCATTCCCAAACTACACTAAAGAGTAATCAGGGCTGACCATCTTATATTTTTATATAAAAAAATCTCAAAGACATCCTTATAATGCTAATAATTGACCCATTATTCAAAACACATTTTCTTTAGTGATGTGATAGCACCAGTATGGTTCTAGGAGGCCTTCCCACTGGAGAAATCAGACATGAGAGACCTTGCCACCTCCACTATGAGGTCATTCCCACTTAAAATAGTTGAACTAGTATTAGAAGAAATATTCTAATTTTTTTCATTGTCTTCCTTATACCTGTTCTTTAAAATAGTATCTTCTTGTAAATTTTTCAAAAAAAAATAAAACAAAATTCCTTTGACAAGATTTGATGGAAATGCAATACTTTTTCTCATAGAAAAATATAATGAAAGTTTCTCATACACAATTTTCAAATTAAATTCGTATGTTTAGTTAATACGACCACATTATTAGTTAAGGTCATGACGAGTTAAACTTATAAAATTATTCTTGAAGAATTTCCGCATCTGGATTTCTCAGTCTTTTTTTGAATTTTTATAAGAACACCTATATAAGAGGCTATATCAAACATAATTTGGGGGTTATATTAAATCCAATTTAAACAAAATATGTTGACCCAGAATTTTTTATATGATTTCCAAGCCTAAAATTTATTTAAATTGAAATTTCAGTAATCAAATCCCAAATAAATTGTTTTAAACAAAACCATTCCCAATACATAATCACATATTCTCAATCCCTCATTTAGAACTAGTAAATCATAGTATCCTCTACTTATTTATATAGAATTCCAATTTGAGAAACTATAAATCAATAAAATTAAATAAATCAGATCCAGAGTTTTCCGGAAATGATATTCCTTATATGTGACAATTTTAATTACAATTGAGTTCCAATATGACTCTGGAAGATTTATAATCACCTAATTTATTTAAAAAATGTGTGTCACAATACCCATTTTGATGAATCTACATGATTTTAAACCCTAAATCATATAATATAACTGATGATTTATTTTTCTACCATCTTTAATTAGGTTAATTACTTTATTTTATTCATGACCTTTGACCCAATTAATTAAATAACAACCTTTGTCGTGATGCCTCTCTATTTCAGCTTGATTATCATATAGAAATTCTATTATCCAAACTGAAACTCTTAAATCACCATGGAATCACCAATAAGAATATAATTTTAATATTTTATTATAACAATGTTTTTCAATGTAATAAAAAATATATTAACCATCAATTTATTTGTAATTTATATGTAATTTGATTAAGAACACTAAATGTTTAAAAAAGTCATTTTTAGTAAAAACTATTTATTTTTAATTAATTCATTCAAAAGATATAGTACAAGATTTTATATTTAAAATTATATAAAATGAACTTCACTTTTTTATTTAAAATTTAAAATGTAACATAATGTAAATTTATTGATATTTTGTAAAAATTATAATTCTTGTTCAAAAATTAAACAAAATGCTGAAACTTTTATAAAATCATCTTTATATAAGTGTGAATTAAAAATTTATGAAAAAGGTTTTTCAATAAAATGTTATTTTAAAGTTTAAAATAATACATTTAAATAATATTATTTTTAATTTATAAACCAATGTTTAATATTTTTGGTCCTATGTTATATTTTATTCTCACAAAAACTATTTTTAGCCATTTCCTTTAATTAAATTTTCACAAAATTAATTTAATTTTTCATTGGTTTAAAAGTCCAAAAAATATACATATTTTAAAATAAAAAATAAATTTTGTGAATAGTAATAATATTTTCCTTTATAATAATCAATTCATTTTTACGCATCAAAATTACATTTTTCAAAAAAAATATATATTGCGTTATATATATTCTAGTATATTAGTTAATTTTTTAAAAAAATAGAAATTTAATATATTAAAATATACTTAATGTTTTTGTTTAATAGTTAAAGATAATTTAATATTGTAAATTATATTTCTATTCATAAAAATAAGTCAGAAAATTAAAAGTTATCATCATGATAAAGCCTATAATATTGTAAATGTGTTAAATTAATGAGAATTGTTAAATAATATTAAAATGATTTATTAATAAATGGTTGTATTGTGTTATTATAGACCAAATATTATCTTACCCAGTTTTATATTCAATTTTAGTTCCACTTTCCTTGTATATGAAATTCCATTAATATTAAAATATCAGTATTTAAACAAATTTATCCACTCTTACTTATAAAAAAACCCCTCCAAAACCCTTTCTAATGCACACATAATTTTAGAATAAACATATATGTTCTAATATATTTTCTTCTTTAATAATTCTATTACAGGTTATTTTACCCCATGTTTCAATATAATTATCTAATTCATTTAATTACAAAAAGTATTCCAAGAGGATACACACTTTCTTCCTTCTATGTAATAAATTTTTATAATTCAATTTCATTTATATCATTCATCAACCTTTTATAAATTAATATTTTTGTATTTAATAAATTTTAAATAAAATTCATATAATTTTTTAGGTATGGTATTATGAAACTACCACATAATCATACATATCCATTGATTATAACATTTTCTTTTGGGACGGTTTAACCATCATTTTGAAGAATGGTTTAAATAATTAACATGGATGGTTACCAAAACATAATTACTATTAATATATTTTATTAATAAGTAATTAGTTCATATTTTTATTTTTATTTTATTGTTTTTTTATTTTTTATTTTATTATTATGATTTTATCTCTGTTATTTTTACATCATCTTCTATTCATTAAAATTTTTCTAAAAAAACATGTTACCAATATGGTCTAAGATAACAATACCATATAATCTCATTTAATTAATATTGAACTTCATAATTCATTTTGGGTAATATATTATTTTATGTTAAATACTATATATATATATATTATCTCAAAAAATTTAATGATTAACAAGACCATTATTTTGAAATAAAATCGAAATTATTGAAACTCCTAACAATCGATGATCAATTTTAAATGAAAATGAGTAATAATATTTTAGTAAATTATTATAAAATATTAATATACATGGTAACATAGTTGAATGTGGTTCTTAAATAAATTATTAATGAGACATATTTTATTATTAAATTGGTTTTCTCACATCTAACTAACAATAAAGGTTAAGTGTTTTTTCATCTTAGTTTTCCATTTTTGAGACATATTTTTTATTATACACTTATTTTACATTATATATTGTATATTTTACATATACTATATATTAAATCATTATTTAAATATTATTTATGGTATTTTATGTTCCATTTTATTTTATCTGCTATAATAGATTTTGGTCTACATGTTTAAATAGTCGGAAGGATTTATTTTTCAAACTCACATTGAATGAGATATTAATTATATATAAATTATAATATGTTATAATTATGATTTATTGATATATCAAACATCATAAATTTAGTTCTTATTTATATGTATATATTATACATTTTTTCTCATTATTTTACATCCCTTTTCTCCATAATTCACACAAAATTTAGTTTGTAAGTAAAACCGACTATATATAATTTTTTTTTGTAATCTCTCACTTCAAATTCCATATTCTCAGTATCATTTTATGGTTTTACTTATATATTAATCAATTATTTATTAAGTTAAATTTTATTAAATTTTACTTTCTTTACATATTTTTTAAAATAATATTTGTATACATTTTTATGGCATGTCATTTTCTATTGATTTTAATTTTTTTTAAATAGGGAAACGTTTCATTCCATGTATTTTTTATGATGATTTATACATAACCAAATTTCCCCAATTTTAAAACTATTTTATCTTAATGAACATTCCATTAAAAAAATCCAGGATTTTTCTAAACTAGTTGATATTATCATCATTTTTGAATTTTTTATTCATAAATAGAAATTATGAAAAACAAAACAGTGTTTTTCTTCTAAATTATCTATATAATTTAAAATGATCTTGTAAATTTAATTTCACATATTCCAATATCATTTAAAATTTCTAATTTATTATTGGTGATATAGTAGAATGGAACCATCAATCTTCTTCATCTAGATGAACTATGACAATGATTTATGGATTTCATAATAGAACCCATTTTCTTCCTCAAATGTTCATTATGATAGGATGGAATAATGATTTTTTTGAAGTTAGTTTGTGAAAAATATGTATGGTTTATTGTTATTTCATGGTTGGGACTACTATAGAAGTTAAATATATTGTGTAATGCTTTAGATCTCATGACATAGTGATTTAGTTCATGGAAGTCATTATGTGTAGATTTGTTCCCCAGTTTTTATAATAACATGATTATACGTTGTTTTATTTATATTTAAAAGATTATAGTTCTATTTTTCACCAATTTAGGTATCATTGTTAACAATTTTTTGTGTGGATACTATTGAGGTTATATTTTCCCCGTTTTCGAGACATTATTGGGGGTTTATTTTACAACAGTTCCATGATTTTTATGTATATTTTTTAGTTGTATTTCATTTCTAAGACACTTTCAAATGTAATCAACCATGGATAATTATTATTGAATCATATTTCAAAACCCCTATTACTAATGATTTATGTTATTCTAATCATTTATTTAATGAATCATGATTGATGATCTATGTTTTATAGAGTATGATTCTATTTTTTTTCATGTTCCAAGATTTTGTTACTATACTCATATTATGATATTAAATTATCTTATTATCATCAATTTTATCTCAAGTGGTAATATTTAATCTGAATTTGAGCTCATCATTTATTATGATCCCATTACCATGGTTAACAAGAAGGATACAATGTTTTCTTTTTTCTATTAGAATATCATATGTAAATTCATTTTTCGGAAATATTGAATACTATTTCTAAAATAATAAGATAATATAACTAATATCTAATGAAACTAAAACTTTTGGTTATGAGATTGTTTTTTATATTAGATTTTAATTCCATAAATTATGGAAATTATGGAAATATATGAATTATATGCTCAGTTTTTTGGGGTTTTTAACTGTTCCAGTTTTCATGGATTGTGTTTTTAGCATAGGCTCTGTAAGTGTAGGTTTGAAAAATCTCAATAAATAATCTATTTATATGAATAAAAATAAATAATCCAACAAATATCATGATAGTTTTATTATTATATAATGAATTAAATTCTAAATAAATATCATATCAAAAGCATAACCATCTTGTACAAATATATTAAAATCACGAAAAAATGAGTAAAATGTAACATTTAGTACAACAGGGTAACACTATATTTTATATTAACTTGTAAAAGTAATAATTATTAAAATTTCGGAAATAAACTCACATTTAATCCTTATAAAAATTTATATCATTGACATGATTCAAGGTAATCCCCTAATCAGGACCATTTGTTCTCAGGATGTATATCAATCACGACATACTCTAAAAAATAAGGAACACCATGATCTAGTAAAACATTTAAAAGTATAACAAGAAGAATTCCATACTAGTGAAACATAATAAACATGTAATTGTTACTTTAAATTCCCTAAACATATTTTTAAACTATATAAAACATATATGACTACTCAAACATTGGGGGTACTAAATAAAAGCATACATGGGATTTCTCTAAGAATCAAATAAAAGAAACAATGATTCTTAAATAATTATAGAATAACAAATTTAAATTTATTTTAGTTGAAAAGACATCTCGTGATAACCCCCAAACTTTTATAGAAACGTTCAATAGTTTTAAAATAATATTATAATAGTAATGGAAGAGGTAACCTAATCTAGTCGTTCTATGAGAAGAATTTTATGCTCAAATGTGATTTATATTCCATCATCAAGTAAAATAGAAAATCTAGATAAAAAATAGATATTTTGGTCAATTTATTAATTATAAAACCTAAATATTTGATGAAAATAAGTAGCCTCACCTGCATAATAATTATTACAACATTTTGTAATCACTATGAGGATAGATAGTCAGGAATCATTCTCGAGATAACAATTAGAAGGAGGAGAAATAAATAATAACTTGAGTCCACTAAACTTGATGTTGAAAATTATATAAATTGGGATTAAATACCTTAGTTTTTATGATAAAATACTCTCATGGATTATAAATTAAAAAATATTTATGTTATAATAAAACCAAGGTACATGGAGAAAAGCAAGAGTGGAAAAGAAACACAGAAGAGAAACAGTATATGAAAAATGCGTAGGGATTTTGACTTTTTGGATTCGAGGGAAATTAATTTAGAGGTGATATTGGAAAAATTAACCTAAAACTAAATAAAGTTTTCTACCAAGTACATGATACCTTCCACATTGACTCTAGTGGTTCTAAAAATGAATCTACAACCAAGTAATGTCACCTACTACCTCGTAAATGTTTATTGGGTATCAAGTGTAAGGACCACACCTATGGATATTCTTTATTAATATTCTTTACTTATACATTAATATAACCCATATATAATATATAAAAACAAAAAATTGATTTAATGTTGAAAAATTAAGCGTAAAATAAACTCAAAAATGATACAGGTTATAACACCATTGTAAAAGTGAGACTTTAAAGTGTAAATGTTACACCCTAGGTCCATAATGGGATCTATTATTTTTGGGAGCCTACATGATTAAAAAAACAACAATTAATCAATCTTGGTCTAGATGAGTGTAAGGATGGGTGGCCACATAGAATGTTATTCAGGTTGTGTGGGTGTGAGGACAATGCACACTAATGGAACAAGTCTCGACCTATGGGGACTGTCATTTGTCTGGAACGTCAGCCTGGTGGGTAATATCTTATTTTGTAGTGGAATGTAATCTAAGTTAATAAATAAGTAACTTAAGCTAAGATTAATAAGTTCATGGCCATGGGATTTGGGTCATGATAAATGGTATTATAGTTAATACCTAGGTAGATGTTTGTTGGAAATCCTAGGATTGGGTTATTTGACCCATAATGAGGGTAGTGTGATTTAATGTTGGGATATTGTAACACCCTAATAAATATGAGACATAAAAATATAAGTGTTACAACCCATGTTAACACGGTACACCTTTTTTTGAGTCTACATGGTTATGAAACCCATAGTTAATCACCCTTATCCTTGAGTTATGTCTGGATTGGTGACCTCCTGGGATGTTTCCCAGGTGATGTCTGACTGAGGAAAAATCAAATTGAAGGAACATGGCCTGGATTTCTAGGATAATCATTAGCTAGGTAAGTAAAAATGGTGGGAAATATCATTTGGTGTGATATTAATTAAACCATTGTGTTACAGGATACCCATGTGGTTAGATTACTAGGTACACGACTAGGGGTGGTAAGGTCATTAAATTACTCTTTACAAAAATCATTTGGAGCCTACGATTCATCACAATAATAATATATAACAACATATTTTCCATATGATACGTTTCATGAAATAAATGTTAATGAAACTTACTCCTTTACTCCAAATTTCATTTATCAAAAACATATAATTTTACAAATAAACATTAATACCACATGTGATATACCAAACTAATCTTGGAAAAAAATTACATTAGTATTAAACCACATAATAATCAATAAACCCCATTGAAACTATTGATTTACTATGTTTGAGGAAAATTATATATGAAACTCAATTTAAAAACCATGTAAACATTTCCCTATAATAAAATCATATTAGAATCCAATATGGACATTTATAAGTTACATTTATGTTCATGACATGGGGAAATTAAAATAAGAAATATAAGAGCTTAAAATTGCAATATGTGTAAAAATAGCTGATAATATTAAAATAGAATAAGTTAAAATTACATAAAATGTGGGAATAATCATGATAAATAACAAAGTTACACCCAATAAAAAATAGATCATAAATTATAGAATAATTTAAAATTAATCAATCAATAGTGTGTGAAAACATTAGTTCATAAACATAAAAAAATAAAGTATAAAATATTTATAAAAATAAGCATAAGATTATGGAACAAACACTAGAATTGGAAAAAATAAACTTCATGATTCATACACTATATATAACACATAAAAATACTAAAAAAATAAAATTGTATTTTTTAGGATATATGACATGAAAAACTTATTATAAATAACACTGAAATTATATTTCTTTTAATTTAATCCCTTAGATTGCTTGTTTAACATGAAATGTAATGTCTAAATGAAATGAAAAATCTTATACCCTTATAAAAAATACATTAAATTGGTGAGTATGAATAGGGTTAACTAAATTATGAAAATTCTGGTTATCTATTGATTAGAAATTCAATGTAAATAATTTAATATAAAAGATGTGTTTTCTGGAATATAGTATTTTTATAAAATATGGATTAGTCATAATAGTCAAATATAAATAAAAATTAATTTTTTCCAAATTTTATAAAACTTTTATGATGATATTTTCTTCATTTATTGAATTGTAATATCAAAATCAATTTAGGGTGTATTTTTTGGATTTTTCATATATATTTCATTTTTTAATGAATAGTGAAAAATAATGAATTATAATTGAAAATTTTCATTTCATTCAAATTATTTATAATATTAAATAATTTTTTTAATTATATTTAATGAATATTTTGTTTATTATACATATATTAATATAATTTTAGTTATTTTAATAATTTTTATATTTAATTTTAATATAAACACAGTGTATACTTTTGAACATTTTCTCTTTGAAAACCCGATTTCTCATCGTGTCTACAAGATCAATTTTAAATTAAAAATTTTCAATTAAATGAAAAAAATAGGAAAACAGGATTATATATTTATATTAATCTTAAAATATATTTTATAACAAGTTTACTTTCATTTTTTTCCAAATGAATAGTGAAAACAGTAATAATTAATTACCGTAATTAATGTAAAAATGTATTTACTAGGGGATTAAACTAAAATGATAAGTATTAAAATGATAAATAAAATATATAAAATAAAAATAATTTCCATTATTAAATACTATAATTTATAGGTATCTATTATACTCCATTTTCTATCCTTTTTACATGTGGAAAACATTGGAATAAGGTTTTTGTTTCAAAAATTACAAATGTGCCACTCGCCTCACTTATAAAATGATACCCACTCTCTACTATTATTCATAACTTCACATACTTGTATTTATGTCAGTACCTACTGATATCACTTACCAACATCTATAGCCTCATCCTATTATAATTATTTTTTCATAAATACAACTTCGAATATATTTTGTGCAAAACCAAAGAGTTTACCCGAAGAAGATGTGACTATCTTCAAAAAGAATTATTATTTTATTTCTTCCTCCACCTCCATAAATTCTTTTCAATAAATTATGATATATTAAATTAATTATGTTAAATATAATAATATGGTTTTATAATAGTTTAATAAATTAAAATCATATCCCCTTCTATGAAATGGGTTATGAAATAATCATTCATGTGTATGGTAGACTACTACCTCGCGAACTGATGTCAATTATTTTTCCACTACCATCTCTCACTGTTGGGTATGTTCATGGATATAATGTTTATATGTGATAATTATAAAATAATTATAAATTTATATTCATTATATTCTATATTCTCCTTTTTACATTCAATTCTTTAGGGGATACGATAATGTCGGTCATGGGTATTGTGGACTACCGCCTCGTGAATTAATGTTATTTATTTTTACTTACACTTTAAATAAAATGTGATAATGATAAAATAAATAAATATATTTGAAATAAATTACATGATTATGATATTAATAACATATTTAACATTATTTATAGATATTATATCATTTCTTTCTTACCTTTTCACTTACTACAAGATGGTATAATTGTCCGTGTACATTTGGACTACCACCATCATGAACCAATGTGACTCCCTTTTCATCACCTCACAACAAGGATGACATATATATATATATTAGTATATATATATATATATAATATTTTATTTTTGATATTATTAAAATTATAAAAATATAAAATATTTCTTACCACTTTTCCATAATGATCATTTAAAAAATGGAAACATCGCTCATGCGTCCATATGGCCTACCAACTCCCCGAACTAACATACTTCATTCTTCATATCCATCAATCTTGACTCGGTATAAATATGAAAATAGTTACATTATTATTATTCTGGATATTATGGAACTATATAATATTACCAAGAACAAAAAAAGTCATGATAATATATGAATGAAAAAAAGGATATTAACATCCAAAACAATGAAAATAATAAAATATAATTAATGAATGTGTGATAAGATGTAATAAGGGATAAAATAAAATATTTTAAATATTAATATGGTTCTATTATAATTTAATAACATATATAAACCACTATATAATAGGATAAATTCCAATCAACCTAAAGGAGGTGTTAGGTAAGGGACTACATCTCAATTTCTGTTCATTGAAGAATATTGTAATGTTATAAAAGTAATGTCTCTTATGATCATTATAACGGTTTATTTCACAATCTCATTCTATTTGAGATTGTTTATTATTGAATTTCACATGAATAAAATTATTTGAATTTTTTTCTAATAAACCCTTTTTATTTTTTTATAATCTATTTATTCATGATATATTTTTAACACACCAAGATTTGATAGTATGGTATTTCTTCAATGTAATTCAATAACTTTCACTACACACAACATCGAGTTCAAGCACACCACAGCTTACCAAACTACCCATTAAAAAGGTGGTATGAATAGTATTAACTGAATTATGAACTTTCTATAATCCTTATAATTTTATAATCCCTATTATGAGTTTCTTAGACATGATGTAAGAAAAAATTCAAATTTTTTAGATATAGGATGTATTTTTCAGAAAATGCAATTTTATCGCCTTTTGAGGGAGAACCCTTTTTAAATCTAATATTTAACACTTTTATATATTCAATTTGACAAAATAAAATTATTTTTCAGAATTAGGAGATAAAAATTTATTTTTGATAAATGTTTGGTATTTTATTGATAACTTTCATATTTTTGTGAATCGTGAGAAATACTAAATTTTAATTAAAAACAATTTTATTATCAAAATAATTTATAGTGTTAAATTAGACAATTTAATGGTTTGAAAGTATAAATTGATTATATTTTTACCATTTAATCCAATGTTGTTCATTGTAAGTAATTTCACTTCGAAATTGCACATAAAAAATTGTCAATCTTTTGATAGTTGTTATTTCTTAAAAATACGCCTTTTTGTTTTGACAACGAGAATTAATTTTAAATTAATAAATGATAATTCTATGTATTTAATTTGTTAAAATATACTTCATTTTTAATTTGGAATAACGAAATTATCTTAGGGTGAAGTTTCGGTATTTTACTGAAAATATACAATTTTTGATGAATAATGAAAAACACTGAGTTATAGTTTAAAACAAAATTTTTATTTAAATAATTATTTGTTTTAATTAAATTAATTTATGTAAAAATATATACATAATACTTATATAAGTTAAATATAATTAATTGGAGTAATTTTATAATAATTTTAGATATATAACAATTTTATTGAACTTTTTAGCGTCTTTTACCCACCACCTAGGAGAATTTGGAAATTCACATAAAACTTAATTTTTATGCTTCAATGAGTTAAATTTATAAACCCCAGAGACATAGTTAATATCAAAGTGTAAAATGTGTTTCAATATGATGAAAATAATTTTTGTAGTATAGTAACTTTTTACTTTTATTTATGGTGGTTAAAGATAAATAGGGTAATCCAATGTAAAAACAATATTGTAGTAGTTGTAAATTACCTTAAAAGATGTCTTTACCATATTGTATGAGTAATGGACAGCCATGGTAATCTTTGGTTCGATTTTGGTACCCCATGGAGCCACTTATGGATGATAATGACACTTTCTATTAATTAATTTAATGTAAAGGAAAAATTGAGAAAAACAAAATCCTTTTAGTAAATAATTTTTATATGGTGTTATATAAGTAATAATTTTGACTATAAATATTCATTTGAAATCTAATACGATTTCCTACATCATGGTATTTTTTTATAATTTTTAAACATCGAATAAATTAAATTATTTATGACACAATAATGATGCATTATTTACCACAATAATAAATGATTTAAATAAATTACAATATAAATACTAATATAATTTTCAAAACAAGTCCAATTCTTATTAGATGATTTTATTTCTACAATTAGTCATCTTATATGAAACCCTAATGATTTTGGGACCTTTATAAACCAAATATCATTATATAATAATATAATATTTTCATACTTTCCTAAAGACCCCTCCTCCTCCTTATAAAACGAGACCACTTCTAACCAATTCGTCACACCCCTCACGCTTTTATGCTCCTCCAAACTCCGAAAAATTACGCTCCCTAAATCAATATCCTCCTCCTAGAAGCCTTATCTTATGCAGAAGGCACTTCAAGAAGATCTTTTGGTTCAAACCAAATTAAGTTACCCAAATGAAATGTAAAAGTTTCTCTTAACTTCATTTATTTTATTTTACCTCTCCAACACCTATAATCTTTTATTAATTTAATTTATGACAACACATGTATCCTCAATATACTAAGATTTTTTTATGAGAAGTATTATATCAACACTTACACACACCTCCATCTAATTGGTGAAGAACATAATGTTTCTATAGATGGAAAACTAACGTCTCACGAAACGATGATTGTTCAATCATCTCATACTGCCTCTCATGGTGGCCATTATGATGAAACTATATTTATATATGATATATGTTATGTTTATTTTATATTCATTCTTATTTATTTTTCTTTTATAGCATACCTTAATGGTTTCCATTATGGGTAAATACAGGATAATTTCATTTGAGGACCTGCGGACTACCACCCCCTCAAAGTGATATGACTCGTTAATTAAATATGTGGGATGTATAAAGGATTGAGTTATTTATATTATATATGATATTATACTGGAATTATAATATACCTATGTATAATTATGTTTTAATTCCATTAAAATAAGAAATAAAAATGAAAGTAGCATTCATGCGTATGTGTGGCTTACCATCTCCATGAACGATGCATTTCATTTATTACCCCAAATTGATATGTAATATTACAAATACATGTATATACTGGATATAGATATTATATATATGATATCTAAATCATCAATATCATTCTGGATATAATGAAAATTTGACCATGTGAACAACTTGTGACTATAAGGTATTCATTTTTGACTCAAGTGCCAAATATAAAAAAAATGAATATTATTAACATAAATGATTACATAATGTTTATATAATGGTAATAAGTGATATAAAAATGATAATAAACTTGAAAAATGTTCTTAATCAAGTATAACTTAACTTTAGTTTATTGCTCAGGATATTAAGCAATGAACGGGTCATGTCGGACACGAGGTAAGGGGTTTCATATCTCACTTTTTATTCGGTAAGATTTATATTTTTCACCACTTATTTAATGCATGTGGTGTATTTTGTACTGCCATTTGATATATATTATCAATATTCTCTTTATATTCATGATATTTATTGATTCATTTGGTGGTTATTGACTATTTTTCATATAACTCAATTGATTACCACAAGGTAAGGGTTAATTTCACAATCTCTTTATTATCCGAGGTTGTTTTTATATAACTATCTACTGGGACATATTTGTTATCCATGTAAAAGTTTCATAAAAGAGTTTTCAAAAGGATTCTTTTTAAGATACTTCTTTATAGAAATATCATTTTAAATATTTTAAATATATATTCTTCTAAATCGTTCTCATTAATGTCCATGTTTTCAAAATGGTTTTTAAGGATTTAATTTTATGGACATGAATGTTTTTAAAATGTTAGTACCTTTTAAATGTTTCAAAGTGGTATGGGACAGTTTGATTAAAAACATTCTTTAAATGTATTTAAATGTCTTACTTTCTAAATTTTGTAACTTTTAAATGTTTTCATGAAAAAGTGTTATTTCTCTCAAATAGATTTACAAATCATTTTCATCTCTGTCAATATCCTTTAATGGATTGTAAACATTATTGAAGTTGATATGTTATGATACAAATCTTCCAAATTATATTGAATGTTTTGTGATATGTTTGACTATGGATGTCGTATTTTTATACCATTCATGGTTTATGGTTAAAGTATTGACATTTCATATGATAGTTTTAATACGAATGTTTATGTTATGTTTCAACCTTTTCGTATGAGGAATGTATTGGACTTTTTATGCGATGGGTGGAGCCCACTACAACTACTCGATGCATCGGTAGGTCTCATGAGACAACTAGATGCATAATTGGCTGAGGCCATTTCCAATTTTTATATACGGTTTTGGCCATGGCCTTAATCATTTTAAGACATCTTGGACAAGGCATTGAAAAAATGTTTCAGAAGGTCTGACATTATACATTCCCTTATAATGAAAATAATATTGATGGTTCATATGGTCATTCGAATAGTAGAATACCAATGATTATGCTTAACTGTGGCATTATTTAATCAGCTCATATTCCTGCCATAAAAGTATTCATGATTATTATTTATAAAGGCATGTGGTTTCAATTAGTCTCCATGCTTAATATTTATGTTATCTTCCGCTATATTGCTTACCCTTACTGAGTGTTTGAGCTCACCCCTTTCTATGTTTTTGTTTTTTCATGATTCCAAGAAGTGTTTTCTTATTGATATACAGGGTTAAGATAAGGGATTAATGGAATTGATAAAGGATTATATTTGTTTTTTTGTATGTTATAAAGTGTAATGTAACATTCATGTATGTAATCTATTTTCCAAGATTGCTAAACTGATTGGTCCTTCAGGAAATTATTTAGTGCAATCATGCCAACGTTAGGTAATAATACACTAACTCTGTGTAACTAGGGTCGGGGCATTACAGTTGGTATCAGAGGAAGTTTTTCAATAATCATGGAAACTAGATTTAGATAAACTATGATTAGAACACATAGCCCTATGATAGACTTTGAGGATTAGTATATATGAACATCCTATAATTTTAGTAATGTAGAGATTTTGTGAGTTTCCCAAGAAAATACATCCCTTTATGGATACGAACCGGTAGAGGTGGCTCTGGCACAAATGTACATAGGGGTTAATCCTGAAAACACCACATTGAGAAAGACTCAAACGAGGACTAGTGCAAAACAACGGGCCTTGATACACTCTTGGTTAAGACACTCCTGGAAGATATACTTAGGATAATTCTCATTTTCATTAAAAATCATTATGAAGGGTTTATGATTATATACTTCATGAAAGAAAACATTTTTATGATTATGGATTATATCCATAAACTGTTCAATTTATGTTAACTGTTTTACATGTTTGGAATTATGTTTTTTGATTCATAAACTAATCTAGTTTTTTCCATTGTACTAAAATGGAGACCAGTAAAAGGAATGTGAACTCCAACAATATGTAAGATCCAAAAAGTAAGAAGGATCATATATTTCATGGTGTTAAGCCATCATTTAGAGGGGAAATAGTCTCCCAAGTATTATCAACTTCTGAATAAATAGTATCATGTGTTAATAAGATATGTAAAGAATTCTCTGAGTCCTACATATTTGAAGGGAATCAAGAGAAGAAATGGATGAAAGAGAGAAAGATGGATAAAGGGAAGAGGGAAAAGAAGGATTTTCCCATATGTGAAAAATATGGAAAGAATCAACTTGGAGAATTCATGATGGGAAATGTAGTTTTTTATAAGTGTGGAGAATGTGGACACCATGTACATGATTTCAAGGGTAAGAAAAATGTTTCCAAAGTATAATGCTTCATCTGGAAGGAGTTTGGACACTATGAGAATCCAAATCCAAAACATCAGAGTATACCCTAAATGATGTCATTGGATAATAATAATGTTATGATACTACCGAAGATGAAGAGTAATGATTATGTTTCTTAAGTTTTTAATTATGAATTGTGTCATTTGATTATTGTATTATTGATGTAAATTTTATAAGAATTATGGAGTATATATGGATTATACTGCAGTACTATTTCATTAAGGACTTGAGATTGTGTGGAACCAAGAAAAGTAACTCAATTGCAGGTTAAATTTTTGGAAAATATATGGTTGAGAGAAAGATAAACCATAATATGTTTCTGATACCGAGGCAGTGATTTGGGAATAAGATATGGTTTATTTGGATAACTTTTATTGGATATTCTTGACTTCCTTTGAACTGATTAATAGTTTTTTATTTCATCATTGTTGGAATATTAAATATTTTTGTATATAATGAATATATCCAGTATTATATAAAGGTTAAGGGGGCATGAATGTAATCAATAAAGTTTTATGGTAATTCAGGGTGTTACCAAGTTTTAAAATAATAAACGATGAATGTGTTCACTTGTTAGTACGTGGAAAAAAGGATCTTCATTGTGTTTAACTTCCTTAAACATTTTGTACTGTGAGTTTGGATAGATTTATTTTTGATAAGTGTAAAGGTTTGAATGGATTTATATAAAATTTTTAAGATTATTTTGGATTTTTATAAAAAGGACAACACACAGACCGTGTGACAAGCCGTCACGTCGGACAAAGCTGCGGGAATCGAACCCACAACCATAATGCGATTGGGATTTATTTCCTACCACTATACTATGTGATTTCCTTGGATTATATAATGTAGTTTTTATTTAAAAGTGACTGAAAGTTGAATTATAAATTCATTGTTTTGGAACCCTATATGAATAAGATAAATAGAATTTTTTTTAAATTTATATTATCTTTTAGAGTAAAAGATGAGTTTGTGGTAGATATTAGTTAAAGGATGGAACTGTACATGTCAAATATATATATATATATATATATATATTCGTCTCTTATTCTATGAAGAACTTAATTCTTAAAATTTAGGTAAGGGATCTTAAAACTAAAAATTTATTATCCTAATACCTTATGTTTTGTTGAACTAATGACATTTTAATTCATCAGAGATTGATGGCTTTGAGGCCCTCAATTCTATAATGGTTTTTGATTTATAACCTCAATCAATCCCTATAAATATTTACTTTATTCTCCAATTATGTGTCTCTAATTTCTAAAAATTTTCTCTTAATCGAGATCATAATTTGGTAGTGACTTTGTTATTCCCTATTTCCTCTTATTAAGACTAAATTTTATAAACCCAATTTCCGATATGGGTTTTCCCACAAAGGTATTTTCTATTTTCAACCTATTATTATCTAAGAACAATTTTAAATTACAAGGATGCAATTTATTTAAGGAGGGAATATTGTAACACCATAATATTTCATAGTATGTTATTTTTTCAATGTAATTCAATAACATGCACTACAGACAACACCGAGTTCAAGCGCACCACAACTTACCAAACATGCCGTTCAAAAGTGGTTACGAATAGTATTAACTGAATTTTGAACTTTATATAATCCTTATAATTTTATAGTCCCTATTATGTGTTTCATAGACATAATGTAAGAACAAATTCAATTATTTTAGATAAGTGGAGTATTTTTCAGAAAATGTAATTTTACAGCCTTTTGAGGGAAAACCATTTTTTAATACAATATTTGACACTTTTATATATTAAATTTGACAAAATAAACTACTTATTTAGAATCAAGAGATTAAAATTTAGACTGGATAAATTTTTGGTATTTTTCAGATAACTTTCATGTTTTGGTAAATAGTAAAAAATACTAAAATTTAATTTAAAACATTTTATTATCAAAATAATTTATAGTGTTAAATTATACATTTTAATAGTTTGGAAGAATAAATAGATTATATTTTTACCATTTAATCTAATGCTGGTCATTGTATATAATTTCACTTTGAAATTGGACATAAAAAAGTGTCAATATTTTGATAGTTATTATTTCTTAAAAATACACCTTTTGGTTTGGACAACGAGAATTAATATTAAATTAATAAATTAAAATTCTATGTTTTTAATTCGGTAAAATAGACTTCATTTTTGAATTTGAATATTCAAATTAGCTTCGGGTGAATTTTCGGTATGTTTCTGAAAACATTCAAATTTTGATAAATAATGACAAACACTGAGTTATAGTTTAAAATAGAATTTTTATTTAAATAATTATTTATTTTATTTAAATTTATTTGTGTCAAAATAGATACATAATACTTTTAAAATTTCAAATTACTTCATTGGAGTTAGATATAATAATTTTAGATATAAAAATTGTTTGTTGAACTTTTCACCGTCTTTTAACCACCTTTAAGGAGAGTTTGAAAATTCACATAAAACATAATTTTACTGCTTCTCTGAGTTGAATTTTGAAAAATCCTAAAAACATGGTTAGTATAAAGGAGTAAAATGTGGTTCAATTTGAAAAAATAATTATTAGAGAATAGTAACTTTTTTCTTTTATTTAACACGGTTGAAGGTAAATTGGGTAATCCAAGGTAAAAAGAATATTGTAATAATTCAATGTTACCTTAAAACAAGACCTAACCTTATTGTATGAGTAATTTCGGAAAATTTTCATCTTTGGGTCGATTTTGGGACCCCATGGAGCCACTTATGAATGATAACGACACTTTAGATTAATTAATTTAATGTAAAGGTAATATTTACAAAAACAAAAAAAATTAAAAATTAATTTTTATATGGGGTTATGTAAGTAATATTTTTTACTATAAATATTAATTGGAATGATAAAATGATTTACTACATCCCGGTACTGTTTTTATAATTTTTAGACATCGAATGAATTAAATTATTTTTGACACAATAATGATGCAGTATTTACCTCATTAATAAATGATTTAAATAAATTAGATTATAAATATTAAAATAATATCCAAAAAATTACCAATATTTATTGGATGATTTTACTTAGACCATGAGTAATCTTATCTTAGACCCTAATTATTTGTGGATCTTTAGAAATAGAATATCATTATATAATAAACTAATATTTTCCCACATTCTTAAAGAGTCTCTCCTCCCCCTTATAAAAGGAGACCACTTCTAACCAATTCCTCACACCTCCCAAGCCTTTAGTATTACCCAAACTCTACCAAATTAATCTCCCTACATTTCTATCCTCCTCCTAGAAGCCTTTCCTTAGGTAGAATGCACATCAAGAAGTCCTTTCCGTTCAAACCAAATTAAGTCACCCAAATTAAAGGAAATAATTGCTCTTAACTTATTTTTTTTATTTTACTTCTCCAACCCCTAAAATATATTTATTACTTTATTTTCTAACAAAATCGTATCCTAAATATACTAGGATATTTTCATGATAAGTATTCTAACTACAGTTACACACACCTCCATCTAATGGGCGAAGAACATAATGTTTCTGTAAAAGGAAAACCTAACGCCTCACGAAATGATGATTATTCAATTACCTCCTACCTTCTCTCATGGTGGACATTATGATGGAACTGTATTTATATATGATATATATTATTCTTATTTATTCTTCATTCTTTTGTATTTTTATTTTATAGCATACCTTAATTCTTTACATTATGGTTAAACGTGATAATTTCATTTGGGGAAGTGCGGACTATCGCCACCTCAAAGTGATATGACTCATTAATACCATATGTCGGATGTATAAAGGATGGATTTAGTTATATTATATATGAAATTATAATGGAACTATTATATACCTTTGTATAATTATGTTTTAATTCCATTAAAATAAGAAAAAGAAATGAATGTAGTGTTCATGCATACGTACGGCTTACCGTCTCCATGAACGATGCAGTTCATTTCTTACCCCAAAATGATATGTAATATTATAATTACATGTATATAATGGATATATATAATATATATGATATATAAATCATGAATATCATTCTGGATATAATGAAAATTTGACCATGTGAACAACTTGTAACTATAAGGTTTTCATTTTTAACTTTACTGCCAAATATCGACAAAATGAACGTTATTAACATAAATGATTACATAATGTTTATAACATGGTAATAAGTGATATAAATGGAATAACATTGTTGAAAAAGGTAATTAATCAAGTTGAAATTAACTTTAGTTTATTATTCAGGATATTAAAGAACGAACGGGTTAAGTCGGACACGAGGAAAGGGTTTCTTATCTCACTTTTAATTCAGGGAGATTTACATTGTTCACCACTTATTTATTGCATGTGGTGTATTCTGTACTACCATTTGATATATATTATCAATATTATTTTTATATTCATGATATTCTTTTATTAATTTGGTGGTTGTTTAATATTTTTCATATGACTCGATTGATTACAATGAGGTAAGAGTTATTTTCACAATCTCATTATTATCCGAAGCTGTTTTTACATAAGTATGTACAGGGGAATATATATTTTCCATGTACATGTCTTATAAAAGTGTTTTAAAAGGGATTATTTTTAAGTAAATTCATTACTAAAACATCATTTTAAATGTTTTAAATATTTATTCTTCTAAATCATTCTCATCAATGCCCATGTTTTCAAATTTGTTTTTAAGGATCTATTTATATGGACATGAATATACTTAAAATGTTAGTTCCTTTGAAAAGATTCAAAGTGGTATGGGGAACATTGATTCAAAAATGTATTTAAATGACATTAAATTTATTCCTTTCTAAAATGTGTAAATTTTAAATGTTTTCATGAAAAAGGGATATTTCTCTCAAAGAGATTTAGAAATCTTTTTCATCTATGTCCACATCCTTTGATGGATTTTAAACTTGTTTTAAGTTGATTTATTATGATGGAAATATTCCATATTATATTGATGTTTTTGTGATATGTTTGACTATAGATGTGTTTTTTATACCATTCATTGTTTATGGTTAATGTATTGACCTTTCATATACTAGTTTTAATACGAATGTTTCTGTTATGTTTCAACATTTTCGTATGAGGAATGTATGGGACTTTGTATGTGATGAGTGGAGCCCGCTATAGCTCCTCGATTCATTGGTAGGACACATGAGACTACTAGTCATTGAATTGGCTGAGGCCCTTACCCATTTTGATATATGGTTTTGCCCAAGACCTTAATCATTTTTAGACATCTTGGCCGAGGCATTGAAAAAATGTTTTAGAATGTATGGAATTATATATTCCCTCATTATGAAAATAATACTGATGGTTCATGTGGTCAGTCGACTAGTAGAATTACCATGTTTATGTTTTATTGTGGAATTATTTACTCAGCTCATATTCCTACCATAAAATTATTCATGTTTATTATTTGTAAAGGCATGTTGTTTCGATTATTCACCACGCTTAATATTTATGTTATATTCGACTGTATTGCTTACCCTTACTGAGCATTTGAACTCACCCCTTTCTATGTTTTATTCTTCCCAATATTCCAAGAAGTGTATTGTGATTGATATGTAGGGTTAAGCTAAGGGAATAATGGAGTTGATAAAGTAATTTTGATGTTGTGTTATATGTCATAGTGTAATGTAACATTCATGTATGTAATATATCTTCCAAGACTGCTAAACTGATTGGTCCTTCAAGAATTGACTCCTTGTAATCTTGCTAATTGTATGCAATTATGCACCGACTCTGTGTAATTGGGGTTGGGGTATTATAATATTTAGGAAATATTACCATTTTCGCACACTTTGGTACTTAAAATTATTGAGAAAATGTTTCAAATAAAATCTTACATTATTTATCTCTTCGGTCATAAATCCATTTACATTGATAAACATTTCTTATAAAAATGAGTTAATTTTTTAACCATATCCAAAATAATTATTAAATAAATTTTTACTCATTTATACTTTTTATAAAAAAAATCAACTAAATCTTCATATTGTTTTCAGAAAAATGTTAGTTTATCTTTTACCAAAAATGTGAAAGGTGACATTATGTAAATGTGTACAACATGAAAATAATTTCATTCCATCCTGACCAATAAAATGTTTTAAATAATAGTATATATTTTTAAATAGTTATTTCTAATTAAAATTATTTTCAAACTATTTTTTGAAATTTTAGTTATAAATCTGACTTTCAAAATAAAATTGATATTTTCCTAAAAATTGTTTTAAAGAATCTTTTTGTGGTTTTTACATTCATCAATAAAAACAATATATTATTATTACTCCAATGGGTTAATGTTTCATTGATACATTACTTATTTTTTATAAATAATTTTTATGATCATTGGTCTATACAAATGATTTATTTTCACTTTATTGAATCATTTTTGTAGTCATTAACATTCTATTGAAATATTCACTTCCCTATAATCATTATAAATTAATTTTCCCAAAAATACCCATATTATTTATCAGGGATATGTAAATTTCTTAAACAATATATAATTTTTATATATGGGGTTATATATTGGTAGTTATTTATTTATCAATGGAAATATTGATAAATATGTATTGTCCACAAAATATTGATATTTGATGGTAAGAGACAATGTTCATGAATTAAATCAATTTTTGGATATATGAGGTAGGATTTTTATATGCATACATGGGTGTGGAATGATTTTAGATATCCCCTTGATTCATTAGTAGTATAATTAGGTGAAATAGTAATATATTAAAAAATTAGTTGGCCAAACCAGAGGGGTTTGTACCCTATAGTTTTGAAAAATTTAGGGGATAGATATTGACGTTATAAATTGTGGGAATTGGTTTACTATAACAAAGTTATGTGTACATTATGATATCGATTATTCATTTATTTTAATATTAATAAACTCTTCATCACATCATTATTTTTATTCAATGTGACATAGTTTCAAAAAAAATTCTAATAATAGTTGTCGCACTAAAAGGTCACGAAAGATCCTTGTTATGATGAGAACCTAGAAGTGAAATTATATTATTCCAAAATATTTTTTCTCCAAAATTATTAAATAATTTGAGGGAAACAAATGATTTAGACTATCAAGGGTGGAGAATCATAGTACATTAAGGCACCATCTCATGGTGTAATCCCTGGGTAATATATAGTGTAAGATATTATGAGAGAAATACCCATGAGTATTATATACACATTTATATGTGTCATTAAATGTTCATATCTGAGGAAGTGTTTGTAAATCCTTAAACATTATGATTATTATTAACGTGTGTTATAATTCACTTACATTTCTATATTGATGAAATCCCTAATGAAATATGTTTGTAGTGAGGAAGGAAATGGAATTTAATATCTTATGCCCTTTTAAGGAAATGATATAGAAAAAATAAATCAATGTCCATGTTGTTTTATAGGAAAGTTTAATTTCCAAAAATATCAAAGAAAGTGACATTGAGAACATAGGTTGATTGCACCAGAATGCATCCTGCCTGATTAGATATATCCTGGTAAAGGGATTATATTATATAATAACAATAAATATAAGGTATTATTTGTTATTGGTGTTAAATTATTCACCTATGGCTACCTTATAATTTTTCTAGATGTTGACCATGAACTTTAGGCCACATCACCTAATGCCACTATAAGAGTCCTAGAGGGTCCCACACTATGTGTATCTAGAATACCTATTAAATAATATATTATTATTAATTATTTAAATTTTAAATAAATATTATTCCCCTATGTTTTATATTAATTATTTATGTTTGATTGATTGTGTATATTCTATCACATTCTTTTTAGTTAGCTAAAGATTGCTCTATAACCATGTCTAGAACTATAAAATCTATATAGAACTGCTCATTGAAAACAACCATTATGCTTATCCACTCAAAACCATATTCTTCTTTTTCATCACCATAAAGTCCCCCATCTCCTGTTATGTCCCTAAAACATAAAGGTATCACACATTACCTTAATATCATTGGGAGTTTCAAAAAATCTAAGGACAAGATCAATCTTTCTCATCCATTCCTTAACCTCTTGTGGATCATTTCAGCCTTGGAACTCATGTGGTTTATGATGAAGAAAATGTTATGAATGATTTGGAGAATAATACCACTGAGGTTCCACAACTACAACCAAAATGGGAATAAGATTAGGTGTCTCTCTTAGAGATAGACACCACACATAACAACCTCAATAAGATTCTGGTCCACAAGTGGATTTTCTCGATGTAGTTCATTAGAATATTCCTCTTAAATCATAATCACACATATTATTCTAAGTATGATACTATAAAACATCAAAAAATTATTTAAGTAATTGTATTATTACTCAAATTATTACTCAAACAATAATAAGATGTAAAAATAACTATCTCAAATATAAAAATAAGATTTTGATTTCAAACTATCTTATTCAAATCTGAGAATAGATTAAAACTAAACCACATATGAATTTCCCTAAACACTAATGGTGAATTAATAATATTTAGGATGTGATCTATTTAAGAATTAACTCTAGATAACCTAATATGTCCAAAAAAATATTTCTCAACTATATGATAACATTATGGAAATATATTTAACCTGAACTTTTAATACCCCTTTGTCACAAAGCTTCCCATATACCCAGGTACCATGATAATAAATATGATCTCAACATATCCTGAAGGGCATTTCAGATCTCCATCGGTTAGATAATAGCGCATGGAATCATGAAATATAAATTTCGCAACAAATTTTCCACAAATAAATTGTGATAGATAATGATACATATCGACAAGGAAAAAATTTAAAAAGGAAATAGTACAAAAAACTAAACAAGTATATAAAAAACTCAAGCAATACACCATCAATGTACTATTATCCAAATAGATAATATTTTTGCAACAAAGTACATGCCACTCTACTCTTTAAGGTATCAATATTTTCCACCTCCTTTAAAAGGTTCATTTCCTTTACTTGGATCTGGTCAGAGAAAATATATAGATGAACAATGGAATAGTTATTGTGTGAGCTAAAACTCTCTATAGGGTCTCACCAAATGTTCCATAATAATAATAAACCAAATCATGATTTCAATTTTAAACAAAATAGGTATAAAATTAATCTTTCATATATAATAACATTCTTTTCATTTCAAAACATGGAAAACAATTCAAACATGTCTTAAATAAACACTTGAAATAAAATAGCTTATAAAATCATTAAGCACGAGAATGGTTAGTTTAAAAATGGAATATATAATCAAAATATTACAATAATCAACATATTAATCTTTCTTGGGGTATGATAGTTTCTATTTTTGATATCCACAAACACACACATTCATGTTCACAATAATATGAAAACACGTCGCTCGGGATCAGGCCAAATATGACCCATAAACATCCCACATGGGATAAGATCCAGACAACTAGTTTTTTGTTAGATTTTTAATGTTTCAATCCATTTCAATATCATTACTTTCTTGGCATGTTTATTCTAAATAAATTTCTAAGTACCCTAGATTTTATGTTCTCAACCATCCAATCAATAATGGGAAAATAATATCAAGTAGTTCCAAATGAAATTGCCCCATTACCCCTTTAAATATTCTATTTTCATTTTAAGACCAAAAAAATGGTTTTTCATAATTCCATGCCTTTTAAAACCAAAAAACAATTATATGATTTTATAATTTTAATTTAAGCCACTTTATAAAAATATTCTCAAATCAATATAAAAATTCTATAAATTTCAAATTACACACCAACATCATATTCCATCATAATTCTATGTTTTTCCAAACTTCATTACATATTAATAAAAATTCTTATTCACATAAAATATGGTGATAAATATAAAATTGAAATTAATTTCAATAATATGTAATTTATGTATTAATCAATTGGAAAAACTTAAATATGACCACTAACCATTTTCATGGAATCATGATGCCCAAAATGGGACTCTCTAATGAAGAACAAATGTTCATAAGATCTACGAACACAAACTAGAAACTATAATCAATATCATGAATTCTATATCCTGAAATCCTGATATGGTCTATCAATATACAATGAGGGAAAGAGAAAGAGAAAGAGATATAGGGAGTCCACTCACCCGGAGAGATGCACAATAACTATAATAATGATCAATCACTGAATGAAAAAATATGAATGGTTTTGATGAATCTAAAATATCCTTAATAAGGATCTAATATAAGAGAAAGGAATCATGGAGGAAATGTAATAATAATTTTAGTCAATGTTTCTACTTAAAACTAGCACTCTTCACTTTATATGACATGTAACCAATTATGTATTGTGTAATTGGAAAGTCAAAAATATGCTAAAAACCCATCATATTATATTAAAAAATCAGTTTTAATATCTACAAAATTCGTATGATGTATAGAATGTGTAATATTTCGTGTTTTGTACTGACATTACAAATTCTTTTATGTGATGATTACATGTCATGTAACCACATTACAAGGCGTCTAAATCTTTATAACACTACAAAACAAGAAGTTTTTATGGTGAAAATTAAAAAAACAAAATTTATTATTTTAGGTAACCTCCCAATACCTTCACAACCCTACCCAACCCAAGAAAAAGGAAAACCACAAGAAAATTTAAAACATACCATTCAAAAAGGTAATGGAATGTTACAACGATGCTCAAAGATTTTTGGACCATGTGTAGATCACCTCTAGAGTGAATCTGTTCTTGATTCCTACATTGAAATTATGGTATTATATAGATCCATTATTGGACCAATCAATGAAGATATAATTTCATTTAAAGTAAATATTTAACTATGATAATTAATTATAAAAAATATATCATGATCCAATGCTTTGGTTCAAGAGGTTATCCAATTTATATACTCAATGATTCAATACTATTGACCACGATGTTCTTAATTGTGTAAATATTGGATTAATCTTCAATCATGGAAATAATGAACTATGAAATTACCCATATAATTCTATCACTATGACCTAAACCTATAGTTATATCGTGTTCCTAAGACATAATGTCCAATAATTATGTATCTCCTTCATTTAGAATTTTTTTACTCACATTATTCAAGTTATTTTCACAAAGATATTAACGATAGATGCATTTAATTATGAGTTTATTGATTTAAATAAAATGTGTGTTTAGTTATTTACCATTAAATATTTATTATTCCTTATCTATTTATAATATTCATCTTATTGATAAAATGGAAAGTTTTTTCCATTATTTACTTTACCATTGATTATGTTAGTAAAATATTTAAGTGGTATGTGTGTTCAGATATTTAACATTCCGTATAGTTCATTCCATATTGATTATGATCCATTTATTCAGGATAAATTCCATTGTACATTACCCATACTTGATATTTGTGATCACCGTTATTTTTTTCATTTCCCTACAATTCCATGAACGGTACTATGATTGTTATGCAAGGATATTCTAGAAGGAATAATGATATTATTGAAAAAAAAATATTTATAAATTTGATTTTTAAAAATTAATTTTGGAATAATGTATTTATCTAATTTACTAATATAGCTAAACAATTTGGTCATTGAGGATTCGATTCACTATATATTTTGATAATTTCATAAAGAAGACGTCGACTACGGGCTATTGGGATCGGGATCATTATAGTTGGAATCAAGGATATTTGAGTAAAAACCCTGGGAACTAGATTAAGGAAAACATAGATAAGGGAACATAACCCCATGATATACATTGTGGATAAGTGTATAAGTACATTTGAAATTATTCGTATGTTATAGATTTTTTGGTTTTTAATTTAAAATCATCCATTCATGGATACTACAAGTGGAATTGGTTTTATAATAGATGTACCTAGGGGTAATAACTATGAAAAATTTACATTGGGCTTGTTTTGATTATCACCCGGTGCATGAAAATGAGACTTACGATGAATCTAGTTTGGAACTCCAATGATATATGTTTAAGATAATTCTAATTTTATTTACAAACCATTATAATGGTTTTTGGATATTTGTTGATAATGAATAACCTAGATGAATCCTATGATTTCATAGAGTAAATAAATAGGTTTCTTGATTTATAAATCCTGTAAATGATTATATTTTTTTCCCACCATTATTATTGTTTCTCACACTGTGATTTTTTTGTTTTATTCAATAGATAGAACCTGAAATTATATTTCTAACATTGAATATGATTTAAAAGTTATAGAATATGAGAAACCAATTGGGATTATGAATGGAGTGACATATATTTTATATATTTTTAATCAGTTTTATTGAAATATAATGACCAATATATAACTTCACCAGCTCCTAGACACTCCAAAGAAGAGAATGATGTATTTCACTAAGAGATCGAGTGATGCATACCGTGGAGTAAAGAAGATTCAATATCTATCAAGTAATAAATATTGAAGTGGATACTCAGTAAAGTGTTTCTATATAATGGGGAAAGTTTTTACGTGTGGAAAGAAATGGAAAAAATTATATAATTTTTCTAAAAAATTAAAGAGTGTGATTTCAGTAAATAAATATCATCCTAGGGATCCATTTTTTGTGTGGTGTATTATATTTGTAGGTCCTAATAATTCTCAATGTCAATACACTTTTCATAAGTAAAATTCCTATAAAGAGGAAGGACTATGTGGAAATTAAACAGATGATTCATTTATGTATTGGGAATCAATATTTAAATTTTATAATTATATTTTTAACAATGTTTTTTTGTTGATAAGAATTATGAATCATCTAAGGATTGTGTTAAATTTTTGAATCATATATGTCTTCATTAACAAAATAGGTAGGGATACCATAATGGGTTTATGAGTTTAAGACTGATCATATGTTCAAATTCATGAAACCCATTTTTTATGTTTTATTGATCAGAATATTCCGAGATTAGTGATATTTTGGGAGAAATTTATATAAGTTATATGTTTTAGTGGAAACATTATTTGAGAAATAATGCCTTTACATTTTTAGGCATAAAATTAAAAATATTTATAACCTTTATGGTTAATATGATCATTAATTACATTAAAATAATAGTAAAATAATATTATTAGACTTTGTGGAATATAAAATAAATGTTATTGAAAAACAATGTAAAAATTTTATATAATGATTATATTTATTTCACAGATTTCCATCATATTTTCTTTTGGTGGACGGTATAGGTATTATATTAATATTGTCATATAAAATGGATAACCCACACATTCAGTGACAATCAATCACATTAAGATTGTTTGTGAGGCATGAACCCATGAATGAAGGACAAAACGGTTTAGCATCTACCACTAGTTTACATAATTTCCTCGCTAATGTTTTACTATTTTAATAAAGATATTAGAAAAATAAATATTAATGATGAGCCAATGGTGTTACTTTTGGGGTTTATAGATTAATTTATTATATTGGATAACTTGAACTAACCATATTTGTTTTTTAAAATGGTTTGAGATAGGCAAAAAAACATTTAACTCTTTTATGCATATAATGATCCATTAAAAGTAAATTTTATTGATTCATTCATAAAAATCAATTTGTATACACATTATTAAATGTAAGGTTTGAATTTAAAATTAATCGAAGCACAATAAAAGGATGGAATTTTGATGTTTAAATAGAAAACTATCAAGTAAGTTTATTTCTTTATCTTCCTAGAGTGAAAAATAATTCTTCAACATTAAGAATATAATATTGAAAAAAAAATTATTATTCTATTGCATTTGTATCATATAAATCATATGGTATTTTGAATCATCATTTATTTTTGGTTTTGGGCCCCTTAACATTCCATTTCTCATTCACTTAATTATGATCAATGACCTCAACCCCTTATATAATTATTTAATCTTTTCATCTATGCATATATCTTCACGTGTTAGTAAGGTTCCCCTATGTGGAATCCTAGTTATGTGTTATTCAATATGTCCCCATTATATCAATTTATCTCTTATTTAGAGGACGTGTTATTAAGTATTTTTCAATGTTAGTTTTAAATAAAATAATTTTCAAATATCAAAACCTTTATTACCATAATCAGGATTAAATTTCGAGTACACAATTTATTTAATGTGGGTACAACATAATTCCCTGAAATTATAAAATATGAAATTTTTATTTGATTTAATATATGACATGAAACACTGATATTAAATAACCCACAATATATATATATTTATTTATTTAAATTTAATATTTTTAATAACTTGCAGAACATGAATCCCTGAGTCCAAATGAATAATAATATAGTAAACTAGTTTAGCTTATCCATTAAATTGTTGGGTATAATAAAAATAAATAAATTGTGAAAACATTTATCTATTGATTACACATGAAATAATAATCATTTAATATAAAATGAATTGTTTTAAATAAATTTTATTTTCCTAATTGATGGATTAGTTTCCCTTTTCACCCATAAATTAAATTTATTTTTACCAATTTTATAAATTCTATTTAAAAAAATTAATTTTTTTTAAAAAAATAATATCAAAGTTATCTTAGGGTGAATTGTTTTTATTTTTATATAATTTTTGTTTTAATAAATATTGAGAAATACTAAATTTTAATTGAAAACTTCTTTTCATTTAACTTATTTATAAATTAAAATTATATTTTTCATTGGTTTTAAATTGAAATTATTAAAATTATAAATCTATTACGAAAATTTAGGTAATTGGAATCATTTTCATGGTGAATTGTTTTATAAAAACATTGTACACCATTGATCATTTCCATTTGAAACCCTGCTTTCTCGTTGATGAGATTATTTTTAAATTAAATTTTACCACTAATGAAAATATAATTTATAAAAATGAATTCAAAGTTTGGAATAAGAATAATTTATATATTATAATAAATCAAAAGTAATATTTTACAAAAATTAAAAGTTGAAACAGTAAAAACTAATTACTATGGTTAAGGTAAGAATAGATTTACAGGGGGTTAGAATAAAAAACAATATTGGTTGAAATGACTGATTACTAGTATAAAATATAGTTGATATACAAATATAGAACCTATAAATTATATGTATTGTGAATAATCTATTTTTGACCACTTTTAAATGTAAAAAACAATGGAACACCAATTTGTTTTCAAAAGATACAAATGTTCCACTCACCTTGCTTATAAAAGGCCGCCCCTATTCTATATTCTTCAAAGAATAAAACCAATTTGTTTTGGAAAATACCTACCAAAATAACTTCCAAAATTTTTCCCCTAATTCTAGATTCATTAATATTTTCATAAATCAAAAATATAAAGGATTTTGGTGAAAACCTGGGGAGTTTACCTAAATACGTGGTAATGTTCTTAAAGAAGCATTTTTATTTTATTTCTTCCTCTTCTTCCCACAATTATTATTAAAAAAATAATGATATAATAAAATAAATATATTCAATATAATTATAATTTTTACATAAAAATTTCATTTCTTATAACCATCTCCACTTCCATCAAATGTGTTATTGAATCATCATTCGGGTGTATGGTAGATTACCACTAGACAAACTGATGTCATTATTTTCCCATTACCACATCTAATTGTTGATAATGATGTTGGATATAAAGTATATATATAAGATATTTATAACATAATTATACATATATATTCATTATATCATATTTTCTTTTTTACACTTTTCATATCATAGGTCTTATGATAACATCCATTGTGTGTATGGGGGACTGCCACCTCGTAATTCGATTTCATTTTTTTAAATATCGTTACATGGAAGGAAATAATGATAACTTTAATAAACATATGTGATTTAAATTACTATATTATGTTACTCATGACATATTTAATATTCTTATCACATAATATATCATTTTAGTTATTACCTTTTCACTCGCTTAAAGATGGAAACATACTTCGTGTACGTGTGGACTACCTCCAAAACGAAGGGATGTGACTCTAATTTGCTCACCACACCACATGGATAATATATATAAGTATATATAAAGAAATAATATGGAATTTTCTATATTATTATAATTATTAATGATAATATATTAATTAACTTATTTCTTTAATGATCATTGTAAGTTAGAAATGTTACTCATGCGGTTCTACGGCATACCATCAACATGATCATAACATACTTTATTTATTGTAACCCTCATTAATGGTTGGTTTTAAAAATATAATTGATTTATAAATAGGAAAATAATTTATTTATTATTATTATTAAAATTATTTAACTATATAATATGTACAATAAACAAAACCTTCAGGATAAAATACGAATGGGAAAACAAGGATGTTGACACGTGAGACAATGAAAATAATGAAACATTATCAAAAAAATATGTGATAAGATGTTATAAAGGATCATATATAATATTATATAGATTAATAAGGTTATTTTATATTTAATAACATGGTTAATCACACTATATAAGAAATTAAATCACATACAACCAAAAGGAAGCATGAGGCAAGGGGCTTCGTCTCAATTTCTATTCATTGAGGAATATTGTGGTGTTATGCACCCAATATTGTTTATAAGTTTCATATAATTAGACTGTGATGTATAATATCATGAATAATTAATTCTTCATGGTATTGTATATTTCAATTTTAAAGATATCAACTATGGGATTTTTGACTTAATAGTTACCAAGTGGTAAAGAATTTCATGACTCAATTTAATTTCATTGGGTTATATTAATCCATCATTGTCTTTGATATTATAAGATGTTTCATGTAATTAATTATGACGATATTTTATTATTTCCTCTTATTTTATGTGGATTTAAATTCTATACCCATCATTTATTTATTTATTAATTCTCACATCAACATTATGATCATTATAAGGATTTATTTCACAATATCATTCTAATAAAAGTTGTTTGTTCTTGAATTTCAGTTGAAGGATGTTATTTAATCATTTTTGGTAAATCCAATTAATTTTATTCTACTATGGTTATTCATGAATTTTCAAATTAATAGTAAGATTTCTACATTCTTTGGTACTTAAAAGTATTGAGATTTTTTTTAAGAATATTCATCCTGATTTCTCTCTTTGTTTGGAAAATCATTTTCTTCCAAAACCATGATCTCTAAAATTATTTTCGAAAATGTTTTTAACCTTTTCAAAGTGATTTATTATATAAATTTTTACCCATTTTTAATTTTTAAAATGTTTCTTTAATGAAGGTTCATATCATTTTCAAAACAATGTGTGATTAACTTTAGCTGAAAAGTTGAAAAGAATATATGTCTTAACATGAACAATATGAGTAGGATTTACAACTATCATTTCTAATACAATGTTTTGAGGTTTCCTTTTTTTTATTCAAAAAAGAAAAGAAATTTATCGTGTAGTTCTTTTGTGAAATTTAATTTTAAAAGTGGTTTTGTAAATGGAAGAAAAATCCTAATGAATTATTTTAAGTTCCTTTTTATGTAATTTATATTCATTAATAAAAACAACCCATAATTCATACTAAAATGGGTATATATAGAATTAATACCATCATTATTTCTTATATTTATTGTTTATGATCTTTTTTACTATGTAAATTATCGACAGTCACTTTCTTGATTCAATTTTATAGTCATTATTTCCATTTAAATATTCACTTTCTTTGATCGTTGGAATATAAATATACCCAAAATATCCATATTATTTATAATGAATATGTTAATTTCCTAAACTGTATGTAATGTCTACATATTTTATTTTTCATTTAAAATTATTTTCTAATCTAGCGAAATATTTAAAAATATATATTCTCTACTCAATAGAGATATTTTATGGTAAGGTGTATTGTTCAGGATATAAATCTACTATTTGATAAATGATGAATTATATGAAAATATTGATAGGAGTGGTTTCTGATTTTTGATATCCCTTCGATGCATCGATAGTATCATGAAGATAATCAATAATAAGAAAAAAATTATTTCGAAAAAATTAATGGTTTTGTACTCACTAGTTTTAAACTTTCATAAGAATAGATCATGGAGGTAGAGGTTTCATGTTCCCAAGAGGTCACATCCAATAATTAAGCATCTCCTTCATTTAGAATTTAGTTATTGTTAATATCCATGAGATTTCCACGATGATATTATCTATTGATTCTTTTTCTGCACAGTTTAATGGTTAAAATAAATTTTCTTTAGTTATTTACATTACCATATTTATTATACATTATCTAGTTATGATAGTAATGTTATTTATTAAATTAAATGTTTTTTCAGATATTTAACTCACTGTTCCTTATTCTAGTAAAATATTTAAATGTAATTTGTGTTCCAATATATACCATTCTATATTGTTCATTAATTATTGATTATGGTTCATTTATTCAAGATAGATTATGTTGTACTTAACCCTTACTAATCCTTTCAGCTCACCATTTTTTCCTTTCATTAAGAGTATATTAAGTGTAAAATTATTATTATGAAATGATATTATATAATGGGTAATGTAATTGTTGACCAATATTATGTTGTAATTAGTGTTTTCAAAGATAATTTGGGAAAATTGTATGAATATAGTTTTACTATACTACAAAATAATTAGGTCCTTTAGGATGAAATATGTTTTTATTATGTCAATGTAATTATGAAAAATAACTCTGATCTACTAATGTTTCAATAGTTAAACTTTCAATAATGCTTATATGATATCTTAATTGTGCCTATGTATACATGTCTCCAAATATATAACCTTTTTTTCAATACATTAGAGGGATATAATGGATCCAAACCATTCAAGGGCTTAATCAGATCAAAAATATCTCATAGATTTATCTAACACAAACCATATCAGGTATTAATCTGACCCAAACTTTCTATGTGTTTTGTTAAACCAATACTTCATAAAGTATTTATCAAACCTAAATGACCTCAATGATTTTTCAAACAAAAATTATCTTAGGGATTTATTGGACCTAAATTGTATCATAGATTTATCACACCATAACAATATTTGGGTTTATATGACCCAATCCATCTCTAGGATATATTGGATCTATGAAATATATCATCCATCCAGATTCCTTGCAATTTGAAAAAATCAATCATTACATCATAAATAACCCATGGAACGAAAAGTCTGTTTCATAAAATTAGGAGATGGTATCAAATAAATTAATTAAAATTATAAATGGTTGGTACCAAAAATTCCATCACCTAGAAATAATATTCAATTCGTAAATTTTGAAGGTGGTTAATTAAAAGTAATATCCAAATAGATAAACCCTTTAGATAGTAAAATATTTGTGAAATAATAAAATAGGTTTTTATAAAACACTTTTTTCCGTTGGCATAAAATAAGAAGTTACAGTCACTTTGTGAATTAATTTATGAAAAGGTGAAGTGAGTTTTTCTGAAATAGATTTAATTTTAAAATGTAAATTCATTACTGTATCCATTATTAATACATTAAGGATTCAAAAATGTGATGTGAAAACACATTTTCAACTTTTACTTCTAAAAGTATGCATTAATAATGAATCCCTAACAATGGCATAAATCTTTTAAAAATTAGAAGATCCTTTTTTAAATCAATTATTTTTATGTATAATCTTTAATTATTGAACATTTAAAAGGAATATGTTTTATAAAAAGTGAACATGGAGATAAAACATTTGACTTTGAATTGATGTAGAACCATTTTAATATTTTTAAATGCCTTTCTAGAAAACCCACATAAGAAAAAGGGAAATAAAACACCCTTTTTTAAAAAATAAAATTAAATATTATGTTAAAATGAGATAAAACATATTTTTTATACTATATCTAAAGGATTAAATTGGGTCTAATGGAAAATATGAAAAGGAGGTGAAACTGTTGTTAAATATGATAATTTTTTTAAAAATATATATTTAATATGAGAATGAAATTAATTTCAATGTAATATTTGAATTAATAGTATTGTTTACCTATATATATAGTTATATGGAAAAATAAAATTAAATATTTCAGTCAAATAAATCAATGTCTTAAGAAATAAGTTAAAAATGAATTATAATGCAATAATGGTAGTAGAGTTAATCAAATCCTTTCTGAAAATAGTAATATAAAAAGAAGAGATCATATGTGGGATACTCTGAAATGGAATTTAATATACAAATAAAGGAAATATAATATTTATAATTAAATGTAATACAAAATTTAATACACCATATAAGAGAAATTATAGTCTGAAATATCAAACATAACTCAGGGATTTTAAAATATTAAAAAGAGACTGTTATCTTAGTTTTTGAGTCCTAAAAATGCACTTGAATCTCCTTTATAACAAGAATAACTATCATTATAAACTATTTTATAATAATATTTATCACTATATCCATTTATAAAAGTCATTTATAATTATTATATACATGTTTATTAAATAGTTATTTTCTATTTTCAGTTTCATGTGTGAGTTATCTTAATCATTTTGAACTAATTTGATAATGGTGGAGTTCATCATCATTCCTCACTTGAAGTTCATCCATTCTATATAATGTAATGTATTAGAATATATAACTTATATTTATTTATAAATCTCTTATCTAATTCCATTAGTGTTTTATTTATGTTGAGTGGAAATGAAATCAATGTCAACCTCATTTAGTAATTATAGAAATTGATGGAATGGCATGAATGACTTATATTTTTGTTTACTATTTAGACAATTTCATCAATAACTATTTTGGGATGTAACTCTTACATTAATCATAGGCCCTGGGGTACAAGGCCAAGTACATTAATATAATGGACAAAGGCATAAGGAAAAGTACATGACCTAGTGGCCCAAAGACCCGAATACTCCAGAATAACCCCTCCTCAAAATATGCATTATTGATAGTTCCTAACTCCCCACCTCTTATGTATAATCAAATAGAATTTTTTCATGAAAAGATACATGGTTCCATGCACCGTTTTGGAATTTAACACACCCTCTCTTCATTCCCAATCTGGGTAGCTCTACTCTAATGCCTTCTAATTGATTTTATTCTACATTCTGGAACTTATCCTATGTTTTTTACACACACTAATCCATGTCATAGAGGCCATGTGGCCTACAATTCTATGGCTTGAATTCCTAAATTAGAAATACGTCCCTATGGCCATAATTCCCATGTGGGCCCAAATTCCCTATAATTTTAGAAATGAATAATGCTGTTTTAATAATAAGCTGATTAATAAATATAACCTTTATATGACCATAACCTAATATGGATTTTCTAATTAAACTATAATAATAATAAAATTTATTTTTTCATAGTCATATGTGATAATATTTTATATAATTATTTATGTAGGCAGTTAGAAAAACCAAAACATGAACATACCATAGTTGGGGTTGATAATTGTTATGTAATTTTTTTTGAATATAATCATTATTAAATAAGAATAAAGTTATTTTGGGATATATTTAATGTTTTTAATTATATCTTAGCATATTTTAACAAATAATAATGAAAATAAATTAAAAATATTATATGTTACATCATGTAGGTGTTAGTTCACATAACATATAGTTAGCATTTTCACTCTACAATAAATGTTATGGAATGAAGGTGGATTATAATTATTATAGTAAATCAGAATTATATTATATATGTACCACTAATTATTAAAATTCATCCATATGACCATAAATAAGAGGTGGTGGAGAGAAATTGATGACATTAGTCTATGGAGGAAGTAGTCTGAAAAAACACATGATCTATGCTCTTTTTCTTTCCAAATAGATGGAAATGAGTAAATAGTGGTTTTTCATTAATATAAAAACAAATAAATACACTAATGAGAATTATTTCATTATATTTCTATGTATAGGGTAGGTTTAATAGATAAATATTATGAAAAAAAAATTATAAATTAAGTAACACTAAAGATGGTACAATAAAATTTTTCTTGAAAGTATCTATAGAAATAACGGTATTAATTTCACTATTTGAGAGCATATTCTTGTGAAATATTTATAGTTTTTTAACCTCCCTGCTAATTATTACACATTTAATCATGAATTAGGACCTAAAAATTCACTAAATAATACCCATAAGATCAAGAGGTCTAGTGTCTTTGTGGCTTTGGAACATTACATGACAAATTGAGACATAAAATACATCATCTTTATTGAAAACATCTTTCACATGACCACAACATTACTTTTTACTTAACACTACATTTTATAACATGCAAATTTACACAATAATGGTGTAATATATAAAGCCCAATAAAGGGGTAAAAATTAATAACCTGATTTATAAAATACATGTTAAGAAATAGGCATATAAATGGAGAATAATAGAAATAAAAACATAAAAGAATCATATTGCATGGTTATAAAAACATGGAAATGCGGCAACAACATAAAACGCTGCATCCAAAATATAAAGGAATCTGATAACCCCTATCACAAAATTGAGGGAAATTTCCTAAAATGAATCATTTAAACGCTAGTCCCAACAAGGCATATCATGATACTAAACATTACCCAATACATTGGAGCAATATACAATTTTAGGTGCACCCATCACTTTCACAACATTATCATGCTTATGTGTGCCACATTGATCATAAAACATTGATTCATTATTCATAATAAATCATTATTATATAAAGGTGTTTATAAAACATACATCTAATTACCAAATAAAATAGGTATATGTGCATAATGGTGAAGACCCAATGTAGAGGAATGGGTATGGTATTCACTATACGGTGATTTTGGTATGAAAAAATCACGATGCAATTTCGGCAGCATAACGAGGTGATATAAAAATTCATAAAAAGTTTTTATAAGAGTGATAGGGTTTTCTCATCATAAATACATTAAATTTGAAGTAATAGGGTCATATAAACACATGTTCCAACAAAACAAATTTTTAAATAGATGGAAAAACATAATAATGAAAATTAAAGAAGGATGAGGAATGAAATAACTCTTCGGAAAATTCAGTCTGGTAATGGGTTTACATGGAAGAGATTAATGAGAGATTAATGGGTATATCATCATAAAAAAAAATAAGATCTATATGTGGGATGTTTTAAATCATAGAACATAATTTTTTACTGAAAAAAAAGTGTAAAAATATAAGGAAACATGGATCAAAATGAGAATGGAAGGAAACCCTTACTTATGTGTGTGTCTTAAAAAGATTGGAGAGGGGATCATTGAGAGATTGGGGCACCATGGGAGGATTATAGAAAGGATAGGACAGGATAGTGATATTCTCCATTGTTTTTTAGTGAAGAGAAGTGGGATATTTGGTGGGATTATATAAGAAATTAGAGGGGTATTTTTTTATAATTCCAAAACATAGGTTTTGAAATCAATGCAATTAAATATTCAAAACCACGAACCATTACATGGTTTTTGAGAGTGTTTTTTCCAAAAAAGATTGTAATATTTATTTTCTAATAAAATATCATCAATATATTAAAATATTAACCTTTCTTATTTGGAGGTGAGACACATTATTAAAGAAATTAACTTAAATCATAACATATGTCATAAATTTGGGAGGATTGACTAAAGAATTGTAAAATTAGAAAAAAAAATAAAATTATTGTAAAGCTAAAACATATATTTGGTCGAATATCTCATTTATGGTATTTATTACATCACTATTGGGTAATTATGTTCTCATAAAATACACTATATACTTATATAAACTATAATATTTACAAAAAAAATTCGATTTTCACAGAAATTTATAAAAAATTAACTCTTAGATAATTTCAATTTCTTTATTCCAAAAATAGTAATCATTTTATCCAAATAATTATCTGAATAAGTAAATTTTCACTTTTGAAATGAGAACAGACATTTATAGAAAATTGACTGGTTTTGACAAAAACACTTTTTAAACCTTTATAAAAAATTATATTTGAATTCATATAAATTATAAACCCATTAATTATTAATAAAATAACTTTTATAATAATATTTTATTAAAATAATATTTATCTCCAAATATCATTATTTACTTAAAATAAAATAATTTAAAACAATCTTTCTCTTTTATCGTAAAAAAATATAACTCTAATCAAACTAATTAACTAATCTGTTATATACTTGGAACTGATATAGTAATAATTTATAAGATTTTTTTTAAAATATTAGTAATAAAAACATAGTTTAATATAATAATAAAAATATTTCTAAAATCTACTATTTTTACTAGAAAAATATATTTTGAAATTCATCATTTTTTACTAACACTACTCGCATAAAGGATTTGATGGAATAAGATTTTAATTTATAAAAAGGTATTACACAATAAGTAACTAATACCCTATTACATAAACCCTTATAATATCCTCATAATACCTAAGGGTAAGCTGTGTGATGGTGACAGACTCTTGTGGTGGATAGGAAAACATTGCATAGTTGGTAATCTATGTTAACATGACCTTCTCACATAGGTGATTCAGTTCAAGATTAACATGTTGTAGCTCAGCTCGAGCTTGGTTAAGAGTGAATAACAAGGATGCCCCATCCTTTCTGAGCTCCAAAAAATGATCTTTGTACAACTCGTGTCTACTGGATGAGGTCATTATCTCCTCTGTATAAGTTGAAATAATTTTATAAAACAAAATATTTACATTAATTGTGTGATAACCATTTAATGCTATATCATCAACGGTTATGATACTTAAGTGTCATTATAAACATTAATAAAAATGTACAGGGGTTTTCAATATCTATAGGACATTAAAAAATGAAATTGTATTCCTAAATGTTTGGGTTTTTACCACCTTCCCACAATAAGAAATTTCACCCTAGAAATTTCATTTTCCCACACTAAAATAGATGAGTGTAAATTTTCCTAATTACATCCTATGGTTCCAACATTGTTTTGTTAAACATGCAGTTTCGCTGCAACACCTTGACAAGGGGAATCATCCTATTTTGTAAAACATTTCACCACGATCTAAGATCTGCATTGGATTCTCTTCATAGGAGATGTCATTCTACAATGGTACCACATCTAGATTGAGTACATGTGATGATTCCGGAATGTAATTCCTCAAGAGTGATACATAGACTACATCAGATACTTGAGATAGGTTCAGTGGGAGTGCTAGTCGATATGCCACTACTCTGATGTGATCAAGGATTTAAAAAAATCCAAATTACCTACGACTAAGAATTCCCTTCTTACCAAATCATTTAACTCTCATCCATGAAGATATTAGAAGGAATATCATACCTCAAACATCAAAATACAAGTCTCATCCACAATTGTCAGCAAAGATCTTTTTTTTACTTTGAGAAGGTTTAATGTGCTTCTATATGGTCTTAACCTTCTCCTCCATATCTTTGACCATTTTCAGAACTAGAAGTATTTGTTCCCCAACTTCATCACCCCATGTATTGGTCATGAACCTCTTTATATAATGGTCTTCATTAGGAGTCTTTTGGATACTTGAGTGGAATCAATTGTTGTAAGTGAACTCCACCCAAGGAAGTTGTTAGCCCCAAATGCCTTTGAATCCCATTGAGAAAGCTCTTAACATATCCTCATATTGCTATATAGTCTATTAAGGTTGGCCATTAGTTTGAGGGTGATAGGTCATGATGATGATAAAGTCAGTTTTCATTATGTATTGGATAATCTTCTAGAACATAGAGGTGGATCTTGGATCCTAATCGGAAAAAATAAATAGTGGTACTCCATTCATCTTTACCACTTATCTGATTTATATATGGTTGTTGATTCGTTAAGAAATTATCTCGAATTGAAATGAAGTGTGCATTCTTTTTAAGATGATTCACCACAACCAAAATAGCATGGTTTCCTTTGGATTTATTCATAAGTTCAATGACAAATTCCATGGTTATGTTCTTCCATTTCTACATTGGTATGGGTAATGGTTTCATTATCCCCTTTGACTTTTTCTTCTCATCGTTCACTAGCTAACATACTAGGCACTTTGATGTATATTTGAAGATATATTTATTCATTTAATCCCACCAATAATTCTCTCGATGATCCATATACATCTTTGTGTTTCCTTATTAAATAGAGAAATTAGAACTTTGTGCATCATCCAAATTTTCTTTCCTGAGCTCCGGATTTGATGGAATACATAGTATTGACCCAAATCTCATAATTACTTCATCATTAACATTGAACTCACAATATTTCTTTTTTTTATAGCTTCCACTCTCTTATAAATTCCCATATTCTCTTTTTGGGCATCCTTTAACCTTTCCAAATGATACGGTTGAGCAATCATTTGTGAAAGGATTTATGATTTCCCTTCATTATGATTCCTTGGTCCATCTTATCCAAATATTAGAATATTTGATCCTTTTAAATTCTCATAAATGATAGAATCGTTGGGTACTTTCTACATAGATCATCTTCCACCTTATTTTCCTTCCCAAGGTGGAAATGGATTGAGAATTCATTTTCCTAGATGATCTCTAACCATATTCATTGGAACAAGTCCAACACATTCAATGTGAATATATATTTGAGAATTTTGTCATCTATATATTTTTCACAATTTCTCCCAAAGAGGTTATTACGCCTTATTTTCAATGCAAATATCACATCTTCCAACTCCAGATCATTTATGGGATAGTTCTTCTCATGAATTTTCATCTATCATGAGGAATAGGTGATAGATTTGTCATTTTGCATCAAAACATAGTCCATTCCCTTCTTCTAAGCATCACTGTAGATTGTTAAAAGTTCCCCACTTGTGGGTAGTGTTGGACTTGCAGAAGTTGTAATCCATTCTTTCAACTCCTTTAATATTTATTCACATTCATCATTCCAATAAAACTTCACTGCCTTCAAATTCATCTTTTTAATAGGGTTTTATAATAACGATAAATTTCTCACAAATCGATGATAAAAACCAGCTTACCCCAGGAAGATATGGATACTTATCAGAGATGTTGGCCCTGGCTATCCCACAATTGTTTTTGATTTGGAAGGATCCATGGATATCACATTTCTTGTGATGATATACCCCAAGAATTAGACTTCATTCAACCAAAACTCAGACTTACTATACATTGCATAGATATTATCCTTTCAAAGGGTCTCTAGTAATGTGCTTAGATACTCCTCATGCTCCTCCTTTGTTTTGGAGTATATTAGAATATCGTCTATAAAGGCACCTACAAATTTTTTAGGTAATATATAATGTTTCTATTCATAAATTCCATGAAGATTTTTCTTACATTATGGTTTCTTAAAGGAATTAATATGAATTCTTAGTGATCATACCTTTCATGAAAAGCAGTCTTGGGGATATCCTCTTTCTTCACCCATTCACGGTAATATTCTGACCACAGATCCACCATGGATAAGTATTTTGCTCCACGATACTAATAAAACAATTCATAAATTCTTGGAAAATGCTACTTGTTCTTTATCAGGATTTTGTTGAGCTCATGATAATCAATGAAAAGGCACACTGATTCATCTTTTTTCTTGAATAAGAGGACTGGTTCACATTATGGTGAAGCACATGGGTGTATAAACCCTTCATTCAGATTCAACTGTAGTTGTTCATTTAGCTCCTCTTTCTACCCAACATATATTCTATATGGATTCTTGGATATTATAAATTTCACATGTATAAGATCAATTTAGAATTCAATATCTCTTCTAGGAGGAAGACCATGCAATTACTAGGGAAACACATCAGTGAATTCTCTCACAGTAGGCATGTCTTTGAGGATGGTTCTTTCCTTATACTCATTCATCATAGAAATATATGAATTCTCATAATAATGTAATATTCATTATTGATATGATGGTACTATAGAAGATTCAACCACCTCATTTCACTTGTGTAGAACTAGGGGTCAATTCACCATATGAAGAGTGATTTCCTTCTCGTGACAATTTATGCAAGCTCTATATTGAGAATTATAATCCATTTCATGAATTTCATAAAAATCAAAGAAGGTAAGTATGATGAGGTTCTCTTGGAATTTAAATCCATTACTTGTTACAGGGGAGGAGATATATTAATGGGAGGAAATAACTACCCCATTTTTCCTTTTCACTTACATCTCTACTTCAATTCATTGTGGATATTTCTCGATAACTCTACTAAACCATCAAGATATAAAATAATACATAGAACCAAAATCAAAAATAATGTTTCATATTCTTGAATGAATACTAATTATACCTTCCAATACTTCATTATCACGGTTCACCTTGGTGGTGGTGATGGAAAAAATCATTCCCTTACTACCTTGGAGGTTGTTGGATGCCTCAAAAAACCCTTATCTTTGGGAACAAGTTCGCAATGTTCCCTTGTTAATTGTAGTTTTTTCAATAATTGTTTTGTGTGGACCAAATAGAGCATTCTTTTCATTTGTCGGATTAGTGTGTTTATCGTTCCAGTAATAGCAAGCAAGGTATCTTTCCTTCCCCCAACTAAATCATTTACTTATCCCCTTCAAAAAATTCTAGGGTGCTTCTTTCAGAAAATTTGGAAATTGGGATGATAGACTTTCATTGCATCATTGGATTTATCTATTATCCAACTAGAATTAAAGTCCAATTTCTTCTTCATATTCCCATGAAACGCTTAAGATTCACCGATATCTATCTCAACATTGAGTTCCCAACGAACAATATTCTCATATCTATCAAAGTCACAAATCATCAGGGAATTCTGTAGGCTTGGTTTTATCCCACCAAAGAAGTGATCAACATTTCATTTGGTGTAACAACCAAACCAGAGGTGTATCATACATGTATGGTGAGGTTTTCCACATACACCCCAATAGATTCACCATCCTTTTTATTGAGTGTAAAAATATATGTTCCTATATAAATATGGAAGGTATGGGGAAAATATTTATCAAAAAAACATTTTTAGGAGATCCTTACATCCCATCGCCTCTATCTATTCTTCAGGATTTTTATTTTTTGTGAATTTACACCATTCATCATCTTCACCCTCTATAAGATACGCATACCGAAAACCTTATCTTCTTCAAAACATTAAAGGATGAACAATATCTTCTCAATGGACTTGATCTATTGTTTTGCGATTGAGGGATTGGATGATCCATTGAAAGTATGAGTCATTTGTCTCATGAAGCCCTCGTTTTCAACTTGTTCTTTCATAGGGTATTAGATGTTCCTCTTGTCCAATGTATCTATTCACAAACTAAGTTAATTGAGAGATTATTGTGACAATATATGGGATTCCCCTCTTATCATTTTAGGCATCTCATTGGAATAGTCATAACATTGATCATTGCATCAGTTGTTAGACTGAGTCCTCCTATTACCAACCATTCTCTAAAATAAAAGGTAATTTATGGGTAAACATTTTAAATAATTAAAAATATAAATTGCAATTCAATGAAAAAATGGATAACATATAAATTACATTTATCTGCTTAACATATGAATTTATAATCTTCAATCTATGTTATCCATGGTCTATCTGCTAATGTATATTCTTGTGGTATTTTTATCTTACTCCCTTAATAATGATTCATAATAAGATTATAAATTTACCAAATCATATCTCATGGAAGTCTCAAAACAATAGTACATCAAGGCCCATTTTCGTGAACAATTTCCCATTGAATTCTATCTCAAAGTGGTGTCTTGGGTTTTACCCCTATATTCATGTGTTCCAGAGCCACATATACTTGTTTGTATCCCAATAGGGATGTATTTTATTGATAAAAAACATACTCTATAATAACAAAAATTTAGGGATGGTTTTATTATACTTAGTCTTATCCATAATGTTCTCACTATGGTTTTCTAATCCTAATCCCAAAAAAACTAAACCTGTCCTTTGATTCCAACTATGACCACCATACACTTTATTAAAAATTTAAACATGAATTATTAAACAAAACTTCACTTAATATAACTAAGATGAATGAGAATTATAGTTTATATGGGTATTATGAACATTACATGAAAAATTATGACATAAAATACCACATATTAATTGAAGACATATTTAACATGACTAGAACATTCCTTTGTACTCAACACTCCATGGGATAACCTGAGGATGTACATAAGAAAGGGGTGATATATAAATCCCAGTAAGGGGGTAAAGAATTAATAACATTAATAAAACAATACTTGTTAGGAAATATGAATATAAATGAACCATAAAATAAATATTAACACAAATTCATGATATAGAATAATTATCATAATATGGTAACCAGGAAACAACATAAAACATAACATGATAAACATAAAGGAATCAGGTAACCCAAATCCCAATATGGTGGAAAATTTCCGAAAATAAATTAGGGAAACTCCTATCCCATCATGAGGTATCGTGATACAAAACATTACCCAATACATTGGAGTGCTATATAATCCTAGGTGCAACCACAACTTTCTCTTCATTCTCATGCTTAACTTTTCCCCATATATCATAAAACATGGATTCATTCATCATCATAAATCATTCTATAATCATGGAGTGTGGAATAAATACATTTAATTACTCAGAAAATAATATATGAAGAAAATTTATACCCTTTATATAGGAATGGGTATGGTATTCACTACAAGACAATTTTGGTATATATAATCATTGTATAATTTCGGCAGCATAACAGCATAACATAAAATGTGTTGATGAGTGAGAAATGGTTTTCTGATAATATATAAATTAATTGGGTAGTAATATGGTCGTATAAATACTTGTTCCAACCTATGTAATGAATAAATAGAAGGCATAACAGAATAAAGAAATATGAAGAAAAAAGAGGAATGAAATAACTCTTATGTGATTTCTGCATGGTAACAGGTGTACATGGGATGGATTAATGAAAAATAAATGGGTATATCATCATTAAAACATAATGAGGTCGGTATGGGGGAGGTGAAAAAAACATACCTTATCATTTTTAATTGAAAATAAATTAGATTAAAAATATAAGGAAACTTGGATAAAATTGAGAAAGGATGAAAACCCCTACTTGAGTGTGTGACATAAAAATCTAGAAGAATGTAATATTGAGAGATTGGGTTGCCATTGGAGGATCCTAGAGAGGTTAGAAAGTAGTATAGACGTGATCCAAGTATTTTTAGTGAAAATAAGTTTGATATTGGGTGGTTTTATATAGGAAATGATATCGGAATTATTTAATATTTCACAAACATATATTTTGGAATCTATATAATTAAAAAATCAAAACCACAAATTAACCCATTGTTTTTTACAATGATGTTTTCCAAAGTGGATTTAAAAACATTTTATTATAACTAATTAGGACCAATATATTTAAATATTGTCCTTTCTTATGTGTAGGTGATTCATATTATTAACAAAATGATCATAAAAACATAAAATATGTTATACATTTTAGAGGATTCACTAAGGAATTATAAAATATGTCAAACAAGTCTACAATAAAAATATATTAAAGTTAAAACATATATTTATTCTAATATACCTTTTATGGTATACATTAAATCACTATTGTGTCATTATGATGTCATAACATACACTATATACTTATATATTATTTAATTTTTACACAAAAATTCGACTATCTCAAAACCGTAGGATAATATCAACATCCTAATTTCAAATATAACTTTCATTTTGTCCAAATAATGTTAAAAATATTTAAATGTTTTCTTTTAAAATGAGAAATGATATTTATTGAAAATTGACTGGTTTTTACAGAAATAGTATTTAAACCATAATAAAATTTATATTTGACATCATAAAAATTATATACTCATTTATTATTAACAATACTAATTTCAAAATAATATTTTCTTAAAATATTAATTATTTTTATGATACATTAATTGTTTAAAATAAATTCATTAAAAATACACTATCTTTTTTATCGTATAAAAATATAACTTTTATCAAACTGATTTCATTGTAATATAAAGATAAGAAACTGTTATAATAATAATTTATAATATTTTTTTATAATATTTTTAATAAAAACATAGTTTAATATAATAATGCATATATTTCTCAAAAGTGCCATTTTTACTCAAAAATTCAATTTATCAAATTCATCATTTTTTTGAATGACTACTCCCATAAACGAATTGATGGAATAAGGCATTTATTTATAAAAAGGTATTACACAATTTTTATATAATACCTTATTACATAACCACTTATAACACTCATGTAACTCCTAAGGGTAAGGTGTGCGATGGTGTCAGATGCTTGTTACGGCTCAAAAAACATCACCCATGTGGTAATCTCTATTAACTTGAACATATCTTATAGGCGATTCGGTTCTAGCTTAACATGTTTAAGCATGGCTTGGGATTTGATAGGAGTTAATCCTTGTGACACTACCACCTCTCTGAGATCTTACAAATGAATTTCCTAATGGCCGAGCCTACTGGGTGAGACCATTATCCTTTTTCTATGTCGAAAGTATTTTTTAAAACCTTATGTTTGTTTACTTGTGTGATAATTTTTAAGTGGTCATAACATCAACAGTAATGATACTTAGTGGTAATTTAAACACAATAATTAGAAATGTGTTTTTGTTTTTGATATCCATAAAAACAATTAAATGAAATGGGAATATTATTTTTAAATGTTTTGGTTGTTACAGTTTTCATGGTGGATAAAAATTGAATTTTTGAGGGAAATTTTTAAGTAATAGTTGATGTATGATGTGATGGAACTGTTCCACTTTTATAATTGATGAAAGGGGATATTTTCTGAATACCCATATTTTATATAGTGGATAAATAGTATTCAAGGATAAGACACTATAAAATTAAGAAATAATGATGTTTGGGTTGTGTAAGTTTTCTTAATCTTGTACTTATCATTTGATAATAAGGTCTGTACATGTTGCAAGTCATATACGATTAGGTTTTTACATTTTACTATTATCATTATAACTTCGAGAACTTGCTTTTAACTAAGAAATATATGTTTTACTAACAATATAAAACTAACTCGTAGAAAAAATTTAGTTGTTCTAAACATAAATTTGACCTCAATTTAATCCAATTTAGTTCATGTATAATAAAATTTAACTTTTAAATTAAACCATTTAATAAATATATATATATATATATATATAAATATATAATGTTTGTAGATAAATGTTTCTTTACCCAGTGAGTGCTCTTAAACATTTTAGTATTGATTACCAATTGAATGAATGAGATTATATTTTCATGATAATTTAATAATTATATTAATTTCATTTTTGGGAACCTATAATCTTTTTTAATAAATAAAATTTACTCAATATTAATAACATAATTATAAGAAAATAACAGTTTTACCATTGTCATGGTTATTAATATAAATCCTAGTAACTATCTTTTTATTCAATAAAACTACAAAAAAATATAAAATAATATAGTAGTGTTGATATAAAAATTTTCTTATATTTTTTATGTAATATCTACATGTGATGACAATTAATTTTTAATATAATCGAATAAAAAAGTTTTTACTGTAAAATATTACTTAAGATTACAAAATGTTAAACAAGGGTTTAATAAATTCAAAATAGTATTTTTTTAAAAGAATTATTTAACTATGTACTTAGATAATTTTATTGAAAAATATTAAAAAAAACATAAATGTCATTATTATATTATGAAAATGTCATTAAAGGTGCCATATTAACAATATCTGTATTTTTCATAACAATTCACCTATAATAAATGATTTAAAAAAATTACAAATTAACTTTAGGATAAATTTTATATAAGGAATCCTAAAATGAATTACAATTTTTAATTCAAAATTTTAATATTATAAATTTAGCTTAAAAATAAAAATAAAATATAGGTAAAAAATTCATTTATTGGTAATTGGTTTTTAAACTATTATATGTTTTGAAACATATTTCGTATGAAAAATCAAATTAAATAAAATAGTATTTGATTTACTATAGATTTTATTTTTCTTAAATTTTATTAATAATAAATATTTCCAGAATTTGTTTAGTTCGATATTTTTTATGGTGTAAGAAATAAAAAATAATATTATTTTTATAAATCCAAAATCCCATGTTTTCACGTTCTCTCCCAATAAAATAAATTACACCCTCACTATTTTATTTATTTTTCACTGATGAAAGAATATGAGGGTATTCTTATCCTATACATCGTTCAGAATATAACTTTTAGAATGACTTCTACCTTAATCTAATGTGATATTTCGGTGCAATTATCCTTACCCAAACAACATTAACCATTAAAAAATTCATGTACCCTATACTTATTATATATTATCTATAAAATAAATTTTCAAAAACCATTGTAATATCCATGACATTAAATAATCGAAAAATCATATTTTACTCAAAAAATTAACTCTATCATTAAAACACAAATGTATTAACCACTTGTGCATAACATCACACAATAGTAAATATTTATTATAATCACATAACTGAGATAACCCTCACAAAAAATACCATAGATAACTTTTAAAATAAATAAGAAATTAATTACAAGGCTATCTGTACTATATGACTAAATTTTCCCAAAATCAATAAACACTTTATTACCTCAAATTGAAGAATATATTTAAATTAAGAGATATCCCTACATCCTTAATGTGCTCTCAAATTTTATCCAAAACAATACAACCTCAATATAAAATAAATTATCAAGGTCATTAATACTAATTAGTATATTTTTATATACTTTATAAGGAGAAATACTAAAAAATAATCCATAGAGGTTTTAAATAATCTTCATAAATTTTAAAATATATAGGAATATCATTGAAAAATATCACACACAACTGAAAATTGATAAGTGTGTAAATAATTGATTTTTATTAAGATATCAACCTCAATACCATAGTTAAAACTAGAAATCCAAAATTTTCAATAATATAAAGATTATTAAAGGATTATAAAAAATTTAAAAATGGATACTTGATCATTTATAAGATAGAGTGGTTTCTAGATACATATCATTTGTAGATTCATTTTCATGATCCTGTTTCAATTAGACATGAAAACCAAAATTCCTATGATGAAGCCCTAATTATGAATATATAAAACTCAATATAAAGATTTCATCCCCTATAAAACCTCCATTTATAAAAGATGGTACTTTCAGTTCAACATATGGCTCACTCAGTTTAATACATAGATATCAATGATCAATTTCTTATTACTTTTTATAACAAAATTAGTCAACATCATAATCAAATCCCTCATGTTTTTTTATTACAAAGAATTTTAATTACCCCTAGTATATCCCCTGAGAGTCTCAAACCATGGGTATATTTGGGAAACTATGTTATAAACTAGGTGATTATCGATTTTATACACAATTGAGCCTTGTCAAGATTATAGTCCCAATTTCATGCATTCCATAGCCTATGTCCACTTGTATTATCCATAAAAGGATGTAATTTCTTGGAAACCAAAAAAATCATGAATTTAACAACACTTAAAAATGTTACATCGTATATATAATCATACCATAGTCATAAGATAGTATATTTACTATATTTATCCTATAGAAAAAAATGAATGAAAAAACTAGTCTTAAAAAAATTACTAAACACTCATTTGATCTAAATTAAGTTTTTTGAGACCTGAACTCCATTGTTAATTTCTAAAAACACCAACTATTAAAAATTAACGTTGATACTATGTGAGATGTGATATGTTGGTATAGAGTATTATATTCTACTATATACCAATATTAGGATTTCAATAGTACAAAATATGCACAAAATATAGGTGGGGGTGAATTGTATACTTAAAAATTTCATAAGGAAATTTTGTATAAAAAAATTCATAACACCTCTAATAAAAAAATCACCTTATTAACAGAATATAATGATCTTACATATAAATCTTAAGATACTTTTCATACAAAGATATTCTACCACAAGGTGTATAGAATCTCTTACAGTCAGAGAAACAATTTAGAAAGTTTATACAAAAGGAAAACTTCCTAACTTTTTCAAAACAGTGGAAATTTAAAATCTTCTTTTAACCCAAAGAGGAGGGTATCCAACAACATTGGATAAAGGTCTATTATTTTATACTTACAAAAAAAAATTCTTCCCCAAACACTGTCAAGTCCTCAATCCTAAGATCGGTATCTATCTTTCTATCCCCACAAGCCCTCAATTTGTAAGGAAATTGGCACCTCTCACTTAACAACCTGAAGTCTCTGATTTTAAGGATATCGCACCTCTGCATGAAGTAATTCTGCTGGAAGCAAAGGTTGAGAAAGTTGTTCAAACTTTCTACATGAAGCCTGGGTTTTTATAAGAGCTGCACACCCTAGAGCAGTTCACTTTTAGAAATATGAACTCCAAAATGGAAACATTTTAACTTATGTGGATCTCATCATCTGAGGTCCTATTTATCACTTTCAAAATCTACTGGTCGGTTCCACTTCCACATTCATATTTACATAAATCTTGGAGGGACCTTGACACATGGAAAACATATAATGGTTAGTTTATAGCAGAAACAATGACATCGTTTTATATAACTAACCATGAATATAAAGATCTTAAACCTTAAGTTTAATTAACTTGGAATCTGATAAAATTAAAATGATATGAATGAAATTATAAGGTTCATAATTCTATGGAAATAAATATTTGAATAAAAAATTCCAGAATTATAAATTTTGGAATGGATTTTAATAAAATCAGTAAGATTAAAGTATAAGTAAATATTTTTGGAAAACTTGGTTTTACAAAATCCTGTACCGGTGTCATGATTTATGATGTGAAAAAATATAACCAGTATCATATTGTAGAAGACATTGTATAAATAAATTCTTGGTTCTGGTTTCTTACACTATGATATAGGTATCATAAGAAACGGTATAATGATTTAGGTATTGGGTTTTCTGATATTAGTATGACAAATCTGTCTTAAGGAACTTCAGTACCGATAATCAGGAAGTCAGAGTTTAAGAAATTTAGAAAACTGAAAAACTATAAATCATAGTATAAGGAAAATATGATACCTAATTTCATGCAAGATTGAAATCAGCATCACAATGAAAACAGAGAATGGGAAACAGTGTCTTAAGAAATTTAGTTATGGTAAAACCATGAACAAAATTTTGGAACCATAGTAACTTTTCCATTATGGTAAAATAGATTTCAAAAAAACCTTAATAAAAATATATTTCACTCCAAAGTCAATGAAAATTTTGGTTATAAGGAGACTTATGTATGTGTAAGGAAATATATTGAAGTGTAAGGAAATATAATGAAGTATAAGGAAAAATAATTATAAAGAAGGTGTTTGTGATTTTCAAAATAAAATCTTAAGGAAAGGAGCGGTCTTATAGACCTAACAAGTTGATCCAAATTTAACATTAATAAATTCCATAATAGTATTACATCTTCCTATAATCTCACTTAACATGGAGAATATTTTGGTTTTGTGATTATGAGGACAAATTACATAGAAACCTTATTTTAAAAAAAATCAATATTTCTCCTTAATTGAGATATACTTGACGCCCATATAGACATCCCATGGGTTACAAAAATATTCATAACTCATTTAACGAAAATATTAGAAATGTGTCATATCAAATGCTCAGTAAGGGTAAAAAACGTTATTAAATAAAATATAATAAGTGAACATAAGTTGAGATTATAGGTATAGCCAAGGTATATAAGAAAGTTATAACCAATAAATATTTATCATAAGTCATGTTATAAGGTAATATTCATGGATCCAATGAGTTTGAAAACATTAGTAAATAAACATGATCAGGAGGGAATAAAATATTCATAAGTATAAGCATAATACTATTGAGAAAATACTGGAAGAGGGAAACATCACCTTTTTGAGTCAAATACTTGCAAAAATGCCTATGAGATAACTTAATCATGTCTACCAACACATGTATCATGAGATATAAACATTTATCCAATTTATTATTAAAATTTACAAGCCCAAGTCATCTCATGGTAATATCATAACCAAACCATATCAAGGATTTATCAAACCAAAAATATTTGGGGGTTTATCAGAACCAAGAGGTATCAAAATTTTATTAGACACAAACCCTCTCATGACGTTATAATATGAATAAAAAATTAGGGATTTATAATAACCAAATAATCTCAGTGATTAATTAAACCTAGACCATTTGATTGATTTATCAAACCCAAGACTTCTCGATGATTTATCATATCCAAACCTTCTAAGGTATTAATATGACTGAAACCCTTAATAATCAATACATATGAGTCCAAATTGAAAACATTAATCCCTAAAATAATAATAAAACATCTGTAAATGAAAATGGATTTTAAAATATTTTCAGATGGAAATACCAAAATGGATATAAAAATGTAAACAATTAATTCCCAAAATTCTATCAACATGAAATAAAGTTTCATAAAATCATTTAGAAGGTTATTCATCATGAATAATTTCCAAGAAAATAAATCCATTATAAATAAAAATGTTGGTAAATTTTTAATATTTTTTTAAAAAAATTACATTAAATATGTTTTGAATGAAGTGGTTATTATCACAAAGAATAGTCATTTTTTAAAAGGCGATGTCCAAACATTAGGAAATTAATTACATTTTAAATGTAACATTCAATAGAGAGGCCATAAAAAATATTTAAATATTTAGAAAACATAAAGTGAAATTAATTTCAAAAAATTTACACTTAAAATTTATCTTTAATAATGGTGCCTTGAAAATGAAAAAAAAATGTTTTAAAAATATAAAGTGGATTTCTTTATTATTATATCTTTAAAAAATAATTTTCAAAAATTGATTTTTGAGAATAAATATATGTTAAAAAGTTAAGGTGAAGTGGATTTATAAATATGAATGATAATATTATATGGAGAATATAATCTAGAAATAGAGGTGAAACTATCATTAATGGGGATGAGAATAATTCCCAATAATGATATACCTTTTATGGGAAGGAAATCCATTGAAGATTAATATTTTAATAAAAAGTTTCATTTCACTAGATCAAAAGGTATGGTATAATAATATAAAATATTAGGTTGGATGCAATCAATCATGTTACAAATTATTTTAATAATACACATGATAACACATTAAAGGGATTTGAGTTATCAAAAACTCCCATGGAAATGGTAACATAAGAATAAAATAAGAAAATAGGGATACCAATAAATATACAGTCAAATATAATATAATTTATGTTGAGGAATGTAAAACATGCCTCGTAGTTTTGAAAATGAGATAAAAAACCCACACCTAAATTATTGACTTCCACTAATGAGTTTAAATGTTCTATATAATAAAAATAACAATCCTAATAAAATATTTTATAAACTTCTTAATATTAGTAACCTATTATTAATTTCATTTACAATAATTCACTATAGGTGTATAAGTTAGTTATTATATATTTTCAATATTGAGATTTTTTTAATTTTTATCATTTTAAACTAATTTTGTAAGAGTGGTTTTGTTCTTAATTATAATCCGAAAAGATTATAATTAATTGAATGTTTAATATATTTTGATAGATATATTAATTTTATTTATAAATCTTGTATATCATTCCATTAGTGTTTTAAACATTTTTTTTTGAAAATGGAATCGGTGTCGACTTATTTCATTACTTTTAGAAATCATAGATGGTATTTTAAAAAAAAGTTAAATAAATATTTTACATTTTCCAAAACCATTAATAAATTCTCATTTTATTATTATCATATTATAACATTATTATTTAAGTTCCCATATTCATCCATGATATTTTTCACAACGTTGTTCATGTAGGTCGTTAGACTGGACCAACCTTGAACATACCATAATTAAGGGAGAATTATTTTTATGAAAGTGAATTATTTTTTAATGATATGATTATTATATAATAATAAAAATATATTTTTTGAATTGGTGAATCAAATTTGAATATTTACTTGTAAATAATAATTAAACATAATTAAAATTTAGAAATATTTTTTTATGGAGGCAGTTGTCTTCATAATACAGAGTTAAAATTTCAACCTCCCAATGAATGAGAAGGAATTTAGGTGGATTATAATTTTTATCATAAAAATAATAATTAAATTATATTTTTGAAATTTATTTTTGAATTCCACCCTTATTTCTAGTGAATAGATGTTAGGTTGAAAAATATAAGGCTTTACTACTTAGAGGCAATTGTCCGCATAAATGTACAATCAACCTTATTTCATATTTATATGCGGATGAGAAGGAATAAATAATGTTTGTTCAATTAATATAATAAAACTACAATATAATGATTATATATTTGTTATTATAATGCTATTTTGAGAACGTATTTCGAATAGACGATTTAGAAAACAATGTTATGGAATAATTGATACACACCTTGGAACCTTAAACATTATCTTGAAAGTCTCCTGTGAAATTAAAGGATTAGGATAATCCATTGAAGACAATTCTTATAAATATTATAGATGTTTCAAGTAGTATTTAAATTATAAATTTTAGTAATAAAATATAAACATTATGTATGGCATGAAGTGGTGGAAATCTTTTACTTTCATAAATGATGAAAATGTCACCTTTGTGAGCAAGCATTTTATATATAATAGAATGAAATTGTTCATGGGTGAAAGGATACATAAGGGACAGATAATAGATATTGGGGTGTAATTAGATCTATGAATTATCTACAACTACTTTAAACACATGTTATAAACATGTTTAAATTCATTTAACTTTAGGCTTTTACATTTTAGCATTTTTTATTTTTATAGAGGTAACTAGTTGTAAAATAAGTAATATATATTTTTTAAAAATATAAAAGAACCCCCCATAAAAACATTTCTTATGATGAAACTAAATTTTAACTCTATTTAATTGAATTCAGTTACTAAATAAGATAAAATTTACTTTTTAATGAAATCAAATTTTATATAGAAATAATGTTTATTGAAAAATATTGTTTTACTATGAAGTGTATTTAATCTTATTAATTACTGATTACCAATTCAATGAGTGATAATATCTAAAAATATTGGTTTAAATTTAATATTAAAGAAATTTTATAATATTTTATATTCTTTTAATAGAGGAGAAATAAATAATATTAAGAAAATAATTCTTAAAAAATAGCAGTTTTATCTTTATCATGGTTAATAAATTTTAAAATTAGTAATAATGGTTATATGTGATAAAATGAATCGAACATATTATATAATAATATAATTTTGATACAAATTATTAAATGAATTTTGGAATAATTAATTTCTACAAATGATGATATATATTTTTTAATATAATTGAACATAAGAATTTTTTATAGTAAAATATTAATAATGTTTCCAAAACATTAATCAAGATTTATAGAAATTCAATATAGTATTTTTATATAATTTAATTTAAATTATTAAGTTATTTTTAAAATGAAAATGTTTTCAAGTAATTCTATTTCATTTTTCTATTATTATAACTACATATAAGTGATGATATAAGAAAAATCATTATTTTTTATTATTCATTAATGAAATTAAAACAAATTGTCCAAAATTATCCTTAGGATAAATTAGATATCTGGAATTAAGAATTTATGTTATATTCTTATAATTAAAATTATAAAATTATAAAATTTTATTTTAATTGAAAATTAAATATATATATATATATATATAAACTAGATTTATTAAAAATTACATTTTTAAAATATTTTGTGTTCCTTAAAATATTTCATATCAATTTTATATTATATTAAAACATTTTTAATTTATAAAGGGTTTTATTATTCTTATATTTTCAAATGAAAATATATTTTCTGGATAGTTTTATTTTGGTGTTAATGTGGAGAAATCTATAAGAAGATAATATTAATTTAAATGATCCAAAATCCTGGGTCACTACAAATGATGTCCCAAATGAAACCATATTATTGTAGTGAAAATGATACATTTATATATCAAAGGATTTATATATTTTAGCTTTATATATAAATTAATAAAGTCTCAAGAGTTACAAGAATATAATTATGAAAATATGGTGGATTTGGTGGATGATAGAATTGTAAATTTTACTCATTCATTTTATCATGGTGATTTATATATTTCATGGGTAAGAAATAAATTGGATTTTATCTCATTGATAATAAAATATTTAATCAATGATCCACATACTAATATAAATTGGCATTAGGGAATGTTCTCTTACTGAGACTATATGGGATAAATAATGTGCAATCAATATTTGAAAAAATCTAGTTTCTCATTTTAGAATGGAAAAAATTGATATATGCATCACTTCATCATAGATAAAGTGGAGTAATATATGTTCAAATTGGAATATTTGTATATTAATGCACATTTTGAATACATTATTTAGAAGGAACTATCTAAGGAGGGATTTCGAAAGTATCAGTTGGCTATTGAAGTAAATTGATCTACATCAACATGATGGTTTATAAAAAGGATGATCGATATAATTATTATTTTTGTGATTATGGTTTTTGAGGAAGGATAGAAAATTATATTTCCATAATTTTTTCATCATGTGGTTTTACATTCTTAAAATGATGTCAATATTGTATCCATCAAAAAGTGTATTAATAAAGGTAATTTATTTGTCATGTAACAACTCATCAAGTTGTTAACTCCCTAGACAAACCATTAAGAAGTGATCTTTTGGTTTATTGAAAATGTTGAGAGACTCATATATAGGTGTAATGATTACCCAAAATGGGATGAAGTTACTTTATAGAGGATATGTGGATTAAGGGGTATTATAGGAAATGTTTTATCATGATGGAGAGAATATCCTAGAGTTGTGATAAAATGATAATTTCTAGATAGACTAAAAATGAAGGAGGGGGATATTAAATAAGTAATTCATCAAACAATTTCATTTGACACTTGATCCCCAAAGTGAGATTGAATCATGTTTGATTAGAGAAAATGTTAAATTTAACCATTTAATAAACTAATATGTAGGTTCTCGTGATTCTAGACATTTCTGTCAACGTAAATTAAGTTATAAAAATTAATATAGGAGGAGAAAGGATAGTAAAAAATTCCAGATGTGGTCATTGTTCATAAAAAATAATGTAATAATTTTTCAGTTGTGTTTGTTAACCAATATAGTTCGGAATTCATCAAAAGGACTCATATTATTACAAGGATTTCATTATAAAAAGTTTAACGTGGATTAGAGAAATTTGAATATATTTTTTAGGATTTCAAAAATAATTTAATAATTAAATGTTACATGTTATGGTAATTGTTCAAGGATTTTAGAGAATTCATATAGGATGAAAATGAACGTATTAAAATTTTGTTATAATTAACTACACTATTTTTTTAAAAAAAATATAAAATATTAATTGATGTTGGTGATATCATTGGTGATTAATATATATTATAAAACACTTATTTTTTAGGAGTCATGTTAATCATTAATATTTTTATTAATTACATGATTTGGTAATATACGTTTGAAGGGTAAGGGTTTTCAAAGGAAGTATGGATCTCAATATAATGTGACATATAAATTATAATATAATATGATATCATGATTTCTGATTCATGTATTTAATAACTGATTGGATTCAAGTATTTTTAATATGAGGAATTTTTTTTTCATCATATATGAAAATCATATTCTTATGTGATGAGAAAATTATTAAATACTGGTTTTTATACATAAAAATACATTTTTAAGATATACATTTTAATTTAAATAATGGGATAAATATTATATAATAGGTTTTATCAGGTAATTATTTTTAGTGGCTCTATTATTTAATTAGATTATGTTATACAATATATTATTTCATTATCATTTGGTTGATTTCTGTAAAAAAATAATGAATTTAAAATCCTTAAAAACTATGAATTCATAAAAAAATCCCTGGAATTTTATTTCAGTGTCAAATTAGAAAGATATATTTAATAAATTCATTATGGTGTTTAGATAACTCTCAAACCAAATTTCATCAATCCTATACAACTATTACATGTAGTTATGAAATAAACCATATCATCAAATTTAATGACATTACATCAAATTTATTTGATTAAACTTAATAAAAAAATCATGATATCTAAGGAAAACATAATCAATTTCCCATGATTAATATGGTTATATATATAATATAAAAAACCTCATCCTCCATCCTTACACCACCAAACCATGGAATTATGAGAAAAACTAAACATTTAACCAAGATCCCTGGAATTTACAATTTTACATTATGAACAATTCATATTAAACATATCGATCAAAAAAATCCTCTAGGATTATAGATCAAGAAGACAAGATTTAGAAAAATATAACTATGCAATAATATATTTTTTTATTATCAAATATAATTTTATAAATCTCTATAAAATAATTAATAATTAATAATTAATATATTTTATAAATGGATGATTAATAAATTTTGAACTAAACCACTCTAACTTCCCGAAATCAAAATAAATATATATATATATTGACTTAATGGAAAATAATATTATTATGCCTAAAATATTTATAGCTATATTTTTTGGTAAATATGACCTAGAAATATTCACAAATATTTTTATTATAAAAAATTATATTCTAATTTTTTATTTTGTTTATAACAGGTTTGGAAATTGATTATAAATGAAATAAACTAGATTAGTATAATATATAATGGGTATGAATATATAATTAGATAGAATGAAAATGTTTCTTAGATTATTTCAATAAATTTTTATTAATAATGTGTAAAAGTGTTGTAATATGGAGTAATCCATGAAGGTGTCTTTAGTAATGTTACATGACATAAGTGTTAAAAAGTAAATATTTTCATTAGATAATATAGTGGTTTGGAACATAAATGCGATATTGTATGGTTCTATAATTGGATATATCAGCTATGTCATATTATTGATTCATCATATTATATCTCATTCATTTACATATATTGTTTCTCACAATTTTATCTTAATTATTTTTACTAGAAAACTTTATGAATATATAGAAGTACCTAAGAGAGGTTAGGATTTATTTTTTGTCTTTAAACGAGAATAAGGAGTTATTTTAAAGGGTTATATTGATTCTGTTTTCCAAACTAGAAAATTGTTATTGTAGATTCTATTTCGATTTTTTTAATCTAGAAGAACTATTATCATTAAAAATTATAAAAAACCTATTATAGTAGATTTTTTATTAGAATCTAACAAAATTATTTCACTGAATTAGATAAATGAATATAATTAAATAAAGAAAATGTTTATTTATCTAGGGGTAGTTATTAGTACTCTAAACGTGATTGATCTTTATTTAAATGATAATAGATCTATATTTTACGCTAGATAACATTCATAACATTGATGGACTAAAAAAATTATTTACAAGTACCATCTCATTTGTTAAAGTATTGAGTGGGGTGATTTAATTTTTTTATAAGTTTCATCATTAGAAAATATATAGTATCATTTAAAAAAAACTAAAAACAAAGACAAATCATGTAAATTATTTATATTTAAATATTACAAGATCATTATAAAATGTATAACATTTGTTAAGTCAAATTTTCAATTTTTATGATATAAAGTTTGATATTATATTATATATATATATTTTAGTAATTAATAAAAATTTAAATATTATTTTTAATTAATGTGTATTGAATTTATTAATTGGTAGTTGAATAATAATATCTCATCATTAGAAATCAATGATTGGTCCCTAATTTATGATATGTTGGTAAAGTTAAGATTTGTAATTATATTTTTACATTAGTGTGAGTATGCCCTCTGGTAGAGATATAAAATACACTCAAGATTCACAAATATTACACATAGTTTGAACTGATACACATTCATTGTATTATATGGAATATCATATATATATATATATATGTTCTTACTATACATATGTTTTATACATTATTTTAGTGCCTAATATTATATGTTAATAATGTACCAAACATTTTAACCTTAAAATCATTGTAACTTTATTATAAATGTATTAATGATTGAGAAAATTAGAGTTCTTGGGGGTATTTATCATTTCTCGTTTTAGTTTTTTGTTCATGAAGATAATATTTTAAATATTTTATTGTTTTTACAGTATTTATACTCTTCATTATGAAATGATTAGGGAAAATAATTTCTACTCTCAGTTGAATGACATGTGATGTGATAATTTAATTTCCTGACTGATTATTTAGGTATTTATGTTTCTTGTTAGAATATCTTATTTTACGGTACAAATGTATTAGTATCTTAATATAATAATTACATATACCTTTTCTTTGGGATATACTCCATGTATTAAATAATTTTACATTATGAGTATAATTTTTATATGGGTTGATAAATTTGGTTGATATTCTCTTATGGGGACACTGAAGTGTTATGAAAGAAATTTCAATTAAAAAAATCAATGGAAAACTTATAAAAATTTACAAAAGATATACCATGCTAGTAAAAGAAATAATGACTAAAAATAATAAATCATAAATTTTAAATATTTTATTATATTCTCATAGTGAAATAAAACTAATTTTCAAAACCCTTGGTATCCACAAAAAAACAAGAATTACCAATAATTTTCATTGTTGTGAATTGTCCTTCATTGCATGGTATTTTAAATCCATTGGAATGAGGATAAATAATAATAATAACAAACTACGTAATTACATAATAAATCATTTTCTTAATTATTAATATGATTTATATAGTCATTTTTGTTATTTAAATAATATTCTTTAATATATTAAAAGGGAAAATGTTTTAACTTCATTATTTTCTCATTGGAGTTTTATTTAAAGGAATAATTGCTAAATTTTTGTACTTTAATTTTAAAATATGAATATAATTTTTGAAATCGGTATATAAAAATGTTCCAAATGTGAAATTTTGGTTTCTTTTTCAAATATTTATTTTTTATTAAATAGTGAAAAAATAATTATTCTGAAAAAAATATTCATCAGTTTTCAATAAATTATTTTATTTGAAATTAAAATTATATTTTGGATTTTCATTAAAGTAACATAAGTATTATTTAGTTATATTTTATCTAAATAATTACTTTTGAAAAACTTGTTATTTTCTTCTAGTATAACCTTGTATTTTGGTTTAAAAACAGGTTTTTCTAGAAACTGTATTAAATGCATAATGGTACTCCATTTTAATTAATTATAATAATACCTAAAAATGAATTTTTTAAATGAAATTTATAGTTTATATATTATTAGATATTAATTTTTTCCATAAAATGAATAATATTCTTAATAAATTTAATATTAAAACTTATTTTTCTCAAAAAAATACTCTCCTTAAAAATGCACTTTTATGTCGCATATGCATGTTTTCTTTTAAATTAATTTTTACACCTATGTGAACTGAATTTGGTAAAATAGATATCATATTTTTTTATTATAATAATATATATTGTATAATAATTTTATGTAAATCTTTAACCTAAATTAATACTGAAAATGATTAAAATTAATTTGCACTGTTAATGTAAAAATAGATTTACCTACGGTTAAACTAAGATAACAGAAAAATGACCTCAAACTTTCATGAAATATATTTTATGTAAATATTTAGACCTTATAACTTCTATTATAAAAATTATCAACTATTGGATTGTTGTGGAATGAAAAAAATGTGGTGGAATTCATCCTTTTCAAAAATTACAAGTGTGCAACTCACCTCACATATAAAAGGCCACCCCCTCTCATCCTCTTTTCACACCTTCGAAACCATTTTGATCAGCCAATACCTCATAAAATAACTTCTATAATTACCTCATATCATCCAAGAATCCATATTTTGGGCATAAATCTTACCAATTAAGTTCATTCATGCAAACCAAATGATGTTACCTGAAGAATAGGTAATGTTCTTCAACAAGGAAATTTTATTTTATTTCTTCCACCACTCCCTTAAAATATTCTTAAAGCATGATTTTAAAATAATTTTATAATATTAAATATTTTTATAAATTATTATTTTTATAGAATAACCTAAATGATCATTTTCTCTATCAAATGGTTTATGAAATCATTCATGTGTACAATAAACTACAACCTCACGAAGCGATGTCATCCTTTTTTCACTAACATTATACATGGAAGGTAATAAGGGTAAAGATAATGAATATATGTGAAATAATTGGAATAATAATGATATTAATGACATGATTAAAAAAAATTAAATATAATATATCAATTTATTTTTTATCATTTCAATTTAATAAAAAATCATAACCACATTCGTGAACATGTGGACTACCACATTCACGATCGATGGGATACTCTTTTATGACAACACTACATAAAAAATGTATATATAAGTATATTTAATTAAATAAGATGTCATATATGATATTATTATCCTTTGGGTAAGATAAAACATTTCTCAACTATTTTCAATAATGATTATTTAAAAATGGAAATATTACTAATGTGTACGTATGACCTACCATATCCATGATTGTAACATACTTCATTTCTCAAAAAATCATTGTTTATTTTAAAATTATAATTTATGAATAAATATAATAATTATGTTATTATAATTTTTCTATATATGTATAAATAATGACCTCTTTGACCATTATCAACCAACCAAAGTCATTTTTTGACACATTAGCCAAATATTTTCAAAACATCTGATGTGAAATTAATAGATTATATAGTTGAAAATAAATTGGTAACAATTGAAATAAATGTGATAATAAATCTGAAAAATGTTCTTAAATAATTAAATAATTAACATAAGTTTATTATTTATAATATTGACACATGTGACAAATTAGACTCATGATAAGGGACTTTTCTTCGATTTTATTTTGTTGAGTCATATTTTGATGTTATACATATATATTATTTTATAAGGTGTATATACACACCCTTTGACATGTTATAGTAAAAAAATTTCTATTATAAATATATATATATATAGTTTTGTTAAATGTTATTCATTTATAGTTGTAATTATTCAAGTGTTTCAAAAGTTATGGGGACTTTACTTTCAAAAAAAATCACATTTCAATGTTTTTCCATCTAACACTTTCTCTACAATGTCCATGTTTTTTAATGAAATTATTTTATAAAAGTTTTTATATGGATGTAATAAATTTATAAATTGTATTTTATATCCATTTTTTATTATTTAAAAGTTTTTTAAAATGTATCTTTTTATGTTTTTTTATAAATAATGCTTTTACAAATGAAAAAATTAATGTTTTATTTCAATGTTTACAGTGACAAAAACATTTTCTACCACCATAACTATTTTTGGATTTGAATATTCCATTAAAATATTTCATGTATTATTCAAAGATAACTATTTGTACCTTTTTGTGTTTTTTTAATGAAAATGGTTTATCAAAATAAATTTTTTTATATTTAATATCTATTTTTAAAAGTAAAGGAATGTTTGATGTAAAAAATGATTTTCTTATTAGTTTAAATAAATTTATCAAATCCGTTAGGATGTAAAGTTGAAAGAATGATATTTTTTATTCATTATATGGTACTTCAGCATTATAAAAGGGAAATGACCATACCCAATTAGCGGTAAGTGATCCCATTAAATTTTATATGATGGGAGATCCATGATAGAGTCGGGTGTTCCCATTACAGCTTATACGAAGAGTATTCTTAGATATATCTCATAGATCCCATTATATCATTAATAATAGGTGTTCCCGTATACACCTCAAAATAATTGGGTAATGTTCCTTTTATTAATATGTAATAAGGATAGATTTACCAAAAGGGTTTATCCAATGGATTTAACCAGTCTTTAATAACTTTGGAATTGTGTTTAAAACAGACCATGAATGTATTGCTCTATGTTACATAAATGGGTTTTTAAATTCCTACTTTGGGGTTTTCAACGATTCCTTTGAATTAAAACATATTAATTTTTTTCATGTAATATTTTTATTTCACATATTCAAAGAAAATTGAAGATAAAGGTAATTTTTTTGTGAATTTTCATATTATTACAAGAATATTGGTTTTAATTATTTTTATACCCTTTACTATAAGATTTATACTCATCCCATATTTTTGAAATTTTTTTCACATGATTTAAAGATGGGCATGTGAAATGAACAATTCAAGTTTAAAGAAATGATGGTTTTCAATGAAAAGAAATCATATTTAATTATATAACTTTTATATTATAGGAAAAATGGTTACTGATCTAAAGTGTCCACATTGAATTACATGGTTTTTAATGTATGAGTTATGGCCTAATTATATAAAACAACAAACATGAAAAGACCATCAAATGTAAGAGAAATAATTATTGACATAAAACTCTAGATTAAGTAGTGTTTATGATTGGGTCTATATATTTGGTATCGAAGGAAATTTTATATAACATTAGAGGTTATGAAAATGTTAATAAATATCCCTTGTATGATTTTACCATATATTTATGATAAAATGATATATTATTTATAGATAACATTATTTATTAATTTAATTATTTCTATTCAGAATGGTTTTCCATATAGGAGATAGGGAATCTATAGTGTGAAGGAACCAAGGGGGAAATTTCTTCCAAATCAATATCCTGATATGGTTGGAATTAGAACAGAATATTTTATAATTGTGATGGATTAGTTGACACAAACCATAAATAGTGGTTGTATCCATGATAGAGAGGAACATAATATACCATGAAGTAATATTTTTAGTGTGAATAATTACATAAGGAAACTTATCCCATAATTTAGTGGATCATCTGACCCTATGGTGGTCAAAGGATGGATCAATGATATGGATATCATATGTAAAGTCATGGGATTTTTGGAATATTAAAAGGTATCTCTTTCTATTTATAATTTTAAAGGTGAAGGTGATCGATGATGGTATTTTATAATGAATTCCAGATAAAAAATATGATAAGGATTCAATGTAATGGGAAATATTTATGGATATTTTAATTAAAAAAAATTTCCAACAGGTTTTTGACACCAAATAGAAAATTAAATTCTTTAATTGAGGGAAAAAGATAAATATTTTATATCTTCATATGAATAAATATTAGACAACTATGTAATGATTTTATTCATGACACAGATAGAAACATTAATATGTGTTACTGATGGTTTAAAAAAAGATTATCAATATATTTTTCCACACGAGAATTTAAAAGTTGTGAAAACGTGGTTTTTTTTACTAGGAAGGATGAGATTATGTTTTCTAAAAAGTGTGTTCCTTGATATGACAACAGTAAGAATATGTCATAGTGGTTGGAAAATAGAAATATCTAGTTAATAAGTTTGGATGTTGGCTCCCAAAATATTTCATGTCTAGATATTGAAATTTCAAGGAATGAGTGATATGATATGGGATGTATTTCTAAGGTGGTTAGATTAGTCACATGGCTCGTGACTATAAATAAAACATTCATGAACAACTAATGAATGATGTAACTGATATACATCCAATGATTAGGTTTTTTATTTTCAATGAGTTGGATTAATATTCTAACATGTATCCAAATTTAGTTTCACAAGATGTAAATAAAGATGATTAGAAACAAAAAGTTATAGAAAAGTCATTTTATACTACTACCGTTGATGTTGGGCATCAAATGGAGTGATAATGGTATGTGAAATGTTTATTCTAATTATAAAAATATGCTTTTGACTTTGGATCTTCATTTTCCTTCATTTCTAATAAATTTTTATGTATATTATGAATATGCTCCCATGAATTTCAGATAGATCATTTGGAGAAAAATTTGATTGTAATTGTTTAAAAAACAATGATTTATAAAAATATTATTATTGTTATGAATTGGTTTTGTTTCCAAAAAATTATATTGAACTAGCCATAATATAGATTGATATAATTCATGGTATGGATTGGATTTTAGTTTATCGTGATAACATATTTTTTAAAGATGAGAATTTTCAGTTCAATGATTCCATGCCTTTGAAAACATTACATAAAGCTAAAAAATTGATTAGATATGATAGTCAATGTTATATAGATTATATATTAGAATGAATGAAATTGCTAAAATTTGTGATGTTTTAGTAGTGAATGAATGCATATATGTTTTTCAGGAATATTTTCCTGATGTTACTCATGATTGGGAGGTGGTGTTTAACAATGACTTAGTACCAGATGCTAAGATTATTTATAAACCCCCTTTTTGAATGGCTCAAGGGAGACTTTTATAAATAAAAATAAATTGTATATATTATTAGATAATTAGTTTAACTAAACTAGAACATTAAAATGGGGTGATCATATATTAATTGTAATAATTAATGATGGTTTAATGAGACATTACGTTTATTATAGATCCTTGAATAACATCGCTAAAAGGAATACGTATATTTTCCTCATATTTATGATTTTTTATCAGCTATAGGGATCTCATTATTTTTCCAAGGATAAAATGAAGTCATGATAACATCAATTGATAGTTAACGAATCATGCATTCTGATGACTTCATTTTGGACTAGAATAGGGAACTATGAGTTTATATTTATTTTATTTTGTATTTTTAATGAACCTACTAAATTTATGGACCTTTAGAGATTTTAATGTATGTTTGGAAACGTTTTTGGTTGTGTATATTGAATACGTTTTGGTATATTTGAAAATTATATAAGAATATTAAATAGACATTAGGATTGTTTTGAAAATCTTTAAATAAAAAAAGTTATATGTTAAAATGTAGTAAGTGTGAATTTTGGTTTTAATAAATTTGTTATCATGGACATATTATTTCAAAATATGGAATAAAACTTGGCCTTAATAAAATAAATGTTGTTGAATAATATTAAACACCCAAAAATGTTATAGATATTCTGTGTTTTCTTTTATTATATGGTTACAACTAGTGTTTTTTTAAACTTTTCAGGATTTCATATCCCGCTATCTATTCTAACTCTAAAAACAGATTAAGTCATCTAGGAAAATGAATATGATGATTATTTTTTGGAGATATAAGAATATTAGTAAATTCTTAAGTTTTCTTCGTAATTTTTTGAAATGATGAATTTTTCATCTAGAGTTATGCTTCATTAAAATAACTGTGCTCTGTCCAAATATATAACAATTAGATTATTTCTTATACTATATGTTATATGAAACTACATGAGTTAAATTACTCTTCATAAGATTTTGAATTATCTTTTGTGGTTTTTTGTTTAAAAAATTAAAGGCATCGTTGGAATATAGTAATGTGTGAAATGTATACTACTAATAAAATATGGAAATATATATTCACATAGAAATAATTGAACATGAGACAGAGAATATTTATTGAACTATTTGACGATTAATTACCATCTAGGAAAAGAAAACAATGTGGGTGATGCTTTGAGTATAAAAAATATGTCTATATTAACTAGATTTCAATTGTAATGTTACAATTTCATTAAATATTTGACGAATTGTATACTAGATGTTTTGGATGCAGGAAAACCCTCTGTATTATTTCACATGATTCAGTTTATTTTTATTGTTCATTGAGAATTAAGAAAGATAAAAATGAGGATTATTATTTATAGGAAAATGTATGATTATTTATTAATGTTAAATTTCAATATTTTAATATTGATGAAGAAGGTTTTTCATGATTTGGAAAATGATTATCTGTTATTTTTAATACCAATTGAGGAAAGAGTTATTGGGTGAACCTCAGTGGTCCCTATTTTCCATTAATCTGGGTAGCACTATGAATTCATAGTACATTCAAGTGAATTAATGGTGGGATTGAATGAAAAGTGATATTTATTATATCAATATTAATTATTTGACTTGTAAGTAATTTAAATAGGAATGATAGTTACTAAATGGAATACTTCACCCTTTTCTAGTGTCGTAGAAAAAGTGTGAAAATATATCAATCGATTTTCTTGTATTATTTCAAAAGGCATCTCTAGTTTAATAAATAAATTTGGTTTATTGTTTACTGGTTATCTAAAAATTAAAATTTCCTTACCATTTTAGACAAAATGTCTTTAGATCATATTTCTTCACTATATCTGAAGGAGGTAGTTAGGTAACACAGAGTTCCTCTATTCATTGTATTATATAGTCATCTAATGTTCCCATTTAATTTTTTGGAATGTAATTCTGAAGTCCTTGGGTACTGAATTATAATTAAGTACAGATTTTCATACTCAATAAATCATACATTCAAAGTATAAATTTCATACCATGGAATATATACTTTTTCATGTTCAATGTATTTCCAGGGATGTTGTGATCTACATTTATCTTTTTTTTTATTTTTATATAATAATAGTTTTTATTCTATCATACAAATTGAACCATTTGAGACAATATATGGAAAGCGGTGTTAGAAAAAAAAAATTTGGATTCTTTAGTAAAAATGAATTTAATGGGTCTGTATTTGGTAGAGGAAATGGAAAAGAAGGTGAATTTGATTCAACTACATATGATGATGGATCAGTTTAGATTGAAATGTTATACTAAAAACCAGAAGAATTATTTTTATTTCAAGGTCGGAGATTATGTCATTCTCGTATTTTCATGGTGGAAAAGTGTTATTAATTTTAATAATAAAGGGAATCCAAGTACACAATTCAATGGACCATATGATATCATGGAAAAAATTGGATAATTTTTTTAATTAGTGAACTTACCTTTTAGTTTCTCTGAGGTATACATCTTTTTTCATGTCTCAATGTTAAAGAAATATGTACAGGATTCATATCATGTATTAAGGACATTAAAAGTCTTGTTGTAAGAGAATATATATTATGAGGAATAAAATATTCAAATTCTTGATAATATGAATTTTTTTAGGAATAATTCCATTCACCAAGAAATGGTTTTATGAAAAACTATATGGTTAGTGAGGTAACATGGGAATCTAATAATGATATGAGGGAAAGATATCCTCACTTGATTAATAAGTGAATAAAATGGTTAGGATGAAATTTATAAAATGGTCAATAATTTAGTAACTAATGTATTGATATAATTAATCATTTTCATAGTAATTAATATTAATTAGAATGTTATATTTTTTATAAAAATATTATGTTTTTTTATCAAAATGAAAAAAGTTTTAACTACAAAGATTTCTTATATAGTATTTATTTAAAAGTTTAATTTTTAATTTTTATAAAATTAATTTAAAATATTAGTATCATTTTTTCAATAATAATATAAAAATTTACCTATGGTGAATGTTTGTTATTTTTTAATAAAATATTTATTTTTCACTGATCAATGAAAAATATGGATTTTTCTTAAAAAATATTTTTTTCAGCATATTAAATAATTTAAAATTAAAGTCATGTTTTTAAAATGATTTAATGTAAGATAATAATAATTTAGTTATTTTTAATACATTTAATTACTTTTGAGTCATATTTATATGTGTTTTTAGTGTAACTTTGTATTTTTGGTTTAAAAACCAGTTTTTCTAAAAACTATTTTAAAATGCATAATGTTTCTGATTTTTAATTAATTACTATAATACATAATATAAAATGTTTAATATAAAAATTATATAATATATATCCGTAAGTATTAATATTTTTTCATTAAATTAATATTATTATAGATAATATAAAATCATCTTTTTCTCAAAAAAATATTATATTTAAAAACACAATTTTTCATCGCATCTGCATGTTTTTTTTAAATTAAATATTGAAAAATAAATAATTTTAATTTTTTAAATTGGATACAATAATTTGAGTAACTATAATTTATATATTATAATATTTTTAACTTATTTTTTGAATAAAATTAATTATGAAATATTAAAAATTAATTATCGTGGTTAAGGTAAAAATGGATTTTTCCAAAGATAAAACTAAAATAAAAAGGGTTATAATAATCTAAAGACATTTATAAAGTAAATTTTATGGAAATATTTTAACCCTAAATATAATATTATGAATTATTGAAAATTATTGGATACTTTTTACATGAAAAAATGTGGTTCTAATTTTTTCTTTTAAAAAAGTACAAGTGTGTCACTCACCTTTCTTATAAAATTTCAGCCTCTATTCTCCTCTATTCACACCATAAAACCACATTGGTTGGAAAATAAATAACCTCTTAACTTATATTCCTCCCTCCTCTCATCATATAATCTTTATTTTGGTAATAAATTCAACTAAGTAATTCCTTGGGTGCGAACGAAAAAAAGTTTCCCAAAGAAGAGGCAATGGTCTTTAAAGAGAATGATTATTCTATTTACTCTAAAACCCCGTTAAATTATTCTTAAAAAATTATTTTATAATAAAATAATTATATTTTATATAATTCTATTTTATGTGGCTAATTTTATAACTTAAATCCTTCTCCTCTTCCATAAAATTGGTCAGAAAATCATCAATCATTTCTGTCGAGGATGACCGCCTCACGAAGCAATGTAATTCGCTTTTTACTAAATTTTTACATGTAATGTAATAATTTTATTGATAATGAATATATGTGATATTAAAGAATTAATTGTGATATTAATGAAATATTTAAAATTATAAAAATATAATATAAAATTTTATTTATTACCTTTTTTACTCCGTGAAAAATGAAAACGTAGCTTGAGAACATATAGACTACCACATTCATGAAGGATGTGACACAATTTTCATCACTACACCACATGAGTGATATATATAAGTATATTTATAAAAATAATATAGTATATATGATTTTACTATAATTATTTTATTATAAAATTTTATATACCACATTTCAATAATATTGAATGAAAAATGGAAATGTTGCACATGCATACATACGACATGTTGTCTCGGTGATTGTACTGCACTTCACTTAACAAAAATGGTTTGCATGATTGGATTAAAATTTATAATGGAATAATTATTAATATATTTATGTCAAAAATATTATTATATATATGTTTAAATAATATCCTCTTTGACTATAGTCAACCGACCTAAGTCATTTTTTACTTATGAGACAAATTTCACATAAACATCCAACATAAACATAATTGATTAAGTAATTGTATATAACCTGGAAATAAGTTAAATAAATGTAATAATAAAACTGATAAATTTTCTCAATAAAGTAAATAATATTTATAATTGTTTTATTAAGGAAGATAAAGACACAAGCGACAAGTTAGACTCATGGTAAGGCACTTTATTTCAATTTCCTTTCATTAAGGAATATTTTTAGGTTATATAGATATGTTATTTTATAAGGTTTATATCAATCCCCTATTACATTTTATATCATGAATTTATATATTCAATTGATATTTAATTTTTTTAATTTTATTCATTCATGGGGAGTATGATTCAGTTTTTCTCAAGTGATAAGGGAATTTTCATTTTTTTAAATCATATTTTAATGTTTTTACTTCTAACACTTTGTCTCCCATGTCCATTTTTTATTAAAATTTATTTTATGAACGTTTTTATATGGATAAATAATATATATAAATTAAATTTTATGTTTCGTTTATTTTATTTCAAAAAAAATCAAATTAAATATTCTCATGTTTCTAATATCGAACATTATAGGAAATGGAAAATAAAATTTTATATTTCAACATTTACTAGGAAAATGATTGTTCCCACCACTTTTATGGGTATTTTATTTGTATATTCCATTAAAACTTTTCATGTGTTCTTTGAATAAAAAAATTCTCTCTTTTTTGGTATTTTGGTATTAAACAATTATTTAAAAAAGTATTTTTAAATAAAAATTTGATTTAAAAAAGGTATTTTGATATCCATAAGTGATTGGATTATGATTTTATAATATTTAATCAAATTTATTTGATTTGAAAGTGAAATCATGATAATATTTTATACATGATGTTGTACTTGAGCATTATACAATTGAAATGGATGCACCCAGATAGTGTTGGGTGAGCCCGTTATATGTTATACGAAGTGTGTTTCTAGATAGTATTTGGTGATACCCTAATAAGTTTTATGATAGGTTTACAGAAATAGTGTCAGGTGATCCCATTATATCTTAAATGATAGGTATTCCTAGATAACACTCTAATTCATTAGTTAAATTCCCTTCTCATAATAGTCAAGAAAGAGGGAGTTACCAGAGGGGTTCTATTATTTATTTAAATGGATTCTAGTTTCTTCTAACATGGGTTTAAAACAGTTTATTAATGTGATACTTTTAGTAACTGAAATTAGTTTTAAATTTCTTGTCAAGGGTTTTTAAATTATTCCTTTGTGTAAAAATGTGTGTCTATTTTTAATGTTAATTTTTTTATTTCATATGCTTAGTGAACATTCAAAAATTGAGTGTGTAAGGGGTGCATCAACGAATTAGGGCCTTCTTGCCACCACCTCTCTCCTCCAATGGGTTGTGATTTCTTCCTCGGTCTCCTTGGCATGTTCACTGTGTTGTGGTTCGATGAAGGGTGGACTCGCAGGTATTCATCTGCATCGAGGATGGCCAGTTCCTCGGTGGGTTCATAGTTGGCTTCATGTTTCTCTGTGTCGTGGGGTTCTGATTCAGTGTGGTGTTGACATCATGCTTCTTCTCTTCGGTGATGGAGTCTTTATTCGGTACATATGGGTTGAGACTCAGTGTGGTGAGGGGTCATTCATGTTCCACGTAGCTTTGGGGTTACGATACATTGCATTGGGATCGAGATCTAGTTTCTCTACGGTGTTCGGTTCAAAATCTGATGCTCCTCTAGGATTGTGATCTAGTGCAGCATGTGGTAGATCTGGCGCGTCATTGATTTTCTAGGGCTTTGAGGTCTCGCTCTGTCCTTCCAAGCCTTCCCCTCTTATTCCTCAGTGGTGGGGGCAACTTTAGTAGTGTGGAGTCGTGATCCTTCTCTCAGCGAAGGGGTTATGTTCCAATTCTGTGATGAAGGGGTTGTTCCATCAGATACATCTAGTATAGGCTGGGGTACCTTTTTTGGCTTATTGTGGTCTCTGTGTGTAGGGATGAAGGAGGGGATGGGTCTTGCTGTGATGATTTTCAGGTAATTGTGATTTTCTTACTGTGTCTATTTGGTTGTGAGTGTGTTCGTCGTCATGGAGTGATATTGTAGGTTTGTTTAGGATTAAGTGGATCCAATGGGATCTCATGGATTAGGGTTTTCACTGCTTCAGATATGTTGGAAATGGGTTTGCTAAGTGGTGTTTAGTCCGAGCTTGCACTGTCGTTTCTTGAAGAGTATGGGCAGTGTCCGGATGGCTCAGTCTTCCTCTCTCTTGTCTGTTCTTCATCCTTTTTGGATGTGCTCTTTTAAGAGCTCATCTCACTTCACTGGAGAGTTGGGCGGAATCTGACTGGAGTCTTCCGGCGGGTTTGTGGATTTGGGCTGGTGTCAACGGTCACATCGGTGGGAGTTTGAGGAGACCTGTTCTGAGGATTTTCCGTCTCTCCTGAGGTTTGTTTCCACTAGTTCATGGTAACTCATTTATTTCATGGTGATTTTATCTTCAGCTTTGATGGTTTGTCAGTTTGAAGGAATGAATGGATTTCATCCATTGTGATTGTATGATTTTAAGTGGTGAACGAGTGAACTAGTGATGCAGGGAGTTTATGTATGGTTTCTCACTTTTTCCTTAAAAGTTTTTTCATAATAATAAAAAATGAAACATTGATGATAAAGGTAAATGTTACATGAGATTTAATTTCACAACTTGAATAATGGTTTTATTTATTTTTATACCCATTACAGATATTTGTATACTAATAACATGTTTTTAAAAATGTTTTTCATGTGATTTTAGGATGGTTAAGGGAATGTAAGAAATCAAGTTGAATGTCATGATGATTTTCCATGAAATAAAACAATTCATTATTTTATAAGATTAATTTTATAGAAACAAGGGATACTAATCGAATGTTTCCACTGTTTATTTTATGCTTTTAAATGTTTTATTTAGGTCTTAATTCCATAAAATCCTAAACCCATATATATCATAAAATGTAAGAGAGATAATTATTGTATTAAGAAACAAGATTATGTAATACATAAGGCTGGGTTTTTGTAGTTGGTATTAGAGTAGAGGTTTAGATAACTTTAGAGCATAGTATAATGTTAATAACTTTTCATCAAAATATTTTACCTTATGGTTATGTTAAAATGATATAGAATTTAAATATTATATTATTTGTTCATATAATGTATTATGGATAAATTTTTTTTATAGAATTAATAAGGAATCAATTGGTTAAATTAACTGAGAGGAAAATATCCTTCCAAATCAGCATCCCAATTTGGAAGGATTTGGAATAAAAAAGATTTAAGTCATTGGATATTCGAAAATGTTAAAAGGTAACTCCTACCATTTATCATTTTGAAGGTGATGATGATTGATGGAAGTCCTTGGTTAAGAATACTAAATAGAAATATGATCCTTATTCAATTGAATGGAAAATATTAAATTACATTTTACTTAATAAACATTTCTCAAAGAATTTTTAACTCTAGTTGAAGAAATAATTCATATAACTGAGGAAAATGATGAATATTTTATATCATCATATAAAACAAATTCATAATATTTTATATGTATATAACATATTATATATTGGACACTAATATTAAAATTAAAATATATTACCCACAGATGAAAAAAAAATTAAAATAGCATTCACCTCATGATTATTTAAATGTTATGAGAATGTGGTGCATTATGATGAGAAAGTTATGATAGAGTTTACTAACACACATTTTCATGGAAATTAAAATAATAAGAAAGGGTAATGGTGGTAGGAAATAAAGAAACACTATGTTATGAACCCTTGATATTAGCCCGCAAAATAATAAAAGTTTAGAAATTTTCATCTCAAGCAATATATTATATGATGTGGGAAGTATTTCCAATGTAGTTATTTTGGTTGCAAGGATCATGAAAATAAATAAAATGGTTATAAACTACCCAATAATGGTTTAACCTATAGTTATCCAATGGTGAGTAATTTTAGTTTCAATTATTTGGTTCGTTATTCTTACATGTGTATGGAGTTAGTTTCATGGGATAAAAATCATCATGACCAGAAAAAAAGGTAAATCAAAGTAATTTTCTACTAGTATAGTTGGTGTAGGGCAGTCAAATTAAGTGGTTATAGGTATCTTACTAGTTTATTTTATTCACAATATTTTTTTTCTACGAAATTTTAATGTAAATTGGGAATATCACCTCATGAATATAAGATATAACTTTAGGATAAAACATTGAGTAAAATTTCTAGAGAAACAATGATTTATTGGAAACTTCTTCTTATTATCATTTTATGGTTTTTATTTAAAATATTACTGAACTAGACATAGTAGAGTTTTAAATCATTCTTGTTATGTATTGGATTTGAGTTTATTATACTAATATATATTTCAAAACTAAGAAATCTGTGTTTAATTATTTAATTCCTCTGATAAAATACCAATATTCTAAAACATTTATTAGAGATGTTAGTGAAAGTTACCAAGATAATATTGTCAAAAAATAAATAAATTTTTTAAATTAGTGATGATTTAGTGTAGAATAAAAATATGGATGTTTTTTCAGATGATTATATTAGGATTATTCCTAATCATACTGATTAATTCTTTTGTGGACAAAGTACCTGATAGAGAGGATATTTCTCAATTCATATATCAAATGGATTAAGTAGAGCATTTAAAATTGAAAATTAAATTATATAAGTTATTATATTAAGGTTTTATCTCTAACCTAACACTTCTGCATGGGGTTATTCTATTTTTTTGTAAAAAATAAACATACTTCAATGATACTTTTCAGTGATTATAAAGTCTTGAATAACATCCTTATTATAAACAAGTTTCATTGTTATCATACTGATGATTGTTTATTAGCTTCATGGAGTTCATCATTTTTTTGAAGGATAATTGGAGGTTGAGGTACCATTATATGAAAGTAAAGGAAGCATACATTCTAAAGACTATGTTTCGGATTTGATATGGTCACTATTATTTTTTAGTTATGTTTTTTGGGTTGTATAATGAACCAAATATATTTATATACCATAAAAATAGGTTTTTTCAGAGTTATTAAAATAATATGTGTTTTTTTATTGATGTAACTTTATTATATTTTAAAAGTGAATAAGAACATGAAGGATACCTATGTATTATTTTAAAATCATAAAAGAGAATTAATTGTTTGGTAAATTATTTAACTATGAATAGCTTTGAAACAATTTTCAATCCATGGACATATTTCTTCTAAAGATGGGATAAATTGTACCCTATTAAATGAAAATTTATTGAAGACTGTCGAGGACCATAATATGTCCCATAGATTCATATTTTTCATGGATTAGTGTGTTTCTACTAGTCTTCTATTGATAACCTTTTTTAGTTTTCTAGACCACTCAATAATTTAACTCGATAACAAATTAAATTCATATAGGAAAAATATAGTGATTATTGTTTTTCGGAACTATGAATAATATTGGCGAATTCTCAAGTTTTTTTCCCTACATTATAGAATTGTTTAATTTTTTATCTATAAGGATGTAGTATTGAAAGCACATGGTTGTGTCAAAATATAGAATAATCATGTAATTTATTATGCTTCATGTTAGTTGAAAAACATGAGTTAAATTACCCAATAAATTATTTTTAAATTAGATTCTATGGTTTTATTTTAAAATTAAGAGGAATCATTTTTATGGAGTGAAGTTCGAAATACATACTAATCAAAAATGAATATAGTGTTGGGAATGTATTATCTAAACAATACTTTATAAATATTATTCATTTTGATGCTCCCAAATACCCTTGTTTTTTTGACTGATGATATTACATTAAGTGAATTTAAGGAAGTTAATATTCATTGTAATATTTATTCTAGAATTATTGTCGTGATATTAATTCATAGGTAATATTATTCAAAGATTTAGAAAACCATTTAATCATATTATAGAAACACTGTTGATACCCTACCTTGGTAAGCATTGCATAAGGAATGGACCATACCTTCAGAATAGTGTGTAAGGAATAAACCATAAGTATGGGACATCGCATATGGATCATCAACCCTACATTTAGAATAAACCCTACATTTTTTTGAAACAAACATATGTTATATCAACCCTAAATTATTAACCCCACATTATCGATCAAACATTTGATATTTTTTCATCACATTGTGGAACACTTTTTCTTGACTATTTAATGAGGGAGTTTAAAATCCGCTATATTATCCGAGATTTATGAAATAACCTTGATGGATGCAAGGATATATTCCAATCTATTTTATAACCGATTCAAAGGATCATATTGATCGATCCAATGACACATATTTTCTAAAATAAATCATTCCTATTTCTAAGATAAGTTATGACTCTCCTAAATGACTTTCATTTTAATATATGTGATCTATCAGGTTTTTTCCTTGGATCTAGTCAATTGAAATAATAATTTATATCCTAAATATATAGATGGAATGTTTTCACTTTAAATATAACTACATGAGATATAAAACAACATATATTGTGAATATTTTTCAACAAAATTACTATGAAGGAATCTGTTGGTTTCTAAAGAGGTTACACATTGAATTTTTATAATTCAACCCCAAACTACTAAAACTACTACTATACGTTTTTATTAATATTTTTGATAATTTGAAACTAGATTCTCTTCAGATCTTTTCTTTCATGAATAATTTTATCTTTTAAAAATATGATCACATCTTTTTTTTTTCTACTTCAATTTTGAAGTTCATCCTTTACCATTCAACAAATGGAACAATTTTGAATTATTGGAGTTTCAACTGCTCTGGAATAGTCATGCACTAAGCATCGGATTCTAAAACAAATCTATGTAGAAAATTATTCACTATAAAATAACCATATGGAGCCTTTAATTCTTATTGTATAGGAATGAACTTCCTACACTCCATTTTGGATTTTAAGGTATAGTGATAAGAGGACCTTTTCTAGTGAAAATCAACAAGCTTGTAGAGAGAGCATTGGTGTAGAGGACTAGATGACCTTTGTTCCCTGAAACACTATACAAATTTATATATTCATATTTATAGTTTATCCCCTGATCATATTACATATAGAATATAATGTATCATATGTTCATAAATCCCAAAGGTAGTTAAATTATAGAATTTTTGAATATTATAATAAAGACACAATTCATCCCCCTTTTATGTTTCATTGTATTATTCTTACTTAAGAATTAGTCACAAAGATGATATTTTTTATAATGAAAATAAAGATATATAAATATTAATATAATAATGTCTTAAAAATTTTGATGTTAATGGCTGATACAAGTGAAAGTTTGTCAATGAAGTGGGGTCCATATTTTAATGGTAAAAATGATAAATACTGGAAGTCGTGCATGATCATTTACCTGAAGTATTTGGGATTTAAATTTTATTCAAATATGACCACTAATTATTAAATTCATGAGAATACAGAAACGTGGAATGTTTCCGAAGAGGATAAATATGATATCAACTCAATGAATACCTTATCATTGGACTCAGACTTGGTGAATTCAATTAAATATAAAAAATTCATACTTCCTTTGAAATGTGGAAAATAATTGATGTTTCTTATAATGGAACTGATAATGTAAAAAAATAAGGTATGCTATAACAAAACTAAGGTTTGATAACTTTTGGATGTATGATGGAGAGAGAATCACAAAAATCCATAGATGATTGATATAAATTTTCAACAATATTACTTCTATGGGAGATCCTACTTTTCAATCATACATGGAATTGAATGTTCTGAAAGTTCTACCAAAAAATTGGAAGGGTTTATATTTAGAGACCCTAGTTTCCCTTATAAGACTTTTCAATATTTCAATGAATATTTCCAGATATAAGTACTGAGATGGCATGAAATTCTAAAGCCCAATGTTCCCAAAATAAATTTTATAAAATTATTATGTATTTTTATACTGTTCACACAGAGGAAATGGGAAATCTCAGAAAGGATAGATTGTATTGTAAATAAAAGACCAAATTTGGGTCTAGAATGATGTTTTTATCCTAGGTGCTACAAAAAATGTGATGATGCAGGACGTTCGGACCCCTATCTCTTTGGCGGTGTGTAAAATGATTATATAACTGCATTTATTTAATTAATTAAATGTCATTTAACATATGTGAAAATATATAAATATCTTTTTGTAGATATTTTTCAGGGTTGCTTTAAAATCCTATGCTTTTTCAATAATTCCACATTTCCTCCCTTTCCGGTTTGCGAATGACGAACAAATAACAAGAATGAGGCCTCGGTTCTAGGAATCTTGAAGTATGATTAACACATCATCTTCTTCTAATAATTGAAAATGTGATATATTCATCAACAGTTATCAATCCAATCCAATTAGTACTCCTTAATTATGGATTTCCACCCTTTTGATTAAAAAATTGAGCATGATCGATTTTCTCTCTTTGATCTGCAATAAACTGAATACCCTTTGCATATACCCATGTTTGTGTATTAATTGTTTTGATTAATTTCTTATCTATCTTTGGTTCCCTATTCATGAATGACATCAAATAACTGTTGGTCAGTGATGTTTAAATCTTTTTTATTGGTGATTTTCCCCCACTATTCATCGTGTTCTTCATTTTTGGACCATGGGGTCATGATTCCTCTTTGTTGGGGTGTGTTGGAGTGTCATAAAACACCTGAATTTGTTGTAGTGGAGTGAATGACATGCGAATCGATGACTTAGCGATGGATTAATAAACAAGAAATTTGGTGTTTGGTGAATGGATCACATCAGCACCGTGAATACATGGTTGTGATTAGAGTTGGTTCAGGTTCTGGTCAATTGCCCCATTTTCTAGAACAAGTGCGATAACGACATCTATTGTGATGGGATTGGTTTCGAGTGAATGTCATGTGTGGGATTCCATAATGGAGGCTACTCGACATTTACATGTTGATGGTCAGGTTCAGATTTATAATGAGGTGGTTTTATGTGGTCAATGTGATGAGCATTAATTTTATTATTATTAAAAATTATAATGGTGGTGAGTTAATAAGATGAAATAATGAACTATTATTATTATTATATATAATAATAATAATATTCATAATAGAGGTAAAAATTATCTGTGAGGGTTTAATATGATTAAGTGGATCTTATTTTATGGGGTTTATTTATATTATTTATAATATTAATAATTTTGGAAATTGATGAAATATGGAAATAAATGAACACACCCCAGTAGTGGTGCATTGTTTGTTGTGCTAATTTGATGGGGAATTTTGAGTGTGCCCTATTAATGAAATAAATTAGTTTATATAAAATAATAATAATATATTATTATTATTATTATTATATTTTTCAAAAATAAATCTAGTTTTAATTCCTTCTTGTGATGTGAGATCAACGAACTGTTAGCGACAACGTGAACATGAAATTGAGACTATCATTTTAAGAATGAAATTGGATACCTTTTTTGGGCTCGTGTCTCGGGTCAAGGAAACACCCAACAAAATTTAAATTATTATTATTGTGGGATCATGAATCCAATATATCTCCCCCATATGCTATCAGAATAATGAACTGGTTGCGACACTACATCCATTAAATTAATATGGATTCTTCATTAGAAATTTTGGGTATTTAATTCAAGATTGAGGCATGGGCCCCTTGAAGCTTGGTTTCGGTGTGTTGTAGTGAAATGTTACATTTTCACCAGGTGTCCGATTTGGATAAATGAATAGTTTATTTTGTATTTTTTTCATGAGGATCGTAATGGATAGATCCATATAATTTGTTTTGGGACAGAGGAATGGGCCCCACGAGATGCCTCTCAAGCGTATTATGGTGACATACAATATTTACATCAGATGTCCTTTTGGGGAAAATAAGTATTTGATATTATGTTTTTCATCACAAGTATCACAACAGTGTGATCTATTTGGATTTGTAGAAAATTATTCCTGATCTCTTTAATTGTAGAAACCTACTAGGAATATCTGTGGAATATTATTTTCAATGTGTTCTGAGATTGATGCTCGTCGAGCGGTGTTCGATGAAAGTAGTGATGGCCGTGATGTTTTTAGAGTCATTGGGTTAGTACTAGCGTTCTCTCTATCATATCACCCTTCAGTAGGGATGGGAAGTGGCGTTTGTCGATAACATTTCATGGATAACACTCTAGTGTATCACCTTTCATCTGGGCTTGGTAGTGTCATTAACCAATGACTCTTTAGGAATTACCCTCAAGTGTGCCACCCTTTAGTGGGGTGGAGTAGTGTAATTTGTCAATGAATATTCAGGGCTTACCCTCCAGGGTATCACCCTTCAGTGGTTCCAGTATGTGGCTTTCACTGATGAGTATTTAGGGCTTACCCTCCAACATACTACCCTTCATCGAGGCTGGGCTATGGTGTTTGTCTTTCCCTCTTCAGGGATTACCATTCAGAATATAACACTCATGTGGGGATAGGTAATAGTGTTCGCCTTTTACTCTTTAGGGAGTATCCTTTAGTGGGGTTGGGCAGTGGCATTCTCCATTTACTCTTTATGGGTTACCCTTCATCGGGGCTGGGTACTGGTGATCACCAATGAATCATGATGATACATGTTTTGATGTACCTTTCAACTCACAAGAAAGTAGAATGATTGTCCCACCAAAACATGTCTATGTGACATGACCTAAAACCACACTATAGAGACAATTCCTCCCAAAATGGACAACATCAAGGTGTGGTTATTGAGTCCCTTTGAGGTGCAGTTCATGGTAGACCAGTGGGATGCTGTCCATTGATTGTGGTTACTTCTGTGATTGTTGGATACTCGCTTTTATAGACTAAGCTATGAGAGATATATCCCCTTAATCACTTGTTTGGGTTTCGTTGACTTATCTAATATAATCTATTTATAGTGTCCACTTCATGGGTTTTGGCTACTATCCTTCCAAGAGAGGCAAAGACACATGGGGTATTCAACGTTATTTCCCTGTCTATATTCTCATGGTTGGATGAGTCTACTCTCCTACTATAGGTAAAAATAACTTGATGAGAAGTTCATATTCTCACCATTTCTATCTCATTGTGTTTGGATGATCTTACATCACTCTCTTATTGGGATGATCTGCACTTCTTTTATTATATCCTGTCTTATCTACTACTTTTCTTTTTATGGTATATCTTTTGTGAGTTCTTCTCCTTTTTGAAGAATCATACTGAATATTTTTATACTCACCCCTAAATGGTATTTTCTTACATGTTTTGTGCCTTATTTAGATGATGGGAAGGTTGATCGTGACTTCATAGGAGCATAGGGATATAGTTTATGGATTTTGTACAGTTGTTGTAGCTTGGGATCTAAGAGTAGGGCTCTCTGAGTTATTTTACTTTTCAGTTACTGCTTGGTTACAACACTTTTATGGATTGGCCATGTATTATTTCCTTTTCCCCTTTCATTTTACTATATTATATATGAATTGTTTAGTGGACCATACCAATTTGGTTTATTTATAGTAGTGTTATATCTTTAGTTCATTTTCTTATAAATATTTTCATTAAGTTTTTCGCATGTGTGAGTATATGTTTTTTGTAAAAGGACTCTTCGATTTTGTTGAGCCTTTGGTTCTTGTTGCCACCCCCAATCCTATGGAGGCAGGATTGGGTAGTTGCATCTTGATCCTTGATATGGGTTAGGTCATGATAATATATAAAGATATTTTACAACAATTATTAGTCAATATTTGAATATTAAAGAATTAATTGAAACATTAATGACATATAAAGCATGGTTAATATAGAATCTAAAGATCAGAAGATAATAGTAAAAAGGGAAAATAGTATCCTTAAAACTGGATCTCATAATAATGAAAGGAAATCTAGTAAAATTATAAAACTATTAATTGATTTAGACTGCTCATATTCTGATAAGGAAATGTCATAATTGTCTAGTAAATTTATAAAATTATATTAACATAAGAGATGCTTCATAAAATCCTTTATAAAAGATTAGAAAGGTTCCAAAGAAGATATATGTTACGAATTCAAGTACATGGGTCATATTACACTATATTTCTCCCATCTAAATAAAGAACGAAGAAAAATGGGAAAAATATTAGGAAAGATGATTATGAGCAAAATGTAAAAAGATCCATGAGATCGATGTAGATTGTGTCTAAAGAACCCCACATCAATTTAAAATCTAATTCTTAAAAAGAGCCACAAAATCTCAAATTCAATATGTTCATTATGGCTAAGGAAGAAGAATTGGTACAATCATATTACTCTTTTTCTTCTGACTCGAATCACTGTTAAAATAGTAAATTAGCTGCATGTTGATCAATACTAGAAGAAAAATGTGATTTTTTAATAAAGAATAATAAAACATTAAATAATATTCACAATATTATTCTAGGTAAAAGAGATACCTTGTTAAAACAACATTATGACTAATTTTTAAATTTTAATTCATCTACCACAAACCGTATTATTTATGAAAAAAAAGATAAAGGAATTATATGATTAGGTAGAATATTATAAATTTTTTTCTAGTATTTTAAATAAAGGATAAACAACAATAAATTACATTCATGGAAATAATTTTATTAAATAATAAAAATAAATAATATGATGAATGGGAGAAAAGAAAAAGTTATACAAAAATTAATTTATGCCCAGTTATAAAACCACTAAATTTTTTATTATGATTTAAGAAGGAATTGCACTAAAAAATATTATTTATGAAATCCTAAACATAGTGGTATAAAAAATATTTAATTTTAAAAAACATTTATAATGAAAGTAACATAAATTTTGGAAACATATGCAAGATATAGAATCCTAGATCATTTCTTGCTGACACAGCTTGAACCATGAATATAGTGGTACCAAAAAAAACTTTTATTTAAATGTTTTTTAGGAGAAATGACATAGAAATAGAAATTCTATATAGAATATTTATAGTGGTAGCTCAATGAATATGAGTGGAGACTCTACAAATTTCCATACACTAAGACAAATGGATGGTGGGATAGTCACCGTTGGTGACAATGCAAAAGGAAATATTAATCAAGGTAAAACTATTGGAGATCCAAATACAATATCAATCAAAAATTAGTATATGTTCAACAGATATAGAAAAAACTAATAATTATTTCTCAATTTTGTAATGATAGATTTTATGTTTATTTTTCTAACAATTAATTCTTAGTTTTTAATGACAAACTGATTATATTTATATCAGCAATAACTATTAAAATTTATTCTTTGGGTCTCCATTCCTTGTGTAAATAGAAAGTGAATTGTTTAACTGTTTGGATAAATGGGTCATGGATCTCACATAGGATACTTGGACATTTCAATATATAGTCTTTAAATAAATTTCCTTATAAAATTTAGTCTTCTATTTTCATATTCTAGCTTTTGAAAATGATATATTACATGATGCATGATAAATAGGAAAAGAATAAAAAATTTATTTTAAATCAATTAACAAAATTCCTACATCTAAAATATAAAAACATATCCACATGGATTTTTAGACTATCTAGGGAAGGAAGTCTGTATGGTATGCTATGTTTTTTTTTTATTTAGTTGATGACTTTTCAATATTTACTAGGATTAATTTTATAAAACGTAAAAGTGAAGTATTTACTAGGTTTGAAATTTTTTGAAATATTTTTCAAAGTCAAAAAAATTTAAAAATAATTTCATTAAGAATTTATCATGGTGAATAATTTGAGAATCAAGAAATTATTTCTTTTTTTCTCAATCTTGGGAATTAAACATACCTTTTTTGACAAAGAACACCTCAAAAATTGTAATTATTGAAAGAATAAAAAGGAATATTCAAGAAATGTAATGTACTATCTAAAATGAATATAGCCTTACTACCTATTTTTTGGTAGAATATATAATAAAATATTTCTATATAATGAATAATTATTAATAAGACAAATTATTAGAAATTCAGCATATGAAATTTGGAATAGCATAAATTATAAAGCAATGTACTTTAATGTTTTTGGATCCAACGTAGATATCATTAATACTAAGGATAACCTTGGTAAATTCGATCCAAAATATAATGAATGAATATTTCTAAGATATTTTGATACTTCTAAATCCCTTAGATTGTTTAATAAAATGTCAAGGATTGTTGAAGAATTAGTTCATGCGAATTTTGATGAAACAACCCCTTTCATTAAAGAGAAATATCAATAATTTGAAATTACTAAATTTTTTGACAACAAGAGACTTGATTCCCTGAAAATAGATTTTGAAAATAGGAGTAATGAAATTAAATTATGTTTAGAAGAACATGAAACTAAATAAACTTAAACTGTCTAACCTAGACAGCCTAGAACTCTTAAAGACTTTCCCTTAGAAACGGTTGTATGAAATCCATACACAAGAGTTTTGACTACAAGAAATATATTAAACATAGATGAATTTCCTTCCTTTCCAATCCTAGTAAGAACCTAAATCTACTTAAGAATCCTTAAATGATTAATACTGGTTATTAGACATGAAATAATAACTAAACCAATTATTCTGAATTTATTTTTGAAATTAGTATATAGACCATCCAAATATCATGTGATAGGAACAAAATGAGTCCTTAGAAATATACATGATAATAAAGCGATAATTACTAGAAATAAATCTATATTAGTAGAAAATATATATAACCACAAAGAAGTATATTATGATGAATCCTTCTCACTTGTATCTAGATGAGAGGTAATTAGAATCTTAATAGCTTATTAATCCCATTTAAACATTAAATTATATCAGATGAATGATAAATATAGATTTTTAATTGAATATTTAATGGAGGAATTTTATATTGAACAACCACATGGTTTTGAAAAAACATATAAACTAGATTTAGTTTTTAAACATACCAAAGAACATTATGACCTTAAATAAGAACATAGATTTTGGTAAGAATGATTAAGTTTTTTTATTGCAAAATGGATTTTTTATGGGACTAGAAGACACCACTCTTTTTAATAGCCTGTTTGTTCCACTATACTATAAGTAAAAATTTATCTTGATAATGTTATTTTAGGATGAATAAATTAAAATATGTACAATTATTTTTAAAATCATATACCAAAATAATTTGTAATGAGTGTCATAGGAGAATTTAATTTCTTTTTAGTATTTTTAATTTATAAGACATATTATGTAAATGTTATAAAAAAATGTAAATATATTATTGATTTATTGAAAAATATGGGTCTTGAAAATAGTAAGACATACACAACTCCCATGTGTACAAATGTAAATCTTGATTTGGGTGAATCTGGAAAACTAGTGGATAATAATTTATACAGAGGTATGATTGGCAGTTTATTGTATCTTAAGACTATTAGAACATAATTAAAGTTTTATGTGTACTTATGTGAAATATTTCAATCAATCCCAAAATAATCGCATTACACTACTGTTAAATGGATTATTAGATATTTAAAAGGAACATTTTTTCAATCTCTACTTCATCCAAATACATATAATATTATTTTAATTTCATATTTAGATGTTGTCTTTGTAGGATATAGATTATATAGAAAATCACTATAGAGACATGTCACTTTTTATGTAAATATTTATTATTATGATCGAGTAATAAAAAACATCCAGTTTCCCTATTAATGGATAAGGAAAAATATATATCTACTGGAAATTGTTGTGCACAAGTGTTGTTACTGAAACACAACTTACTAGAATTTAGACTTAATTTTAATAATATACCTACAGAATGTGATAACACTAGTGAAATTAATAATTTCAAATTAAACATATATTTCATTCTAGGTCTAAGAATATTGAAATAAGGTATCATTTTCTAAGATATCATGTTCTTAAAAATAATATAACTCTAGAATGTTTAAATACTGAATATTGAATGGCTGATATTTTTATTAAAAAAATTTCCATTTCATTTTTTGATTTTTTTAGTGGCAGATAGGAATATTTAATTTCAAATAAATTTGTATTAATTAATATTAGTAATTTATTTATTAATCATTTAATTTTAGTCTATTCTATTTTTTCTTATTTAATTTCTATTAAAACAAGATTTTATATTCATTTTATTTTAATTATTGAAAAATCACATCATTTTAAAAAATAATATTTAATGATTAACCTATGTAATAGGCTCAAAAAACTAAGATCACATAACTTATAACTATTAGAAACCCATCATCTCTTTATTCTATACTTATCTTCATATTTTTAAACTGTTCACCTAACATAGTTCTCATCATCCATTGAATCCATTGAATCTGAAAACATCACCCATTGGAATCACAAAAAAATTTATAGAAAAATTAGGATAATATAGCGAAACAAAGAAGAGTGATATATACAGAATGATTCTTCATGTTAAGGTCGTAGATTTCATATGGTTCAATCAGAAAAATATTCATCTGAAGAATGATTTAGCCTTCCAAGGTATAGAAAATATCTTCTTTGATGGAATAATAGATTATATTTTGGTTATTGATGAAAATGAATTTTTTAGATATTATAATTATAGTTTTAGATATTAAACGAATATTTTCATTTCTTAGATCTATCATAAGGATTTTTCATTCTCTATGATTGAAATAGACAATGTTTTCTTTTGTTCATGTGGATGGGTTTTTTATTATTTTATGTGGTTGATAGGAAACCATTAGTATAAATATAAGGATATTAGTATTTTATTTTTGGATCAACCCACATCCAGAAAATGGTTTTGAAGGATCTTGATGATTATCAAAAGATATTGGTCAAGTGTAGGAACTCGGATCTTCATTCAGGTATGTTATTTTTTCTGGAGTTTTTAAGAAAAATTCATTTTCTAAAAAATATCAAAGTACACGCCGTGTACTTCCTGAGTACAAGCCGTGTAGTCTGATCCGGCTTGAAGCCGTGTGCTGGCCATAACCAGGCCACACACATGGTGTGTAGGGGTGAAGTGGAGGTTGATTTTGGCAGTGTATGGAAAGGACCCCGTACATGTTGTGTATTCTAAAATTACTCGCAGTGTACTTTTCATTTTTTCACTAAATGAACCGGGGTCGGGTCCTATCACGATTTTTTCCGTCGTTTAGTTCTCGTTCGCCCGGGAGTGACCCGTACGACCGAATCATCCCCGAGCTCCCGTCTCACCCTATGTTCTCCAATTCATGCACGGTCGATTGCATTGGAAGTGCAACAGTGATTTATTCATTCTTCTTGTTCCATGTTTCTTGATTCCTCCTTGTTTTCATGATATCGTAGGTTGCGCATTTTGTGCATTCTCTCAGATCTACATCGTTCTAAGGGGAATCTGTCATTGTGCTTCACATATGTCGATCTCCTAGGATCGAGGTAGGCGGTTTGTGCCATTTCGTATAAAGTTGATGAATATTTAGTTCAAATTCCACCAATACCCTTGAACGGGGTATTGTGTGTTCCTGTTTTTCCCTTGTTGTATTTCCTGCTTTGTGTGATTTCTAGAGTAGATGTTTTGCTTGTGATTATGGTAGCTTTACTGTACCTTGAATGTTTGCTATGATTGTTCTACCTGTTTCGCATTTTTCTAGTTACCATGCCTAGTTGTAGGATTGTGGACTATTGCTTTGTTTTCCTACTGAGCCTTAGTTGATATCCAAGTAGTTTTTGAGGTTACTTGGAAGATGTACACATGCACTGTGCTTGTTTAGTTTCACTCAGGACTGTGAGAACAAAGAGTAGTAGACCAAAGGGATAATTGACAGAAGGGCTTCTCCAGAGTGTCTTTTAATTTACGATACGAGACCACATGGGGAATTGTCATTAAGTGCTTCCTCAGAGAGTCAGTAGTTCCTCGATGCGGGCCACATGGGGAATAGACGTTGAATGATTCCCTAGAGAGCCTTTAGCACGATACGATACTATAGGGGGGATTAATGGTGAGTGCTTCCCCAGAGAGTCTGTTATTTTTAGAGCTGAGCCAGAGGGGTGAGACTGTGTGCACCTCCTAGAGGGTTGCTAGTACTTATAGGTTGAAACACAGTGGTTAGGCTGGGAGAGCTACCCAGAGGGTTACCTGTTTTCTTCTTGTAACTGGATGGTTACTTGTGTACTTTATTATTAGAACTATAGACTATAGCTGCTTGTGCTTTCCTATTTACTGCTTCTTGTTTTATTACATTCCTTGTATTCATTGACTGTTAGGTACAAATATTTGGGTGATTTCCTACTGGGATTGTATCTCAAACCCTGTTTGGGACATGATTTTGGGCCCATGCAAACTATGTTGCTGCAGGTATAGATAAGGGAAAGCGCCCTTCTAATTCAGGAACTTGATTGCACTGGAGATGGAGAGCATGGGACCGAGTCGGGGCTCATGATGATGAGGAGTTTATTTTTTTTTCTTTTGCACTTGTTTTCAGTTGTATTCCAGCACATTTTTATGTTTACTGCATTCCATAGATACTTGTACCTGCTACATCATTCTCTTCATTACTATATGTATATATATATTCATTGTTTCCGCTGTTTGGTTTTTGCTGTTATGCATTTTGTTTCTGCATCCACTGCTGACTATTGTTTTTCCACTGTATACCTTACCGAATGAGGGTATAGTTTCCCCACCGACTCACAAAGGCCCTCGCTGCTAGTTGGCAGCCTCCGGAATTCGGGAAAATGTGCTTGAGGTCATTTGACAAACCGGGTACGGGACACCAATAGAGGGGCTCCGGATTCGGGTCGTTACAAAGTAGCATCAGATGAGTTATTTTGTCTTTCTTTACTGTTTGTAGAATTTAGCCAGTGATTGGACAGATTCGGTACAATGTATTATGTTTTGATTGTGAGTAGCTAACCCGTGTACAGGGAAAGTCCATACAACCTCGTTAATGTCAGTTTGCTGGTTTTGCATTTTTATGGTTGATATGTTTTCACCTAGAGTGATTTTCATGACTTGTGTGATTATTGTTTTGATATTTTGGTTCTATTTTTGTCTCAACCCAATGAGATGAGGGTATTCCATCTCATGCATCATATAGACACTTTTAGAAATAACATTTCATGCATTCTTTTCATGTCATCTAGAGTGCATTAGTGATTGCATGCTGTTGTGATAGGATTTTTGTAGATTATTCATGCTTTTGTGATAGATGATTGATAGAATCCATGTTGTTATGTTAGAGAGCTGTTTTTTCCCTTGTATGTGACTACAGTAGATGCTGATCTTTGATTCACGGGGAGTATGGGCCCTCACGAATTGAAATTTGGCACCTCTTTCCCTTTTTAGTGGTTCTGGGATTCTAAGCAGTTTCTGAGCTACTGCTCTAAAAAACCAAGAATACACGGCGTGTACTTGTTGGATACACGTCGTGTAGCTTTCAGGCCATGACAATGACCGTGTGAGAAGAACACGATGTCGTGGGAGTAACTTCGGGAACACGCCGTGTATGATTGGTACACGCCGTGTAAGTTCGGAGCCATGTACTAGGTCGTGTCACTAAAAACACGGGCCAGGGAAGCTCTTATAGAACATGCCGTGTCCTTAAGGAACATGCCGTGTAGTCATGTCCAGGTACCCGGCTGTGTAACGAACAAAATGGACCAGCATTACCTCCTTTTCCACACGCCCTGTTTTTTTAGAACACGTCGTGTAGTCTGGTCCAGTTACCTGGCCGTGTCACGAACAACACGGGACGAGGTCACCTTGCCTATGCACGTCATGTTTGTTCTGAGCACACCATGTAAGGTTCAGCCATGTAGACGGCTGTGTGTTTCACAAACACTGGCTGAGGAAGCCTTGTCTAGTACACTCCGTGTGTGTTGAGAAAAAGTCGTGCAGTCTTGGGTTAAGTCGGACTGTGTGGGTTAGCCGTGTAAGGAGACTCGGGCAGGGGAACAGTTTTCAAGTACACGTCGTGTGTGGGTGCAACCCGCCTTGTAGTTTGAAGTGTACAAAACATTTAGGGCAGGTGTACATGCCCATTTCAGTAGGTTAAGAAGACACGCCATGTAGTTTTATACACGTAGTGTAGTCATGTTTTGTAAACTTGTGTGTTTTTCTTCCCCTATTTCCGTTTTGTACTCTTCTGTTCTCTGTCCTTGTTTTGATGATCTAAGGTGTGCTTTTGATCTTCCAGATCTATGCCTCCGAGAAGTCCTCTGGTCATACGTCTGTCGTTGGGCAGTGATTAGATGCCAAATAGGGATAATGAGGGACTTCCTGCCGATCCTACAGTCGAGCCAGCCTTGGCACCGGCCGTTATACCAGTTGCAGGTGCTGATGCGCAGTTCAGGGAAGGTTTCATAAGGATGATGTAGGCCTTACCAGGAGCGTCGCCTCCTGACTCGTCTATGGAAGGATTGATGTGTGGCTTTCAGCAGCAGTATCCTCCCACGTTCTTGGGGGAAGGAGGATCTCAGGCTACAATGTCCTGGCTGGAAGCCATGCTGACTATCTTCGAGCATCTGGAGATGTCTCCAGAGTGGCTGGTCAAGCTCACCTACATGCTCTGAGAATTCGCCAAGAGGTGGTGGGACGTGATCTCACAGGTAGGTCCACAGAAGGCTATGGCATGGGAGGAGTTACAACGCGTGTTCTATAACTTCTTATGCCTGGAGATCCTGAGGGCCGACCAAGCCCGAGAGTTCATGATCGTAGAGCCGGGTACTATTTTTATCATGGAGTATTCCGCTCGTTTCACCGAGCTGCAGCGCTTCACGCGCCTCCAGGATGGGAGTGGTGATTAGCCGCTAAATGTGGATAATATTCATTGTTAATATACATAATATTCATGTTCTTTATTATTCATAAACATTATTTTATTTCATTTTACACTTTGAACATCATTTCGCATTATGATTGTAATACCTTCTTAAAATGCACTATTATGTGGTACATTTTTTTAACATCATTTGAAGTACCCAATGATTCATCTTATTTTAATGAATCTAATTATAAATATTTTAATTTGATATTCTTTTGAATTGTATATTCACTTCAAGGATCAATGAAAGATTCATAAAGGATGATGGATAAATTTCGCAATGAAAGGAAGCAATTCTGGAGAATGCAGATTGGACACCAGCCGACTGATGAGAATGTGGGTCCCAACATGAAAGCCCAATGAATCCCAAATTTCGTGGGATGCTAAAAGTCATGTACAGTAACAAATCACTGTTCACGATCCAATGCTAATTCGGCCTCTATGGTTTCCATTTAGGTGGCCCAAGTTAGAGATAACATTCTGGGATAGATTCTGCAGCCCAGAAAAACAGCCCACTAATATGATCATATCACGGAATCCACAACTCCAAATGGGCCCCAATTTTACAGACGGTTAGAAAACATCCGAAGATCCATTTTCTTCTACTACGGCCCATTCTGATTCAGCAATATAGAAGGTATACCAAGCACAACGATTCAGTGAATAAAATATGGCTGCCACCTCAGGTCAAGGGTGGAAAATCAACTCTCCCTCACTTTCCATCTACCAATGCCCTACCAAAATTAATTGAGGAGACATGGACTATTGTAGGATCGACCAAAAGGCTCAAAAATGCCTATTTAAGGTAGTGGTGTTGGAGTATTGAAGGATCTTTGGTGCTTCATTCAATTGTAATGATATGCAGTAATTTTGTTGTCTCAAATTTGTCTTTCACGTTAAGTTGTTCAATTCACTTTAGTTTCTTAATAAAAGTTCTTATTCTACTCTTATTCTGTTGTTATTAATATCACATTGATACTTTTGGATCAAGGTGTTAATTTATTCACGCCAAACCTTGTGAAATTATTCACACAATGGTGGAGTGATCATTTTATTTTTGTTGTTTTCATTACTTCTCCATTTCCTCCCTCAAAAGTTGACTTTCCGCTTCTATTGAAACCATGGGATCAATGGAGGGATAACCCACTTGTGGGTTCATCCAAGGGAGTATCAAGGGGTTGGATTGGATTTTATATATCACCCCATTAATGTATAATCACTTCTTTAATGGAGAATTTAATTTGATGATTTTTAAACTCCATCATCCTTATTGAATTTAAGGCCACACACTTCAAGTGCTAATACAAACCTTTACCTTGAAGTGCTCAAAACATTGATTTTTCAAGTGTATAGGTGATTAGTATTAATGAGTGTAGGCATTAAACTGGTAATTGATGATTTTGTTTTATCTTCTTAAATGAACCCATCTCAAATATAAGAAATTGAAATCATTGAAAAGGAAATACGTCCAATCCACCCAGTGCAATAACCTAGGATCAACTCATTATTTTAAATTGAATTACTTAAGTCTCTTAGAGTTCCTTTAATCCCATCTAAATAAACCCATGTTGGCCACAAAATAGCCAAAAATAGTCCATATAATGTACATGTCTATAGGTTACTTCTTAGGTCTCTGAGGATTCGACAACCCAAGCTAAACTAGAAGGACCATCTTACCTACTTCTCTTAGGTAAATTTGTACGAGAATCAAATTTTGGCGCCGTTTATGGGGACATAAGAATGTTATCTTTGACACTATAATCTTTTTTTTCATCCCTTTTCTCTGTTCTCACCCCCTCACTTCTATGGAAATCAATTTCGAACAATTCCAAACATGGGAAACATATCCGTACTTTGATAACCCAACCCCATGTGTGATGTAAAATGACCATCCTATTTTCTACTTGTGGGATCATCAACAACCTAATGAACCACAATTTTTTTACTCCTATGATCCACAAAACATTCCAACATATAATGAGTTTCAATCCCCACAAAGCCAATCTGAACACCCTCCTATGCAATTCCAACGACTTAATTATCCACCTGGAATAGACCATCTTTCTCAACCACTTGCCCATAATGATCGACAACAATTACTTGAAAAATTGTGTCAACAAATGGAGAAAATTAATTTGGAGGTTTCATCATTGCGGTTAGAAATAAAATGCATTAAAACTAGTGAGGAACCCATACCTACACAAACTGTCCCTTATATACCCTTATGTGAAGTGTCTAGATTCCCACAAACCTCTCATGAATTTTCTAAAGAGAAAACCTTTGGATTTGAGGAAGATGATGATGATCAAGGAATTGTTGATAGGTGTTTAAATCAAGAGGAAACTAATTTTTTGTATTCACAAGAAGAGAATTTGACATCATGGATTGAGTCTCCTATGTATAACTCCATTGATGAATTTTTAAAAACCCAAACCATTGAACCATTGAGAGAATTCACAAACATTGAGTCAATACCCATTCCTAAAATTGATTTTTACAATTTTTTGGTTGAATATTCTATTCAAAAGGAACCAATTCTATTGATTAATTTTTAAAATAAAATTGAGTTTGATTCAAAGTTCCAACCTATGTCTGAAAGTGTTAACCTACCCGAACTTGAACGAAAGGATTTTCCATCGACCCTCATGTTTCCATTCATTGGGGATAGCCAAAGAGTTCCAATTTTAAAAATTTCTTATCTTGAAACCAAAAAAGTTGGAATGACCATTGATGTCTTAAGAAATACTATAGAGGAAAATAGATCAACCATTTCTGATATTCCATGGATTTTACCACTCTTTTTAGAACATAGGTTTCTGCATTAAACAAATTATAAAAATAGAATCAATCTTAACCTAGTATAATTGGTCAAACAAGTGGTCCTTAAAATATTAAAATTTGGTATTGGGTAAGTTGTGGGGTTCAAGACGAGCTAACAACGTTAAACAAAGCGCTACATGGGAGGCAACCCATGGTTTTCAAGTTTCCAATATTTTTGATATTTTAATCAACTTTATATTTTAAATAGGATTAATTAATCATTTTGATATTTAAAAATAAAAAACATACTGTTGACATGTTCTTCTATTATGAGTATGGATGTATATGAAATGGGAGCACCCTATTCCTCTGTGTCACATCATGTGATCGTTGAGTAATGCCTTACCCATAAAACATTAAAAAGACAATGTATCATCAGTTTATGTTATTTGTACGTTTATTTAGGTTAGAAAAAATACAAATAATATATATCTATTAAAAAAATTAAAGGTATGTCATAGGTCATTAGGAAATGCTGGTCACAACCTTCCAAGACATTGGGAGACAAACCAGAACTGAAGGGATACATGGGAATGCATTTTCAACTTCAACCACCATGTGACTTCATTCCATGATCCTCATTTTCAATTTCTTTTTTGAACTTTAATTCTCTACCTCTACCCCCTTCTAAATATTATTTTCTGTAAACACTAGGGATAGTGTTATTTTATGTTGGGGGAGATAAAATAAAAAATGCTTTTATGTCAAAAAAATGAATGATTTGAAGGAAACAAATTGTGTAAATGGAAGGAAAAATTCCTTTAACTTTGAACATGGTAATACACATTGCAAACTTTGAAACTGAATATCAAAAAATTTAGCTTGCCCTGAATCTGATTTTAATCCTTTTATAATTTCATGAGCATATATTTTGGAAAGTATGGCTGTCCAATGTGATATTTCATCGTTTATATTTTCATCCAATCAAAAAAAAGATCACAATGCACTTAATTTGGATAGTGGGGTATTAGTTTGAGTTCATAGGGTCCCCCAAATAAATAGCATAGGATTGGTGATCATTTTAGTTTTAATATGAGTATTTAATAAAAAAAATTAAAAAATCAATAAATTTGCGAGTAGAGAAATGAAATGACCTAATTTGTGGCTTTCAGCACTTGGGGATCGTGACTTCATAGTTGTCTAGCCCAAAGTTAGTAATTTTATCTCTATTATTGGTAATTTGAATTTTTTTTTGACTGAGTTAACTGGAGATGATGCCTGAGTATGTAGGATTCACTTGGTGCCTTATGGTCTTTGAGCATGGGAGTCATCGGCAAAGTCTTACTACAGGGGTTGACTCTTTTTAGTGAAATTTCAATTACCATGGAAAAATTGGAAAAAAACAAAAAAAAACAAAAAAAATATGATACAAATAAATTGAATATTCATCTTAATATTGAAATGTGATTCCACCTAGGACTTCCGTAATTTCCCCCTTGAATAAATATGAACTCCCATGTCTATTGTGATGCACAACACATCCTCACACTTAATTGATGTTGGATGAAATGTGGATATAAATTTGAACAAAAGAATGTGTTCGGGATTGGGATCTGCTTATTAAACTATCTTGTATTGAAATATTTTGAAGTGTTTCATGATTTTTTGGTATAAGGGTTTCTGGTGATCAATGGGTATTAAAATGTTTTTGGAAAAGGGAATTCAAATTTCATATTGTTGAGATATATTTTCCTCAAGACTAGCAAAACTCAAGTTGGGGGTGTGATTATCCACTAAATGTGGGTAATATTCATTGTTAATATACATAATATTCATGTTAATTGTTATTTATAAACACCATTTTAGATCATTTTACACTTTGAACATCATTTCACATTATGATTGTAATACCTTATTAAAATGCACTATTATGTGGTACATTTTTTAACATCATTTGAAGTACCCAATGATTCATATATTTTAAGGAATAAAATTATAAATATTTTAATTTTATATTATTTTGAACTGGATATTCAATACAGAGATCAATGAAAAATTCATAAAGGATGATGGAGATATTTGGCAATGAATGGAAGCAATTCTGGAGAAGGCAGATTGGACACCAGCCCACAGATGAGAATTTGGGGCCCAGCATAAAAGTACAATGAATCCCAAATTTCGTGGGATGCTAGAAGACATGTATAGGAACAAATCACTCTTCATGATACAATGCTAATGCGGCATCCATGGTGTCCATTTAGGCGGCCCAATTTAGAGATAAAATTCTGGTCCAGATTCTGCGGCCTAGAAAAACAGCCCACTAATATGACAATATCTCGGAATCCAAAACCCCAAATGGCCCTAACTTTTGCAGAAGGTTTGAAAATATCCGGTAATCCATTTTCATCTTCTATGGGCCATTCTGGTTTGGCCATATAGAAGTCCCTCTAAGCATGTCTGTTCGGTGAAGGAAAGATGGCTGCCACCTCGGGTCAAGGGTGGAAAAATCAACTCTCCCTTACATTCCACCCACCTATGGCCTACAACAATTAAATGAGGAGACTTGGACTATTGGAGGCTCGACAAAAGTTCTCAAAATGCCTATTTAAGGCAGTGGTCTTGGAGGATGGAAGGATCTTTGGTGCTTTGTTCAATTGTAATGTTATGCAGCAATTTTGTTGTCTCAAATTTTTCTTTCACATATAAGTTGTTCAATTCACTTTAGATTCTTAATAAAAGTTCTTCTTATACTCTTATACTGATGTTCTTCGTATCAAATTGATACCATTGATCAAGGTGTGAATTTATTCACACCAAACCTTGTGAAATTATTCACACAACGGTGGAGTGATCATTTTATTTTTGTTGTTTTCATTACTTCTCCATTTCCTCCCTCATTTGTCTACTTTCCGCATCCATTGAAACCATGGGATCAATGGAGGGATAACCCACTTATTGGTTGAACCAAGGGAGTATCAAGGGGCTGGATTTGATGTTTTTTATCACCCCATTAATGTATAATCACTTCATTAATTTATATTTTTATTTGATGATTTTTAAACTCCATCATCCCTGTTGAATTTAAGGCCACACGCTTCAAGTGATAATATGATCCTTTACCTTATAGTGCTCAAAACATTGATACTTCATGTGTATATTTGATTAGTATTAAAGGGTGTAGTCATTAAACCATTAAGTGATGATGTTGTTTTATCTCCTTAAATGAACCCATCTCAAATATAAGAAATTGAAATCATTGAAAAGGAAATACGTCCAATCCACCCCGAGAAAAATCCTAGGATCAGCTAATTATTTTAAATTGAATTAACTTAAGTCTCATAGAGTTCTTTTAAAACCATCTAAATACTACCCATGTTGTCCACTTCATATCCCAAAACAGTCCATAGAATGTACCTATCTATAGGTTACTTCCTAGGTCTCTGAGGATTCAACAACCCAAGCTGAACTAAAAGGACTGTCCCACCTTCTTCTCTTGGGTAAATTTGAGCGAGAATCAAATTTTGGTGCCATTTCCAGGGAGCTAAGTATCTTACCATAGACACTATCATCTTTTTTTCATCCCTCTTCTCTGTTCTCAACCCCTCACTTCTATGGAAATCAATTTTGAAAAATTCCAAACATGGGAATCCTATCCCTACATTGATAACCCAACCCCATGTGTGATGTAAAATGACCATCATAATTTCTACTTGTGGGATCATCAACAACATAATGAACCACAATGTTTTTACTCCTATGATCCAGAAAACATTCCAACATATAATGCTTTCAATCCCCACAAATCCAATCTGAACACCCTTCTATGCAATTCCAACAACTTAATTATCCACCTGGAATATACCATCTTTCTCAACCACATTCCCATAATGATCCACAACCATTACTTGAAAAATTGTGTCAATAAATGGAGAAAATGAATTTAGAGGTTTCATCATTGCGGTTAAATATAAAAAATCATTAAAACTTGTGAGGAACCCATCCCTACACAAACTATCCCTTCTATAACCTTATGTGAAGTGTCTAGTTTCACACAAACCGCTCATGAATTTACTAAAGAGAAAACCTTTGGATTTGGGGTAGATGAGGAGGATCAAGGAATTGTTGATAGGTGTTTAAATCAAGAGGAAACTGATATTTTGTATTCACAAGAGGAGAATTTGACATCATGGATTAAGTATCCTAAGTATAACTCCATTGATGAATTTTGAAAAACACCAACCATTGAACCATTGAGAGAAATCACAAACATTGAGTCCAAACCCATTCCTAAAATTGATCTTCCCATTTTTTGGTTGAATCTTCTATTCCAATGGATGGAATTTTATTGAGTAATTATGAAAATGAAATTGAGTTTGATTCAATGTTCCAACCTATGTCTGAAAGTGTTAGCCTACCTAAACTTGAATGAAAGGACTTTCCATCGACGCTCAAGTTTCCATTCAATGGGGATAGCCAAAAAGTTCCAATTTTAAAAATTTTGTATCTTGAATCCAAAAATGTTGGAATGATCATTGATGTCTTAAGAAAGACTATAGAGGAAACTAGATCCACCATTTCTGATATTCCTTGGATTTTACCACTCTTTTTAGAACATAGGTTTGCGCATGAAACAAATTATAAAAATAGAACCAATCTTAACATAGTATAATTGGTGAAACATGTGGTCCTTAAAATATTGAAACATGGTATTGGGTAAGTTGTGGGGTTCAAGTCGAGCTAACGACGTTAAACAAAGCGCTGCATGGGAGGTAGCCCATGGTTTTCAAGTTTTCAATCATTTTTTTGTTTTAATCAACTTTATATTTTAAATAGGATTAATTAATAATTTTGATATTTAAAAATTAAAAAATAGACTGTTGACATGTTCTTCTATTATGAGTATGGATGGATATGAAAGGGGAGTACCATATTCATCCTTGTCACGTGGTGTGATCCTTGAGTAATGTCGTACCCAGAAAATATTTGGAGGAAAATGTATCATCAGTTTATGTTATTTTTACGTTTTTTCTAGGTTAGAAAAAATACAATATATATATATATATATATATATATATTAAAAAAAATTAATGGAATGTCATAGGTCATTGGGAAAATATTTTCACAATCGTCCAAGCCTTTGGGAGATAAACCAGAACTAAAGGGAGACCTGGGAATGCATTTTAAACTTCAACCACCAGGTGACTTCATTCCATGATCCTCATTTTCAATTTTCATTTTTAACATTAATTCTCTACCTCTACCCCTTCTAAATTTTATTTTCTTTAAACAATAGGGGCAGTGTTATTTTATGTTGGGGGGAGATAAAATAAAAAATGATTTTATGTCAAAAAAATGAATGATTTGAAAAAAAAAACAATTGTGTAAATGGAAGGAAAAATTCCTTTAACATTGAACATGGTAATACAAATTGAACACTTTGAAACTGAATATCAAATAATTTATAATGCCCTAATTCTGATTTTAATCCTTTTATAATTTCATGAGCATAGATTTTGGAAAGTATGGCTGTCCAATGTGATATTTCATCGTTTATATTTTCCTCCAAATAAAAAAAAGATCACAATACACATCCTTTGGATAGTGGGGTATTAGTTTGAGTTCATAGGGTTCCCCAAATAAATAGCATAGGTTTGGTGATCATTTTAGTATTAATATGAGTATTTAATAATAAAAATTTAAAAACACAATAAATTTGCGCGTAGAGCAATGAAATGACCTAATGTTTGGCTTTCGGCACTTGGGGATCGTGACTACATAATTTTCTGGCCCAGAGTTAGTAATTTTATCTCTATTTTTTTTAATTTGGATTTTTTTTATTGAGTTACCTCGAGATGTTGCCCGAGTAATTGTGTATTAATATGTTTTTGGAAAGGGGAATTCGAATTTCATATTGTTGAGATATATTTTGCTCCAGACTAGCAAAACTCAATTTGGGGGGTGTGATTAGACAATAAATGATTCTAATATTCATTGTTAATATACATAATATTCATGTCCTTTATTATTCACAAACGCCATTTTAGTTCATTTTACACTTTGAACATCATTTCACATTATGATTGTAATACCTTCTTAAAATACACTATTATGTGGTACATTTTTGAAAATCATTTGAAGTACCCAATGATTCATCTAATTTTAAGGAATCTAATTATAAATATTTTAATTTTATAATCTTTTGAACTGGTTATTAAATTCACAGATCAATGAAAAATTCATAAAGGATGATGGAGATATTTGGCAATGCAAGGATGCAATTCTGGAGAAGGCAGATTGGATACCAGCCCACGAATGAGAATGTGGAGCCCAACATAGAATCCCAATGTATCCCAGATTTCGTGGGATGCTAGAAGACATGTATAGTAACAAATATGTTTTCAGGATCCAATGATAATGCGGCCTCCATGGTGTCCATTTATGCGCCCCAAGATAGAGATTAAATTCTAGGCCAAATTCTGTGGCCTAGAAAAACAGCCCACAAATTTGATAATATCTCGGAATCCACAACTCCAAATAGGCCCAAATTCTATAGAGGGTTTGAAAACATCCGGAGATCCATTTTCATATTCTATGGACCATTCTTATTTGGCCATATAGAAGGTCTTCCAAGCATGTCTGTTCGGTGAAGGAAAGATGGATGCCACCTCGGGTCAACGGTGGAAAAATCAACTCTCCCTTACTTTCCATCCACCTATGGCCTTCCAAAATTAATTAAGGAGACATGGACTGTAGGAGGCTAGACCCAAGGGCTCAAAAATTCCTATTTAAGGTAGTGGTGTTGGAGGATTGAAGGATCTTTGGTGCTTTGTACAATTATAATGTTATGCTGCAATTTTAATGTCTCAAATTTTTCTTTCACACGCAAGTTGTTAAATTCAATTTAACTTCTTAATAAAAGTTCTTCTTATACTCTTATTCTGTTGTTATTCAGATAAATTTGATACCTTTGGGTCAAGGTTTTAATTTATTCACACCAAACCTTGTTAAATTATTCACACAACGGTGGAGTGATCATTTTATTTTTGTTGTTTTCTTTTCTTCTCCATTTCCTCCCTCATGAGTCTACTTTCCACTTCCATTGAATCCAGGGGATCAATGGAGGGATAACTCACTTATGGGTTGATCCATGGGATTATCAAGGGGCTGTATTGGATGTTATTTATCACCCCATTAATGTATAATCACTTCTTTAATTGTGATTTTTATTTGATGATTTTTAAACTCCATCATCCTTGTTGAATTTAAGGCCACACACTTCAAGTGCTAATACGAACCATTACCTTGAAGTGCTCAAAAAATTGATCCTTAAATTGTATAGGTGATTATTATTAAAGGTTGTAGGCATTAAGCCCGTAAGTGATGATGTTGTTTTATCTCCTTAAATGAACTCATCTCAAATATAAGAAATTGAAATTATTGAAAAGGAAATACGTCCAATCCACCCCAAGAAATAACCTAGGATAAACTCATTATTTTAAATTCAATTCACTTAATTCTCTTAGAGTTATTTTAATCCCATCTAAAATCAACCCATGTTGGCCACTTCATAGCCAAAAATAGTGGATAGAATTTACGTGTCTATAGGTTATTTCTTAGGTCTCTGAGGATTCGACAACCCAAGATAAACTACAAGGACCGTCCTACCTTCTTCTTTTGGGTAAATTTTAGCAAGAATCAAGTTGGGTGTTACTAGCAAGGAATTTTGATGATGGTCTCAGGCGGGAGATCCACTCACAGGTGAACGTCTACGAGTTTAATTCCATTACTTCCATCGTCAACCAGGCACTGATTGCGGAGCGCAATATGAGAGACTCTAGAGCTATGAGCAAGGGCAGTTCTGCTCCCAGAGCTAATTTGCCTCTAGACGACAACAAGAAGAACCGTAGATAGCCTACACGCAGTGATACGAGGAAGTGATATGCATCGTCAGGAAGCCAGGTAATATACTACCAGTGTGGCCGGTCAGGGCACACGAGGCCGCAGTGCCAGAGGGACCCCGTGGAGTGCCGATCTTGCGGCAAGATGGGTCACCTTCAACGTTTCTGTCAAGTTTTCTAACCAGCAGCTGGTGATCGGGGTTCTTCAATAAGTCCTCATTCAGGAGAATCACCTACAATTTCTCACCAGTTGGGTAACTGGATTTCTTCCGGCCGTTCGGGCCGAGGTGGAGGTCAATCCCGTGGCGGTCAGCCACCAATTCCCCAGCCCGAGCTAGGAGGTTCAGCCTAGGGTGGTCCGTCAGGGGCGCAGGGCCGCGGTACAGGCCAGTCTTTTGCAGTGGAGCAGACTTATCTAGAGCAGGATCTCGACCCTTCTATTGTTCGAGGTATGATTTTAGTAGCCTCAGTTTTATCTTCAGCCCTTTTTGATATCGGTGCTATACATAGCTTTATCTCTGTTGCAGTTATGGCGAGCCTTAGACTCTGTGTCTTTTCATCTGCCAACTTGTTGACACTAGACACACCCTTGGGGATGAGGACATCTAGTGTACTCCAGTGTAGAGAGTTCCCTCTCGAGGTTGCAGGGTATCACTTCTCATGGGATCTCTATGTCCTAGAGATGACAGACTATGATGTCATCCTTGGCATGGATTAGTTGGTTCCCTTTCAGGCAGTCGTCGACTGCTATCGCCACAGAGTGAGTTTCATTTCACCAGTGGGTGGTTCTTTTATTCATAAAGGCAAGGGGGACATTTGGGCAAGTCGGGTTGGACTCGAGCATCTTGGGCTAGGAGGGGTGACAGCAAAGATCGTTATTCTTTATCTGGATGACCAGGGGACTCCATAGTTAGACATTCCTCCAGTGGTGGATCGCTTCAGGGACGTCTTTCCAGATGACTTTTCAGGTTTGCCTCCGGAGCGTGAGGTATAATTCTCTATTGAGCTCATTCCAGGAGCAGCACCATTGTCCATTCCTCTGTATAGGTAGGCCACACCTGAGTTGTAGGAGCTCAAGAATCAGTTAGAGGAGCTACAGTCTAAGGGTTTCATCCGACCTAGTGCTTTCCTTGGGGTTCACCTATCCTATTTGCAAGGAAAGCAAATGGTACCCTACAGCTTTGTGTGGATTATCAGAAGCTGAACCAGTTTATGGTCAAGAACCGATATCCTTTGCCGAGAATTGTCGACCTTTTCTATCAGATTCGAGGAGCTCGGGTGTTCTCAAAGATCTAATTGAGGTCTGGTTATCATTAGATGCGCGTTAGACCATCAGATATACCTCTGACATCTTTCAAGCGCAGGTATGGTCTATACGAGTATAAATTCATGTCGTTCGGTCTCACGAACACGTGTGTAGCTTTTTTGGTACTGATGAACCAAGTGTTCCATCCTTACATGGACTCATTTTTCATGGTCTTCATGGATGATATCTTGGTGTACTCTCACACTCAACACAACCATGCCACACATCTTGAGATCGTTCTGAGTACACTGAGTGAGCATCGGCATTATGCTAAACTCTCGATGTGCCACTTCTGGATGGATCAGATTCACTTCTTGGGTCACGTCATCTCAGAGCTAGGAGTATCAGTTGACCGAAAGAAAGTGAGAGCTGTAGTTTCCTGGGAGTAGACAAAGAACTTATTTGTGGTACGGAGTATCCTAGGGATGGATGGATACTACAGACGCTTCATTCAGGACTTCTCTCGTCTAGCATCACCTTTGACAGGTCTGACCAAGAAGGGGGCGAAGTTCTTATGGTCAGATTCTTGTGTGTCAGCCTTTCAGGAGATAAAAGGGAGGTTGACGTCAGCACCGATGCTAGTCTTTCCGGATCCAGGAAAGAACTACATTGTTTACTGTGATGATTCAGGTACCAGGCAGGGATATGTGCTTATGCAGGGGGATGGAGTCGTTGCGTACGGGTCTCGGAAGTTGAGGCCACATGAGAGGAACTACCCGATGCACGATCTGGAGTCGGAAGTTATTGTTCATTCCTTACGCTGTTGGAGACAATATCTGCTGGGAGAGCACATTGTGGTCTTCACTAACCACAAGAGTCTCAAGTATATCTCTACTCAGCGGAATCTAAACCTGAGATAGTGTAGTTGGGTAGAGTACCTTCAGTCCTTTGATTTCGAGCGTGCCAATACACTGAGGAAAGGCAACGTAGTGGCAGATGCGTTGATAAGGAGAACTCAGATTCACGATGTTCAAGAGGCCAGCAGTGAGTGGTAGCTGATGGATCTGTTCTCTGAGATACATCTAGAGGTTCATGAAAGATAGGGACATACCTTCCTATCTTCTGTAGCTGTTACCTCGACACTTATTGATCGGTTATGGATGAGGCATCTATCAGACTCGGAAGGCATAGTCCTGTAGGAGAGTGTGTCAAGAGAAGAACCTCTTCCTAGATGGGTAGTGGGCGAGGATGAGATCTTGTGGTTCCAAGGACATGTATGGGTGCCAACAGACATTAACGAGGAGCTGATACGGGATTTTCATTCCTCAGTTTGGGAAGTTCATCCTAGCGTCATCAAAATGTATCGGGATATTCATCACCAGTACTGGTGGCCAGGTATGAAGAAGGATGTTGCAGGTTTCATCATGAGATGTTATACTTGTCAGCAGGTGAAGGCAGAGCACCAGCGACAAGCAGGCCTTTTACGACAGCTAAACATTCCGGAGTGGAAGTGGAACGACGTCGCGATGTACTTCGTGACTGGGTTCCTGAGGTTGCCTCGAGGGAATGATGTTGTTTGGGTTGTCGTCGACAGGCTTACGAATGTTGCACACTTCTTGACAATTAAAAAGACCTTTAGTGTTGATGATCTTGGGCGACTTTACATCCCAGCGATCATTCTTCTTCATGGAGTTCCACACTCCATTGTTTCAGACAGGGATGCATTCTTTACCTCTCAGTTCTGGAAGGGACTGCAGAAGGCCTTGTGTACATAGGTACATTTGAGTATAACATACCATCCCTAGACTGATGGACAGTCCGAGCACACGATCCAGGTGCTTGAGGATATGCTCTGAGCATGCATTCTAGACTTTGGCGGTTCTTGGGAGAAGCATATTCCTCTAGTGGAGGTCACCTACAACAACAGTTTCCAGGCGACAATTCAGATGGCACCATATGAGGCTTTGTATGGTATGCCATGTCGATCACCCTTATGTTTGCCGGAGGCAGGAGAGGCAGCTTTGCTAGGACCTCATCTTGTTCAGGAGACCTCAGAGCAGATAGAGCTGATTCAGAAGAGGGTGTTTACAACACAATCTCGGCAGAAGTCTTATGCTGATCAGCAGAGATGACCTCTAGAGTTCGAGGTCGGTGATCAGGTTTTCTTGCGTATCACACCAAGGTTGGGACACAAGAGGATTCGGAGATAGGGTAAGATTCATTGAGGTATGTCGGGTTGTTTGAGGTCTTGGCGAGAGTTGGGTCGTTCTCCTATCGGTTGAATCTACCTCAGAGGTATCGGTCCATGCATGACGTCTTCCACGTCACTCAACTACGACGTTACTTATCAGACCCATCTCACGTCTTTTATCCCAAGGAAGTTGAGATTGAAGCAGATACGTCATTCGAGGATCATCCAATCCGTATTTTCGATCGTGGTATGAAGGTTCTCCATGGGTGGTCTGTTCCTTTAGTACGAGTACTATGGTAGCACGGGCAAGTACAGGACGAGACCTGGAAGAGGGAGGCTGATGTACGATCGCAGTGGCCAGAACTGTTCTGGGATTCTTCTTCTACTCCCCGTTAGGGAAATTCAAGGATGAATTTCTTTAAGGGGGGATGTTTGTATGGACTTGAATCTTTGTTCAGGTATGTTTTTCTTTTTTTTTTCTGGAGTTTTTAAGAAAAATGAATTTTCTGGAAATTTTCAAAGTACACGCCCTGTACTTTTTGAGTACACGCCGTGTACTCTGATCCGGCTCGAAGCTGTGTGCTGGCCGTACCCGGGCCACACACACAGTGTGTAGGGGTGACGTGGAGGCTGATTTTGGCGGAGTATGGAAAGGAACCAGTACACAATGTGTACTCTAAAATTACATGCCGCGTACTTTTCTTTTTTTCAATAAATGAACTGGGGTCACGTCCCATCGTTATTTTTATCTTCATTTAGGTCTCGTTCACCCGGGAGCGACCCGTATGACTGAATATTCCCCGAGCTCCCTCCTCGGCGGCCTTTCACCGATTCAATCATGGTCAATTGCTTTGGAAGCGCAGCGGTGAGTTCTTCCATCTGCTTGAGCCTTGTTTCTTGATTCCTCCTTGTTTTCAAGATATCGTAGGATGAGAATTTTGTGCGTTTTCACAGATCTACATCGTTCTAAGGGGAATCTGTCATCTAGGTTCACATATATCGATCTCCTAGGATCGAGGTATGTGGTTTGTTTCATTCTGTATAATGTTGATGAATATTTTGTGAAAATTCCACTAATACCCTTGAATGGGGTATTGCGTGTTCTTGTTTTACCCTTGTTGTATTGCCTGCATTGGTTGATTTCTAGAGTAGATGTTTTCCCTATGATTATTGTAGCTTTACTGTACATTGAATGTATGTTATGATTGTTCTTCCTGTTTGGTGTTTTTCCAGTTGCCATGCCTAGTTGTTGGATTGTGGACTGCTGCCTTGTTTTTATACTCGGCCATAGTTGATATCCAAGTAGTGTTTGAGGTCACTTAGACTATGTACACGCGCACTGAGCATGTTTAGTTTCACTCAGGACTGTGATAACCTAGAGTAGTAGACTAAGGAGAGAATTAACAGAAGGGATTCTCCAGAGTGTCTTTTAATTTATGATATGAGACCATAGAGGGAATTGACGTTGAGTGCCTACTCAGAGAGTCTGTAGTTCTTCGATGCGGTCCACATGGGGAATAGATATTGAGTGCTTCCCCAGAGAGCCTGTAGCACGATACGAGATATAGGAAGAATTGACGGTGAGTGCTTCCCCAGAGATTCTATTATTTTCATAGCTGAACTAGAGGGGTGAGACTGTGTGTGCCTCCTAGAGGGTTGCTGGTACTTATAGGATGAAACATAGGGGTTTGGCTGTGAGAGCTACCGAGAGGGTTACCTGTTTTCTTCTTGTTTCTGGATATTTACTTGTGTACTTTATTGTTAGAACTATGGATTGTAGCTACTTGTGCTTTCCTGTTTACTATTTCTTGTTTTATTACTTGCCTTGTATTCATTGACTGTTAGGCACAAATATTTAGGTGATTTCCTAGTGGGATTGTATCTCAAAACCTGTTTGGGCCATGCTTTTGGGCCAATGAAGACTATATTGCTACAGGTATAGATAAGGGAAAGCACCCTTCTACATCAGGATCTAGATTGCACTGGATCTAGGGAGCATGGGACCGATCAGGGGCTCGCGATGCTGAGGAGTTTATTTTTTTTTTTCTTTTTCACTTTTTTTAATTGTATTCCAGCACATTGTTGTGTTTGCTACTTTCCATAGATACTTGTACCTGCTGCATCATTGTCATCATTGCTATATATATATATATTCATTGTTTCTGCTATTTGGTTTCTGCTATTGTGCATGTTGTTACTGCTTCCGTTGTTGACTTTTGTTTTTCCACTGTATAACTTATCTAATGAGGGAACTGTTTCCACACAGACTCACCAAGGCCCTCGCTGCTAGTCGGTAGCCTCTGGCGTTCGGGGAAACGCGCTTGAGTTCATGTGCCAAACTGGGTACGGGGAACCAGTGGAGGGGCACCAGATTTTGGTTGTTACATCTAGTTTATTTAATCATCTATTGTTTTAAATACTACTGAACCTGAGAATGTTCTTTATCCATATATGTACATTATGTTTCTAATTATGAGTGGTGTCAATTTTAACATCCCATGGAACTTGTTGAGGTAATTATACCACTACATCTAAGAGGAGGAAAATATGTCCTTTTATCCATAAGGGAGGATAGTTTTGATGATTCTTCATTTCAAAGGGAAGATAAGGTGTGCATCAATAGACTCTATATGCTATCATCACAATGTTTTTAATTTTGTTACTACAAGGAAAATATGATAATTTTGAAGTACCAAACATGGATCATTATTACCTATTGATGCAAAAAACTGACAAATAACTAGTTCAACCCCTCGGAGAGAGAAAGTGTTTTGGGATATTTTCTTAGGATTCAAAAAGAATAAGTTACATAATCAATAATAAATGATTATATACAACAAAAGAGACAATGGATTTGTTATGATGTTTCTTCCCAACAAGCTGTGAGAGAAGTCCCACCATCTAAAAAATGAAATTTTGAAGAACCAAATGTTTAGGCATTTGTTATCATGAAGATAAATAGGGATGAACTTGTTGTTTAAGAATATAAAAATCCAAAACCTATTTTAGAGGGTGTTGCAGTAGGTTAAATACCCCCAGCAGAAAATAATCCATTCATTATAGAATAATAAGAAGATCTACCTTTAGAAGAAACACTATCTGAACAAAATCCTATTGAAGAAAAGATTATATCACATGATCTAGAAGATGATCAACCCCCTCATGTAGTAGATGAAACTATAAGGTCAGTCCAAAATCAATCATTTTATTTTATAGATGATTCCCTATAAAAAGAAACAAATGAACCTTTTAAAGTAATAGAGGATCTTTAAATTGATCTTTATATTTATTGAGAGACTAGTAAGGAAAAATCATTGTCTTTGGTTGATAAAGGCCAACTATCTCTGGTTTAAGAAGAAGAATATTATGATTATCTAAAAAATAAATTTGAAGGACTACTTTCTCAATTCAACAATCAAAGAAAAGAAAATTTATTTCTATAATTAGGATTAGAGGAAACCATAAAATCATTGTAATATTTGATATATTCAATAGTTCCTATAGAATAATTTGAATATTTTTAGACTCATCATCATAATTACATAGAAAATTATGTACATATAAGTGAATTTGATGCTTTTCTTATTAAAATATTATTTAAGTTTAGAAAACTAAAATAATTATTTAAAAAAATAGATTTTTTAGATCTGAAATTGTGTTTGGGAAGTCATTTTGAATCAAATAATGTAAGTATCAATAAATCCAAAGCATCTACATCTACAGATAACAAATTATCCTGATATATAGTAAGAATATTTAAAGAAATGACATCAGTAATAGATGATATGAATGATAGACATAAATCCCTTAATTTTAATAGTTCACTTTTGAATATACTCTAGGATAAACATAGTGATATTATCACTCAGTTATCTTTTAGTGAAACTAGCATCAGGATGTTGCTCAATCGGTTAAGTAAAAAACTCACTCAATTTCTGCAGAAAATGGAAAATATGCTCGACTTTCTAAAATTCAATTTGATTAATTTTTAAAAGTGGGGAAGGATTGAAAACATTTTATTCAATAGCTAGCTAAAAATCATTTATTTATTTTTTAAGGATAGTTTTCTAAGGTACATTATCTTTTTCAGGCTGCTCAAGCTTCATTAGAACCTAACCCCTACTATAAACAAGACCTTGCACACTCAACCATCCCATTATTTCAATCTCTCTTAGAATACATTACTATTTTAATCATAATGATTTTTTAATGAAAATATATCAATTTATCGTTACTTTTTCAGTTTATTTTTTTTTCATTTCAATTCAACTATACATCCAGAACTCATGTTTTATTTTTCTCTTCATAATTATTTGGAATTCGTTTATAATTTATATGCAACATTTAATGCGTTTTAATCCACTTTCATATGCATCCATTTTTCTATCGCAAATGGTGGGAGAAAATTGGGTAAATACAACCTTCTAAATTTAAAGAGTACCTTTTTTCAATGAAATATGACTTTTAAATAGAAATAATACTGTGAAATATTTATATTATTTCATTAGTGTTTACAAATTCTATATTGTCTGAAAATTGTTTAATAGGTTTCATGATCATATAAGGGGGAGATTATTGGACATTTATTGTCTCTACAATACTCTATAAATATTAATGATTTTGATGCTCACAAATACCCTTGTTTGCTTTACTAAAGATATTTATTTAAGTAAATTTTAGTAAATAAATATTGATTTCACTATTTTTTGTGGAATCATATTCACGTTATTAATTTGCATGGAATATTTTTCAAATTTTTTCAAACCTGTTTTATTATATTCTAGAATCATTGTTCATACCCTATGTTGCTAAACATAGCATACAGAATGAAGCCTACATTAAAAAGTGTATAAGGAATGAACCCTACATTTCAAGGAGGGTGTTTGGATCATCAACCCTATGTTCAGAAAAAAAACACACATTTGAGGAAAAAAATGTATGGTATAACAACCCCATGTTATCAACTATAAATTTTCAACCCAACATTGGATATTTTTTCATCACATGGAGGAACCCTAGGTTTGAATATTCAATGATGGAGTTTATAATTTGCTATATTATATGATATTTATGCAATGGTATTAAAGGAAGTAAAGATCTATTCAAATCTATTTTATGACCAATTTAGAGTCTCATAATATTAGATTCAAAGAATCATATTAAACAGAGTAATCCATTCATATTTCTAATGTATGTTATGAATCTCCTAAATGATTTAAATTTTAATATCTGTGATATATGAGGTGATTTTATTGGAACTTATCAAACAAAAGAATTTTATTTTCTATATATATGGCCAGAATATTTTCTCTTCAAAATACACCCATGACATATAAAACTAATAAATTTTGTAAATATATTTCTAATTAGTTACTTGGAATTATTGTTGGTTTCTGAAGAGGCTACACTTTGATGTTCAATAATTCAGCCTCGTACTGCTGAAACAATAGTTGTCTATTTATTTATATTTGTATCGAAGATAATTTGTAAACAGGATATCTTCAGAGCAATTCATTCTTTAAAAATTCATATTTGAATAAGATGATCCATATTTTTTCTTTTTTCACTGCATGTATGAGGATTAACCTACACCATTTAACAAATCAAACTCATTTGATTTATTAGTGTTTTGAATGCACAGACCCAGTCTTTCATTAAGTGTTAGCATCTTAATATAAACTGTGTAAAAATTGGTTCACTATAAAATAACCAAAAGTATCATTCAATCCTTATTGTAAATGTTTTATGTGCATGTAGAAAGTTTTGGATTTGAAGGTGTTGTGATAAGAGGATCTTTTCTAATGAAAATCACCAAACATGCATAGAGACAACAATGGTGGAGTGAACTATCAAATGTTTGTGCCCTGAACCACTATAAATATTGGTGTTTTCGTCATTTTTATTTATCCACTTCTCAAATTGCATACTTAAGTAAAGTATACATATCTTCAAAAATAACAAAATATAGTTAAATGACAGACATTGTGAAGACTATAAACAAGACACAATTCACAACCCTCTTATGTATGATTGTATTATTCTGAAAAAACATGATTTATATAATCATTCATTAAGAATAAAAAATAAGATATAGAATATGGTTGAAACTGATCATGGACTATGTTTGTATTAATCATTACCTTCCTGTAAAAACCAACAATGTGGTAGATGATTTGAGTAAAAAAAATTAATGCTAAATTAACCATGTTATATTAGTAATGAGACACTTTGGTTAATGATTTGATGATTTTTATCCGAGATGTTGTTGATGCATATAAACCCTCTATTTGGTTTTAGGTTTTAGTGAAGCCATATTATTCAGAAAGGATTATGAAATCTCATAAGTTTGATCATTATTTATAAGAAAAGGAATAATCCATTAAGAAGTGTAAGTTTCCTGATTTTTATATTGATAAGGATTGTGTTTTATAATATGGAAAAATATTATTTGTTCCTTTTGATTCCTAGTTGAGGAAAATTTTTTTTAGTGAAGCTCATAGTTATTTATTTTCTATTCATCCAAGAAGCACTAATCTTTACAGAGACCATCAAGAGATTTATGATGGGATGGAATGAAAATAGATATTTCTCACTTCACCATGATGTGTTTGACATGGTTGTGGGTTTAAGTATAATGACAGTTAACAAATAGAATGTTATATCCTTTTCAATTCCTAGAGTGGAAATGGGAAAATATATCCACGGTTTTGTGGTTGGATTCCCAAATACTTGTCAAGGTAATAATTAGGTTTGGATTATGGTTAATTGATTGAATAAATCTTTACATTTCTTTTAGATTAAAGATTAATTTCCACAGATCAACATTCTCAATTGTATATAAAGGAAATTAGCATGTTATGTGGAGTGCCTCTTGCCATTTTATTAGACTGTGATCTAATGTTCACATCTAATTTAATGAGAAGAATTCAGAAGTTGTAGGGTGCATAATTAAATGTAATTGAAACGTTTCATCCTCAATCTAGTGTAAATTATTAGCATAAAATTTAGAAAATAGAAAAATATTCTTCATTCATGTTCAACGGATAACCCAGGAGGTTGGAATCAGCAATTTTTCATTACTTGAGTTTTCCTATCACAATAGTTTTCATTTCAGTATATCGTTGAAACTATTTGTGGTATAGTATAGAATGTGGTGTCAAAAAACATATTTCTGGGATGTTGTTAGAGAAATTAAGATAATGTGATTGGATTTGGTTGAGTAAATGATAGATAATGTGAAATTAATTAAAAAAAATATGAGTATGGATCAGAGTACAAAAATATATTATTCACACCACTAGAGGAAATATCATTCTTTCGAGGTAGGAGATCATGAAATTCTCAAAATTTCTCCACTAAAAAGTGTTATGAATTTTGGTATAAAGTGGAAGATACATCCATGGACCATTGGGATATATGAAATCCTAGATAAATTTGGAATATATTTCTACTGAGTGGACTTAACTCTGGTTTCATGATAGGTATTCAAAGTTTTTCTTATCTTAATAGAGTTGGAATATGGGCTTGATTCATCTCATGTTTTGAGGCTAGAAATAAGTCTAGTTGGAAGAGAATATTTATTACGATGAATATACAGTTAAAATTCATGACTATTTAAAACATATGCTTCTGAATAAGTTGATTAATCAGGTTATAGGTTTATGTGAAATCCATATGGTTAAAAAGACAACAATGGAATCTGAAAATGAAATGAGGGAATGATATCCCCACTAGTTTAACACGAGAAAAAAATTATGAGGACGAAATTTTTATTTGAAATTAAGAATTTAACAAAATAGTTTAGTTTATACTAAATCATCTTCATATTTATTAATATGAATTATATTGTTATGTTCATTACAAAAATATAATGTTATTTTTAGATCAAAAAAAAGAAATAGCTTTAACTAAAATATTTTCATATAAGGTATTTATTTTAAATTTTAAATTATAAATTTTAGAATATTGTTTTTAACATAATAATACTAATTTTCAAATTAGAATATAAAAATTTACCTAAGGTAATTTTTTGTGATTTCTCAAAAAATATGGATTTTTTAGTGAATAATGAATAAAACATATTTTTGTAAAAATGTATTTTATTTTAAATAAATTAATTAATTTCAAACATCCAATTATTTTTTAATTTGATTGAAAATTATATATGATTTTCTTAGTGATATTAAATGCACTTAACTGCTTCTGAATCAAATTTATATTGGTTTTTAGTAAACCATTGTGTTTTGGTTCAAAAATTGGTTTTTCTAAAAATCGTTCTGGCTGGAATGGGTGTCTCTCCCAGAGCCTCATTCAGCCTTTCTAGATGCTTTATATCTCCATGGATCGCTATCTCATTGATGGGGTGATCCAATGGTTTCATCAAGGAAATATGCTAACTACGCCAAGGTGACCCGTTATCCATGACATTGTTCATCCTCATGAAGGATTTGCATACCTGAATCTTGAATAGAGGAATATACACTAGTAATATACTACCCTATCAATGGAAAAAACCATACTATCATATCCAACATGATGTTTGCAGATGACCTAATTATATTCTCTCTTACAGGGAAGATATCTACATGTGACATTAAACGGATACTAGAAGAATACTGGTATTAGAGTGGTCAAGTGATCCACCACTCCAAAAAAAAGTTTATATATATCATAAAAATGCATAGAAAGAAGGGTTAATATTCAATGAAATAGAATGGACATGCAACTTGGACACATCCTGATGGTGTATCTTGGTACACATTTATCATCAGTAAGAATACGTATTTGGGACTTTTGTAAAGTGGTGGGCAGGATTACGGGTCATGTCCACAACTAGAAGATTCACTTCTTATCCTTTAGAGGGTGTATTTAACAAGTTAATAGTTCCCAGGATATGATACTGGTGAATTTGATGGCTTCCACATCGGTTCCAAAAGGGTGACCAAAGCTATCGACAAGGTCTTGAATAGCTTCATATGGGATTCTCTTGTGGAAGGGAAGAGGAACTGGGTTTCATGGGCTAGAATGAATCACCCCATTTATATGGGGGATGTTAATTTTAGGAGATTTGGGGTTATGCTTCAGGGCGTGCACGGAAAATTATATGGGATATCATATAGAACCAATCTCTGTTGGGGAGGATTATGGCCCACAATTATGGCAGAAACATTGAAGAAGATACCATGTAGGGATCCCCATTCTGGAAATCGATATGTCCCCTTATCCTGATTCTCCAACATCACACCTGGTGGATAGTGGGAGAAAAAATATACTCTTATGGAAACATAGAAAGGTGGGATTGGTTCTGGGCTTTCATGGGGTGTATATTACCAATGATTACCTTAAAGGAGTTGAGTATGTATTTGGACATTATCAAGGTAGTGCTTAATAATAAATATCATGATATCTTTGAGTCGATCCTCATCATCTCAGAACCAAACCAGTGTGTGGTCGCCCCCTCTCAATTTAGGATGATAAATTCTAAGGAATTTACAAGGATCTTATATGGAGCTGGCCATAAACCTTACATTATATTGAATTAAATGAATAATTCACATTGTGGATCTTTTCAGGTTTATAGTTTTAGAGAATTTGGACGTTACATATACATAACAACATGAGTATTACATGTAGACAATTCTACCCAGTATCCATTTTTTCCATAAAATAAAAACTCTTGAAAAACAGAGTCATGTCTAGTTCTAGGTTTTAAACATCATGACTTTTCCTTGATCCCATCCATGATACTATTCATCTTTAAGTCCCGTGAAAACATATCAAAAGATGGTATGAGCATAAAAATCACAGTAATAGTTATAAAGAAAAGGATGAAAACATGATCCCATTAATAAATAGAAATCAATGAAACTATATTTTTCAATCATAACATACCTTAAGAAATCATATGATTTATGAATAACACACAAATCATAAATCATGATGGTTACTTATGGCATCCATATCAAACATACATTGTATATATCATAGCTATATAAGTAGTTACACTTGGAATACCCATCATAGTATATTCCCTAAATCTCTTAGTAAAAACATCACATTTTCCTCCGTCATGTTACCCAATGCATTGCAGATCAATCTCGGGCTCACCCGCCCTAGGTTTATCATGGAACCACCACTATATGTAAAAAATGCATAATAACCATAACATAATGATAAAATATAACATATCTATAAAGTAAATATAACATTTCCACATTACAATATATCAAATCAAGATATTTAAATAAACAATGTTTTATCAAATCATTTTCAAAACCATTTAAAAAGATATTTTTGAATCAAAGTGTTCCATACCACATTGATGATTTTAAATGAATTCTCATTTGAAAACATCAATTTCCATATAAATAAATCCTAAAACCCATTTTTAAAACATGGACATTAATGAGAAATATATAGAAGAATAAATCTTTAAAACCTTTAAAACGATATTTTAGTTAAAGAGTTTTTAACAAAAAGAGAGTCGCTTGAATAAAAATAATTGAAGAATTTATTTTAAATCAGAACTTTATAATATCATGAGAGTAATTGGATCCATGATCTAATATGTTAATGGACAATATATACACCATATATGAGTGAATTGGTGCATAAAAAAAATAAAGTATCAGTGGAAATGTAAATTGAGATGAAATCCCTTATAATGATAGTAAACTTAAATTAAGGATAAATCAATCACATAATTATGTTTGAAAAGTATAAATACACCAAATATAAGTGTATATTATGTGTAAAACTATCCTAAGTCATTCACACATATTCATATGATTAAATATTCAAGAAGTACAAGTTGAACCCAATGAATTGAAATTGGGTTATGAGGTTCCTTTGTAAAAATTCGACAGCCTAACAGCATCACATTAAAATTTAGAAAATAACTTGATGAGACAAAAATTGTATATAATCACTTGGATGTAAATTTTACATAAATAAGGATATATAATAACATATCCAAACATAATAATATGTAAATTAAAATACCAAACAAAAAGAAGTCTTTAAAAAAGAGGAGGGTGAGAGGTTCCGTTACCGATTTGGTAACTTACAAAACATATGCCACATGAAAGAAGGATCATACAATGAAGATGTAAATACACATAAATAAGAGTATATTACACAAAGAGTACAATAATGTGCAGTACGTACACAACACGAAAGGAACTAGTGGCAAATATAGCATGAATCTCACGGGAATAAAAAGTGAGATGAAACACTTTACCACATTGTAATCAATTGAGTTGTATGAAAAAAAGTTAATAACCACTAAATTAATCACATAATACCGTGAATATTATTATATTCATGATAATATATATCAAATAGAAGTACACAATACACAAGATGCAATGAATAAGTGGAAAACAATGGAAATCTCACGGAATTAAAAGTGAGATAAGAAAATCCCTTACCGTCTATCCGACTTGACCCGTTCGTTCTTCAATCTCCTGAATAATAAACAAATGTTAATTTATAATTTCATAAGAACATTTTTAATGTTTATTATTCGATTTATATTACTTATTATCATGTTATAAACACTGTGTAATCATTTAAGTTAATAACGGTCATTTTGTCGATATTTGGTACTTGAGTAAAAAATGAAAACCTTATAATTACAAGTTGTTAATGTGGTAAGATATAAATTATCTTCAGAATGATATTAATGATTTAGATATAATATATATCATATATATCCAGTATATACATTTATTTATAATAGTACATAACATTTAGAGATAAGAAATGAAATGCACCCTTCATGGAGACGGTAAGCCGTACGTACGCATGAACACTATTTCCATTTCTGTTTCATATTTTAATGGAATAAAAAACATATGGATACATAGTTATATTATAATTATAGTATAATATAATATAAAATATTATTAACTCCATCCTTTATACATTCCACATAATGCATTAACGTGTCATATCACTTTGAGGGGGTGGTAGTCGCCACTTTCTCAAATGAGATTATCGTATTTACCCAATATAGAAACCATAAAGGCATGTTATAAATGGAAAATAAAGAAGAATAAACAATACATAAAAATAATATATAACATATATAAAAACATTTCTATCATAATGGCCACCATGATAGGTGGTAAGTGGTAATTGAACAATCATCGTTTCATGAGGCGTTAGTTTTCCATCTGCAGATACATTGTGTTCTTCACCCTTTATATGGAGGTGTGTGTAAGTATAGTTAGAATAATTATAATAACAACATCATAGTATATTGGGGATATTTTTTTGTCACAAAAGAAAAAAATAAATATATTTTAGGTATTGGAGAAATAAAATAATAGAAAACAATTTAAGAGAAGTGGTTACCTTTAATTTTGTTAAATCCGTTTCATTTGAACCAAAGGACTTCTTTAAGTGCCTTAAGACTAAGGTAAGGCTTCTAGGAGGAGTATATGAATGTAGGGAGCTTAATTGGGTAGATTCTGGACGATACAAAAGGGTTTTGAGGTTTGTGTAATTGGTTAGAATTGGTCTCCTTTTATAAGGGAGAGGAGGGGCTCTTTAGGAAAGTGTGAAAACATTATTTTATTATATAAATATATTTGGTTTCTAATGGTCCAAAAATCATTATAGTTGAAGATAAGATGACTCATGGTTTAAATAAGATCGTCCAATATAAATTGGACTGGTTTTGGAAATATTTTAATCATTATAATCTTATTTAGTTGAATGATTTATTATTAAGGTAAGCACTGCATCATTATTATGTCATAAATAATGTGATTTAATTGTTGTATAAAATTTATATAACAAATACCAGGATATAGGAAATATTTTTATATTTCAAATGAATATTTATAGTCGAAATGATAATATATATAACCCCTTAAAAAAATTAATTTACTAAATGATATTTGCTTTTGTCATTTTTGCCTTTACTTTAAGTTAATTAATCAAAATTGTCATTATCACTCCCAAGTGGATCAATGGGGTCCCAAAATCAACCCAAATATGACCATGGTCTTTAATTACTCATCCAATATGGTTTGGACAAGTGTTAAGGTAATTTTGAATTATTGTAATATTCTTTTAACCTTGAATTACATTATTTACCTTTAAGCGCTGTAAATTAAAGTCAAAAGTTACTATTAAAAAAAATTATTTTCATCTTATTGAACCACATTTTACTTTTTGATAACAACCATGTATGTTATATTTTCTAAATTTAATTCACACAAGCAATAAAATTTCATTTAAATAAAAAGTCAGATTTTAACTACTACTAAGTGGTTTAGCTATTCATCAAAAATTTCTGTTTTTCAGAAATATACCAAATATCCATCCTAAGAATTATTTGGTATTATGAATTCAAAAATGATTTTTATTTTACCAAATTAAAATCATAAAATTGTCAGTAATTAATTTTAAAATTAATTCCCATTGTTGAAACACATAGCGTTTTTTTAAGAAATAGTAACTATCAAAAGATCGACACTTTTTTATGTCCAATTTCAAAGTGAAATTAATTCCAATGACCAACATTGAATTAAATGGTAAAAATATTTTCTAATTAAAAATTATAACCAATTAAAAAGATAATAAAACAATATAAATAAATTATATTAAAATATACTTCTGAATTAAAATTCAATATTTTTCACTATTCATTAAAATAAACTTTATCAGAAAAATACCAAAAAATTACGCAAAGTAAAATTTGATGTCCCCATTTTAAATAAGGATTTTATTTGGTCAATTATAATTTATTAAAGTGGATAAAACTATATTAAATAGGTTTTTCTATTAAAATGTGGTAAATCAACCTTTTAATGTAAATTATGCTTAAAATTAGATTCATTCACATTTTAAGCCTCTAACTTTTATTGGATAAAAGTAAATGCATTTAACAAACACGTATAATCATTTTGTAGTTAGTTTTGTTCATTCCCACTAATACAACAGCTAGGAGTTAACTACCATTTAAAATAATAATATTATATTATTAGTGCGCAACTTAAGATTTCAAAAAAACTTGTCGTTGTGTATCAGGTACGCTATCAATCATAGCAACCCCTTTAAAGTAAAATTAATATTTAATTAAAAAATATTAATTAATATGAAAATTTCATATTCTTCATTTATCTAGGATGTTACATCCATCACCCCTATTGGGAATTGCGTCCTCAGAATTTTAAAATTGGGCTTGGGAACATCATTGAAAGCCCCACATTGAAAAAAGAGTCAATAAAACTACCACTTTAAAATAAAGGAAGATAAGTAAAAAGGTTATCCAAGAAAATAGATACTAGGGTTCCAAGAAGACATGGATATGGAGGAGAAAACAGACCATCATGTTCTTATGGATAGTGAAATAAAACATGTTTATGAGAAAGTTAACCACCAGAAAATCTCAAACTTTGGATGGGTTAAACAGTCTTTGATTCCCAGTAGGAAAAGTTACCTGACAAGGATTTTTTTTAAGTTACTTTTCATTGAGTAATTTATTTATGATCCAAACTAAAAAAAAGTCAATATACTCACATGTCATGTTGACATTCATATTTTACTAGATTTCTAACACAAACTCATATTTTCTCCAAATGATGAGTATTCAAGATGTTTTTTCATAGTAAGAGCGCTATAATCAACTTCGAGAGAATCACATAATCCAAAAAAGATGAACTATATATTTCCCATTTCTTTAGACCTTAACCAAAAACAAAATGGTTAGCACTAGATTAGATAATCCCCAAAAATTATAATCTTTTACAAAAATAAAAACTACTCTTAATCTCCAAAATTTGTCAAACTAACCAAAAATTTCAACAAAGACCATTCAATAAACATTTGTCCATAAAATTCTTCAAAGTAATCCAAACTATGATTGAAACCCAAATCTCATTAGGATCTAATCACATAGTCTTCCAAGATAAATCTTAACATTTATCTCCAAATAACATCAGTTACTCTAAAAGTCTCATATTGAAAAGTAATTAACCTAATCACACATCCTCCATGATAGGTTAATAATTTTCATAGATAACCCAAAATCAACATATTATTGATTCATAAAATCAACTAAATAAAAATAATTAGTCATACTAACCAGGGACATCACGTAGTCTAGAGGTAGGTGATAAATACTAGTCACACTTTAGTTGTGGTTTCGATTCCCGCATGCTTGTCCGACGTGATGGGTTGCCACCCGGTCCGCGTGTTGTCCTTTTTTCAAAAACTATACAATTTTATATCATTACCAAAAAGAGTTATGTTTTTCAAAAATAACCATAACATATTTTAACCATGATGGTTTTCTAATAACATTAATTTTTCATCCAAAAAATGTATTAACCTATAATTTTCACAAATTCAAGGATCATATAAGCCCAAATGGTTTTTTAAAACTATATCCAAAAAAGAAAACATAATTATTTCTTGAATAAAATTTTCATATATCAAACTTCAGGGTAACACATTCTATAAAAAGTCTTCTTATGTAATTCCCATCATCAAAAGAGACTTAATACTTTTAAGCATTTCACTATCCTAACATCTACTATAACTCTTGAATCCATTATATGTTTACTTATTACTTAATCAACATTCTTCATGATCCATTAACCATTCCTTTTCAACTTATTCTGAAATAATTCTTTCCTAAAAATAGATTCATGAATCATATCCTAATATTCAATAATATCAAAACATATGTTAAGAAATATTCCATACCTTTCATTGGTCATTGTCAGTTTCTCCATCCTCAATTGGAATGGAATTAGTTATTGGAAAAAAAATATTCATATGATCCTGGTGATCCCATTCAAAAAACTTCTTCGTAGGACTTGTGTTTTTATAATGACCATGCACACCACATTTAAAACATTCAATTGATCCCTCAGAAAGAACTTCTTTCCCTTTCCTATAGTTAACTGGATACTTTAATTTTTCATGGAAGGTTCTTGCTTTATAACCTTCATTTCCACATCTATAGAATCTTCATGTCCCTTTGAGAAATTTTCATAGGTGTTTCTTTCCACATCCTTGACACATAGGTTTTTTTAACATACATACCTTTATTATTATTACTTGATCTTCTATATGGACTTGTTCCTCACATATATGTTTCCTTATAAGAATCACTATGATTGAGGTGGTCAATCGTGACTCCATATAGCTGGTTTAGAATAATCACAAGAGTTCTCATTGCAGCTTCTATATCATTTAGTTTCTCATTTACAAAACAGTCACAGTTATCTTCACATCCACTATTACTTTGGTGTCTACTAGATCTAGCCATTTACTAAAACCAAAAATGTCATTATGAGTATATCAGTAAAATCATCATTTAATATATTATGACGATGGTAAATACTAATATATACTTGTTCATATTATCTTAAACTCATTAACTTTATCTAAAAAACCAATTACTATTTCTTAAATCCATACAATTATGCTAATTTCACCTATTCTTAAAGAATAATCTAACCTCTAAAGTAATCTAAACTGACCTCTGATACTGACTATAAGGACCTGGCCTAAAACATTACATAATATTGAATTAAATGAATAATTCAAATTGAGGATATTTTTAGGTTTAGAGTTTTAGAGAATTATGAAATTACATTTACATAACAACATGGATATTACATTTAAACAATTCTACGTAGTATCCATATTTTCCATAAAATAAAAACTCTTGAAAAAATGAGTCATGTCTAGTTCTAGGTTTTAAACTGCATGTCTTTTCCTTGATACCAACCTTGATCCTATTCATATTTATGTCCTGTGAAAACATTTTCAAAACTTGGGACGAGCATACAAATCTCAGTAAGGGTTATAATACAAAGGATGAAAACATTATCCCATCAATAAATACAAATCAATGGAACTATATTTTTCAATAATAACATAACTTATGAAATCATAAGATTTATAAATAACACACACAAATCATAAATCACGAAGGTTACTTATGGAATCCATATAAAAAATATATTGTAGCTATCACAGCTACATAGAGAGTAATAATTGGAATAACCATTATAGTATAATCCATAAATCTCTTAAGAGAAACATCACGTTTACCTCCATCACATTACCCAATGCATTGGAGAGCTATCTTGGGCTCACCCGCCCTAGGTTTATCACGGAACCATCCATATACATAAAAAATTACCAATAACCATAACATAATCATAACATATTACACATGTATAAATTAAAGATAAAATTTCCACATTCCATTATATGAAATCAAGATATTGAAATAAATAATGTTTTATCAAATCATTTTCAAAACCATTTAAAAATATATTTTTGAATAAAATTATCCCATAAAACTTTGAAACTTTTAAATGAATTCTCATTTGAAAAAATTAATGTCCATATAAATAAATCCTATAACCCATTTTGAAAACATGGACATTAATGAAAAATATTTATAAGAATAATTCTTTAAACCATTTAAAATTATATTTTCATTAAAGAGTTTTTAACAAAAAGAGAGACGCTTGAATAAAAATAATTGCAGGATTAATTTTAAATAAAAAATTTATAATATCATTAGAATAAGGGGATTCATGATATAATATGTTAGTGGACAATATATACACCATATAAGAGTGAATTGGTGCATAACAACAATAAAGTATCAGTGGAAATGTAAATTGAGATGAAATCCCTTATAAAGACAGTATCCTTAAATTAAGGATAAATCAATCACATAATTATGTGTGACAACTATAAATACACCCAATATATGTGGGTATTATGTATAAAAAAATCAGAGGTCATTCACACATATTCATAGGATTTCATATTAAAGAAGTAAAAGTTGAACCCAAACAATTGAAATTGGGTTAAGAGGTTCCCTTGTAAAAATTCGATAGCATAACAAGTTAACATTAAAATTTTGAAAATGAATTGATGAGAAAAAATGGTATCTCATCACTTGGAAATAAATTTTACATCAATAAGTATGTATAAGGACATATCACAACATAATAAGATGTAAATTAAAAGACACAACAAAAAGAAGTCTTTTAAAAAGAGGAGGGTGAGAGGTTCTGTTACCGATTTGGTAACATAAAAAACATACGCCACAAGAATGAAAGATCATAAAATGAAGATTTAAATACTCGTAAATAATATTATATTACACAAAGAGTACAATCATGTGTAGTACATACACCACACTAAGGAAAATAGTGTCAAATATAGCATGAATCTCACTGGAATAAAAAGTGAGATGAAACCCTTTACCACGGTGTAATCAACTAGGTCATATGACCAAAAGTTAATAACCACAAAATTAATCACATAATACCATGAATATAATGATAATAATGATAATATATATCAAATTTGAGTACCCAATACACCAAATTCAATGAATAAGTGGCAAACAATGGAAATGTCACAGAATTTAAAGTGAGATAAGAAAATCCCTTACCTTGTGTTCGACTTGACCCGTTCGTTTTTTAATCTCATGAATAATAAACTAATGTTAATATATACTTTATTAAGAACATTTTTAATGTTTATTATTGCTTTTTTATTACTTATTACCATGTAATAAACACTATGTAATCATTTAAGTTGATAACGGTCATTTTGTCGACATTTGGTACTTGAGTAAAAAATGAAAACCTTATAATTATAATTTGTTCATGTGGAATGATATCGATTATAATAAAAATTATATTGATGATTTAGATATCATATATATCATTTATATCTATAATATACATGTATTAATAATTTTTACATAACATTTAGAGGTATGAAATGAAATGCACCGTTCATGGAGACGGTAAGCCGTACGTACACCTGAATGCTACTTCCATTTCTATTTATTATTTTAATGGAATTAAAAACATAATGATACATAGTTATATTATAATTACAGTATAATATAATAAACAATATTATTAACTCCATCCTTTATACATTCCACATAACGCATTAACGTGTCATATCACTTTGAGGGGGCGGTAGTCCGCACTTCCTCAAATGAGATTATCGTATTTACCCACTATGGAAACCATAAAGGCATGCTATAAATGGAAAATACAGAAGAATAAAGAAAACATAAACATAATATATATCATATATAAATATATTTCCATCATAATGGCCACCATGATAGTAGGTAAGATGTAATTGATCAATCATCGTTCCGTGAGGCGTTAGTTTTCCATCAACAGAAACATTATGTTCTTCACCCATTAGATGAAGGTGTGTGTAAGTGTAGTTTGAATCCTTATCATAACAACATCCTAGTATATTGAGGATACCGATGTTGTTACAAAATAAATAAATAAAAAGAGTTTAGGGGTAGTAGAAGTAGAATAAATGAAAACTATTTAAGATAAATTGTTACCTTTAATTTGGGTAACTCCCTTTAGTTTGAACCAAATGACTTATTGAAGTTCCTTATGCCTTAGTTAATGCTTCTAGAAGGAGGATAGGGATGTAGGGAGATTAATTGGGCAGTGTTTGGACACGCCAAAAGGCTTGAGAGGTGTTTGGAATTGGTTATAAGTGGTCTCCTTTTATTAGGGAGAGGATGGGATCTTTATGAAAGTGTGTAAACATTATTTTGTTATATAAAGATTTTCCGTTTCTAATGGTTCAAAAATAATTATAGTCGAAGCTAAGATGACTCATGTTCGAAATAAAATCATAGAATAGAAATTTTACAGGTTCTGTATAATATTTTAATCATTATAATCTTATTTATTTAAATGATTTATTAATGAGGTAAACACTGCATCGTTATTATGTCATAAATAATTTAAATTATTTTTTGTCAAAAAATTATAAAAAAAATACCATGAAATAGAAAACAGTTTTATCTTTACAATTAATTTTTATAGTCTAAATGATAATTTATATAACCCATCCATATAATTAATTTACTAAAAGATATTTGCTTTTGTCATTTTTTCCTTTATTTTAAGTTAATTAATCAAAATTGTCATTATCACTCCCATGTGGCTCAATGGGGTCCCAAAATCGAACCAAAGATGACAATGGTCGTTATTGAATCAACAAATATGGTGTGGAAAAGTTTTAATGTAATTTTAAATTATTATAATATTCTGTTTACCTTGAATTACTTTATTCACCTTTAACAGCGGTAAATTAAAGTCAAAAGTTACTATTCACCAAAAATTATTTTCATCTTATTTAACCACATTTTACTTCTTAGTAACAACCATGTATGTCGGATTTTTAAAATTGAATTCAAAGAAGTGGTAAAATATCATTTAAATAAAAAATTCAGTATTTTAACTACTACTAAGTGGTTTCACTATTCATCAAAAATTGAAATTTTTTAGAAAAATACCAAAAATCCAGCCTAAGATTTATTTGATATTCCGAACACAAAAAAGATGTTTATTTTTCCAAATTGAAAACATAAAAGTGTCATTTATTAATTTTAAAATTAATTATCATTTTTAAAAGACATAGCATGTTTTTAAGAAATAATAACTATCAAAAGATCGACACTTGTTTATGTCCAATTTAACAATGAAATTTAATTCGAATGAACAACATTGGATTAAATGGTAAAAATATATTCTAATTAAACTTTAAAACCAATTAAAAATAAAATATAACCATATAAATAAATTAGATTAAAAGAGACTTTTGAATTAAAATATAATATTTTGACTATTCATTAAAAATGATCTTTATCAGAAAAATACCAAAAAAATTACCCAAAGTAAAATTTGATGTCCCCGTTCTAATGAAATATTTTATTTGGTCAATTATAGTGTATTAAAGTGACCAAAATTATATTTATTGAGGTTTCTCCATTAAAAGGTTGAAAATCGATCTTTTAATGTAAATTATGCTTAAAATTAGATTTATTCACATTTTAAGCCTCTAAATTTTATTTGATAAATGTAAATACATTTGACAAAAATGTGTAATAATATTGTAGTTATTTTTTTTCATCCCCAACAATACAAAGGCTAGGAGTTAACTACTATTTAAAATAATAATATTATATTATTAGTGTGCAATATAATATTTCAAAAAAAACCCATTATTGCCTATCGTGTACCATATCGAACATAGCAACCCCTTTAAAGTAAAATTATTATTGAATTAAAAAATATTAATAAATACAAAAATTTAATATTCATCATGTATTTGGGATGTTACAGATATCAACCCCCAGGTGAAGTAGGTAAGCTAGAAAGATATTTTTTGGTGTAACAAACTCCCAACCAAATACAACTTCCACATGTGGTGAATTTGGAACTCCACAGTCCCATCAGACGAAGGAATCAATAAATGTGTAATTAATCATGCATCCAGATGTTAGTGGTGAACAAAAAAGTAGGAAGGAAGCACTATCATCATATTCTATGAAGGACAGTGGGGTAAGACGTGGGGAATTTATTTTAGTATTTCATGGAGATCTATTTGATTGACCATTAGGATATGTCATTCTTGTAGAGGTGTTCCTAGGGGACAATGAATGAACGCCCTGAGAGGTAGCAAGGTATATAATCCTTAGTTCTAACGGGTTGTGCCTCTGTATGGCCCGTAATAAGTCAAGGTTTAAGGGGGCTTCCTCTACATGAAGGTATATAATTTTGAGAACCAAAATCTTGCTGATTTATATGTCCACCCTTGGTGAGAACCTGCATGAAGCCACCTCCGTGAGTATCTTGTAGGATCGATCCTTTTTAGCCACTACACCCTTGGATAGAGTGTGGGGTCACTGGATAAAATGGATCCCACTAATAGATGATTTCAAATTTAATACATATGGATCATTAATCGTGGGTAACATGTGAGGTGGTGGAGTGGTAAGAAACTCTAGAGGGAGTGTTTTCCTTGCATTTATAGAACACTTTGGTGATGGAAGTTCCCTTCAGGCAGAGGCTAATTCCATCCTCACAGGGCACCTTCTATGAGAACAGAAAAACATTTATCTCTCCCATGTGGAAATAGACTCAAAGATTATACATGAATCCATATTGGGCAGAGGTACCATTCCCTGATTAGTTTTTTATATTATGATGAAAAGAAAACATCTCTTTAAAAGTAACATTCAGATCACCCACACCTCAACAGAGGGGAATAAAGTTGTGGAACACCTCGCCTCCCTGGAAGGATCGGGATCCAATGTCACTTGCCTCACCAATATCACCTCCCTCCAGCCTGAGAGATTTAACATAATTCATGGGGATTCCCTTGGTCTCCACTATTTTAAAGCCCCCTAATCATATGTTTGTTTTTTTCCACCCCCTTGTATATGGCACTTTCTCCTTTGAATAAATATATTAAAATTATGAAGATGATGACGATAGACCCTATTTTTTACACATCTTTGGGTTATATTTTAAATTAAACTATGAAAATTCTTTGAATTGAATTTGGAAAAATTGATTAATTATTTTAAATAAATATAATTTATATTTCATAATTAGTTTAACATAATTTTTTACCATAATTAATAATGATAACAAAAATAATTAATTTCCATGTTTAAGGTAAAAATTAAATTACTAGGGGTAATCTAAAAAGATAAGTGATAAAATAACATAAATTCATGTCTAAAATACATTTTTAGACTTATTTAGACCATATATATTCTATACTTTATTTTTCAATTTATTATTTTTACATGATAAAACAAGGGTGGAATTCATTATTTTAAAAAATTACAAGTGTGCCACTCACCTCACTTAAAAAAGGCCACCCCATCTCCTCTTATCTTCACACCTTAAAACCCCATTATTTCAGACACAAATTTCCCAAATAACTTCTCTAATTCCATCCAATAATACTATTATCCTTATTTTAGACATAAAGATAAAAAATTACTATCTTTGTTGCATACCAAAAGAAGTTATCTGAAGAAGTGGTAACATTCTTCAGTGAGAATTATTATATTATATCTTCCACCAACCCCTTAAATTCTTATTAAAAATGATTATATAACAACCTAATTATTTTCCATATACTTATATGTTATTATGTTAATTTTATTTCCCAAATACGTATCTTCTTCAATCAAATTGGTTACAAAAACATCATTCTTGTGTGTAGCGGTTTACCAACTCACGAAGCGATGCTGTTTGTTTTTATCTAAAATATTACATATAAGGTAATAAGTGTAAATATAAATAATATATGTGATGTAAAATAAATAATGATGATATTAATTACATGTTTATCATTATAAAAATATAATATATCATTTTATTTCTTTTCTTTTCAGTCAGTGGAAAATAATAATTTCGTTCATGAATGTACGGACTATCACCTTCATAAACTAGTGTGCCACTCTTTTCATCACCATACCACATGGATGATATATTTATAAATATATGTGTGTGTGTATTTAAAGAATTAAATTTTATTTATTATATTATTATCATTATATAACGATAAAAAATACTCACATATTTTCTATAATTATCATTGAAAAAATGAAATGTTACTCATGTGTAAATACGACATGTAATCTCCATGATTGTAACACACCTAATTTATCAAAACCATATTTGTTGAATGGTTTCAAAATTAATATTGATGAGAAAATATTATAATTTTTTTATTATTATTATTCAATATCTGTTTAAATTATTTCATCTTTGACCATTGTAAACCAACCAAATTCATTTTTGATCCATAAACCAAATATGGTGAAACCATCGGATGTGAACTTAATTGATTATGTAATTTTATATAACATAGTAATAAGTAAAAATAATAATAACATGATAATTTTCTCAATCAATTAAAAAATTAACATTATTTTATTACTTAGTAAGATAAATACACATGTGACTAGTCAGGCTCAAAGTAAGACACTTCATCTCAATTTCCTTTCATTGATGAATGTTTTGATGTTATTATCATATATTATTTTATAAAGTGAATATACATCCAATTTGGCATTTTTCTCAGGAATTTATTTATTATAATAATTTTTAATGTTTTCTAAATGATTTAATTGCATGGGACTAATGGTTCAAGTGTTTCCCAAGTGAAAAAGCACGTTTCTATTTAAAAACTTATTTTAATGTTTTTACATCAAATTATTTCTCTCTCATAGCCATTTTTTTCTTAAAAATAATTTTATGAAATTTTTTATGTGGATATAAATTATTCATAAATTAAATTTTAGGTATCCTTTTCTATATTTTAATGATATTCGAATGAAATATTTTTATGTGATTTATACAGAACTTTTTACCAAATGAAAAAGGAATTATCTGATTCAATGTTTATAGGGACAATATATTTTTACACCACCATGACCTCTCTATTATTTCTATATTCCTTTGAAATATTTCATATAATTTCAAAATAAAATACCCTTTTACTTCTTTAGATATTATGGTATCGAAAATGTTTTTTCAAATTAAAATTTTATTTTTATATTGAATTGTTTTTAAATAAAATCGTTGTCTTGAAATCCATAAAGATTTTTTTATTATGATTTTAAACTAATTTTTCAAATGTTTTTGGATGAAAAAATAAAATAATAAAAACATTTTATATGGTACGTGAGAATTATAAAACAGAAACATGTGTAACTAGATAGTTTAAAGGGATCCCATTGTAGCTTCTATGATGGGTGCAGCCAAAGAGAATTCGGTGAGCCGATTACAACTTATACAATGGGTGTGACTAGATAGCATCAGGTTCACTCATTACAACATAAATAATGGTTATACCCATATATTTTTCCAATTAATTGGGTAATGTTCCTTGTATTTCTATTTAAGAATATGGGGTTATTTTAGGGTTTCTCCTTTATATTTAACTGGGATTTAGTAACATATGCCATGTGTTTAAGGTGCCTTATAAACCTGACGATTTATGTTACAAAAAATGGTTTTTAATTACATTCTATTGGGTTTTAAAGGATTGATTTGAAAAAAAATTGTGTATTATTTCATTTAAAATTTTTATATTTCATATTCTCAAATAACAATGATGATAATGGTCAATGTTACATGATTTTTCATTTTTTTTCAATAGTATAACAGTTTTCTTTCTTTTTATATCCTTTATTGATCTTTTTTCCCACATCACGAAATATTAAAATTTTTTTTTTTGAATGTTATAAAAATTTTCCCTAAAAATAAATCATGATTTATTTTAAAAGTTTTATATTATGGAAAATGGTATATTAATCAGAAGTTACCACTTTATATTATATAGTTTTTAATGTATCAGTTTTTCCCAAAATCACTGAAACTTGAAACCTGGAAATATCCTAAAAATTATCACAAGGAATTTTTGAATTAAAAATCATGATTATTTAATTTTCAAGTTTGGGTCCTTATAAAACATATTGAGATATTTTACTTTGATATAACTCGTACTAATATAATATCACCAATAATTTAACCTTATTATAGGATCCCTATAGTTGCTCTAGGAGGTTCATATAATATCTTAATAATTTATAATAATATATTTAGTATAAAAAATCCTCTTAATATTTATACACATATCTCATTTTGTAACTTCTTATGTATGAATCTATGAATTATTTCCATAACACGTTTTAGATATCCCATGAATAACATTTTGGGTAATTTATTAATTAAAATCCCTTTTTTATAAAGGACATATAAAAATAAAACACCTCATTTAAAATACCTTTTAATATATGACTGTAATAATTTTTATCCTTAATAAATATTATAAACTTGTAATTCATATCAACATGAAAATATCATACTCTATCTTTTGCAACTCAGGATGAAAATCCATCTCACATGATCTATATTAAATGGATGTATATCAATAAAATTTTTTAATGAATGTGTTTCATATGTCATGGATAAATATTAAATAAAATTTTAGAATACATAATGTAAAATTATGATACCCAGACCCTTTAATAATTATATAGAGTAACTAAAAAATTCATATTTTTTTGTGTGAAATCGATCAAGATTTATTATTACATCTTGTTTCATTAATTTTAAATAATTCCATGCCATATCATTAATCATGAATGATAAAAATCATCTCTTTAATCATGATTAATAAATATAATATTGTTTGTTTAAATATTTTAGTTCTTTATATATCACTTAACAAGTTATGGGAATAAACTTATAATTGTTTTTTATTGAGGTCCCAAATATCATAACCATCATAGAGGAAGAAAAATATCATATTGATTTAAAAACAACCAAATGAACATAATCTTACCCAATCTCTCCATGGGTGCCTTTACCTAAAACATGGCATAGTAAATACCTCAAATAATGAATTTTCTCATGTGAGGTAACTTCTTATCTTCAAATAATTTGGATTACATTGAAATATCCAAAAAAACATGTATCAATGTTATTAGGCATGAAATAACTTATGTCATACTCTATGAGTTAATCTATAGGAAAATAAAAACAATTTTTTGGAGTGAACTATTTTCTCCACATTTGGTGTTACTCATGTGTATCATAACGTTTCATTATGATCAGCATCATGTCATTAAGAAAATTGACTAATGATATTTAATTGATTAGGGGTTACTTATCAATACAATTTCAACATATATAAATTTATGATAATAATATTATTTTCATTATATAACAAGATATATTTTCATAATAAAAGTAATTATTTAATAATATAGTTATTAAACTATGAACATAAGCATTAATCCTAGAACATAAAAATATATAAAAACATTTTTACTCATATGGTATATTTTTTCGTTACTATTAAAAAAAATTTAATCTATATGTAACACAATTTATGTCAATATGTAATAAAAATTGTATCTCTATACATCAATATGAATATTCCCCACTACCACTGTACTCGATCAGTAGTCCCACATCATCAAATAATTATTTTTGTATTTTAGTGATATTAGGACTAACAATACCTATATTCAACCCTCTAAACATTTTATAAAATTCAATATTGTTCAAAATACTGATATTAAAACATTTCTTAAATTTTCTTATTAAAATTCACCAAAAAAATTAATACCTTTTGAGAATACAAATTTTCAATAAGATAAATATTAATAAGAAACTATATAACTTATAAAATTAAAATCATTACTTCATAAATCATATTTTTAATACTACTTATGTATAAAGAATAGTGTTTTTACTTTTACACACATTAATCTATTATTAAAAAAAAACATGTTCTATTATATTCATTTGTTTGATTTAAACTATAAACTTGTCCAATATTGCAATTAACTCCCATTATCATATTATGAAATATATTTCATTAAATTTATTATTTTTAGACACATGATATTTTTAAATTAATGTTATATATCATATTTTTTCATTTATAGAATTAACAAATCTAGTACATATATTATATAAATTTATTATATCACATATAATTTGGACATAGTATAACAACCCAATAAATAATAAAATATTAAACAATTTATCATTTTTTTGTTGGAAATTTATTTTCTTTCCATCCCATAAAAAATAATACTTTTAATCATATATTTATCATATTCCAAATAATATATTATATACTAGATAATAATTTGAAAAAAAAATTAATTCCCAATTATATTTCAATATAATAAACATGGATATAAAATAAAATTTAAACAATATTTATATAAATGTAGTGAAAATAAAAATAAAATAATTCATAGAATTTTATCTAAAATATTGACTCGATTTTTATTTTATTATGGAAGCCACTGCTTCTTTCTCACATTTAATCATCTTCAAACTAATTTTATTAATTTCTGCTCATTATTGAACTTCTTTATGTGTTAAAAATAATTTAATAATGTACATTAATATCATATACCCCTCAAAAATGAAACAAATAATTTTTTATGTCATTAATACCTGATATAGACACTCCATGGATTCTTTTACACCTTTAAGGTATTTTATGATGTTTTGCCACTAATTTTTTACCTAATAATAATTGAAAAATTTCCACTTCGTAGATACTTCTTATATCACATTCAAAATAAATATAGTGTAATATCTATAATCTTTTTCTCTTCATCAATTAATGAAAAAAATTCCCAAAACCTTTTTTACCATCATTATAGCATTGGATGTTGGACTTTTCATGTCCTAATTATCCATTGTTAATATAATGAGGATAATAGGTAACCTTTTTTTATATCATTTTGGATAAAATTCAAAATTAATTTGTAAAATGTATAATTTAATATCTTCGAGGTAAAATTTGGTGGTTAGTCTAGCATAAATGATATCCCCAGTACATCCATTTCATTAACATAACCAATCATATTTCAAACCTTAATTGATACTGATTTACCATAATTTGTCATTAAGTTAAATAATTAATTTGAAAATTTATATTTCACTTATTTATAATATTCTTATTAGAGCCCTTTCAAACTGTCTATCACTCAAAAAGCTTCCCTTTTCACATATTTCTCCTTTAATTTGTAATCCTTATATAAAATGTCATGTCCATTAAAAATTACATAATATAGCATATATATCCAATAATTTACAATCTTTCATTCTTATTATCGTTACAAATTAATGTTTTGGAAATTAGCTCACTAATATTAGAAAATAATCAACAAAAATCTCATATAATACAAAGTAGATGCTTCTATTCATTATCTTTTTTTTCACAATAAGAATAATTTAAAATAAAACATGATTTATTTTCTTGAATTTTTTTAATGAATTTGAACATGACTTATACTTTTTCATTACCCTTTATCAAGCCATATTGATCTTTTTTTAAAATGTGGGATGGGAATAGAAATCTCAAAATGGACAAAATAAGAAATAATAATTATAACTAATAATTCATCACTGCTTATAAAATTTTTCTTTTCGAAAATAATCTATGGGATGAAAATAAACATTTTATAACCTAAGAAATTTTTATTCCTTCTCGAATCATATTAGAAAATATTTCATAAAAAGCTTTTACTAAATAAAACTCAAAAAAATTAAGTCATGAAAAAAACATAAAAACGTTTTCATAAAGTTATACTTTCAACTATTATGAAGTTGAATATACTTTCCTTTGAATATATGATCATTATCTTACCTTGGGAAATCATAATATTTTTATAAAAAAACAAATAAATCATAGATAAAAAATTAAGGTAACTTAGTAAATAATTTTTTATATCACACATACAAATAGATAATCAAATATGGGTGAATTTCATACCCAATTCATTAGAGGGTTATCATAGACACACCCATCCTTAGATTATAACAAAACACCCCAATCCATAGTTTATAAGTGAACCACCCAGAAATTTTTTATAAAAAAAACTACCCACTATAATAACTACTTAAAATAACCCATATCATAATCATCACACATAAACCCTTACAATTTTTATCGCTACACAGAAAAATATTATTTGTAAAAATAAGAAAACATTTCTAGATAAAGAAATAATCATTCCATTAAAAATCATTTTTGAAAATACCCATTAAAATGGGAATGATATTATTTCTTTGATGAAAACATTAATTATTTTAAATGAATAAAAACATATAATAATTTTAATGGTGGCCAAAAATATCATTGATTTTTTATACATTAAAATAGAACATATCATTTCAGTTTTTTCAAATTTTTTAAATGAAATATATAAAAAATTATTTTTGAAAACCTTTGAAACAAAATGAAGAATTAAAATGAAATTCTATTTAAAATAATTTAATTTCCCTATAAATACATCAATAATATAATTTTGAGAATTGTAACATAGAACCAAATGATTCTGAAAATAAATCATCAAAACATTTAAAATTTAAATTTTAAAATAAAGTTTCCCTTACCTAGATTATGATAAATCATTTAGGATATATATATTTCTAAATAATAAAATTATGCTAATTATTAAATTTATTAATAAAATATTTCATGTTTTTATCCTTTTTATGTCCATGTTATAAAAAAATTAGTTGATCAATTAACTTCATGTCAGATGTTTTGATGGTACATAGCTCAAATATCAAAAATGACCTTGGTAGGTGAAATATTGTCAAAGATGTAATTTAGTACTAAAATATATAATAATGTTCATGATATAATTATAATTTTTATAAATAAATTTTAATTTAAAAATCAAATAGGGAATATGGTTATGTAAACTGAACTATTATACAATCATATAGATGGTGGGTTGTGAGTACACACGAGTAATGATTCCATTTTTCAATGAACTTGATGGAAAGAAAGTAAGTGTTATTTTAAATTTAATAAATGATTATAATATCATAAATACCATATTATTTCAATAATAAAACACAAACAAACACAAAAACAAACAAAAACACACACAGATATATATATCATATAAATATGTGGTTCTGAAAAATAAAACACATTGTTTTGAGGAGGTGATAGGCTACATGTACGCATGAATAATGTTATCATTTTTAATGGATGGATATGTAAGAAATTTTATGAAAAAATATTTTTCTATAATTATAAGTAATTCATAAATGTATTATATATATAATTAATCTATGATTATAATCATCCATGAGTGGTGGTTATGGAAAAGTAATTATATTGTTTCGTGAGGCGGTAATCCACCGTACACAACAAATATGGTTTCACTTCCCATTTTATGGAAGGCTATATAGACAAGAATTATTCCAATAACATTATAACATATAATTATATTTAAGACTATTATTTTATTATTTAAAATGGTTGTAAAATATTTTATGGATGTAGAAGAATAAATAAAATAGAAATTATTGATTAAATATTATACCTTTTCTTCAGACAACCTATGAAGGTTTACACCAAAAGCCTTCCTAGGATGGATTGATTATAAAAATAAGGCCTCTTGGAAGATTTTAGGGATATAAGGATTTCATTTAGTCCATTTTTTAAAAAATATTGGGAAGTTTAAATAAAAGAGTATATAGGGTTCCCTTTTATAAGTGAGGGGAGGGGCACTCTTGAAATTTTCTTAATGTATTAAATTAATCTAAATTAAGTTTTAATTTTAAAATGTTCAAAATAGATATAATTATAATATAATATGTTTATATGCCTAAGTACAATAATAATATAAAATTTTGACATGTTTATATTAGTTTTTTACTATTATGTATTTTTTTAGCACACGCTAACCCTTTTTGACAATTATCATTGTATTATTGATTTTTAATCTATAGGGTTCAAGAAAGTTTCCTTAAAAGGATTATTAGTGAATAAATAGGACATGGTTGATATTTTTAATAATATCCCAATCACTTGGAGAAAATTGTTTATTTGTGAATTTTAAAAAATTTAATAAAACATTATTTATTATAAAATTGCATTAATGGAAATTTAGGACTATTCATTTAATTTGACTTTGAAAACTACATGAAAAAAATTTCATTAAAATATAATGATTTAAAACCACAATAATATGTTATTTGTATATTTAAAAATATTGGAAAACAATTATTCATTATAACTATTTTGATTATAACATTTTAGAAATAATTTATTATATTTTTCTATTAATTAAATAAATACAGTATGTGCATTGCATAAGAAATTAAGGTAATTATATCAACACTAAAAATTATTATAAATTAAAATGATAAAAAATCATTTATATTTCACATAATTATTTATAACTAAATACATCCTCTATTTTTTTATATAATGTTTTTAGGGACATTAATGTCAAGACAGTAACATTATTGACTTTGATGTTTCATAAATTAAAATAAAGGTTGTAATAAAAGAAATATGGAACCAAGTGGATTTTATAATTGGATGAATATTTATGAAAAAAACTCATAAAAATTATAAATACATATATTTGGGTCACTTTTATATCCTTATAAAATTATTGTTGACCATAATTACTTGATTTACCCTTATTATGGTGACAAATATTTACTACGATTACTATTCATAATCACTAAAAATAAAAGGGATATATCGACCAGTTTTAACACTAATTATTAAAAATATGGGACTATATTTTCATGATTCAATCCATATAATTGGAAAATTTTAATCTCAAATTAATCCCACAAAACATGATTAAAAATAGTTTTTCAAAAAATGGATTTTATATAAAAAACGTTTTTATACCAAATTGATTGATAAATTAATTATAAGGAATATAATTAAATTATTATTTGTGCAATTAATGTAAATATAATTTTAAACAAATCCAAAAATTAATATTATAATTCAAATACATAAAACAAAAATAATGTTTTTAATAAAAAGCAACATTTTTCACAATTCTCTAAAAGCCATTCGGTTTTGAAAATTATAAAATAATCATCATAATAAAATTTTGAAATGTTAAATTAGAAATTTAATATAAAATTTTTAAAGAAAAATTCTAGATTTTTAAAATTGATTTTAAAAATAAAACGACATAATACATGAAATCCAAAATTTGATAGGTTTAATGCTTTTTCATTTTTGACAAAAAATTATCTAATATTATTATAGTGAAAAAAATATAAAAAATCATTTAATGAATATATGTAAATGATTTATGTTAATATTAATAGGTTTTTACATTCTTACCCCTTTTATAATTTTTAGTCACACTTTAATTCACTTATTAAACAAATGGGGATATCGTTTTTCTTATAACATTTTTAGATTCAAATTTTTATTTTTCAACATAATTGTTTTCTGAAAAAACGTTTAATTTGATAAATTAACATATTCCACTACAAATTATATCTATGTTCATGAATTTTAATATGCCTGTACTCATTTGAAATAATATGTATCAGTTGAACAACTTCATGGCTCAAAACTTGATATGAATCTGCCATATATTTTATTAACATCAAAATAAGAAATGTGTTATATCCCTAAGATAAATTGGAGGTAAAGATAATGGGTATGAAAATTATACATATTTCTCTAAGATTTCATATGATCAATGAATTATATACTTATCTTCAGGTTTTACACAAACTCATAACACTTTACCATGGAGGTAATTTAAAAATCATGATCACCTACCTTGAAATAAATATATTTCCTACATTTATCCACATAGATATTTTCCCTTATTTACGATGTCATAATATATTTCATAATCATATTTACCTTATTAACTATTTTATCTACCATATTTGGTCCCATAAACTTATTTTCTTCAACATCTTCACAAAATTATTGACTTTGGGACCTCTTTCAGTAAATATAGTTAAATGGTTCGAGTTGTAAAATCGAATGAAAACAATTTCATTTAAGAAAACCCATATAATGAATGATGTTGATACCAACTACCCTATTAATCCCTTGAACTAGAATAGATATTGTATTCTAAGGTTTCAGTCATTCTCTTAAATCTACCTTTAGATTGGGGATGAAAAGGTCTACTAAAATTTAAATCAAGGCCCAATAAATATGAAATCATTTCTAGAAATTAAAATTGATCCAATGATAATGGTTAGATAAAATAGAGATAACAACTCAATATAAACTAATTATCACTTTGAAGTACATTCCTGAAAGTTGATCTAATGGAGTAGTACCTCAAATTGGATGTAAATGTGTATATTTATTATGTTTATAAACATTAACCCAAATTATATTATTTCCTTGAGATGTATTTTAAAATACCAACCTGAAATACAATGACATATTTTTTCATTTACACTACGACATCGGTGAAGTCTAAATCATTACCTTCAGTAATTCTTGGTCTAATTTAACCTATTGACAAGTAAAAAAATCGTGGTAAATTCAAAAATATCTATTTTCATTCCACCCTTGTAGTAATATTATTAAAGGTCACTATACATCTTAGTACTTTTGAGATAAAGGGAAAATGGGGAACTATGAGCTTCACCCAACAAATACTTCTTAAAATAGGTATCACAAGGAACACATAATCATTTTCTAAATCTGATAACTCCTTCATCAACATTGTACTATAGAAATTACCCTAATTAATAGATCATACAGTGTCTTGTTAAAAATGATCCTACTACTATGATTTCTTAATTCATTATAATAGGGATGATTATGCTGACATAAAAAAACATTGTATGTTCTATCATGCAAAATTTCTAGGCTAAATGTTTTTAACTCATTAACTAGATGTCCATGTTACAAATGTGACATGGTTATTGTAATATTATTTTTATGACAAAGAAAATTAGTTAATTTGTATTATTTTCTAAGATTTTAATTAATTTTGTTGTCATGATAATTTATCAATTATTTATATATTCATGATCTCATGTTCAACACTATCTAAGTGAATATATATTTCAATATTTTGTTACCATTGTATATTCTGCACATTACTCCCTTCAAATGAAACCTCAAAATTTTCAAATCAAAAACCACATAATCTGATTTCATATCATGTTTAGGATAAATTAACTCATGATATTTTTGTTATATTAATATTAAATAAATTACATGATCATTCTATATAAGGATACAAATATGTAAATTGAATGAATCATCACTATTGAAAAAAAAAATCACCATTTTTGGATGGTAGATCCAAAACTATAGAAATCACAAATATTCTTTTTTATTTACAAGAAAAAAACATCACACTCATTTATCGATGAAAATTTAACTCTTTTTGAGTTAAAATTGTTAGAGGGTTAGATAATTGAGAAATGTATTCAATAAAAAACGAGTTGATAACCCACTAATCTAATAAAACAATAAATATCTATAAATTTTTTAGACATTTTCCATTCATCAACAACTTTAGTTTTAAAGGGCAAACTATTATTCCATCATTATAAATAATATTCCTTGGGAATGAATTTTTTTTAACCAAAAGTCACACATAATAAATCGTCCAAATAATTTATTACCTTTTACATTTTACCAAGAATTCCTTTGGTGTCTTTTAGGTTCCTCATTAATTTTAGATATATATCAATATATCATCAATAAACATATCTTAATAATTATCTAAATATTCATGGAAAACTCTATTCATAAGATCAACGAATTTGTCTATTTTATTTGACAACCCAATGGGAAAAAGAACAAAATCGTAATTCTCTAATATAGTATAAAAAGATCCCATGAGAATACAATCCTCTTTATCTTTTAAATTATAACACCCCAACCTGAGATCAATCTTCAAAATGTATTGTGCTCTATATATCTAGTCATATAAAACATAAAAATTAGGTAAATTAATTTTTTTCTTAACAAATATGTTATTAAATACTCTACAATAAATGAAAAAACTCCTACAACTATATTTATTTTAAAAAATTCATATATGTGTACCCCTAGGTGAAGTGATAGAATTAATGAATCCATAATCAATCAATTCTTGAAATTTATTTTCCAAATTCCACAACTTATACATGATCAATCCAATAAGGGGGATCTAAAATAAGCTTATCATTAGGCATTAATTCAATAGTAACCCCATCCACATAATTAGGAATAACATCATGATAATATTTTGGAAATTAATCTACATATTCATTTACTTCTGGAACGTCACTAATTGTAATGGTTTCTTTATTCTAAAAAACATGAGCTAGGGAACTCTCATTTCAAGATTTAATAAATTTCTCCACTTATTTATATTCTATTAAATGTTTGAAATAATTGAAAATAACAATATTTTATTTTCAATTTATCTTATCTTGATTAACTAGAATCCAATCCATACTAATAATAGCATCGAAATACACTATGGGTATTTCATAAGGATATGTAGGGAATACCACCCTACTAATAATAATATAAATTTTTCATAAATGATAGAATATGAATATCCAGTTTCAAATAGTCTATTACCATATTTTGATAAAAGAAGTAAAACACATTTCATCACTTTATTATATAGGCCAGTAACAATTGTAGTAGTCGAAAATTATTTTTACCCCCTTTTAAATTTTCATCTTCTTGATTTCCACCCTCAGTAACTAAGTATAGACACCGATTTTCATAATTCCACAACTCACTATAAAGAAGAAAACTCCATCTTTATTAAATATATATTTCCTCATTATTGATTGTTTAACATTATTTTCTTTATTTTCATAAACCATATTACCAAACATACAACATCATAAGAACTTCCCAAATATTATAGGATTTTACCCAAGGTACTTTTTTCCACACCCATCAGAAACTATAAATAAACATTCTACCCTTTAAATTTATTTGATGGATTGTTTCCCATTTATTATCACATGGACCTATTTTATTTTTTTCTCATAGAATACCTGATCATGAATAATGTGCATTTATACCTTCTTATCACATTGAACTGGTTTCCAATAAAATTTCAATTCATAGGATGCTATTTTACTTTGATATATTAGCTTTAATCCTTCATAAAATTGATATGTTTTACTACCAAGATCCATCATAAAATTTTTTGTGTACCTTTCCAATTGAAATAAGTTTAATACATACCTAGACTCTAAATATTCCTTTTTTTTCTTAATTTGGTGGATTTTTTACCATATTATGTCAAACAACATTTGGAATCTATGTCTGAAAGAAAATATTGATAAATTCATTCCATTCCAAGGCATAAATCTATTATATTTCTTTAATATTCCTAATTATTGACCCATCTAGTTAGATTCACCAAAAAATGATAAATATAAATATTTTCCTTTTGATGATTCGAACAACCCAAGAATATTATCATCTTTTCCAAATCATTAATCTAACCACCAGCTACCACTGGATGAAAAGATCTAATGAATATTGGAGGATGTTATCGCATAAAATTCTCTATTATTATCATGTTCCTCTATGGTATATCAAGATACTCTCTAGAATAGATACATAAAGTGTTTATATACTACATCAACTAATACATCATTGTAATAAACATCTCAATTAAAATTACCACAATTCTAGACTGTTGATTTAGAAATATATCTTCTACTTGGCGACTTCCTACTATAACTTCGATGTTTCCATATAGAACCCGATTGTTAATAGAAATAGTTTAGACAATACAACATGGTAATCATAAAATTATATATCATGATAACCATAAATTATAATCATATTGATTTATTTTGTTACTCTACCATAACCTCTAAAATTATATAATACCTAGATCTGATACTATCTATAAAGATTATGCCTTAAAGGATTACATAATATTGCATCTATATACTAGATTTAATGTTATTTCATTCACAGTCGTAATTATGATTTATATTTTTATATAAATAGGTTATAACTATTATATAGTTATCCTATATATTTCATATTTTACAAATTTATTAAGTATCTATTTTTTCAAAATATGATCCCAATAAATGAAATATAATTTATTGTAATGAAAAATGTTTCTGAATTTCAACATGACTTTGACTTTGAATTTAACCAAAATTAAATTCAATGAATAAAATTTTTGAAATGCATTATGAGCAAAAAAATCTATTTAATTTATATAATAACACTGAAGAATCAAACACTTTAGTCCATAAATCTTTATAAAAAATCCTATGGAAAATAATATTTGGCATCAAAATAACTATTTTTTACCACGAAAATCATCTTTACTACCCAAATAATTTCAGAAGGCATTTCATAAAAATATTTAAGAAATATTAATACTCATAAATGAATATTTAATTATTTAAAACACTTTAATTTTCATTCATATAGTTATACTTATCACCCTTAAAAAGTAGAATATAAATTTATTTAAACATAAGATCATTAGATTATCTTTTAATATTATAATATTTCTATAAAAACTCTTAAATAATAATTAATAAAACAGGTAGTAATCTTGAGAAATCATATTATATATCACTCTTACAAGTGAAAAAAGAAATATAGTAGACCTACATACCCAATATAATGGTGGTTTTTCACTAACCCACCCATCCTAGATTTATAAAAGAACCACTCATCATTGGTTTTAATCATATACACAAATCAATATATTAAAAAAATCATCTAAAATAATTCCCAATAATAATAAAAATTCATAACTTTTAATTTATTTCAATTTAAAATTATACAATCATGAATATATTTTTTTAACAATAAGAATAATTTTATGTATATTGAAATATGTGGTCAATTCAAAACATTTTTAAAGTTAACTGGTAAATAGAGCGGATAGTTTTTGTTTTAATAAATCATAAAATATTTAAAAATAATTCAAACATAAAATAATGGTTATAGTGGCTTGAAATACTATTTATGTCTTATATCTTAAAAAACAACTTTCCTTTTATCTTTGATTTGATCATAATTTTCCATATAAAATATTTAAAAATATTCCATTTGAAAACCATTGAATTTTTTTCTAAAATGATATGAAATTACATTAATTTTTTTTTTCCATAAAAATTAATCAAAAAAATTATTTCATGAATATGGAATTGATGAAAAAGAATAAAAATAAATATTAAAAATGAGGCTTTTAAAACAAATTGTCCCTTACCTTGAGTCTAATTCATCTCATTAGATATCTATATTCTTATATAATAAACATTTGTTAATTATTTACATGACTAATTAATATTTTCATTTTATAATCCTTTTTACATCAATTTTATAATCAATTACTCAATTAATTAACATCATATTGGTGGTTTTATCAACACATGTCTCAAATGTCAAAAATTACATCGGTAGGTACAATATGGTCAAAGAGGTAATAATTCAATAATACCAATATTAATATTAATGAAAAAATTATCATATTTATAATTTAATTGTTCTTTGAAAACCAACAATTAAATATATTTATGAAAAATCAATTACATTAAAATCCCGGAGACAAAAGGTTGTATGTACAAATGAGTAATGTTTCCGTTTTTCAATGATCATGGTAGAAAGAGGGTATGTAGTATTTTTACTTTATAAAATCATCATTATATCGTAGTAAAATATTATTTCATTAAATACACTATTACATATTTTATCCATGTGATGTCATTAAGAAAAATAAATTGCATCGCTTCATTGAGGTGGTTGTCCACACGTTCACACGAGCGTTGTTATAATTTTATAATGGATGTAATAGTAAACAATTATGTTATAATTTCAATTTATATAATGATAATTTTTTAATTAATATATTATATATATATTAAATCCATCATTATAACTATCTATGGGATGCAGTCACTGAAAATGAATTACATCAGTTTGTGAGGTGGTGTCTGACGTACACATAAAAGTTGGTTTCATTTTCCATTTAATAGATGTGGAATGGATATAGATTATTCAATTAACATAAAAATACTTTATTTATATGAAATATAATAATTTTATTATTTAATTATCGTTGAATAGTATTTAAATGTGATGGAAGGATAAATAAAATGAAAATGATGGGTTTAAAACTATACCTCTTCTTCCGACAACCTCTCGTGCTTTACACCAAAATTATTAATTTGAGGGATTTATGATCAAACCATGGCCTCTAGAACATGGTGACAGGTAGAATTGTGATATTTTTGTTGGTTTTTTTGGAAATAAAAGTATTTTTTATTTGTAATGAAAATAGGATAGGATGTGCCCATTTATAAGTAAGAGGAGGGGTAATCTTGGAATTTATTAAAGTATTGAATTAATAAAGAATATTTTTTATATAAATTGTTTTATAAATTGGTAAAATTATAATATAATATAGGTATGGTTAGATATAATCTCATTAAATAAAAGTAGGATAATGTTATATTAGTTTTTTTTAAAATTATCAATTATTTTAACTTGCGTTAACCCATTTTGACAATTACTGTGGTATTAAGTTTTTTTAATCTCTCGAGGTTAATAAATTTAATATAAAAGGATAAATGAACCATAAATTGACCACTGTTGATACTCTCAAATATATCCCAATAAATTGGCAAAACATTAGTTTTTTGGATATTTAAATCATTTAATAAAATATTATTTATTAAATACTAACATTAATTTCAATTTTGGAACAATTTAATTAATTTGACATTAAAAAATATTAGGAAACAATTGAATTAGAATAAAATTTATTAAAACCTCTCCAATATTTTTTTTATGTTAAAAAATAAAATAATTCATTCAAATTATATTACTTCAATAATTTTTATAATCATTTATATTATTTTTCTTTTAACTGAATAAATATTCTATAATTGTTGCGTATGAATTTAAGGTAATTATCTATTCATAAAAAATTATAAATTAATTTCAATACTAAAAAATAATTTATCTTTGAAATTACTATTTGGAACAAACTGTATCCTTTTTCTTCTTAGAAATTTTTTTTTGGGACATTAACTTCAAGAGAGTGCAATTTTTGAAATTATCTTATCTTTTATTAATATAATGGTTATAATAAAATAATTATTGAAAGAAGTGACAATATATTTTTTTAGTTTGATGGAAATGGTATAACTACACTCGTCCAATAAGATATAGGTAATTTTTTGGTAATTTTAGTGTTATGTTCGTATTATTTTTGACATTTATAACATGATTTACTTTTATCATGGTGACAAATATTTACTATGGTTACTATTCATAATGACAAAAAATAAAAAGGTATTATTGAAAAAATTTGAAAATAATGATTCCAAATAGGTAATAAATTTTCTATTAGTCAATCCAAATAAATTCTATAGCTTAATTAAAAATTAAACAAATAAAATTATATGGAAAAAATTCAAAAAAACGGCTTTAAAGTTTAAAAATGTTTTTATAAACAAAAAAATTTCAAAATTCATCCCAAGGATTATATTGTAATTGTGTTTAATTAAAATAAACTAATAAAATTTAAAAACTAATCCAATATAAATCATGTCATTTTTAAATAATAATAGAGAAAATATAGTTTTAAATAGAAATCACTGTTTTTCACTATACATTGGAAAAAATTTATGTTTAGAAAATTCTAAAAAATTTATACAAAGATAATTTTTAATTTATGTATTCAATTGTGAATTTCATTTTTTAAAATTTAAATTCAAGAATTTAAAAATAAAAATTTAAAATGAATCCAAATAATGAATGAAAACACAAATTGGTTAAAAACAAATTGTTTTAATTTTTTGTCTAAAATTTATCCAATATTATTGTAATAAAATACCATTATAAATCTAATTAAATAATAAATAAAGACGATTTATCTTAACATTGCCAGAGGTTTTAGAAATTAATATAAAATCAATATAAATTTGTTTACAGGTTCTATTAATTTCTTACTTAAAAAAATCATTCTCTTTTTTGACTTATATATTATATATGGTTATTTCTAAGTAGTTTCATTAATATAAAAAACTTTGTTTAAGATTGATACATAAATTCCATCATAAGTTAATGGAATCATATGAATTCAGTTTTTTTTAATTCTCTATGAATTTTCTTGATGATAATTTTTATGACAAAATCATTACCACCATATCAGAAATTGATTCAATTATCAAATGAGTTTCATGGTTGAAATTATATTAAATAAGAATTTTTATTTAATATTGTATGACTAAAATAATTATCACATATTAACATTATATATATTTTTTGTAAAGAATATTTATTACACCACAAAATGATAGTTTTTAATGTTTATCTCAAACTCTAATCTATTTTGGTAGACTATGATGTCAGTTATAGCATATAGGACTCTTATGTTGTTTAGCAGAAATTTCAATTCCTGGATCCATCATATGAATTTTCGTACATATATTCTATTTGATACATTCTATTTCTAGGGTTATTTAACCTTCACAATAGGTATTGGAACATAAGTCTTTTATGTTCCTCCATATTCTACTAGCTATACATAAAACCATCCATTGTAAATTATCATTTCACAAACCATCCAAATTGAATGGTTGGGTTCTTGACTTGTGTTCACATTAGATTAAATATATCTCAAAGTATGTTTTTAATGTGTTCATTCTACCTCTCTATATTAATCTTATATTTAAATCACATAAATTATTCCGTTATTTTTTAAGAATATATTAATTAAATAATTTGATTTAGTTTTCATATTTGACGTTTATAATTCAAATTATAATTTTCTAATTACATCATGTAAAAATATTTACACAAAAAATGTTTTTTTATGTTTCTAAAAAATGAATAAATTATAATATTATATACATATTAATATTCAACATAAAAAAATTTAACACGAAACACTTTCATGTAAATGATGAAAACCATAATAAACTCTAATATTACAAAAATGATCTATAATTTGATATTGAGTGAACCCCACCTTTTCATATAGAGCCAAAATCTGCATAATTGTTGAATTTGATCAATATTTCCATTATACACAAACCAATGTTATGTATTGGTTTATATTTTGAACAATTATTAACACCAAATTAATATGAATATTTATAATAAAATATTTAAACTAGATTTATATCCATTATATCAATAAGATGGATTTAAATAATTTCAATATTATGTAAAAACATTATTTGAGACTTCTTAAATTCAAATTATAACACTTTATATGAGAAAGTTATATAATTTTAAACATATAATATATATTCTTATAATATAAACAACATATATTCATGAATAAACGAAATATCATGAATAAATGAACAAATTATATTTTTATAAATGATATATAATGAACAGTTAATTTAACATGATTGTAGTCAATTTAATATTCATGAATAATATATAATTTTAATAAAATGTAATTATAAATATGTTATTTTTTTAGAATTACGATCTCATAAATTTTTTTATTTATATGAAATATAAATTTACATTTTAATATTGAAATATATGATTTATTAAAATATGAAACTTTAAAATTTTAATACCAAACAAAATATTTTTAGAAATATTCTTTTACAATGTAATTAAACAGTTCCCTGGGGGGTTGAGATATCTACCTCAATAATCAGACACAAATCACATTTTAATCTAAAATGGGACAAATGGTTTTTAGAAAAGTATAAACCAATATATATTAGTAAAAATTTATAAATACTTAGAAAAAATATATTTAAATGTCATTTATATCAACTTTCCACTTCCATGTCCAAAATATATATATTTAAACAACATATACATCCATCAATTTTTCTCTCATCCAATAAAATCCAAAAAATAATTCATTAAAAGCAATCCATCATCAAAAAAATAATTAATATAATAATATAAACATACAGAGACCCATTTAACTCATTCCCATGAATTCTTAATTATTATGAGTGATTTGAACATTCCTTGATGAAATAAAATTTCTAAATACCTTGCCCACTAAAAAAATTATATCCGTGGAATTATAATGATTAATGAAAGAAGATGATGGGGATTTAATCTCAATACCAATATTTTTATTAAATCACATTCCATTATACATTCAATTTCTACAATTTTTAAAAAGAAAAATATATTTCAACAATGGTTCCAATATCAATGTAAATTAACAAAATATGAGGGAAAACTATCAGAAAATGATCCACTGATAGAAATAAAATAAATATAAAAAAATCAGTATTAAAATCAACCATAATACTGTATTCAGATAAACATTAATTTCTTTGTTATGGAATTTTAATTTATTTAATCCATTCACGTACAGCTATCCAAATAATAGAAATTAACATTTCCTATGTCCCCCTATCTAGATGATTCATTGTTATTTGGAAAACCCAGCCATTGACTAAGAGATATGAATCTTGAATAAGTTTCACTCATTCTTTAAATGAGATACTGAAACTAAAAGTCACACTCTTACCTAGAGTGCCTACATTGAACACTGGTGAAGAAAATATAAATTTGGTTTCCATGTTATCCATATTGGATAGACATTCCCCAAATATACCACCCAACTCCAAAAATACAATATCGACCTCTAACTGACTATTTATAGAAATAAAAAAACATTCTTATAACTTTATAGGGTCCTATCATAGATCTTTAATCAACCCTTTCTATACCCTTATATACTCAAGGATCAATACCCTATCACCAAGGGTTGATGAATTTCGTTGAAATATTATGTTCATCATTTGGGAATGTTTTCTCTGCTACTGAAAATAATCTAACTTAATATGATATTTTATATAAAATCATTTATAAACCATCAATATATAAGACATATAAAAACACATAACCCCTGGATACAGAATTGGGAGCCATAGACGACATCTCATTTCCTAGTATAAAAATAACATATAAAAAAATCTATATGATATAGACCTTGAGATAGAATAAGTCCCAAAGGATAAGAAAACAATAGACATACATACAATAAAAATACAAAAATACACATGGTGATATACAAAAATACTTCTCATACTGGAATGAGAGACCATCAATCCACTACCTTGTAGAGTATTGGTTTGAAAAAAAATGATGTGTATATTATACATAAAATATTTAATTAATTATCCTCAATACCATCATGTACCTATAATTCCTTATGCGAAACTATAAGTGCATTGATATTTATATAGAGGTTCTGAGAACTAACCCCCAATAGAAAACATAAGAAACCTCAATATACACATTTTCACAATAAAATGAATGTATGTGTGTTTGTTTTTGATAATTAATATAATAATTTATTTACTAAATATAAATTAGTATGAATGTTATATGAAGATCATACAATTTGAGTCTCAGAATAAAATAGAATCTTTCTATTCATCTATAAATATTTACACTAAAATAATAAAAATATAATTTTACATCACTAGAAGAATTCATTCCAAAAGTAACAGAAAATCAATCATGTACACCCATGTGGGTAAATACAAGCTTTTAGACATAGACCAAAATCATCCAATAATAAAAAAAATTCTCAATATGTGGGAATATATTTTCCAGACACCCCCTCAATTTTTCCACACTAGAAATATTTGGTATACATCCCCACTAGAAGGGAAATCATATAGGATATCCATATATATAGAAATATAAAATCATTTATTAAATATGTAAAAATTAAAAAATATAAATATGGTAAAAAAATAATAACGTACGAAATGAGATAATTTTAAAACCATGTTAATAATGCACATAAAATTTACCTATCAAATAGAAATATAAAATGGTTATTTAGAATAATGAAACACAAATAGGTTTTTAGGAAGTAAACCATTATTACACAGACCATATACCATAATCCAACCATAGGTAATCATATCAAATATTTAACAAAAATTATAATAGAAAAAATAATCACTTACTTTTAACTCATCATTAGAATTCCAAATTAGATTTCCTATTACAACTCATTGCATTATATATAAATAAAATATTTTAATATAATTCAAATTAAACCATAATATATAATTATTATTCTATAAATATTTCACGCACCATTACACAACTATAACAAGACTACTTATTTACTAATAGGATAACATAATTTCCCAATATATTCATAAAATTAATATTTCAACACCCATATATATGACACTCCTAAAATTTTATCATTCAACAAATAAACAAGGTGGAGGTATCAAAAATAAATATGAAGAAAATTAAAAACCATTGGTATATAATTTTATAAAATTTCTCATGTGTTATAAAATCCGTAACTTGAAACCCCTAAGAATATAATTTTGGAAGAATCAAGGAGATAGTAGAACAATTATGTAACTAGAAACATAAGGAAATTCTAAAAATAATGTGACCCCAAAAAAATATTTCTTATTCTATTACCACAAATATGCTACAAATGTATATATGATATTATTAGTTATTCGACATCAACCATGTTAGGAATGTGTTGATCCAATAATTTAACTATTATTTTATTGATTTTGAAGCTCACAAACTCTAACAATTGGGTTACAATTGAATTGAATTTATGTTTTTTAGGATAATTATTACTTGAATAATAGTTTTTATTCTATAATTATTTTATATTTCAATCAAGTGGAATATATTTTTATATCTCGAAATATAATTATTAATTATAGGTTTATATAAATTCTCATAACAATTTTTATACCCAATGTCTTATATTGGAACATATGTCTTTTGAACCCTGATTTTGTTAATGAACAATACTTTTTTACCCTATATTTGAAGTGAAAATGTAGATCAAGAACTGTAGTTTTGGAAGAAACACCAAATTGTGGAAAATACATATGGTTTATCATCCCTACTTTTAGAATGAGAGGTATGTTGTCAATTATAATCTTTAATTTTACTTCTATGTAGAGAAACCTTACATTTGATATAGTAAACTATGATGTTTTGGATTTTAGATTATTTCAATGATATCTATAGTGGTCTTCCTGTATTAAATATCCCTTTTCAATCTGTTTGAAGACTAATTTAATGGGTATTTAAAAATTGAATAAATAATTAATATTTCTTAGGAAATTTAGGATTTTTATTGATCATTCAAATTAAAATTCAAATATGGATATTTCATTTTATTGTTGTGATTAATCATGTGATATTTATAAAGATGTTTGATGGGAAGAAATTATATAATCTCATTAAATACTGAGAGTTTATTCTTCTCAACAAGATATAGATGATCCTTAAAAAATAATATTGTGTCATCAGCACCAGTTATCCAATAGCTACACTTTAGAGACTTATACTTTTTTCTTATTATCGATTTTATCATTGTGTTTCTACTGCTATTTTTATATCTCTTTGTTAATCATCTGTTGAAGTTTGAAAATGAATCTATCAGAGAAATAATTTGGGGATATACATGTTTGGTAATCTGTTGATTGTTTTATCTAATTTTTTTTATAAAAAATAAATCATAAATATTGTTAATATTATTTTACTATGGTTTTTATTTATTTAAGATCATCAAAATCTATCATTTGATGTTGCAACTATGAGATGAACCATTATTAAGCTTTTAAATATCATATATTTTATATAAAAGTTTTTAGTAATCATACTTCATCCTGGTGGAGTTTTATCATCACATACTAAGCTTTAGAGTGTGTTAGAGTTTTAAAAAGGTGTTATCTACCTGAATATAGTTGAAGAGGTATTTGGATAAGAGAATATGCTAGTAAATATCACCAAGATTATAGAGAGAGTGTTTGTGGATTGGACATTGGGATTTATGTGCCCCAAACCACTATAAATCATTGTGTTTTGTCTTATACTTATTTATTTTAGGCACTCACTCATCTTTAAGAGAGAAATAAGAAGTCTCTTTAAACTCTACATGTCTATTTGGAATTTGTAAATATTTTAAATAAACACAATTCAACCCCATCAAATTTCTTGATTTTTTCAATTCCAACTCAAAAAATGGTCTTAGGGGAAGGCCTCTTTTTCTATATTTCTCTTTCTATGTATAGTTAATGATTTTTTTATTTCCTCCTAATACCAAAAAAATTATTATAGGAAGATCTCCACTAGTTATTTTTCTTTTATAAATCCTTAAACTTTATATTCATTATTTAAAATACTAAAAATTGTTATCTAAATGACACATTCATGTGGTTATATAACTTTTGGGTCAAACAAGCCTAACAAGGAGATCTAAATAAAGATAAATTGCAATGAATGATCTTAGATTAGTTATGTTAATGATCCACACACCTTATTTTGAGGGTGATAATTGTGGATGTTGTAAAACATGCATTATTATTTATTTGAAAAATATTGGTATAAATTTTTACATGAAATTATTCAAACCTTTTTAAATTCCAAAAGAATATCATGAAAAATATAATGCTAATCAAGAGAATTATTATTATCTTAATTTTAGAGTTATGAATGTTATGGTCTATGGATTATGATTTTATGAGTTTAATATTTTCCCTCATTACATTACCTTAAATTAGATGTGGAGGGCCCTTTATATTTCTTATAAAGGAACTAATAATATCATAAAACTAAGCTTCAACATTTAAAAATTGAAATTGGTCACATTCAAGATTAATTAAAATGAAATCATCATTTAGATGAAATAAAACATAATAGAAGTTGTCAATGATGATTCTTCATTAAGAGATACTATTTTAAAATCATATCTAACATTAAAGGTACTTAGAAAATTACCTTCAAAGTGAAATGGAATATCTGATGTTATTCGACAATCTATAGTGGTTAAATAGGTTAAGATGAATGAACTAGATAGAACATTGATTATGTGTGAAGATGAGATGCAAGAAGAAGTTGAAAACCCTTATTTTTTAAACAAAATTCAAAGAGTGTTCTTAATGTTTCAATAGAATAATGTTATGATTAAAGGCTTTGGGATTCAAGTAAAGAGCTATCTAATACTTCTAAAAATTTTAAAAAAAATACACAAATGGGGAAATGAGAAGTTATTATATAATTAAGAAAAATAAGTGAAGTAATATGAATTCAAGAAAATTAATCAAATGAGATATAACATCATTGAAATAAAATATAAAAGAAAAACTAATTTCAAATAGAATAATAATAAATTTTGGAATTCTAACTGGAGTGACTCTAATTCTTCAAGTAATAAATCCACTACAAAAATAAAAATCATTGAATGAAGATAATATCATAAATCAATGTCTTATTTATCATACTAATGTTATATAATCTTCTTACTATCAAAGTTATAATTCGAAAATGCTCTCTTAAAATGAATTATATTAATATTAATTTATTCTTCAAGATAAATTTGAATCATTAATGAAAGAATCTAAAAAACTTGTATAATATTATGATTTTATTCAAATTAATATATAATGTTTTTAATGAATTTCTCATTTTTAAGATCTAATATTTCCAAAATCTCTTGTACTTTGCATGAAATTAAAATTAAGTAATTATTAGATCATGTTAATATATTGCATAAATCCTTTATAATGCTTATTAAGGGAGGAATATATTTGTATAAAATTCTTGGTAAAAATAATTCTAATAATAAAGGTATATTTGGTATTGATAGAAATGGATAAAACATAAATTATCCTGAAAATATTTTCATCATATTTTTATAGGAATGTATTTATAACCTGTTAAATGTTTGCATTGTGGTAAAAATAGACATAATTATAATGACTATAAATTTGTAGAACCTAAATATTGTGGTGTCTAGAATGTTCATTTTTTGAAATCACTATAAATTTTTAATTAAGAATTCTGTGTGAAAAACACACATATTTCGCTACCTAAATCTAGAGTTTCTAACACAGCTAGAAACAAAAACATATGGTTACCTAAAGGAACCTGTTTTTGATATTTTTCATATACATATCATTGAATTCCATTTTTACATTTATGATTTTTTGTTTTAAATTTTATTTTTTCTTTACCATTCGATAGACTGCGAATTATTTCATTATCTAAAATGATAGCTTCATAATGATTTAGCTACTATAATCTAGGAAGTAATTCATTTTATGTGTCAAATATTTTATATAGGGGGATTTATTTTTATCTTTTTTATATTATTACTCTATATTTAATTATTTATATATCTGAACTCATAAATATTTTCTCGCACTATTATTCTATGTGATGAATTAATTTATTGAACAAATTTTATAACATCATGCTTAATCATTAAAGATTTTATAATAACATTATAATTTTATTTCATTTTTTATAATGATAAATTAGATGTGTGATAAAATTGATAAAATACGTTAATATGTGTAACTTCATTAAAACCTTTTATTCTTTATAAATCTATTTTTATTTAATTAAATAATTTTTAATATATCTTCATATGAATATTTTTTAGTATAGTCATTAGTTCAGAGGTATTGTGTAGTACATCATGTATTAATTTAAATAGTATAAGGGACGATAGGTTTTTTAATTTCAATGAAAAAATATGTTCTCAACCAAAATTTTATTTTAAAAAACTTATTCTATTTGAAAATTTATTTTTATATGAAATTAATATGAATATTATAATTTATTATTATGTGAGATATTCTTATGTAAAATTGTCTTTTCATCTATACAATATGAAATTATTACACTCTTTTTTAGACTAGAATTTGAAATCCCGCCTAAAAACCATTATAATAAAACATTTATTCTTATACTTTTAAACCATAAATATTTATTTAACCCTCTCAAGCCCTTCAACTTATTAATTTAAAATCCAAAACTCAAATACTTCTGATGAATATAGTCCTAGTGGCACGAAGAGACCCAATCCCTCATCATTAGAATAATGTTATTCTCAAATGCAAAGACTCAGTGTTTCGATAGTGTTACCATTTTTAGTCATTTAAAATAGCTTGATAACTTAGATTTAAAATAATTGTGTATACAATATAACTATTTTCATGATGTTATGATTTATATTCATTGAAAACATCATTTTATTTATTTAAATATTCTCTAGAAAAATATTTTATGAATGGTAAGGAAATCATTAGTTGTGATGAATAAAAAGTTCAATATTTTAAAATACCTATAGGCATGATTCATTTTATTGAATTATTACATATGTTCAGTATTCTCTAATGATAATTAGTGAAGCTACATGAGGATCTTAATAGTTCAAGGATATATTTTGAAGTGATTGAAAACACATCTCTTTTAAAATTAAAATTTGAATTCCTATGAAGAATTTTTCACAATATACAAGAAGGATAAATTTAAAAGGGAAATTTTTTTATGTATTTAAAGAATAAATGCTTATAAAAGTAGTGAAGTTGCAACGTAATGTAAACCCCCATTACGGTTTTCAAGTATATTCTTATTTATTCTTTTTTTATCGCCCTTCTTTGTATACGTTTGTGGGATTCTTGGGAATAATGTATAAAATAAGAATTATGTAAATGAAATTTCCGTTTTTATAATAATTTCATATATTATAAATCATATAAAATTCCTTAAAGAACACAATACAATCTTTATAAATAAAAAATAATAAAATAATAGATATTTATCGAAATTAAAGAACCTAAACCAATGGAAAAACAATGTGACCTTTGGAATAGTAATATAATCCTTAGGAATAGTAATATGACCAATATTATAGTAACCTCACCTATGGAAGTAAAAAAATAAAATTTTGGAATCTTATTAATGAGAATATTATATAATTATATCATAGAATAAGTCACTAAAAGTTTTGAAAATGATAAAATAAATGTTCGTACTTTTGTAATATATAAATTTTTATATAAAAATGTAAAGTTAATATAATTATTTAAAGAATTTTTTATTCATTAAATGGATTAATAAATTAAAATTCTATTTTATTATATTTATAAGATAATTTTATGGGGCCTCAATTAAATTTTTAAAAGTTTAATGAAATCTACTATAAATTTAAAATTGGTATTATTTAATAAAAAATTAATTTAATTTAAAATTAAATTTCTCATTTTTAGAAAATTATTTTCAAAAAATAGACTCCATTTTTTTATTATAGATGTTAAAAAAAATTTCGGTGAAATTTTGATATTTTTCTAAATTTTTTTTTTAATAGTGAAATACGGTAATTTATGTTCTAAGACAAGTACATAATTTATTGATTGATAGATGATGCGTCGATAATGTAATATCATAACCATGAACTATCATAAATTATTTAATATATTTATTTATAAGGTTCAAACTATTCAAAGACTTGAGGAAAAATAATAAACAAATGAATAATGTAATAAAAAAACAACCCTCTCATAAATACCACGCATCACCACCTCTTTTCCTCACACCTTTAATGCCTTGAATCTTGTCTAAATTTTGACAAAATCACTTACCAATTCATTATACCTAGTTTAGGACCTATTTCCCTTAATAAAATACCAAACTCAAGTGCCTCAAATAGGTTCTCAGTGAGAAGAATTCAAGATGTAAAAACATCTTTCTTTTTCTTTTAATTTTTTTTAATTTCTTTTATTTTCTTTCCAATCCTAAATTACCCTTATCAAATATACGAGACAACATACTTATATTTTATATAATATAATTTTATTATTTCAATGGAAAAAATCCAAAATTCTATTCCCCTGATATTTTTTTTCAAAAAATAAAAATACCATCCGTGATGTGTTGATTTATCGCATTCAAGGATAAAGGGTTTCAAATTTCTATTATCGCCTTCTAGTATGAACATAAATAAATTTATAATGGATAAAACAAATAATAATATATATATTTATATATTTATTACATATTATTTAAAATTACTAAACCATTATATATCCATAATATTAATTGTTAACACAAAATTAGTTCGCGGTGATCGAAAAAATGACAAAATAATTTAAACAGTTTTCATTAATGTGTCCTCTAATGAATCACCATCTGATTTGGAAAAAAATGAAATATAATAACATTTAATATTCTATAATTTCATTAATAACATTTAATCTCAATTATATACAACTATTATCATTTCACATGATATTCCATTCATGTATAAAAATAAACCGGTCATGAAAACCATGGAAACGAACGATCTCAGAATAAAGAAATTATATCTTATAACCCATCAAGAAAGTCATAAATGAACATAATAAAATTATATTAAATATAATACATGTTAAATAAGTTATTAATGAAAATATTAATGGAAATAATTTCATTATTCATTACATTACGTTCTACTGCAGAACACTTTTGGACATCGTGTAATGGATTCTCTCTCAACAATCAGTTTTTTCATTCACGTTATGGTTTCTCTCTATTTTGAAAAATTTAATTCTTATTTATTATTATATAAATATTATGAATTATTCGTACTTGTTAAAAAATCAATCATCAATATCATTTAATCCTTCCTTTATGGGGAAATACATGTTTTAAAAAGATTCTATTCTCAATTATTCTTGGTAAGCAGGCCTGGTTAATAAGAAATTCATATTTTTTTTTAAACTCTTTTCATTTTCTCTCCATAATCATCTATAAGACAAAATTATTTTTCTAAAATCACTAATTTTATCATGAAAAAATATATTGGTTAATTTACAGTTTACTAGAAATAGTTAAGTATTTTTCATTTTAAAGAATCTTGAAACATTTTCTTTAAACTGTACTAAAATGTTTTATTTATAAAGTTTCATAAACATTATTTTTATATGTTTTCACCTTATTATGAAATAAAGTTTCATGATATATGACTATCTCTCATAATTAAAGACTATTTATTATTTATATCCATTCCTTCACAGACACCATTATGATATACCCTTTTGTCATTCTTTTTGACGTAATTATGATACCCAATTATTTATATGGATAACCCTTATGTTTATGTTTGATTATTCACCAGGAACACATATTCAAGAACATGTTAGGATGGGTGAACCCAAATAGATCTTCAATGCATTGAGTGATGTTTATTCTCATGATATGTCATGTGAAATGGTCTTGGGGGTTAGACTTGACTCATGCTAATCATGTGCAACGATCTTGTTGGATAGCCTTGACTCATGATCCACCTATGAAATGGTGTTGGTGGTTTTTCATGAATCATGATCCCACATATGAAATGGACATGGAGGTTATCCATGACTTGTGAATAGGCCATGTTGTTTATTTATTCCACATTTAATTGATTCCATGATTATGTGATCCCATGTTCTATTTATTATGCTTCTATATGTTTAATAAGGTTTCATGACTTATTATATCATCATGTTATGCCATCTAACCCATGTGAAATTATTTATTCCTCTGTTTATTCCATTATTGGGGCATAACACATCCATTGGTTCTTGAATTCCCCAGGATACCATATGTAGATGTTAAAGCTCAATGGGAGTTATGAGTTAAATATGGAGTTTAAATAAAAGATGTTTTCATTTTGGATTGATTTTTTTAGTTATAAATACCTAATCCTACAAAGACACTCGCATTTAGGATCCTTTGTTTTTATTTTATGGTTATTTGTGCATAAAATCATGTAAAAATATGTTTAATGGGTTTGGGATATTATTTTTGGTATCAGATGATAGTTTAGTTATTTTTGGAGATTAAGACTAAATCACATTAGTAAGATCCCTTTGGATAATTCTATCACCATGGATAACATAGATTGAAACATAGGGAATCAAAAGTGAGGATATACTTTTAATTTAAAATTTTATCCTTCTATGTTCAATGTTTTATTTTTATATTCTTATTATCTAAATATTAAATCCCTTTAATTTTAATTTATTTTTCTTCTTTAATTGATATAAATACAATAACCTTGGCCAATAATTAGTGGGATACTAAATTTGATTATTTCCCTAATAGAATACCAAATATGATGGAAATGGAGGATAAAAACATCATGAAAGTACTTTCTCAACTATCACATGTTTTGAATAATAACCTGAATTGTGTGGAATTCCCTCTTTATCAGAAAAAATTGAAATTTTCGGTCAAATACATAATACGGCATAGTCATCCCATGTTTACTTGATCTTATAATCCCATAATCTTAGAACATTATATTAACTCCATTTAAAATATATTCTCTATCCTCTATTGCATATAATAAAAAAAATTTGGCTATTAGTTTATTATTTTGTTGTGGAGGATGATCAGTGGTGGAAAATAATCAAGAATAAGAAGTCCAAGAACGAAATTAATTCCATTGAATGGGAATATTTCATGAAATTAATTATCAATAAATATTTTTTCTTAACCCTCTATCTTAAGAAGGAATGGGAGTTTCTTGAACTAAATAAAAATGAATATTAGTCTACTAAGGCATATGAATAAAAATATGATGTCTTGTAATATATGCCTTCATATTTTTCATGAACACAAAAATCATGATGCATGCTACTTTAGCAGACTAAAGTTGAGTCTATAAAAACAATTGGAAATTCGAGATGTGGAAAGCTATTATGAGATTGGTTGTTATGCCCTCAAGGATGAAATAGAAATCAGAGACTCTCAGTGGCCTAATGGGACCAGAGATAAAGATATTAAAATAGATATTAATATGTGTAGATCAACAGATAAAGCTCGTATTTGAATTAAAACACAACACACCATGTGTAAATATTCTGTTAATATATATCATGGAAACTATCTAATGGGAACTAGGAAATTATTCAACTGTGGAAAAATGGGACATCTGTTTAATAACTACTAAAGAGATATGAAGAATAAAACTAATGTGGATTTAAAAATGATCATTTAGATCGAAACTCATTTAATTTTTTATTGATTAAGCTACTATGAACATGGTAATTATTTTAACAATCCCCCTATTCCAAGGGTTGTTGGAGGAAATCAACAACAACAACCTCAAATTTAGTAAGGAATGGAATATGTTATCACTATTGTTGAGGTGGATCATTAAAATGATTTGGTGACAAGTGTGATGGTTATTATTTTAAAAATAGAAATTTTTATATTTTATTCTAGTTCTTCACATTATTTCATATCTTCTAATTTCAGTTGAACTATACAAACACCACATCATAATATGAAGGTTGAGCTACCTATAAGAATAGTAAATTGGAAAATTATTTCATCCAAGGTATATAAATTCTCCCCAATTAATATTCTTGGACTAAACCTCCAAGAAAATATAGTCTTACATATTTAGTAGAGTTTCATTCTATATTGGGAAAGGATTGGATATCATTATAAAAACAAAATATCAACTATGGGGATAGGGAGATCATTCTTCACATCACGAAGTATCATCCATTTCTATACAGCTGTAAGGAGGAGGATGAATCTCTTATAGATTCATCATCTCAAGTGTAGATTTTGTTTCCATATGAGCAATAATATATATCTTAAATGATTAAGACAGTGGAGAGAATCATGATTGAATACATGCCCATTGTCAGGGACAACGCTGATGTGTTCCATAATGAATTTTATGGTATTCCACCTGATTGAGAGTTTTATATCTCAGTTAATATTATTCATTTATCTCTACTTATATAAAATACACCATATATAATTGACACCATAAATTTGGAGGAACTGAAGAAGAAGTCAAAGGAAAATATAGACAAGTGTTTTATACAACTTAGTTCTAGGATGTGGGTTGCACAAGTAATCCTGTTCAAGAAGAAGGATGGATCAATGTGCCTCTGCATTTATTATTTCATGCTCAATAAAATAATTATAAATAATAGGTATCCCCTTCCATTTATAGATTACTTGTTTGATCAATTGTGTGGTTCAAATTATTTCCCTAATGTGGACCTCCGATCAGGATATCAGGAATTAATGGTTTAGAAGGAAGATATTTTCAAGACTGCCTTTAAAACAATGTATATAAACTATGAGTTCATAGAGATTCCATTTAGAATCACTATTAATCCATCAATTTTTTGGGATTTAATTAATATATTATTTAGAGATTACCTCGAATAAATTTTGTTGTTCTTTATTGATGATACTCTGATATGATCTAATAGGGAGGAGGAACAGGATGAGAATTTGAATACAATTCCAAAGACCATACGAAGGAAGAAACTAAATGAAATGTATAGTGTAACACACCAAGATTTTATGAGATATATTCTTTTTAATTTATATGATGTCTTCTATTATACACTACACCAAGATTAGATTTTACTATACGCAACGCCGTATTAGCTTACAGTTTACATAAACACTATTCTAGGCTTGTGTTGCACGCTAGAGCAACCTTCCTCGATAGTGTGTGTTGTACGCAATACCGAGTTTCACTAAACATGATATTATTATAATATTATTATGAAGTAGCCATTATGAATAGTAATACCCACTTATTGAAATTTTATAAATTTTATCTTTCAAAATGGACTTCATTTTTGGATTCAGAATATCAAAATTATCCTACGGTGAATTTTCGGTATTTTTCTGAAAACTTTCAACTTTTGAGGAATAGTGAAAACACTCGGTTACTATTTAAAAAATAAATTTTTATTTAAATAATTATTTATTTTATTTAAATTTATTTTAGGTCAAAATTGATACATAATATATATATCTGTTCAATGTAATTCATTAGAGTCATTTTTTAATAATTTTAGATATATAAATTTTTTTGAACTTTTCACCGTCTTTAACCCACCTCCTAGGAGCATTTGCAATTGTACATAAAACATAATTTTACTGCTTCTGTGAGTTGAATTTTGAAAATTCGAGAGGCACGGTTAATATCAAGGAGTAAAATTTGGTTGAATAAGATAAAAATATTTTTTGGGTGAATAGTAACTTTTAATTTTATTTGCCACAGTTAAAAGTAAATTTGGTAATTAAGGGTAAAAATTATATTATTATTACCCTAACACATGTCCTAAGTATATTTTATAAGTTTAATTCGACCAAAAACAACCTTATTAAAAATATATTACCCTTTAGGTCCACTTGGATTTTATTAGGACACTTATTATTATTTTATTTAAAGAAGAGCTAAAAGAGTTAAACTCAAAGTTTAATAACTAAACCATTTTTAATATAGGGATATACATAATATAAATTTGAATATAAATATTAATTAGAAAACTAAAACGATTTCCTACATAATTAGAATTTATTTATAATTTTTAGACATTATATAATTTAATTTATTTATGACACAATGATGATGTAGTAATTACCTTATTAATGAAATATTTACATAATTGATATTAAAAATACCCAAATAAACGTAATTTGAGACTTTTTATGAATTAAAGTAATTATATTGGTTCATATGACATGTTAGTATTGATTTAATCAACTTTTTTCGAACTAATCATTCTGTTATGATTTTTACAAAAATCAATTACCAAATAGTGTCAAAATTGACATAAAATAGTTTTTAAAAAAATATTATATTATTAATTGTTATTGTATTCCTAATAATCTATGGTTTGGAAAAATAACTTATATAAGGATATATATATTAATAATTAAATAGTTGGGGTGTTTTTGGCTGGTAATGGTATGTTTATTAACCATATAGTGTAAGAAAACAAGAAGACGCCGTAAAAGATAAATTATTTAACTTAGAGTTAAATCTAAATTATAAGGTTATAAAAGTAACCTAAACTTATCTAAAACCTATTTTTTATATTATTTAGACCCATCCCCACTTTATCTTCTAAATAAATCAATTTGGAGCTATTATAAACCGAATATGAATTTATTATAAAATAATGATTTATATTTTTTCCTAAAGTGCCCCTCTTTTCCCTTATAAAAGGGCACCTCCTCCCTCTTATCATTACACAATTTTAAGACTTCAAAATCGACCAACCCCTACCCACTTCCCTTATGAACTTCCTTATTAACATTATTTAGGTTTTGGTCTCCTAAAAATACCAACTCTAGTGCCTTAAGAGGAAGCTTAATAGAGGTGCGTCGAAGAAGAGGTAATCACTTCTACTGATTCTTTAAAGTTTATTTCTTCTTCATCTTCTTCTTCTTTAGATGTTTTATTATAATGTAATAATATGAGAATCACTAATATACTTATATGTTATTATAAATATGAAAAAACCCCATTTTACCTTCTATCCATCCTACGGAAAATGAAATTACCGCCCGTGCGTACTTACGGAATACCGTCTCTACGTCGTGGTGTAATCTGTTTTCCCACCACCACCTTACTTGGATGGGTATAATGGTGTAAAGAATAACTATATATGGTTAATATAAAATCATACTGATTCTGAGATATTATATCATCCACTCCAATTCCATTTAATAATTATGGGAACAATATAATCGCTCGTGCGTATGTAAGGATTACCGTCTCTACGACGCGATGAGATTCATTCTCCATGATTGACCATTCCAGTAAGATTATAAAGTATATATAATAAATAATCATGAAATATAATACATAATAATGATAATATATTTATGTACATATATGTTTCATTTACTTAATTTCATTCAATTCAATAAGGAAATGAAAACAGCGTTCATGCTTACGTATGACCTACCGTCTCCATGAAAAGTCTATTTCATTCCAGTTATCGATCTATCATATATATTTATATTCTGAATATATATTATATATATATCTTGTTTTAAATTATTGAATTATGTAAATCAGGATATCAGTAATAATATCAAGAACCAAAAGTCGAAACACGTACGATAAATGAAACGATTTTTACCCAAAACACTGCTTTAAAAGAGAATTTAAAAAGGAACGGGTAATAATAATTAATAAGTGAACCACATATGATATCATAACAATGAATATGATTATGTAATAAGTAAATTACATTATTTAAATCATTATACATGAGGTTCAGATATGTACGAATCATATCAGACCTAGGTTAAGGGATAATTTTTCAAATCTCATTTTTATCCGAGATTGCTTATTCATAAGTATTTACTAGGGTTATATTTTCTTCGATGTTCATAAAAATGTTTTTAATAAAGTGTTTAATATTCTTCCATGTATGTTAAAAGTCATGTTTACCCATCTTCGACTTTTACATTGTGATATGGAAGGAATCTTTCTTTTATTTACCATACATTAAACTTTTTGACTTTTTCGGCTAAAGATCGAGGAGAATGATTTTTTAACTTATACAGCATAAATATATTTTTATGGTTTTATAACACCTTATTTTCATGAATCTTACTCCACAATATTTCATTACTATTTTCAACAAAATCATTTATTTTAAAATTTCATGGCATTTTGTGAAAAGAAATTGATTTTGAAGAAGAATTGATATTTTACTCAAGAATCCATTTCATGTGTTTTATCAAAACTATTTTCCATATAAGATGAAATTATTTCATATGTGTATGTTTCAAGTATAATGACTAAGTGATTTATAGGGTTTCACTTTTCTTATGATGAAATCATATCCATTTGTTTTATATGGATTATGTTATGATGGGATGATGTTAAGGAAACCCATTTTATTCCTTGGGTAATGATGAATGGTTTATGTTTATGTTGTGGCACACATAAGAATGATTTAATTATGGGGTGGGTGGGACCTATATATCCCTCCAATGCATTGGGTAACTATTTATATCTCATGAAATAATCATGGCTGGAATGGTAAGTTAATCAGGTTTAGTGATATAGGACTGGAATGGGAGTGAACACGATTGAGAAAAGGACTTTGTCCACTAAGATGGTCTTCGAAGCAATTCCTTGGCTACTATGGAAATCATATCATGTGCTTAATCGTTTTCCACAATTACATGTTTTATTCCCTTTCTATTTTATCAATATTGATGTTCCTTTATGATATATGCCTTATGTGCTTCCAAGATTTATGTCTTTTCATAAGATTTTGATGTTTAGATTTTATGTTCAAGTTTTTGTATTCAAATGTTTATATATTGTTTTATGTTCTCTATGTATACCCTTATAGAGCATTTGAGCACACCCTTTTTATGTTTTATTTTCCCCATGATATAATGAAAGGTTTTAGGTAAGAAAACAAAAGGGGAAGATCTTTATGGGAGATGTTGAAGATCTTTCACCATGATTAGAAGATTATTTTCCGAGATTCCAGACACACTAAATTACTACGGTCCTTGTGTGTATGTTTTTTTCATTTATTAAGTATTTCAAAAAAGTAATGTAATTATCATGTACGTCAAGTGTGGGTCTCTATAATTGGTCTCAGAGGAAATGTTTAGTTAACCATTGAAAACTAGTATGCGAAAGCTTTAGTGAGATCCCTATAGATATTTCTAAGGTATTTTTAGGTATGTCCCTAAGATTATGTATAAGTATAGGTTATAGTCCTAGAATTACAGTAACGATTTTAGAATTAAACCTAAGATGATTGATATTGAAGGTACTCTCCCTAGATTATGATTTTTTTCCCCTCACAATATTCCTTTTGGGTTTTAGAAAATGGCTGGAAACAAGAATATTAATGATAATGGAGGATATGATGGACCATGGAACAATATTATTCATGAGCTACCAGATGAAACAGTATTTGGCAGTCCAAACATAGTTATTATGCGCAATCAGAAATCTTATAATATGATCAATAATCACAACGTTGGTAAGTATCCTGACTCAGCTAATAAGATAAATATGGAGCTTCATGATGATCATAGAATAATGAAAGTTCAATTCCTCTCATGTAAATCATGTGGGAAGTGGAATCAGGTAAAATGTTTCAAAGGAACTGGAAGATGCTTTGGGTGTGGAAATGAAGGTCAACAAGCCAGAAGTTGCAAAGAAAAAGGATCAGTTAACACCACGGAAAAGGATACTGGTATTGATAAGTCATCAACAATAGGTAAATATTTTAAATGTGGAATGTACGAGCATTATACAAACCAATTCCCTAAGAGAATGTCTCATGAAGAGAATCATCATGGTTGTATTGGTAGTATTTATATTGATGATGAAGAAGAGACTACAAATGATATGTGAGATGAAAGAATTGCTGAAGCCCGGTCAATGGTTTAAGAAGGTAGTGGAATGATTTATGTTTATTAACAGATTTGTTGTATAGGTAATGGTATTATGGAATAAAGTCACACCTAAGGATTGTTACACTAATGTTTTTCCTAAAGTATTTGAAAGTATATGTTGAATGGTACCGGTAACCATGAATGGTTATTCAGATATTTTGGGAAAGCACCTAATGTGCGCATAATGAAGGGATACATAGATAATGAAATGTTTGATATTATTAATCACCTCATGACTGATATAAGGACAAAGTGATATCATGGTTTGTGTATATAGAATTTGTGGGATTTTGGTATGTGGAAAGAGTAAACATTCGATAACATTCATGTTTTCACTAAGGTTTTATGGTAACTCATGTTACAAGAAAATACATGATTGAAGAATTCACATTTTTTGAATGTGACCAACAAGATATATATATATATATATATATATCTTATGATATATGGGCAATAATTGATTGTATTCAAAGCTCTGTAGATGAACTCTCTAGTAATCGTTTTATTTATACTATGAGATTAGACACATGTATTTTAGATAAACATAAATATTGGAATATATTATGTTAAACATCAGATAGTACTGTTTATGGCTAGAAATTTTTTTATGTTATAATAGTATAGTTTTAGAAAAAGGACAACCCATAGGACGGGCGACAACCCATCACGTCAGACATGGATGTGGGAATCGAACCCACAACTGAAGTGCGACAGGCCTTTATCGCCTACCACTGGCCTACAAGAAGTCCTTGGTTAGTATATATTAGTTTTAATTTATTAAGTGGAATGATATATGAAGTATAAGTCCATTTTAGGAACCATGTATGATTAATATCAATATAGATGGACTTATGTGTATTTAATAACATTTGAAAACCTTTTGTTTGACACTTATGGAATAACCTATCATTCTATCACATGATCTACTAACAATTCACGAATGACAAATTCAACTTCATTTCAATAAGAGATGAAGTGTAAGTTTTTCAAGGAATGACCAATGGTGAGATTGTACCAAAATAAAGTTAGTATGTATTTTAATACAAAAAAATTATTCAACATTTAGAAAATGATCTTCAATACCAAAATTGTTTTCCTATTGCCCTTATATCTGATGAATCAGAGGGTATCTTAGATCATCACATTTTTATGGCTTTGTGGTTGTTGGATTTTTTCATAGCCACGTCCTCCATGACTCTTCATCAGATGTTGATGGTTATATTTATCTTCCATATCCATATTTTCACCTATTTTCTCCTATGTGGAAACCCAGTAATGAGTTAATTTGGATAATTGTTGTGTTTCTTACATCACTTTTTAAAATTAAGTTTTAGTATTCCTTTTTATGATGTCGGTTTTCATGAACGAAACATTCAAGTAGTAAACCATTTATAACCCTGATGAATTTTGACGGTGAAATTCCTTTTTAAGGGGGGTAGAATGTAACACCCTAAGATTTTATGAGATATATTCTTTTTAATTTCTTTGTTGTCTTCTATTATACACTACACCAAGATTATCTTGTACTATACGCAACACCATATTAGGGTATAGTATATGCAAACACTATTCTAGGCTTGTGTTGCATGCCAGAGCAACCATCCTCGATAGCCTGTTTTGTACGCAATACCGAGTTTCACTAAATGAGATTTAATTATAATATTTTTATGATCTATCCATTATGAATAGTAATACCCACTTTTTTAAATTTTATAAATTTTATCATTCAAAGTGGACTTCACTTTTAGATTCAGAATATCGAAATTACCCTAGGGTGAATTTTTGGTATTTTTCTTAAAACATTCAATTTTAGATGAATAGTTAAAACACAGGGTTACTATTTAAAAACCGACTTTTTATTTAAATAATTGTTTATTTTATTTAAATTTATTTTAGGTCATAAATTATAAATAATACCTATATAATTTCAATGTAATTCATTGAATTCATTTTATAATAATTATATATATATATATAAATTTTATTGAACTTTTCAACGTCTTTTACCCACCTCCTAGGAGCATTTGCAACTTTACATCAAACATAATTTTACTGCTTCTATGAGTTGAATTTCGAAAATCAGAGAGACATGGTTAAGATCTAGGAGTAAAATGTGGTTCAATAAGATAATAATAAATTTTGGTGAATAGTAACTTTTTACTTTTATTTACCACAGTTAAAAGTAAATGGGGTAATTAAGGGTAAAAATGATATTATTATTACCCTAACACAAGTCCTAATTCTATTGGATAAGTGTAATTCGACGAAAAACAACATTATGAACAGAAAATTACCCTTTAGGTCCACATGTATTACATTAGGATGCTTATTATAATTTTTTTTAAAGAACAATTAAAATAGTTAAAATCAAAGTTTAATAACCAAAACATTTTTAATTTAGGGTTATAAAAAATATAAAGACGACTATAAATATTCATTAGAAATATGAAACTATTTACTACATAATTATAGTTCATTTTTAATTTTTAGAAATTATATAATTTAATTTATTTATGACACAATGATGATTGAGTAATTACCTTATTAATGATATATTAACATAATTGATATTATAAATACCCAAATAAATGTAATTTTAGACTTTTTATGAATGAAACTAATTTTATACGTTCATATGACATGTTATTATTTATTTAATTAACATTTTTTGTACTAATCATGCTGTTCTGATTTTCTCAAATATAAATTACCAAATAGTGTCAAAATTGACATAAAATAGTTTATAAACAAAATAATATATTATTAATTCTTATTATATTCCTAAAAATTTAATGTTTGGTAAAATGTCTTAGATAATGATATATATATATATATATATTAATAATGAACCAATTTTGGTTCTTTTGTATTGTTATGGTATGTTTATTAACAATATAGTGTAAGAAAACAAGAAGACACGATAAAAGTTAAAATATTTAACTTAGAGTTAAATCTAAATTATAAGGATAAAATAGTAACCTAAACATGTCTAAAACCAATTGGTTGAGATTCTTTTGACCCATCCCTACTTTAGTTTCGAAATAAATCAATTTGGATCTATTATATACCAAATATGACTTTATTATAAAATAATATTGTAGGTTTTTACCTAAAGTTCCCCTTTCCTTCCTTATAAACGGACACCTCCTCCCTCTTCTCTTTACACAATTTTGAGAATTCATGATCGGAAAAACCCTACCCATTTCCCTTATAAACTTCCCTAGAAACATTATAGAGGTTTTGGTCTCCTCAAAATACCAACTCTAGTGCCTTAAGAGGAATCAAAAAAGAGGCGGGTCGAAGAAGAGGTAATCTCTTCTACCGATTCTTTCAAGTTTTTTTCTTCTTCAACATATTCTTATTTAGTTTTTTCATTATAATGTAATAACATCAGTATGAAGAATATATTTATATGTTATTATAAATATTAAACAACCCCATTTCAACTTCTATCCATCATACGGAAAACAAAATCACCGCACGTGCGTACGTACGGAATACCGTCTCCACGCCGTGGTGTAATCTATTTTTCCACCACCACCTTACTTGGATGGGTATAATGGTTTAAAGAATAACAATATATGGATTAATAAAATCCTACGAATTCTGAGATGTAACGCCCCGACCCCAATTACCCATAGTTGGTGCATTATTACATAACATTGGCATGATCACAAAGGATCAAGTCTCGAAAGACCGATTAGTTTAGTAGTCTTGGAAACACTAGATATATTCATAAGTCTTACATTGCATCATAAGGTAAAAAAACTAAAATAATATCTTGTCTTCATATCCCCTCATACTATCCCTGCAGGTCATTCATAAATTACTTCTTCATAATCCTGGGAAAAATAATACATTGAATGGGGTGAGCTCAGATGCTCAGTAAGGATAACATTATAGCATAAGATTTCATAGATAAGCAAAAACACTTAAGGCAGTTTATAACTAAAACAAAAGCCTTTTAAACATGAACTTAAGCATAAAATGACAAACATAAAATAAAATAATGTCATTTACTTACTCACATGGATATTCTACTAGTCGAATGATCACATGCAATATCAATAACCACTTTCATAATGATGGAATGCATAATGCCAGACTACCATAACCACATAGCCAAGGCCTCGCGCCAAGACTACAAATAAGATTTTTCCAAGTCCTTATGCCAAGACACTAGTTTGTCTCATGAGACCTACCGATGCATTGAGGATCTATATCGGGCTCCACCCGTCACTTATTAAGTCCAATTCATTCCTCATATGAACATGTTTAAACATAACATAAACATACGTATTAAAACTAGCATATGAAATGTCAATACTTTTACCACAAACCATGAATGGTATAAAAATAGCACATCCACAGTCAAACATAACTCATTCGATACAATATGGAAGATTGAATTGTATCACATTAACCTCAATCAAGAATAATGAAGTATGTTGACATAGATGAAAATAATCATCAAACCTATTTGAGAGAAATATCCCCCTTTTCTTGAAAACATTTAAAAGTCACACCATTTGTCAAGAAGCCATTTAAAAATAGATTTTTGAATCAAAGTGTCTCATACCACTTTGAAACTTTTAAAAGGAGTTTTAATTTTAAAACATTAATTTCCATATAAATAAATCTTTAAAAAAAATTTTAAAACATGGAAATTAATGAGAAATATATAGAAGAATAAGTCTTTAAAACATTTAAAAATTGTATTTTAGTTAGAGTTTCTAACCAAAACAGAGACACTTGAATACAAATAATTGAGTTAATCAAAACATTGTAATACCAATAGAATAAAGGAATTCATGATATACTATGTCAAAGTACATTATATACACCACATAAAAGTGATTTGGTGTATAACAACAAAGAAGTCTCAATGGAATGTAAATTGAGATGAAATCTCTCATAAAGTCTGTATCCTTCTATTAAGGATAAATTAACGACATAGTTATGTGTGACAAATATAAATACACTAATTATGATTGTATATTCAGTGTAAAACAATCAAAGGACATTCACACATATTCTAGTAAAAACAACACCAATGAATTGGATGTTTGTCTCAACAAATTGACATTGAGTAAAAATTACTCTTATCAAGTTCATAACGATGACATTGAGAATTTATCAATGGAGTGATTATGTGTATAAAAAGTATATCCACACAAAAGGGAGTGGAAATTATGACATAATCAAATGAATAGTGATTCCACACATAATCTTGGAGTAAAATAGTCAATGAAGTATGCGTAAAGCCGGATGAGTGGAAATTGAAATTTCAAATTCCCTTATTGATTTTGTAACATAAAAAACATGCACCCATGAAATAAGGATCATAAAATGATGATGTAAATATACATGAATTAATGTATATTACACAATGAATACAAACATGGACAGTACACACACCACATGTAATAAATAAGTGGTGAACAATGGAATTCACACGGAATTAAAAGTGAGATAAGAAACCCCTTACTTTGTACTTTTTCCTTGGACGACATTAGGTTAACCTCCTGTATAATGGTGAAATAATTATTATTAAATTATACAATAATGATATCATATATGATCTTTTATGATTGATTTGTTAATAATATCTTAGAATTATCGTCATTTCGGGTGATTACGGGTTCATTTTACTTTATATTCTTTGTTATGTGAGCCATATTTATTATTAATGGGATGTATATTATTCATATCCAGAATGATATCAAGTCCTTAAATATTATTTTTAATCATCAAATGATAATTATACTTGAATGGATACGATGGAAAATGAATATCATCGCGTTCGTGGAGACGGTAGTCCGTACGTACGCACGAGTGACAATATTAGTATTTTGATATTAAAATAATATATAATTGGGTGGTATATCATATATACAGAATCATTATCATGTTATATTTATTATTTACATGAGTTACACATCATTATTATACCCATCCAAATAATAATATATTGAATAACAATTACACCACGACGTGGAGACGGTAAGTTGTACGTACACACGTGTGGTGACATGTTATTAAAAGGGTGGATAGAATACTGAATATGGTTGTACCATATTTATAATAACATAACAGTATATATATTATACTTGATTTATTATTTTAAAATGGTAACAACATGGAAGAAGAAGTGGAAGAAGAAAGGAACTTGGAAAAGGGTGGTGAAATCATTTCCTCTTCTTCGGGTTCTTCCTTTTGATTTGATCAAAATAGCTCCTTAGGATGGCTTTCTGATCAAACTAAGGCCACTAGGTTAAATTGAGGGAAGTTGGAAGAGTATTTGGGAAGATTTTGGCCGAACAAAAAGGCTTTGAAGGTGTGATGAAATGAGAAGGAGGAGTACCCTTTTATAAGAGGGGTGAGGGGCACCATTGGAAAAGCTAGAAATATTAATTTATAATAAATTAATATTCGGTTTATAATATCTCCAAAGTTTATTATTTAAATTTTAAGGTGGGTATGGGTCTAAAACCACTCAACCAATAAAATTTAGACAGGTTTGGGTCATTATATTAACCTTATCTTTAAGTATTAACTCTTAGTTAATTGGTTTCACTTTTAAAATGCCTCTTTGTATTTTTATATTATATTGTTAATAAACATACCATATACATCCAAGAGACCCCCAAGTGGTCCATTAATGATACACCTATCATGAAATAAGTCTCTTGGACGATCCTTAGATTTTTAGAAATTTAATATCAATTAATAATATAATATTTGTTTTAAAAACTCTTTTATGTCAATTTTGACACTATTTAATAGTTGCTTTTTTAAAACACATAAAAGAATGATTAATTAGAAAAAAGATAATTAAATCAATAATAATATTTCATATTAACCTATAAAATTATTTTAATTCAATAAAAGTTTCAAATTATATTTATTTGGGTATTTATAATATCAATTATTCTAATTTGTCACTATTATGGTAATTACTGCATCACCATTGTTTCATAAATAAATTAAATTATTTAATGTATAAAAATTATAAATAAAATATAATTATGTAGGAAATATTTTTATATTTCTAATGAATATTTATAGTCTAAAATCCAACATATATAACCCTATGTAACAATTTTTTTTCTAAAAGATATATGCTTGTGTCATTTTTGTATTTATTTTAACTTAATTAAAATAAAGTGTCCCTATCACTTACAAGTGGATCCATGGGGTCCCAAAATCGACCCAAAGATGCCCATGGTTGACCATGTATTAACCAATAGGGTTAAGACACGTTTTAGGGTAATTTATTATTATTATTATTATAATATTAGTTTTTAACCCTTGTTTACCGGATTTACCCTTTAACCATGGTAAATAAAATATTTACCGAAGTAATTATCCAAAATGTCTAAATATAAAAGTTACCTATTTACACAATTTGAACATCCTAATTCCAAATATGGAATCCATTTTTCCAAATTCAAAACACAGAAGTGGCAGAAATTAATTTAAAATTAATTCCTATTGTTAAAACAAAAAAGCGTGTTTTTAAGGTATAATAACTATCAAAAGATTGACACTTGTTTATGTCTGTTTTAAATGTGAAATTATACTCAATGACACACATTGTATTACATGGTTAAAATATATTCTAAATATACTTTAACACCACTCAAATTCATAATTTATTACTATTAATTATTTTGAATAAAAAAGTTGTTTTTAATTAAAATTTAGTAATTTTCACTATTCAACAAAATTTGAAATTTATCCAAAAAGTACCAAAATTTCACCCTAGGATAATGTCAATATTTAGAATCCAAAAATGAAGTCCATTTTGAGAGATATAATTTATAAAATCTCAAAAAGTAGGTATTACTATTTATAATGGCTAGTTTGATTGGTTGTGGTGTGTTAGAATCTCGAAGTTGCGTACAATGCACGCCATTGCATTATTCAAAGGGAAACGTATCGTGGAAGATTGGGGTGTTAAATTCTCCCCTCCTTCAATAAATTGCGTCCTCTCTATTTTTTTTAAAATTGGGCTTGATAATATAATGGAAAGTCCCACATCGGAAAAAGAGTCAATAAAACTATCACTTTAAAAGAAAGAAAGAGAGGTATAAAGGTCACCCAAGATAACCCATACTCGGAATCCATGTAGAAAAACATGGATATGGACAATAAACTAAGTGTAAAGTTCTAATAGAGAGGGATAGAAATCAGGATCATGAGAAAGTTAACAATAAGAAAACCACAAACTTGTGTTGGGACAAACAGTCATTAGTCTCCTAGCAGGAAAGTAAACATACAACATTTTTTGTTTTAAGTTACATTACATAAGGATGAGGAATTCATTTATGATATTGACTAAGAATATAAAGATATATACTTACTTTTTATGTAGAGTTTCATTCTTTAATAAATTTCCACCACTAACTCAATTTTTTTAAACGATGAGTATTCAAGAAGGCTTGGTCACACTGGAAGAGCTAGAATAAACTTCTATAGAATCACATGATCCATGCAGGATAAACTATATATTTACATTGTCTTTGGAGATTAATCAAAACCAAAATGGTTAGTGCAAGATCTAATGATCCCCAAAAGGATATTCCATGAGATAAATAAACACTAATCTTAATTTCTAAAATTAGACCAACAATACCCCAAAGTTAAATAAATACCATTCAATAATAAATTGTCCTTAAAATACTTCAATATAATCCAAACTAATATTGAAACCCAAAACTTATAAGAATGTAGTCTTCTATGTTAAATTGTATCTCTAAATGACATCATCTACTCTTAAAGTCACATACTTAACCTAATCACATATTCTTTATTATAGGTTAATCATTTCCATAAATAACCCAAATCACTATAAATCCACAATAAAAACATAGATAAAAATCTACCATTACTCCTCTAATGAAATCCCATAGTATTCTATTTTCCTTGGGCATATAGTGTTCCCAACAAAGCGAACATATTCCAAAATAACATTTATCACTTAACCACCAAATCATTTTCCTATACCAAGGGTATTCATTTTATAAGACATAAGAACCCCAATCAACTTATTATTGATCAATAAAATCATTTAACTAAAAACATTAGTCACACTATCCAGGGACTTCATGTAGTCCAGTGGTAGGCGATAAATCCCAATCGCACTTTGGTTGTGGGTTCGATTCCCACAGCTTTGTCCGACGCGACGGGTTGTCACACGGTCTACGTGTTGTCCTTTTTCAAAAACTATATTTTATAATATTACCAAAATGAGATAAATTCATCAAAATAGCATAACATTATTTAACCACAAATGTTATATTAAACCTTGTATTTTCATCCCAAATTATAATAACTTATAATTCTCTCAAACCCCAATGATCATATTAAACCAAATGGCTATTTATACCTATATCCACAAGAGAAGAGATAGTTCTTCCTCAAATATCATTCTCACATGGAGAACTGCGGGGTTACAAATACAAGAGAAAATTATTCCAACGTAAACTCATCAACAAGGAGCACTAATACATTTTAAACATTTCTCCAACCATTGTTTTCCACATGGCTTCTTCTTTGACCAAGAAAATATCCTGTAGAATTGGGCATTCACTCGGGTAATGGCCAGGTCTCCTAAATTTATGGAAAATGATTGTAAATGGACTCTTGAGACCATTTTTATCTTCTTCCATGGTACTCTTCATTTTTATTCGGAAATTCTTCACTTTATGTCCTTCCTTCCCACACGTAAAGCATTTCTTTGTCCCATTGAGACACTTTCCCAGGTGTCTCCTACCACATTTCCTGCATGATGGAAATTGAGGGTTCTTTTCTCCATGGTCTCCATTACTGGAGATCTTATCATTCATCACCTTTCTCTTCCTTGTTGTGTTCGGGAGTTGGTTAATATATATGTGGTTGATCATATTTTTGGAAAACTGATTTGGCATAAAGACGTTATCTTTTACGCCTATCAACATTCCATTTTGTTTCTCATTGCCACCACCGTTCCCACCTTGTACATCATTCTCAAAGTCACTATGGCTTCCTTGGAATCTAGCCATTGATTAAAACCAGAAAGCATTGTGTGAGTAACAGTAGTCATAAAATCATTTAGAGATTAACATGTCACCATATTCTCAATTTAAAACACATTAGGATTAACCAAGGTCATTTACTCTCATCTTATATATATATTACTTTAAATCGGTCTGTAAAGAAATTGTAAATTATCCTAAGTATATCCCCCGGGAGTGTCGTAACCAAGAGTGCAGCAAGGCCCGTTGTCGTGCACCAGTTCCCGTTCGAGTCTAGCTCAAAGTGGTGTTTTCGGGTATTACCCCTAGGTACATCTATGCCAGAGCCGCCTCTACCTGCTCGTATCCAGAAAGGGATGTATTGCTCGGAAAACTCACAAAATCTCTACAATACCAAAATTCTAGGAAGTTATCCTATACTAATCCTCAATGTTCATCTTAGGTCTACGTGCTCTAATCAGAGTTTATCTAAATCTAGCTTCCAAGGTTTGTACTAAACTTCCTCTGATACCAACTGTAACGCCCCGACCCCAGTTACCCAGAGTCGGTGCATTATTACATAACATTGTCATGATCACAAATGATCAAGTCTCGAAAGACCGATCAGTTTAGTAGTCTTGGAAACAGTAGATATATTCATAAGTCTTACATTGCATCATATGGTAAAAAAAACTGCAACAATATCTTGTCTTCTTATCCCCTCATACTATCCCTGCAGGTCATTCATAAATTACTTCTTCATAATCCTAGGAAAAATAAAACATTGAATGGGGTGAGATCATATGCTCAGTAAGGATAACATTATAGCATAAGCTTTCATAGAAGAGCATAAACACTTAAGGAAGTTTATAACTAAAACAAAAGCCATTTAAACTTGTACTTCAGCATAAAATGGCAAAGATAAAATAAAATAATGTCATTTACTTACTCACATGGATATTATACTAGTCGAATGATCACATGAAATATCAATAACCACTTTCATAATGATAGAATGCATAATTCCAGACTATCATAACCACATAGCCAAGGCCTCGTGCCAAGACTACAAATAAGATTTTGCCAAGGCCTTGTTCCAAGACACTAGTTTGTCTCATGAGACCTACAGATGCATCGAGGAGCTATAGCGGGCTCCACCCGTCACTTATTAAGTATAATGAATTCCTCATATGAACAGGTTTAAACATAACATAAACATTCGTATTAAAACTAGCATACGAAATATCAATACTTTTTCCACAAACCATGAATGGTATAAAAATAGCACATCCATAGTCAAACATAACTCATTCGATACAATATGGAATATTTTATTGTATCACATTAACCTCAATCTAGAATAATGAAGGATTTTGACATAGATGAAAATAATCATCAAAACTATTTGAGAGAAATATCCCCCTTTTCTTGAAAACATTTAAAAGTCACACTATTTGTCAAGAATCCATTTAAAAATAGATTTTTGAATCAAAGTGTCCCATACCACTTTGAAACTTTTAAGAGGAGTTTTAATTTTAAAACTTTAATTTCCATATAAATAAATCCTTAAAACACTTTTTAAAAAATGGACGTTAATGAGTAAGATTTAGAAGAATAAGTCTTTAAAACATTTAAAAATGGTATTTTAGTTAGAGTTTCTAACCAAAAGAGAGACACTTGAATACAAATAATTGAGGTAATCAAAACATTTTAATATCATGAGAATAAAGGAATTCATGATATACTATTTCAAAGTACATTATATACACCACATAAAAGTGATTTGGTGTATAACAACAAAGAAGTCTCAATGGAATGTAAATTGAGATGAAATCTCTCATAAAGGCTCTATCCTTAGATTAATGATAAATCAATGACATAGTTATGTGTGAAAAATATAAATACAGTAAATATGATTTTATATTCAGTGTAAAACAATCAAAGGACATTCACACATATTCTAGTAAAAAAACACCAATGAATTGGATGTTTGTCTCAATAAATTGAGATTGAGTAAAAATTACTCTTATCAAGTTCATACCGATGACATTGAGAATTTACCAATGGAGTGATTATGTGTATAAAAAGTATATCCACAGAAAAGTGAGTGGAAATTATGACATAATTAAATGAATAGTGATTCCACACATAATCTTGGAGTAAAATAGTCAATGAAGTATGTGTAAATCCGGATGAGTGGAATTTGAAATTTCAAATTCCCTTATTGATTTTGTAACATAAAAAACATGAACCCATGAAAGAAGGATCATAAAATGATGATTTAAATATACATGAATTAAAGTATATTACACAATGAATACAAACATGGATAGTACACACACCACATGTAATAAATAAGTGGTGAACAATGGAATTCTAACGGAATTAAAAGTGAGATAAGAAACCCCTTACTTTGTACTTTTTCCTTGGTCGACGGTAGGTTAACCTCCTATATAATGGTGAAATAATTGTTATTAAATTATACAAGAATGATATCATATATGATCTTTTAACATTGATTTGTTAATTATATCTTAGAATTATCATCATTTAGGTTGTTTACGGGTTCATTTTACTTTATATTCTTTGTTATGTGAGCCATATTTGTTATTAATGGGATGTATATTATTCATATCCAGAATGATATAAAGTCCTTAAATATTATTTTTAATTATCAAATGAGAATTATACTTGAATGGATACGATGGAAAATGAATCTCATCGCATTCGTGGAGACGGTAGTCCGTACGTACGCACGAGTGACAATATCATTATTTTGATATTAAAAATATATATAATTGGGTGGTATATCATATATACAGAATCATTAGAATTTTATATTTATTATTTACATGAGTTACACATCATTAATATATCCATCCAAATAATAATATATTGAATAACAATTACACCACGACGTGGAGACGGTAAGTCGTACGTACGCACGTGTGGTGACATGTTATTAAAAGGGTGGATAGAATACTGAATATGGTTGTACCATATTCATAATAACATCACAGTATATATATGATACTGGAGTTATTATTTTAGAATGTTAACAAAAAGGAAGAAGAAGTGGAAGAAGAAAGGAACTTGGAAAAGGGTGGTGAAATCATTACCTCTTCTTCGGGTTATTCCTTTTGATTTGATCAAAAGGGATCTATAGGTTGGCTTTCTGATCAAACTAAGGCCTCTAGGATTAAGTTAGGAAAGTTGGGAGAGTATTTGGGGAGATTTTGGCCGAACAAAAAGGCTTTTAAAGTGTGAATAAATGAGAAGGAGGAGTGCCCTTTTATAAGAGGGGTGAGAGGCACCATTGGAAAATCTAGAAATATTAATTTATAATAAATTTATATTCGGTTTATAATAGCTCCAAAGTTGATTATTTAAAGGTTAAGGTGGGTATGGGTCGAAAACCACTCAACCAGTAAAATTTAGATAGGTTTGGGTCATTATATTAACCTTATCTTTAAGTATTAACTCTTAGTTAATTAGTTTCACTTTTACAATGTCTCATTGTATTTTTATATTATATGGTTAATAAACATACCATATACATCCAAAAGACCCCCAAGTGGTCCATTAATGATACACCTATCATGATAAAAGTCTCTTATCCAAACCGTAGATTTTTAGGAAATTAATATTAATTAATAATATAATATTTGTTTTAAAAACTCTTTTATGTCAATTTTGACACTATTCAATAGTTGATTTTTTTAAACACATAAAAGAATTATTACTTCGAACAAATTTAATTAAATCAATCCTAATATGTCATATTATCCTATAAAATTATTTTAATTCAATAAAAGTCTCAAATTATATTTATTTGGGTATTTATAATATCCATTATTCTAATTTGTCACTATTATGGTAATTACTGCATCAGCATTGTTTCATAAATAAATTAACTTATTTGATGTATAAAAATTTTAAATAAAATATCATTATGTAGGATATATTTTTAGCTTTATAATGAATATTTATAGTCTAAAATTAAACATATATAATCCTATGTAACAATTGTTTTTCTAAAAGATATATGCTTGTGTCATTTTTGTATTTATTTTAACTTAATTAAAATAATGTGTCCCTATCACTTACAAGTGGATCAATGGGATCCCAAAATCGACTCAAATATGACCATGGTTGACCATGTATTATCCAATAGGGTTAAGGCACGTTTTACGGTAATTTAGTATTATTATAATATTAGTTTTTAACCCTTGTTTACTGGATTTACCCTTTAACCATGGTAAGTAAAATATTTACCGAAGTAATTATCCAAAATGTCTAAAAATAAAAGTTACCTATTTACACAATTTGAACATCATGATTCCAAATATGGAATCCATTTTTCCAAATTAAAAACACATAAGTGAAAGAAATTGACTTAAAATTAATTCTTTTTGTTAAAACAAAAAGCATGTTTTTAAGAGATAATAACTATCAAAAGATTGGCACTTGTTTATGTCTGGTTTAAATGTGAAATTATGCTCAATGACCCACATTGTATTACATGGTTAAAATATATTCTAAATATACTTTAAAACCACTCAAATTAATAATTTATCACTATTAATTATTTTGATTAAAAAAGTTGTTTTTAATTAAAATTTATTAATTTTCACTATTCATCAAAATATGAAAGTTATCCGAAAAGTACCAAAATTTCACCCTAGGAAAATTTCGATATTCCGAATCCAAAAATGAAGTCTATTTTGAGATATAGAATTTATAAAATCTCAAAAATTAGGTATTACTATTTATAACGGCTAGTTTGATTGGTTGTGGTGTGTTAGAATCTCGAAGTTTCGTACAATGCACGCCATTGCATTATTCAAAGGGAAACGTATCATGGAAGCTTTGGGTGTTACATGAGATATTATATCATCCACTCCAATTCCATTAAATATTTATTGGAACAATATCATCGCTCGTGCATACGTACAGATTACCGTCTCCACGACGTGATGTTATTCATTCTCCATGATTAACAACTCAAGTATGATTATAAAGTATATATAATAAATAATCATAAAATATATTACATAATAATGATACTGGATTTATTTACATATATTTTTCATTTAGTTTATTTCTATTCAATTCAACAAGGAATCGAAAACAGCGTTCATGCGAACGTACGACCTACCGTCTCCATGAACGGTGTATTTCATTCCATTTATCGATCTATCAAATATATTTATATGGTGAATATATATTATATATAAATCATGTTTTACACTCACGAATTAAGTAAATCAAGATATAATTAACAATATAATGAACAACAAGTTGAAACAAAGAAGATAAATGAAACCATTTTTACCCAGGACGCCTCTTTAACTTGGATTTTAAAATGAACGGGTAATAGAAATTCACAAGTGAACCATATATGATACCATAAAAATGAATATGATTCTGTAATAAGTAAATGAAATTATTTAAATTATTATATAGGAGGTTCAGATACGTACGAAGCATATCGGACCAAATGTAAGGGATAATTTTGCAAATCTCATTTTTATCCGAGATTGCGTTTATTTAAGTATTTATTAGGGTTATATTTTCATCCATTTACATAAAAATGTTTTTAATAAAGTGTTTATTATTCTTAGATGAATTTTTAAATTCATGTTTACCCATCTTTGGATTTTACATTTTGTTATGAAAGGAATATTTCTTTTGATTACCATACAAGGAACCTTTTGACTTTTCCGGCAAAATTATGAGGAGAATGTTTTTTTAACTAATATGACATCAACATATTTTTACGGTTTTATAATGCCTTATTTTAATGAATGTTACTCTAAAAGATTTCATGAATATTCTCAATAAAATCCTTTATTTTAAAATTTCTTGGAATTTTTTGAAAAGAAAATGACTTTGAAGAAGAATGGATATTTTCCTCAAGAATATATTTCATGTGTTTTATCAAAACTATTTTCCATCTAAGATGAAATTATTTCATATGGGTATGTTTCATGTATAATTTATATGATTTACATGGTTTCACTTTTCATATGAAGAAATGATATCTATTTGTTTTATATGGATTATGTTATGATGGGACGATGTTTATGAAACCCATTTTATTCCTTTGGTTATGATGAATGATTTATGTTTATGTTGTGGAATACATAAGAATGATATAATTATGAGATGGATGGGACCTATATCTCCCTCCAATGCATTGGTTAAAGATTTAGATCTCATGAGATAGACATGGCTGGAATGGTAAGGTAATCTGGTTCAGTGATACAGGATTGGAACGAGGTGTGAACTCGATTCAAAAAGGGACTTTGTCCACTAAGATGGTCTTGGCAGCAATATCTTGGCTACAATGGAAGTCATATCATGTGCTTAATGGTTTTCCACAATTACCTGTTTTATTCACTTTCTATTTTATCATGACTGATGTTACTTTATGATATATGCCTTATGTACTTCCAAGATTTATTTCTTTGCTCAAGTTTTTGATGTTTAGATTTTATGTTCAAGTTTTTGCATTCAAATGTTTATGGATTGGTTTTTTTTCTCTATGTTTAACCTTACTGAGCATTTGAGCTCACACTTTTTATGTTTTATTTTCCCCAGGATATAAATAAAGGTTTTAGGTAAGAAAACAAAAGGGTAAGATCTTTATGGGAGATGTTAAAGATCATTCACCATGATTAGATGATTATTTTTTTGAGTTTCCAAAGACACTAAAATATTATGGTCCTTTTGTGTGAGATTTTGTCATGTATTAAGAATTCCACAAAAGTAATTCAATATCCATGTATGTAAAGTGTGGGTTTCTCCATATAGTAATTTTGAGCTATGGATAAAGGAAGTATCATTTTGGGGGAATGTAATCACCAAAATAAGAATATCTATGGACCCATATAATACAAAGGAAATAAAAGACGAACCCTTGACAACATATGAAATAGAGATATATAGTTTATTTTTCCTAGTTGGGTAATAATAATAATTCTTGAAGAACATCCCACAATTATCAAACCAATTAACCAAGATGACTCATAAGAGGGAAACGTTTTTTCTACACTAGTGAATGTAAAAACTAATTCAAAGAGTTGAAAATAGGCTTATCACTACACATGTACTCACACTTCTTAAATGTTGGAAACTCGTTATGGTGTACAAAGATACTTCAAAAAATAAATTAAGTTGTGTACTGATGAAAAATAATTAATTGATTTCCTATGCTTCATGTAATTGAAAAATTAGTGAGAAAATCTATCCCAATAAGGATCTAGAGTTTTTTGTCATGATCTTTATATTGAAAATATAGGAAAATTATCTTTATGGGGATAAGCATGAGATGTATACTAATAAAAAGTGCCTCAAATATATATTCACACATAAGGAACATAATATGATCCAGTGAATATGGTTAGATCATTTCAAAGATTACAAATCCTCAATCCACTACCATTCTGGAAAAAAATTAAGGTGGTAGATGCTCAAAGAAAAAATGACCCTACATCTTTATAAATGATGAGAACTAAGAAGAATCCAATATTCTTAGACTTATCAAGGATCTACATGGGAATCGATAAGGTGGTAACATCATCAATCCTTTCTTAAATTATTTCTCGATCATCCCTTATGATTAAAATGATAGATTCTAAAAGAAATGATGTGGATACTCAAAATAATGGGGACACTTTTAGAAATGGGAAATCTATAGAGTTAAAAATAGATAAGGAAAGAGTCAAAATATTTGTGTCGTGACTTTGGGTACCATCCAATTTAGAGATAAAGAATGTGATTCTGAATGACACACATATATCAATCATTTTTATTCACCCAGAGAGCACAAAGATGTATCAAGATCTCTGTGAGCATTATTGTTGGGACAATATGAAGTAGGAGAACAATGAAAATACATAAAATTTCATGGTCTGTCAGCAAGGGAATTATTAAAGCGAAAAAACTAATGGGATGATAAAACCATTTCCCATACCAACAATGAAGTGGGAAAACATCACCATATAATTAGTCACTTGAATTCGGAATAAATATAGAAGAATAGATTATATATGGGTTATTGTGGATAATCTTACAAATACTGCTCTCTTTATTGCAATTTGACAGGAATTCTAACTCGACCGACTTGCATAGTTATACATCTGAGAGGTGGTGAGGTTTTATAGAGAACCACTTTCGATTGTATCCAATTGAGATCTGAAAATTACCTACATGCCTTGGAAAAGACATTAGCATGATCTAAACACTAAGTTTATCTTTAGCACAACCTATCATATTAAAATGGATGGCCAATCTCAGTGTACTATTCAGAAACTGGAATTAATGTTGACATCATTTTTTGTGGACTTCAAGGGAGGATATGACCAACATCTTCCTCTGGTCGAGTTTACTTAAAACAATAGTTTCTACTTGAGCATTCAAATGGATACATGTGAATCCATTTATGGGAAAATATGTATATTATCAGCATATTGGGATGAAGTAGGTTAACAGAAGCTAATAGAACCTGAAATAGTTGATGAAATGGTTGAAAGGTTAAAAACCGTTCAGCAGCGCATTAAATAAACCCCAATTCTACAAAAGCGTTTTGTATAAAATCAATTTTGATACCATGAATTTAAGGTATGATACGTGTTATTTATCCTCATATAACCATGGAATAGGATCATTAGATTTGGGAAGAAAGGAAAGCTATGTCTCAAGTACATCATCCCCTTAAAGATACTTGATCATTTCGAACCTATGGCCTATTGACTAGCACTTCCACCTACCATGTCTCAATTTCATGGTGTATTCCATGTATCTCTATTGAGGATGTACATACTATATCCCTTACATATACTGAATTTAGAGGTGGTTAATTTGAAAAATGATCTCTCTTATGAGGAGTAGCTAATGAAAATCTTATATGGGAGATATAATGTTATACACAAAAATATAAATCATCTGGTAAAATAACAATGGTGGAACCATAAGTACGAAGAGGTAATATGGGAATCAGAATAACAAATGAAGAGAAGTACCCTCACATGATTTCCCCTTATTTTGTAAAATTGAAATTTTGAGGGTGAAATTTCATAAGGGGGAAGAATGTAACAACACTTCTTTCTATTAAAGAATCATTACTTCTAATAAATATTTCATATATTAAAATCAAATAAAATCGTTTATATAACACAATGAAAACTTCATAAACGAATAATGGATGAAATAAGAGGTATTATAGCTATTAAGAAACCTAAACCAATGGAATAACAACGCAACCCTTGGAATACTAATATAAACCTTAGGACTAGTTATCCAGCCAATAGAATAGGAACATCACCTATGAATGTATAAATAAAATTTAGGTATATTATAAATGAAAATATGATATAATTATATCATAGTATAAGTAAATAAAGGTTTTGAAAATTATAAATTATGTGTTGGTATTTCAATAAAACGTAAATGTTTATTAACAATTTTATTTTTAATAAAATTATTTAAAAGAAATTATATTTTCATAAAATGGATTCATAAATTATATTTTTTTTTCTTATGGTTATAAGATGATTTAATGATACCTTAATTATTTTTTCAAAGTGTTATAAAATTAGTTATAATTATAGAATTAATGTTTTTTGAATAAATTATGATTTAAATTATAAAATAAATTCCTCATATTTGGAAAATTAATTTTAAAAAATGGATTCCATTTTATAATTCCACACATAAAAAAATTTTTAGGGTGAAATTTTGAAATTTTTATAAAATATTTGATTTTTTTGTGAAGAGATAAATACGGTAATTTACGGTATAATCTAAATACACGATCTATTGAGTCGTAGATGATTTATGGATGATGTAAGAATGCAATATATTACTCTACATAATTATTTAATATATTTAGTGATATCTTTCATACTATTAATATTCTTGAGCCAAAATAAAAAAACAAATTAATGATTTTATGAAAAAACACCTCTCTCCTCCACTATAAATACCACCCCTTGCCTCCTGATTTCCTTAAACCTCTAAAGACTTTTGTCTTGTAAAATTTATTCCCAATCCACTTAAAAAAATTTCTACCCCATTTCTTGGATATTTTTTTCTCAATAAAATACTAAACTCATGTTCCTCAAGGTGGTTCTTAAAGAGAAGAACTGAAGTGGTAAAAACCAATTTCTTTTTCTATTATTTTATTATCAATTTCTTTTATTTTATTTCTTATCCTAACCTACACATATCCATTTTACATGATAACACCATTAAATTTTATATACTAACATTTTATTGTTTTAATTGAACAATCCTTTAACAATTACTTTCCCTTATCCTTTTTTTCTAAAAATTAAAATATCATTCGTGGTGTGTTGATTAATCACATATAGGGATGACAAGTTTTAAATTTCTATTACCACATTCAATTACAGTAATAAAACAATTTATAATTGTTAAATAATATTGTAATATATTTATTACAAATTAATTAATTATTTTTAATTATTATATAAACAAAATATTAATTAATTAATAAAAATTTGATCATTATGATCAAAAAAGGCCATAATAATCTAAAAAATTATCAGAAATGTTTTTTCTAATAAATCATATTCACATCAAGAACAAAATTATATAAATGGCCATTTAATATTATGTAATTTCATTAATATTATATAGTTTAAATTCTGGAAAACTATTCCCATTTCACAAGATATCCCATGCATGGATACAAGTAAACATATCATGAAAGCCAAGGAAATGAATACTCCCAGAATGATGAAATTGTATCTTATAAATTATCGAAAGGATCATAAAGGAATATAATAAAATTATAGTAAATGAAATATTTGTTAAATAGGTTATGAATTAAATTATTAATGACTAATTTAATTATCCCACATATTATGTATAGTTGGAGAACAGTTTTGGACCTAAGTTAAGGGGTTACCTCTGAACCACCATTTTTTCCATTGAGTTATGCTTTCTCTCTCTTTAGCCTAATGTAATTATTCTTTATTTTTATTTAATTATTATAAATTATGTTTATATATACAAAAATCATTTATCCAGATCATTTCATCTTTTATTAATTTGGAAATGAATGTTTTAAAAAGGTTCCCTTCTCAATTATTCTTGATATGCAAGCCTAAATATTGTGATATTCTTGATTTTGTCTACCTATTTTCAATATATATATATTATATTTCAAGCCACCATTTTTTTTAAAATTCACTAATTCTATAATGTATATTTATATTCTTTCCCTTTTATTTATATATAAACAATTATGTGTTCTCTGTTTTGAATAATCTTGAACATTTTCCCTTAAACAACACAAAATGTTTTATTTATAATGATTCTTAAACACAATGTGAATATGTTTTCACTTCAGTTTGAAATAAATTACCATTATATAACCCTATTCTCCTCTATTAATTTCTATGTATGATTTAAATCCATTTTTTTCATGGACACCATTATTACATTACCTATTGTTATGAAATTTAACAAGATTATGATACCAAATTATTTCCATGGGTAGCCCTTATGTTTGTGATTGTTTTTTATGTAGGATTATTCATGTGGGATATATATTCACAAAAATGTTATTATGGGTGTGCCCAGATAGCACTCTAATGCACTGGGTAATGTTTGGTCTCATAATATGTATGTGCAATCCTCTTGGGTGTTAACCTTGACTCATGATAAATATGTGAAATGGACTTGGTGGATAGCCTTGACTCATGCTCCTCCATGTGAAATTGCCTTGGTGGTTACCCATGACTCATGCTCCTCCATGTGAAATGGCCTTTGTGGTTATCATTGAATCGTGTTTATGTCATTTTGTATGTTTTTTCCACATATCTATGAATACATGATCCAATGTTCTATATGTTATGCTTCCATAGGTTTATTTATGTTCCATTCCTTTTTATTTCATCGTTTTATGACATCTAAATCATTTTCTATGATTTATTCCAATATTTATTCCATTAATGGTTTTTTATCTCATACCTCTATAAATGCATTCCCCGGGATACCCTATGTATATGTTAGATCTAAATGGGAGTTAGGATCTTATTGTTGAATTTAAATAAAAGATGTTTCTATTTTTGATTCATTTTTTTAGTTTCATGTACCTAATCATACAAATACACTAGACTTTACGATCCTTATTTTGTATTTCATGGGTAATTATGCTTAAAATCATGTTAAAATATGTGTAAATGCTTAGGTCTATTCTATAAAGAGAGCCTTTACTGGGAAAAATTAATAATGTTTAGGGATGTATGTTTATTTTTAATAATGGATTCTGGGTAAAAATCTCTCAGAGACTTAGTGTGGTTCTTCCTAATTTTTGAGAATTCTCTGAGTAGGTTCTTTTAGTTTTCTGCCAAAACCAATAATTTCTATTGTATACAAGGAGATTACACATTGTGTAATTCTATCCCAAAAGATGTCATGAAATGGGTTTAGGGAGTGAAGAATTTGCATTCTTTGTAATGGGTTCATGCCTCGTACTATCAAAATTTGGGTTATTAATAAAATTGTGATGGGATTTTTGTCGTACTTGAGCTTTATGGATTATACTTTGTGTAATGGGATTAAATGTCATTTAATCATAGTGAGAAAGTATTTTAGGGGCTGTATATATGATTTCCCATTTCATTATATTTCATCCCTTCTCCCTCTTAACCTAGAATCTCTCAAGGTTGACTTTATTGACCTCTGACCCTTCTGGATAATTCCTTTTACATATTTATCATTGTTGTTGATGAAATGAATTTCTCTAGGTAAGTGTCCCTTTCAGTTAATCATTAATTTGATCATATAAACTTCATTGGCTGCATTTTTTTCAAATTTGTGATTGGATTGTGTCTTTTATCAACCCCTTTTAGTTTCTTGGCATGTCTTCTATTTCAAAGCATTGTCTCATGATTTCAAATCACTATCGTCGAAGGTATATAGGTTTATACCATTTTGAGGTAGGTTTTTCAATAAAATGGGGAAACTTTGATGAATTCTATATCTTTTTTGATAAATTATTTTGGTTTGTTCATTTATTTGATGTGATATTTTTTTAATTGATCAATTGGAAATGAATATGTTTTCAAAAATGGTTTTTATTTGAAAATAGATTTGATTGCTTTGTAAATGTATTTTCAAAAAAAGAAGTGGATTATATTGGCCATGAATTTTTTTTATAAAATTGTAATCCTGGTTTTAAAAATGTATTTTTATAATTAGAACATTGGTAACCGTGGGTGTGTTTGTAGAGAGGCATGGGTAGACTTGGTGTGTACGACACCACTATGAGGTAACCTTTTGGATATTGATGGACTATGGAATGACTTGATATTGGTTGGATCAAATATAATTCCCACTTATAGTATTGAGTGTCTAATACAAATCTTCCCTTATTATGGGGCCCAATGTGAAGTTATTTATCATTTATGGTTATTTACACCAAGATTTTTCTTATTATGGACGGTTTCTCATAGGCTTTTATATGAATTCATATCACATAGCATTGTATAATAAGTTATTTGATTAATATATTTTTAAATTATTTACTCTTCATTAAAGTATATAACTTCCTATTTTATAACTTATACATGAAAAATTTCTATTTTTTATAATATTAAAGGCTTTATAAAACAAAATGGAACATTATTTACAATTAGATTAGGGATTTATAAAAAAATGGAAAAATAGTTTTTTTTAAAGATCGAACTATTCAATTCTTCATATTAATCATTATATTGACACTTTAGTGGTATCCTACTGGGATATATATTCACACCCTACATTTACCTTTTGGTGATGGTAGATTTTATATTACTGGATATATGTAAATTGAAGGGAAACTTGTAGCATATAGGCTTGTAATATGGTCTTTACGTTCATTTTATGTTGGTTTAGAGGTGAATACTATCCACATAGAGACTTGATAGTATTTATTTATTCATACATTTGGTTTTATATGGTTGGATAGGATTTTGGGTATCTATTTGTAACTTTTTATTGTTTATAGTACACAAGCTTTATGTCTTTTTTCTTAAATATAAGGCATTGTTCGGTTTCCTTACATTACATCACCATGTGATGACGGGATTAATTTTTTTGGTTTGGTTGACCTAGGTTGGTAGGTTTTAATTTCGTATCATAGGGATTGATCAAACTAAAATTTCTAAATACTTCCTGATTTTTTGTGCCTTTGGTAGATAAAAGTTAGGAACATCAAATTTTGGATCATAATTGTAGAAAAGGGGGCTTGTCAGCTCACTTATGTGATAGAAACTAAGTTACCATGTGTAGTTAGGAACTTTTATCAGGCTTGAGACATGGGTTTTGATTTTATTTTTAGGAATTGTATGGAATTTTTATTTAAATTGATATATTACTTTTGGAAATATATTTTGTTTATAGTAATTCTTAATTTCATTAAATTTTTTCCTATTTAAATAATTAATTTGAATTTCAAAAGTGGATCATGATTTTTTGACTCTGATCATGATCTAATTAGTGATATTCTAATGTTTATTAGAAAATGACTCCATGATGTTATTTTCAAGATCTGATAAAGGAGTCTATGAGATAGGTTATGCGGGAAAATTCTCCAGGTAACCCTTCTTTAGTAGAAGCAGTAATCTCCACTATTCATGCTACGATTCAAGTGAGTATTACTAACATAGGATGTTTTGTGGATCTTGGCTCTGAGTTTAATGTGAATCACCCTCCCATCTTCCAGATTGACAAGGAACTATTGAAATATTAAGAGTGTCTTGTGTGTATTGATAGGGTCTTCAACTTCTTGAACACGCATGAAGACTAAAATGTGTTTTTTCAAATACATGCTCGAGGGGCCAGGAAATAGATGGTGGGAATCTATTTTCCAGGATGTGTTGCATGAGTACCTTACTTGGGCTTCTTTCAAAATAAATATTTAATTACCAATTTTACTTTGAGACATTAAATGCAACAAATAACTATGATTTTATGACATTAGAGTATGGGGAGTGTACTATTCTATATTATTCTACCCATTTTACATATTTGGTTCATCTAGAACTGGAGATTGTCAAAAATAATTAATTAAATGCCTTGAGTTTGTAGTTAGTTCTATGTCCTCATATTAGGGAGATTTTAATTCTCAAGTGTATTTTGACCTTTTTGGGGTTAATTGATAAATAATATTTGGATTTGGATGATATTGAATGGAAGATAGGTATGGGGGGAGCATTAGTTGGTGTTGTTGTTATGAAAATTATATCTTCTAGCTAGAAAAAAACATAATAGTGTTTAGCTATCTTTGAGATTATTTTTTTGGGAATTATCACAGTATAAGTAGATTTGTTTTTGTCATTGTGGGAAGACTGGTAATATCTGGCGTAGAGAGTTAAACACCAGAAGCCCAGAGTTGGTGCATGAACCATTTCATTGGCATAATAAATAGGTAAATTTATCATGATGTAGAAATCAGTTTAGTAGTCTTGGTAAACTAGACACATACATGAATGTTACATTACATTTGAATACAAAAATTATAAAATATTTTTTTAGGACAACTTTATTCCCTCTAGAATATCGTTGTATATATTTCTTATTAAATTTCATGGAATGCAATGGAAATAAAAAAAATAAGGGTGATCTCAAATACTAATTAATGGTTATGTAATATGGAAATGTTAATGAATATAATCAATTGGGAAATGTAAATAATTTCATATAGATGAAATTTAGATAAAATGACTCTCATGATAAGATAAGGAATAATTACTATAGCTATGTAAATTATCGAGCACACTTTTTGTTAAAATAACTAAACTGTAATGATAAGATAAGGAATAATTATTATGGAAAGGGAAATAACTTAACACACATGTTTTTTAATCAATAAAATGATAATAAAATGCATCCATATACATTGTCTTAGTGAAAATCCTCTATATAATAATGACTTAAATGAATGAAATTATCAATTTTTGGATGTCATGTGTCTGGATCATGAACCCCTATATTGTCAATACCTATTCTCAAGAATGTTTATGATCGTGGGTAGAAACACATCTGATTCTTCTTATAAACAAATGTGTAGGTTTTCTTTCTAATTGATTTCATCTTATTATACAGCTGATGCATCAAGGGGATTATTTCTAATGGTCCAAAACCTCTGTATTTCTATTCCAAATCATTCTTTTTATAGTAAATAAACTGTTTAATTAACAAACAATGTGTCCAATCATCAAATATAAATATTAAGCAAATGATACATATTTATAAAAATTTCCCATGTAAATAAAATAAATTTCAATGAAAACACTATATGTAAAAAATGGTATATGATTTTGATGAAAAAACATATGCATGATAAATGATATTTATAATTAGGTAGATTTAATGTCCAATGATTTTATAAAAGTGAATATTTCAAGGAGAATTTCAAAAATGAATCAGTTATGTGAATCTCAATAATGTCTTCATCCAAACAAATCATAAACCACCAAGTGGGAGAATAAGAATGGTATTAGAAAAACATATCCCATGTAGAGTAAAAATAAATGTTTTTTATCTTTAATGAATATAAATAGTATAAAAATATATTTTAAAAGAATTACTAAGTAAAATACACTTATCATTTTGAAACTAAATTTGAAAAAACATTTCTTTGAAAATAAATTTAAAAAAATTCTTTAAAAATTATTCTTTTAATATTTCAAAGGATGATTCATAGAAATTATGGTAGGTAAATCCATATATGTAATACAAGGTAAAAGAGACATTTATTCTTCACTATAAAAAAGTAAGAAGGGTTCCATGTATGGAAATTGAAAAGAAGATTATTTTGAAAACATTTTGAAAAACAAATTTAATAAATAGTTTATAACAGTTTAAATTTTTTTATTAAAACATTTTTCAAGAAAATTTCTTTATAACAAAACATCTTTGTAAAAGAAAACATTGTTTTAAAATAAAAGAAATCTTTGAATGAAGGGAGGAATGAAGTCCTGTTTTTTAAAACATTTTAAGTACTAAGGAGTGGGGAAAAGATAAAAATACTTGAAATAGATCTGGAATATCCATATTAAATGAAAATTAAATGAATTATTGAAATTTTATCGAATAATTTCCATTAATATAAATTCAAGTGTAAACAAACCAAAATAAAATGGGATTGTGAAGTAAACCCTTGAAAAGATCATAATATTGAAGTGACAATCAAAAAATGTATCAATTATTGGATTCAAATGTAAATCAACATAAAAAAATTGGAAATAAAATAATATATATTCAAAATCCATGACACACATGCTCATAAAATATTTATGATAATGAGGAAATAATATAACCCTATGAAAAAAATTGAGTAATGAAATTCAATACCATTTGGTAGCTTATAATTCAAATCCCCTTTGATGAAATAATTAAAATTTAAACTTAAAATACCATGAATAATGAAATAATTATGATATTACATGTCTAAGGTAGTCTATACATTACATAAAAGTTAATTTGTGCATAATAATAAATAATTATGAATGGAATGTAAATTGGGACAAAATCCCTTACCTTACAGTTTCCATTTGGTTATATGAAATTTAAAATCATATATTGTGGTTTTAAAAATGTTATTAAATTTGAAAAAAACAAAAAAACATATTTATAATATCAAATATGATATTATAATAATATCATATTCCCCTTTATTAATAATCTTTCATTATTTTCATTATTTCGTGTCTTATTTGTCTTCTTTTTTAAGTATGTTTTGACTTGTTAGTTTTTTTTACTCTTACAGTGATCATGATTTCATCACCATAAAAATTTAAAACATGATGCAAATATCATATATATTCATTAAATATGTATTTATAGTAATACATAATATGTTTTTATAAGAAAATAAAATTCATAGATCATGGAGACGGTAGGCCATATGTGCGCATGAAAGTTGTTTCTGTTTTCTTGTTGTATTAAAAGAAGAATATCAAATAATATATATGTGTATATTATTATTATAGTATAATATTTTTTATTTTTATGCTAATTTTTTTTATTAAAACCATCCTTAGCACATTCAATGTAAATCATGAATGAATCACCTCACATTGAAGAGGTAGTAGTCCACATATTAAATATCATCTTATTATATTCCCACAAAGTCAACGACATGAAGGTATGTGTTATATAGTATGTAAATAATACTTAAAGAATAATAAATATCATATGTATCATATAGATAGACTATAAATCCATCATTATTAAAAACCATGAAATGTAGTAATGTAAGAATGAACGACATCATTTTTTGAGGTGGTTGTCCAATGTACACACAAATGATGATTGTTTATTCCATTTTATGGAAGTGTTAGAAGTTTTAGGTAAAAAATTAAAAATAAAAACATCTTATTATATTTAAACTATTAAGGTTATTATTGGAACCATGGTCATTCTATGCATGAATTGGAGTATGGTTTGTGTTATTTGTCAATCCTCAATGGAAGTTCAGAATGTGCTCCAGCAAAGTGACCATACAGAACAAGTAGATAAGAGTATTGAATGTGGCACCATTTTCTAGTGTTTGCCAAATTCTTGGGCCTGAAAATCGATAAATGGATAAAAGTGGTTTGGGCAATGAGACTTCTGTGTCATTGTCTTGATGAAGAAGTAACTTGCGCTCCATATGTTTTTCAACATCAGAACATGAAATAATAGAAAAGGGAGAAGGGTACCCAAGTTTTATGTTTGGTCACGCAGGTGACTTACGCAGTAGAGACCTGCACGCCGAAACTTGTGCGCTAAGGGAATACTTTCACTCCATCGCACAGGGTACCCAAATTCCTATAAATAGAGTTCGACCCCTCCTCATTCGATTGAAGTTAAGAATTAGAGAAAATCATAGCTCCCGTCACGCAGGTGTTGTGGTCGCACAAGTAGTGGTGGGTTGCGCATATTGAAGTTGTGCAATAATTGTTTCTTGTGCATCCAAGGTGTTTTGGGTGAGAAAGGGGTTGGGTCACCAAAGTTTGGAGTTGGTGAAGGAGGTTTCGTGCAGGTGGTTTGGTGACACTTGCATGCCAGGATTTGAAGAAGTGCGACAGTTCATAGTTGCGCGCCAAAATCGTTTTGGGCGTAAAAGGATGTGAGTTGCACAAGATTGAAGTTGAAGAAGTGAGTTTCGTGAAAGTGAGAGAGGTGAACTTGCATGCCATCTTGATACTTGTGCACCGGGCTTGGAGAAGCGCTCCAGGAGTGGATGACGTACGCTAGTCTTTTTGGGTCTGCGCGAAAGCTGAATGTTTGTGCAATACTGTTAGTGCAAAGTCAGATTAGTCTATGGGTAGAAGTTTCATTTCAATATAGCATCTATATAAAACAGAAGATGTATTCATTAGCGATGATGAAGAGACCTTCACGTCTATAAAATTACTGGGACTTCACCAAAAGCAGTGAGCCAGGGGGAGTCAATGGGAGTGACCCGAGTGATGCATTAGGCTATCCTTGAACAGTTCTAAAGGTAGTGAGCCTGGGATAGAGTGACTATTCCCAAACCATTTTAATCCACAACGAGTGAAGAATAGTTGAATGTGGTACGACTGAAAACCTTCCGGCATATGCTCCTTGGACGTAGCCCTTAGTGGTGATCCAACTAAAAAGTGTTGTGTCACTTCATTTCATGTGTAATGTTTTATTTATTCTCATATCCATGCTTCTATGATGGCCACTACTGAAAAATCCGAAGGTAATGGTTGATACAATCAGTTAAAAACTAGTGGCAATATTGATTCACAACTTAAGGGTTCTGTTAGAAATCTTAAGATGAAATGTAATAGTTGCAATAAGTGGAAATCAATTATAAAAGAATCAACTGAATATGTTGATCAGATTGAAGCTGAAATTGAATTACTTGAAGAATTTTGGAAATTATAGTCTAAAATCCATGAAATCAATGATGATGTTGTGGATCTGAATCTAAGAATTGATGATCAGGGAAATGTTATCAATGACCTCACATCCAGACTGGAAGAAAAGAACAATTCTACTGAGGGTCTTGAGGAGGAAGTTGTTAATCTTAAAAATAAACTTCAGACTCAATAAATTTCCAAATAATCAAGAATGAAAATACAGTTTGGAAGTTTCTCAGATGCTGAGCTATTGGAGAGAGAAAAACGTAGCTCTAATGGAGTTGAAAAGATTTTAAATTATCAGAGACCTACCTGAATGGGAAATTGTGGAAATGTTTGTGATGTAGAATCCTCAAATGCTTCAAATAAATGTAACCATAATAAAGGAAAGCTGAAAGTGGTTGATGAGGTAAAGTCTTCTGAAGTGATGAAACAAAAACCCCCAATTCAATCTGAAATAAGAAAAGAAGATTTTCATTGAGCCTTGTGGAAAAACGATCCCTCATACTATTATCCCACGGAAGAAGAAATGAGGATAAATAGAAATGAAAAGACATTTCCTCTCATGATGTGTTAGTTCTGTGGATATTTGGGCCACACCATGTCTTATTGCGAAGAGGCAAGAAGCTAGCTAAATAATGAAGATATAGGAGTTCAATAAAGGAGAAAAAATTCATATCCTAATTCTTATTGAAGAAAAATTTTTTATGGATATTGTTTTCCTTGTTCTAGCATTGGACATAAGGCTGTTAATTGCATTTAGAGAAGGGACGTGGACACCTCATACCGAAGTTCAAGACAATTCAAGTCTCGTCAGCAAGACAGTGTTGTTCTTTCAAACATGTTTTCTCCTCTCAAAGAATATTTCGACTATGATGAACCTAGGTACACGGAAGAGATAATTGAAAGTCTATCAGGTCTCTATACTCAATCCAATGTCTCATGGAAAGAAAGGAAGAAAATTGAGAAATCCAACCCTGCAGAGGTGGCCCTCAAATCTAAAAAAAGAAATGGTACCTGGATTCTAGATAATAGTTATTCATCTCTTATGACAGTTAATGCTGGCCTATTAATGGATATCAAAAGGATGGTTGACGGCACAATACAATTTGGTAATGATGGAGCTTTGAAAATCAAAGGTAGTGGAAGTACTGAATTAGAAAATGGAGAGCTAAAGAAGACTGAAGTCCTTTATGTTGATGGCCTACGTCATAATTAACTCAACATGAATCAACTCTGTGACTCGGGACTTATAGTTACTTTTAATAAGAAAGGTTGCACTATCAATGGAAAGATAGTCAATTCACTTATGAAGGGATGCAGAATTGAAGGCAACTTGTATCAGGTTTATAGTAAAGACAATTTTTGTTAAATGACTGTTGAAGTAGAAAACTATTTGTGGAATTGGAGATTGGAACACATCAATCAACAAGACATGGTGAAAATATCAAAATTGAGGATTTTCATGGACATTCCCAACCTAAAGCGTGAGCGTGAAAAGTATTGTGATGCTTGCATATGTGGGAAGCCTGTCTGCTATTCATATCGGCCAAAGAAGAAAAGTTCATACCGTCTTCTTGATCTAATTCATTCAAATGTATGAAGGCCGATAAATGTTTCTAAAATTCTTGGAGAAAGGTACTCTGTCTTTTTCATTGATGATTACAGTAAAATGGCTTCTGTAATGGTCATTCACAGGAAAATAAAACTGCTTAACTACATGAAAACATATATGTGAATCATCGAGAATGATATTTGACGAACAATCAAAGTGTTTTGATCTGAAAATGGAGGGGAATACACATCCATTGAATTTGAAAATTATATAGAGATGAATGGGATAAAAAATGAGGTAGCTGCTGTTAGAACTCCACAAAAAAATAGATTTGTTGAACGTATGAATCGACATGTGAACAATATGGAATGAACTATGTTGATTGAGATTCATATTCCACGACTTTACTGGAAAGAGGTTGTTCAAGCATCAATACATATTCAAAATCAAACATGACTTATATGGGTGAGACGAAGATGCCATATGAATTGTGGCATGGAAGGAAAACATCGTTGAAATACTTTCATGTTTTTGGAAGTAAATGATTCACTAGGAACAAGGAAGGAAATCAAGGGAAGTATGTTGATAATGCAGATGAAGGAATTTTCCTTGGATACTCAATGAACAGCAAAGCCAACAAGTGTTTCAACGAAAAATTATGAAGGATTTTAGAATGAAATTATGTTAATATAATTGAATAGAAAACCACAAATTCTTCAAGGACGTCATATGATAATGTGATAGAAAGTGAGGAAGGAAATGAATGTTGATAAAATAAAAATACAGAAATAGAGGAAGTTGTACAAAACACTCAGCAGTAACATCATGATGATAAATCAGAAAAAGAATCATAAGATGAAACTATGGCTGGAGAGAATACAACTGAACCGCACATGAGAAATCATAGAGCTAAGATTGATCCATCTAACATAAGTAGGGATAGGAGTTCACCCACTCAAATAAATATGATGAGGAATAACATGCAATATGCTTTTCTATCAGTTGTGGAGTCGTCCTCATTTGAAGAATCTACAAAGGATTAATCATAGGTGAAAGCCATGAATGAAGAGTTAGATCAGATTGACAAGAATCAGACATGGGATCTTGTCCAGAGACCCGAAGGTCACAATGTTATAGGTACAAAATGGATCTTCAAGAACAAGTTTTTTGACCATGGAAGTGTTATTAGAAACAACAAATGACTGGTATGTAAAGGATACTACAAGATTGAAGGCATTGATATTGATGAAACCTTTTCTCCAGTGGCTAAACTAGAGTCAATCAGGCTTTTCCTTGTCATGGCAGTCCAGAGAGGATATAAAGTACATCAAATGGATGTGAAGACAACAATATTGAATGGTGTACTTTAAGAAGAAGTCTACATTAAACAACCAGTGGGTTTTGTTCTTGGTACTGATGAAAAAAAGGTCTGTATACTAAAGAAATCTCTATATGGTTTGAAGCAGGCACCACGAGTATGGTATTCCTGACTGGACTCGAATCTCAAGAAGCTGGGATTAAAAGGAGGAGTACACCACAATATATATGTGAAGATTTCTTCAAATGATCAGTTCATGGTTCTAGTCTATGTTGATGACATTATATTTGGTGGAAGCTGGAAGAAATCAGTGGATGAATTTTCCAATCCCATGAAATCCGAATTTGAAATGTCTATGATTGGGGAGCTCACATATTTCCTGGGGATGCATGTGATTCATAGGTTGGATTACACTTTCATTTCTCAAGAAAATTATCCAAGAGTTCTACTGAAGATGTTTAATATACATGAATCCAAACCAATTTCATATCTTATTTTAGTTGGAACCAAACTTAGAAAGCATGAGGATGGGGCATATGCAGACCCCACTATGTACAAGAGGATAATTGGGAGCCTACTGTACCAGACAGAGACATGGCCAGATATTGTCTTTGCAACCTTTCTAGAGGCCCTCTTTCAGAGTAATATAAAGAAGGAACATATGAAAATAGTAAAAAGAATCATGAGGTATATTCAAGGTACTCACAGTTGTGGCTTATAATTTTTTGCATGAAGAGACAGTGATTTATTAGCAGTTTCTGATGCTGACTAGGCTGGAAATGTAGTAGATAGAAATTCCACCAGTGGTGGAGCATTCTACATAGGTAATAAATGTCTTGGATGGTTGAATAAGAAACAAGAAAGTAATTCTCTTAGAACTGCTGAAGCTGAGTATATCTCTACCACAAAGGCATGCACTCAACTATTATGGATGAAGACACAACTAACAGATATTGGTGATGAGGTGAGGAAACCAATGCTAATTTACTGTGATAACAGGAGCACAATTGATCCTAAAAATAATCCTATTCAGCATTCTCATACAAAAAATATTTAAATCAGTTATAACATTATAAAATAAATGGTTGAGAAAGGCGTGATTAGAATAGATCATGTGGAAACTGATGAGCAGGTGACTGATATCCTGTCAAAGCCACTGTCAGTGGCTATGTTTGAGAAGCATCTATTGAACCTCGGTGTTCAACCACTTCCCAATACATAAGGAGGTTACGCAATACCCCTCTCCCAAGTTATGTTAATTGTTTTTAATTTGTTCATAGATGCGATGTATGTTTGTGGGAGAGATACTATCCAGGGGGAGTGTGGTTTGAGCTGAATAATAAACAATTACTGGTCTTTGGGTTTATTTTCAATGGGGGAGAAAGGAATAAATTCAGTCATGTAATGCTTTTGTGAAACATTTCGAATTCAGTTTCGGTGATAGGATGGGAAAGAATAAATTGGACATGTAATGATTCTGTGACACTGAAATAGAATTTCTTGGGCGTCATTGAGAATTCCAAAACATGGGAACCCAATTCAAGATTCCTCTCTTGTTTTCTACACCGAGAATTTATCATGTAGACTTTAGTGTTGGCTTAGTTGATTCTTATGTTTTTGGTTTTCCTATAGATGGTTCTTTATTGAATTTATTTACTGATTGCAAACAAACCCAAAGGGGGAGATTTTTGGAACCATGGTTGTTCTATGCATGAATTAGAGTATGGTTTGTTTTTGTCATCAATCCTCAATGGATGATCAGAATGTGCCCCAGCAAAGTGATCATACATAACAAGAAGAGCTCCCGATGTTTTTCAAGATCAAAACATGAATGTATGGAAAAGGGAGAAGGGCTCCCAATTTTTATGTTTGTTCGCGCAAGTGTCTTACGCGGCACAGACTTGTGCGCCGAAACTTGAACGCCGAGGGAAGACTTGTGTGCTATCCCAAAGGGTATCCAAATGCCTATAAATAGAGGTCAGACACTCCTTATTCGGTAAGATGTTTAGACTTAGAGAAAATTAGAGCTCCCATCACACCGTTGTTCTGGTCGTGCAAGTGGTGGTGGTTCGCTCAAGTTGAAGGTTTGCGAAAGTTGTTTCCTACACGTCCAAGGTGTTTTGGGAGAGAAGGGGGTTGAGTCTCCTATGTTTGTAGTTGGTGAAGGAGGTGACGCACAGGTGTTTTGGTGACACTTGCACGCCATGATTTGAAGAAGTATGGCAATTCATAGTTGTGTGCCGAAATCGTTTTGGGTGTAAAAGGATGTGAGTCGTGCAAGTTTGAAGTTGAAGAAGCGAGTGTCACGCAAGTGAGAGAGGTGAACTTGCGTGTCGTCTTGAAACATGAATGCCTGGCATAGAGAAGCGTTCCAGGTGTGGTTGAAGTACTCCAGTCTTCTTGGGGCTGCGTGAAAGCTAAATGTTTTCCTGATACCATTGGTGCAAAGTGAGATTAGTTTACGGGTGGAAGTTGGACTTCAACAGAGCATCTGCATACAACAAAGGATGTATTCATTAGCGATGATAAAGAGACCTTCACTTCTATAAACTTAGTGGGACTTTACAAAGTCACTCAGCCAGGGGGAGTTAACGAGAGTTACCCGAGGGACACAGTAGGCTATCCCTGAATAGTTGTAAAGGCAGTGAGCGTGGGACAGAGTGACTGTTATCAAACCTTTGTAAACCACAACGAGTGAGGAATAATGAAAGTTGGTTTGATCGAAAACCTATCGGTGTATGCTCCTTGGACGTAGCCCTTAGTGGTGAACCATCTAAAAAGTGTTGTGTCGTTTCTTTTCAGGTGAATGTTATATTTATTCTCATATCCATCATACAGTTTAAAATAGTTTCGACCAACCTGGGAACAAGATCTGTCAGTTTAAAAGAAAAAGATGACATGTTGATTCACCCCTCCCCTCTCAGGGTATCTCGGGGTCCTTAAGGTATTATATAGTAACAATATAATAATAATTAATGGTGTGTATACATAAATAAAAAATTGCTCGTGGAAGAACAGTTTCTCTTCTTCAAGTATCTCCTTTTAGTTTTCTCAAAAGGGCTTCCTTGGATGAATTTATAAAGAAAATGAGGACTATAGGATTACATGATGGAATTTCGAATGTGATTTTTTATTTTTTTTTTCAATCCAAATGGTTTTATTACTATGATGTTGTGAGAGTACGAGTTCTTTTTTATAGTGGATGATGAGTGGCATTCTTGTAAATACCAAAAGTTATACAATATTGTGAGGTCTCTCTTATATCACGTGCCTAAAATAATGAAACAATTCCCCAAAAATAGGGTATATGGTCCAAATACTTCCATCCCATTGGTTTTGAATAAGTTTATAGGTCATTTGTTTCCTTATGTTTAATGTTTAGTCCCTTAGTAAGCTTAATTTTACCTTAATAACTTTAATTAATTTTTATTTCTATCACTGATATTTTTCGTAAAAAAACAAAGATTAACATTTTATAAATTATAAGTTATTACTATTAGAGAAAATTAATCTTTTTTTAATTAAAATAACATAAGTGGACAAAATTAATTTAAAATAAATCCCCCACACATGACGTAAAAGGAGGTTTTTAAAGTGAAAATGTTTGAAATATTACTAAACATTTATATATTAAATTAAATATAAAAATTATTTAAATGAAATAAATTGTTTAAATATATATATAATTAAAATATAGTAAATTTAAAACCTATTCAAAATATAATTTACTCTTACAACATATGTAGACAAAAATTCATTTTCAATTAAAATTCTGTATTTTTTCCTATTCATCAAAAACCTTCTCAGAAAATTAAAAAAACTCACCCTAATCAAAATTTTAAAATACACATTTTAAAATGATGTTTATTATATACAATAAATTTTTAATGTTTTAAAAATTTATTTTTAAAATAGTTTCACCATTAAACTTTGGTAAATCTACCTTTTGAAAATTACAATTTTTCACGCATAAAATAGGATTTGTTGTCATCTTATTCCTTTCAGATCTATTGGATGAATATCAAAAATATTTGGTCGAATATATAACATATGAAGTTAATTATTATTATTCATTATTTTTAATTTATTTAATTTACTAATATCAAACACCCTTGGACCATAAAAATAGTTTTTAATAAAAATTTATTGAATATTCAATTAATTTTTATATTTATTTATATTTAATTAGTATACAATTTATTCAACAATAAATTTTCATAATTTAGTAAATCATATTCCTAACAACCAATTTAATTATATTATATAATTGGTATTTTACTTAATAATATAAATAGTTTTTGGTAAAACTCAGTCTATCGTGTAACACGAGCTATAGAAAAATAATTTGTTTCATGTAACATAAGCTAACTAACTTTTGTGTTCATTACAAGATATGTCATTAATTTATTTTATTTAAAATAGTAAATATATCATAAATTCATTGGATTTTATATTCCTTTATACTTTTGGTGTTTCATTTTCATACACAGTCTTGTAATAAAGTGATTCTTTTAGAATTTTTAGGCTGTTATAGTCCCCCCACCTTAAATAAATTGTGTCGTTGCAATTTAAACATGATCTCGGTAGTCTAGAATTTTATAATTTAAAATTCCTTTATTAAAAAACATACATCAAAAATGATTTTATAAAAATATCATCTTAATAAGAGGGAATAATATAATACAAATGTCACATGGAGTAACATATAACTAGGTTTCTACTTTGGATAAATTTAGTGACTAGTAAATATATGGACTTTGAGGAAAATGCTATATAATTATTTGGTGTGATTGAGTTCATTGATAATAAAAAAGTGAAATATAAGTGTAATTTTGAGGGCCTCAAATACATAAATATGTGATGACTTAAAAGACCATCAGTTCAAAAAAATGAAGGTTTTAGGTTATGATTTTATCTTAATATCATTTTCAAATTTTTAGTAATACTTTTACTACCTAATAGTATAAGAAAATATAATTAATTGATCTATTTATACAAACAAAATTTTATCCTTTGGCTATGATTAAATCAATTTCAAATTTATCCCTTTACTACAGGAAATGAATAGCCATAGGTTAATTTTTTTAATTCTTTAGGCACACGAATTTTATTTTAATGTATTATAATATCCATAAAAAATTCTTTATATTAGTATCTAACTATTTTCCTAAACCAATTTGGTTGAAACATTGTTATCTAAACCATAAATTAATACTACAAATTTATTATAAATACTTATTCATAAAAATTTTTATTTAAAAATAATGACATATAAACTAGGACATCATGTTGGCCAATTGTAGCCGTGAAACCCTTATCATCCTTCGATCATCGGTTCACCCCCCCCCCCCCCACAAAATGTGATGGGATTTCACCCTACATGTGTTTTCTCCATTTTCTATTCTATATTAAAATAATTACAAAAACATTAATAAAATGAATGATATATATCCTTGAAATAACACTAATCATTAAATAACCATTTTACTGTTATTTTCTATACAACCTATTTGTCAAATACTAATAATTAAATTTGATTATTACTACTTTATAATTAATGATTATATCAAACTTAATTGTTTTTAATACCTTCAAACATATGTTTATATAGTATAAAGGCAGTATTTCTCAAATAATGTTTCAACTAAAACGCCTACTTTCTATAATTTGTCTAAAATTTCCTTAGTCTTAGTAGACTGCCATAACATAAAACCTAAAAAAGACGTGTTGAAGACTATGATCTTATGATCAGTATTAAACTAGTTATACCCTTATGGTATCCACAACTTTTATGTTAATGAATACATAATTTATTTTATGCTAATCCTTAAAGTTTGTCTTATAGTTATGTTTCATAATCAGTGTTTTACCACATATAGTTCCCAATATTTCTACTAAACATTATTGGATACCAACTGTAGTGACTCAAACCCTAGAATCCTGGATCTGGTTCCAAATAAACTTAAATTGTATGAATAAATATGTAAAAATATCCAGAAACAATAGTCATTTCAGTTGTCTTGTTAAACTAGATACATACATTAGTATTACATTATATTTGACTACAAAAATTACAACATATTTTTTTATCAAGGATAACATTATTTCCTCTGCTGTATCCTCATATATATTTCTAAATAAAATTAATGGAATAATTGGGAAAGGGAAAAAATAAGGGTTATCGTAAACTCTCAGTAAGGGTTAAGTACAGTAGAAACACTAATAAATATAATCAATATAAAAATGTAAATAACTAAACACACATTCCATTTGAATAAATTGACTATCCTCATAATATTAGAAAAATTAAATATGTAATGATAAATAAATAATCTCACATTCAAGTAAAATAACTTTATTATCCTGATATGAAAAGGAATAATTGGAATGAAATGGTAAATTATAGAACACACGTGTCATTTATTCAATAAACTGATAAAAAATGCATATGGGGATATAGTTGAAGTGAAAATCCAATAGAAAGTAATACATGAAATAGAGGAAATACTTAATTATCAGATGTCATGTATTTAGAACATTATCCAATATACCTTCAAGACCTATTCTCATTAAATTTTGTGTTTATTGGTAGAAACCCATCTTATTCTTCTTGGATGCAAAAGTAAAGTGTTTTTTTCCAAATGATTTCTTCTTATAAGACTATCGATGCATATAGGAGATTATTTCTAATAATCCCCAACCCATGTATTTATATTCCAAATCATTACACATATTTCTAATAATCAATTTAATTCATAATAAAATGTAATTTATCATAAATTATCTGTATTGAGGAAAAGATATAGATATAGCAATATTTTCATATTCAATCAAATAAATATCAATGGTAACACCTTATGAAAAAAATAGTATATTGTTTAAAAAATAAACATATCCACAATAAATGATGTGTATAATTAAGTGAATTTTGTTACCCAATTATCATAGGAATGTGAATATTTCAAGGGGACTACCAAATTGATTTAAGAAAGTGAATGTCAATAATATCCTTGTCCAAATCTATAAAATCCATCCAAGGGAAGAATAAGAATGGAATTAATACAACATATACCAGTTGGAATAATAATAAAGGACTATTAACATTGAAAAATAGGAATAGAATAAAAATATCCTTTAAAAACATTGTTGAAGAAAAATATCTTTTTCATTTTGAAATATGTTTTGAAAAAAATTGCAAAATATATTTTTTAAAATGTTTTTTTAATTATGATTTTAAACATGAAAATATGATTCAAATAAATAAAGGCATGCAAATCTTGACTTTTCATACAATGTAAAAAAATAAAACTCCCATTACAAGGATTTATCCTTAAACATTAAAAAATAATGATTTTCAGTCAATAATTTAATTTATTTTACATGAAGGATATTTTCAGGTTTGGATTATTAGAGAATTTTTCCATCATTCATTCATAACATCCCACATTCATAAAATGTGTATACTACTAAATAATTATCCATTTTTTAAAAAATCTATAACTTTCCAAATAAAACATGATTCTTTTTCAGGAAAAATCATCATAAATTTCATCTTGACATCCCCATTTCCCTTACCCATCTTTAAACAATATGAAAAATATTTTAAAACAGGGGATGAACAAAAAAATATTTATAAGGGGCATATAATGAAAAAATATAACAATAGTTAATGAATATTGTATACCTATGAAAACAATCACCATGGTATACTTTTCATCCATATGATATGAGCTCTTTAGCTTAACTCATGGAATCATAAGATTCCAATAAATCCAAATTGAAAACATAAATCATAAAGGTAACTAGTGGAATCAATTACAAATCAATATTAAATTAAATATACCTATCAATGATATATATAGAGTAACCTTCATAGTTATATTTAGAATACCAACAGTAGATTATTCTCTTAATCTCATTGGAGAAAACCTACTGATAAACTCAATTAAATTACCCAAAACTTTTGATAGATATAATGGGATCAACCACCCTAATTTTATCACAGAACCACTCATACACATTAAAAAATCCAAAAAACTATAACACAATCACTACAAATTAATAATGAAAAAAAATTCCACTTTGAAATCACTTTTCATTTTTACAAAGCCGTACACTCAAAAATGAAAACACATATTTGAAAATACAAGTGGAAAATTATAAAGGAATCATAAAAACATTATAGTTTCATGAAATCAAGAAATTATGTTCATGAATTTTCTATCGAGAAAAACATTCCATTTGTATTTTTTAAGAATTTATTGAAAGGGTAACATAAAAAGAGGTTTTTAAATGAAATTACCTTTCCTTGAGTTCAAATCATAACATATAATGTTTATCTTAATGAAAAATAAACATAAGTTAAATATTTTTATTTTTTGATAAATTTTTTAAATTTAATTATTTTTTTATATCATTTATTAACACGAATAACAATTACATAATTATTTACATTCATGTTAGATGTTTTGTCTATATTCAGTACGTGAGTTCAAAAATATTTTGGTATGATGTCAATAGTCAAAGTGGTCATATGTACATAATCTCTATAAAAATTTTCATGATATTGTTATAATATTTATATAACAACCATAATTTTAAATTAAACCATTAATTATGGTTTTACGAAATGAATATTGTTATAATCATGGAGATGGTAAGTTATACAAACACATGAGTAATGTTTTAATTATTCAATGATCATTATGTAAAGATAGAAAGTATAATTTTACCTTTATAGAGTGATCATAATATCATTAATATAATTCTAATCATTTAAATATTCGTATATATATTATCTATATGACGTAGGGATGAAAAAGGAATCAAAACGCTTTGTGGAGGTGATAGTTCACATGTTCACATGAACGACATTATCATTTTCATGTTCTTGAAAAGGTAAGAACATAAATGATATATCATTATCCAATATTTAAAAATATTTCATTAATATCATATATAAATATTAATTCCATCATTATAACTAGTTTTGAGATATGGTGGTGGAAAACAAATTATATCGATTTGTGAGGTGGTATTCTGTTATACACACGAATGAATTATTAATTTCTCATTTGATGAAAGTGGATATGTATTTAGGTGATGATATTAACATAATAAAATCTAATTATAATTATAATACATTAATATTTATTTCATCATGATTAAAGAATATTTTTTGTATGCATAGTAAGAAATAAAATTGAAATAATTAATTATAAAAGATACCACTTCTTCAGACGATCTCCTTTGATTAAAAACATCGAACCTCCAAAGAAGAAATTATACTTAAAATAAGGCCTCTAGAATGTGTATAGGGATTCTAGAAAATTATTTTGATAGGAAATGGGCAAACCAAATAGTTTTTAGGTGTATTTAAATGAGAGGAATATGTTTCCTTTTATTGGAGTGGGGAGGGGCACTATTGGAATTCTTTAAAATATTAAATTAATATAAATTGATTTTATCTTAAAAATGTCTCCAAAATTATTTATTTATGATATATTATTATTATGGGTAGAAATAAATACATCCAATGAAAATTATAAGTCTTTATAATTATTTTATCTGTATCACTTTGTTTTAATCATTATTCAACCCTTTTAACTATTATAGTGACCAAATGTAATTTAAACTTTGAGGGTTAATATAATTACAAAAATGTAAAAATACCAACAATTGAGTAATTACTAAAATTTTGGGACATATCCCAATCATTCAAAAAAAATATTTTATATATTTTATACCATTTAATAAAAAATTATTTATTTTAAAAAACCCATAATGTCAATTTTCACAATATTCATTACTTGATTTTTTTTAAAAATCATAAAAAAAAGATAAATTCAAAAAAAATTAATCTAAAACATCATTAAAATATAAAATTCTTATAAAAAATTATTATATGATATTAATCAACTCAAATTATATTTAATTTCATATTTTTAATATCATTTTTTAGAACTTTTTTTTAATTAATAAATATTGGAAACTTTATTGTGTGTTCCTTTAATTAAATTATGTCTTCAATAAAAAATTTAAATATATAATATTTATTTAAATATAAATATTTTATATTTCAATATAATATCTATAGTTTAATATAACCCCTATATAAATTCATATTAAAAATATTTCACATGTTAAAAACAAAAGTATGACAAATTTGACTTTCCTTTAAATATTATATTATAAAGGTTATATTCACATAAATAATGACATAAAAAGTCTCATAACCAATCCTTTAATGCATAGGTGTATATATTACTCATCCAATAGAATTAGGATAAGTGTTATGGTAATTCTTAAATATTGATAATATTATTTTTACTCTTAATAACTATATTTACCCTTAACCATGGTTATAAAACATTACTAAAGATACTATTCATATTGTCCAAATATATAAATGGACAGATTTAATATATTTTTAACTTCTGATTCCAACTAAGGAATCTATTTTTAAAAATAATAAATAAAAAAATTGAATAAATTAATTAAAAATTAGTCTCATTAACGGGATGAGAAAATGTGTTTTTAAAGTAAAATTGTTCAAAAAATCACAAAATTTTTATATCAAATATCAATGTGAAATTGAAACCAATAACCTAAATTGGATTAAATGGTATAATTGATCCAATTTAACATTAAAACAAATTAAAAATATTATTTAACACAATAAATTATTTTGATGAAAAATCTGTAATAAAATAAAAATGCAATATTTTTTCACAATTCATCAAACATGAAACATATTCGAAAAATATAAAATATTATTCCAAATAATTTTTTATGAAAATATTCTAAATAAGAAGTTTATTTTTTTAAAATATAATTTATAAAATTTATAAAAAATATATTTAAAATAAGTACATCATCAAAATGAGGTAAAATTACTTTCCAGAAAAAATAATTTTTTAAGTGTAAAACTATATTTATTATTATATTATGAAAATCAAATATGTTGGATGAAATTAAAAACAATTATAAAATATTTTATGATTAGTATATAATTACCTGGGTTTTTATATTATTTATCCATTTTGGGAATTGTGTCCTCATAATTTTATTCTAGTATTAAATAAGTTAGGATACCTTTCCGTTAGGGCATTTTCATATTCCCATTTTTCCTCTTCAACCATATGATTTTTCCATACCAATGTAACAATATGAATCACCATATTTCGGAATAATTTAAATCAATGTTTAGGAAACTAAACTAGTTTTTCCTCATAAGAAATATTCTTTCACAACTGAACTACTTCATGGTGTAAAAAAGAGTTGAATTGGGCACATATTTCCTTAGAACGGAAACATTAAAAATATATTGTTCTTGGGATAAAATTGGAGTAAAACCCACTCGGTAGGTAACTAATCTAACCTTATCTAGGATTTCATAGGGTCTAATGAACTGTGGACTTGGTTTCCCCTTCATACCAAAACAAATCACACTTTTCCATAGAAAAAAATTGAGAAAGAAAAAATCACATACCTTGAATGAAAGATCCTTCATATGGTTATCCACATAACATTTCATCTAACTCTAAGATATCCTCATTTTTCAATGAATCAAATGAAATATCTCTACTATTTCCTCTACAAATTATTTTCCAGTAAACTTTCTTTCACGATATCATTCCAAAATGATGGAGTTCGACATTACTTTCAATATAATGACTCAAATGGTGTTATTGGTATATTGGAATAAAAATTTAATTATAAGAAAACTCAAACAATGAAATATTTTAATCCCATATTCCATTTAAATACATTGAACATGCATAGAGAATATCCTCCATGGATTTAATTGTTTGTTCTGATTGTCCATCGTACATAGTATATAATTTTGTGAATAAAATAAATCCAGTTCCCAAAGAATTCATAAGTCCTTTACAAAAGGTAGAAGTGAACCTGGGATCATGATCAGATAAAATAGAGAGTCATTATATGTTACATAGAAATATATTTTATATAGAATTGATAAATATGATCTAGAGATATGGTGTCTTGAATAGGAATAAAATAAAAATATTTCGGTACTCGATCAACAATAACCAGAATCCAATTGTTACCAAGAGAAGTCATTGTTTTTTTCACTAAGAAGTCCTTAGATATATTTTTTCATATCCACTATGGCACTGGAAAAGGATAAATCCTCCCTTTCAGAAACTTTCATTCTACTTTAACCAACTTTCAAGTAAAACAATTTTTGGTAAAATCAACAATATCACTTTTCATTCTATCCCATTAGTAATACCAACGAATTTCTCAGTACATCTTAGTGCTTCATTGATGAACTGAAAATGGAGAACTATGAGCTTCACATAAAAAATATTTTTTTCTACTATGAAATAGAATTCACATATAATATTTTTCCAAATAAGTAAAAAATTAATTATCAATGTTAAATTTAGGGAACTTTCCATTTTAAACCAATTCTACCTCTTTCTATAACTCATAGTCTTCCTTATGCACATGCATAATTTTGTCTGATAGAGATGATTTCACTTAAACCTAAAACAAAACAAAGGACGTTCCTACACTAATAAAATCCAAATAAAAATTCATCGTATCATTAACCAAGGGTTAATGTTCAAAAAGTAACATGGTTAATATAGAATTAATTTTTTGAATCAAATCACCAGACACATTACTTTCTTGTCTATGATGGTAATGAACCATAAAATCACAATATTTGATTAGTTCTAGGAATATAATTTGTCTCATGTTCAATTCTTTCTAGGTGAATATATACATCAAAAATGTATGATCAGTATATATTTCACATTTTACTCTATAACAATGATGCATCCATATTTTTAATCCAAAACAACATTAGATAATTACAAATCATGTTTAGATGAATTTAACTCAAGACTTTTCAACAAATGTGAAGCATAAAAAATTACTTAATCATTACACATTAATAAACAACCAAGTCCTTTCAATGAATCATCACTACAGATGATAAATTCACCCTTTTTAGAAAATAGGGCCCGAACTAGATAATTCAACAATATACTATTCTTTTAATTAAAACAATCATCACATTATTTTGTCCAGATGAACTTACCTCATTTTTGAGTTAACTTAATTAGTGGCATAGATGATCGTTAAACATTATCAACTAACTACCTATGATATCATTCTAAACAATGAAAACAATGATCCTTTATTATATTTTTGGGACTTTTCTGTTCATTAAAAACGTTCCTTTTAGAAGGATCAATGGTTATATAATCATTAGATACAATGTGACCAAGGAATGAAATTTTCTTCATCCAGAATTCACTCTTGGAAAATTTCCCATATAGTTTATTTTATTTTATGGTTTTGAAAACAACTCTTAGATGTATTTCATGTTCTAATTTAGTTTTAGAATATAAAATAATGTCATCAATAAATATAAACAAATAATTATCCAAGAACACATGAAATATTCAATTAATAAGATCCATGAATACAACTTGTGCAATAGTTAATCCAATAAGCATAACTAAAAATTCATAATTCTCATATCTAATCTAAATACAGCATTTAGAATGTCTACTTCCTTTACATTCAACAGATGGTGCCCCATCCTCATATCAACCTTTGAAAAATATTGTAATCCTAGAGATAATCAATAAAACAATAATATGAAGAAAAGGAAACTTGTTCGTAACTGTGGTTTTATTATGGGATCTATAATCAATGAAAAGTTTCATTGAACAATATTTATATTTAGCCAATAATATAGGACCACCCCATTGTGAAGTTATAGGACATATGAAATGTTTTTCTAATAACACCTACTATTTCATTATCTACACTAATAGTTCTATATGAGACATTCGATAAAGGGATTTTGAAATTGTCTTAGCAATAGAAACTAAGTCAATAGTAAATTCAACTTCCTAATCTGGTATAACACTGGATCGCTCATCAGGAAATACATTCAAATACTCATTTACCATAGGCTCCTCAATAATCTAAATAGTTCATTTGTTTTCAATAATATGTGTATGATGACATTCATTTCCATATTTTAAAAAGATTTTTGGCTTCTTGATATGTTATCAATGATATGGGATCGTTCTTGTACAGAAACTAAAACTCATTCTAGAAATAAAATTTTTTAGCTCTAGAATCTATCTTATCATGGTAAACAGAAAGCCAATCCATTCCCAGAATAACAAAAAATTATATAATAGAAAAAAACAAGGTTTTTTGGTAAATTCCTTCTACATAAAATAGAAGAAAGATTATTTTTATTTAGTTTTTTCCTTAATATTTCCACCAAGTGTTTTTACAATATGTTCTTATTTTATTTCTTGAGGTACAACTCCCAAATTACCATAAAATTTCTTATTAATGAATGACTGTGTAGACCCAAAATAAAAAAACACATCGGAATAATCTGAATAAACAAAAATTGTACCTAATACCATTTCAGCTGATAGCTCAACATCTGATGAAGTATTTTAAAAGGATTTCACCTCACCATTCAGTTTATTGTCTAGTCGATTCCCATCATTCAGGTTCCTCTTCAAACACTCATTTTCATAATGACAAGTCTCAATTCTTTTAAAACTTTTTATTTCCTATATATCATATTTTCTCATACCACTACCATAATATTTTTCTTTTGATTTATAAGAATTAGGCCCCATTTTACCACATCACAAAAACTTAGTATAATTTAGAAGGCATTTCCCAATGCATTTTGTTTAATAATTATCACAAATTGTAAAAAAAAAATTCTTACCATCATACTTATTTAATAAATTATTCCATTTCATATTCCATATCACCAAAACAATTTCTAGTTTTCAAAGAAAACATGATCATCCTCAAACTCCATCTCCACCTTCTCCTCACATAGAAAATGATTTTTGTAACTTTTGAATCTCTGAGAATCCAATGCCCTTTGATATTTTGGCATTAATCCAGAGTAAAAATTATTGATTTTACTATCAAGATTTTGAAGGAGATTTGGAGTGTACCTTGAAAATCGAGTGAATTTTTCTTCATATACAGACACTGAATCCTCATATTGAATCAATTCAATGAATTTTGTTTCCCTCATAAGTACAATCTCAAAAAGAAAATATTTTTCAAAAAATATATTTGTTAATTCATCTAATTATAAATAATCAATCTCCTCATTGTCCCTTGTATTTTTAACCATATACCACCACAGTTTGGATTGAACATCAATATTTTAAATTGTATGACTAACCTCTTGATTCTCTAAAATCCTCATGACATCAGCAGACCATTCAAGGGCTTTATCCAACCCTTCAGCAACCACTTGGTCAGAAGATCCACGAAAATATAGAGGATGTTGCCTCATAAAATGATACATTACTATCATATTATTTTGTTATTGATATGGATGATCTCTTAAAAGTATTACAACATTATTTATAGCAATTTTCAACTGATCCATTACATCAATATACTATTCAGTTATGACTCTAACTATCTCAAGATGTTGATTTGAAATGATGGTTTTCTCTCAATGTCTTCTCACCACTGCAGCAATTTTTACACTACGGAAACCATTATAAAAAACATATATTAAATAAATAAGCATGGTAATATTCAAATTCTATATCATTTTATCTTAACCATAAAGTAGAAAAATCAATTTATGAGTCAATATCCTAACCCCTATGGTTATCTAAACTTGACTCTGAAACCAACTATAAGGGCCAGTCCTTAAACATTACAAAATGTTTAGTTGAAATGATGAATTTAAATTCTTTACCATTTATGATATTTTCAGGTTTAGAGTTTTATATAATTAGAACATAATTCATACATAAAATCTCATATTGATACATAGTGGATACTACTATACTATTATACATTTTTTTGAAAATATAAAACTTTCCAAATAAAACATCATTATTTATCATGAAAAATCTACTTAGCTTTAAAATTGACATTCCCTTTTATCTTACCCATCATTATAACCACTAAGAACATTTAAAAATATGAGTTGAGCATAAAAACTCTAAAAAGAAAAAAAAATTAAATAGTGTTTTTTTAGTCTGTGATTACTTTAAACACATGAAAACATTTTTCCAAGGTTATAATTTTCACCAAAAAGACATAAAATCTTTAGTTTACCTTGTGAAATCATAAGATTACTATAAGAATCCATATCAATAATAAATAATAAATGTAACTTATGGAATAAATTCCATATCATTCTTACATTTACTGTATCTATCGTAGCTTCACAGGGATTAACCTTCATGGATATATTTGGCATACCAACCATAGGATATTATTTTAATCTCTTAGGAGAAACTATATCGATTAACTCTATATCATTACCCAATGCATTGGAGATCTATAATGGGATGAAAATTATCGGTTTATCCTAGAACCACCCATAATAATTAAAAATTCATAATAACCATGACATAATCACAGCACAATAACAATGCAAATAAGAAAAATAAAATTTTCACTTTCCAATCACATTTCATTTTTACAATGTCGCACACTACAAATGATAACACTTTATCTAAAAATAATTGTTTAAACATGTAAGTAAATAACAAAAATAATAAAGAAAAATTAAATTGATAAATTAATTTCCTGAAATATGTTTTTAAAACATTCTTTTTTATTTTGTAAAAATAGCTCAAAGAGTAACTTCAAAATATGTTTTTAAAATAAATTCCCTTACATTGAGTCGGAATAATCATGTATAATCATTATCTACCTGAATGATAAAATTAGTCTAATTATATTCTTTCATGAGAAAATTCTAAAGTTTTATTATTCCCTTTATATCACTTATTATCATGGTTTAGATATAACATAAATATTTATGTTCATTTCAGACATTTTGTCGATATTTGTTACTTGAGTCCAAAATGATTTCGGTATGATGTTAATATAAAATTTGGTCAAAAGTCCATAATCTCTATAATAATATTAATTAAATTATTATAATTATAATACATCAATTATAATTTTAAATTATACCAATAATTATGGTTATGAAAAATTAAGTACATTGTTATCATGGAAATGGAAAGTCGTATATACAAATGGGTTACGTTTTCATTTTTCAATTATTATGGAATGAAGTTAAAAATCATTTTATATTTAAAAAATGATAGTAATATAATTAGTATCATATTAATAATTTAAATATACTTATATATATCATTTGTGTTATGTGGTGATGACAAACGAATCACATCGCTTTGTTGAGGTGATAGTTCACACGTAATATTGAACGATGTTATCATTTTTATGTTCGGGGATATTTAATATCATAAATTATATATTATTATTTAATAATGATAAATATGTCATTAATTTCAAATATAGATATTAATTTCATCATTATAACCAGTCTTGAGAGATAGTGGTGGAAAACGAATTATATCAATTCGTAAGGTTGTAGTTTTCCGTACACATGGACAAACAATTAATTTCCCAATTTATTAATGTAGAAATGTATTTTGGTGAGGATATTAACATAATAAATTATAATTATATTTTTGATATTGGATTTAATATTTCATCATGTTTGAATAATATTTGAAGGATGTGGAAGAAGAAGTAAAACCAAAACACTTAAATAAAAAAGATACCACTTCATAGGATGATCTCCTTTAATTAACACATTAACACCAATAATAAGGGTGTTATGCCTAAAATAATTCCTCTAAAATGTGGGTAGGAATACTAGTAAGGTATATGGGAAGATATTTAATGAAAAAATAGGGTTATAAGTTTATTTAAATGAGAGTAATGTGTTACCTTCTATAGGAGAATGGAGGGGCACTCTTGGAATTATTCAAAATATTAAATTAATTTTCTATTCCAAATTTCTAAAATATGACATATTTCAAATATATTATTATTATGGACAACAATTTATTCATCCAATTAAAATTATATAGGTTTTTATATTTTTTTAATATTTATCTTTTTGTTTTCATCATAATTTAACTCTTTTTACACTTTTTGTGACATCATGTAATTTACACTATGAGGGTTAATATAATTACTATAAATTGAAAAAACACCAATAAATGACACATTGATGAAATTTTAAGACATATCATAATAATGTTTCAGAAATTTATATATTTTTTTAAATTTTATAACATTTAATAAAATATTATTCACTTTTAAATATCAATATTGTCAATTTGACACTATGCATTACATGATTTGTTAACAATATCATAAGAAAAAATATACATGCTAAAAAATAATTCTAAAACATCAATAACATGTCAAAGTCATCTAAAAAATTATTTTATGACATTAATCATATAAACATGAATTTTTTAGTATTTTTAATATCATTTATTTGATATTTCATTTAATTAAACAATTACTACATCATCATTACAAAAGCACTTAATTTAATTATTTATTTATTAAAAATTATAAATAAATAATCATGATAAATATAAATGTATTATATTTAAAAATACTCTTTATAGTTTTATATATCTCTTCTATTACTCATTATCAGTAATATTTATCATGTTAAAATCCCAACTATGAAAAAAATGACTTTATTTTGAAAATAATATTAAAATTGTTATATTTTTGACGAAAAAGTAATAAATGGTCTCATAATAAATTTTTTAGTGATTATTGATTCTCAATAATCATCCAATAAAATTAAGGATTGTGTGAGGTTAATTTTATAATATTTACAATATTAATTTTACCCTTAATTACTCAATTCACCATTAAACATGGTAATATAAAAATTACTAAAGTTAAAATTCATATTTTTCAAAAATAAAAGGGGTCAATTTACTAAATTTGGAAATTATAATTAAAAATATGAAATACATTTTTCAAAATTCAATACTTAGAAATATAATAAATTAATTAAAAATTAATCATGTTGATGGAATGATAAAACTTCATTTTAAAGTAAAACGTTCGAAAGATCACAATGTTTTTCAATCCAATTTCAATGTAAAAATTGATTCTAGTGAACTAAATTGGATTAAAATATATTAAATTGATCTAATTATACTTCAAACCCAATTAAAAATTTAATTTAACACTATAAATTATTTAGATGAAAAGGTCGTTTTCAATTAAAAATTAAATATTTTTTTACTCTTTATCAAAACATGATACTTATTAGAAAAATATAAATAATTCAGCCAATGAAAAATTTAATATTCTTATTCCAAATAATGAGTTTATCTTTTCAAATATAATTTATAAAACTGAAAACAGCTAGATTAAAAATAAGTAAATCTTTAAAAGGTAGTAAAACAACGTTTAAGAAAAAAATCATTTTTTAAGAAAAAAAACTGGATTTTTCTTATATTTGGCCTATAAAATCAATTTAATGAAACTAAAAAATATTTAAAATACTATAATATTATTATATCATTACCTAGGTTGTTACACCTTTTTCAATATTAAAATGTTAGAAAGGTTTATTGTTTGGAAAATGACAAGAACATTCCTCTAATAAAAATTATAAAATATAATTTAATAAATCATTTTTAGGGTTTAAAGGTATTTTTAAAAACATTTTTAGAAATCACAGTTTTTAAATAAAACATTCATTTAAAATAAAATATATTTCTGGCCGAATAAATAAATGATGTCGGGTTTTCTTATAACATTTTAAAGTACAAAAGATTTGGAAAATGGTATTATTAATTGAAAGAATATCATGTATTACCGTAAGAGGATAAAAATAAAGAATTTATTGAATTTTTTTGGGTAATTCCCTTCTATGTAAATTCAAGTGTAAACAATACCGAAGAAAATGGGATTGTGAATTAATCCATTCTAAAGATCAAAAATGATGAAGTGAGAATAAAACAATTATTCAATTTGGTGTATAGCCTTTAAATCCATATAAAAATATTATAATACAATAATAGATAGTCCAAATACATTACACACATAATCTAATAATATTAATGAAAAATAGTAAGTCATATAACCCAATGAAAAGATATTGAGTTATAAAATTAATTATCACTTGATATCATATAATTCAAATCCCCTTAGATGAATTAATTATAATTTATGCATTAAATACCATGAATAATTAATTAATAATGATATTACATTTCCAATTCAGTATATACACCACAAAATAATTAATTGGTGTCTAATAATAAACATGTCTCAATATATTTTAAATCGAGAGGATAACCCTTACCTCAAGTTTTCTTTTTGGTTGTACGGTTTTTAACCTTCTATATAGTAGTTTTAAGCATTTTATTTACTTATACCAAAACCATAAAAAAATTTATAATATTATATATTATCTTATTATAATATATTATTACCTATTTATTAATAATCATTCATTATTTTCACTATTTCAGAGGTTAATTTACTTGTTTTTTTATTATGTTTTTACTTGTTGCTTTTTTACTCTTACCTAGTTTAGGATTTCATCATGTTTATAATGTAAAAAATGGTTTAAATATTTTACATATTCAATACATATATATTTAAATTAATCCATAATATATTTTTATAGTAAATTAAATGCATTTTTAATGGAGAGGGTTGGTTATACATACGCATTAACATTATTTTCATTTTATTATTTAATTTAATAAAGAAAATTAAATAATACATATATTAATATTATTATTTTATTATAATATTTGTTTAATATATGTCATTTATTTTTATTAAAACTATTCTTAATAGATTTAATATAAAGTGTGAACGAATCACATCGCTTTGGGGATACAGTTGTACAGAAGTCCACCAATGATGCTATCATATTCCCATAAAATGGAAAGCATAAATGTATGTGTTATATAGTAATTATAGAAGAATAAATACATTATAAATATCATATATATCATATATAAACTATAAATACATCATTATTACCATTCATTAACAGTGGTGATGGATGAAAAAATCACATCAGTCGTGAGGTGGTAGTCTTTCGTACACATGAATAATGAATGTGTGTCCCATTTGATGGAAGTGTGAGAAGTTGTAGGTAAAAACCTTAATGTAAAAACATATCTTTATACTAAATATATATTAGTTATTACATAATCAATATATAATAATAATTAATTGGGTGGGTAAATAAATAAAACAAAATTGCACATTGAATATCATTACCTCTTCTTGAGGTGACACATTTTGGTTTTCACAAAAGGGATTTCTTGGATGAAATTTATGCCCGAAGTGTGGATACTATGATTAGTGTAAGGAATTTTGGATTTTATTTTATTATTATTTTGTCGATCCAATTTTATTTAGTGGCATGATTAAGTGAGGGGGGTTAGCGCCCATTTTATAGTGGAAGAGAAGTGACATTCTTGTAAATAACAAAAGGTAAACACTACATGGGAGGTCTCCCTTACATAATTTGCCTTTAATAATAAGAAAATCTGTATATCATTTGGGATATGGTATATATATTTCCATAAAATGTGTTTCGGACTAGTATCTAGTACATTTTCTCTCAAAATAATAATGTTTATTCCATTTGTAAGCTCAATTTTACTTTAATTGATGTAATTAATTTGAATGGTTTTCAGTAATACTTTGGTTAAAATATTATTTTAACATAATATAAATTATAAATTATTCTTCTTCCAAATATGGAATCTATTTTTTCAAAATTAAAATCACATAAGTGGCATAAATAAATTTAAAATTAACTGCATATACAGGATGGGAAAGCATGTTTTGAAATTGAAAATGATCAAAGGAATACTAAATTTTTTTATCTATATTTAATATAAAAATGATTACAATAAAATAAATGGTATATTAGATGTATAATTGAAAAATTTCTAATTTAAAAACATTTAAAAATATATTTAGTTCTTATAAATTATTTGGATGAAAAGTCATTTTTCAATTATTTTCAGTAGGCTTCATTATTCATCAAAAAATGAAACTTCTAAAAAAAATATAGTAAATTTACTCTAAGATAATTTTGAAATTACTCTCCAAGAAATTTTGTTTATTTTTAAAAATAACATTTCAACAAGTTTTCAAAAAAAATTAAAATAGGTGCACTATTAAAAAGTGAAAAAACTACCATTAGAAAAATATAAAACATGTGTAAATTAGGATTTTTTCTTATCCCATTCCTAAAAAATATTTTCCATTAATATGAAAAATATTTGATTGAATATATAATATATTATAATTATTATTCACTCATATTAATTAATTTAATTATTAAGATCAAATTCTATTGGCGTATAAAAATACTTTTTTATAAAAATACTTTTTTATAAAAATGTTTCCTTTATATTCCATTAGTTTTTATATTAAATTCTAATTAACTGGTAACTAATGGATTCAACCATAAATTTTAATAAGTTATTTAATTCTATTAATAACCACCAATTTAATATCCATGAGATAATTTTTTTTAATAATAATATTAGCATTATTTAGTAAAACTCAGTCTTGCATGTAATGCAAGATGTCAACAAAATTAATTGTTGCATGTAACCGAAGATAAATCAGTGTTATGTGAATTCAAAGATATATCATAAATTGAATTTATATAAAATATTAAATATATCATAAAATCTTGGGATTCAATAATCCTTTATATTCCTGGTGTTCTGTTTCATACATGCTATTGAATAAAAGTTATTATTTTGTAATTTTAAAGGCGTTACACTAGGCTTAACTGTATAGAGGCTCCTAGGAGTTTTCATATATGTGGATTATTAGTCGATATGAAGTATTTCTATTATAGTTTTTCCCATAGTAGAAAGGAATCATCCACTCTCACCAAGGGTTCTTAGGTTGTTACCAATGATTCAAAGGGTGTTGGGTCAGATCCTCATGACAAATGGGATGTTCACATGGCTATCACCAGATGTATTTATGTTATAGATTATTCCCAAAAGTAATATAAAGTAGTTTCATATATGATTTGAGGTATGGTTTTTATTTCATCTTCCATGCAGTTATATTTTTTGATACAAGTGATACTCCTTATTTTATATCATCCCTACTAGTTGACGTGTGTGGATTATGTTCGGAGATTATATTTTACTTGTTGGATATTTCCCAGCTTTGAGAAAGAGGACCAAACAAGGTTTCATGTTTACCACATTTCAGGTTAGGAATGTCAACAATGGTGTATAATGGTACTTCTTAGTGCTTCATCCTAACATCTCTAACCAAATTATCAGCATGGATTGGATGGTAAGTGTTAAGGCCAAGAATGAATGTTGTCGCTAATGGGTACAATTCATATCTTATGATGGGGTTACTCATGTATTTTAGGGTGATTCAGAATCTAGATGGGAATGGTAGGTCATGTTTTTCTAATGTCGGGATAATCTCATGTTAGCTTTCAGATATGTTTCTTGATACACACGACCATTATTTGGATGGTTGAAGTACATCAGTGGTGAGTGCATTCCTCAAGGTTATTTTGGATGATTTTTCAAGTTTACTAAACCAGAGAGAGGTCGATGTAATGTATCAGATTTTTCCATGTATTATTTTATTATTATATGGGAATTAATTCGAGGCTAGGCTCTGAGGCAGCGAGCGGTTCTAAGGCCCAGTGAGCCGAGAATAAATGTTTGAATTTAATTTAATAATTAAATAAATGTGTGCGTGCAGTTTCCCTAAAAAGTGAAATAACTCCTAAACGGGTGCTCGGATCAAAAATCTGAGGGAACCATTGCATATAGAATAGCGTTTTACCTTAGGCAAGGACTAACATCGGTCGGCGTAGGTCGGTAGTAAAATCTGGTTTTTGGACGCAACCGTAATAAAATATTTTATTAAAATATTTTATTTAAATCATTATTATAGAGAAATCCCTTATCTTTTTAAAAGGAGATTTCATAGGGGATAAGGGTTAGAATTTTCAAAACCCTGAAACCCTTGGAGGCTCTAGAGGCTCTGAAGGAAACCTCCCAACGCGGTGACGACGATGCAGTGACCAAATCATCGCCGACAAACACCGTGAAGTCCAGGTAGGATGTTTTTCTTGATTTTCTTTCCTTCCCCGTTTTTGATTTCCGCGGGGAATGCTGACTAATCAATGAACATATTTTCCTATGGGTCGGTCATTCTTGTGGTACGGGTTCATGCGGGGATTTGAGGCTTTGATTATTGAGATTTTTTTGGTTTTAAATCTAACGACAGCAAACCCAGATCGTCACGAACAACGATCGAGGTTCACCGCTATTGTTGAATATTATTTTTCCCCCTCACATTCTTCATTGCGTTCTACACATTCTTGGAGGAAATAGATCATTGCGCATTTGTTTGTTGATGCAACGATCCAAAATCAAAGATCCAACATCAAGGGGACCTAGCGGAGGTGTGATGGCGACGACATCAGATGAATCGATGCGGTTCGGAAGTTCCCGTTCTTCGAGAGTTTCGTGCAGACTGATCAGGATGCGTTTTCAAGGGTGATTAAGATCCCGAAACTGATGAAATCAGTTTCTTAGGGGCAGGACAACCCCATATCCGGAGTTTCGTGATGATCAGACAGTTTGATGAATATCCAAAGAAACAACCGAGTCACGCGGAGGAAGATGATGCTTTTGTAAATTTCCCGACTGCACAGCGTGAAGTATGGGCTACATGATGTGTGTTAGTCGGTGGGATTACATAACATGTACTTCGGGAGTACACGGAGACGGGCAGGGTACGCGTCCAAGGACATGCCGTGTGTACCCCTCCCCGGCCAGACCTGGCCAAATACACGTGATAACTCGTGTACTAGTACACGAGCAGGTGACACGGACATGGGAAGAGGCCATGTACGGGCACATGGCCATCGTACACGGAGCGAGCCCAGGTTCTCAGACACGGCGTGTGATTATTCTACACGCCGTGTAGTTTCATTCTTTCCGACAAGACGAATGACATGGGCCTGTTACCCGGGTAGTACCCGGGGTCAAGGAACACGACGTGTACCTTTTCTACACGACGGGTAGTTCGGTTTTACATGGCTTGAATGAATGGCATGGGCCATTTACACAGGCAGTACCCGGGGTCAAGGAACACGGCGCGTAACCAAACTAAACGTCGTGTAACCTTTTCTTGTTGACTTGAGCCACCCGTCTTCTATGACATGGACTAGTTCTATTAGGTTTAGTACCCCTGGTCGTTTCCCTGAAGGTTCTGGTATCATTTCCTTTACACAGGAGTATGATCCCTTTTGTAGAACTCCCTGAATAGAGTTTTTGGAATCCCCTCTGTGAGACTTAGAGACGGATCCTCTATTTGTTCTTGGAGCCCTAGGTAGAGTTCTTGGTATCGACGTGACCAACATTACCTGGGCGCCAATCCTCTGCTTAGCAAATTTGCTCAGACTGAGTTGTCGAAATCACCCCATGACATGGTTGTGATCCTCATCTGAGCATCATGTTCTCATGGTACTTGTGGAGTGTGTTCTCCCGGAACGAGTAATTCGTACCTCTCTCTTTAGACCTAGGAGTGTGTTCTCCCAGTTGCATGCTTAGTGGAATCTTCGAGCTGGATCCTAATGGTGGTATTCGTGATAGTCGATTATGGATGAGCATATCTGGATATTCTTGTGGTATGTTCGTTAGACATATACTCTGTGGACCTAACTATATCTTTCATTTGTGGTAATTTCCATGTTGTATTTCCTTTGTGGTTTCGGGGTGTCCTACTGGGTATTTTTATACTAACCCTTTCACGAGCTTTGCCTGCACTGTCGTTTATTATGCCGACAAGCGAGCCTTTGACAGGATTCTATGCGGACTAGGACCAAACGGTACTCAGTGAGATCAGAAAGGACGAGGTGTCTTCCTACGGCTACAGACTATAGTCCCAGCACCATTCATACTGGTTGGACTTTGTTATAGACTTTCTTTTTGGTGGGCTTGTACAATTGGCCCAGGGTTTTACACTTTATGTACATTACTGTCCTATCGTACTCTCTTGGTTGGGTTTTAGTGTATGCATGCATCCTCTCCAATTTTAGTGGTTTTTAATTTTCAGCTTTGTGGGATTGGAGATGTGTGTGTGTTTGTTTGTTTGTACAATTTTATAGTCAATGCCTCCCATGTTAGTAGCATGCCTACTCGATGCTAGTCACCAGCCCCTGGCCTATTGGAGGCGGGCTCGGGGAGTTGTGGCTCGAGCCACACTAGGACGGGTCATGAAAGAGTGGTATCAGAGGTGGTCCGTTGTACCTTAGGACCGAGAGTCTGTGAGTTGGTTTAGGGAAACAGTGTTAAATGTTTAATGTTCGAACTTCAGGCCAACGACCCCAGTGATGGTGCGGGCGGCCAGCGTATCCATACACCAGGACTCTGATAACTTGATTTTCGACTCAGAACATGAGAACACTAGTTGTTGGGAAAATAATGGCACATGCCTATTATAGGAATGAGTTGTGGTTTCCATGTCCTTTTTGATTTAGCTCTCTAGATATACTCACTGACTGTGATACATCTTGTTTCCTTACAGGATGCATCCACGACGCGCACCCAGTATGATCCAGTAGCTCGATCATGAGGATGACCCCCTCAGTGATGAAGCTTCGATATAGGGACCAGATCCCCCAGTTTTACCACCAGGTGGTGTGCCAGTTATCCCGCCACCAGTGGAGCAGTGTTTAGTGCCCGTTTTACCAGTGGAGGAGGAGCGCAGGCTGAACACACTCCACGAGTTTCATAGATAAAGCCCCCGCAAGTTTCGAGGTGGGCCTGACACTCGGGCAGTAGAGGACTGGCTTGAGGTAGTGGCCAAAGTCTTTCGTTTGGTCAGGACACCAGCAGACCAGATGGTGATCCTGGAAGCGAGCCTTCTGTAGGGCTCGATAGGACGATGGTGGATTTTGGTTATCCATAGTTATGGCGAGGTGACTCTTTCATGGTCAGAGTTTGAGCATCTCTTCAGAGAGGAGTTTTCACCGGTTCCCCTAAGAGAAGTACACATAAAGGGGCATCTTTAGCTCCAGTAGGGAACCTTGACGGTGGCTGACTATTCTTCGAGGTTTACCGACCTCTCATGGTACTCGGTGGATATGGTCAGAGATAAGTACTTCAGATCTTAGACTTTTGAGCGGGGCTTGGGTAGAGATATCCGAGCTAGCATCGTCCCTATGAGAATTCCTACTTATACTGGGGTGCTCGAGTGGGCTTTGGTGGTCGAGAGCTTCTTGGCAGAGCAGAGACAGCTGGAATATGTCAGTAGTCAGTGAGCTGGAGCAGAGACCTCGGCAGTAAGGAGCCAACGTCAGGGACCCAGGCGTGGGAGACATTTTCAGAGGAGATCCCATGGAAGGGGATCTGCCGTATAGGGTACGCAGGGCGCATCCAGTCATCCTCGAGAGAGGTGATGCTACTCATGTGATGGCAGGGGACATCTCGCTCGAGATTGCCAGACCTGCCGTACTATTGACACATGAGCAGTGGATGGACCATAGAGGCAGAGGCAACATGTGGAGCATGCATATCTTTAGGGTGGCGGATGTGGTTGGGGAGCTGTGAGAGAAGACGGAGGTGGTCGGTGATTTTATCTTTTACCACCACCACCCCCTCGAGGTCCATCCCAGGCTTAGGGAACGGGTGGAAGAGGCAGGGACAGCTGCAAGCGGCAGAGGCATATGACCTAGGTACTCCCGGAATGATTAGAGGTACTATCTGTGTCTTTACTACCTTGGATACTATATTGATAGACACCTGTTCTAGTCATTCCTTTCTGGATACATATCTTGTTCGAGAGCTTGAGATTTCAGTTGAGCCATTGACTCGACCTTTATGCTTAGAGACACCGACTGGAGAAGATTTAGAGATCAAAAACCTCTGTAGATAGTGTGACATGACTCTTGGAGGTGAGAGTTTCGGTTGGAACCTCTTAGTGGTAGCGTCGAGGCCTTACAATGTCATTCTTGTTATGGACTGGCTATCTAGAGTTCATTCCCAGATCGACTGTTCAAGGCAAAGGGTGCGGTGTGTCCAAAGTGATGGAATGAGGTTCTCTTTGTTCAGTGATAGAGAGACCCAGACAGTGCAGGATGGACTCATGCATGGGAGGGAATAACTGATTTCACATCAGTTGGTTAGCCCAGCCCTTGGCATAGTAGATTCTACGAGTTTCCTGTTTCTAGCAGCAGTTGCTGAGTACAAGGAAGTCTTTTCGGAGGATGTCAACGGGCTACCTCCCTATCGGGAGATAGATTTCTGTATTGAGTTGCAAGCCAGAACGACACCGATATTAGCATCAACATATCAGATGGCTCCTGCAGAGCTTCATGAGCTGAGGGTGCAGCTGGATGACTTGCAGAAGAAGAGATTTGTGAGACCCAGCGTTTCACCCTGGGCACCCCCAGTGCTGTTTTCCAAGAAGGCATACGGGAGCTTGAGGTTATGTGTGGATTACTGGTGTATGAATCAGGTGACCATAAAGAACCGGTATCCCCTACCGAGGATCGATGTCCTCTTAGACCATTTGAAATGGGAACAATGGTTCTCTAAGGTTGATCTACAATTAGTCTATCACCAGTTGCGAGTACGGTAGGAGGATATACCGAAGATGGCTTTCAGATGCCGCTACAGTCACTATGAGTACATGGTGATGCCCTTCGGCGTGACGAACGCCTTAGTGGTGTTCATGGGGCTCATGAACCGGATCTTTCAGCCCTATCTAGACCGGCTTTTAGTGGTCTTCAACGACGATATCCTTGTGTACTCTACGTCTGAGTAGGAGCACGCAAGATAGCTAACGATGGTTCTGGACACACTCGAAGAGCACTTTTTGTATGGGAAACTCTCGAAGTGTCATTTCTGGTTACAAGAGGTCCACAATCTGGGACACGTTATCTCAGCAGATGGTGTAGAAGTGGACCCAACCAAGGTGGAGGTAGTGCTAGCATGGGAGCCACCTCAGAGCATGACGGAGGTGCGGAGTTTCCTTAGGTTGACAGGCTACTATCGGAGATTCTTCCTTGATTTCTCTAGAATTTCATCACCCATGATAGCTTTGACCTGAATGGGACAGCCTTTCGTGAGGTCCGATAGATGCTAGAACGATTTCCAGCAGTTCAGATAGAGTTTGACGAGTGCCCTGATCTTGAGGTTACTGGAGGAGGGTGACGAGTATGTAGTGTTCTGCGACACATCAAGAATTGGTCTTGGTTGTGTCCTGATGCAGAGGCAAGCAGTGATTGCCTATGGCTCACGTCAGTTGAGGCCACACGAGCATAACTGCGTGACCCATGATCTTGAGTTGGCAGCGGTAGTATTCGCATTGAAGATGTGGCGGTTCTAACTGCTGGGCGAGCAGTTTACCATCTACTCTGATCACAAGAGTCTCAAGTATATCTTTTCTCAGAAGGAAGTAAATTTGAGATAGAGGTGATGGCTTCAGTTCCTCCAGGATTACGACATTGAGATCGTTTATACTCCCGGGAAGGGGAACGTAGTGGCGGATGCTCTCAGCAGGAAATCAAGTTTGCAGTTGCTGGATGAGGCGTCAAGGCAGTTGGCCTCCTTACAGTTATCCTTCGTGGATGGAGATAAGGAATCTTACATTCAGTCGATTGTTTTTACCCATCCACTCTTATAGCGACTTAGGGAAGCATAGTGCGAGGATGCAAGCTGTGAGACTCTACGTGCTCAGATATCCACAGGTGATGCTGTTGATAGATATACAGAAGGTGGGGAGCATGTTGTTCTTTTCAGAGGGCACACGGTAGTACCAGCGACGTTGCGGGAGCAGGTTCTGATGGAGTTCTATACATATCCTTTGGCAGTGCATCCAGGCATGGAAAAGATGTATCAGGACTTCCGACGTCAGTTCTGGTGGCCAGGAATGAAGAAGTGTGTGGCAGAGTTTGTTTCTCAGTGCTTTTCTTGTCAGCCAGTAAAGGATGAGCACCAGGTGCCACCGAGTTTGACTAAGCCCCTTGAGGTGCTAGATTGGAAGTGGGAAAGGATATACATGGACTTAGTGACAGGTCTACCATGTACGTCCAAGGGACACGATGCCATCTGGTTGATCGTTGATTGACTCACCAAGTCGGCCCACTTCCTAGACATACAAGAGCAGATTTCAGTGGAGTGCTTGGTATGCATCAACATGTAGGAGATAGTCCAACTTCATGGAGTTACATCCACGATCATCTCAGGTTGTGACGCTCGTTTCACATCCCGGTTGTGGAAGGTATTGCAGGAATCTTTTGGGACTCAGTTACGCTTGAGCACAACGTTCCATCCCCAGACAGATGGTCAGACAGAGTAGACGATTCGGGTCCTGGAAGATATGCTTTGGGATTGTATACTTGACTTTGGTCATAGCTGGGAGGACCACCTACCTCTGGTGGAATTCTCTTATAACAACAGTTTCCAATCCACTATTGTTATGGCACCATTCGAGGCTCTATACGGGCAACCCTACAGGTCACCACATTGTTGAACAGACCCAGTAGATTCAATACTCAGGGGCCCAGAGATGGTGAGAGATACTATAGAAAAGGTGCAGGTCATCCAGGAGTGGATGAAGACTGCACAGATTTGGAATAAGTCTTATGGTGACAGAAGGCGGCGGCCCTTGGAGTTAGAGGAGGGAGACCATGTGTTCCTTTAGGTCTCACCTTGACGGGGATTGCAGAGATTTGGCCGAGGCTGCAAGCTATCTCTGAGGTTCGTTGGACCTTTTCAGATTCTGGGTAGAGTTGGTGAGGTGGCGTATCACTTATCTCTACCTCCTCTGATGGACCAGGTACACAACGTATTCCATGTGTCGTGGCTATGGAGGTATGTGCATGATCCATCACACGTTATCGACTGGGGAGAGTTGGACATCGATGATGGAGCGACCTTTGCTGAGTACCCAGTGGAGATCATGAATTGATAGGAGATGATCCTTCACGGGAGAGCTATTCCCTTGGTTCATGTACGGTGGCAGCACGAGAATCTCTAGGAGAGAATGTGGGAGTGGGAGGCTCAGATTCGGGTAGAGTACCCACATCTTTTTGAGTAGCCTTTGTTTTTGATTTTCGGGGATGTAAAATCCCTATGGTGGATGTGTTGTAATGTCCCGGATTTTTCCATGTATTATTTAAATATTATATTGGAATTAATTCAAGACTAGGCTCTGAGATGGCGTGCGATTCTGAGGCCCGCTGAGCCCGGAACAAATGTTTGAATTTAATTTAATAATTAAATAAACGTGCGCGTGCGGTTTCCCTGAAAAAGTTGAATAACTCATAAAAGAGAGCTCGGATAAAAAATCTGAGGGAACCATTGTGTTCAAAATAGCATTTTTACCTTAGGTGAGGCCTAACATCGGCCAGCGCAGGTCGGTAGTAAAATCTTGTTTTTGGATGCAACCATAATAAAATATTTTATTAAAATATTTTATTTAAATATATTTTACAGTGAAATCCCTTATCTTTTTAAATGGATATTTCACAGGGTATCATGGTTATAATTTTCAGATCCTTCTAACCTTTTGCGGCTCTGGAGGCTCTGGAGGAAACCTCCGAATGCGGCAACGACGACGCAGTGACCAGATCATAGCTGACGAACGCCGCGAAATCCAGGTATGATGTTTGTCTTGATTTTTTTTCCATCCCCTTTTTTTATTTCCGCGATGAACATAGACTAATCCATGAACATATTATCTTGTGGGTCGATCATTCTTGTGGGGAATGTTCATGTGTGGATTTGGTGCTTTGATTCATGATATTGTTTTGGTTTTCAATCTAACGGCGGCAAACCCGGTTCGTCATGAACAACGATCGAGGTTCACCCCTATTGTTGATTCTTGTTTTACCCTTCACATTCTTCGTTGTGTTCTATGTGTTCTTCAAAGAAATCGATCGGTGTGCATTCATTTGATGATACAATGATCCGAAATCAATGATCCAACGTCAAGGCGACCTAGCGGAGGTGGGACAGCGACAGCGGTGGATGAATCAATGTGGTTTGGAAGTTACCGTTCTTTGAGCATTTCGTGTGGACGGATCCGGATGTGTTTTCAAGACTGATCAGAAGCCCAAAAATGACGTAATCGGTTTCGTAGGGGTGGGATGACCCCAAATACATAGTTTCGTGATGATCGGACGGTTGGATGAAGATCCGGAGGAACATCTGAGGTGCGTGGAGGAAGACGATGCTTCTGTAAATTTCCCATCTACACGGCATGTAGTATGGGCTACAGAACGTGTGTTATTCAGTGGTATTGTATAACATGTACTCCGGGAGTACACAGACACGGGCTGGGTACATGGCCAAAGACACGCCATGTATACCTCTCCCCGGCCAAACCTGGCCAGATACGCGGGATAACCCGTGTACAGGTACACGGGCAGGCGACACGGATATGTGCAGAGGCCGTGTACGGGAACATGGGCAGTGTACACGAAGCGAGCCCAGGTGCTCAGATAAGACATTTGATTCTTCTACATGACGTGTAGTTTCTTTCTGTCCGACAAGATGAATGACACGGGCCGGTTACACGGGCAGTACCCGGGGTCAAGGAACACAGCTTGTACCTTTTCTTCACGCCGTGTAGTTTGGTTTTACACGGCTTGAACGAATGGCACAGGACATTTACACGGGTAGTACATGGGGTCAAGGAACACATCGTGTAACTAAACTACACACAATGTATCCTTTTCTCATTGACTTGAGCCACTTTTCTTCGGTGACTTGGACTAGTTCTCTTAGGGTCCGTACCCCTGGTCGTTTCACTGAAGGTTCCAGTGTCATTTCCTTTACACAAGAGTATGATCCCTTCAGCAGAGCTCCCTCAATAGAGTTGTTGGAATCTCATCTGTGAGACTTAGAGCCAGATCCTTTATTTGTTCCTAGAACCCCAGGTAGAGTTCTTGGTATCGACGTGACCAACTTTACCCAGGCGCCGATCTTATGCTTAGAGGATTAGCTCAGACTAAGTTGTCAAAATCACCCCGTGACTTGGTTGTGATCCTCTTCCGAGCATCATGTTCTCAAGGTACTTGTGTAGTGAGTTCTCCCGGAACGAGTACTTCATACCTCTCTCTTCATTCCTAGGAGTGTGTTCTCCCGGTTGCATGCTTAGTGGAATCTTCAAGCTGGATCCTAGTGGTGGTATTCGTGATAGTCAATTGTGCATGAGTATATCATGATATTCTTTTTGTATGTTCTTTAGATATATACTGTGTGGAGCTGACTGTATCTTTCCTTTGTGGTACTTTCCTTGTTTTATTTCCATTGGGGTTTCAGAGTGTCCTACTGTGTATTGTTATACTCACCCCTTCACAGGCTTTGCCCGCACGTGTCATGTCTTGTGCAGACGAGCGAGCCTTTGACATGATTCTAGGCGGACTAGGACCGGACGGTACTCAGTGAGATCAAACAAGCCGAGGTGTGTTCCTACGGCTACATACTACAGTTCCAATATCTTTCATACAGGTTGGACTTTGTTACAGACTTTTTTTCTGGTGGGCATGTACTTTTGGCCTAGGGTTTTACACTTATTGTACTTTATATTCCTATCGTACTCTGTTGGTTCGGTTTTAGTGTATGCATGCATCCTATCCATTTTTGTAGTTTTTACTTTTCAGATTTGTGGTCTTGGATATGTATGTGTATGTGTATAGGATTATAGGCAATGCCTCCCATGTTAGTATCATGCCTACTCTGTGCTAGTCACTAGCCCCTGGCCTATTGGAGGCGGGCTCGAGGAGTTGTGGCTCGGGCCCCGCTGGGACGGGTTGTGACAGTCGAGTTCACTATTGACCTACACCTTAGTATGATAGCTATTTATATTCCATTTTAACAAATAAAACCTATAGAGTTGGGGGAACTTAAGGTCCATCTTGAGGATCTAGAGGATAAATTATTTATTCCCATTAGTGTGTCGATGTGGTATTCACTTGACTTCTTTTTTAAGAGGGAATACATTTGTCTCAAACTTTTTATTGACTATTGGAAGATAAATATGGTGACCATTAAAAAATATATCATTTTACAAGGATTGGTTACCTTTTTTACCATCTTAGTGGGGCATGTTTGTTTCCAAATATAGACATATGGTAATAGTACCACTAGTTGAGGGTCTATGAAGAGGATATACCTAAGATAGTGTTCAGGATCTAGTATGGGAATTTTAATATATGGCCATTCCATTCGATCTAACTAATGCTCTTATTGTTTTTATATCATTGATGAAATATATCTTTCATCGGTTCTTGGAATCTTATTATTTCATTATGGATGATTTTTTTATTCAAATATATACGAGGAGAATAGAAACCATTTCAATATAATTCTATGAACCTTTATCGAACATCATCCATATTGTAAGCTCTTCAAATGTAATTTTTGGATATGGGAAATGAAATTTCGGGGTCATATGATACCTAAGAGAATAATCTTAGTAGATTCATAAAACATTAATGTAGTGATGTCTAAGGAGAAGCCTATATACAATTTTAAGCTCTAAATCATCTTGGGTTTGGTTTGTTTCTATAGTTGATTTTTTGAGTAAGTTTTTAAGATCGCATAATCAATGACTACATTAACATATAAGGGTACGATGTTTGAATGGAATGAAAATAGTTTTATATATTTTGAGGATTCAAATATGAGGTTTACTTCATCACCAATTTTGATACTTTTGGAACTGGGTTTAGGTTATTATGTTTCTTTCGATGCTTTTGGAACGATTTTGGGATGTGTAATGATGAAGGGGAAATAGGTGCTGGATGATAAATCAAACTATTTAATCAATCATAACAATAACTACCCTAACCATGATCTTGATTTATCAGCGATTCTGTATACACTCCAAATTTGGTCACACTACCTCTTTGGGGTTCGGTTGACAATGTAATTTCATCAAAATAACCTGAAATATATTTTTACGCATAGGTATATAAACATTGAAAAGATATTCTGGATAAAATATCCTTATACTTTGGAATTGGATATTACATAATCTCCTGGGAAAGGAAATGGGGTTTTTGATGCATTGAGAAAAAATTACTAACAAAACCCTTGAATGAATCAGTTGAGGAGTTGTATTTAATGAGTATTTTTATAAGATGAGCATGGTAGTGTATGGGGTTTGTGGAAAGATGTTCTTGGCTTCGATTAATGTTGACTCATCTTTTGATGAGAGTGTTCAGCTTGATCAGGTGACATAAATTGAGTTCCAACACTTTAGTAAAAAAAATTATGGTAGAGAGACCGTAGGTCAATGGTCTTTATCTCCCAATAATGATTTAAGCTTCTTCGGTAGGCTAGTTGTTCTATTTTCTCTAAGGAAGGTCTAGATAGATAGTGGACATTGTTTTTCTTTTTCTATGCCCCCTAGCGATACCATGATATATCATGACTTGAGATGTTAGTATTGGTGTTAGGGGATGAGTTGGTCAATTGTGGATTTTGTATCGATGTGTCATCATTTTCAATTAATTAAGGTGGAACACCAGAGGCCTACTAGTTTGTTATAACCCGTACCCATTATGTAATTTATATGGGATGATATTTCAAAATATTTCATCCTTGTTTTTCCTTGGGATCCTAGTTGGAAGGATTCTATATGGGAGATCATTGATAAACTCGCAAAATAAGTGCATTCCCTACATATCATGGGGACAAGGAATGTGGAACATCTTGGGGACTTGTATATCAGAGATATTGTGAGACATCATAGGGTTGCCTATGTGGTTGTTTCTGATAGAGACTCGGGGTTCATATCTAGGTTTTGGAGAGGTTTGTAGGGGTTGATCAGTTCTATGATTAGATTGAGCATGAATTTTTATCTGTAGATAGATTGAAAATAAGAGATGATTATCCAGGTTATTGAGGATATGCTTTGAGAATTTGTGTATTATTTTGGAGGATATTCTAAAAATCATCTTCCTCTGGTTGAGTTTTTCTATAATAATAGTTATTTGGCCTCTAATAGGATGAATCCCTTTGTATATTTTTATATGTGTCCTTGTATATATCCCTTTTGTTTGGAAGAGTTGGAAGAGCGGTCCTTGGTTGGGTTGAGTCTGGTTTAGGAGACAATAGAGATTGTTCAGTTGATTTTAAGATTTCAATCATGGCATTGAGCTGTCATAAATCTTATGCAGACCATCAGTGGAAGCCACTAGAGTTTGAGGTTGGTGATTAGGTTTTTATTATATTTTCACCTTTCATAGGACATTATCTATTGGGTAATATAGATAATTTGTCATCATGGTTTGTATACCCCTTTGAGATCATTGGATAACTTGGGAATGAATCTTATCAGTTGGACTTGTCATCCATTTTTTATTCTATCCATGATGTGTTTCATGCTTCCCAATTTAGGAGTTATATTGTGTATCCTTCCCATGTGATTGGATGAGAGGATGGTGATCTTGATTCCGACACCACTTTGGTTGAGCAAGCATCATAAATTATGGATTGCTGAGAGAATTTGTTGTATGGTAAAATGATTCCTCCAGTCCAAATATAGTGATAGTGTGGATGGGATAGCCACAAGACATAAAAGAGGGAATTTTTAATGAGGTATAATTGGCCTCCAATTCTTTCATGTCTATGAAGCTGAGGGCTTTGGGGCAGATAGCGCTTATGGTGGGGAAATTCTAACACACTGTTATGCTTTTTAGATACTACGTTGTGTATTCCTTGTTTATCATCCTTGTTTGGGTGTTTTGGAGAGATTCTGAGGGACGGTGATCTGTTTCTATATAAAATTAAATAATTTTCAAATATGTATGTTATTTAAATTAATTTATTCTATGTATAAACGTTTCAAGGACATAGTGGGGATCTTCCCAAGTTTAGAGAATAATCAGAGTAATGTATTTGATATTTTATACATAAACCTTAGTAACTATCATCAGTTGGGATATTATAAATTTTTTAAAGGAATTAAACATCATGTAATGTTCTCCAGGAAGTCTCTGTAAAACTAATTTAGGGATTGAAGGGTTTACAGAAAGTGTACTAGGTTCAAATCCTGCAGTGTCAAAAATTGGCGTTTTAATAAAAAAAGATGATTTTTTATTGTACTTTAGATTCATGTATTACATTATTAGTAATGGTATTACATGAACATGTAATCCAGATGAATTTTATTTTTAGGGTGATACAAGGATGATTTATCATTTCATTCATTTGCATCCTTACTCCCTCTCTTCTTAAAATCTCTCAGGGGTGAATTTAGAGACCCCCAACACTTCTGGATCATTTTTTAGTGATTAATAATTTTTGTTTTTGCGGTGTGTTTCTATGGGTAATATTCCCTTCTAGTTCTTCCTTGCTTTGGTTATATCAACAAAATTGGAGCATTTTTAGTTCTTATTTCTGATAATATAGTGTTTTCTTTTGATCCATTTCATTTTCTTGGCATGACTTATCTTCAAAATGTTGTTCATATGGTTTCTAATAACTGTTTTCAAAGGCATCTATATTCAGACAATTTTAAGGTAGGTGTTTCTATAGAATGGGTTAATTTGATGAATTTCATGTGTTTTTTGATAAAATCATTTCGTTTATTCATTTAATTGATTTGATATGTGTTTTTAAAGGATTTATTGGAAATGAAAATGTTTTCAAAATGGGGATTCATTGAAAATGGATTTTTTTGATTTAGAAATGGTTTTTCAAACACTGAATCAGTCGATCTTATATTTGAAAATGTTTTACAAATTTGTGATAATAGTTTTAAAAATATATTCGACAATTGGAACATTGAGAACCTTGGGTTCATCGGCAAATAGACATGGGTAGTCTTAGTCTGTGTCGCACCACAATGAGGTATCCATTTGGATAACGATGGGTTGTGGTAGGACTCAGTGTTGGTTGGATCTAATGTTATGCCTTATTAGGATATTGAGTGTCTAGTTTTCATTTTTCTATATCTTGGGGAAAATATAATGTTATTTTTTATTTATGGTTATTTCTCACATGATTTCTTTTTCATGGATTTTTTCCCACAAGATTTTATATATACTTATATCACATAGATTCACTTGATATGCTATTTTGTGGTTTTGCGTTTACTTTTTTACTACTCGATGAATGTATATTATTTCATGTTTTATGAATTATACTTGTCATATTTTAGGTTTTAATAATATAATATGAATTATTAAAATTAAAGGGAAAATTATTTATAATTGGATTCAAGATTTAGTAAATTGTTTTTCAAAAAAAATTCTTTATATTCTAAAATTGTTTCATTTTTAATATTGTACCATATATATACTATGTGTTGGTATCATACTAGGATTTTTTTCTCACACCCTACCTTTTCCTTTGGGTGGTTTTGGATGTTGTATTGCATGATTCAGGTAGAGGTAAAGACATATTTTAGCGTGTAGGCTTCTTCTTTGGTCTTTGCCTTCATTTAGGGTTGGTTTGGTCATGACTACTGGTCACATGGAGGCTTGTTGGTATTGATTTATTCATACTTTAGGGTCTGTCCATTTTATATTGGAATGTATGGATTAGTTTTTATCTTTCTATTTCATATATTACTTTTTTGTATATCTTTTTTTCATATATGCAAGACTTTGTTCTGTTTCCTTCCTTCACCTCACCATATGATGGCCGGATCAAGTGTAATGTTTGGTTGACTTGGGATGGTATGTTACATGAAAATCTATTTCTAACTCATATCTTAATGAGATGAAGTATTAATTACTTAAATAGTTTTCCTCATCATTAAAGGATCAATGATATGTAGATATTCAATGAAGAATATCACTGATATAGGATATTCTAGTTTTTTTTGGGAAAGGAGTTTAGATTTCTAAGTATGAAGATTTACAATTTAACCTTCCAAGTAAACTCGATCCTTTTATTAAATCATATCTTATGGATAATCAAATCCAAAAATATATTTTAAAATCCTTGATGTTTACAAATAAAAAAATAATATGCTATTTTATTTTTCTTTATACAAATTTTCCTGGATTAATATCATTATTTATATATCGTACCATGTTAACTATCTATTATATAATATTTTTATTTCATTTTTATGTCACAAAAGGGGGATAAATTTATTGGGGAAATGTGTGAAAAAATGGGAGAAAATTATGAGCAATAAATATAAGAAATATGGGGAGAAATATCATTGTAAAAAAATTCATTGGAGAAATATGGTGGATAAATAACATAAATTTATAATTTTAGGTAAGGATTTTATACTATTTTAAAATTATTATATGATGAAAAAATTTGGTGAAATTTGTTTAAAAATTTATTCCTTCTCATGTTTATTAGATTATATTTCCTATTATTTTTCATCACCCTTTACTATTTGACCAGTATTTTTGTATTTGTGTTTATATTGGTTTTATGGGTTTTGAGAGCATCAAAATGAGGAGGATTGTTAGTCCTGTGGTGATCAAAAATTTCCTTAATTTATTTTTTATTTTTACTCTCAAAAATTCCCTAATTTTTTTACTAATGAATTAAATTAATGTGGATTTTAGTATAATGAATACTAGATGAGTTTTTTTATTCTATAAGTATTTTATATTTTAATCCAGTGGATGATTGATTTATTTCTCAATGTATAATTATTATGGGAAATTTTATAAGAAGACTCATAACACTATTTATTCCCTATGTTTTTAGTATAATTTATAGGTTTTGAATCCCAATTTTGATAAGGAACCATACTTTTGTACCCTTAATTTCAAGTATAATATTAGATAAAGAACCATAAATTTGAAAGAAAACATAAGTTTGAAGAATAAGCATAAGATTCATCATCCATACCCTTGTAATAAAAAATACATTATCAATTTTACTTTTGAAGTTTTTTCTATAGATAAAAACACTATATTTGACTCAGCCAGAGTCGACATTTGAAATTATAGATTATTTCAGTAATTTCTAAAATGGTATTTCCTGATAAAATATATATTATAAACCTTTTTAATGATCGATTCAAAGGCTCTTTTTTAATGAATTAAACTATTCATATTTCTAAGAGAAGTTATAATTTTATGTAAGTTCTTAAATTCAAATTAAAATCATGATGTGTGGATTTATTACCATGATTTATCTTGTGATATTTATGGAGCTATTTGACATGAAGAAATTAGAGTATCTTATTAATTATTGAGAGTTTATTCTTCGCATAAGATAAAGATACACATTCAAAAAAAATATTATATCATCCTATATAGTTCTATGAATAGCTAAATTGGGATACATACAAGTTTTGAATCCTAACTCTTTTATAAATGTGTTATAAGTGTTGGTATATCTATATGTTAAATTTTTTATTCATTTAGGAAAATCATTTATTAGAGCTACAATTTGGAGACATACATGTTTATCATTTTATGACTATTTTATCTACTATTAGTTAAATAAAAATAAATCATGATCATTGTTTAATATAGTTTTGACACTTTTTCCTTTATTAAAAATTATCCACATATATACATTTCTACTTCAAATATAGACAGAACATATATTCAACTTATACATCTCATCTATTTTCTATTAAAGTATCGGCTGTTCATACTCAGTCAAAGTGGAGTATCATCTTCTTGTACAAAGCTATAGATATCTTATTTCCATAAAAATAACTAGAAGGAAAAAATTCATTTTATTAATGTTTTAAAAACCCACACTCAGTTATATAGGTCTCTTGATAAGAGGAATTGCTTGTGAAAATCATCAAGCACATGGAGAGTGAATTGGTGGAGTACACTATGGGATTTCTATGCCCCTAACCACTATACATCTCTATGTGTAGATCTTTCCTTATTTATTTCTACATATCACTCATCTTTAAGAGAAAAGGAAATAATTTCTTTAAACTCAAGAGGATTATTTCAAATTTGTGTAGATTTTAAAATAACACATTCCTCCCCCCCCCCCCCCGTGTGTCCTCATCTTTTTCGTTTCAAACAGAAAAACTAGTGGGATACAATAATAGATTATTTATACACTTTTAGGACATAATGTAAGATTTTCATATCCAATAAAATAATGGAAACTTGTTAAAAATATAATTTAATATGATATTCAATTTAGTGAACTTCTATTAATACTAAGTAGAAAACCAATAACATTCAACTCACCAAAACCCAACCATTAGATTTCTTCTAATGTAATTTCATAATAGAAGTCCATGAATATTTCATTGAATACTTTTGCATTCAAGATACTAATAAAAAATAAATATCTAATAAATATATTACAATAGAAGATCTAAATTTCATAAGATATAATAAATACTATATTCATATACAAAACATACTGTAAGTACAATTAACAAATCAAATTAAAATAAGTTTTGATATACAAGGTACAAAGTCATTATCATTATAAGATAACATTCCTCATTAAACTAAAAAACTCTAACGAGTGTTTTAAATAAGAATCATGATAAAAATAATTCTAATAAGGGGTTTTTAATAAATCAAAAAAATCATATGACATAACTATGATAAATAATTATAAAATCAAAAACAACATGATGATATTCATATGATAGTTCAATAAATAATCGTTCAATATACCTATCAGTTTACTTTTCATCACCCGTAAATTTTATTTAAAAAATTAATTTTCTTATTTGAGTAATTTATTGAAAATCATGTGGTGGGCATATCATAGTTAGAACCCAACTAAATAGGAACTGTGGTCGGTGGGTGGGAGGGGGTTGAGACCACTTTCTCAAATTACTTTAGAATGATATCATCATAATTTGTTAATAAAAAAGTGCCCTCCATTGCAATGTTATTATTTTTAATGATTTTTTATGAATATGGTTTAAAATAGAAAATCCCTAAAAGGCCCATTTTTTAAAAAAATTCTAAGAATCATTGGTACGCAATCTATTAAAAATATGGAATTTGGTCACTTTTTTTAGCAATGTTTTTTTAAACATCTGTAGTTTTTAAATTTTGGGATTTTTAATATATGAGGATTAATTAGAAACATTTATAAAAAGGCTAATTTAGTGACATTTTTAAGAAACATCACTAATTTTACAACATTTTTAACTAAACATCGTGAATTTAGGGATGTTTTCTGGAAACGCTCTTAATTTAGCGACGTTTTAAAGAAAATATTGCTAAATTAGGGAAATTTTATGGAAAAATCTCTGTATTAGAAAAAAATTAAGAAACATCGCTAAATTAGTGACGTTTTCCCATAAAGATAGCCTAAAATATGAAAATTTAAATATCTCATATCCTCTCAATGATGTGAATATATATATACATATATATTAGACACATACATATATATATATATATAAACATACACACACAAACACACACACACACACAGATATATATATATATATATATATATATATTAACACATATTTATTTTAAATTTAGTTCTACTTTTTAGAAAATATTAGTATTTTAGTGACATTTTAACCATTTTTTGTAAAATGTAGCTAATTATATATATGTTTAAATACATATATATATTTACACACACACACACAAACATATATATATATATATAAACAAACACACACACATAGATATATATATATACATATATTTAATATAAACGTATGTATATAACATAAATATATCTATATAATATGAACATATATATTTATATATAAACATAAAATACAAACATATATATAAGAAAAAAACATATAGATATATAAACATATATATTTATAAACATATATAAACACACACACATAGAGATATATATATACACATATAAATACATACATATATATAAATATGTATAAACACACACACAGAGACATACACACACACACTCACACACACACATATATAAACATATACATAAACACACTAATATAAACATATATATATATAAATATATATATATACAAGTATATATTTAATTATATATATATATAATTATATATATATATATAAACACACACATATACATATAAACATGTGTGTGTGTGTGTGTACGCAAATATATTTACACGCACACACATATTCATATATACATAAACGTGTATATAAATATATATATATAAACATATATATATATATATATTTATATATACATCTATATTTATATAAACAAATATATATATATATATATAAACATATATAAACACACACACATATATATATGTGTGTGTGTGTGTGATCACACCCACATATATATAAACATATATATACACACACATAAAAACACATATATAAACATATATATAAATAAACACAGAGAGATATATATATATAAACATATATTACACACACATATATATAAACACATATAAACAGAGAAATATATATATACATATAAACACACACACATATATATAAACATATATATATAACAAATAAAAATACATATAAAAACACATATATAAACATATTATTATATGTATGTTAATATGTAAATATCAATATATAATTTTAATTTTTTCTCCTAAAATCTCTATATATATATAGAGCATTGTGCAATTTTTTAACAAAAATATAGTTTAGATGAGTTGGTTTTATTGATTGTAGTTGAGTTACTGATCGTTTGTTCAAATCCTAGGAGATTCGCATGAGGGGATGGGAAGGGAGTCAGGGTTGGAAGGGAATTAAATGGGAATGTGTTAGGGGAGGGGAAGGGAGTTTGGGTGGGCGGGGCATTAAATTGTGGGTTGGGTGTTAAATGGAATGCCTTTGGGAGACAAAGGGATTTGGGGTGGGATGGATGTTAAAATGAAACGTGTGAGGGAAGGGGAAGGTATTATGGGTGGGGTGGTCGTCAAATGGGAATGGGTGAATGGGGGTGGGAGTCATGGGAGGATGTGGTGGAGAAAATGTGGGGGTGGATTGGACATTAAATGGGGGAGGGTGAGGGAGTTATGGAATGGTGTGGTGAGTAAATGTTGGGGTGGGCTGGATATGAAATAAAAAGATGTGGTGGAGTAATAGGGGAGTGTAGGATTTTTATAAATGAGGTGTCACTAATTAGAGACATTTATAAAAGTCTATAAATGAGGTGTCACTAATTTGTGACATTTATAAAAACCAGTAAATGAGTTAGTGGTGTTTTAAATTTTGGATAACTCAAAAAAAAATCCCACTAGATGGTGAATTTTTTTTGTACTATCAATGGTTGTCCATCACCTATTTGGTTGCTCAAATTGGACCCAGTAGATTCCATTGTTTTCCTAGTTTCAACATAATCAATAAAATACCAATAGACGTCTCTATAACACCATGTTATGATTTTCAGGTACTCCCTTGTTAATGCCATGTTTATAGTCCTTTTCGGTACATTTTCAAACATCACACGGATAGAGATCCTTTATTAGGGAAAATGGTTAGAATCATTTTAAAACATGGATAACTCATAAGAAAAGTCATTAAATGATATTTTTTAATGTAATAGGTTATCCATCCCCTATCTAGTGGCTCAAATTGGGCTCAATAGATCTTGTTGGTTTCCTAGTGTGAACCTAATCAATACAATGCCACTAGTCAACTCTATAACACCCCATTAATATTTTCAGATACACCCTTCTTTATTCTATGTTTATTGTGCTCGTTTGGGTTTGTTTTTGGGATTCTCAAGGATGTAGATCCATTACTAGGGAAAATGGTTTAAATTTCAGTGAGGTATGTTTATTAAAATTAATGTATTTTTGGTATAAATGTTTCAAAGACTTGGGAAGGATGTTACCAAGTTCAAAGAATTCTCAAAGATGGGTCATTGATTTTTCTATTTAAGTCCTACAGTTTTTGTAGTCTATTGGTATTTTACACGCAATATAAAGGGGGTGTAGGTTGTGTACTATTCTCCCAGAAAAGATTTTGATCTGGATACACAATTTTATGGGTTCACATGTTGTTCAATAGTTTCACATCATATAATGTAAATAATAAGTATTTCAATAAATAGACGATTGTTTTTTAGTGTACCTGAGCTTCATGGATTACACAACATGTTGTTGTATTACACATCATATAATCACTACAAGTTGATATTTTAAGGATCTTCATGGATGTATTTAATTTTAGTCCTTTTAATCCTATCTCCCTGTACACCTAGAAGATATTAAGGATGATTTTGTATACCTCTGATCCCACATGATCATTTCGTTCGAAGATTAATCATTTTTGTGGCTATTGTGCATTTCTTGGACAAAGTGTTCCTTTAGGTTCTTACTTCCTTCGACCGTAGAAACTACATTATCTACATTTTTTGTATAGATTTGTGATCTGATATGTTTTCTATCGATCTATTTAATTTTCTCGTAATTCCATGTTTTAAGGTCATTCTTGTGATTTCAAATCGCCATGGTCTAAGGAATCTAGGTTTATACCATTTTCCAGTAGGTTTTTCTATACCGTGGGTAAATGCAGTGAATTACTTGTTGTTCTTGATAAAAAAAATTTGGTTTTTGATGTTTTTTAGGTTATTTGTTTTTTAATGGAATGATTAAAAAGGGGAAATTTTTTCAAAAGGGGGTTTCGATTTTGAAATAGATTTTCATGATTTGGAAATTGGTTTTCAAACACCAAAGCAGTTTGGCATGGCTTGGATGATATTTTATAATAAAATTTTCTCGGTGTGGAATATTTGTTTTGAAAATTACCACATCGGGAACCATGTGTTTGTTGGGAAAGAGACACGGGTAACATTAGTGTGTGTGGTGCTACTAAGAGGTAACCTTTTGGATATCAATGAACTGTGGTAAGACTCGATATGGGTTGGATCCATCATTATACCAGTTTAGGATATTGAGTGTCTACTATCTATTGTCCCATTGTCTAGGGCCTAATATGATGTTCTTTTAAATTTATAGTTATTTATAACATGGTTTTTTTCATTGATTTTTTATCATGGGTTATATTAAGAGGATTCATTACAAATCATATAAGATTCTTTTTTAATTGGATAAGTTTTTACTTGATTACCACTTCCTGTATGTATATGATTTCATATTTATATACCATCAAATTTTTATATTTATGATTTTAGAAGATTAAATTGTTTTATGAAAACCAAAAAGAAAATGATTTATAATAAAATTTTATTTATGAAAATTCTTTGCAAAACTATTTTGGTTTTAAAAACTAGATCTACTGAATTTTTGTTATTAGACCATGTATAGAGTTCGTGGTGGAATACTACTAGGATTTTTTCTCATATTGTACTGTTGACATTATAGTAGATATGGATGGTTTATTTTAAGATACAGGTAAACCAAATGGAATTTTAAAGAATTGTAAATTATCCTCTATTTTTTCCTATATAGAGGAGTGATTTTGAGGTGACTATGGGTCACATGGAGCCTTGAGTTTTTTTCTGATTCATAAATTTTTGTATTATCTTGTTGTCTTAGATGTATGGGTGGTGATATCTCCATTGTTTCTTCTTTGTATATAAAAGATTTCTTTTGAGTTTACTATGGGTCTCATGGAGCCTTGAGTTTTTTTCTTTTTCATACATTTCTGGTTTAGCTTGTAGTCTTGGTTGTATGGATGGTTGTATCTCCCTAGTTTATTCTTTATACTTAGATCTTATGTCTTGGTTTGTTTATATTTAAGAGTTGATATGTGTTCTTGCTTCACCTTACAATGTTATAGACAATATAGTTGTATGGTTTAGTTAACCTAGTTTGGTCTATTATAATTTATTATAAGAGGGAATAATTACCCTTAACTGTGTTAACAACACCTATGTTTTGTTTTGTGTCTTGTGTAAATAAAAAATAGGACCATCAAAATTTTAATAGTAGGTGTTAAAAAGTAGTTTGGATAGCTTACTTCCATGACTGAACTTAAGTTTCCATAGGTATTTTGGGACTTTTACTAGGTTTTAAATTTGGTGTTTGGGTTTATTTGAATGAAATATATGGTAAATTTATTTAAATATGCCTTTTTTTTATGTTTGTCTTTCACTGATAATAATTCTTAACTTCTATAAATTATTATTGATTGAAATCATTGGTTTTAATTCTAAAAGTGGTCCTAAGATTTTTTATTGTCCTCAAGATCTAATTTGTTGTTGTATTTTTTATTAGACACTTCCTCTGAGAAGATATATTCCATAATCGATTGAGGAATTTGTGAGACCAGATCCATAGGTGAATCCTCTAGTAGACCCCTACTTGGTTGAATAAATAATCTACATCAATTAGAACTTGAGTTGTCTGGGTGTCAAGAACCCAATATTTGTAGTGGATCATGCATCTGAGATTACTAAGTAGATTCCACAATTCTTCCTTGGTGATAAATTACCAAAAATATATGAGGAGTGGCTTGGGTAGATTCTAAGGATTTTTGATTTCTTGAAGAATGTTGAATAATGAGTGTTTTTTTTTGCACTTACATACTCCTGGGACCGAAATGAAGATGGTGGGACTCTATTTTATAATCTATGTTGCATGAGTACTTTACTTAAGATTTGTTCAAGAATATCATTAATCAAATGTTTTACCCTAATACATTATGTGTGGAAAAGACTTGTGATCTTCTGAATTTGGATAAGGGAGAGCATACAATTATGGAGTATTCTACCTATCATACTATGATGGTTTATCTAAAACTAGATCATGTCACTAATGAATACCTAATGTTCCATAGGTTTGTGTTAGGACTGAAGAATGAAACTAGGTAGGTGCAGACTCTCATACACCTTCTGAACATTGTGGAGGTTGTTGAAAAGTGGCTTTGTATGAGGTATACATAGCTAGGAAGACATGTTTTGGTGGAGATGTAGTTGGAAGAGGTTTCAGGAAATGTTTATATTCTATCTAGAAAAGGAAAAATAAGGGTGGTCAATTCCATTTTGGACTAGTTTTAGGGAATTTTAGGACATAAGATGATTTTTTTCTACCAGTGTGGGTGCTTAGTGAATACTAGAACAAACAATATTTCGGATCTTGGACATATCATCATGGGGATAATACTAGAAATATTTATACAACAGAGCATAAACAAGAGAAATCTAAAGTTGGTCAATCAACTGTTAGAGGTACAATGTTTATTTCCTATTACATAGTGATAAATTTTATTGATATAGGTTCTTCTCAGTATTTTATATCATTAATGTTACATTATGTTTTAGGATTATATTCAACACTTATGTCATACATGTTTCATCTTTCCACTACTTTGGAAAAGAGGTCTGAACAGGGTTTCAAGTGTCTTACATTTTGGGTAATGATCACCGACTTTGAGGTAGAATAGGACTTATTGGTGCTTGATCTGGCCTTATTCTACTTTATTAGTACTATGGATTGGATGATTAATGCCAAGACCCAGATATACTATTATTACTAATAGAAACAGTTCTTATCTTTCAATGGGGATACTTATGTCTTCCAGTGTGTGTGGGGCTCATGATAGGGAAGTGTATGGCCTATTTTTTCTTATACTGGGGAAATATCATGTCAGTTTTCAGAGAGATTTCTTAATTAATTTTACCCTTTTGGGTGGTCTACTTCTTGTAGTGGTGAGTACATAACGTGATGTCCTTCCTGATGTTTTTTTTGTTTACCACCATAGGGAGAGGTCAGGTTTAATAGTTACCTACTCCCTAGTAATATTATAATTTCAAATTCATCTTATCGAATGACACCTGATGAGTTGGTGGAACATAAGTTCTATTTTTTTGATCAAGAGTTTAAATGATTTATTTTTCCTATCACGTCACTATGGGATTCACCTATCCAATTTTATATGATGTTATACAAGTGTCTCATATGATTTATTGATTATAAGATGTTAAATATCATTATTGTTAAAAACAAATATCCTTTTTTAGGATTTATAATATCTTTGACTAGTTTAGAGGGGTATGTTGGTCTTCGAATATTGATATTGAGTTTGTCAACCACTAGTTGGGAGTCTGAGAATGAGGATATAGCTAAGAATGTGTTGAGGAACCAATATGGACATTTTTAGTTTAATGTTGTTCCATTCAACCTCACAAATTCTCATTTGATTTTTATGGATGTGATTAATTGGATATTTCATTGCATCTTGGAATCCTAATTTATTATATTCTTATAATATATTTTTATGTAATAAAAGTCATATGAGGAGCACATGGACCATTTGATGTCATTATTTAATCCATGAAGATACATCGTCTATATGGAATGCTTTCCAATGGTTAGTTTTGGATCTGGGAAGTGAAATTTCTAGTGAAATATGATTTCTTAGAGGGGTTTCTCAGTCGATCATAAAAAGATATATATTGTTATGTATAGGGAGTATACCATAAATGTTTTTCAAGCCTTACTCATTATGGTTTGAAAGTGGGATGATATTTCCACAGATTTCATCATTGATTTTCCATGGGAACCTATTTGTAAGGATGTGATTTGGGTGAACATTTATCGAATCATGAAATCATTGATTTCCAACCTTTCAAGGAGAGAAGAAAGTTTAATAACATGGGTACTTGTATGTCAGAGACATTATGATACTTTATGGGTTTACCTCTATGTTTATGTTTGATAGTGACCTAAGGTTAATTTCCATGTTCTAGAAATATTTATAGAATGTGATGTATTTCTATATTTGATTGAGCATGGATTATCATCCACAGATGGATGGACAGATAGAGATGGATATCCAAGTTCAATAAAATTTTCTCTGGGCTTCTGTGCTTCATTTTGGAGGATCTTGGGAAATTAGTTTTCCTCTTTTTTGAGTTTCCTTATAACAATTTTTATCTTTATTTGATCAGGATGGTTCCTTTTGATTCTTTATATGGGTATCCATGTAGATATCCCTTGTGTTCGGTAGAGTTGGAAGACTAGTCTCTGATTTGGTCAAGTCTTGTTCATGAGATAATGGAGATGGTGTAATTCATCTGAATGAGATTTATCATGGAACATATTCTTTATAGATCCTATGTGTATCATCATCATTCAACACTGGAGTTTGAGGTTAGTGATTGGGATTTTCAGATTGTTTCACATTACTTTGAAAATTATCAGTTGGGTAAGAAGGGAGAGTTTGCATCGAGGTTTGTGGTCCCCTTTGAGATCATTGGATGAATTGGAAAAGAGTCCTATCAAATGGACATTCTGTCTCAAGTGAGTTTTATTCATGAAAGGTCTCATGTTTCATAGAAAAAGAGGTATATACTAGATCCTTTTCATGGGATTGGATGGGAGGATATTGATCAGGATACCAACATAATTTTTGTGGAGAATTTAGTTCAAATTATAGATCACTAGAAAAAGGTACTACATTGTAAAAGTATTCCTCTAGTATGGGTACTATAGAAATATAGTTGGGATAGCCATGATATGTGGGATATGGAAATATTTATGAGGTATTAGTGGCCTTCAATTTTAGTTAGTCTTGTAATATGGGGGATTTTTTGAGGTAGAAATTGTTTATGGTGGGAAGATTGTAACACCCTATTATGAATTTTTAGGTTCTCCCTTGTTTATTATTATTTTTTCATCCTTGTTTGTGTGCATTTGTGGGATTACTGGGGATGGAGAGACTTTTCTAGGAAAACTAAATTAATTTCAAAGGATGTACGATAATTTTACATAATGTAGTATGGGTATAAACAAGTCAAATATTTCATGGGGTTCTTCCCAAGTTCGTAGAATTCTCAGAGTGGTTGATTGAATTTTGCATTTAAACCCATAATTGTCTACTATCTGTTGGGATTTCACACTCTATGTAAATGTGTTAAATTACATGTAATGTTTACTTGGAATATACCATGAACGGGATAAGAAATGTGATGGGTTCACATAGTTTTTAATAGTGTATCATCACGTAACGTCAAAAATAGGGTTTTTAGTTAAATGGTGACTAATTTTTCATTATACTTGAGATTTATGGATTAACCAACATGTAATGAGAATAAATTACATGTATTCATTGTGAGGTTGGATTTTATGGTGTTTAATGGTTGTTTTTCATTTCATATCTTTTCACACTTTCTCCCTCTCGACCTATAAGCTATAATGGGTGATTTTAGAGGCCTCCAACCCTGTCAAATCATTTTATTTAGCAATTGATCATTGTTGCGGTTGTGATGAATTTCTCCAGGTAAGCATTACTACTGGTTCATTATTCCTTTGGTTGTAGAAACAGTATTGGATATGTTTTTTTAATTTTGATTAGATAGTGTTTTATATTAATTCTTTTCAATTTCTTGGTGTTCCTTTTTTCAATGGTAATTCTCATGATTTTCAATCATCATGGTCAATGGTAGCTAGGTATATATCATTTTCGGGTATTATATTCTATATAATAGGTTAATGAAATTAATTTATTGTTATTATTCATAAATTCCTTTGGTTTTTTCATTATTTAGATGTGATATGTGTTTTTAAAATATTGATTACAAGGGAAAATGTTTTCAGAAATGGAGGTTTCTTTAGAAAAAAAATTCTTTATTTGGAAATGGGCTTACAACAATAATGTGGTTTTTCATGATTTAAAAATGTTATTTTAAATTTTGAGCACGTTTTTGAAATTTATTTTGAAATTTGGAATATTGAGAACCTTGGGATCATCAGAAAAGATACATGGGTAGCCTTAGTATGTGTGGTTCCACGGAATGTAATATTTTGGATATTTATGGACTATGGAAGGAATCAATATTAGTTAGATCAAACTTTATGCATGTTTAGTCCCTTGAGTGTCTAATATGTATTTTCCCATAGGCCAGGGCCCAATATGAGGTGCCTTTTCATTTATAATTATTTGTCGCATGTTTTTTTATCATGAATTATTTCTCATAGGTTTTATTTTGATGTTGTATCACATATATTTTAATGATAGTTTATTTAATTGATATGTGTATACTTTATTACTCTTGATGCATGGATCATGTTTATATCACTTCTACTTGTCTTATTTATGGTTTCATAATATAAAATGATTTTTTGAAAAATAACGAGTAAATAATTTATAAAATAATTGGATTTATGAAAATACTTTACAATACAATTTTTGATATATAATACATTTTTATTAAATTCTAGTTATTAGACCTTGTATAGACACAAAGGTGGTATCCTACTGAGATTATTTCACATAACCTAATTTTACCTTAGGGAATTTGTTGAGGTTTTATAATAGGATGTAGGTAAAGGGAAGGGAATCTTGTAGCATGTTTTCTAATCTCTTGGTATTTCCCTTCATTGTGGGGTTGTTTGGAGGTGACTATGGGTCACATTGGAACTTGTGTTCTTATCTGATTCATACATTTCTATTATAGCCTATTGGCTTGGTTATATGGATAGTTTTATCTACCTTATATCCACTTTTTAATCTGATATTATTTGTTTATTTTTCAATATGCTATACTTTCTATATTTTATTAGTTCACCTCACCATGTGATGATCAGCTCAGTATTATGGTTTGGTTGACCCGAGTTGGTACGTTTCAAGATCATTGGGTACTCAATGTGATTATACTGGTAAGTTGTTATCTTCCTACTACCACACCCTTAAAAAATGAATTCCAAAGGACCAAGTATCAACCCCATGATTTTCGAATCATATTACCATATTTAAAAAACATAATTAATCTTAATAAAGCTTATAAATTGGAAACTCGCTCAATCAATATCCAAAAATCAAATTGGACTACAAAATATATTCTAAAAAATTATTAAAAAAATATTTCAAATAGTAACAATATAGGTTAATACATGGATACTTCTCCCAATTAATGTTTTTATATATAACCAAGGATATCTTTGATAGTATAACCATATGATATTTTTTCTATAAATCCCATTTTTTATGGATGTTTTAGGGGCATTTATTTTTTTGTTTATAACATTCATTATTTACTTAGTTTCTCTTTTTTCAAACTATTTACTAAAACAAAATTGTTTATTATGAATAAAGATAATATATAATAATATCATAGTGAAAAATTTCATCATTTTGAATAGTCTATACTAAGATGTTTGAACAAGTGATACCTTCTATTAATACCAATTTATTTTACAATTTATATTCTTAATATTTCAATATTAATTGAATATTTTTATTTTGAGAGGAAATTGGGAAAATGAACTAGTTCATGGAGGAGAGAAGCATCGAAACCTAAGGGAATCCCCTTTGACAATACTTATAGAATCCATTAGTAGATAACCAATGATTGAGTAAGTTAACAGCACCTCCACCTGGTTTTCTTTTGATATAATAATATTAGCCACCTTATTCCTCTCATGTAATGAATTTAATATTTCAACATCAAGGTGAAGGATGCTTCTGAACACTTTTATGATATATATAATGTTCCAATAGTAGGGAGAGATACCTTATTATATATTAAACAACATAGATGATAAAAAAATTTATCCTTCATTTATAGGAGTTGTGATCCTCAACACAGGCTGATATTAGGGAATAATATAAATTTTTTTCACCCTAGTATTGTTCCATGGTTTATTGGTGGTGATTTTAATATTATTGCTGACGCAGATGAGAAAAAGGAAGATTTATCTTTCTTAGACAGTCTATAAATTACTTTAATCAATTTATGTTCGGAAAATGGATGTTGGATCTTGGATATTGTGGAGACTGCTTTATGTTGTGTCATAATAAAAAGTGTTCTTATAGATCATGAAGTCTCATGGACAGAAGTTTTGGAAATATTCATGTTATCTTCACATTTTCTAATAATAAGGTTGAACAGTTGATATGTGGTATTTCATATCAATCACTATTACTGATTTCTATATCATATGGAAATGATAATTTTGAGAGATTTAGATATTTACATCATTGGAATGATGATCCGGCCTTCCATGACTTTGTGAGACTTTCCTAGTAAGAACCTATTCAGGTCCATTCTTATAATGTTATTCAAATAAACTCAGGCACCTCAAGAAGAAATTAAATCTATGGTTAATGGGCCTCTTTTGTTCATAACGAGACTTATGTGACACCATGAAAGAGGTTGATCATCTTGAAAGGTTTTTTGGACATGAAATGAGATGATTAAGTCTATGAGGATCTTTACTATAAGAAATAGTATTGTGCATACTTGATTCTTAAATAGGAGCGTATGTTCAGAGATAAAAAAAGAATCAAATGGTTGCAAGAGGGAGATAAAAATACATCATATTTCCAATTATGTATCAAGGAAAGGAAAAGTATTATTAAACCTAATATTTTACTTGATAATGGTTATTTTATGGATGATAGAGACCTTGTTGGAAATATGGCTTATTCTAATCTTAAATACTGTCTCAATGGAACCAATGTCAAAAAGCATAATGGATATCCAAGGGTTCCTGCATATCTTTTTGATGTCATCCCAAAATGTGTTCTGGACAATGATAATGATGATATGGGATCCCTTCCTCATGAAAGTGAGATTTTTGTTGTTATGATGAAGCTCAATCTGGATAGTGTTTTTGGTACGGATTGTCTTCTTGTTTCTTTCTATAGATCCTCATGGGATATTATTAAGGGTGACCTTATTGAAGCTATTCATGATTTTTCAAGGTTGGGAATATTTAATGTGTCTTATAAGATTATCAACTGTATCATTAATGAAAGGTTTTCCATTCTTCTGACCAGCTGGATATCTCTTGAGAAACACAGATTTGTGAATGGATGAACTATTCAAGGATCCAATTCCTTGGCTTCAGAAATGGTTAGGGACAATAACCTTAAAAAAGAGGGTTCTAATGTGGTCATTAAAAATGATATGAAAAAATATTATCGTCGTGTGGAATGGGGTTTCATTAACAAAGTATTGGCAGGTACGGAATTTTATTTTTGGAACATTGATATATTTTTTCACTATTATTTTTTTGCATGGTTGACATTTTATTTTATGCATAAAACATATGGTTTCATTAAATCTACCTAAGGTCTTCAATACGGGGATCTGATATCTCCAAGTATTTTCAATATTTTTCTTGATGTTCTTAGTCTCCTTCCTTATTGTAGTAGGTTAAGATCCCCTTTGGTGTCTCATTGTATGTTTGGAGATGATAGTATTATTTTCATGAATGCATTAATTAGTTCTTTGTTTTCTTTGAATAGGGTCCTGGATGAGTATTGTCTATGGAGGGGTCAAGTCAATAACAAGAGAAAAATATTTTTTTATATATCTAGTTCATGTGTATCGAGTCGGGTGTCTATTGTGCATCACATCCTAGACATGAAAAATGGGTACTTCCCTATGGAATGTCTGGGGGCTACTCTTTCTTTTAGAAGACATTGGATTCATGATTTTGACTCTTTTATCAGTAGTCTTATTTCCTGGATTATTAACTGGAAAAATATTTTTCAATATTTTGGGGGAAGAATAAAATTGATCAATAGTGTACTTCATGCCACTCATATGCATTCCTTATCCACTTTCAAGGTTTCTAAGGGGTGATCAGGAATATTGATTGAATTAATTCTAATTTTCTATAGGATCCTAATGCTGAGGGTAAAAGAAAATGGGTGTCATAGGATAGATTGGATCGTCCTATACATGAAGGGGGAATTGATGTTTGAAGCCTTAATGATACTCTTCGGTGAATGTAGGCAAATCTTGAATGGTAGGTTCGAGAATGTTGCACTCTATGGGGTAGAACTGTGCATGGTAACTCAGTGAGAGATAGGATTATTGTGGATAGCCATGTCACTCTTTTTAGGACTATTATTGGTTCTTTTTTAATGACCTTAGGCCTTATTCTCGATGGCTATTTGGGAAGTGTTATATATTATTTGGCATAACAATTTGAGTGGTGAGTTAATTGGGTATCCATATTTTGCATCTATGAACATATCCTTAAAGGAAGCATTTTAGTAATCATATTTTATTAGTACAGTATTGGACAAAAACCAATTGACCCTTTTTGTCCTTATTTTTTTATCCTCAGAATATGATAAGTGTGTTTTTACTCCTTATTCCTCTAGCTCCTCCACCATGAGAGATTACTGTAGGATCCTCAATATGAAAAATCCGATGAATGCATTGAACAATATCTTTTTGTTTAAGGCCATTCCATTGAAATATAATTCCTTATTATGGATGATTTGGAATTGATCTATTTATATAGATGATAAAGTTAAACAATGTTGGATATGTATTGTTTCAAGAATTGTTTGTTGCTAAAGAAGTAATGAAGAAAGTTATAATCAACTTTTCTTTAATAGAGACTGGGCTCATGATGTTTGGATTTTTTTTGATGAGTTCACTGAATTTTAATCTCCAGCTATGGCCAATCTGTCTTTCCACGAATGTTGGTTTCATTGATCTAGTGTGGGGAGTATTGGAAGAATGAATTGAGCTATGATTTTATAAAAACATTGTTGGTGCTTCTGGTAATCGAGATAGCAATATATTTATGAGGGTACGTTTTCTTATGGTCAGATCATTATTTTTAGGATTAAAAATCTGATTTTTGGTTTATCAGTGATTTAGTTAATTGGAGGGAGGATCCTTTTATGTAGAATCAAGTAAGATCTTAGATGGTGTGTTCTACTACTGTTCATTAGGGAAACTGTGTATGTTGGCATCCTCATTTAAGGGGTCTGAAATTTTATTGTAATGGATCATCTATTTCAAGATGGATTCGTGGAGGAGGTATGGTCCGTGACAGTAGTGGGTCAACTATTATTCCTTTTTCCAAAAGGACATGGAATGATAAATTGTAGTTTTTTGATGCGATGTCCATGATTTCTGACATGATCTTTTGCAGGAAAAGGAATTTAGATAATACTAGTTTTTAAATTGATTCTTTTCTCTAATACAATACTACTCTTGGGAATGGTATTGTTTATTGGTATATTTATTATATTGTGAGAATGTGAAAAAGAATCTTGGATGTCTATATCAAAATTTCCCACATCTAGAGGGTGGGAAACAAGGATGCGGACAACATTTCTTCGATTGACATTCTTAGTACAAAGAGTTTTTTCATGACTTGTATAGTTTGAAACCGAAAGGTGTTAATATCATTAGAGTAGATTCCCTCGGTCTCCAATATTTTAGGCCCCCTTTATTCTTTCCCTTCTTTTGGTCTATCCATACGGACCTTTTCTTCTTGTACTCTTATTACTTTCATTGAATAAAAAAATACATGAATGTGGATCAATTAAACACCATTGATGAATTTGATTCAACCATGAAGAGTCTAATTTTGTTATATGTTAAAATATTGTTTCTATTTACCATTTATTTATCTTCCACATAATTAGATATTACCTCCACATATATGGATGAGAATTTCTTGAACACTAAGAGATAATTGTACTAGATAATATCAGAACTGCAAATGATATTTGGAAACCAAGATAAATCTGAGTAGAACATAAGTCACTAACTTGGCACTTTCCGTCACACCCAAAAACTATTATGCCCTTTATTAACCACTATCCCAATTATAAAAAAGTTGAATCAAGTTCCTTAATGATTTACATATCCCTTCATCATTACACATAAAACATAGAAAAATAACTATATATAGATACTTAGTATTGAGGTTATATTTATTATATTTAAATCCCAAATATCTGGCTACATTGTGTGCATCCCAGATCACACAACATCCTACTAAGATAGGAATGAACCACCTTGATAATTTGAATCTGCGCCTATATGAACATTAAATCATGGATCCAAGTGTATATATATAGAGTCATGCTAGCCATTTGGAACTCGAGATACCCCTCATAGTAGTCCATATATAACATCTCTAATCCACATTAATAAATTAATTCAGAACAAAATATATATTTTTATTCACAAAGATTATAAATCTAGAAGAGACCTGAATACATTTCCTTTATACATTAATATGTGTACGTATATCCAAGTTTGGATAATAAACATAAAAAAGTTGAATTTAGTTGGTTGATCATTGTGCAATAAATTATAAGTAAATTTATTTTGAATTTACTAAACTTGAATAAGGTTATGGTGGTCTAAGAAACAAAAGGTTCATAATGAATAATTACTAAAAATATATATGTCTTGATAATTGACTAAATAGATATTATTATTTAAGGATATATTTTCTTCATTGAGGACCACTTTTATGAATTATGGATAATCATTAGCCTACTAGAACCAATGGTCTCGGACTAGACACATTTAGAAGAAATGGGGAGTGTACACCAATTTTTCTTACAAAAATTCAATGCCATATATATCTATAATAATTAATAACTATATAATATATTGGGTATAGTATCATATATAGTATTCCACAGTTTAGATCTATTGGATCCCTCAATACAACAGATATGGGATCTCCTATATTTCTTCAGGGAGAACATATCCTAGTGGGATTTCCTCAAGATCACCTCCCAAATTAACTTATCCAACATTATATTTATAATTTCATCAATTCCACTCAGAATAATGTCACAAAAAATCTTGGGTCAACCCTTATCTAGTCACCCATGATGGTCTATGGCATGTCCTGGAGGGCATTCCCAATCCCAGTGGGTTGGATACTAGTGTCAGGCATCAAAACACAGAAGAGGGAGATATTTAGCCCCAATTAAATAAACCAGAATAAAATAAATAAATGATCCAAATGATCCAAAATAAAAAATAACTTATCATAAATAATATATATAGATCTAGCTAGAAAATACCACTCAATAAGATGAAATCTAAAATAAAAAACTAAAACTAAAATGAAAAAATTGATCTTCAAATGTGTGATCTCTATCTGACCTCTTGGTCACTTCCAAACACAAGACCAGCTATGTTCCAACCATGAGAACCTACTAAGGAACCTGAAAAGAAGATGAACTTTCAAACTAGCTTGTTTCTACCAACACCAAGTGGCATAGGTAGGGTATGATCTTGACAACTGAGTAGGAAATCCCCAAGGAATCCATTTCATTCATTTAAAAAAAACCATCCATTAATACTAGTTTGAAATTTATTTATAAAAGAATACATTCATACACACCATGAAATTTAAAAAAAATCAAGATCCATTGCACCCATAATTTAAAACCAGGAATAAGAAAAAAAAATTCTGGTTTCACTTTCTCTTTCAAAAAATTACTTATGAAATGACTTTTTAAACTAACCACACATTCACAATCGTTCCAAACAAAAACCAATAAAAGGTATAAGGAATTAATTTCAACACAAAGAGGGAAATGAATCTAGTAGTGCTCATAACAGGTAAACATAAGAAATATTAGGAACTTAGAGGAGAACCAAAGCATACTATATATGTGATTCATCCTGAAGGCATCCTCTACTCAATAACGTCATAAATCCCTAACACTTTACTGTCTCCCTACATTATCTGGTCTAGGGGATCGATACCATAGAAATAAACCCAAGTATCCACTAGTTATGGTCCACTGGATAGTATAATAACATAGACCAGTGCATCAACCGTTTTGAGTAAACCTTTTTTCTATTCTAGGTTCCCATGTATATTTCACAAGGGTGTGTTCCATAAAATTCAAACCACAAGCCATACACCACACAATCTAGAACCACCCCACCCACCTTAAGGTTATTACCTTGCCTTAAAATAATTATCATATAAAGAAGGTCACATACCAAGGACCATACCATCTCATGATCAACTGGTAAGACAAGAGTCCTAACTCAAGAGGGTTTTTTCTAACTACTATTGCAAAATTACAACCAAGACATTAGCTTCAAAACATTCAACCATTTACCAAAAACTCCTTGAAACCATTTTAAAAGCTAAAATGAACATAATAATTGTATTAATGTGGATAAATCGTAATTTAGACCAATCATTCACCAAAATGTCCCCAATTTCATTTCAAATCCATGATAAACCACACAATCCAACGAAAGTAACAAACATGAATTCAAACTAATTTCAAGCCAACACGCTTTTACAAATTCCAAAAGAGACATAAATAAACAATGACTCGCCCAAAGAATATTTCAAGGCCAACCAATCCAAAATTTAAAGAACATGTAAGGCTCCACTTTCAAACACAAAAGACGTTACTTCCCCCATTTTGGAAAACAAGGCTCCATTTTGGGGAGATAGGGAAAAAGGGTGGAATAGATTTTCTTTAGGGATATTAGCTTTAGAGTACCATCTTCGTTTGATTTCACACCAATGTGTGCACATAGTGAACCGATGGATATGCCTTCATCTAATGGAACACTCTATAACCAATAAAACTATTTGAAACCCATTTTCATAAAACTATTATTTCCATTCAACCCAAATACATCCTTTTTATTCTTTTATAAAACACAACACCAATTAACATCCAAGAAGCTCTTCCCAAATCCTGTTACAACCCACAACAAAGGAAATGAACATATTTAACATATAAAATCCCAAACATGACCCAAAAAATTTTCAAAATCCTTTTAAATGGGGAATACCTCACACAACCATCCAATTTCAGCCAATGGGTTCAATAGACATTTTATCAAAAACCTAGGGCATAGATACACATGGAAAGAAACCAAGATTCATGTAAAAACCTATTTTTAGACAAATATACCAACAAAAAAACACTATCAGGGTTTAACTAAGAATATAATATAGGATTGAAACATGTTTTAATAATTAATTAAGATATCACAAGAATCATATAGATATAAATTGAAAATAAAGTAATCAAAACACCTACCAAAACCATGTGCAGATTGGATAAAACTCCATAGAGAGGAATAACAGATCCTGATGAACAATCCACATGCCTTAGAAACATGAAAATGAACCCAAATCACCCAACCCTAACCCTAGGATTCAAACAAACAAGAACCAATCCATGATATAGCAATGAAATTAAAGAGGGGGAAGAGGGGAAGAGGAAACCAAGAAGAACCACTAACCTTTGGTGATAAATAACCCCAAAAATGACCCAAACTAATAGTGGCTGAAGGGGGAGACACCTATGGTCAATGAACAACTAACAGGGCTTCATTTTTTTGTGTAATCACCCTAAAAGATCTCTATGTCAAAAATTTATTTAGCTCGTAATGGGATGCATGGTTTTTCTTCATGGTTTTGTAAACCATACGCAAACTATGTGAGGGCTACTAAAAATATACAACTTTTCAGGTTTAAGTTCCATGGTTCGGGAATACTATTATCAAACCGCACAACCCCAATAATTGGCCAAAATCCTTAAATGACACCCCAAACAATAGGCAAAACCCCCCCAATGATCCTTTAATGATTTAAACACAATATATTGACATCATGGGTGTCACAAACTATCCACCATTCCATTTTATCCTAATAACACTCAGGATAACCATGAATTTGATTTGAAGAAAACCAAAAGCACCAAAACACAAAGTCTATTTTTGGACACTCAAACCGAACCTCAACCAAAATATCCTACACCGTGAAATAAAAAAACAAATGATAAATTTGGTCAGGGTGTGACAATTCTCCCCACCAAAAACACTTTCTTCCCATAGAAATTCACCCAACTGAAAGTTAACAAAAACTAAAATCCAATTCCGATTGAATCCAAGAGAATCCATGAAACCATGGGTGAATATTCACTCCACAAGTCACACTCGACCAATCAAGATGTAACCCCAATATAAGAATGTGGGTGAGGGGATAAAATGAGATGGTTCTACCCACCAAAATAAATTTACTAATGTAGACAAAATTTAAACCCAAACAACACACTCACCACCACAAAGAACATGAAATTTTGATATTTAAAATATCTGGGTAACTCACACGGTTTACCAAACCATGCTTCAACTGTGGGCGATCTACTAAAAGGAAGGGAAACCCTACACAGATTGGCCGCATGGTTTCAAAACCATGCACCAACCATGCCAACACCTCTACCTAAAAATTACACCATGTCGCATGGTTACCAGGTAAAGGAGAACAATTTTCTCTAACCAAGTGAAAATCGTTCAAAGGATAAAAATTCACCCAGAACTTCCATATTTTGAAAACTTTACCTAGGGCTCAACCTTGAAATCCTTGTACTATATGGAGACGAATTACACTATAATAGGGAACCAACAACATGAAACAAACACATAATGAATAAATTATTCCGGACTAAAGAATCTCTAAATGATTAATCATGAAAATTAAAACTGACCCCAGCCTACACAATGGAATGACACACTCAAGGGATAACAATGAATTCAAAAGGCCAAATTCAGATAAACTCAACCTATTGGGATATAAATAAATAAGTACATCATAGATTTATAATGCAATGATGAACATACCACAGTAGGAAACCAAGAACAAGGAAAACATTAAACAACTCCATCCCAAGACAGAAATAAAAACTATGATAGTGATTCACATCCCCCAGAACATTTAACTATATGCGAACATCACCATAAGACATATGGTTGGGGATTTTATGGATGAAACATCTCCTACCTCACAGTCAGACATTTGCATCACCCATTCCCAATTCCTTCTTACATCTGATGATTCAAATGACCAAAACGGTGGTATGATTACATATGGATGCAATATGGTGTCTTAGAATTACCAAAGTAGATATATAAATGACACATTAGAAAGTGGTATGATGAATTGAATGTATGTGACAATGAGGATATCTTCTTACAGACATATTCTTCTTCCATTCACTCCTCTTCAAATGGGAAACCTTGGAGAGAGCCTATCACCAACAACTACACCCCAAAATTCAACAATGGAGAGGAATTTAACCTCCACTAGTCCAAAACTAGACCCTAAACAAAACCTGATATGTCATGAAACTTATTAAACATGGGAGTCCTTAACTACCTGAAGACACACTCTAATTCCACATCGATGCCACTACCTCTAACGGACCCCGATCACCATGGTATATTAGAAACACTAAAAAAGTACCAGAACATGGGAATAACTCATTGGAAACCATGGGGACACTTTCTGGGTGGCACATCCTGAACAAAATGAGAAACACAAATTGAAACCGGAAAAAATCCCAAAACACGGTCAAAACAAACACCTCAAGCTCAAAACAGCCATCTTGGAAGCCAAAAAAACTCTATCACAGAAAAAGACCCTTTCTTAAATCCCATTGTAAATTATTTTTCAAAATGAATACATTCCTGATCCACTTTCAAAATACCATAACTCTATTTTTAAACTAAATAAAATTCACAGAAAAGTCCATTTTCCTTTAAATTATTTTAATTGTCTTCCTCCAAGACCAATTTCCAAATACCAAAACCCAATTTCCAAAATCATCAAATTTTAAAGACTCACCTATGGTATCTCATGAGCTGTCACATGTGCATTCATCCAATCCCTCTTACATAACCCTTGGACAGGTTCCCCCATGCACTCTCTATACAAACCCACACACATGTGACCCTCCATAAATAGTATTATGGTTGAAACATCTCTTTTATTTATCAAATCCAATCATTTACCCGATCATCCAATTCAAACATTTTTCCTTTAAAACCCTCACAACTAATTTAAAACCATTTGAATTAAATTCCTTTTTCAATTCCAAAACGGATTTCATTTTTAAAATCATTTTTCAATTAAAAACCACCATTCATTTTCATCCTACGCTTACACCAATCAAAATCAGAACAGAACACAACCAACAACAAATCATCAGAATGAGGAACTAGGGCCCATGACTAACCTGACGACATGGTGATGAGCCATGAACCATGTAAGGCCTATAACTATGAGGAAATTGAGCTAGGAACACAAACTCCTCAAGGGACAACACCCCACTTGAGCTCATGACATAACCCGATTCGCCTCCATTTTCATCCCCCAATCCAAAACAACCCAACAAAAAGGGCTCAAATCCCAAACTACCCTTGGTGACTCAGGGATCACTATGAGAACGAGTTTTTGATGGTCTTAATGCACATACCATACAAGTCCCTAAAGTCATAATATCCATCTACCAGACACCCCAAATATCAAGGGAATTCTCTAATACTATTATGTCAAAAACTTACCCAGTTCAACCCCTTTCGAGTCACTCGAGCCAGTCTGCAACATGGCCCTAAGGGTGTTTTCGATCCCCACAGGCTGGAAACTAGTTCATGGAATCATAACATGCAAGAGAGAAAGATTTATACCTAAATAAATAAACCCCGATTAGGTAAATAAATGAACCAAATGAGCCACTGGAACAAACAACTAATCTTAAATAATATAAATTGATCTAGCTACAAAATATCACTCAACATGCTAAAAACGGAAATACAAACCATAAACTAAAATGAAAAAATTGATCCATTAATGTTTGATCTCCATGTGACCTCTTGGTCACATCCCACCACAAGACCATCCATGTTATAACTATGATAACCTACTAGGGAACCTGAAAAAACTGAACCTAAAAAATAGCTAAGTTCTACCGACACCGAGTGTATAAGTTGGGTGTGAGCTCGATAGCTCAGTAGGTAATCACCAGAAAATCCATGCCATTCCTTTACCAAAAACATTCCACTAATACTAGTTTGAAATAAATTTATAAATGTAGAGTTTCGTACATACTTTTAAATTTAAAACAAAAAAAATAATCCATTACACTGGTAATTTAAAACATGAAACAAGAAGGAAAAAGGAGAGTTTCACTTTCTTTTTCAAAACAACTACTTAAAAAATGGATTTTTTAACGGAACATACATTCACAGTCTTTCTAAATAAAGACCAAAACCAGGTACAAGGAATATATTTATATATAATGAGGGAAATGGATATAGTACTGATCATAATGGGTAAGCTTGGAAAATCCTAGGAACTCATAGGGGAACCAGAACATACAATACATGTGACTCATTCTACAGGAATGACCTACTTAATGACATCATAACGCCCTAATGCCCGACCATCTCCCTACATGGCCAAGTCAAGGGGCCTGATCCCATAGCAATAAACCCAAGTAACTATCTATTATAGGCTACTAGCTAGTACAATAACCTATACTAGTGCAACCATCATTCTCATTAAACCTATTTTTTATGCTAGGTTTCTATATATATATCACAAGGTGTGTTACATACAATTCAAAAAACAACCCACGCATATAAAGCCAAACACAACACAATTTTTAACCACCCTGGACACCTCATGGTTCATCCATTTCCTTAAAATAATTATCATACAAATGAGGTTTTATACTGAGGACCCTCCCATCTCATGAATACCGGCTAGGAAAGAGACCTAACTCAATCGGGGTTTTCCAAACAACCATTTCAAAATTCCTATCAGGCCATTATCTCCACAACATTCAACTATTTATTAAAAACCCGTTGATACCATTTTCAATGAAACAATGAACATAAACATGGTATTACTGTGGAAAAATTTCCATTTAGACAAATTATTCAAAAAAATGTTCCCAATTCCATTTCAATGCCAAGATAAACCAGACAAGCCTACAAAGGATCCATGTGGCCATTCAAACTACTTAAAAGCTAACCCTCTTTTACAATCTCCAAATAGGCCATAGCTAAACAATGACTCGCACATGCATGTTTCAAGGAATATTATGAAGAACCTTATAGAACATGTTAACAACCACTTTCAAACACAAGAGACCTACTTCCCCCATTTTGAAAAAAATGGAGCCATTATAGAGAGACATGGAAAATGGGGAGAAGAGATATTGTCGAGGATGATTAGCTTTAGAGTGGAATCTTCCTTTGATTACACATCCATTTTTACACCTAGTGAACCCATGGATGTGCCTTTATCCAATGGAAGAATCTATAACCAATCAAAAAATTTGAAACCCTTTTCTAAAAAACCACCATTTTCATTCAACCCAAATCCATCTATTTCACAATTTTATAAAATACATCACAAGTTCACAACCATGATGCTCTTCTCAAATCATGTTCCAAACCACATCAAAGGAAATCACTATGCTTCACAAATAAAATCCAAAAGATATACAAAATCAATTTAACAAAACATTTTAAATTGGAATAACCTCACACAACCATTTAATTTATCCCTAATTTCTAATACACATTTTATCAAACACCTATAGCACAAATATACATAGGCATAAACCAAGATTCATGTAAACATCTATTTATATTTGAATATATCAATATCAAATCACAACTGTGGATTAACTATAAATATAATGAAGGTGTGAAACATGTTTTTAGATATATTAATTAAAAAATCTCAAGCATCATATGGATTTAAATTGAAAAGAAAACCCTGAAAAAACCTACCAAAACCATGTAAGGATGGGATAAAACTCCAAATAGAGGAAGAACTGAGCCTTACAAACAGTCTATATGACCTACAAACAAGAAAAATAACCAAAATCATCCAACCTTAACCATAGGGTTTGGCCAAAAAAGAACTAAGACAAAAGGAAGTAATGAAATGAGAGGGGGAATAAGAGAAGAGTAAATGAATAATAACCGTTGACCTTTTGTCATATATCACCCAAAAAATGGCCCAAAATGATGAATGATGAAAGGGAAGCCCCTCTGGTCGATGCCAACCTTATAAGAATTCATATTGGAGGTGGTATCACCCAAAATGGATCAATCAGACAAAATTTATTAAGCCTACAATGGGTTGTATAATTTTGCTACATGGTTTTGAAAATAGTTTGAATGTCGTGTGAGGGATTATAAACAAATCTACAACATTGCAGGTGTATGTATCACGGTTTGGGAAAACCATGATCAAATCATGTGACCCAAAAAAATGAAAAAATAACCTCAAATGACATCCCAAACACTATGTAAGACCAACCCAATGATCCTTTAATGATTTAAACACAATATATTGGCATTTTGGGTGTCACAAACTCTCCACAATTCCATTTTCTCCAAATAACACTTATGATAACGATGCCTATTTTTTGAAGAAAACCAAAACCACAAAAGTACAATGACTTTTCTTGTACACTCAAGTTGAACCTCAACCAAACGATCGAACATTGAGAAATAAATAAAAACAAATCATAATCATGGTTAGGGTGTGACAAATTATACCCTCCCTCTTCAATCCATTTAGCTACCCTATGTGAGATGGAACTCTTATGTCTGTCCATGATTAATATATTAAAGGAATAGTTGATGTCCTTTATCACTATCTTTGGGGTCATGTAAATTAAATGAAAATTCATATGAATGGACGAAAAAATGTAATATAACATAGTTGTTTAACTTCCAAAAGAGAGAAATAATCTCTAGAAAGTAATGATCATTCTCGTTATTCTATTCAAAATACATTCAAAATGATGGAATATGAATCTTTTTATTCTATAATATATAACCTTTATACTCCATTAGAAAATTCAATTTATAGATTTTTATACACACCAATATTATCTTGGAGAGCCTACCCATTCTATTTTAGATATATAAAAACAATTTTTCCAACATTGACATGTTGACCAATCCTATTCCTATAAAAATTATGGATTAACTTCAAATTATGATTCAAATGGATACCTCCATTAGTGAAATGAATCATTTCATCCATGAAGAATAAATGTAAGATGCATATAAATCTATACTGACCTCCAATCCTGAAAACCACCCCACGTGACCATCAATTATTATGATTCTTGCCCCAAATTTATAGCTCTAGGATATGAAATCATAGATAAATTGGATCACAGTAAGGAAGAACCCTAAAAAATTGGAATAAATTAATTATCTTTCCCAGTAGATAAATTATCATCTGAGGTGATGATACGTAGTGAATGAAAGGATCATAAATCCACTTATAGAATCCACACCATCAAAAAATACAAGGATAAACCTTCATTCCATCATATAATATTTTTTTACATGTATATTCTATTCTATATATTAGAAGAAACTTTTTTTCTATCAAATTAACATAACAATTATTGGGAAAACCCAATCACTTCTTTAATAGTCCATTTTTTTTTAAATTCATGATGTTCATCAGATATTTGGAGGTCTTGGGGGTGGGAAATTGTCAACACCCATAATTTTACATCCTTCAATTTTCTATGAGGATGTCAAAAATGTTAAGGTAATACAAAAAAATACTAATATGCTATCCAAAATACTCAAAGGATGCATCATTGAAGAATAGATTTGAAATAAAGGATGGGCCTTTATTATTCTCATTCTACATGGTGTTTTATTCTATGTAGTTATGAGTATTATTTCCACATTTTTCCTCAAATTGTCCAATACACTATCTAGAAAAACCAAAGCTCAACTTTAATCCCTTCTGGGACCAGGGTTGACCATGCCCCATGGGATCCATCTAGGCTAGTATTTTGATGGTAGAGTGAGCATAAAGCCCACAAGTGGTGGGTGGGCCTATGTATGTGGCCTATGGTGCACAATCCTAAAGTCACATAGTGTTTTTGTGACAAGAATGTAGGGCCAAAGACTAGGTGGATGTGTCTATAGGTGGTATGGGTGTCAAACTCCATTGTCTGATCAACCAAACAATAATCGCAGATTTTCTTATATACCGAAGGGATAGACCACAGAGATTTCGATGTGGGGTTAATTTTTTTGTGTAATGACCATATAATGAAAGAACGGGCGTCTGATCATGCCTTCTCATGATATCAGTGGTTAGATTCAATCTTACACCTCATGCGTTCAAATTAATTCGATCTTGAACTGCAAAAATTCAAATAAAATACACATGGATTGAGAACTCTATATTCAACATCCCATTCATCTACATCTCTTTGGAACCCCTCATTCGACATGGAAAGATGAATCAATTTCACTTTCATGATCACTCGGTGGTAACCATAACAGTCATCTCCAATCCTTTGATTGACATATAAATGATTCTAAGATAAAAAATTCAATTTGAGATGAGATGCTAATCCAGAACACCAATGTCATGCCATGAGAGTTCCCAATGGTGCTTGAATCTATCACATGGTTATCCTTTGATCATAAAACTCATGTCCATAAAATCAATGAAGTCATCATGATATGTTTATGACTGGAATCCCTTTTGTCTTTGATAATATTTTTCATCCAAATTAATTCCATTTTATCAGATAATGTGATGTTAACGAAGAAAAAAGGGATGAATATCATGTGAAGTTTCCTTGCGGTTGTGTGATGTTGCTCCATCAAAATCTACACTCCCTCAGTTAGAAAATGTTTTGTTATCCCCATGGAAAGCGGCATCTGCCTCTTCCATCCTATTCCTATAAATACCCTAGTTCCCCTTTAAAAAAGTCACACGCAAGGAGGAGAGGATGAAATGAAGAAGAGGAGTGTAAAAAATAGGGGATGGTCACTGATTCAGCATATCTTCTCTAAGAAAATCAGAGACCCCTTTTAGAAGAACCTATCATGAGATGTCATCATGAGAACTCTCACCTGATCATCATAAGATCACGCAATCACAAGACATACTATTCTCATGTGAGTCTCTTGTGAAACAGCATCCCGAAGAATCTATAGACACTTGATGATGCACATCCATAAAACACAAACCTCCCTCATGGACATGTGATTATGATTTGTATAATATCTAGTGGACATGCACTTAATAGTGTCACAAACCCTTAGTCCCACAGTGTTCCTTTGCTCATCTTTGTTGGGAAAACTCCAGGACTTTTTCCTTCTATATTCCATATACAATTATTTTGTGTGTAATTTGAACCCTATCTCATGCACATAAATAATTTAATATATACCTCCCTTGCATGATCTAAAATTCTATCACTTGATCCGATAATTGATCATGAGATCACATGAAAATAAAAAGATTGTGATCCTTCAGTCATAAGGTGTATAATGAAGGCCCCCATGTGAAAACAATTTGTTTCAGCCATGGGAATGGCCTCCTTAGAATGAATAACCATCAAAAATCCTTGGAAAGGTATTAGAGACCATCGTGAGACCACATATTAAGACATGTGAATCATGTGAGAAGAGGAGATTCACCCACATACTCTAAAGAGTGAGACATTATAGAAAAAATGCGATCATGTTGGATACCAATCATAGCTTTAATAACCAAGACATATATCCCCCAACACTTTCCCCTAGTCATTCGGTTTGATGATCTTTCAGGTTTCATGATGCATTCATGTGGCCTTGTATGTGGACACCTCGACATATAGCATCCCTGCAGAAAACCCCATCATGTAAGGAAAATGATAAGGGCATGTGAATCATGTGACATACACCCTCTCCTTGTAGGGTGAACCCTCATCTGTTCATATGGATATCCTAATACACAACCCCTACTCTTAATCACATGATCTATTTGAATTCCTCTTTGAAGTCAAGCGATCAGTGAACCTTCATACAAAGCCATCATACAAGACCCTAGATGGTTAATTTTTAAGTAAACCCTTGGTTGTGTATTCTTATGCCCATGAATATTTCTTACAATGAAACTATGAGGAATAATTACTTTGTCCTGAAATGTAAACATTCTTATTGATGTAGGATCATAAGAATTTCTATGAGACCCCTCCATGATATTTGATTAAGGTCACACAATAACAAGATTTTCCATTAATCATTCAATATCCTTGGGCGACCCTGCATGAGCCATGTTGTTCTTACAGAAAGACTTGAAAATTTAGATGTATCTAGAAATAGCTAATTGGCATGTCAATATTTTTATGTTGTAGTCCGAATATAAGTAAATTGACTAGGATAAATGACCCTTGGCATGTCTTTATTTTCACGTAAACTGCCTAGGACAATTTATATCGATAATGAGAAGGACCTTGGTGTGGTCTGCCTTAGTCATGCGATGATATCCTAGACAATGCACTTTGATCATGCGATGTAATATTTTAAATGGAGGAATGATCATGTGATTTCCCATAGACATGTTAGTATCATCATGTGATAATCTGAAGACAACATAGGTCAATCATCTGACAATGTATGATATGGTCTTCTTTGATCATTCACAGGACCACGGGCATGTCATCTTTAATTATAGAAATACATCTCAGTCATATTAATTGATATAGAAACACCCATGAACATTTCTACCTAGTGAGACTGATACCCCTACATGCCAGTCAGACAATCAAGACCTATCAAGTAGAAAGTTGAGACATGCTTGGTAGATCTCTTAGGACATGTTAACCTCATCAGGTAGACCCAATTATACACATGACTTGTGGACCCCGTCCCAGAATCTTCGACCACCTACCCACTTTATAATGTAATTTTCCTTTCTAATTTTAGGTTAAAAATTCATGAGACCTTATTAAGGGAATGATCTCAGAAAAACCATTCATGATCATCATCATCTCTTCTTATCTATTATAAGATAAATAATGAGTGTCTAAAAGAGAATACATAGTGTGTAATACATTATCAATGACCTGAAATGACATGTCCCATGATATCTGGGGTAGACTCATTGTATAATTCCCAACCCTAGGGAAACCTCAGTGTGTATACCCTTATCAAAGTGAATCCTTAATGGATAATCCATGATCAAAGTGCATCCTCAATGTGTAATACACAATCATAGGGATACATCAGTGTGTAATAACTAATCCATTACATAACATGATATGTCCCCTTATATCTGGGAAAACATTAGTGTATTAGTTTCTACCCTTGGGAATCCTTAATGTATAAATCATGACCCTAGGGAAGCCTCATTGTATAAGACTCAAAAAATGGAATTCATCCTGGTATAAGACCCTAACATTACCGAAACCTTGGGGGTAACAATAATGTCATTGAACATTACCACATAACTGATCCAATCAATAAGTTAAGGGGACACTGAACAAAAAGAACATTGATTCCTATAATAACCAGGATATGTAGGATTCCTTTCTAAGGCACTAGCTCAAATGGGCCTCCACTTCGGTGTAAGTCCCTCATGTCTCCAACTATTCAACCATTTTGGAAAAATCATTCACATGGGATGATCATTTTAATGTATCCATCATCATAATATAATTGGGCACATACACAAACATCATCTTATGTATCAGTCATGATGGTGCCCTAGAGTACCCAAAAAAATCAGAAGATTAGGGATGAACTAAACTATGATGAATCAACATCTTGTTATTAAATAGGATACATAGTTCGTCTTCCTAAAAATCGATCTCTATACCACAACACCAATGATTTGGGTAATCATTCCTCTCCAAGGGAAACGTAAATGTGTATTTCACATAGGGATATCCTCTCCTATAATGTGTTCAATATTACGTTTCCACTTAGTTCTCATATCAAGCATGAATCACATGGTCTTAGATACTGGTCATGATTAAACCAATAATATGATGAGAATTCCCAACGGTGGGGTCGCCAATGTGGTATAAGTCTTATTAAATCTCATATCTATTCAATGGGACATAATCTCGATGAATCTATATAGTGTGATCTTATATGGATATTCCCCTTTCATGGCCTTTATTTTCATGCATGTCACAATATAGAAACCCATTATAAGTACTTTGTAGACTCTGATTCATAGTTCTAACCAGATATATAGGATGACTCACTGAGGTCTGAGCCCAATATATGTGTCCTTACCATATGACGTTAAACTATATGGATAATTCCAGTCATATATCCATAAACTATGTCACGTGAACTCCATGTATTTTGATTCATTTTTTAATGGGATATGTAGGATGCCTCATAGAGGTTCAATCCCATCTATAAGACATAAACTGCCTTCCTAGATAGTAATAAACTCCAGATTTCCCGAATATGGATATAACCCAAATCATAAAAAATAAATAAGAGACTGATAGATAACCAATGATATGAACACAATTATTTATATAGATACATTTTTGTTATCATGTAATTGTCATATGGGTAACCAACATCTTATTAGGGTCTGATAAATATTTCACCAACATAACTAAAATCTATAAGAGATTCCTAGATATGCACAAATCCCCCCCAATGGGTGTGATAAGCCCAGCCTCCCATCCTCTCAACCAATGTGAGTTCGTAAGCATCATTGGGTGTGAAACCCCAAAGGACCCCCTAAATTTGTGATGTAGGTCCCTATTCATATATGTATGTGGAAACCATTATGCGTTTCCAAATAAATTTAACAAATAGGGAACATGATGTGAATGATTTAATAATTCCTTCAAAAACCCATAATCAATCAAACTATTAGGACAAAATCCCATCCAGATCTCATTATCTAGTGAAACAAAATGGTGAAACCAATATGAAATTATTTAACTGTGTCATCCCTTTCATGGGTTAAAATGGATATCTTGTCCATTTCCCATCTGGCTCATTTGTTATACACTCATTGCAAAAAAAATAGTGAAACCCACACATTTCTTTTAACTACACTGGACCATGAATAAAAAATAAGGGACCACTTCTTTGTCCTTTGAACTATGATGTTTATTGATTGAACATGTAATATGAAATATGATGCTTCACTAACAAGGTTTATTTTCTCTTCTTGAGACTTCTAGATTTTTTGTAATAAAAAAGAAATCATTGAATTTTCTAATAGATTCTAAGATCACTAAACAAGATTCTTTGTCCTCGAGGCCTTGGAATATATTGTCTCCAACACAAAACTTCTAGTATCATTTGGTGAACATCCTGGTCTGGGAAGATCACATCACCAACTCCTTCCTGGATCTGTAATCATCTCATGAAATCCTTTATAGGAGGAGTTTCATTCAGTTATCTTTCTCACGGTAGGATGTGGGAAAATAGGTGGCTCATGATTCCAAATTCCAATACTTTGGGATCCTAGCCCTAGAGTATTGCAATACATACCTTCACTACCTCAGTGAGGTGTATGAATACAGTCATCAGGTAAACCAAATCACTCAGGATCTTCCTAGGATGGATCCCATCCATTCTGATCATCATTGCTGACATTTGACCATGATTCTATAAGAAGCTATAGAGAAGGTTGTCGCTACACCAACTATCTATGTTGGGGAAACCAGTAGTATGTCCCACCAGATGTATCCAAATAACTAAGCTCCATAACATTCTTATATCCCTCCTACATCCAATCAATTTGAGGCCCATCAGTGTATCCTGAAAGTGGCCTAAAATCAATCCTAGATAATTTATAGTCAGGATACTTTGAATTCATCAGAAATATCCTTAGTGACTATAAAATCCCATGGATCAACCAATCCCATAGATCTGGTGGAATTTCTATCATATTTTACCTTTAGAACAACTTAAATATGGGAACTGACCCTTCAAACGATATCACAAAAACCGACCCAAAAAACGGTACACTAGGTAATAATCATCCAAATGAGATACTCTATCGAGGAGGGGAATAGGACCACCTATTTCTCAGACAATATGGTATCAATTAGATCAGAATATTATTCATTATACATAGATGATCACACTCTTTAAGAGTAATAACATACCCACTTGTAGTCATCTGAGTCATAGATCATTGTCCCACACTATGCTACTGGCACAGGAAATGAAATCCACATCGGTGTCTTCTGGAAATCTAGAGAAGGTTCTACTGACCATGTTGTAATTTCATAGGGTAATAAAATTGGATCATATTGATAGTGACAGTAGTGGATTCAGTCTCTCGAGACCACATCATATCTCTCGACGTCTTCCACTCTCCTTACCACTGACAGAGGAGCGGGTGTTTTCAGGGTTCCTACCAACCATCCCCTTGATTATGAAACGAAGCATTCTACACAATAATGGATCACCCAAATCCAATGAATGAATAGGTATTTTGGGAAATAATTTTAGGAATTCTCCTCAGATCCCTACCTTGGGATGATGTTCTTGTACCTACCTATGCATGTCTGACTTGTAGTAAAGTTCCCCAACCTATGGGGATGGGAAAATTTAAATATTTTTCATCCCCTCACAAGGTGAAATTCATATATTTTTCCACCTATACCCATGACATATATTTAGTGGAATGTTGGTATTTTCCACCTCCTCATTGAGGATATTCTGGAAACCATCTTCCCTAAGATGGTCTCGCAAAACCTCAATGAGATTCAAGTTATTTTAATTATTGGGAAGCATCTGCATTATCCAAGACCACCAATGCTTTAGCACCTACCCCCATACTAGTAAAGACCAGGAATATATTCCCAAAATACAAAACTCACCCATGAACCTGAACTAATGGAGTTATAGATAACATGCTGGAGAAGCAGCATGCTCACCCATCTCTTGATGATAGAGAGTGTAATGTATTTTACTTCCAATCAAGATATGTTCATCAGTATTTCAACTATGCCAAGGAAAATGTCTTGATAGATCTCCCAACAATGACAATGATATTTGAGGCAATGAAGGTAGGAAATGAAAATCATTTCCACTACTATCGAAATCTCATACACATGATATATGTTTTATTTTCCTTTAACGATGGGCTTCATGTATAGATAGACAAGGGGATATTGGAACCATTGACAACTGAATAACCATTCCAGTCATATGAGTTCTCTAAATAGGAGACACACATTTTGCAACAAACCATGAGCCGCATACCTCTGAGGGAAAAGAAACCATCTTTCAAATTGATATTTAAAAAAATCCTATTCTTCTTAAACAAAACATGTCCCTATGTATTTTTATTATACCATGAAAACTGTTTAGATTGATATTCCATCAATAATGAAGACAAGTGAGGTATGGTTCATAGGCCCTAACAACCATTTACCCTACAAATGGCACCTCGAGCACATAATTAGGGGATGATTTTTCTTCAATGATTAGTAGTATATATAGATAAGTGTTGGCTTGAAAGAGTTGAAGGATCCTAGAACTCATACCCTACGAATCATAGTCATCCAGGCTCTATCAGATGCGCTACACTTCTGAGAGGTTATTAAAAATTGTCCTTAATCCAGATGTTAAATTGCATTGACTTCATCCTTATAGACAGATGTCAAACTGCATGGACCTCATCCTTACTACCAGACATTAAACTAAATGGACCGTATACTTACCGTAAGAAGTTAAACTATGAAGTTTACTTCATGAAACGAATATTCACGGGTTTTTTAGAACTACAAATTGCTTGATTGTCATCCTAAGGAGATATATAGAGATTATAACAACTTTTTTTCTAGACCATCCACCTATATTCACATCCTTACCATAAGAAGTTAAATTACATGACTGATGACATTTCTGCATGACATTAAATTGTTTGGGTTTTCTAGAACTACATATAGATTGATTCTCATCATAATGAGATACAAAGGCATGCTAGGAATCAATATCTGGGACTATCCATATATATTCAAATCCTTACAGAAACATGTTAAACCGCATTGCTGATGTCCTTTCCACATGAAATTAAACTTAAGGGGTTTTCTAGAAGTTTGTATGGATTTTTATCATCCAAATGTGACACAAAAGGTACACATGGATCCTATATCTTAGCTCATCCACCTATATTCACATCCTTATCCCAAGGCAGTAAACTTAAGGGATGATGTCCTTTCCACATGAAATTAAACTAAATTGGATTTATACAAATATGTACATCTTGATTATAACCCAAATGAACTACATAGGGAGGCATGGATCCTATATTCTGGCTGATCCACCAATATTCATGTCCATATCGTAAGACGTTAAACTTCATGGTTGATGTAATTTTCACATGAAACTAAATTGTATGGGTTTTCTAGAACTATGTAGGTATCGATTCTCAACCTAATGAGATATGTTGAGATGCCTAATTCCAATTTCATAGCACAGAATCCTATTTATACATCCTTACTGCAAGATGTTAAACTACACAGCTGATACCCTTTCCACATGACATTAAATTGTTCAGGTTTTCAAAAAACTATGTATGGATTTATTATTATCCTAATGAGATACATAGGGATTTCTGGATCCGATATCTTGGCCTAGCAACCTATATTCATGTCCTTACCAGATGATGTTAAATTGAACATTTTATGTACAATCTCCCCAATATTAAACTTGCACATGTATTTGGGAAATATGTACTGCTAGATTCTCATTATAATGTGATACATATAGATTCATGGATCCTATATATTGTCCTATCCACCTATATTAACTCCTTACTACAATACATTAAACTTCATGAAAGATCTCTTTTACTCGCGACATTAAACTATAAAGGTTTTCTAGAACTACATACAACTTCATTCCCATCCTAATGAGATACGTAGGGACATTTAGATCTTATATACTGGATCCAAATCCAATATTGACATCCTTATAGAAAGACGTCAAACATCAAAACTAGATCCCTTTCCACATGACATAAAACTACATGGGTTTTCTAGAACTACATACCGCTTAATTCTCATCCTAATGAGGTGTATAGGGATGGATGGATCCTATATCATGGCCCAACCACCTATATTCACATACTTAATACAAGACATCAAACTACACAACTGATATCCTTTGCACTTGAAATTAAACTACATGGGTTTTCTAGAATGATGTGTGAATTGATTCTCATCCTAAAGAGATAGGAAGGGGTGCTTGGATACTATATCTTTGACCAACCATAAATATTCATGTCCTTACTGTATGATGCTAAACTAGACTGTTGATTTACATTCTACATGACATTAAAATGATTTGGTTTTATAGAACTATGTATAGATTGACTCTCATTATAATGTGATATGTATGGATTCTTAGATCTTATAGCATGGAATGTAAAACTATATTCACATCCTTATTGTAATACCAAAAACATCATTGTTCATGTCCTTTCATCATGAAATTAAACTGTATGGGTTTTATAGAACTATATATGGCTCGATTCTCATCCTAATGATATTCTTAGGGATTCATGGATCCTATATCCTGGTCCAGCCACCTATATTCACGTCCTTACCGAAAGATTCTAAACTATAGGTAATATCTTCTTTCAACATGAAATTAAACTATATAGGTTTTCTAGTAGCACAAATGACATGATTCTCATCCTATTTATATGTTTAAGGATATTTAGATCATATATCCTAGACCATAACCTTATATTCAAGTATTTTCCACAAGAAGTTAAATTTCACGGCAGATGTCCTTTTTGTATGAAATTAAACATCATATGTTTTAAATAACTACGTACATCTTGATTCTCATCCAAATGAGATACGCTGGGATGAGTGGATCCTATATCCTAGCCCAACCACCTGTATTAACATCCATACCACATGATGAAAAACCAAATGGAAAATTTCTTGGTCATAGGATGAAAAATTATGTAGAATTTCAATCTCAGGGATACATAATTAGCATTAGTTAGAAATTGTAGTTTCTAGAATCACCACTAACCTAGAAAAATATAGATCCCAACTATATCACAAAATCCCCAATACCAATTAGTCTCCTACATAGATAATTATATGACTGGTCACCTCCCCAAACATTCAGATTTGGGCATCATGGACACCTTGTTAACTATGGAACGATGTGGACCAAGGAAATTAGGATCATACCACTATTAATTCAAATAAAGTCTTATATCGTGTCCAGGAAGAAAAATTGGGGAAAATATAAATCCACAACCCCATTCATAAACTCTATAAGAATATTCTTATGGAGCAAGGAGGATAGTATTGAGGGTATATTCCCACATTAATCAAACTAATTGAAACAAATACCCAAGAAACTGAGAGTGTACATCCCTAAATTCTTGTATATACCATGTTCAAGTGTTAGTTCTTTGTGACATAAACAAAGGAGCTCTGCAGATATATTCTGGTGAAGATACAAGGAAAGGAATATATTCTTATCATGGTACACAATATTGCACAACCCTCTAAGTATTATTAAAAAGTGGCTACTCCGGATAAAGCACATATCCTTTCTTCTATCCAGGAGGATTATCGACATATTATGGTAAATGATGTGGTATATGGATCGAGCTCATATCCTAGTTCTAATCAGGTCTCACCATTTGATAATGGGACATGCCTTGGGATACGATCATAGTAATATCAGTCAATATTATGGGCATATTCCATGAGATCATGGAATCGAGGAACATATTCATACTTCTATGAATGAATGACTACACCAACATCGTTCTGAGGTAGTATAAGAGGAGGCTCATATCCCTTCTCCCATTCTGGTGGTCTGTCAGTATATTCTAGTGGGGAAGGTATATTCAGACCATGATCATATTGTTTCTCAAATCGGTGGTCATCTAGTGAGAGTGTCACATGCCTTAGGGAAGGCTCATACTCTTACAAAAAAAAAGACACTACTACAAAACATTCCTTTAACAGTGCTAGAAATGGCCTTTATCAGTGATAGAGAATCACATCCCTAGTCTTTCATCAAAACTGAAAAAGTGTTGATAAAGTGTTTCTTTATCGGAATTTGATAATGTAGTGATCAAAGGGACCTTTATCAGTGCTTGTAAAAGCACTTCTAAAGTAACCATTTATTAGCTCTTTAATTTAGCACTGCTAATGGAGCCATTTATCAGTGCTTATAAAAGCACCCATAAATGGGGTTTTATCAGAACATATATTAGAATTTATAAAGTATAACATTATCTATTCTTATAAAAGTGATAATAAAGGACCTTTTATCAGGGATTTTGATAGTGGTGATGAAGGGCCATACTATAGTGTGATGTAACAACACACTGTAGCACCACTACAATGTGCTGTAATAACACATTATAGGACCACTATATTGTACTGTAATAGAATACCATAGAACTAGAAACAAACTAAGTATCAAGAAAAATAAGTACCAATAAGGTATTTAATGTAAATGAAATATACCACACAAACACAGGAATGAAACACTATATTATAGACATTTCAATCATTGGTTTATACGATTACACAAATACAAATAATTATATACATTCAAAAACATCAATGTTACTTTAACTTTTAATACTGAACCAACTTGTGAAATTTCTAAACAAACCAAACTTTATTGAGCTTAAGAACACACCTGTATAAGTAAGAATTATTTTTTTAACAATAATATTGAGAAATAAATTAATAGAAAGTGTTAATTTTAATAAAATTGATATCAATTTTAAATTAAAAGACACACTTTGAGTCCTACATGTCACACCATGCATCGGATTGAGGTGAGTCTAATTCCAACATGTCTGAAATGACTTTTGGATCATTTTTCAGAAGTATCAAAACAGTATGATAGTGTATTCATGGTATTGAGTATGTGATTTGTCTTTTTTACTAAAATGTCAACTTAAACTAGCAACTCACACTTTTGACACATTCTGATAACATCATGTATTGATTTGACATGAAATGGATTCCTACACATCAAAACTTTATTATGATTCATTTCCAAAATTACCATGAAAATTTGACTGTTTTTATCTAATTTTAGTGAGTGACACTTTTTGAACTGAAATGTTGATTTTAAACTCATAATAGAAAATTTGAGTCATACCGAACCCATCATTTATCAGGTTGAGGTGTGGCTAATTCCTACACATCAAAAATTACTTATTGATGATATTTTTAAAATATGAAAACAATCTCAATTTTTTGCGTAGTTTTGAGTAGGATAGTTGTCCATTTTAATAAAATTGATGCCAATTTTAAATAAAAAGAAACACATTGAGTCATACAGGTCACACAGTGCGTCAAATTATTGTGAGGGTGATTCATACATGTCCCAAATGTCTTATGGGTCATTTTCCTAATGTTTCAAAACAATCTGAATGTGTTCACTTATTCTTTGAGTATGTCACTTGCCTTTTTTACTAAAATGTCGTTATAAAATTAAAACACACATTTTGACTCATATCGATAACATTTTGTATCTAATTGGGGTTCGAATAATTCCTAGACATTAAAATGAATTACGTATATTTTTTATAAAGTATTTAAAAAATTTGAATGCATGTCCTTGGTTTTGAGTGGGTGAGTTTTCCTCTTTACTAAAATTGATGAAAATTTTAAATAAAAAGATGCACTTTGAGTCAAACATGTCACACTGTGCATCGGAATGGGGTGATACTAATTCATACATATCCAAAATGAAATATGGACCATTTTCAGAAAGCTTCAATATAATCAAAATGTGTTTTCTCAATTTTGAGTGTCACTTATCTTTTTTACTAAAAATTCATTTTAAAATTGATATAAGTACATTGACTCATATCGATCACATTGTGTATCAGATTGAGGTTCTCCTGATTCATACACATAAAAGATGATATTGGTATCATTTTCCTTATTTATTTAAACAATGTGAATACATTTTCTCAAGTTTGAGTAGGTTAAGATTAACTCTGTGATTGAGTAGAGGCAATATAATTGCTCTTCTAGCACATCAATTGAAATATTCTAAAATAAAAAAACACTGTAAGGAAAAATGAAAATAAATTTAATGTTCCATTATATAATTTTTCATTAAAATTTATAAATTATATAATAACATTACCTATATATATTTCCAAAGGGTTTCTTTCAATATAGTTTGTTCATTCGAGTGGGATTGGTTACATCAAAATGTGAAGAAGACATTATTTGCATGAGTAGTAAAAAATTTAATTTAGATTATGATAATGCTGTATAGAATATATATGATCATGAAGAAAAACATAATATCATAAAAAAGACTCTTACCTTCTCATTAAATCTTCGATATTTTTTAAAATGTATCTAAGATTTAGTTCCTCTATCTAGAATCTAAATCCCTCTTTGTTGTCCCCTCTAAAATTTATGACATTATATACATTGGGAACAAAATTAACTGGTTGTTATTTTCCAATGAATGGGTCATCCTTTTTTTAATTTTCATCTGACAAAAAAATGTTTAGTCACCGGTAAGAAAATCGACCAAATATTACTTTTTGGATCAGATACAAAAAATACTTTCACTACTTGTGATGCCATTATAAACAACATGTCTTTTCCCCTTCCACATTGAAATTCACCATCACAACTCCCATTTCATCAACTTTCACTCCATTGATATTGTCAACCCATTTTCAATGGTAATATAACACTTCAAATATAGTATAATCTGGCTTATATATCTATTCAATATTCAAAAATATGACATATTTTAAAAAATTGGATTTATATCGTTGGAAATAGATATGTGTATCTCTTCATCCACATGCATAACTCCACTGTTTTTCATCTTACTAAATCCATTGTGTTGTTTTATATAGAAAATATAACCATTGATTACAAAACCAGTGTAAGATATAGAATTTTAATTTGTTCCTATGGACTTCCATTGAAGTTATTTGACAATTGAATTTGGATTTTCAAATAACTACATCTAATTTTAATATCTAGACCATCCAATAAATTTTTTATTATTCATATTTGATATCCATAAATCAACCCTTTATGGATTCAAATATATATGAATTTATTTGTCGTACTCAATGTATGGATCAACATCTTCACTATTATGTAATATGTAAAGATGTTATTTCTCCCGCTCTGTCAGGGTAATTTTAACAACACCTCTTCAAAAAAATCCCTTCTCCCATTAGGTGTTCTCTATAATGAGACATTGGGATATTGATGCATTCAACATCTGATAGGTAATCAATATATAATTCAATTTTGTTTAAAAAAAAATATATTGATCATTAATAAGACCACCTGGTTGACTTTGATTCTTGACATACCAATTAAATATATTCATAAACTATTCAATGGGTTGAATCAATTTGTAATGGACATGACCAAATAGTTTAACATATACGACCAAGTGAACCATCAGACAAACCTTTATATCAAAGAATTATGGTGGGATGAAAATCTCTAATTCACGTTATATAACTGTAATCTCTTTATTCATGATGGGAAATTTTTTTGGATCTTCAAATTTAATGCATGTGGATTTGAAAAATAAGTATAGTCTGGTTAATTTATGTTATAAATTTTGAGTCCCAATTATATAAAAATTAATAGGAATTAAATATTGTAGAAAAACATTACAGTAATGTTATTTTAGTCCTTGTAAATTCAAATTAGTAATTGACGCGAAATTCTTGGTGTTTGATGAATACACCTTTGAAACATTTACATTTGTATGAAAAATGAAATTTTTCATTTTTTCCTCTCTGGATAGAGTGTATGATGCTGGACTAAGAAAAGTTTTTCTTCTACCCTTCACTGGTGCCAACTCTTCACTCATCCCCATTTCAATCAATTCCAACCTATCCTTGATTCCATCATTCATTTTTTCAGGAACATTTAGTAATATCCCAGTAACACTATCCAATTTTTTTTTCTACCTGTATGAAATCACAAAACATTATGACATACAAAAAATTCCTATATGGTAATTAAAAGAAAATTTATCTCTTCTTACAACCTAATTTTTTTATGGTTTTCCAAATATAGTTTACTGAAAACAACGTAAATATTTTTACTTTTATGTACAGTTGATCATCCATTAGGGGAGATGGTGTTGTACCTTGTTCAATATTCCCATAGAATGTAGTCATATATGATCCATATTTATTTTATTGAGGTAAGAAAATTGATATCCTAAAAACATATTCTTTGAGGAATGTTTTTACTGAATTGATTATGTGTGTTTTTCACAAATGGGACACCCCAACATTCCTGTAATTCTATATCCTAATAAATTTCTACAAGTGGGGAATTCATTTATAATTCCATATAATGTGAACCTAAATGTGAATTTTTGTCTTCTATGAACATTATAAATTGTAACACATGTATCCCACATCAATTTCATCTCATCAATCAATGGATCCACATAGAAATCAATATCATTTCAAGGTTAATTTGGTCAAAATATATGCAGGGAAAACATAATGTATTTGTACTTCAAGCATAACTATGGAAGAAAGTTATACTTTACCAACATGATGGGACATGTACTATGAGTACTAATATATACACCAAAATGATTTATTCCTAATGCAGATAAAGAAAAAAAAAATTCCCATCTAATCTCCAAATTCTGGAAACTCGTAATCAATTTTCTTCCACTGAGGATAATATATTGGATGATGTGGGATCCCATATTTAATCGACATATCTACATTCCATGTTAATTATCTTATGGTTTCTTGATATCTATATATTATTCTAAAACGTTGAATTATAGTAAATTTTCATACATATTTTTAAGGAGTTTATTCATTTTTCTTGTATCGATCTATGCCACACTTTGGGAATTTCATGAGTGATTCATGTTCCTTGAGAAAAAATATGCAATAATTTGGAAAAAAATGTATTTTTAGAGATCATTCCCATTGAATGTAAAATTATTTTAGCTTCATATATTCGACATGGATGTTCATTTTCTTTTGGTATCATATCTTTCAGAAGACCAAGTAGTTATGCAAAGCTACTAACATTCTATCTACTTCCATCTTTGAAATTATATAACATCAATAGAGCAGACAATATTGTGTATTTAGTATAACTTATATACAATGGTATCATGGAACACATATTTTACTCCTCAAACAACTTTGGATAATAATTAATGGAATCTTAAATTTCCATTTCCATTTCTTCCATGTGATCTCCATCATCATTTACAAAGCTATTTATATCAAATGATTCATAAATCATATAATTATCCCAAACAATTTCCACATTCTATTTTTCCTCATGTTTAGTCCAAAATTTTTAGATTTGATCTATTCCTTGAAAAATAAAATGTCATTCATACTCTTCCAAACTAAATCTTCTTCAATAACAACAATGTAAACCCCAAGAGAGGATTTTAGAATGGTCATTTTCATGCTCTCCTGAAAACATAATGAACTCTTTAAATCCATCTTCATATTTGTTTTCCAAAAAATTAGCATGCATCCATTTATGGTTCATATCCTTCCTATTTGGTTCATAAAAGATTAATTTTATACAATATATAAATAAATTCATATAATGTTTTCATTGTAAAAATTATAATACATTATATATATATATATAATGTACATTAGTATTATTAATTAATATTAATGACTTGAATTTTTTAAATGTTTTATAATATGTTAATAAATTATTATAAATACTTTATAAATACTCTATATATAAAATAATTATAAGTAATTTCAATTGAACAAAAAATATTTTTAAATAATTTATAAACATATTATTAATTATATTATTCTCTTTATAAATGATAATTATAAAAATAACATTATTCCTCTAAATGTATTTAATAATATACATTATTTCATAATCCATTATATAGTTTAAATCTATTTCATTACTATTAAGTGGAGTACCATGAATGGAAATAGATAAACCATGATTATCTATCATATTTTATGATATCATCACATAAAAATAAAATGTTAAGTTTAAATAGTACTCATATTTTCATATATTGATATATATATTAACCATTATCTGATTATCTATTTTGAGACCTAAAAATAGTTTACTTTATCACATAATACATTATAATTTTTCACATATAATGATATAGTATCCCAAAAACCAATAAAACAAAATTATTTCTTCTGTTAAAATTTTTAATGCCATATTACATGATTATATTATTGTTTAAGATATCTTAATTTGTAATTAATTCCATTGAAAAAAATTACACTATTTCTTGTGATTGGGGATATGACTAACATTATTTCATCCTTTTGTATACAATTTAAAGAATCATTTGATTCATTGAATGTTTATTATACAGATGATTATTTTCCTTTGATTGAATAAAACATGTATCGGTAGTGCAAGACTACCTGAATCCAGAACCCATGATATCCATGCTATTTAAAAATTCCATCATAAATATAAAATTAAAGAACATGTGTCCCCAAAACTTATGATGGCCACAAAACTTAATTTTAGTCAAACTATTTGATGAATATACCTATAAAGTAGCTAATGAATTCCAATGTAGAGATTTTATACGGAAATATCATTTCTCAAATTCTTTTTATGGAAGGATTCATAGATTTATGATGTTTGATTAGACATATAACAAATTTTAGGTAGCTGGGAAAGAAATAATAATTATGTTTTAGAGAATTTGAAATGATTTTTTGAATTTAAAAACAAAATTAAATATCCATTTATCATTATCCTGGATATTTTCTACTATATGGGAAGCCAATTTCCATTATAGGGCTTAATTTCTTAACTCCATTTAAGATTACATAGTGCCATTGTTCCTTAATATTACTTGTAACATCAGACCTCCTGCTAGTACATTTGATGTTCTTTGGAAGGCTTCATTTATATGTTTGATAAAAGTCCACTTGGATAGTGAATGTAACGGCAACCATATTCCCTTAAGATGTGGATATCTCGTTAGATGTATCAATAGAGAATGGAGAAAATTGATTCAAAACATCAATTTAAAAAGACCAAAACATTGGTAGTTAATAAAACAATGGATCATAAATTGATAATTTTGTTCAAAATATAAAAGTAAAATAATACAGAAGCACTGTCCCACAAATAACAAAATTTTCAAATAAGAAATCAATAAAAATTAAAAATAAATAATGTAACATAGAAAGCCTACCTCTCTAGATTGAATAAAATCTGAGACCCTATTTGGAATCCCCAACTTCAATTGTACAATAGACGTCAGATGAGATGTTTGAGAAACAGGAGCCAGTCGAGTGGTGTGATTCGAGATTCAAATCACTGATGAGGAGCACTTGTAGTGGGTGGATTCCATGGAAAGGGTATGATATCACAACAGGCTTGCAAATGGTTAGCTTTTTTAAATAGATTATGACACTCTTATCAATGATTACCAAAAAAGCGCTAATAAAGAGTCATTTTATCAATTCTTAAGTAATAAGCACTCATAAAATAAATGTATATCTGTGTTTTTTTGTGTCTATAAATGTAGGTATTTAACAGTGCTTTAATTAGTGTTGATAAAGCCTCATCATTATCAGCATGAAATTTTTTTGATAAATATGCTTCTATTAGTGCTTATTACTTAAGTACTAACAAATGATTTATTATTATAATTAAAAATATAATATTGAGTAATATATATACATAATAAATATATATATAAATATATATAAATATGTGTATATATATAATGTAACTATATTCTTGTATAAATATATTTATTATAATTTTATAATTGTTTTTTTATTATTATAGAAATATTTTAAAAAATATATTATATATATATATATTAATTTATTTATATCTATATAATTAATAAATACATATAAACCTAAATATATTAAGTATATTCATTATTTGAGAACATTTTTTATAAATTTAATCATAATTTAGGTATATATAATTATATAAATACTTTTAAAAAAATACTTATTTATTTTTAATTATAATTATATAAATGTATAAATATTGTAAATGTAAATTTATAAATATTTTTATTTATAAATATTTTTTACAAATAATTTTTTAAAATTATTAATCAATATTTAATTCTATGTGCATTTATATGTGTTAAAAATGAGTAAAACTTAATAAATTAAAAATAAGTACACATTTAAAATATTGAAAAAATTGATATGTTTTGTGTGAGATTATTGTATATAAAAATGCATCAAGAAAAATAAATATAGAAAAAATTTGATCTATGTTAAATTGAAAAATTAAACGACATTCAATTATATGTCCATTACACTATGTAATTAATCAGTATTTTTTATTCTAATAATTTTTAATTATATACCATTTTTCAATAAATATACTATTATTTAATGTAATGTGCTTAAATATTTCATAATATATAAATCATATTTATATACACTAATATATATCTATATATTTAATTTATTAACATAATTATCATAATTATCTAATTAATAATACGTTTAATATTTAATAATGTATAATAAATTTATTCATTTTAATCCATAATTATTTGATTAATAAAATTTATATTATTTTTAATAAACACATTTTTATTTTTTTATTTTTTTAATTATTTAATTTTATTTATTCTCACCATTATGGCGGCTCAAAAGGATCTGATAAAAAATCTTTGTCAACGCATAATATAAAGTGCTAATAAAGTGTACCGTTTCTCAATGCTAAAAATAAATCACTGACAAATAGCTAAATTTATGAGCACTTTCTTTAGCATTGATAAATATGCCATTCATCATCACATTTCTCTAGCACTGATAAATCCAAATGATGTTAAAGGCTAGTTTTATAGTAGTGAGACTAATAGAAAATACCAAAGTCCTAGGATTGGGCTCATAACCCCATTATAGATGAGTCCCACAAAGTGATACCAACACATGCCTCGGGATAAGAAAATATATCTGTCATGGAATTTCATTGGAATACTTCAACAGCTTCTCAGTAGTGAGCTCATATTCCTATAGCACTAGATGGTTATTAATAGTGTCTAGCATCCGTCATAGAGAAATTGTATATCCCTACTTAACCCCAAAATGGATGATGGAATATTCAACCCATGATATAGAATGAGGCTCATACCCTTCACATGCTCAATATCATGTCTCCTTAAGGTTATTTGAGACACATTTTCAATGCCCTGAGGGTTCTTCGACTCTTCAACCAAAGAAGAAGGCGATCATTACCACGATAGTCCACCCCGTGGTATTGTGGAGATGTATCGTAGGGACCCTACTCCTAACATCAGTCATGGTAAATCTCTCCATGGTGATATCTCCCATAGAAAAAATAAATACACCACTTTCTTGGAAACCTTCATATAGAGAGGAGATCAAATATATCAGGAACCTTTATATGTAAATATTCTCACAATAATAGTGTTAACCATATGTAGTGCCCTATAAACCACCAAGACCACATCACCATGTTCATCAAGGGACAGAGAGAGGCAGTCTCTATATTCTGACCTTGTTAAACACATATATATTTGATGGACAAGTGATTGACAAAGAGTTATAGAGATTCTTAGCTGGAATCAATCTCCCAAACATTCCCAGACCCATTTCCACATGCTATTACAAGAATAAAAAAAATGTATAAAAGGGAGTTTTATAGTTCATATTATCTATATGATGTTAAATTGTATGGTGTTCAACTTATCCACATGACATTAAACTATACAGATTTCATCTTAACCACATGAAGTTAAAATTTATTGGATTTGGACTTAACAACATGACATTAAACCATATGAATTTTTTTAACCACATGACGATAAATTTAATGGATATCATCTTAACCACAATATGATAAATTATATGAAGTTCATCATAACTATATAATGATAAGATGTATGGGGTCATCATGATAACATAATAATAAATGGTATGGATTTTTCCAGACTACATGATGATAAACAATATGGATTCATCCTGGTTACATGATGTTAAACTGTACGGGCTTATCATGATCACATAATGATAAATTTTAAGATAATGTCTTGGCTACATAACATTAAACTGAATGGAATAATCTTGACAACATGATGGTAAAATGTATGTGTAATTCCTAACAGAATGATGTTAAACTACATGGAATCTCTTTTCCTTACCACATGATGCTAAACTGTAAAAAAATGACTTTACCACATGACAAAAAACTAAAAGGATCCACGATATCCATCTCCATTCATGTCAGGTGATCCATGTCCTTATTGTATGACATTAAACTACATGGTCAATGACCCTTCCACATGACATTAAACCACATGGTTCTTCTAGAACTATTTATTCCTTTATTATCATTTAAATGAGATACATAGGTAATCCTAAATACTTTATCTTGGTCCAGCTACTACAGGACACAAAATTCCCATATCCATGATTTAGTTTCTTCTGCATGTCAAGAGAATCCATGGTCATTCCATATCTCAAACATTGATCATTGATCATGGGAGATTAGGGATTTAGGTATGGGATAACCTATATACACAATTTATATTATTTTATGATAGAATCATCATGTTCTTAAATGAAAGACCTTAAAAGGCATTCCATGATCCCTCACTACATAACGATAAAATAAACAATTTATTCCCTGAGCATGGAAAAAACAATACATTTGTATGGACCTTGCCATAGAGGACCACCATCATTATCGTTGGTCTCTTACCACAACATCACTCAAGAACTACATGTGGCAGATTCATATTACTATAGTATATGTGGTGACACCTTGATTAATATCTTTGTGTCCGACCACTATACCCCTTTTCAGATGGAATCTACTATCCTTGTTGCATGACATTAAACTACACGGTCCCTCAAAAAAATATTTTTGGCTTGATTATTATCTGCATATTATATGTAGTGATGCTCGGATATCCATTCCTAGGCCCAGCTACAATAATAAATGGAAATAATGTGAAACATTATAGGTAGGTTAGACTAGTGTAGAGAGCTTCCTATTCTGGAACTATGTATGTATTTATTTCTATCATCACATGATACATAGTGACACCTAGATCTCCAATCATGGGCCCACCCACAAAAATTTATGGAATAAAAACAACCCAACTACGTAGAGGATAATCCATATAAGCCCAATTTTCCAACATACAAGTCAGACCTATGTATGGTATTCTTATACCTATAATATATCATATATAATTATCCATTTTAGTTCTTATATCCTTACTTCATGATGTCAAACTGTAAAAAAAACATCATGTTTTCATGACATTAAAAAGGAATAAAATAGGTCTTTACCTTATGATGATTAAACTACATGTAAGAAAGTAAATAACTACAACATGATGAAATATTGTTCATGTGATCAACCACTATCATTATTTATCAAAGGATGACAAGAGCCTTACCCTGATCAGCCAGAGTATGGGATGCTTTTGACATCTTCTTAATCACCTCATTTTATATACCAAACTTCATGTATTCAGTTTTTCGAGTTTCCACAAACCATTAATGACCCTTAGAAATGAAAATGTCTCTCTCAGTTCATCTATTCTATTTATGTAGAATGGATTAGAATGACTAACCAAATACATTATGTCATTGTATGGAGGGATTTCTAATCCTTGTGAGCCTGATGTCACCATGGAGGAAATCAACACCTGCTGGTGTTTTGGGTCATCCATGATATGATTGTCCCATATCATTACTCATGAACATAGAACCTCGAGCCATGATTTACAATTTCTTCATTTCCCACTTAGAAGGATGTTGGAGTACTCTTGGCCCTGGGTATCCTAATTAGTATCCTTTGTAACATCCCTTATACTATGTTCAAGATTGTCACAACCATAAATCACCTACATAGTGGTTAATGTTTTGGGACCTTAAACTCTAGATTATGATGGTCTAAATTGAAAGAACATAAACTGCTAGAAAAAGTACCACAAACATGTTAGTTTGAAAACACACAATGGGTTGATTTATGAAAATTGAACTCTTCTACTTATAAACTTTTCGTCTATAGTGTTTTTTAAAATATTAGGGCACAAATAAAAAGTCATAAATCTTATAGGGCCCACTTTATGGCCCTAGTAAAAGACAATATATTATCACTGGACCACCTGGTACAAAAAAAGTTAGAGTAATTATTTTTGACATCTCCTCACTATGAGAATGTGTGATCAAGGTAGTGAAAAAAATAATATGTTTCTCAAACCCTTCATGGATATTATAGTTTCTATAAATCAAAATTCATGGTTTTAGTGATTTGGGTTTCCGAAATCCTTTTATGGGCCTTGGAAAATAAAATATATCTCTTGGTTCAACCATTCTATTGATGAAGAAGTGATTAAGCCCCCAATGAGAGATATATTGGCTCTGTAATAAAGGATTTATAATCCATGTGATCCTAACATCGCTTTGGAAGAACTCAGCACCAAAGGGTTCTTTACATTATCCCAAATATTTTTTTCCCATACCTTCTTCATGACCTATGTACTTTGTGCCATGATTTAAAATCCATATACAACACTATCCAATAAAATTTGACATCCACGATGTTATGTACCCATGTTTTGTACCCTTTCTAAAAGAAGCAATGTGGCACTTCATTCCTATACCATTGATGACCCACAACTCAAGATTCAAATCTATAGGGTGATGATCAAGAGCTAAATAACCCAAGGGATCTATAACCCTTCTTTGATAGATTTATTTTCATACCCAACCACAACATCTATACATTTTAGTCTTCATAATATTTTATGTCCCTCTGGAAGAACCTATCACCTTAGGGTGTTACAAGTCATCCTCAACATGTCTTCCCCATCCCAAATTCTCTGGCTCAAAATTTTGGGATATAATTTATGTCACATGTTTTCTAACTATCATGGTGGGCCAAGGTTCACTAGTATTTCATCCCCATCCATATTACCCTTATAAAATCTTCCATGACCCTTGTAAAATATAGGATACCCCTTTATTTGGCCATTATAGAGATGAATGAGGGCTTTTACCTACATTCCATCGGTATCTCCCCCTTTCAAGAAAGGAACTACAATCCTCGTAAGCCCTAGAAACACCATGGTAGAACTCAACACCTCATAGTGTATTGATTCATCCCTAGTCTGTCTTCCCCACATTTTATATTCATTAACCAAGTCCAATCTAGAATAACATAAACTAAAACACATCAGAGGTCAATGGTAGAAGACCTTAAACTATAGCACAACAAATATCTAGTCTAGAAGACCCTAAACTACAACATAGTGATGGTCTAGTTTGGAAGACCATAAAATAAGAAATGGAAATAGAAAAAAAATCAAGTAAAAGAACCATAATAGGGTGTCATGAGAAAAAGACAAGTTCATGACTACTAAGTATTCAACCATATGAAGCTTTGGAAAATTTTAGGGAAAAAAATAAATATATACAAATCATATGGGGATCACCATATGGACTTGGAAAAAAACAAGTTTTCCTCACTAATTCCCCTAACATGGGTAAAAGATTGATTATTCTACCATCAGGATGAATACCATACCCAAATTATCATTCTAAATCAGACGATCTAAATAAAATTAGTGTAGGAAATCCATGAATAATTACATTTAATGTGGAATTCATGATCATTTATCAATAATAACTTATTGTAAGTCAGGAACTTACATCCATGCTATTGGATCTATTTGGTTTTACACACAAAGTATGGACATCATGGATGATCCGATCAACATATCCACCCAAAAAACGATTCTACAAGGTATTTCATCACAAAAAAATGTTATTCCCCTTCCTAAATATGATATACATCTACATAAGGATGTTCGTCATATATTTCTATATCTATGAACCTATGTTCCATATGTAAGAGTTTGATCTACATAGTGATATATTTCAAAACCACATATGGCTTGATTCCCATCATCATGGGATATGTATAAAAATCTAAGTAACATTATTTGGATCCAACCACATGTTGTATTTCACCCTACCCCTCTCCCATTTTTGAATTCAAACACATTCCAATTTCAAGGTATCCATGCACCAAGCCAAATCCATTTCATTCCATGGGTTTATCTAGTAGTCCTAGTTACAAATCTATTTGCGATTACACTTTATGGTTCCTCAGTCAACACTCTAGAAAAATAATCTCATGAGGCTCACTATCATATATCTTAAAATATTCTGATATGTGGAAAATTGATCTATTTTTATTATATAATTAGATTCTTTTCATTTCAAATGAATATCATTCTAGGGTGGGGAATTTTTTTGTACCCATAATTGTTCATCCTACACATTGTCCAGAGGGATTTCAATTTTTTGAAGGGAATGAAAAAATATTGATATAGTGCATAAAATACCCAAAAGATTCATCCTTGAAGAATATATTTTATGTAATGGTTTGGCGTATGTTTCACTCATTATACTTATAATTTTATTCTAACTAATTGTGAGAATTAATCCCACCCGTTTCCAAATAAATAGTGAATCTACTAATTGGAAAATATAAGGCTCCATTATAGGCCCTTGTTGGTCTAGGTTAGACAAAACCCAATAGGATCTAGTTGAGCCGGTAGGTGAAAGGTAGAGAAAGCATAGAGCCCACAAGAATTGGGTCGGCCTATGTATAGGGTTTGTGGTGTGCGAGCTCAAAGGCATGCAGAACATGGGTGAAAAGCCTATAGGGATGAATCCTAGGTGTAAGTGTGTGTATGTGTTATGATTTAAAAATCCCATTTTCTTCTAGATATAACAGTGGTCATAGATTTTCTTATATATATGAATGATTTACCATTGAGAATTTAATTTTAGACCACATTTTTTAGTGTATTGTTCATGCGATGAAAGCACAACCATCTGATCATGCCCCCGATAAACCCAACCATTCAATTCAATATTGTGCCTCATGAGTTAAAATTAAGTCGATCATGCACGTTGAAAATTAAAATCAAATCCACATGACACAAAAACTCCATCTTCAACCTCCAACTCATATTCCACTCTTCATAAACGCTAGTTCAACCTTGAGAGGCGACTCGATGTCAGATGCATGATCACGCGATGATCACCATAACTTCTATCGTCACACCTTCGATTGATTTTTGAATGTGTTTGAGACAACCATCATGACTCATCATGTGACTCCAATCAATAAAAACGGTGGAATTCCATGAGCGATCCCATCAATGCTCGAAGCTTTCACACGATCGTTTGTTGATCATGGGATCAAAGTGAAGAGAATCAATGAATTTGTATCAATAAGATTACAATTGTGAGGAATTATATATTCGACATGATTTTTAATCTAAATTATTTTGGATTTATTAGATCTTTTGGCATTATAGAAGAAAACTAAAAGGATTAACATCACACAAAATACCTGGAATGTCACGTGAAGTCGATCCAAGAAAAATATCTACTACCTCAGTTGAAACATGTGGTGTCCTACTCGTGTAATGAAACATTAACATTGGCCAAAATCAGCTTATAAATACCCCTGATCCCCTTAAAAAAAGATACATTTGAGGTAGATAGGGAACAATGGATAAAATCAGTGGAAAAAATAGTGTCCAGCCTCCACCTCAAATGATCTTCACTAGGTAAATTAGAGATCCCTCTCATGAGAATCTACCATGTAATTACATCATGATAACTCATCAAAAGATCAAATTATCACATGATAGGATAATCCAATATGATTCTCCTATAAATTAGCATTTCTAAGAGGCTATGGATCATTGCTGATGCACATCTATATCACACAAACCTCCCTCATGAACATGTGACTATTGTGCACATAAGAACTAGTGGACATGTGCCTTGTAGTGTTATGAACCCTCAAAATCATAGTGTTCATTTTATTGGAATTGTGGTGAAAACTCAAGTATTTTCCACATACATATTCTATATACTCTTTTCACTATTCAATATGAACCCTCCCCCATGCACATAGCTACTTCAACATATACCTCCCTTGTATGATTATAATTTTGGTTGCATGATCCTATTTTTGAACATGTGATCACATGAAAATAAAAAGACCGTATGATACATCTTTCAAAAGTTGTAAAATGTCGGACCTTAGGTGCAAATAATTTTTTTCAGCCTTGGGTATGGATTCCATCACCTGAAGAACCCTCACATATCCTTGTCATGGTATTAAGGACTGTTGTGAGACCCCATTTGAAGGCATGTGAATCAAATGAGAGAGGAGCTTCGTGAAGACCCTTATAATCATGAGACATTCCCACGAACATGCAATCATTCAGGATTCCACTCTTTTATTTCACATCCAATACAGACAGCCTGTAATTTATTCCCTCAGTTTAGCACTTTATGGAGCCTTTATATTTCTCAATGCCATTATATAGCCTTTCATGTGGTTTCCTTGACATAAAACATCCCCGTGGACACCCCCGTTATGAAAGGAAAATTATAAGGCCTTGAGAATCATGTTTCATACACCCTCTCCATGTAGGGTGCAACCTTGCCCTTGCATATGGAGGTCCAGATACATAACACCTGCGAATATGCATAGAATCTATCACAAGACCGATTTGAGGTCATGAAATCCATAGAACGTCAGAAGAATACATAATAAAATACCCCAAGAGGTACAGTTTAAAGCAAACCATTGGGTTTTTATTCCTCTACATAAGAAATGGCTTCTTATACATCTTTCAGTCATGATCCCATGGCCATGAAACGTCAACACTTTGATTGACTCTAGATCATAAACATTTCTACGAGACCCCTTTTCATGAGTATTTTATGGTCATGTGATCATAAGATTCTCTATTATTCATGTGATATATTTGGGAAACCCTGGAAGATCCTTGTTGGTCATGCAGAAAGCCTTGTAAAATTCAGGTTGATCTTGCAGTAGCTAATTTAAATGTCATTATTGTCATGTGTTAGTCTAAAGACAAGTAAAAATATCTGGCGATAGCCCCCTTGTCATGTATTCTTTATCACGCGACACACCTAGGATAGTTCATATTTTTCATGTTAGTAAACTTGTTATTTTCTATATTGTTAATGTTAATATATCCAAGAAAATTCACTTTGATCATGAAAATGAGTCTTTGATATGAAAACATGATCATGTGATTTCCCATAGACACATCAACATCATCATGAAATAGTTTGAATATGAATTTGGATGATCATCTGACAAAGTACGATCATATATGCTTTGATCATATGCAGGACCATAGAAATTTTCTCTTTAATCATGTCAAGACATCCAAGGGATTTAAATTGATCTAGAAAAACACCCTTGAACATGTCTTCCATATCGGAGTGAGGCCCCAGCATATATGGAAAATAATCAAGATCTGCCCAACAAAAAGTCAATACATTCCAGGAAGATCTCCTAGGACATGTCAACTTCATTCAGAAGACCCACTTGGAATAATTCCATGTGGAACCCATCCTGGAAACTTTGAACACATACCCCTGTTATAAATTAATTGTCCTTGATAAGAATAGGTTAAGCACTCATGTTACACTATAAGTGTCATGATCTCAGATAGACCATTCATGGTCATAATCATCTATCCTTATTGGTCAAAAGATAGAGAATGAGTGTTTCAAACGGAAGCCTCAGCGTGTAATCCATGTTGAATGAAATAACATGATATTTCCCTTAATATTCAGTGAAACCATAGTGTATAAGTCCATACCATAGGGAAAGCTTAGTGTGTAAGCCCTGATCAAAGGGAAACCACAATGTGTAAGCCCCGATCAAAGGGAAACATCAGTATATAAGCACCAATCAATGACATAACATGTAATTTCCCAAGATAAACTGAGAATCTTTAGTGTGTAACTCCTGACCCTTGGGTAGACATAGTGTATAAGTCATGTCCTTAGGTCATCCTCATTGTGTAAGCCCCGATCAATGGGATTCCATCCTAGTATAATATCCTAACATTCACAAAACCTCAGGGATAAGAATGATGTGTCTCAACCTGACCACATAAATTATCTTATCAACGGGATAATGGGTCTCTGAACTATGATAACTCTGATTCTAGCAATAAAGAGGATATGTAGGATGCCTTTATAAGGCCCGACCACAAATGGGCTTCCACTTTAATGAAAGTCTGTCATGTCCCAAAAATTTAAACCATCATGACCAAATCATTCCAATGGTATGATCATTCTACTATATCCATGAGCATATGAGAAGTGGTTACATACAATAGAATCTTTTAAGTATCAATCTTGAATATGTGCCATCAACTAACCGAAACCCCTCAGTAGGTTAGGGATGAACTAATCTTCAACAACTCTAAATCCTATTAGAAAACTAGATTTGTAGCACAACTTACTAAGGCCTAATCGCCACACTACATCCTATATGAGATAGGTAATCATGCCTCTCTAAGGGAAACCTAAATTTGGATGCCAGATAGGGATATCATCTCATGATATGTTTTCATTCTTCTGCTAACTCTTGTTTATCATACCGAGTGTGACTCACATGGTATTAGATACTATGATTGATTGTACTAATAATTTGATGATAATTCCCCAAGTTAGTTTCACCATTGGGATGTAAGTATGATTACAACTACCCTCTTATCAAAGGACCACAATCGAGACAAATAAATCCACAACAGTCTTATATGCATAAGTCCTGTCTAGGGCCTCTATTGTCATGTCTCTCACAAAACCGAATCCTGTTATAAAAACTACATAGACACTAATTTCTGTCTAAAATATGATATGTAGGATTCCTCACCATGGACAAAGCCCAATATTTTTATCCTTTCTGCATGACATTAAACTTTATCGGTCAATTTATTCATGAAACCATAAACTATGTCACAAGAACTATGTAGTTTTTATACCTATTTTAATGGGATATATTGGATTCCTTATAGAGGTTTAATTCCATATCCATGATGTAAACTACCTTTGTGGTTGGTAATAAAATCTAGAGATCCCAAATATATCTACAACCGAAATCATCACAAATAAATAATGGAGATATAGATAACTCGTGATATACACATGATTGTTAATATTGATATTTTTTCATAATCAAGTCATTGATACAAGAATAAATAATATAAATTCAGTGTTTAGTATGTATTTCACAAACATATCTTACATATATAAGTGAATCTTGGAGTACGAAACAATTCCCCCCAAATGGGTGTGATGATCCCGACCTCCCATCCACATGACCGGTGTGATTTCCTAGGTGTCATTGGGTGTCAAAACCCAAAGTATATCCTACCTTTGTAAATAATTTACATACTCAATTATGGATGTGGAAACCATTGGGAGTTTTTAGGGAATATTGAAAAATGGGAAACTGGATTCTAGTGATTTTTCAAGGCACTATAACCCCCATAAGCAATCAAATAGTCTGGTCGAAATACCATTCACATCTCATTATCTGATGAAACAGAAACTATTTTTTACAAAATTTTAACAAGAAATTTTATTAAAAAATTTAACATACCAATGTATTTATTTATAGAAAAGATATTAGGTGGGATAACCTTTTAAATGAATAAAATGACAGTAGTGGTGGAAACTCTAGTGATAGAACCCCCATTAAATTATTCATTCACTACTTCAATGGATTATTTTTTGACGAGGTGTCATGAAACATTTTATGAGGATAAAAAAATACTTTAGTTCTATTTGAACTATAAATGTTATGGCTTTTAATATCCGTTTTAATCACTTATTCATCCAGAATGGATTTCATTGATATGATTTCCAACTCACCAAAAGTTCTCAATATAGTAATAAAGAAAATGTCTCTAACATCCTCAATGTGGAAGTCCTCTATCATATCCTACAAGGAATTCATATAAGTCCTAGGAAATATGAAATTTAATAAAGTCTAATAATACTAACATCACATGTTTGAGATTCATCCTCATGTTTCATATTATTTTTCTAAAAAAATTTACCCTCCCTGAACAAAATTTTAAAAATGGATACATTTATATCACCCTCCCTAAGAAACATAGATTTAGATATCTCTATAGACACTCTGTATTGTTCTAAAAATTCCTCCCCGAAATGTCTTTAACTATGTGTTTGGTTAATAAAAATTCTATAATACCATTTATCTTTCAACGTCCAACCAATCGACTGATCTCTTCATGAATTTATTCTATAATGATCATGGGACATAGTTGATTATAATTCCAATTATGTATATCATTTTCAAATAATATGTGTTTATTTTTTAGAACAATCCATGGATACCCTTGAATTGGAGACTTCCATGATGATTGAAGAATCTCTATAAAGAAAATATCATTTATCCGCTGATTGGAGTAATATAAACATTGATCATAATACACATAGTGTTGAATTTATAAAAGTAAAATAGAATGCTCTAATAGAAAGTGTACCGGGTGATCAATATATAATCACATGAAATTATAGATAACATATAGGTTGTCTAATAATCTATCCAAATAATCATGATCTTATTCTGTTTAATGTATTCTCTAAATCTAACTAGGGATTGTTTTTATTGTAACTAGAAAAACCCCTTAAAAATATAATATTTTTTAAATCATTTTTAATTTTATAATTCAATTTTTTTAAAAAACACCAAAAATGTATAATTTCTTTGGATATTAAATATATATATTATCATTACACATAAAAATATACAATTATTTCCAAAAAATACTTAGAAATTAACTAATCTAAAACATATCAATGTATAAAAACCACAGAAAGATATATATAAAATTTAATGTGTAAGAAAATTTACTAGTAAGAGGATAACTATATGGGGCATAAACCATTATTATTATAATGGCCAAGAATAATATAATAAAATAATAACCATATAAAATCATTTAATTATGAACACATAATTAAGTTATACAGATTTAGAATTTTTAAATCATAATAGAATGATAATCTATTATAAAAACATAAATAAGAATCATAACATATGTATGTGGCATGATGAATTATTGTTTCTATAAAATCCTATCAATTTATTGTAATTCCTAAATAATGTATTGATTAAAACCCAAAGGTTTTTCTCCTGTAAAGGTTTTAACAAAATCTTAATTACAACTTTTTTTAAAGTTAGAAAATCATAACTTGTATTTTGGTAAGTCGGGTAATATGAAAATGTATATTATTATAATTTAATCAAGTAATATGACGTAAAATATAAAAAACATGAATTTCAAGGAGTCAATTACATAATAATTATATCTTTAATTACCAGAATGAATTATTAACACTTTATTTTAACGTTATAGTCAAACTATTTAGAATATGATAACTGAAAACATTTCCATAGATTACAAACTCTTTATTATTGAGAGTTTATCAATGCATTTTGAACTTACTAAACATAATATATGAATGTCGAATGATTGTACTCCAAAAAAATCAATTGATAAAATGAAATCTAAAAATTAGATAAAATATTGATTCAACTATCATTGTTGAATGTTGATGCATTCCACACATTGAATGATTAGAAACATTCCAATATAAAGATTTAGGTTTAAAGTAAATAATAGTTTCATAAAAAACCATCATAATTGAATAAAACAACAACAAAATATCATTTAAAAACATATATCTACCATAAAACCTAAATTCTACTAAAAAACTGCATATTCCCCTATAAAACTCCCAACTCACTCAAAAACTCGATTCCAAAAATAAAAAGAATTAAATATCTATAAATAATATATAGAAATAATCTTCTCAATTTACATAAAAAGTAACTCAATGTCCGATTCACTTTGTTTCACTTAAGAATAGAACATGTGACTTTTGAATATTCTTTATCTTTGTATCTGGGGAAATTATAGTGACTCTACCATAGCTCACTAATTTATTGTGATCCGCCTTTTTCTCATACCTTATCTCTTGCTTATCTATACTTCAGTAAATGCTCCTAGGAATACATCATGTCTCTATTCATATTTAAATAATCTAATGCTTAAAAATTTTATGGTACAAAAGTAACTCTAGATCACTCAGTATTTCTAGATGGATGAAAACTAACTTTAATTTTAGTCAATGATATTCAATAATTTCTATTATTTATAATTCGGTAATTGATTCACTTTAAATTATTTTTTTACTAAAAAAATGACATCCTCAAAAAATGTAAAAAAGAGATCCTCTCAAAAAAATAAATCAACTTTGGAATAATTTCCAGGTGTTAATATTAAAACCATACTCATTAAATAAAAATAAAAAAACTTATAAGTACTGAATTTCAATTAAAAATAAGTATTTTCTAGGTTGATATCTCTTGAATTAAAATATTAGTTTGAAAAGGATTCATTATATAGACAATACCTTATTTATAATAATCCCTCTCATTCTAGTAGATAGATGGGATGCAATTTTTAATTGATAATAATCTAATGATTCATATAGATTTTTTGATAAAAATAAATTAATAAGTATGATGACTAAATCTCCAATGATTCTATCTTATATATAAATTGGAAGGCCCAGTATATTTATCATTAATCAACTAGCCCCTTAAACATCATTCAAGGCCTAACTCACATCATGTTTTTTATCATCCTGTAAATGTATTATCTAATTCATTCACAAATAATTAACAACTTTTATATGAATTGTAAAAAAATATAAATTATTTATAAGCCCAAATAGATAAAATATATTTCCATTGGTGTTCATTTTTTTAAAATACATCATTTAACTTGATTAAAAATATTCACTGTGAAATCAATGAATTAAAAAAATTATTTTCTATTATTTGTTAAAAATATAATTAAAAATTTTCGAATTAATTATCTCTAAAATAATTTAAAAAATTATATCTATAAATTACCCCACAGGGTCATTTTGTTCTCCAGAGAAAAATTAGAAATCAATGTTTATGGAAATTATATGTATTTAAACTTTCAGTTTACAGTTCATAAATTTATAACTCATCTTGATTGATTTATAAAGAATTATTTTTTGTTCTTTATTCATGGAATTATTTTTTTATCTCATCTATACCCATGAAAATTTCATAAATATATTTATAGGAAACAAATATTACCAAAATACATAAATATTTCCAAAAAAAGAATTCTTATTGTTAAAACAAATACTAAAATTTACTGAACTTAAAGCACCATTAATTTTTATTTTCATTTCGGAAAATTAATGTGTTAATTAAAATTATTTTGTAAATTTTTTTTCTAGATCTTGGGTAGGTTTTCCAATGTTTTTTAAAAAATATTGTAATAGGAGATAAAATCATTAAGTATAGTTCATGTTTGATTGTTAATAGTTCACAAAAAAAGATTTCTCTTTATAAATACACCAAATAACAATTTATTCTCCCATATAATTTTAAATAGTAAAAGATTTTATTTATTTTTATTTTTATAATATCCCACTAATTTCCCATGATATCATCAACTAGTATTTTTATCTCTAATTTTGAGTATTTTCTTTGAAAAAGTGGAAATTATATACTTTTATTTATAGTAATTTTATTTCTGTAGGACATTATTAATATATGAACCATAAAATATATTCTTTAATAGTAAATTATTCCTAAAAACCAATAAAATATTTCCTCCCTTGCAATTTAGTTTCACTATTTATGTAATTAACTAACCTTCATGTTGGGAAGGGATATTAGTTTGTAATGTATCTCTTATAAAGACCACTTACGTTATGTACACTAAAAAGAGAGTATAAAGGTCAAGGTAGTTAGAAAAGTGGGTAATAAAAAATGGATCATTTAGTGGAAACAAACCCATTATCATTTCAACACTTTCTTATCAAAAAAAATTCCCAAAGAGTAGTGCTACATGTTTTAGAAATTTTAAAATTTTCCAATTTGAATAAACCATAATAGTATATGAATGAACATGAATAAAAGTATAAATAATCACCTTTGGTAATATAGTTTTGACATTGGATAGGTTTCATTAATATATGTCTCAAAAATAACGAAAATTCACTCAAAATTTAATTTAATACTTAAAAATGGGATCACTTTTGTAGTTAATTGAGGCTTAAGACTTAAAAATATAAACGTTCCACATGAAAACATAAAACTTTGTTCGTAATGATATTAATTAATCTTATTAAAGAAATTATTTTTATATAATTAATTAATATACAACATATAACATAGATCATTCATAATATAAAAATAAAAAAATATATAAATTGAAAAAAATTGAGGGACAAATATGAATATATCAATGATTATCTATTATGATTTTTTTTATTTTAATCTGGGTATTTTTTATCTATATTCAATTTAAATAGAATAAATGAAAAATAAAAAAAATTGAGTAGCAATAAAAATCATGTGGAAACTGATTTTCTATGAGCATCCTACAGAATACACTTCTACAATAGTGGATCATATAAAATCTATATGACTACCTTCACTCTATGCCCATTTACATTAAATGTGGATTTTTTCAATAGATCATTCTCATATAAAACAAAAAATTGATAAATGAGTAATTATAAAAGTTATATACCACTCAGAATGAAATTTACCAGGATATAATTTATTTTGGAATCATACAATAACACCTTTTTTACCTCAATGAATTTATTTCTCACGATTAGTTCATCGTGAATGTTTTATTATTATTTTTCGTAAAATGAATTATATTTTCATTATCATATTTTTCTATTTAATTTTTGTAAAATATATTTTCCACCCTTTTTAAACATTAAATATAGAAAAAATTTTGTTTTTTATATCCTATTAATCTCGATTCACTATCTCCGCTATAGGATAATAGGATTTCCCATAAATTATCCTATAATGTTAAATAACAATTGAAGATGTATAGATAATATTTTATTCCCCCAAAAAATCACCTAATCCAAATTTAAAATATTTTCCATTAGAGATAAAATTATTTTCAATTTTTCTTATTTATCTATTTGAGATATCAACAAAGACATTGAAATATGGACGATTATATGTGGACACTTATGGATGACTCCAAACTCACATAACACATTATATAGGGTTTTATTTTTTATATTATTTCTTTTTTAGTTGAATTGAATCTGGGTTGTGTAAACCTAAAAAATAGGTTCGTTATTTGAAATGAAATAACTACTCTAGAATGAATAATTATACTTAAAATTCATTTTATCCAGTTAGAAATATTTTACAAAACAAGTTGTATACAGTGGTACCAAAAAGAATTCAGGAATATACTAATGAATTCCACGAATAATATGTCAAACACGTAAAAAATAGTAGTGTTTGTGTCATTTCATTCCTCTTAAAAATATTTCCTCCAAATTGGTAGTCTGATAGGTTCTACAATACTAAAATGGGAGAATACAATTTATTGGAAAAATTATTGAATCTTGGATTTTTTTTCTAGTTATTTGTATCTAAAAGTCACAAAATAAATCAATCTATGGAATAAAATTAATACTAAAATGATTTTAGAATTAGTCACACATCTCATAGTGATTTTTTTATTATAACCGTTCAATGAAAATGGTTCATCCCATATATATTTTTTACGCTTAATAACTAACATGGATAACAACTTCTTTGAAAACTAGTAAATCAATTTATTATATTTTATGTAGTTTAAAAGGTTAGTAAACCATGTTTATTCTCTAGAATCTTATAATTATATATTAAAGAAGGTTTCCCAAATTTTTAAATATATAAGTGGTTTATTTTTTATAATAGTGGCTAGTATATTCAAATAGATAGTTAATATGTTCCCACTACCCTTCTTATATAATATTTCAAAATCAATGTATTTTTGAAGTAGAATGAGGGGAAAAAGCCTCTGGTTTACAATATGTTTTCTTATAATATATCTAATATTAGATCTATTAGTGACTAAAATCACCACTAAATGATGTATGTGGGATATAAACTATACTTGGTAAATGAAAATGACCACTCGATATTTCTATGTGGTGGAAATGTTTTTTTATGGTGAATTTGGGGTTTTAGATGCATAAGTGATGACATGTGATTTCTTTTTTACTTTTGAACTAACATATCGCCTAAAAATAATTATATTAATTAGTTATCATTTCCAATGATATATCCGACTAGTGATGTAGAATTATTGTATAATATTCAGTCTTCAGGTTCATCTCTATAAAGTATTCTTTACAACTCTAATATAACATAAATGGTTACACACATTGAATCAATCAATACAAGGGAATATAAATTTACTAAAATCCTTGTTAAAAATACTATAAAATCATTATTGATGATGTAACAATATCCTATCATTTACTTTACATTAGTTGGTTAGTATGAATATAACATCTACTGAAAAACAAATTCCCTTATAAAATATAAAATAACACTCTTTAAACATTAGAATAATATTTTTTCCAACATAGTTTCAAAAGATAACTCTTATTATTTTTAAAAAATCCTTAATGGGTGATTTAAGTACTATATCATCATATAAAAACATATATTCAGTTCTATTGATAATTATAAAAAGTTATATTCAGGTAAATTTGGAAGGTTAATAGATCAGTATATTGTGTAAAAAAAATTAACCTATATGCACTAGGTCTAAATGGATAAGTAATGGTGGTCTATTCATAACCATGTAGAACTACGTGAAAATGTAAATTTCCCTCAAAATATATCAAAGAAATAGTATTGGGAATAATAAACATGTTTTTCTATGATATATTAAATAAAAAGTGAGGGAAGTGGGATTTTCTTGTCAGATGATTTAGATCCATAAAGTCTATACCTATTATCCACATATTAGTAACTATATAAATAATGATCTAACAATTTCCATTTTTAATGATAATGAAGTGGCTATTTTTAGGGACTATTTGGTCATGGATTAACTACTATCTGTCGGATATTTCAAAGATAATTATAGTAGTAAATAGGGTATTTAATTTCATTTTAACCACATCCAAAAGAGAAGGATTTATTTTTTCTATTTATGGATTTCTCATAGGTTTTATAATTTCAATAGTTTTTAGTTTAAGAATGGAACCTAATTCAATTAGAATGGTATTTTATATAATACATAGTTTTTATTATCTATCTCTATTGTTATATATGTTTTTATGCATCACTTTCTTTTGTGTGTGGGAAGGTTTCTATAAGTATCTAGAAATTGGGGTTGGCTTAGGTCAATAAACATGGTGGGATGCCCTATAGTTCATCTATGGTGGAAAATTATAGAGATAAATTGTTTATAGTGTGACTTTGGTATATGGAGTCTAATTGTGTAATTTCTAAACTGATTGTTAATGTGATACATGGGATTACTCAAGTGGATATAGAATTTTAGATTGGCAGAACACATGGGTGGTGGAAATGTTAGTTGCTAATAGAATATATAAGGTGTTATCGATCACCAGTGAACATAGTAGTGATAGAGTTTATAATTATTAGGTTTCTTGGTTTTTTTATTCCACTCACTATGTTACTGATCCAATTGGGTATGTGTGCACATAGAACATAATCAATGAGGTTTTCTCTTACTAATTGATGTTGTTATTTTATTCCATTGATGAGAAACTTAGGATAGTGATATTGTTCACCAAGATAGAATATGGATACAACATAGGTGTCCATGAGAATTGGGTATTGATCATGATCTATTATTGGGGGTTTGGTAAGATCTTCTTTAATAGAATGATTCGGGGATGTTAAGACATGAACTATATAGGGATATTAGTTACTTCTTGAACCATGACCCTATAATTAGTGTACGGGTGTATTCTGGGAATCATAGATGGTTTGGATTGGTTGTATAGAGGTGTTAATAACATTTTTCTTCATGTATAATGGGATGGATATAGTTCCATGGTTCTTCCGAGTATGATATACTATTTGAATCTCATCCCACTACCATGTTGGATGATGTTCGTAAAGTGCTCACAATTAGATCATCAATCTTGAGGTGGTCTAGAATTAGTGGATATTTTTTGTTCTATTTTACTCAAACATTATGATTATTATACACTTACATAGTTTTTTATGTCATTTATAGATAACATTACTTGATACCTACTAATTTTCATGCTCACCATCGTACAAAGTCCATTTCAGACATGTAAAAAATTAAGGTATCTTATATTAAGGGTATAGGATTGGCTTATAAATCTCAGTGGATGGAGGTGGGGTTGATATAAAAGTAACTAGTCATGTGTATATACTTGTAATATGGGTTGGTTGGAACTCTAATACCTTGTGTAAGGATTATAATTATTTGTTTCTTTTTGTTTATAGGTATTTGATTTACCCATGAGTGATCGAGTCCCTTTTGTATGACATATATGACATTTTTAGTGAATTTAGTAAATTCTTGTTTCACATGTGGTTGTCACTATTATGTTATGATATTTATATAGTTTATTATTGATTTAGCCATTTTTAGTTTTATTTAGAGAGGCTATAGTCTCCTAGTGATCACCTCTCAACCCCTCTCTACTAGTCAATAGCCTGTAGTGTACATGGTGTCACACATAAGGTCTATGGTACCCTGAATTAGTTATAGGATAGGTTAGTTGGGTCATGGTGTGCTAAATATAGCATTATTTTAAATAAGAAAAACATAATATTTTATATAATATATTACTAATAACAAAAAATTAGCATTCCCATGCATGGAATAAAAAATGGGAGACATTCAACATGCTCAAGAAACTAAATTATATATGTCTTCCATAGTATTTCACCAACCATATAACAATTAATTAGATGATAAATTTTTTAAAATATATTATAGATAATTTATTTTGTTACATCACAGAGGGAAAAGTGAGTTATTATTAGTAATGAATTAATGTGCATGAAATTATTCAGGTATAAAAATTGAGTGTATATATGACTACCTTTAATGAATTTCATAACCCAAAATAACGATATTTGGAAAAAATTGATTACATTATTATTTTATTATAATTAATTAATCTTATTAACATATTATGTTTATAATATACGTTATATGAAACAGAAAACCATTGTACTGTTATATCATATGAGGCACTAATAGATGAATGATATGCCTCTGGACTGAGCCTTATAAAACATATGGTGTTCTAAATTATTAAACTCAACACTTATAAGAAATAAAAAAATGATCCTAAATTTATTTATAAACACCTATAAATCCATTTATAACATGAGCTTATATATAATTAATTTGACCAAGAATTTTTATTGCTAATGTCACGAACCGTCCTCAGGGCCCATGCCATGACTACCCCAAGCCCGCATTCCATAGGCCAGGGGCTGGCGACTAGCACCAAGGCGTAAATCCTGGTAAAGGGAAGGAATTGCATTTGTAAAGTAAACAAGAACCACAGAGTAAGCAAGCGGAAAAAGTAAACACTAAGTAAAAACTGGTACAACAGTTAGTGCGGAAAAGTAAAGAGGGCCGGAAATACAAGCCCAACTGTAAAGTACAACTGAAAGGGGAAAAACAGCAACTGAAAAGTAAAGCCACAGCATCGAGCTGTCCACTAGAAGTCCCACCTGAAGGGTGGGTACAGAAAGCCTCCACTGCTCCTCGGGTCCAGCCGACCGCTCCGAGTACGTCCCGCCCGGTGGTCCACCTCTGGGTACCGTCCTGCTCCGCAAGCCTCAACCACGATCAACGATGTCTGTCATCTGCAACCAACACAACGTAGTCTGGGCATAGCCCGTGCAGGGGTGAGTATAAGCTACTCAATAGGGACCCCGAGACCCCCGAAGGTCTCCCAGAATCCACAATGGATAAACCACAAAGGAAAGATACAATCACGAAGTAACATCCGACACGGCTTAGGTATATGCCCATACCTATACCTAAGTCATCAATTCTCGCTCAGCTCCACATCCAAGATCATGTATAACCCAGTCCACACAGGAAAGGAAAATGTAAATCCACACAGGATAGCACAACACAGTCCACAAGGGAAAGCAAACGTAAATCCACATAGGATAGCACAACACAGTCCACAAAGGAAATCAAAACGTAAATCCACACAGGATAGCACAATACAGTCCACAAAGGAAAGCAAACAGGGTTTCAGCTCACACAGGTATACTTCTTCGAATGACGATAGAGATGATAACTGATCCATCTAAGTCGTCGGACCCACAAAGGATCGATAGGTACTATCCCCCATAATGACCCACAAAGGATCTGACTCACAAAGGATCGATTGGTAACTAACCCCCGCAAAGACCCACATAGGATCGGGCCCACACAGGACCTGTAGGCGCTGGCCCACATAGGATCGCTGAGCGCTGACCCACATAGGATCAGACCCACACATGATCGGTAGAACTGACCCACAAAGGATTGCTGAGTGCTGTAGTCATCACCGTCGAATCCACTGAGGATCTCTGCACAGTCGTCGTTGTCACGGTAGCAGTCGCAGCCAGCTCTAGGGTTCCCGCCCACAGCAAGCTCATTCGGGAGGGTCCGCTCCATGAGCCGAGAGTCTGATACATCAAATGACACCTAGTCCAGAGTTGATATATCCAAAAGTTCCGTATCGTCAACAAGAACTCAACGTCGCAGATGGCGCGTCAATCGGACGCCCAGTCGGAGAGTTATCGGCTTTTTCGTCCAAGGGGCCCTGTTGGTTTTTAAGGAAAAACCAACCCGGCCTTACTCCACTTGCATCCAAACCTCGGGAGGAGTATGCCAAAAGATCTGTCTCACTTAGAAGAATTCAAAAAACTCAACGACACGTCAATCGGACGTCCGAAACTCAAGATATGAGCGTTTCCGCTCCGAGGGCCCGGTTGGTTTCGTGTACTAACCAACCCGGCCGAACCCAAAGTATTCCAAAACCTTGAGTGTGATATACCAAAACGACCATCTCAATCCAAGGATCGCACCTCCGCTGACGGCGCGTCGTTCGGAGGCCCGTAGCTCAAGTAATGAGTGAAAGACCAAAAACATCCGGAGACGGGGGGTCTGGGCCTGGACCGACCCGACCCAACCCCCCCCCCCCCCCACCGGGTCGACCCGACCCGGGTCCAGGTCCGACCCGGTTCGGCGCGGCCCGGCCCGGCCGGCGGGTCGGCGCGGCTTGGCCGATCAAGGGAGCCGCGGGGCGTGAAGTCCCCGCAGGAAGAGAAGTCGTGGCCCACGTGGGTCCGCGAAAGATCAGTGGACGCGGCTTTGCCGCCTCCCGTGTGTCACCGGACCCGCGCGGTCGCGGGTCTGGCTGGCCGCCGCCGGCGGCGCTGCACTGGCTACCCGCCCCACCGGTGGATTCCACGGGCCACCGGAGTTGCACCGGTGGTCTTAATCCACTACCGTCTGCGCCGAAGTTCCTCCTGAGTCCCATTCTTCACTGTAGGCCCTCAAAACGCCATGCGGTCCCGTTTTTCATTGTCCGCCAATCCGTGCATCAATGGAAAATTGTGGAGGGTTGTCGGGCTGTGTTTGATTGGCCTGCACCCTCCACGTTAGGTGATAACAATCGGTAATAAATATTCAACACAAGAATAACAAGAAAGACACAATTTTAATAGAATTAAAATTGATCTTTGATCCGGGTTCTTTGTTTTAAAAGAAACAATCACGGGAATTAAATGTTATTCTCAGATAAAACCCCTACCTCGTCAAGTTTTCAAGCGTGCGATCTTCGCGGAATTGATCACCGCGGAAGGAGGTGATCGTCGTGTCGCGGAAGGGCGTCGTGTCGTCGCAGAAGGGTGTCATGTCGTCGCGGAATACAGTGTCGTGTCGACGAAATCCGAGGTTCAAGAACTTGTAGATTTAATTATATTAATTAAATCCATGATGTTGTTATAACCCACAAAGAGATTTAAAAGAAGAACCCAGAAATCTCCTACCTCATGCAGTTGGTGATCAGGGATCGTTGCAGGGAAGAACGTCTCGGAAGAAGCGTCGTCAATCTCTGAGGGTGACAGCGTTCTTCGCGTTCTTCGCGTTCTTCGCGAAGGAGGATGAAGGCACAAAATTTTTGTCAAAAGCCTCTCAACGAGCAATCCTCAAGAAGTCGTGTGTTGGTCTTATTTTATTATTACGCTAACGGATTGTAAACAGGTTAAGAAATGATTAAATTAATTCATAGAAATAATTTAACGAAGTTAACCGCCGAATTAATTGGTGCGTTAAGAATTTAAGAAAATGTGTCAGTTGACTTTCATAATGATGGGTTTTTGCGGGGGGGTTACTTAGCGGAAAAGAAACGGCGGGGCTCGTTTGGGCTCCACTTCACAAATATCCTACTAAGAGGGTAGGATATTTTGAATCGTACCCTATCTGCTTTAACTCATATTAAGCAGCTTTAAGTGGCGTTGAAGTGGCTTTATGTGAAATAAAAATAAAGTTGTCGCACACTTTATTTTTTTTCATAACATAACGCCAAAAATGTAAAAACCACACCCGAGAAAATGCAACTCCGGAAGAGGCGTTTCTAAGCAAATACCGGCGCTTTGATTCCATCGGTTCCCTCAGAATTTCATTCCGAGCACCGGTTTAAAAGTTAGAAAAACCCGCTCATTAGTTCACTGAACGTACCAGAGCCAAACTTCGGAAAATGATTCTGGGCACACCGGGCCTCAGAATCAGGTGCCTTCAGAAACTGCGTTCTTGTAAAATTACAAAGAAAATTAAGAAGAAAAAAATTCCTTGAATATTAGGGGAATTTACATCACTCCCACCTCAGGGATTTACATCCCCATAAAGATACATCATAAACTAGGGAAACAAATGTGGGTACTGAGCACACATCTGAGCCTCCGGCTCCCAAGTGATCTCCTGGAGGTTCCCGTACTGCCATCTGATGCGCACAAGAGGAATCGATCGTCCACGTTGGACCCGCTCCTATCGATCATCAATCTCCACCAGGACCTCTGCAAAAGTCTCCCCATCATCCACGTCTATCTCCCCATGGTCAATGATATGCATCGGGTCGTGCACGTATCTCCTCAGCTGAGATACGTGGAGGACGTCGTGCACCCGATGCAACTGAGGTGGTAGAGCCAGGCGATAAACCACCTCACCAGCCCTGCTGAGGACATGGAATGGTCCGATTAAGCATGGAGACAACTTTCCGCCTCAGCCAAAACTCTGTAATCCACGTCGAGGTGAGACATGCAAGAAAACATGGTCACCATCCTCGAACTCTAGTGGCCTCCGCCTCCTGTCAGCATAAGACGTCTGTCGGCTCTGAGCTGTCCTCATCCGCTCCTGGATGACCTGGACCTTCTCTGTCGTGGTCCGAACCATCTCTGGTCCCACAAGTGCTGACTCCCCAGGGTCTGTCCAGCACAATGGAGATCTGCAAGGTCTACCATACAATGCCTTGTATGGTTCCATCCCGATGGTGGAGTGGTAGCTGTTGTTGTACGCAAACTCCACCAAGGGTAGGTAGTCCTCCCAATTGCGACCAAAGTCTAGGAAACATGCGCGGAGCATGTCCTTGAGAGTCTGAATGGTCCTCTCCGTCTGACCATCCGTCTGAGGGTGAAAGGCGGTGCTCAGACGTAGTTGTGTCCCGAATGCCTCCTGCAACCCCTTCCAAATCTGGTAAGTAAAGCGAGCATCTCGATCGGAGACGATAGATGATGGAACACTGTGGAGGCGTACAATCTCCTGAATGTAGAGATGCACAAAGCTCTCTACTAATCCCTGCTCTCTGATGGGTAATAAGTGAGACGACTTGGTGAGTCGGTCGACAATCACCCAAATGGAGCTGTGACCTCTGGAAGTGCGTGGAAGTCCAGTCACGAAGTCCATAGATATCCCGTCCCACTTCCACTATGGGACCTCCAAGGGATGTACCAATTCTGCTGGAACCTGATGCTCTGCCTTCACCTGCTGGCAGGTGAGGCATCGTGAAACGAACTCTGCCACAACCTTCTTCATGCCTGGCCACCAGTGCTGTCGTCTGAGATCCTGGTACATCTTCACCACTCTAGGATGTACCGCCAAAGGAGAAGTGTGAAACTCTCTCAGCACCTCCTCTCGTAAAGGAACTGGTACCAAGTTACGTCCTCTGAAAAGTATGTCGTGCTCTTCTCCAAAGGAGAAGTCATCATGTTCCTGTCCTAAGGATATCTGTGCACGCCACGTCTCACAGTCAGCATCCCCACGTTGTGCCTCTCTGACCCTCTGTAGTAGTGGAGGAGTGACTGTGAGAGACTGAATAAAGGCTGCTCCATCTCTATCCACGAAGGATATCTGGAAAGTGGATTGCTGCTCTGTCGCCTCCTCGAGTAGTTGAATGCTCGTCCTCCTGCTGAGAGCATCCGCTACCACATTTTCCTTCCCAGGAGTATAGACTATCTCAAAGTCATAGTCCCGGATGAACTCGAGCCATCGCCGCTGTCTCAAGTTCAGGTCCTTCTGCGAGAAGATGTACCTGAGACTCTGATGGTCAGAAAAGACAGTAAAGCACTCGCCCATCAGATAGTGTCTCCATGTCTTCAGAGCGAATACCACTGCTACTAACTCCATGTCCTGGGTAGCATAGTTTTGCTCATACGGCCTCAATTGATGTGATCCATAGGCGATCACTTCCAGCTCTTGCATCAGGACACATCCGAGTCCGGTCCCTGATGCATCGCAGTAGACTACGTACCATACTCCCTCCTCAGGCAACCTCAAGATAGGCGCGCTGGTCAATCTCTGTCTCATCTCCTAGAAGCTCTACTGACATCTGTCTGACCACACAAAGGGTTTCCCCTTCTTCGTCAAAACTGAGAGTGGTGCTGAAACTCTGGTGAAGTTCGGTACAAATCTCCGATAGTATCCAGCTATTCCCAAGAAACTCCACACCTCTGTCACGCTCTTGGGTGGCTCCCAAGCTAGAACTGCCTCGATCTTCACAGGATCCACTGCAACTCCTAGCTCAGAGAAGATGTGCCCCAAGAAGTGGACCTCACGTATCCAGAACTGACACTTCGAGATCTTTCCATAAAGCTGGTGCTCTCGGAGTGTGTCTAGTACAACCCACAAGTGGTAGGCATGCTCCTCCTCACTCGTCGAGTATATCAAAATGTCGTCGATGAAGACCACGAAAAATTGATCAAGGTATGGCTGAAAGATCCTGTTCATGTGGCCCTAGAACACCGCTGGAGCATTGGTTACGCCGAAAGGCATAACCAAGAACTCATAGTGGCCATACCGACATCTGAAGGCCGTCTTCTGCACGTCCTCATCCCGAACTCTGAGATGATGATAGCCTGACCTGAGGTCTATCTTCGAGAACCACCATGCTCCCATGAGCTGATCAAAGAGGACATCAATTATCGGTAGAGGATACTTGTTCCTCACTGTCACCTGGTTCAAGCGACGATAGTCGACACAAAGTTGTAAGCTCCCATCCGCCTTCTTGGCGAACATTATCAGTGAAGCCCAGGGTGAAACACTGGGTCGGATGAAACCCTTGCCCTGCATGTCCTCCAACTGTACCCGTAGCTCTCGAAGCTCAACGAGGGCCATCTGATATGCTGGAGTCGATATCGGGGTCGTCCCGGGGTACATTTCAACATAAAAGTCTACCTCTTTGCAAGGAGGTATCCCTGGAACATCGTCGGGAAAGACGTCCGCGTATTGATCCACCACTGCTGGAAGACTAGGACTCCGCACGTCAACTGCTCCTCGGATGAGGCTATCCAACTGATGAGTGATGGGATGTCCTCTCCTCTATGGTAGTCCATCCTTTGCTGCGAAGGCTCCCTTCTCACCGGTGAAGGTGAACCTGCTCCCATCGGTGCGTACACATCGCACCTTGCGCCTAATACAATAAATCTGTGCATGGACTGTAGATAACCAATCCATGCCCAAGATGACATTGTAAGGCCTCGACACCGCTACAAGAAGATCCTAGCCGAAGCTCTCGCCTCCTAGAGTAAGCTCACACTGCCGGCACCAGTGCCTAATCGTCGAGTCTACTCCCGTAGGAGCCTCTAGCCGTAAGGATCGAGCCAACGGCTCTGTCGGAATCTCCGAGCTCCGAACAAGGTCAGTGGCTATAAAAGAGTGACTCTCTCCTGTGTCTATAAGAACTGCAGCAAGGGTGGAATAGACACAAATCGTACCTCGAATCATCTCGGGCGCACCGTGGTCGTAGGCCTCTGTTGCCTGGAGCTGTGCATGTCTCTGCCCGCCAGCTCCCTGTGGTCAGGGCGGGCCTCCTGGTGGTGGTGGTGGTGGTAGAGCCTCAAAGCGTCGCCCACCACCTGCTACTCGGCCAGCTCCTCTGCCTCATCCACCACCTACCTACGGACCACCACTGACGACCCTCTGCCTCTGCCTGGGTGGCCCCTCAACTGTATGCTTCTCCTCGGCACGATGGGTCAGGCAGTCACGGGCCAGCTCCTCTGCCTCATCCACCACCTACCTACGGACCACCACTTATGATGTTGGGAAAATATTCTCATTCTGTATAAGTTAAAAAAACAATCATTTCATATTTCTTCTTAGAAAACTCATAAAGAACCTTATTTAGAAAACAAGAAAAATATTCTTTTCCAACAATTTTTTAGAAAGTAAAAAATGGGTAAAATGAATTCGAACATCCATATAAGAATAGTAAAACCCTTTTTGAAAACATTTTTATGAATCATGGGCATGTAAGAGAAATATTCCCCAATAAAGACTTAAAAGGAAATAATCCCGAATATTGATGAGATTGGGAAATACTCTTACCACTTTGTAATCACTCAAATAATATCCTTGTTAATGAAAAAAAATAATATTGATATAAAAATACCATAATTTTCATGATAAGACTCATAAAATACATTCATTTATAGTATATACATCATGAAAAAGAAATAATTAGTGTGTAAGGCATGTGTCCCATTAAAATAAATGTGGGACAAAATCCCTTACCTCATGTCTCACCTTTATATGTTGGTGTTAAAAACAACTTTAAAATTAAATATTTATTTATTATTCATATATTACATATAAATATATTAATAATACATTGTATTATTTTTTTTATAATATCTTATCACCCATTTATTAATATTGAAAATAACTATTCTATGTGACATCTTCTTCATTTTTCCAATCATGTTTTGGTTCGGATATAATGGTAATTATACTTTGATCATTGTATCATAATTTATAGAATGATTATTACGTTATATATATTTTATATATTCATAAACGTTTTCCTTATTACCACCCATGTAAAATATAGATGAAAAAAGAATCACATCGCATCATGGAGATGGTATGTCATACGTACGAACGAGCAACATTATCATTTCCCAAAAGATTAGGTGTTAAAAAGGTAGATATGATATTATATTTATAGAATTATAATAATTTAATAAATATAATATATAAAAAATAAACTCATAATAATTTTCCTTCATAAAATATGGTGATGGAAAATGTGTTTTATCATCATGTGTAGGCTGTAACTCGTACATACACCTGAGTGATACATTCACTTCTAGTTCAATGGGAAAGGGGATGTATAATGGTTTGTTTATAATCATAATAAAAATTTAAAATATTTAATATGACTAATTTATTATTTTATGATATATATTTTAGATTAAGAGGAAGTATATAGGTGTATAAAAAGAGAGTGATCAGTTAGAGTAATTACCTCTTCTTGGAAATGACTCCTTTAGATCTCCTCTAAAAGACTCTAGATTTAGTCCTTTGGGAATTCCATAACCCATATATTGTAGATAAGGAAGTGGATAAGATAATTTTTATAGTTTTCAGATCTAGAAGACTTTATGTGGTTAAATGATATGAGGGATAAGGTGTCCTTTTGTAGTGAAGTAGAGGGACCCTTTTGGAATTTCAAAAAAGATTAATCTATAATAAATAAAATCTCAATAAAAATGCAACAAAATGGAATGATAATAAATTATAATGTGGGGAATGGTAGTAATTAAATCGAAATATATATTGTATATAATTTATGGGGTAATTTTAAACCTTATCATTTTGATTAACACTTAGTTAACCTATTTTAATGATAACTTTAGTTACAAAATGTTTAATATTAAAAGGTTGATATTTCGACATATAAGGATTAAATTGAACTATAAATGGTAGATTTATGATTTTTTAGACCATTATTTATCTAATTTATCTATATTTAGGAATTTTATGATTTTAACTAATTTAATAAAATATAATTTAAATAAACTATTGTTAGTGTCAATTTTGAAACTATTCATTACATTTACTTTAATATAATGAATACTGAAACATAAATTTTATCCAATTAATTTAATACACCCCAAATATGTAATATAAAAGTATAAAATTCTTGTATAACCTTATTTAATTAAAATTATATTTAATTAAATATTTTTAATATCACGTATTTGAGTTCTTTATTAAATTAATACTTTTTGCATCATCATTGTGTGATTATTTATGATAACTATTTCTTCTCCAAAAAAAATACCATGATGTATATAATCCTTTTAAATTTTATAATAATATTTACAGATGATTATATCTACTATTTAACCCTATATTAATAATACTATACTTATTAAAAGAGAAAGTGACATTTTGTCACTCACTTTGATTTTAATAATATCTATGTCATTTTCATGAACCAGTGTCCATTATAAAAATTAATTTAGAACCATAGGTATTAAAGGTTGAATAAAATTTATCCAAAAAATTGTAAAATTTTAGGGTCATTTTACTATCCTTATCACTTTATTTTTAACCTAAATTACCCAATTTACCATTTTACGTGATAAAAATAATATTATTAGTATTATTTATATTGGATAAAAATATAAGGGACCTATTTACTAAATTTATACCTAATGATTCCAAATATGTTATCCATTTTTCAAAATTCAAATCATATAAGTGTCTTAAATTAATTTAAAATTAATCATGTAGATGAGTCGAGAAGATGAGTTTTTAAAGTGAAAACACTCAAAAGATTGAAATGTTTTAATATCAAAATACAATTTTAAATTGATTTAAATTAACAAAATTGAATTAAATTATATATATTTTAATTAATTATACCTTAAAACCAATCATAAATATAATTTAACACTATAAATAATTTAGATAAAAAAGTTGTTTTCAATTAAAATTCAGTATTTTTTACTATTCATCAAACATGAAACTTATCATAAAAATAATATAAATTAAATCAAAGTAAATTTTGATATACTGATTTAAAATAAAAATTTAGTTTTTAAATTAAATTTATATATGGTTAAAAATTTATTTTTTAAATAAGTGCACCATTAAAAGGAAATCAAACTGTTTTTAGAACAATATAGTTTTTAAAAATTAATTGGGTATCCTTTTTATGATGTCTAGAAAACACATTGGATGAATGTTAATAATTAAATTGAATATTATATATATAGATATATTAGTAATATAATCCTAACAGAGTTATTTTTTATTGGTATAAAACACACTTCTGCGCATTTTAATAGTTTTTCAGAAAAAGATTTACCATTAATTTCAAAATGGTTTTAGTTGTGTAAACCATAATTTAATAATAAACTGAATCCTATTAATAACCTAAGTTATAATTACTAGGTTATAATTTTATTTTATTTTATATAATTACAATAATAAAATTATGTTTCATACAAACTCATTGTTGTGTGTAACATACACTAAGTCGGTGTTGCATGTAACGGAAGACTTCAAAGAAAACAAATTATTTAAAAATATATATATTTAATAAAAAAATATCAGGTTTTTAAAATAATAGTTCTATAAGTTTATGGTTTATCATAATTCCCATGTCTTAGATACCACTTTTGATGTTTTAAGGGATCATATATTAAAGAAATTAATGAAACTTTAGAAGACATTTTATTAGGCAAAATTTTATGTAATTCTTTAGTTTAATGAGAACAATTCCATTAAATTATGCACACATAATTTTTATGTTATTGATAACCTTTAGGGTTTATATGACCTTGGATATTAAGGTAATTATGGGAACATAGGTTTTATCATATAGATAATCATGAGATTGAAAAGTTATTTGGTAACTATGTGTTTAGTGTTATTTCAAAAGGATATTTACATATTGTGGGGATTGAAAGCTTAAAGGTATGAGATAACATTTGAGTTTTAAACACTCTTTAATTTTGAGGTTATTTAGGAATGATTTAGTTTGAACTTTGAGTATTGTTGTTGAATTTTAGAGATTAATGTATTATTTCATCATATGATGGATTACTCATTTTGGTATAAATATTACCATGTGCTGAACATTGTGGTTTCTATTAATTACTATAGAGACAAAAATATCTTATTATCCCTTTTATGGTTATAGGGTCTTTAAAATTTTATTTTAGAGCTTCAGTCTTGGATAATTTCATCTGGAATACACATCATTTGGAGAAAAAAAAGAGATTATGGTGGAATTTGATAAAAGGATTTAATTCTACTCCACAAGTAAGAATATTTCCTTATTATGTTGATCGTTATACTTATTATGATCGATGATCTCTATCACTTTACATTATTATTTGGGTATTACACATTTTGTCCATTTAAAAATATTCACCTATCACCTATTTTCATCTATTTTTAAATCTAGTATGTGTTATTTCTGATGGCATTTTTACATCCTTTTCTAACTTATCAAGATGTAATTTTATTAACCCTATTATGATGTGAATTTCAAAAAAAATATTTTAAAACATCCAACCTTTGATTACCAAGACAGAGTTAAAATTTAAATGGAATGAATTATTAAATTGGGTATTTTTCAACACTTGGAGTTTTTAGAAAATAAAACTATGTTAAATGGCATATTTTACATACAACACTGATATTAAACAATCCCCCAAATCTATAATTATTATAAAATTTCTGCTAAATTAGTTCGTATAAATAGTATTATCTAATTTATGAAATATATGTATATATATATGTATATTAATTTTCTACTAAATTTAAATTATTGATAAATCTTTAGTAGATAATCAGTCATTTTTTAGTAAAGTAATTTTATTCTTCAAAATTATGTTTTCTTCAAAAAAAAAAATTTCATTACTTTCATGAAAAAATATTATAATTAAGTTTTTTTTACTTTTAGAATATTTATTTTATAAAATTAAATTCATTTTTAAAATTTTAATATCAAAATTTACTTTGGGTGACTGTTTGGTATTTTTCAGAAAAAAAAATTGGTTTTTAGTGAATATTGAAAATTAGCAATTTTTTTAAAAGGAACATTTCATTTAAATAAATTAAGAAATTAAAAAGTACCATTGTTTTTTTAATATTATTTAAATAAATATAATTATTAATCAATTATATTTGAACAACTTATTTTTGTATGAATCAAATTTTTATTGAACTTTGATACAAGTTTGTCTTTGGGTTTAAAACCGATATTTTTCTAAAAATAGTTATAAAGTTAAAATTGTTTCTCTATTTTAATTAAGTAAAATAATACCTGATGATAAATGTAATAAATTAAATTTATTGATTATAGATTAATAAATAATAATTTATATTCATACAATTATTGTTATTAATCAAGGAGTTAATATAAAATAATCTTTTTCTTGAAAAATATACTTCTTGAAAACATGATATTTCGTCGAGTCTTCGTGTTTTGTTTTAAATTTAATTTTGACAATTCTATGAATTTAGTTAGCTAAAACTAATTAAATATTTTTAATAATTATAATTTATAATTTATTATAATTTCAACATATATTTTTTTACCATAATAAATAGCGAAAACAGAAAAACAAATTAATTACCACGGTTAAGGTAAAAGTGGGTTTACCAAGTGGATAAACTTAAAATCTAAGTGTTAAAATGACCTAAACACTTGTATAAAATATATTTTCTGTCCCTATTTTGACATTATAATGTATAATTATATATAATAATATATTTTTGACTCTTTTTTCTGGTTAAAAAAGTTTGTACACCTTACTCTTTTCAAAAATTACAAGTGTGTCACTCACCTCACGTATAAAAAGTCACCCCCTCTTCTCTCTTCATCACGCCATAAAACCCATTTTATCAAAAATACATTACCAAATAACTTTATAAATTAAAAGACCATTATCCTAGTATAATGTTTTTTTTCGTAAATCCATTTTATGAATATGTTATGTATAATCCATAAGAGGTGGTCCAAGAAGAGGTAAAATTCCAAACTATACATTTTTTTATTTCTTATTCCACCTCCTTAAAATATTATTAAACAAAGATAATATTATAAAAAAAGTGTATAATATATACATATATTTTATTATATTAATTTTATAACCTAAATCTATCTCCTCTTTCATAAAATGCGATATAAAATCATTATTTCAATGTATGGTGGACTACTTCCTCCTGAAGAGTTGCAATTAATTTTCCATCATCCCTCTAAAAAATTGTTTTAAGAATGGATTTAAATTATATATATATGAAAATTTTAACATATTTATACTTTTTAAGATATTATATCACTTTACCTTTTTACTATCTATTCTGTGGGGGATACGATAATGACGCTCATGTGCACGGTGAACTACCACTTCAAGAAGCGATGTAATTCGTTTTTCACGAATTTTTTACATGTAATGTAATTGATATAATATTAATAAAATTATTTGATATACATAAAATAATAATTAAATTAATTAAATATTTATCATGATTAAAATATAATATATAATTTTATTTTTTACACTGAAAAATGAAAACATTGCCCGTGGACGTGTGGACTACAGCCTCCAAGAAATGATGCAATTATTTTTTTCATCATCACATCACAAGAATAATATATATAAGGGTACTCAAATAAGTAATAATGTATTTAGGATATTATTATAATTCTGTAAATATTAATTAAAACATAACTTCTTTCAACAATGATTATTGAAAAATTAAAATGTTACTTATGCTTACGTATGGCCTACCAACTACATGATCATAACAAGGTTCATTTTTCATAACCATATTTAATTTGTAGTTTTAAAAAGTATAATTGATGTAATAATATGATAATTATGTGATTAGAATTATTATTTTTATGTTCAAATGATAACATTTTTGGTCATGGTCAACACACCGAAGTCATTTTTAAATAATGAACCGAACGTTCTTAAAACACACGACGTTGGCTTAACTAATTAAGTAATTTTTATTTTACATTTAAAATAAATAAATTAAATTAATTAATTATAAGTTATTACACCTGTAATATGTTCTTAAGAAATAAAATAATTTATGTAATCTTATTATACATGAGTTAAATTACATATAAGAAGCTTTGGACTCGAGGTAATGGTTTCTCATCAAAAATTTACTTTTATGAGACATATGTAATATTCACCACTTTTAATTATTATTTGTTTTATATAATATCCATTTTAAATTTAATATATTTAATATATCATACATATTTTAATTTTGTGTTTCAATTTTAATTAATTTATCCATATGGATTAACTAAAATATTACCATGGAGTAATGGGTTTCTTAACTCAATTTCCATTCATTAGATCATCAAACTTATTCACCGACTTCTTTATGATAAGATTATTTATGAATTTATATCTAATTTTTTTTGTAAAATATTTACTCTTTTTTTAAAGATTTACATTTTTACACATAATATCTCCATTGATTAGCTCTCAATTCCATGATATAACCTTTTTAAGGGTTAATCGTCCCAAACTCCATTTTTAGTACATATGTTAATGATATGCACCAGTATTCATTATGAGGTGTATATAATTTACTTTTTGAATTTTATATAATGTATTTACTTATTTTTATGATATTTTAATTTTAATTCTATGTTTTTCTTTCATGGGGATTATAATTAAATAGTTACTAATGGGGTAATTTTAATATGATACAATCTCATCATTTACCATGATTATTTATTATTGTATTCTGATAATGAAATAATATGATAAATCTCTCAAAAAACATGTGAATTTCTTTATGTTCTGGTTATACCATGATAATAAATTTTTCACTTCAAATTTTTCTATTTATGTACTCAAGATTTCCGAAGAATGTTTTTATGAAAAATAATTCTTATTTCTCTCTTTAGTTGAAAACCAATTTTCATACAAATCATTTTTATCTAAAATTGTTTTCAAAATTGTTTTTAAAATTCCTAAAATGATTTATTAAAGAAAATTTTCCATACGTTTTAATTATTACAAAATATTTTCAAACAATCTTCATGTATTTTCTCAAACAACGACCATTTAAATTTTAAAGAATAATCGAAAGGAATAATTTTTTAACATTTATAGAATGAGTGTAATTTATTACCATCATGAAAAATATTTTATTTGAACATTACTTTGAAATATTATAAATTTTTTATCTCTAAAAACTGAAAAACAAAAAGGATATTTTCCTCAAGAAATGTTTTAAATGATGTTTAAAAATTCCTTTATATATTTCCAAGGTTGTTTTTAATGAAATGGATTTTTAAAATATTTATTGATTATTAAATTTTTTGGAAGTGATTTTCAAAATGAATAGACTGTTTTCCTAAAAAAACATTTTTAATGATATTTTAATGTTATTCCCATTCATCAACATCAACAACCCTTTTTGTTACTTATACTCCAATTGAGATATTTTTTAATAATATAATCATCATTATTTCTCTATATGGATTAATATTATATTAAATAGATTGTTATGGAACCAATTTCTTTTCTATTGGTTAATATTTTGTCAAAGATATTGGCATGAAACCTATTTATTTTCCAGGGTTTAATCAGGTTTTGAATATAATAAAGGTTTTTATGTGTTTTATGATAAAATACAAGAACATAGTACCTTATTCTTGTTTTGGTTCATGAACAATATTTAATATGGGTGTCCCTAGATAGTATTGGGTGACCCAAATATTGATTATATGATGGCTGTGCCCATATTTCACTCTAATTCGTTGGGAAATGAATATTTTCTTGGAATAATTATATTAGAATTTTGATTCATGGTTATTCCAATTGTAAAGGTTCTATAAGGGTTCTATAATTATGATGTCCCAAGATACCAAAAAATTTTATCTATCCTTCTTATGTGTTTTTAATGTTTCCTTTGATCAATATTGATATCAAATGGCTCAGGATTATTGGTTCTTAGGAGTATTCCCTTTTTTAAATCCTTATGAAATATTTCATGATTTATTATTCTGGTATTAATGGCTATGAGCTATTTTATTATTCTCTAATTCATTATGATTATTTCATCATTACCTTATGAAATTTTTATGTACATTGACAAATTTCAATTTTTAATGCATATTTTTACCCTTAATGATTATTTGAGATTTTCCTTCTTATGTTTCCTTTTACCCAGGTTATCAATAATGATGCTGAATGTTTTGTTTTTACAGGGATTTCATATGGATGATAATGATGAATTAATGTGTAATAATAAAAGTTGGGTTAAGTGGTAGAAATGATCATTTAATACATGGATATTTTTTATGTAATATTTTTCCCTAATTATAAAAAAGTATAAAACTAAATAGACCTTAATAATATAAGTGATCTAATATTTCCATTTGATATTTTAATTTTTTATTGGGAAAATTGGGTCAACATTATAGATTTTAAAGTCTAAAATGTAATGCTTTTGAATTCAACACCAGATTCAGGAGTGTGGGTTCTGGGTTATTATAGGGAAATATCTTGAAAATTATGTGGTAAATGTTGTCTATGTTTTTTCTAAAAGTAAAAGTAATATCTTGAAAAGTAAATCTGAGAGTTTTTATAATATTTTTTTAGAAAGGGGACAATTCTTAAAAAAATTAAATCCTTTTTTTCATTTATTTTCCATTCTCATGAAAAGATTTTTGTGTTAAGGGGGAGCTTTTGGAATCATATATTTTAAAATCTCTTAATTTATTCGTTATAGTTTTTAGAATAATTCATTAACTATCTACTACTTGAGATTATTAAATATATATTTATCTCTTTAATTTATTTTCAATATTTTTCAATCATAATTTATGATTAAACAATATTTTATTATTAAGTGTTTATGATCATCATAAAGGGGGATATTTTTTACATCTCCCTTTCATGGTGTTTCCGATGATCCCGAACACTCCTCTATATTACAAATGTTTTCATATATATAGCTTTCAATATTTTTTCATGTTTAGAATGGTGATTTAAAAATAATATTCATGATATTTAAATGATTGATAAAGGATTAGTCTCATATCTATCCATTTTAATCTCTATGCAATTTTATTTGAATAATCATTGAAGAATTTGGAGTGAGATAGTGGTGGGTCATATCGAAGGTGTTGTAGTTCAGAGTGCACCAATTACACGGTGAAAAAATAGATACTGGCCTAAAGTGGAGTAGCACCACTAACTACCTACTGGGGGATCACCAGTGACTTAATGAGTCCACCATCATTGTACCAATTCTTTCAGAAATCCATGGTCTAGTAGTGGATAGCCATGAGTGGTCTTCCTATAGCCGCAAGCTAAGGGTATCCTATCAACTACCCAATGGAGGATACCAAATACACTGTAGCATTAGGAAGTGTATATCAAGTACTTATTAAATGTTGTAAAAATGGAAATAATGATGACTCTTTCCAAGTTAGATGAACCTAGTGATTCCAAATATTTTCTAAGAATTTTTACATCCTATATAAGGACCCCCTTGGATCCCTAAATACTCTCCTTGATCGTTTCTTATTTGGTCTCCCAATGAAGTGCTATCAATATCGATTTAAATGTTATTATCTATATTTTCCATTTTTTCTCAAGATCCTTAAAAGTTATAAATCCTCTAAATAATTTATATCTTTCTCAAAATAGTATTTTCCTTTACTATTAATCACTCAATAAAATCTATTTGTGAGTAGTTTTTAGAGGGTTTTACCAAATAAAATCGCCCTTTCCAAAACATCCAAAAAATATGGGATGGGTTACTTAACAACCAATGACATTCAAAAGGGTAATCACAATCCAAAATTGTTATGGATAAGTTTTTGTTCACCAATTAGACTAAAGTATTTATACCATTAACCACTCAAGATAAGGGGTGGATACATAGGGAATCACATTTAGAAATATACAAACTCCATATCAATTGTGTTTTTCTCTTTTATAAGTCCCCATGGCATCATATAATATAGACTTTCATACTTTTATAAATTAGATTCAAAACATTAAATTCATTGACTACTTTGATAATATTTTTTATAAACACAATTCAATCTTATCAACTATCACATATTTGAGTTCACACTTCATTATTTTGAAAAAAAATTGATTTTAATCCTTTGTTCTAATTTGTATTTTTTAAAATAGTAATTCACCCCACCCCTACTTTGGAAGAAATCATGAACCAACACATACAAGGATACATGATCTAATAGAGCATAAAATATATGTAACAAAAATAAATAAGTTGTGTTCTAAATGAGTCCTCATCCAATATTAAACTCACTCGAATATTTTAATGAGGACTAAACAAACTCCTCTAATATCAACATCTCACAAAAATATTGAGCATATAATAGCTACTCCATTATTTATCTTTCATGGAAATGAACAAGTTGAACTATATGCTAGCTGAGGTGTCCACACAAGGTGTGAGAATATATATTTAATAGGGTTCCAAAAATGGGTTCTTATCACACATAGTGAATAAAATTGTGTTTGAATTAATATTTCTAAACATTTATACATATTGTATAAAATAGATTAGTAAACAGTCAATAGATCTTGGAAGTAAAGAATAATAATTTCTTAATGTGTTTAAATAAATATAAAAAAAACTATTAATAATATGATTGTATATACATAATAAAAAATATGTTAATCCACGAATTAAATCAGATATGAACATATATAATGAGTTAGGTTACCACACCCATCCCATGAAAAATGGAGATATGTATAATGAATTAGGGTATTAAAACCCATCCCAGATAGAAATTGAAACATTTATATTGAGTCAGATTATTATAATAACTCCCAAGGGGAAATGGGATAGTTCTTAATGATTCAAGGAATTATGAGTCAATCCCAAACCTTTAATAACTTTAATAAAAATTTGTGTACCTTGTGAACTTTTATATAGAAAAAATATTTACATTCCAATATGTATCAAAATTAATAGAATAAAATGTATATAAAACTACCCAATTTCTTATGCATGATATAAATAAATATTTTAGGTAAATATATTAAAAAAATTAAACTAAATAATAGATTAAATAAAGCACATAAGATTACCAAGCATACTAACTTTAATACAAACATGGAATAAATAATGTTGTACTCAAAATATATTAAACGATATGATTATAATGGTGTTACATATAGAATAAGAAACTATAAATAATAATTTACCAAGGTATACAAGTTTTAATCCAAATAAGGAATCACTACTACTTTAATGAAGTCTATTAACATCGCATAAAAAATAATGTAGATCTTGAATAATTATTTATGAATTTCTAATGAATTGAAAAATGAGACTCTAATTAATGAATTGAAAACAACCAATTCACAATAACAGTGAAAATGAAAATTATCTAGTTTGGATTTATCTACATCCAATTTATATTGATGATAATATAAAACATTATAAAATGTGTGAAATTAAAAAATTTAATACATGAAAATATTATGGTAAGGGTTCTTTATATAAATGGTCTTTCCACTATTGATACAAAATTTAGTAAATATTATTGTCAAAAAATGATTTATTTAAGGTTAAGGTTTTCATATGGTACCAATTATTAAATAATGAAAAAATTTATAATTCTTACCTTTAAAATAATAAAGAGTAAAATTTATTTGTTTTGGAAATGGTGGTTTTAAAAAAACATTTTAAAATATGAAAATAACTATAGATACAGTTTCATTTAGAATAAATATATATGTATGTGATTGTATTCCTAAAAATTATATACTTAATTCTATTTGAAAATAAAAAAAATTACCATCTACCATGTTTTAGGTTTTTTTAGAGAAGAAAAAATTGTATAAAGATAATATGGTTAATGAACAAAATAACTCATTCTCACATATATAACATAGCCATTAACTTTTCGCTAATTTAATCTATCAACATAGGTTATTATTAGATCATTGACTTATAATTCATTTTTCTTAATGCAATAATAAGTGATTTTGTTGGTCGCACATGATATATGGTCACAAATGAGTGTTCTTTATCAAGTAAAGGTATCCCTACACATTAATTTTTTTAAATAGCCACATCCCCTATTATATGTTGTATTCATCACATTTTTGTAAAAAAAATTATATATATGTGATTTTATAAAACAAATCTTGAAAAATATAAATGTTAATAAGACATAACTTAAGGTTCATTGAAATTATATTTCCAAATTATAATGGCATGCCTGATGGACTTTAGAAAAAGAAAATATAAATGATTATATGATGAAAATAAAATTATTCATAGACATATAAGATGTTACAAAATTGAAAATTTAATAATAGAGAATTGAAATATGTGACAAAAAACTAATACATGCAAACCATTAGAAACATGGATCATTTTACGTATTTAAATTAAACATTAACATAAAATTGAATACTTTACAAAAATTAACTTTTTATAAGATTATAAATCATGGTGTTATGTTATACAAGTATAAAAAAATACATAGGTTCATATAAAATACACATTGATATAATTTAACAAGTTATATTAAAATACTATTGGAAATAATTTATTAATGGTTCAAATAATCTATGTTCAATATATTAACAATTTTTTAAAAAAAGTGTAAGGCATATCTAAACATAGACAAGGAATTCACCCAAGCAGTTACGACAACCTACCATAACCATTTTAAAGTTATAAAAATTCCAAATATCATTAAGATACAAGTATGATCATGAAATCACATTTTAATTACTAAATGAATTTAATTACACAACTACCTATAATTAATAATAAAAAATCCATATAAAATCCTCTAAGAATCACTCCAAAAATAAAACCAAACGGATATAATTACAAAGACCAAATTAACCAAAATTCATCATCCTATACTTTTATCCTCAAAAATATAATATATTAAACAATAAAAAACCCAATATCCTTCCAAAAAATATAATGATGAATGACATGAAAACAACCTTCCAAGATCATATGTAACCAAGAAAATAAGAAACACATTCAACTCCGATAAATTTCACCATACTATGATAGAATTTATAAGTTAATCCTGAATTATAATAGGGTAAACGATATTAAATGTTTATTAGAGAAAAAAATATTATATTATAGAAGGGATTAATTTGATTCTATATGAAAAACCTCCCTGGATTACCATTGAATTGTGCGAATGAACGAGAGAAATAAGGGGGCCATGAGAATCACCCTAAAGAATTATCTATATTTGAGTACATATGAGTTTTAAAGGAATATAATGTCGGTATAGAAGGGTTTAAGGTAATTCTACCAAAGAAATCATATTATTTTACAAAATTTAGATAGGTTGTCAGGTTCCTTGTATGTGATAAAATTTACCTAGTGCCACTACATGAAATCCCACTTTTATAAATTTCTAAATGATTAAGTTGTGTTATCCACCAGGTATCTAGTGTGATTTATAGAATTACACAATATTTTACACCACCATCTAGATTTAAAAAAACAATAAATACATAATATAACCAAAAAACAACCCTGATTTCATCCAAAACCATAGAAATTCAAGACCAAATATTACAATCAAAACCAATCCCAAAGTTGGAACCAAAAATCCAAAAAATGTGAATTATTTCTTAAATTCGCTAAATTTAACATAATAAAATATTATTTTAATCTAAATAGACATTTTCCACAATAGCCTATTAATGATATAAATTTCTTTAACAAAAATTAAAACTCATATCTTATCTATATTTCACTATGTCATCAAATTATCAATCTCTAATAAAAATGTCAATACTCCTCCAAAAGAATCACCCACTCATATAATGAATGAATCCCAATATTAATTTTTATGGCTAAGTACTATATTATTCTAATATTAGAAACCTCTTGAACATATTTTAATATCCTAAAAATGCTAAAAACTAAATAAGATAAATTTCATGGTAATCTCTACCATAAAAATATCCCATGGTTTACAAATGCTTATGCTAAAACTGATTTTGGATTTATAAAAATTTTCCCATGTTAAAATAGTTTAATTGAAAATTAAATTATAGTTTTAAAATAAAATGAAAAATATATTTCCAAAACCACTGAATTTTATAAAATTAACTCATTTAAAAAAAATATTTTTAAGAAAAAACCATCCCAATTCGACATTATAAATGATATAAACTTTCTAAAAACCGTATTAAATTTTAAATAAAAACTTATAAACTAATTATTATTCAGATTTGAATTCAATAAATGTTTTCCCATCTCTACCCATAAAAGGTAACTCAATAATCATATAATATTGAATTTTAACAATATATAGATAAAATAATAAAAATATAAATAATAATGGTCTACATGTTATATTAAGAAAACAAGTAGAATGGTTGAGAGTAGAATACTAAAAAGTAAAAATTGAACATGATCATTAATAAAAAATTATATAATAGTTTGTCAACATTTCACCAAATGCAGACTAAATAATTAATTGAGATATTTTTATATAGGTAGAATAAATCATTAATATTATTACAAAAATAAGAAAAACCTAAATTATTACTAGAAGTGAATCGCTTCCCAGGTAAAAAATCATGACTGAAAATAAAGTATATCTGTGAATGATTTTAATAAGTTATATCACCTATAAATAGGTATTTAGAAAAAATTGATTAATTTATTAGTTTCTTGTAATTAATTAAGTCTAGGAACATGTAATGGTTATTATTTAAATAAAATTTAGATGAAATAATGTGCCACTGGACCATATTATGTATAAAAAGAAGCAATATTTGAATCATGGGAGATCCCTAGGAAACTTCATTATTTCTAAATTATTATACTCGGGGAATTTAATAAAATCATCACGGGATTATATGGTTCCAACTCAATACCCCCAATAACCCCTTGTAACATGAGTTATAACTTAAAATAGGTTGATTGGGACTTCTTATGGGTTGTGTTACATGTCTGAAAAATATCATCTTTTTTCATCAAAATCCTAGACTACACCAAAAACACCACTCAGATAAAAAATATAATGGCATTGACACAGATGATTCAAAAATACCTAAATTAATTCATTACTAATACCAAGGTTGTTCTCGAATTCTAATGTATTGGTGATTAGTGTCAGGGTTTTCAATGTATCACTAGGAAGTGATTTATTCACTTTTTGGAAATAAATACTAAATTATAGATGTCCTTCAAAAAAAAACTAGCACAAATCATCTATATGCTAGAAATTATTAAGAATAATTAAACTACCAATTCTCTATTTATACTAACTATTTCTTTAATAATACAAAAGATAACTAATATATTTTTCAAATAATTCACAGTATGAATTAAAACTAGAAATATTCAATTTATGGTTTAAAAATACAAAACATGACCTATAAGATGATGTGACTAAACAAAATTTATGTTAAATATATTTAATCAAAATAAATAAATTATAATCCTTAAAGACCCTCCAAATAATAAGTTACTCTATCCAATAATATATTTTATATTAAACTGAATAAAATAAAATTTATTTTAAACATAACCATTAAATAGAATAGCTACCACTTATTTTGTCTTTTTAGAATTATGGTGAGTGAAATCACATGTCCACTAATTTTTCCTTGTTGGTTGTATGAATAAATACCCATTAGGGAACCACCAATAGAGTCTTGACACACATAATGAATAAAAAAATTTATGTACAGACATGTCTACTCATTTAAATATCATGTTCAAAATAGTTCAACAAATAATAAAAAAATCATGGTATAAAAGAACAATCATAGATTATTAATAGTCAAAAACTATTAAATATGCCTCTCTATAAATGTATGGTCTATAATTTTGTAATTTTTTTGATATATCTCAAAAATAGAGAAAAAATATTTACTAAATTAATGTACATCGCCCGTCTTACGGGAAGTGTAAATTTATATAATAATTTAGTATATTAAAACACATCTTAGTGGAAAATGGAACCATGTATAATGATTTAGGTTATTTCCACCCATCTCAGTAAAAATGGGATACTCTATAATATTTATGGGATCCATGTGCATATTCTAACTTACCATCATATTAATCTAAAATGTGTGTACCAAAGTAATTTTTATATCAGGAAAATATATACTTCTAAACATATCTAAAAATTCCAAAAATATAATATATATATTTATATATATATATATAATGAGATCATATTTTTTTATGATATAAATGTACATTATGTATAAATGAGGTCTAACTAAAAATTAAAATCATGCATAAAATACAACGCAGAAAACTTCCAATAATACTAACTTCAAACCTAACATTTCATAAAGAATACCATAGTCAAAATAAATTAAATTAAAAAAAATTATTGTGTGAAACATGGAATAAAAAACTACTAGGAATTATTTACTAAGTTATAAACATTCTAATGTAAACAATGTCTGGCATCTACTTCAAGGAAGTGTAGTTAAATTCCACAAAAAGTAAAAGTTTGGAATAAATCATACTTTTTGAGTTACCCATGACTTGTTGAAAAAATGTACTAAATAAGGAATCAAAAATAACTTGTTGAAACCAATGATATACAAAGAAAAATATCTTGTATATAATTTGTCATAACTAATTAATTTTAAATACAATCTAAAAAATGTATAGAAAGATGCATAAGAAAAAATTCAAGACACCAAAATAGAGAAGTATGAATTCTAATTCTAATAGTATTTTTTACATTTTTAAAACACAGTTTTGAAAATAAATTTATTAATGAAAATAATTCATCTACTTTTATGTTTTTTCATGTGTTACATTTATTTATATAAATTCATGGTTTTAAATTTTCACCGTTAATATATAAAGGAATAAATCTAACTCATATTGGGAAGTTGTGTTTTAATAAAACATTTTTAAAGTTGAAAATAAATTTACTAGTATTTTCATTAAAAATATATGTGGGTAAACTAAAAATTCTCTAAAAGGAGTTTCATAATAAATTATTTATGAAAAAAATAATTGAAATTTAATTTTTCATTGGTTTAGATAAAAAAACATATTGATAAAGCTGTGAAATTTAATTTACCAAATAACTAATTATGAATTAGATTTCCAATCCATTAACATTATAACAATGTAATCTCTTAAAAAGTTTGTTATTATATCATTAACTCATCATTAAGACACAATAGGGTAAGGATAAGTTATTTCTTTAGAAATTCATTATATGTGGGCCTAAAATAGTGTTCTTTATCTAGATATAGTCTAAATATAGATGATTTTGATTTTAAAATAGTCCTCTTCCTTTCCTATATCTTAAATTCATTGATGCATTTGATGAACATTTTTATATGAGATAATATAGAAATATAAGTAGGTAAATAAGTAAGATTATGTTTATGGAACCAAAAACAATGAATATAGAAGATTTTCATAATATAAATTATGTAATAAATAAATAATTAACATGTAATTTAAATACTTTATTCATTAAAAAATATAATGTTGTTAAATGTTAAATTTAAAAATTTAAAATGGTAATCTTTAATGGAAAAATAATATAGACAAACCATTGGAATCATGATTAATCTTATGTACTAATATTTAACACTATTATAAATGATGTAGAAGTTACCAAAACCAACTTTTCACAATGTTGGAAATCAATTTTTTTCTTAAAAATGTAAACAACCATTGAATATGTTCATATAAATTCTTCTTTGAAATTATTTAATATGTTATATGAAAATACAATTAGAAATTATTAATTCATAGATAAAAAATATATGTTTCATGTTCATGTTAATCTAGAAAACAAACAGAGTACATGTTCTAGTCAGAGCTTATAGATTCACTTAAAGGGATGATAATGCATACCATAACCATCAGCAATATATATCAGTTCAAAAAATCGTAAATCCACACCTATAATCATTATACTGATTTTATATGGTGAAAATAATTCTATTAGAAACCCACTAGGAATCAAGTATTATAATACCCACTGAAAATCCATATTTATAAGTCCAAAATAAACCTAAAAGGATTATAATATAAATCCCCAATTATCACAAGTTAAAAATACTCTATTTTTATCCTAAAATAATAAAATACTTAAAATAAAACATACCTCAATATATATTCATCACAAAAATTTTGAGTGATGTGGAAATAACAGACCAAGATCATCCCAAACCAAGACAAGATGAATTCCCTTAATCTCAAATGAAACCATCCATGATCTAGTATATTTTATCATTTAAACTCTAATACCTAAAAGGAAAATCAAATGAAAGGTAGATTATTGAGAAAATAAAGAGGTTTTAGGAGGAATAACTTTTATTGAGAATGGATGTTTCACCTTGGATCACCCTTAGATCATTATGAAGAATAAGAGGAAGTATGAAGCTTTGAGAATCCCTACAAAAGAACTATCAATAATTGGGGACAAATGAAGTTTGATGGAACAAAAAATAGGGAAATTGTTTATGAAAAAAATGAATAAATTTCTACAATTATTAATAAAATAAATTTTGAGAGGTGACCATGTACCTTGTCTGGGCCTCTAGGGACCCAGTGTGACCCCCAGTCCACCCCCTTTTCTGACTCTATTATTGGGTACCTAGTACATCCCACTAGGAATCCAACGTCAAATGAAATTTTACACTATAAGTTACCTTACTTCCTTACATTAGGCATACCCTTAGAAATCCTATAAACATAAAAATATACAATAAAACACATTTTATTTGAACATAAGCCTTATAAATTCAACAAAATATCATTATAAAATCAGAGCCCTACTTTGGAACAAAAAATCAGAAAAAAATAATGTTTTGTATCTTTAATTGAAAAAAATCATACCTAATCCACCCATTAATATAATCCACTAAGACATCAAACACTATAACCTTACTTCTATAACAAATTTTATCCAAAAAATATATATAAACTAATTTCTTATCATTGTATTATCAATTGCTAATGGAAAATTACAATACTCATCCCAACCATCCAACATGATTCCAATTTAGGACTCCTAATTACAATATGAATAAAAAAATTCAACATGACCACAATAAATAAATAAATTATAACCTTATCAAAATTCTTTAAAATATTGAAAATTGACTATATAAAATCTTTTTATAGTCCCCAACATAAATATTTTCAATAGTTTTCTTATGTTTTTTCAGTTATGTAATTAAAATTTATTACAACTCCTCACAGTTTAAAATAGTTTGAAAAAAATATATTATAGTTTCATAATCACCATTAAAATACATTTCTAAAATACTAAATTTAATAAAATTAAATAATTTTACAAATTATCTTTGAGAAAGAAAATTTATACTCATTATTATAAAATATTTTGATTTATTTTCAAAACCACTTTCCTTTTGAAATATAAAATTATAAAAATTCTTTTTTAACTTTTATAGTACTAAAGGATTATTCATCATTACACATATATTATAATAAATTCATCCTACAACATTGTAGGTAAAAAAACATAGATAAAAAATATAAAAATAGAAATCATAAATTTCTAAAACCCATGGTCCCATTAGGGGTGGGAATGGGTGAATTAGGGTGTTTTTAAAGTTAACTTATTATTATGATCATTTATCTTTATTTAAGATCTTGTTAAAATATTTGTAGGTGATGTGTCCATCAGGTTTCTTATTCCTCACCCAAAAAATCTCACCTAATGATAACTAGATATAAAGGTGAGTGAAGAATTCACATATAAGGATTTCAATTGGTTAAATAACATGGGATAATTAAATAGGCATACACATAATGTTTTCTTGATGTGATAGAATGCTCCACTACAGTATTTTAGTGGATTGATTTTTTTATCAAAGTTACTTAAAACCAAGGATCGCTTTTTTCAAAATAATTTATGTTCATTCACTCATCCACCAAAAAATACTTCCAACTAGGGTTCACACCTTACCTCAAGGAAGAAATTCAATAGTTTGTAGACATTTGGGTGTCTCCATGATCTACAAAATATATATTAAAGATGTTCATCTTCATATATATATATATTATCTATTGTTCAACATTTTTATTACATATTAATTCTTCAAAATTGCAGGAGATTATCTTTCTTATATGATAATTTACTCTATATATACCAAAAAATATAGCAGTAAAAATTCTTCTTTAGTTTAGGATAATACCATAGTCGAATAATCATGTTTCTTTTATTTCCAATAACCATTTATAGCAGGGGAACTCCTACTTCCTTCATGTAATTATACATTACATTAAAGCTTATAAAATTAACTGTAAATTTGAGTTTTTATCTAGTAAAGTGGTCATTCAGGGAGTTTAGAATCAGATTTTAATTCCAAGATTTGGTTACACATTTTGATGTAATTTTTGTGTTATTTGTGTTCCAAAAGGTGGCTCATGTTCTCAGTAAAATCTCCAGAGATTTAGGTGTGAGTTTATGTTTTTATGATATTTTTAGATTGGTAGATAGTTTGGTGTGTGGTGTTAAGTGAAAACCATGTATACCTATAAGGCTCAAGGTTTTTTTTGTTCTATTTCTAAATAACATGATTTACGTATTTTTCTTGAGCATGGTTTGAAGGAATCCATTAATGTTTTAGAGGAAGCTATGTGTCTGTGGATTTTCTTGGTTCCAAGGCTCTCTACTTGTGCATTGTTATAAAAAAATCATGTGAGATATTATAGAGGGTTTCTATATCTTTTATAAAGGTTGGTGCATAGTTATAAAACCATGATACCAGACCATGTGGGAGAGTTTTGTCTAGAAATTTCCTAGTATATAGTTGGAATATGGTTTTCAAAATAATGCATCCAAATCATTTAGTATCCGATATTATCATTTAATTTGTTCAACCCTTTTACTACTTGAAACTTTTTCCTCAACCACTCCATTCATTTTCCCCTTACACACACAAAGTAGATAATGTCTCATAAACCATTTCTTATATAAACCCATTATATTAATGGTGGTTTAAGGGTTCGTTAGTTGGTTTTTTAAGCTGAGAATATTCCCATTATACACCCATACTTATTTTTCCTTAATTAATGATGATTTTAGTGATTCCCATATTGGGTTTCAATTTTAATTCTACTGGATCATGGTATGATCAACCAAGAATGATTGGTTTTTCATGTGTATTAGCACGATGACATCCCAATATGGTTTTGGAATTCTAGAACTCATAGTTTCATTAAAGATATGATACCTAGTGTATTTTTAGTTGATTTTAAACAAAATTGAAATTAATTTCCATGTAATTGGGCTTTATGTATTTGTAATTTTTCCCTTTCATGTTGTCAAAGGTGAATTGTAGGCCTTCCGTAGATTATTAGTTGTGGTTATAGAGGGAATATGTTCCTTTGTGATTTTTAAATAATTATAAATATTTTTGAATTAAATTCATTAATCAATTTTAGTTGTCTTAATTAATTTAATTTCATTTTTCAATGTGATTAGGTTCTTTGGTTGTTAGTATATCCTGGTTTCAGACATGGATATTTAGAGGATACATTGTGTTATAGTATGGGGTTTATTTTATATTGATTTCAATATTTATATCAATTTAATAAAATTTTAAATTAAATCCTTGGATTTTTATAATCCCTTGAGAGTTGTTTTTCATGAGATAGGTAATGGTTTTTGAGTTCCTTAAATAGGGGATTTTTTTATAGTACCCATATTCATGGTTTTTTTATGGTAAACCTCATGTTTCCTAGGGTGATGTGTAGTTGAAGTGATAAAGAGGTTCTTATCAGCATGCCTCGTCCCTGAACTGATCATAGGATTGTTCAAATCCCTTTTATAGTGTAACCACTTGAGTAGGATGAGACGATTAGGCTTGCAGGAACATAATCTTGGGTTGTGGTGTGATTCCATAAGTGATTCAAGGTTTTATAGGAGGTTCCCCTCATTACTTTGGTTTTAGAACCATCTCGGTGAAAGGTGTGGGATGCGACCCTCATATGGTCATGAGTTAGATGATACCTTAGACATTGAGTTCCAAGGGTGTTTATTCTTTGGATTCATGTACATTTCCCCAAATTCAAGGCTTAGTGATGTATTGGATCCCCCAGTTGGAACCTATCTCAAATATTGGGATGGATTCTTGTATTTTCATTGCTGGGTTTTGTTATTAGTTTCTTGGGATTTAGTTTATTTAGTTCCATTAGGATGGGATGGTACTATGGGTTACATTTAATGGTAGGTTATTTTCAAGTAGATATTTAAGATAGGGATTAATGACTCATGAGGATTACCTTTTGGGAGTGATGATGATTCCATTTGAGGATTATATTTGGCATAAACCCTAATTTGGATAAGATGCAACCATGGGGTATCGATCATCGATTGAATATGTTGAGTTATTTTTCTTGAAAGTGGGTATGAGAGATCCCTTTGGATTAATTATGGGTGTATTTTTGATCGAGGATCATTTATAGTCCATTGAGGGTGGCTTGGGGTTTCCCATTATGGGAGGTTTGGCCTGGGATATTGGATGATCTTGAGGATCCCCTTGTAAGGTGTCCTAATTTTTTTAATGGTTTTGAGGAACTTATAATCTTCATTATTTTTTTAACCAATTTTTATGTTTATGATGAGATCTTTGGGGTATTTTTGTAATTATTAGGGGTTGAGAGTGCCCCATGATCCTTTTTATTGATATTTGATTACTGTTAAGAATTCATATTTTTGTATGATGGGTTATAGAGTTGATCAACCCTTGTTTATATAGCCTTTTTATGGCATGTTGTGGTAGTCATTTTTCAATATTGGATGTGGTTGGTGACTTTTGGGATATCTTGGATCAGGTGTTGGCCCTTCTATTTATTTATTTATCTTCTTTATTAGCTGGTTGTTTATTAAATGTACATATGGAGAAAATGGATGCTCTATATGATTATAGATCCTTGCTAGGATGGTGGATTTACTAACTAGACTAAGGATTGGGTGTCCTTGGTTGGGGATGGTTTAAGGGATAGAGGTTACATTTTATATTTTCCCAAAAATATTTTATAGATATTTTTACATATATAGGACTATTGATCTCTTGAACTCCTCTCTCAATGATAGTAGATTTATGGTCTCCATTTTGGACTGTTCCATTATAATCCTAGCACTTCATTCAGATGTGTGCTTTCATGGAGGTGTAAGGCTACTCCCTAGGGTATAGAATTAATTTTTGTTTTTTATAAATCATAGAAGTATTGTGTATATTTAGGAACTATTCTTGATGTTGTGTGGATGGGTGATCCACATGCTATAAATCCTCTAGCTAGGGCTAGAGTGGGGGTGGATCTACATTGGGTGTCAGGAGAGTACATTCAATTGGATGTTTTATTTGTATTTTTTGTTCATACCCCTTATATTTATTTATAAAAAAATTATTATTTTCTATCTACAATTATATTTGACTAGGTTGGGAATATCATGTCTCACATGCACATGATATGACAACAGATTATTGGTTCACTATTGGGTGTGACCTACACATATTTATTTCTCAAAACCTCTATGTGTTCCTCGGTGCATGTGATTACATCATGTCTAATTTAAGGGTGATAATAGGATACACCATGTATCGTACACAGTGTCTCTATTTTTATTGATTGGGTGAGGCTAATTGTGAGGTTTCATGGGATGAAGCTGGTCTAATTCATCCATATAGAGACCAAGTATGTGGTATGGATCTAAGTTGGTAGTGAATCCCATTATATTATATTTTATATTTATTTATTTTGTATATTTTTTTGACTTGGTGGGTGTCTAGTTCCTATATATATCTTCTTTATGCCTATATTTTACATTCTACATTTAATTATATGTTGTATGATTCTATTTAGTTATTCACCTATGCATACTATAATGGTTGATTATGGATGATTATAAATTTACTTTTTTCATAATTTTATAATACTATGATCCAAGGGAATATTCTCTCTAACCATATTGATTAATCCCTCACCTCTTATTAGAGGCCTTTATTATATGGGGAATCATGTATAAGGCCTTAAGATGAACTAGATTCGGTGACGTGTCAGGTCAGCCTCGTCTAGTTCATCCAAAAATGGAATTAGAGGCTTCCTTTCTTATCTTAATATTTGATTTATGGTATAAATCTTGTATAAGAATATGTTGTAAATTTTTATGGACCATAGATTTTTTATCATGAACAAATTTCTGGAGGAAATTCTTCGATACCAGGGTGATGGGATTATTATTCATAACTATTGCAGTAATTATTTTGATATCGATTCAAGTATAATGATTATTTTATATGGTTCTTGTGAATATTAAATTCTATAAAGTACTGAAAAAAAATTATGTTCATGATCATACTATACACATATGATTCATGTAACAAATACATGTTTCTGTGCGATTTTACAGAACACTGATATTTAGTAGATTATAATTTCCACAATAACCTATATAGTGTGTTTCATGTATATTTTTGGTGGTATTCTATTTAACTATACTACATTTATTTCATTTTTGTGATAGATAATATGGATCATTTGGTGGGGGTTATATTTTTGGGGGGATATAGTACATTCATCAAGGGATACATGGGGACCCTTGTGGATTGGTATAGGTGTTAGATTCCTAGCTACTGATGTTAGTATATCGATGAGCTAAAGGGTTCCTGTTATATGTTTGGAATGTGATCAATATTCTTGAAGGATGTGGATTCCCTTTTGAGAGTAGGAATTAATTTCTATGTGTTATTTAATAGGTCATGTAGTGGTTTCAATGGGTTTGATATCTACTAGATATGCTTTAGTGGGAATGACCAATACAAAAATTGGTAGGGGAAATGTGAGTTCTGTTATCATCAGGGTTTCTTTGTGTGAAGGATGTCTTTGTGTCTAGGAATGAGTGTGTCTTGGCCTTTTGAGGTAGAGTGTTGGGAGTACTCTAGGTTTTGTATAGACAATAAAGAGGTGCTTTTCATGTGATTTGATCTTCGTATGAGGTAGATTCCTCAACATTGAAGAGGATAATGAAGGGTGCTCTGACCATTTCGTATATTCCATTTTCAGGATTATGGATAGTTATTTTAGGTGTGATAGACTATGAAAAATAGGGTATGACTCATGTAAGAATGGGTTTACTATATGATCATATTTTTAAAGAGCATGTGATCATTATTTTTAGGTGAAGCAGAGTATCCTTAATACATGAGGGAATGTATATTTTGGTGATGTGTGGTGTCTATTTATCAATATTGTAGTGGATTAGATGAGCTTGAAACTTGTGGAGTGGTGAAAATGAGGACTTGTAGTGGGGATCCCACCATTGGATATTGGAAAATGTTTTCTTAATTATTCATGTATTACTAGTCGTGGAGGATTTAATTCATTGTATGTATTGAATGTGGGGTGGTTCGTGTTTCAGGTTGTAACTTAGGTGTCAGTGAAATGAAAATTCACATGAATCTCTTTCAGTGAGGAATGAATAATGGTTCATGATTATTTCTATTTTGGTTGTGGAATGATGATGAGGATACTCTATTGGTGGGAAGAATCCTCCTACTTGTGGGTTTTCCATTGAAGATTTGGGGTTTTAATGTGTGATTAGACCTATATGGATCTAGTTTTGTGGTAAATACCATATTCAAATTTCAATATAGTTATAGTAGGATTTTGAAATTTTTCATTGGGATTGGGTTATGTTGGTGTGATTTAACGGTTAGTCAGAATGGTTGTGCATTGGTGGTTTCATCAAATTTCATTGGGAGGAGTCCATATAAAAAGGTAATGTTAGTGGTTTTGTAAATATTTGGGTGTCGAGAGTTGGTTATTGGGTTTGGAATTTCATTTTAGATGGTCCATGTAGTTTGGGAATTGAATAATGCATTTTTCAGGAAAGTCCAATTCTACTTGGCTTAGTGGTTTGATTTAATCATTGTTAGTACGTCTATCATTCATATGTATATAATAGATAGATTCTAATGAATTGGATGACATGGTAGGTCAGTCATATTATTAAACTTACCATTAAGGATTCTTGAGTAATAGTAGTGTTTATGGTGGGGAGTTTTTAATGATCCTTATCATTACAAGTTATAAAATCCCTTAGAAACTTCAATTTTTAACTAGTCAAGGGGTTGTTTGAGGAGTTCATAATCATATATGAATCTTGATCATTGAAAAAAAATTCAAAATATTTTTATGTGGTTTGAGGCATAGAATATGGATTAGTTGCTCAGGTGAATGTCAGTAGTTGCATGTATGAGATAGATCTTTTAGGTTATTTTTTCATGGAACATGATATTTTGTCCACATTTTAGTGAAAACCCATATTGACTTTTGAGGTTCATGGTGATTTTAGATATTTCTCTAAACCACATGGTTAAAAAGCATGAATTGGGCATAGTTTATAGAAAATCATTCATGTTTCAAAGGAATCTATGAGGGCTTGTCTTGTCATGCATACAATGTGAAAGAATTATGCACTATTGTAGATATATAGTAAAAGACATTTTAGATGTATTCTAGACCTATTTGGTATGGTTAGAGCATTTTCAGAAAACGTTGTGACTCGACATTTCGTGGAGGGTTTATTAAGAATTTCCATATTCTTGGTTAGTTCATGGTTTGGAAAACCAAATAGGAAAAGCATAAAGATTCATAGATTTTGATTAAAATGGTGTTCTTATCATTTATCCCATTTAGGAGTTTTCATATCCCCATCCCTTTCTCCCCCCCCTCACATGAAATGACTATAGGAGGTCTCCACCATATTTTATTCTTCATCCACCTCCAATTCTTTTATGGTGTACATGTTTTATCGTTGGTAGTTTGAGAAAAAAATATTCCACTTCTCCCGTGTTCTTCCTCCACTTTTCTTCTTGCTATTTTTTTCATTATCATCTAGGGTATTAATATTTATTCCACTACATCATGGTGGAATATATCTATAATGATGGGTAATCCATGTGGAATAGAAATAGGATATCTCAAAATGGTTCCTATAGACCATCACTCATTCATTTAGTGGTGGTATGATTCCCAATGGATTTTTCTTTTATTTTTAATTTAATAAAAATATGTTTCTAATTAATTGGGATGTATTTTTAGATATTTATCTCTACTTGGAATGAAAGGTGGATTATGGGCCTGTCACATTTGTTTATTTATGGTTCCAGAGAGAGTATTTTCCTTGGTGAGTTTTAAATCTATATGCCTCTTTGGAATTAAATTGATTAATTAATTTTAATTGTTTTAATTAATTTAATTTTCTTGTACAATGTGACATGGGTGATTTTGATGTTGGAAACAAAATTCATCCAGAAGCTTCGATAGTAATTCGATGATGAGGTTCAATGGTTTATTTTATGCTACATTACAATATTATAGTCATTTAATTGTTTCAAAATACCTTCCTTGGATTTCTAGAACCCCTGGAAGGTTTTTTTGTTTTTAATTGGATTTGTATTTGGTTTAGAGTTACTTAAAGAGGTTTTATGGTTTAGAGGTCCCATGTTCTTGGCATGGTCTTGTGGGAACGCCTTATGTGTCCAGGGGTCATGTATTGTGGTAGTGACTAAAAGGTGATTGGGTTCCCTCTTCAATCTTGAACCGATCATAGGCTTGTTCGAATACCTTTTCTCTTATCGAGTGGGATACAATGATGAGGTGTCTAGGCACTTAGGGTTTGTGTAATATCATAAAATTTTAACAATAATAAAAATCGTAGTTTTAATAATTTAAAAGTATTCTAATTTGAAAATGTAATTTTTCAATAAAAATCACTAAATACATTTTTAAAGGTGTTTTGTAAGGGTAAAATCCCAGTTAGAAAATTGAAATATTATATAGAATATTTTTAGGGTTGGGTACTAATTTAATGCGATATTTCGAGTCTGTAGATCCTCAGTATATATAGAATAAAAATATTGAATATATTATATTACAAGAACATAATTTATCCAAAATAAATGAATATATCTCATGTGATTCATCATATGAAAAATATGAGACCACCGTTAGGTATGAGATGCAGTGTATACCCTAGGCATGTTACAATATTTTTTAGGGTTGTACGATTGGTCAGATTTCATGCGAAGATAAGTTATTTAATAATTTTATTATATTATTTTTTCAAAAATAATTTAATATCTCCAATATAGTGGATTGTAGGAGAAATTGGTGACTATAATTAGGTCTATGAAATGGTGTATACCCTATAAGGTATATAAAGTTTCTATGCATAAAATGCTTGGTAATATTTCACATTAGAATAATCTATTGAATAATTTTATTATTTTATTTTTCAAAAATAACATAATATCTCTCAAACAGTTCATCGTATGAGAAATGTAATTCCACTATTCAGTTGGGGACATGAGGTTTAACCATGATGGAACAAATATTTTATGTGTATTCTCAATTTGTCCTAGTATATCATTAAATTACATTATTTAAAATTTATATTAAATAATTATTATTAATGTAATTAAAAATGTAAAATTATCTTATTCTTCAATGCATAAAAACTCTATTGATGCACACAAAAGATTTCTAAAACCCCCAATTCATAACTGTTTGGATATTTTTAAGTTGAAATGAATTAATGGTATAAAATTAAGGACTCCATAATGATTTTTTGGTAGGATCACATATTAAAAAGGTTGTTTTAATTTAATTTTTCAAATGATATGATTTTTTGGATCTAAAAAGACTAACCGTCTCATTCTTTGTGATAGTTGTTTCCATTGAGTTTTTATGGCCTTGGAACTCCCTTAGGTGTGGTTGTGAACATCTGTTGATCTGGACTCCTATGGATCCAACACATGGAGGTTGTCCCTTCTTGAGAATACAAATGGTTCAAGTTTTTTAGTTACTCTTCTATTTATTTTATTTATTTTCTTCTTTATTTTCCATCTTCAAAATTTAGAAAAAAATGATGTAATATTTTAAATACAATTAAAAAAACCCTAAATTATCAATGTCAATTCCGATATTATCAATGATTAATTTCATAAATTTATTACCAAATGGTAGTTATGTAAAAAGTAATATAAATCATAATTTATAAATTAATTATCGAATGATATATATTTATAATTATAAAATGGTAATATTAAATTAGAAAATCACATTGATTTATCAAATGATAATTTATAAAATTTTCAATTAATAATTTTATGTGATTATCAAAAAATTAAAATGAGGTTTTATTAAAGGATAAAATAAGAAATGTTGTTAAATGATAATTGAAATGATTTATCATAGAATAATTTATCAAAATTATCAAATAATAAAACAATAAATTATCATGGGTAATCTATTAAAATTATTGAACGATAATTGTGAGATTATCAAAACATAATTAATATTATTATCCAAAAAATTGTGAGATTATAAAGGATAATTATTAAGAATAAGTTATGATTAATTATCAAAATATAAATATAAATGGATAACTTTTAACAAATAATCAATATATAATTAAAAATTAAAATTAATACAAATTATCGAAAGAAAACTATAAAAGATAATTTATGATAAATTATCAAAATATAATTATAAAAGGATAATTTATAAGAAATTATGAAAATATAATATTAATAAAATAAGTTAGGATAAATTATCATAGATATTTATAAATGACAACTTAGTATAACTTATCATTAAAAATTATGAAAGGATAATTTAGGATCTATTATCAAATGATAATTATAAAAGGATAATTTATGAGAAATTATTATAAGATAATTATAGAAGGATAATTTAAAGAAATTGTAAAAAGATAGTTATTCTTATGGATTATTTTTTCATTGATCACATTTATTGGCCTAAAATGATAATTTATAAATTATTCCAGATAGATATTGTATCACCATATAGTGTATTTTATTTCTTTTTAAAAAATTGGTTTTGGTTTTAGGAAGCTTTGATGAACCTTGGGATTTTACATGTTAACATTTAAGATAATATGGTAGTGAAGAGGGGTTATTTACTATTTCGTTTTCCAATATAGCCATAAAGCCACATGGAGAGGTTTATTCTTTCCTTTGACATCGAAAACTTTTGATGAAGTAAGTTCATTACTTTTTTAGGATTTCTTACACATGTTGCGTTAATATGATTATACATAGACATATTTGATAACCATGAAAGATTATGATCACATGTTGGTGTGTTTGTGTATCCATTAGAACATTATGTTATTGGCATGAGTAATTTTTAGGTTGTTATTTATGTTCGATGTTGATCACATGTATTGTTGTTCTACCTTACTTATAATGAGGTGTTATTATTTATTATGTGTTCTACCATGCCATGAGTACTTTATTTCTTATATTTCATGTTTTATGTTTATCACATGAATTGTTGTGAAACCTTACTCATGTTGATGTGCTATGATTTATCTTGTATCCTACCATGTTATGTGTGCCTTTTCAGTATTGTTCTTGGTTCCAAGTCAGGTAGACCATCCTGACATGTTTATCCACTAGAGAGTGAGTGAACATGATTTGAAATGATGATGACAAGGGATCTATGTACATGTTTGGGATATGATGATGCCTCAGGGATGTCACGTGATGAAATTGATGATAGTGGGATACCAGTGGGTATGTTTCTCGATTCCTAATATTTGTCGAGTAGCTCTAGATACCTAGGGGATGCTAAGAACAAAACATCCTTGATGTGAAATGATGTTGAGTTGCGCAGTTATAGGATTTCAAGTATCCTGATTCTTTATCCTCATGTATAATCTTGTAATCTTATGAAACCTTGATTATCCATCCAGAATGGAGCCCAAGCATGTATGCCCAAGGGTTTGTATCAGCTTTGTTAACATAAGAATGCTCAGTTTTGGATTGGGTGTTACTATATTTGTAATAAATTTAATATAATTATATAATACACTTATATAATTCATAAAATTATGTTAAGGACCCATTTTTGGTTTTGTATAGCGTCTTTTACTCACACCCTACTCGACAATTTTTTTGTTCATTGATATTTCATGAGTGACCCGACGAAGGTATGGGGCCCTATGGAGGAATTTTGATTTGGGGAGTGTGGAGCTAGTGATATGGTTGGACGAACAATGGTGACACCTATAATTTATAATTTTTTTACATATCTACATTATTTACCATGGAAATACTTACCCCTTTTGGAGATTATTTTATTTACTTGTACTGTATTCCATATTTTCCTTTCTGCATGTTTACTTTGGTTATTTAATATATTTTTTACTACTAATTATTGATCTTATGACATAATACTGAGGGTATAGTCTCCTCGCAGATTGACTCATACCCTTACCACTTTTTGGTAGCCTCTTACGTATGGAGAGGTGCAAATGAGGTCATGTACATTCTCACTTAGACTCAGCGGTTCGGGCCGGGATGTAACAAAATATTATCAAAGGGTCTGGATTTAGTGATATGCTTGGACGAACACTGGTGAGACCTATAATTTATAATTTTTTTACATATCTACTTTATTTACCCTAGAAATACTTTCCACTTTTAGAGATTATTTTATTTACTTGTCATGTATTCTATCTTTTCCTTTCTGTAGGTTTACGTTGGTTATTTATTATATTTTTTACTATTGATTATTGATCCTATGACATAATACTGAGGGTATAGTCCCACAATGGATTGACTCATACCCTTACCACTTTTTGGTAGCCTCTTGCATATGGAGAGGTGCGCATGAGGTCATGTACAATCTCACTTAGACTCGGTGGTTTGGTCTAGGATGTAACAAAATATTATCAAAGGGTCTGGATTAAATAACTTTTTATTTTCTATTTCCTTGATTTGGGATAGTATAGATTGGATATGGGATTTTTGGGACTTGGGTAGGATAACTATGTTTGTACATGGTCATCACTGTATAGCTGACCTCTGAGTTCACATAAAATATAAATTTCTGTTTTACTATTAATATTGATTAAAATCACCTTGGGTGATGAACATGATTTTGATATATTAAATTATTGTATTTAGAGTGAATTTACTAATCGTTTGTAGTAACGTAGGTTCACATGCCATATATATACCTTTTCATTCAATACATAATAGTTCATCAATTAAATTCCTTGATTTTTCCTATCTATTAAATATAGTTTCTCATTATGTGATACATCTGTGTTGAAATTTTGTTGTGATATATATAAATTATAATTAATTAGTTGAACTATAAATTTTTTGTGTTAGTATATATATGACTATTGTGGCTAACGTTCAGGTATGGAAACAAGTTTTGTTCTAGAAGTGGTAATCCATGGGTTAATGGTTTACTCATGAAAGAAACTTATGTGATCCCATATACTTATTAGGCTTCTTACTAATAACTATATTTATTTTCTAAATTGTTTCATTTAAATTACAGAAGATTTCCACTCAACATAGTCTTATGGGACTACTTGGTAAATAGTATAAAACACTTCTGCATGGGAGTATGTTTCTTCATTACTATTCGATGTGAAGGAGAATAAATTTGAGAATGTTTCCACACAAGCTCTACGGTATAGTAAATATGTTTTTTCTAACCATATGACTTTTTATTAGTGTTTAGGAATAGAAATTAATAACAATTTATGAATATGCCATGATTTTTTAAATCTAGTATTATTCATCCTTCCAACACACTGAAGTCCTTCTGGATTATGAAGAATGGGTTGAAAATGTTTTAGGAATCTTTGAACATGTTAAGACTCTAAAATAATGACAATTTAATCTAAGATTGAGCTCATTCTATGAGAACATTCATTTATATACCCCTATATCATATGGATCCCACCAACATGAAGGATATCATGGTACAAAAAGAAGACTTGGAGAAGAACTGATTTATTAGACCTACTACTTCTGCATGGGGTGCACGTATTCTATTCACCGAGAAATCATAGGGTAGTCATTGAATATGAATTGATTAGTAGAAGCTGAACTAGGTGATGGTGATGAACTAATATTTTTCTCATAGGATTGATGATCTTTTTAATAAGTTATGAGTATCTTGGGGTTTCTCTAAGAATAATCATAGACTAGGATAACACTAGTTGTGAGTTACAAATAAATACATCCCAAATAAAGAGTTTTAAAGATGGTATTTATGGTATGAGTACTTGGTGATTCGTTATGAGATTAAAAATTCACCAGAAGTGTTCATGGACCTCATTAATAATATATTCTATCCATAAATTGACTCATTCATCATATTGTTCATCGATGACATCCTCATTTACTCACCAACACTATAGAAAAATTAATCGAACCTATAGATAGTCCTATGTATGCTTTGAGAACACAGGATTTAAACCAAACTGTCAAAATGTGACTTCTAGATTAAAATTTTGAAATTAGAAGGACATGTGGTGTCTGAGAATGGTTTATCTATAGACCCATAAAGAGTTTTGGTAGTCATGTCCTAGACACATCCCCAAAACATGATTGAGATTATTAGATATCTTGGTTTAGTCGGATATTAATGGAAGTTTATCGAGTACTTCATCCAAAAGACAACACACATGATAGTTCTAACAAATAAGGAAGTTAATTTACACTGGTTAGAATAATGTGAATATGTTTTCCTTGAAAAAAAATATAAGGTTGATGACATCTCAAATACTGACACTCCCTGAGCCTAGGATTGATTATAAATTGTAATTTAATAAATCAGGCAATGGTATGGGAGTGGTTTTGATGCATATAGAGAAAGTTTAATATATGGGTATCATTATCTATGACCCTCAGATGGGATACCCTACTCATGATATGGATCTGGTATCCATGGTTCATGCCATAATGTTTAGGTTACACTATCTCTATGGTGAAATATTTTTTGTTTATATGGACCACAAGAGCCTCTATTATATCTGCACACAAAGGGACCTAACCATGAGATAGAGCTTACGGGTAGAGTATCTATGTACATTATACATTGAGCTGATTTATTCACCTAGAAAAGGTAAATTGTTTCAAATACTCATTGCTGAAAAACATAGGATGAGAAGGAACTCAGTGAGAGGCCTTTAGAGGAGAAGTGATGAATGGAAACCTTGTTGGATAACTGGAGGATAGATGCTTCTTAGTATCATGAATCTATGACATTTTCCCCTATTTAATCAAATAATAACTTGTGGATTGGGTGAAGACTTATCATGAGTCATGTCCATAGTGTTATATGATTAGGTAAATTCTAGTTGGGGGAGGTAATACCTAATTGGATGATGAATGATGATGTTATCTTGGTACATGAGAGAGTAGTAGCCACTACTTCTATTAGAGAGGTATTTTTTAGGGATTACCATACTACTATATGGGTAGTAAATCCTGGTTTGAGAGAGATGTATCAGGAATTTTGGTAGCTGTTTTGGTAGCCATGGATGAAAGTATACATTTTATGTTTTTTCTCCTGATGCCTATTCTTTTAGTGGGTAATGGTCAAGCACCATAATACTGTTAATTTGTTATAGACACTCCTGATACCTATTTCAATGTAAGAGAGGGAGTCATATTGGACTTTTTATTTTTTTTACCCATGACCCTGAGGATTCTTGATGTATTCTAGGTGATTATTGATTGGTTATTGAAATCTTCTCACTTATTAGTGATCAACAGTAGTCACTCAATGGATGAGTTGGGAAGGATTTATGTATGAGAGATCATACGCATGCAAGGAGATCCCTTGAGAATTTTTTCAGATATAGACTCATGAATTATGTATCAATTTTGGTATATATTGTATAAATACCTAGGGACTTAGCTAATATTGAGCACATTGTACCATCCTCGGGTTTACATATAGTCTAGGAGAAAATACAAATATTAAAGGATATTCTTCAAGCATTCATCCTAGGATTAGATGAATCATGGAATGATCACTTATAATTGAATGAGTTCTCATAAAAAAACATTTACCAGGATTCGATTCATATGGACCATTATGTGACTCTTTATGGGAGGCCATGTTTCTCACTACTCTATTGGAATGGTGCAGGTGAGGTAGTGGTTGTGGGCCCAGGTTGGTTTAAGAGGCCTCTGAGATAGTGAATGTGATGTTGAATAGGTTGATCATCACTTAGAGTATATAGAGATCTTATTCCGGCCATAGGAGGAGACACTTGGAGTTCATTTTCTGGTGATTAGGTTTTATTTTGAGTGACAAATTCGTTGGGGTGGAGAAATCTAAGGGAGAAGTAAAAGCAAAAAAACTCATTTTGTTGGACCCTTTAAGATCACTAAGTGGATAGGAGAAGTGGTTTATCTTCTGAATCTCCCTTCATTTTATCTAAATATGCACAACATGTTCCATGTATCATAACATCGAAGGTACTTAACAATCCTTGTACTTGTTGTTGATTGCACATAATTTGAGATGGAGACTGAGGAATCATATGAGGAGTGTTTTGTGTCAATCATAGAACGAAGAAAGAAGGTGTTTTGAGGAAAAATGATACCACTTGTGTAGATTAAGTGGAAGTATTGATGGATCGTGGAAGATATGTGGGAACACATGTCTAATATTCGAGCTCAGTGTCCTAAGTTGTTTGAGAAATACTACAATAGTTAATTCATAGGGATGATAATATGATAAATGTGGCTAATTTTAATATCCAAATTATTTAAATATAATAAAAACCCTATATTTTTATAATTTATATGTATTTTTATGTGAAAATTAATTTTTTAATAAAAATAACTTAATAAATGTTTTAATGGCTTTATATAAGACTGAATTTTGAGTTAGAATCTTTGAATATTCTGTGGAATTTTTTCAGGGTTAGGTGTTGAGTTACTATGATATTCTAAGGCCTGTAGAACCTTAAAAATATTAAATATATTATATTATGTATGCATGATTTATCCAAAATAATTTAATATCTCCCAAATGGTGTGTTATATGAAAAATATGAGACCACATTTAGGTTCAAGACACTGTGTTTACCCTAGGTAGGGTATAACATTTGTGAGAGTCAAATGTTTGGTCATATCACACACTAGGATAAGTTATTTAATATTTTTATTTGTAATTCCCTGACCCCAGAAGCCCAGATCCAGTGCATTATTCTAAAACAATGGCATGATTACAGGGAATCAAATCTCAAAGGACTAAGTAGTTTAGTAGTTTGGGGAAACTAGATACATACATAGGTTCAACATTACAACATGGAATGAAATAAATATATATATATATTATTGGGAACATCCACAACTCTATGATTATCCTTGTAGGCCATTCATAATAAACTTAATCATGTCGGGAGAAAATGTCACATAAGAAAGGGGTGAGCTCAAATTCTCAGTAAGGATAAGCAATACAGCATAAGATATCATAAACAAAAACATGAGGCATGGTCAATATCTAAAAACACATTCCTTAAAGTATTAGCTTGAACATAATATGGTAGGATTAAGAGATAAGTAAATAATGTCATAATAAACCATAATCATGGGTATTCTACTAGTCAAATAATCATATGAACTATCAATACCATTTTCTAAATTAAGGAATGCATAATGTGGTACATCGTAACCATATCATCAAGGCCTCTTTCCAAAATAATAAATAACCATTTTCCCAAGGCCTCATGCAAAGAATATAGTTTGTCTCATGAGACCTACCGATGCACTAAGGGGTGATGGCAGGCCCCACATGACACTTACTAAGTACGAGGAATTTATCATATGAACAGGGATAACAGTAGACAACATATACATTCATATTGAAACTTGTAAGGGTTGGTGTCCTAAGAACCAACTGTTTTGTACTTTGATTACATGAATGTACCCATATTATATATTGTTCATTGTTCTGCATGACTATAATATAATAATGTCCTGGAATATTTGTTTCATTGATAAGGTCATGGAAGATCCCCACTATGATGAGAACTTTGAAATACTATAACAATATTCTTAAATAAATTTCAACAATTGGATGACATACTATGATAAGACACATAGTATAAAGACTGTCATGTGAGAGTACTCGTAAGATGATGAGACTCTCTCTCGTGGAGTTTGCAATTGCTAATCTCCAAGATGGAAGATTATGACAACAGACTCTCCAGTAGTAATTCCACATGTTTTGGTGTCATTGGGCATTTCTATCTACGAGCAAGTGTAATGGTCCTTAGACTAGAAGATTATCATTAACCCGTGTCATGACTCACGCACTTAGATTTGCTGAAAAAAACCTTTATGAAGATAGTTGGTGGGAATTAGGGTAGGTTGGGTGTGTCACGAATGACATGTTGTTAATAGATAAGTCGATGAAGGATTTTTCCCTTCCATGTTTATGGATGTAAATATCTTGGGCCCTTTGATTGAAATAGAACATCTTCCCAAATTCTATGTCCATGGTGTCATGATGAGTTAATTTCTGGAATTCAAAAACTGGCAGATCAAGCATATAGGTTTATGACACTTCCATGAAACCTTGTTGATGAGATATTGAGACAAAGGGATTAAATTACATAGTAATCATTCGTATGAGGTGACACGTCAATATAGCATCAACTTTTTTCTCTTGGGTTCCTTAACCCGTTGCAAGATAGTAATCATGAACATTAGGCAAGCCCACCTACTGCCAATGAGAAAGAGCCTAGTGGGTCACACACTAAGTGTATCCAAGTATCTCAAGTAGAATAATGATTATTCCCATACATGGTTTAATAATTATTAAAGGAATCCTAAATTGTTTTAATATTGGAGGAAGAATAAAATGAAAACAAGTACACTCCATGTATTAATGATTACACGCCATGTAGTTTTTATTTTGAAAACAAGTACATTTCGTTTATTCATGATTACACACCGTGTAGTTTTTATTTTGAAAACAATTACACATTGTTTATTAATGATTACATGTCGTGTGGTTTTTATTTTGAAAACAAGTACATGTCATGTATTATTGAATGTACAGACCGTGTAGTTTTCATTTTGGAAAGGAAATAAATAAATGAAAACAAGATATACATTTTCTGTACATTGAATTTACACGCCATGTAGTTTTCAATGAAAAACAAGTACACCCCATGTATTTATGATTACATGCCATGTTGTTTTTCCAGTCGGGATGTTGAGGAAATAATATCATTTTATTAAATGATATTTATTTTAATCAATGTGGGCTCATTTCAAGGAATTAATGACTCAACATGGGGTTTTCAAAAGAGTTAATGAAATAAATAAAACACGTAACGCATTTATTTATTGTCAAAACCCTACAACCTCAAACCCGATTATAAGTATCCTCAAAACACTAATTATTTTCTGTAGAGAGTCATTGTGCACAATAATTCATGTGAATTATCTCATGACTGAATGAACTCTGTCCTCCAAGAACGCTCTCAAGACCGAGGGAGATCCACCTCCCTCGGATCAAGGTGATCTATGGTGGACAATTCAAGGAAAGGATTCTCCATGCTAGCACCCAGATATTCCTTTGGTGACGTCCAGAGGTACGTGGTCCACGTTTGAATCACCGCAAGAGGAAGCCTACACTTGGTTTTTGTGACGCAACAATGAATCAAATAGGATCACTTGGTGCTGACCCAAACCAGATCGCTTGGTGGTGACCCACATAGGAGCACTTGGTGCTGACCCATGCAGGATCTGTAACGTCCCAGTTCCGGGTGCCACACAACGGGTGCCTAAAACCCAGTTCTCCACGTGACCTCAAGTGCATTTCCCCAAACACCAGAGGCTGCCGACTAGCAGCGAGGGCCCAGGTCTGATAGTGGGGAAACAATGCCCTCATTTGTCAAAGTGTAGCGCAGCGGAATACAAAATAAAACATACAACAAACAGCGGAAGTAGTAAACCATACACAACTGAAATAAAAAAAGCAGTGGATATAACCAACAATATATAAATGATGATTCCTCATGTCTCAAGTTCTATGAAAACATCCAGAACATGTTATACATCAATATGATACAACCAAAAGCAGAGTACAACAATGCAAAGAAAAACACCTCGCAGCGGCATCGTGAACCTAGGCTTGGTCCCATTCCCTTTTATTCCTCAGCAGCAATCATGTACCTGTATAGGGACTCTTTCCCCTAACAACACCTGTAGCAATGTAATCTTTGTGGACCGAAAAGCGTGACCCAAACAGGGTGTGAGAAATATATCTCAGTAGGCACCCACCAAAGGCCTATGCCCAACTGCGTGTAAGCATGCCACAACAGTGTGCAATAGTACAATGCAATAAAGTAAGCAGTACTGAAAAGTAACTAACTTAACTATTAATTTTCCATTTTGTTATTCATTTAATCTATTAAAAATTAGAAATCACCACAATGCATTTCTAAGTAACCAGTCCACATCCTCAGACAAGCAAAACCTTACCCTTAGGTAATCAGAATCCAACCCGCAAGTATATCCCTCAGGCATAAATGAATTTTCCCATAGGCGTAGGTAGTGTCGCCCTCAGGCATAGAAGTCAAGCCCTCAGGCACAAAAGGTTTCCCTCAGGTGAAATAACTACAACCCTCAGGATAAACAGTGAAGTGCCCTCAGGCTAATCACAACAACGCCCTCAGGATATATAGGTAACCGGGCCATGTCCAATATGTAAACAAACAGTAAACAAGAAATTCCTCTCAAGGAAATACTACAGTTACTACTTTGAAGGTATACCCTCGGTTATCTTGTTCAAACGGCGAAATAGTGGAACACAGCCCCAGGGTGATTCGGGATCCACGAAACGATCCCAACCAACATTTTAATATCATAATTAAAAACCTAATCAATTCTAGGTGTTTAATATAGAAATGACCTCAGCCACACAACAACCAAACATGGGTTTGTGGCACAAAAATGCACAAAACACACAGCAGTTAGAAAACTAAACACCAAGCCACCTACCTTATACGCCAACGAGGGTTATACCCGGACGCCGACTCCATAAACTCCCATGAATGGCGTAGATCTGACGAAGAACAAAACCCTCTTAACCTTTTATAACTCTTATTAAGATAAGAATTGGTAAGAAGAAGTCTAGGAGAAGAGGGGGCTTACCCGTGCAGTTCCAACGTGATTGTCCGAAGCAGAATCGGATTCTATACGAACACCCAGTGGATCTTCAATGGTCCGGCCTCCCCCTTTGGCTCCAAAATGGCTCAAATGCCTCCTCTGCCAAATGAGGAGGCTACTTCCTGTTTAAATCTGAAAAAAAAAGTACACAACATGTACATCTGAGTACATGGTGTGTACTACCCAAATTTTAAACTTTTCCTCTGGTGGCTTCCCGCCAGCGCGACACTATTCGCCTACTGACAAGAGTACACGACATGTACTCCTGAGTACACTGCATGTACTGCCGCCCAGCTGGCGGCTACTCCACCGCCTTACTATTTTGGCCTTCCGACTGACTACAAGGCATGTAAAGGACCACTACATGTCATGTAGTTGGTTTCTACACCCTTTATCACCGACATGGCTACACGGCCTATGTACTCATCCCCACACGGCCAGAAGTACATGGCGTGTGGAAAAGTACACGGTGTGTAGTTCCAAAATTTATGATTTTTCCCGATTTTCCATATTTTAATTAAAAACTCTTAAGGAAAATAGAAAAGAAGAAGCTCGTACCTCAATGAGATGAACCGGGTTCTTAAAAACTTCCCCCCTTATAGCAATTCATCCCCGAATTTCCCTTCCAAGGGTGGAGAAGATATAGCCCAGAACAACTCCGACCACTGAGCACGTACGTCGGCCTCCCGCTCCGAGGTCTCATTTTGCACTCGGCCATGCTGCCATAGTACACGTACGATAGGAACTGACCGGCCTCGGAGAACCATCGTGCTCCTATCAATGATACGAATCAGATGCTCCTCAAAGGATGCATCTGCCTCCAGCTCAACCTCCTCAGGATGAAAGACGTGATATGGGTCTGAATGATAGCAACACAACTGAGATACGTGGAAGACGTTGTGCATGGCTCGGTACCGCTGCGGTAACCACAACCAATAATCATCTACCCCGACCCTTTCTAGAATATCAAATGGCCCCACATAACGCGATAAAATTTTACCCTGACTCCTGACCCGCTTGTGTCCCAGCCTCAGCGAAACACATAGAAAAACCTGATACCCGACCACGAACTCCAAAGGTCATCTGCGGTGATCAGCATATGACTTCTAATGAGACTGTGTGGTAGCCATCTGCTTCTGAATAAACTAGACCTGCTCAGATGTCTCCTGCACGAGATATGGCCCTAGTAAAGCTTCCTCAACTGCCTCTAACCAGCACAAAGGTGATCGGCACGACCTACCGTATAAAGCATCATATGGTGCGATCTCAATATTCACCTGGAAGCTATTGTTATAGGAAAAATAAACTAAGGGAATATACTTCTCCCAAGAGCACCCAATGTCTAGGACGCATGCATGCAGCATGTCCTCTAGCACCTGTATCGTACACTCTGACTGGCCATCAGTCTGAGGGTGCTAAGATGTGCTCAGAAGCACCTGTGTACCCAGCTCCCTCGATAAACTCTGCCAGAAATGAGACGTGAAGCGGGAATCCCTATCAGAAATTCTAGAATGAGGGAACCCATGAAGATGTACGATCTCTCGGATTTTATAAACATCTGATCTCGTCAACCCTGAAGATCTCCTTAATCAGAAAAAAGTGAGCTACCTTCGTGAGTCTCTCCACAACAACCCACATGTCATCATTGATAGGAGGTGACCTCAGAAAACTAGTCACAAAATCCATCGCGACATCATCCCATATCCACTCAGGAATGGGTAACTGTTGTAATAGTCGAGCTAGTCTCTGATGATCCGCCTTCACCTACTGACAGGTGGAATGCCTAATAACAAAACCAGCTACTTCTCTCGTCATACCCGACCACCAGTACTAACGTCTCAAGTCACGGTACATCTTGGTAACCCCGTGATGAATTTCCCAAGCTGAAGCATGAAACTCCTGCATCAGCTCCTCGCGTATATCCCCTAGAACCCATACTCGTCCATGGAAATGAAGAACATCATCATCGCCTACTGTCCAACCAGGAGGAGGGTCCTCACTTGCTACTGACTCCTGTAGAACTAGGCCTTCTGAATCAGATAGCTGTCTCATCCTCACTCTATCCATGAGGGTAGAAGTCACAGCTAAAGATGAAAGATAAGTCTTCCCCTGACTATCATGCACCTCCAGATGCATTTCAGAGAACAAAGCCATGAGTTGCCACTCACCACTGGCCTCCTGCACTGCCTGTATCTGAGTCTTCATGGTTAGTAAATCAGCTACACAATTACCTTTTCCAGGTGTTTAGGCAGGCTCAAAATCGAAAGACTGAAGGTATTCGACCCCCCTTTGCTGCCTCAGATTCAAGTCACGCTGAGTAAAGATACACTTGAGGCTTTTCTGGTTGGTGAAAACCACAAAATTCTCCCCCAATAGATAATTTCTCCAACAGTGCAACTCATGAACAACTGCTGCCAACTCTAGATCATGCGTCGGGTAATTCCTCTCATGTGGCCTCAACTGCCTAGACCCGTACACCACAACTCGGTCGCCCTACATCAACACTACTCTGAGCCCAATACCTGATGCATCACAGTAAATTGTATAGCCCATTCCTTGTTCTAGGAGTATCAGGATCAGTGCTGATGTCAAACTTCCCTTCAGGTCCTGAAAAGATGTGTCGCAAGCTTCTGACCAAATGAACTTCACACCCTTCTTAGTCAGTCCCGTCAATGGTGCTTCTAAGTGGGAGAAGTCCTGTATGAAGCATCTGTAGTAACCAACCAGCACTAAGAAACTCCAAATTTCAAACACGTTCTTAGGATGCTCCCAGGAAACTACTACTCTCACCTTCTCTGGGTCTACTAAAACTCCTGCCTCTGAGATGATATGACCTAGGATGTGAATCTGGTCCATCCAAAAGTGCCACTTTGAGAGCATAACATACAGTCGATGCTCTCTCAGTGTACTCAATATGATCTCAAGATGGGTGGCATGGCCGTGTCGAGTGTGAGAGTACACCAAGATGTCGTCCATGAATACTACCACAAAAGAATCAAGATAAGGATGGAAAACACGATTCATTAGAGCCAGGAAAACTGATGGCGTGTTCATGAGTATTAATGGCATAACCGTATACTCATAGAGACCATACCTAGTCATGAAAGACGTGAGAGGTATATCATATGGTCTAATGCACAGCTGATGATATTCTGATCTCAGTTCAATCTTCGAGAACACTCATGCTCCACGAAGCTGATCAAAAAGATCAGCAATCCTCGGTTAGGGATATCGGTTTTTAACCGTCAACTAGTTCATCTTCCGATAATCCACGCAAAGTCTGAGGCTACCATCTGCCTTCTTTTGTAAAAAGGATCGGAGAACCCCACGGAGAAGTACTAGTTCAGATAAATCCCTTTTCATGTAAGTCCTCTAATTGCCTCTTGAGCGCCTGAAACTCTGGTGTAGCCATCCTATAAGGAGGAATGGACACCGGTGCTGCTCCTGGCACTAGCTCGATAGAGAAATCCACCTCCTGCTCCGGAGGTGGACCTGAAAATTCGTCCGGGAAGACATCCCTAAAATGGTCAACCATAGGAGGGAAATCGATTTGACAAGTCCCCTGGTCATCCAGATATATGCTCGCAATCTGGTCTGTGACTCCACCTCACCCACGATGCTTTGGTCTAGCTCGACTCACCTGAACATCCCATTCTCCCTGGTATAGAAACTCTCCACCCTCTAGTGACAAGAAACGCCCCCAACGACGATAGAAATATAAAAAGGCCCAAAAGGGAACCAACTAGTCCATCCCGAGAATGACGTCATAGCTCGTCATCTCTAGGACATAGAGGTCCCAAAGGAAGTGACACCCACCAACCTCATGGGGGAACCCCTTTCACTGACGCACAACAACCGCTCTAGTTCCCAATGGAGTGTCTAGCATCATAATATCAGAAGATGAAGAAACATAGAGCCCAAGGCTCTCCAAAACGGGATCATATATAAAACTATGCATAGAACTGATATCTAAAAGTACTGAAGATATGACAGAAGCTACTAAAATTGTTCCTCTGACTGTAGAAGGTCCAGGATCCTGCTCCTGCTGGGTCTGTTGCATTGTATATGCCTGCCCAGTGTCGCGGCCCTGTGACACAGCCTGGCTACCCTGAGCTGTCCCGCCCTACTGCCTCTGAGATCCTAGAGTCTGGATACCACATCAATGACCACTATCTCTACCAGCATGCCCTGACGTATTCCAGTTCCCTGACTGGTAAGAAGCCACTGGTCCCACTCCCGCACGCAGAGTCTGCACAGAACCCCTCTCACTAGCCATCTGTGGAAACGCCCTAAAAAGCGCTATAGATGACCCATCTTGCCGCAAGCTCGACACTCCACTGGGCCTCGTGGACACTTCGGTCTCTTGTTCCCCACTCTTCCACACTGCTAGCACCTGACCATCCCCCCGGAAGAAACTGTCTGGCTGGTACTGCCACCCTGGGAGAAGTTTTCTTGTCTCTTCCTCTTGTCAGCAGAAATAGTACCAGTAACTGGTGCTGTACTGCCCTAGCCCACACCACCAGATCCCCGCAGGTTTCACTCAGAAATCAGCGCCTGATTTACAATAGCATGTACTGTAGGCAACCTAAAAACATTCACCAACGCTCGGATGTCAATCAATGACCATCCTCAAAAAATCTGGCTCTCAGTGTCTCTTCACCCACCAGCACGGGTGCGAAGCACTGAAGGTCTATAAAAAGAGCAGAATAGTCCATCACTGACATAGTGCCTTGTGGCATATTCATGAACTCTCGAGCACATTCTGCCCTTAGTGTCTTCGGGAAGAAAAAGTCATATAATACTGCCTTAATGTCTTCCCACGCAATGTCCCTGTGATGCTCTGACTAGGTGGTAACATCCCACAACCTCTTGGAGGAATCACGCAGCATGTATGTCGCGAGCTTGACCCTCTAACCTAGAGGCATCTCAAGGTGCTCGAAAATAGTATGCATCAACCCCAGCCAAGACTCTGCAGCATGTGGTCCACCATCCTATGATAATGTAGGCCGATGCTGCTGCTGGAAGATACGTGTAAGCTCGGCCATAAGTGTGGCAGCCTGCAGTGCTCCCTGGAAGTTCTTCATGAACCCCAATAAGCTTTCACAGAACAACACCTCCGCGCCTGTGTCAGGTATAGCAGCTGATGCCGCATCGGTCATGCCGGAGGATCAACTGGTAGCCCATGGCCCACCATCTCCGGAGTATAGTCGTCATCGCTCTCCAGGTGAACAACGTGCGGTCGTCTAGGCGGCATGCCTCTATAAGGTCAAAAGAACGCCTTAGATTCATGATTATTATGGCTGAAACGAAGAAACCACAAAGGGAACGAGGGGAATAAGGAATCTCAAAATTTTCAAAATAAGACTATACGGCGGCATGTACACTGACTACACGACATGTACTTGACTTCCCTTCCCCTACCCGGGTCATTCTGCACAGCTAAGACACACGGCTCTCGTAAAACAAAACTACAGGGAGTGTACTTAATATACATGGCGTGTATGGTGTTATTTTCCAACTGCATGTGTTTCTTGTGACATGGATTACTACTGGGCTTGAAACTACACGGCGTGTTACACTCGCACACGGCGTGTACATCACCCCGTCTTCCAGCCACACGGCTAAGTCCACATGGTCTGTCCTCAGACAAGACTACAAGGCATGTCCTCAAAGCCACACGGCATGTTCAAGGAATGGTGACATCAACCCGTGTTGTTAATTACGCGACCGAGTCCCCAGGTCACGCTACACGGCTTGTTCATCATTGACACGGCGTGTTGTGTACAAGAGTTCACCAACCCGTGTTGTTTGTTACACGGTTAGTCTCCGGGTCAATACTACAGGGCGTGTATATCTGGTACACGTCATGTTTTACCCCAACTCTTCCCTAGCCCGTGTCGCCGCCCACACAGTTTATGACATGTGAAGAAACTGCATGGCGTGTACTCCAAGTACACGGTGTGTACTTAAAAAGTTCATTTTTCTTCCCGAATAGAAGGCCATAGAAGGCGTGTATAAAAATACTACACGGCGTGTATTCTGGGTTTCCAGACAGTATGCCTCCGAAACATCTCCGGAACACATAAAATACTGAAAAACAACACCTAAGCGTCAAATTCCGATCCGTGAGGGCCCATACTCCCCACGAATCAATGTTTGACATCTTATCTGTGATAAAACATAATAAACAGTCAATGATCCACCAAATTCTGGTAAATGGGGGACCATACTCTCCAAAAACAAAAGTTTGGCGTCCATTCTATGGACAGCTCGCACAAAGATTACCCTATCAAACCGCAGGTATTTTATCAGTGCAATTATCACTACTGCACGCTTTTCTAGCATAGAAACTACCACATCAACAGGCAATTTTCTAATGCTCCTACATGGCATGGAAACTATGCATGGAATGTGATTCTAGCATTTTCCTAAATGATGCATGAGATGGAATACACTCATCTCATCGGGTTGCAACTAAATAGAACCCACAGATAAAAGATATACAGCACAATACAAGTGTGTCACCCAACGGTGAAATCACATCAACAGTAAAGTTTTCAAAATCAGAATAATTCCAAAATATGAGGTAGACTGGCTTTTCCTTGTACGCGGGTTAGCTACGCCCGGGAACAGCTTATTACCAACTACCGTTCTTCATATCCCTGACTACGGCTCCAAATAGTAAGTCAAGGAGAAGAACACCTCTGATACCACTTTGTAATGTCCTAGTTCCGGGTGCCACACAATGGGTGCCCCAAACCCAGTTATCCACGTGACCTCAAGCGCATTTCCCTAGACACCAGAGGCTGTCGACTATCTGCGAGGGCCTAGGTCTAATAGTTGGGAAACTATGCCCTCATTTTTCAAAGTGTTGCGCAGCGGAATACAAAATAAAACATACAAAAAACATCGGATGTAGTAAACCATACACAACTGAAATAAACAACAGCAGTGGATATAACCAACAGTATATAAATGATGATGCTACCAGTCTCAAGTTCTAAGAAAACATCCAGAACATGTTATACTTCAATATGATACAACCAAAATTATAGTAGAACAAAGCAATGAAAAATTGCTGGCAGCGGCATCGCGAGCCTAGGCTCGGTCCCATGCCCTTCTATTCCTCAGCAGCAATCATATACCTGTATAGGGACACTTTCCCCTAACTACACCCGTAACAACGTAATCTGTTTGGGCCGAAAAGCATGACCCATACAGGGTGTGAGAAATATATCTCAGTAGGCACCCACCAAAGGCCAGTGCCCAACTTTGTGTAAGCATACCACAATAGTGTGAAATAGTAAAATGAAATAAAGTAAGAAGTACTGAAAAGTAACTAACTTAACAATTAGGTTTCCATTTTGTTCTTCATTTAATCTATTAAAAATTAGAAATTACCACAATGCATTTCTAAGTAACCAGTCCATGTCCTCAGACAAGTAAATCATTCCCCTTAGGTAAGCAGAATCCATCCTGTAGGTATAGCCCTCAGGCATAACAGAATTTTCCCTTAGGTGTAGGTACTGTCGCCCTGAGGCACAGAAGTCAATCCCTCTGGCACGAAAGGCTTCCCTCAAGAGAAATAACTACAGCCCTCAGGCTAAACAGTGCAGTGCCCTCAGGCTAATCACAACAACACCCTCAGGCCAAACAGGTAACCGGGTCATGTCCAACAGGTAAACATGTAGTAAACAAGCAATTCCTTTAAAGGAAATTCTACAGTAACTACTTTGAAGGCATACCATTGAGTATCATGGACAAATGGCTAAACAGTGGAACACTCCCCCAGGGTGGTTTTGGATCCAAGAAACGATCCCAACCAGCATTTTAATATCATAATTAAATACCTAATCAGTTCTCGGTGTTTAATATAGAAATGGCCTCAGCCACACGACACCCCAACATGGGTTCATGGCACAAAAACACACAAAACACATAGTAGTTGGAAAACTAAACACCAAGCCACCTACCTTATATGCCAACAAGCATTATACCCAGACGCCAACTCCAAAAACGCCCAATAACGGCATAGATATGACGAAGAACAAAACCCGCATAACCTCAAATAACTCTTATTAAGAGAAGAATTGGTAAGAAGCAGTCCAGGAGAAGAGAGGGATTACCCGTGAGTTTCCAACGTGATCTTCCGAATCTGAATCGGATTCCAGACGAACACCCAGCGGATCTTCGAAAGTCTGGCCTCCTCCTTTGGCTCCAAAACGGCTCAAATGCCACCTCTACCAAATGAGGATTCTACTGCCTATTTTATTCCAAAAAAACAATTTACACAGCATGTAATTACGATTACACGACATGTACTTCCCAAATTTTAAACTGTTCCTATGGAGGCTTCCCTCCAGTGCAACACTATTTTCCTGCCGACAAGAGTACATGGCATATACTCCTATGTACACGGCATGTACTGCCACCCAGCTGGAGGCTGCTCCAACGCCTTACTATTTTGCCCTTCCGACAGACTACACGGCATGTAATGGACCACTACACGGCGTGTAGTTGGTTCCTACACCCTTTTTCACCGACATGGCTACACGCCCTGTGTACTCATCCCAACACGGCCAGAAGTACATGGCGTGTGGAAAAGTACACGGCTTGTAGTTCCAAAATTTATGACTTTTCCCCATTTTCCATATTTTTATTAAAAACTCTTAAGGAAAAGAGAAAAGAAGAAGCTTGTACCTCAAAGAGAAGAACCAGGTTCTTACATGATCACTAGGTGTTAACCCACACATGATCGCTCGGTGCTGACCCACATAGGATCACTCTTCAGTCTCCACATCACAGCCAACTATTGGGTTCTCGTACTGTGCTCTCTTGTCTCTAGAAGGGTCCACTCCACAAGCCACAGGTTGATAATCCATCTTCCATGAAGTCCCACATGATGTTTCCAAAATGACCATCACGTCACATGGGTCTCAACACAATAGACGGTGCATCAACCGGATGCCTGGTCTGTGAGTTATTAGCATTTTAGTTTTGAGGGCCTAGTTGGATTTGTTCTCGATCCAACCCCATCGTTCCCAACTTTTATCCATATCTTTAGTGGTAAAACCAAAGGGACCATCATGCTCCATGGTTTCCAACACCATTGACGGTTCGTCAAACGGACGTCTGGTACCAAAGTTATGGCCAAATGAGTGCAAATGGGTTGTAGTTGGTCGGAGTCTGGTTTGACCCGGTCAGACCAACCCAACCCACGCTAGGCGGCCTAGCCTTGCAGCAGCGTGGTGGCCGTGGGGGCCACGAGGGGCGCAATGGCCATGAGGGGACTGTTGGGCAGCGTGGAGGGCCGCTGAGCGGCGCGGAGGGCCGCTGAGCAGCGCGGAAGGCCGCAGGGCACCGCAGCGAAGCTGCCGGGTGGCGCGGCAGGCCGCGGGGCGGTGCAGTGAGGCCGCTTGGCGGCGCGGAGAGGACACGGGGCGGCGCAAAAGGTCATGGTGCGGTGAGTCAATGTCGCGGGGCGGCGTGGTGAGGACGCGGAAGGTGGAGCCATGGGTGGCGTGGTGAGGCCGCGGATAGCGGAGCTGTGGGGAAGTGTAGTGAGACCACAAGATGGCGGTGGCCGCAGAGCGGAGGAGGCCCTAGGGAGGCGGAGGCCGCAAGGCGGTGGTGGCCGCAGGGCGGCGATGGCTGCAGGGCGGCGTGGCGAGGATGCGGAAAGTGGAGCCGTGGGTGGCGTGGTGAGGCCGCAGATAGCGGAGCTGTGGGCCCAGGATGGCGGTGGCCGCAGGGCGGCGGAGGTCGCAGGGCGGGGTAGGCCGCCGGGCGGCGGAGGCCGCCGGGCGGCGGCGGCCGCCGGGCGGCGGCGGCCGCAGGGCGGCGGTGGTCATGGGTGGTGCTGGCTACAGGGCAGCACTGTTCCACCGTCTCCTTCATTTCAGCCGGCCTTGGAGTCGGCCGCCATTCTCATGTTTTTCTGGTGCCAGACCGCGGCATTGGTCGCGCGTCACCATTGCGATGAGCACACAAATAAAGAAGAACGAAGGAGGGAGTCGGGCCATGTTTCTTTGTCCCGCACCCTCCATATTAGAGCGGTAACAAGCGGCTCAAAAAAACTTAGATTCAAGAATTTCAAATTCTAAAATTTAATACAAACCATGGATCAACTCGTCTTGGTTTTTCCACATTTTCCATGCTTTCCATGAACGTGGAATTTAATTGAGGAATTAAAATAATTCAAAAACAACCCCTACCTTGAAGATTTGCCGACAGAGGTAGGAAAGGAGACAATGTCATTGGGGATAGGGGACGTCGGTGACATTAACGTTTCATCAATCATTAGGAGCATTCTTCATTGGAGAGTGCATTCTCCATTGGAGAACGTGTTCTTTGTTGGAGAGAATAATTCTTCAAGCACTCTACCAATACCCTTTTTGCCAATCCTTTCCCCAATTCCTCCTAAAATATAAGAAATATCAAACCCAAAAACTAAATACTAACATAACATTTAATTTTATGTTGACACATAAAATTAATTGATAACTTAACATTTAATTTTATGTTGACACAAGAAATTAATTGGGGGAGTTGAGGGGTTTCTCCCCCATTATGTGGGCAGTTAAAGAGGGTTTAAGTCTCGGGTGGTCCCCACCCCTAGACTTCATATTGGGAGGTTTAGGCTGGGGTGGTCCCCCACCACCATAACTTCACATAGGAGGCTTACATCTAGGAGTACCCACCTCTTAACATCTGCATGGGGAGTTCCAAAGAAAAAAAAATAAAATGTTACTCAATTTTATTTTATTTTATTCTTTCACAAAAAACCCAAAAATTAACTTTCACCCTCGACCAACAGTCGTTGAGGGGAAAGTATCCATAAGAGAATAATGGAGCTGCGAGTTCAATGGTGCCGTCGGATTTCAATTCCCAACACTGGTTCAAATGTTACGAAAATTCGCTCGTACGTTTACTAAACATACCCAAAAAACGTTTAGAAACAATTACGGGCACACTTGGCCTCATAATCATGTGCCGTCAATTTTTTCATACTCATAAAATTCCCATTTAATTAAAAAAATTAAAATGAAAATATCAGGTCTTTATATTCTCCCCACCTCAGGGATTTATGTCCCCGTAAGCCACTGCTCAAACTAAGGGAACAAGTGGAGGTACGGAGCACGCATCTGATCCTCCCGCTCCCATATTCTCTTATAAAGGTTCCCATGCTGCCAACGAATGTGCACCATAGGTATCGACCACTCATGAAGGACCCGCTCCTGTCGATCCACAATCTCTACTAAAACCTCTGTAAAAGTCGTCTCATCGTCGATGTCCGAATCTCTGTGGTCGATGTTGTGAGAAGTGTCGTTCATGTATCTCCTTAGCTGGGATACATAGAAGAATTCGTGCACTCGGTTCTATTAAGGTGGAAGAGCTAAGGGGTAAATCACTTCCCCAGCTCTGGTGGGGACCTGGAAAGGTCCGAAGAATCTCGGAGATAACTTGTCACCTCGGCCAAATCTCCATAATCCTCGTCTAGGTGAGACCCATAGAAAGACGTGGTCTCCATCCTCAAACTCCAGAGGTCGCCATATCTTGTCAGTATATGACTTCTTCCTGCTGTGTGTAGTCTTCATCCTCTCATGGATAATCTACACCTTCTCTGTGATATCCCATACCATCTCTGGTCCCGCTAGTGCTGACTCCCCTAGGTTAGTCCAGCACAAAGGTGATCTGCAAGGTCGCTTGTGCAATGCCTCAAAAGCTATCATTCCAATGGTGGAGTGATATATGTTGTTGTATAAAAACTCTACCAAAGGAAAGTGATCCTCCCAACTAAAACTTAAGTTAAGGACACAAGCATGCAACATTTCCTCGAGGTTCTGGATGGTGCGCTCAGCCTGGCCATCCGTTTAGGGATGGAAGGTGGTGCTCAAACAAAGCTGCGTCCCAAAAGCCTCATGAAACCCCTTCCATATCTGGGAAGTAAAACATGTATCATGATCGGAGACAAACAACCTAGGTACTCCATGTATCTGCACAATATCCTGCACATATAGGCATCCCAAGCTCTCAACTGAACCCTACTCTCTGATCCGTAGGAAGTGGGCTCACTTGGTGAGTCGGTCGACGATCACCTAGAAAGAGTCATGACCTCAAGATGTATTTGGAAGTCCTATCACAATGTTCTTGGATATCCCATCCCACTTCCACTCTAGGACCTCTAAATGGTAAACCAAGCATGTTGTCACCTGATTCTCTTCCTTCACTTACTGACAAGTGAGGAACCGAGAGACAAACTCTTCCGTTTCTTTCTTTATTCGCGACTACCAGTGATGTCATCAGAGATCCTGGTACATCTTCGCCACTCTTGGATGTACCTCTAGAGGGTATGTGTGGAACTACATCATCACATACTCTTGAAGCGACACTGGTACCATGGTACGTCCTCTAAAGAGGATGACATGCTCCCCACCTTCAAAAAATCCATCAGGTGGATCTCCTTTGGATATTTGAGGACGTCGTGTCTCGCAGTCTGCATCCCCATGTTGTGCCTCCCAGAATCACTGAATAAGTGGGGAAATGACTGTAAGAGACTGAAGAAAAGCTACTCCATCTCTATCCACAAAGGATATCTTCAAAGTGGTCAGTTGATCCATCGCCTCACCTAGCATATGTATACCTAACCTCCTGCTGAGTGCATCCGCTACAATGTTCCACTTCCCAGGAGTATAGACTATCTCGAAGTCATAGTCCTGGAGAAACTCAAACCAACTTCATTGTCTCAGGTTTAGGACCTTCTGAGAGAAGATATACATGATACTCTTGTGATCAGAGTAAAATAAAAAGCATTCAGCCATCAAGTAATGTCGTCACATATTCAAGGAGAATACCACTACTGCTAACTCTAGGTCATGTGTAGCATAGTTCTGCTCGTGCAATCTCAGCTATCGAGAATCATATGTGATCACTAATCGTTCCTGCATCAGGACACATCCAATTCCTGTCCTTGATGCGTTGCAATATACTATGTACCCTATTCCCTCCTCCGGAAGCCTCAAGATGGGGGCAGTAGTCAGCCTATGTCTCGGCTCCTAAAAACATTTTTGGAATCTCTCCGACCACATTAAGGGTTTCCCCTTCTTTATCAATGCATATAGTGGTGCTACAACTCTGCAGAAATCTAGAACAAATCTCTGGTAGTATCTGGCCAAACCCAGGAAACTTCGTATCTCCATCACACTCATGGGTGGCTCCTAAGCCTGTACTTCCTCAATATTCATTGGATCCACTGCAACTCATGCCTCTGAAATGACATGCCCCAGAAAGTGATCCTCTCGAATCCAGAATTGGCACTTCGAGAGCTTACCATAAAGCTGGTTCTCTCGATGTGTGTCCAGTACTAACATCAAATGACAGGAATTCTCCTACTCAGTAGCTGAGTAGATCATAATATCGTCGATGAAGTCTACTACAGAGCAATCAAGTTATGGAAGAAAGATTGTGGTCATGAGTCCCAGGAACACTTATGGAGCATTGGTTACACTGAATGGAATAACCAAGAACTCGTAATAATCATACCGACATCAGAGAGTCATCTTCAACACATCCTCATATTGTACTCTAAGCCGGCAATAGCCTAAACTGAGATCTATCTTCAAGAACCACCATGATCCCTTCAGCTATTCAAAGAGGATATTAGTCCTTGGGAGTGGGTACTTATTCTTCATGGACACCTGGTTTAGGACCCGATAGTCAACACATAGCCTCAAGCTCCAATATGCCTTCTTGAAGAACAAAATTGGGGAAGCCCAAGGTGAAACACTATGCCAAATGAATCCCTTCCCCTGAAAGTCCTATAGTTGTACCCGCAGCTCACAAAGCTCTACGAGAGCCATCTGATATGCTACTGTAGATATTGGTGTTATCCTGGGGTACAAGTCAATATAAAAGTCCACCTCTCTGGAAATAGGTAGACCTAGAACATCATCAAGTAAGACATCTGCATACTGGTCCAGCAATACAGGATAACTCGGACTCTCCACATCAACCACTTTATTGGTAAGGTTAGCCAACTGATGAGTGATAGGATGCACCCTCCTCTGGGTAAGTTCATCATATGCTGGAAAGTCTCCCTTCTCTCCATTGAAGGTAAACCTAGGCCCATCCGTGCAGACACACACTTTGTGCCTGATCTAGTCTATCAGAGCATAGACTATAGATAACAAATCCATACCCAAGATGACATTGTATGTCCTCGATGCTGTTAGTAGGAGATCCCAAATGAATCCATCACCTCTTAGAGTAATCTCGCACAGCTTGCACCATTGCGTAATCATCGATTCCTCTCCCGTAAGAGTCTCTAGCGATAAGTATCGAGCCAACCGCTCCATCAGGATCTCCATGCTCTAAATGAGGGAAGTGGAAATAAAATAATGATAGGCACATGTGTCTATAAGTACTAAAACTATGATGGAGTAGACAAAGATCATACCTCATATCATCTACGGAGGGGCGTGATCGTGGGCCTCAATTACCTAGAGCTGAGGTCTCCCCTGCCCTCTAGCTCCCTATGGTCGGAGTGGACCTCTTTGTAGTGGTGTCAGTAACATCTTGAATAATCTCCCACCACCAGCAGCACAGCTAGTACCTCTTACATGTCCTCCGACTCCCTACGGACGTCTTCAATCGAATCACTATCTCTACCTGGGGATTCCTTAGACCATATTTTGATCATCCATACGGTGGGTCAGACAGTCACAAGCCATGTTCCCCTGCCCACCGCATGTGTAACACTCCCTACTCCTAACATGACTAGATCTACCTCGTGTGCCCCACACAACCAACTATAAATCCTGCAGTCATCCACCTGAAGTTTTGGTCCACTTGGAACTCTATGACATCTATCTGCAGCCAATTGTAGAAGATTCTGCTACGTGACATCCAATGGTGGGTCTCACTACTGGTGACTACTCAGCAAGAAAAATATACATTAATAGAGCACTCTCTAACAACCCTGCCTGCATCAGGATGTTGAGTGAGATCATTGAATCCCTAATCTCCCACCTAAGTCCCTGCTCAAATGTTCGGGCCCTGAATAATGGCTCATGCACCCTATTTGTGGAGTAGCGTGACTGGTCATTGAACCTCGCTGAGTACTGAGCCACAACCATGCTGCCCTGTTGCAGATGAATTAACCTTTATATATTCACTACACAAAGAGTCGTTGGAACAAACCTTACACAAAACAGTCTCTTGATGTCTTCCCAGAAAAGTGCAACCTCATCGTGAGCCTGGAGAATCATGCTCCACCATCTTCCTGCTACTGCCTATAGAAGGCTAGTGGCAACGATCACCAAGAGATCTTCTAGTGTCGCTACTAGTATTAAGACTCTCACTACAGCCTCAAACCAATCCTCAGCTACTTGTGGGTCCATCTCTCCCCCTAAACCTTGGTTTCCTCTGGCGCTGGAACTCGTGCAATGCACTTACGGCTTGCACTCTCTCCTGTTGGTGCTGGTGTCATCAGTGCCCCAATGGATAATGCTACCAATTGTGCCTCCTCTGGTGCCTCTATTGGAAAAGGGCCTTGCACTGAGGCCTCATCACCTGGTGGGTTGTCAGTGTGTACTACTCTCAGAACCCTATCTGGTTGTCTTCATGGAGGCCTCCTGAAAAGAAATATGTTCGCCATGGTCAATAAGTTATACCTAGTGAGATAACTCAAATAGTTCACAAAGAAGACTCTTGAAAACACACATTCAATCAGCATTTTCATGGACTGAGTTAGAAATCATAAGTTAGGGTCCTAGTGTCTAGATACGTCAGTCACCGCACTAACACTGGATTCCCTAAAGTGATAACCATACTCACTTCACTTAACACAATTGAAGTTAAAAAGAAGTATCAGAGTCCTATGTTCTATGGTGGAACCTCCCTCTGATCCATTTTTTCATGAACTATCCCCCATGGCCCGTGTCGTGACTACCCCAAGCCCACCTTCTATAGGCCAGGGGCTGGCGATTAGCACCAAAGGCGTATTCCCTATAACTGGGAAGGAATTTCCTTTATAACCTGTAAGCACACTCAACCAAGCACACAACAAGCTATGCACTCAAGTAAGATGAATATTAATCACAGTAAGTACAGTAAGTAAAAGGGTCCAGAATAGAATCCCAATAAGAAAGTACAATGAAAACTGGAAATTACAAGACAGCTGATTAGTTAAATGATTCTCATGGACCATCCACCATGGATCCTACCTGAAGGGTAGGTAGATATCATGAAGAGTTGTCTATGTGGTTCGTCTCACCTAACTTCCACCTCCGAGCTACCTCCAATCCTGGTACCCTCATCCTCGGTCAGTGTTGTCCATCGTCTTCACCAATCATAATGATGTGCAGGCATAGCCCATGCAGGGGTGAGTATACCAAAACTCAGTAGGGACCCCATGACCCTCATGGTTTCACAAAATCCACCAAGGATAAACCACAGAGCATGGAATCAAATGAAAACCCTACTTAGTTATATTCCCATACATATACCTAAGTTATCTTGTAAACTCATGACAATCATGATGGAGACACAGAGTCCAACTACAAAGCCCTCAGCTCAAATGTTCCATAAAGGAAGAAATACCATGATGTCAAGTACCAAACAAGTATGCCACATAGGAAAATACCACCAAGGTATTACCATGAAGGAAAGTACCACACAGGTACAGACTCATCTCACACCAGGTATAGATTAAGTATAGTAGTAGAGGTGATTAGATTTAACAACTAAATCATCTTACTATATTAATAGGAAGACCCACATAGGATCGCTCGGTGATGACCCACACATGATTGCTCGGTGCTGACCCAAACAGGATCACTACACGCTGACCCATGCATGATCGCTCGGTATTGACCCACACAGGATTCCTCGGTGCTGACCCACACAGGATCACTCAGTGCTGACCCACACAGGATTACTCAGTTCTGACTCGCACATGATTTCTAGGTGCTTACCCATACAGGATCTCTCGGTGCTAACCCACACAATATCACTCTTCATTCTTCACGTCACATCCAGATACTGGGTTCCCGCACTTCACTCACTTGAATCCGAGAGGGTCCGCTCCACAAGCCACTGGTCGACACTCCAAATGACAATAAGTCCAATTAAAAAGTATCCTAATGGGCCACCATGTCATAGGGGTATCAACACAACAGACGGTGCATCAATTAGATGCTTGATCTATGAGTTATTAGCCATTTAGCCTTAAGGGCCCGGTTGGATTCGTGCTCGATCCAACCAGAACATTCCAAAACTTTATCCATATCTCTAGTGTGATATACCTATGGTACCGTCTCTCTCCAAGGTTTCCAACGCCGCTGGAGGTTGATCAAATGGATGTCTGGTGCCAATGTTATGGCCAAATTAGATTAAATGGGTCGTAGTGGGTCTGGGTCCGGTCCGAACTGGTCGGACCGACCCGACCCGGCCTGGCAACGATGCGGTGCCCACGAGGGCCATGAGTGGTTTGGGTCATGAGAAAAATGGAGGTTCGTGGGGTATTGAGGCTACTAGGTGGCGCAGCAGGCTGTAGGGCGGCATGGCGACGCCTCTAGGCGGCACGGCAGGCCGCAGGGCGGTGCAGTAAGGCCGCAGACGGCGGGGCCATGGTGTAGAGTGGTGAGGTCGTGGGGTGGCGTGACGAGGCTGCATGGCGGTTTGGTGAGGCCGCAGACATCAGTTTCATAGGGCGGCGCGGCGAGGCCGAAGACGATCGCACTACGGGGCTGCGCGGCGCGGCGAGGCCGCGGGGCGGCGGTCACCGCAGGGAAGCATCGTTGTGTCGTGACCTTCTTCGCGACCGGCCACGGAGCTGGCTTCCATTCTCATGTTCCACCAGTGCCAAACACCAGCACCGGTTTCCGTCACAATTGAATTAAACACACAAATAAAGAAGAATAGTGGAGGGAGTCAGGCCATGTTTGTTTGGCACGCACCCTCCGTGTTAGAGCTGTAGCAAGCAGCTCCACAAAAACCTTGATTCAAGAACCTAAAATTCTACAATTTAATAAAAATCGTGGATCAAATCATCTTGATTTATCCACGTTTTCCATCCTTTAAAAAATGATGAAATTATAAGAATTAAAAAACAACCCCTTCCTCAAATATTTGTCGACACAGGCAGCAAGGAAAGAGATGATGTCGTTGGGGATATACGGACATCGGTGACGTTGGTGTTTCATTGATCATCAGGAGAATTATTCATTGTAAAGTGCATTCTAAATTGGAGAATTCATTCTTCATTGGAGAGAATAATCCTACATGCTCTCTCCCAATTCCCTTTTTCCAACCCTTTCCCGAATTCCACCAAAAAGAAAATAAATAACGAACACAAAAATTAAATAATAACATAACATTTAATTTTATGTTGACAAATATAATTAATTGATTACATAACATTTATTTTTATGTTGACACATAAAAGTAATTGGGGGATTTGATATGTTTCTCCCCCATTAAAAGGAGTTCAAGGGGGTTTAAGTCTCGGGTGGTCCCCACCTCTAGACTTCAAGTTGGGTGGTTTAGTCTTGGGAGGTCCCCACCACCATAACCTCACATGGGAGGTTTACTTCTGGCGGTCCCCACCTCTCAACATCCACATGGGGAGTTCCAATGAAAAATAAAATAAGAGGTTACACATTTTTATTTTACTTTATTCTTTCACAAAAAAACCCAAAAATTAAGTTTCACCCTCAACCAACTATCATCGAGGTGAATGTATCCTTAAGCCAATACCAGCACTGTGAGTTCAATGGTGCCCTCAGATTTAAATTTTGAGCACCAGATCAAAAGTTACAAAAACTGGCTTGTACGTTTACTAAACGTACCCAAACAAATGTTCAGAAATACATTTTGGGCACACCGGTCCTCGGAATCACGCGCCGTCAATTTTTTAGGACTAGTAAAATTCCAATTTAATTAAAAAAATACATGTAAATTCCTAGTCATTACACTAATGCTCATTAAGGGTAAGAAATATAGTGTAAGATATCATAAACACAAACATGAGGCATGGTGAATAACTAAAAACAAATGCCTTAAAAATAAGCTTGAAAATAATATGGAGGGACTAAGAGATGAATAAATAATGTCATAATAAAACTTATTCCTTGTTATTCTACTAGTCGAATAACCATATTGACTGTCAATACCAATTTCAAAATTAGGTAATGAATAATGCAGGACATCATAACCATACCATCAAGGCCTCGTTCCAAGACCATAAATAACTATTTTTTCAAGGCATCATCCCAAGACCATAGTTTGTCTCATGATACCTACTAATGCACTAACAGGATATAGTGGGCCCCAAATGACCCTTACTAAGTCTAATGAATTCCTAATATGAATGGGGATAAACATAAGCAACATATATATTCATATTGAAACTAATATATGAAATTTAAATAACCTTCCACAAACATAAAGCATAAACACTAACCATTAGGATTAAATTGTTGAATTGTTTTAAGATAGCACATCTATAGTCAAACTAATCAGAAACCCTTAAAAAACATATTGTATATGATATCATATGAGATCCACCTCAATGAATTAAAATATTCAACATGGATTTTGACATAAATGAAGGTACTTTTAGTTGATAATACTTTAGAATATCATGGTAATAAGGATACACTTGATAAGATATACCAAAGTTCATTACATACACCAAATGAAAACAATAAGTGGTGAAAAATTCATATATCTCGTAAAAGATAAAGTGTGACAAGAGAAACCCTTTTTTCTTTGGAAAGAATAGTTCTTTTGGAAAATAATTAATATTCGTCATGAAATCATATTTTTAAAAATTTATATCCTAGATAAAAAGATTTAAAAACATTAAAATTATATTTGAGGCATAAATGATGTCCTGATTAAGAGAAATCATGTAAAAAGAGATTTTAAATAAGCTTTAATGTAAAACATTTTAGTGCATTTTCTGGGAAAATATTAAAGATATTTTAAAGTGGAAAGGTGTGTTTGATTCCATAAAACCATAAATGAAAAAAGTTGTATTTTCATGATAAAATGTGTGATTTAAAAAAAATAATGTCTTAAGGTAAATTTCATAGTGCGCACTAGAAAATAGGTAAGAATTCAAGAAGTTCCTTTTTTAATGGGAATAAATTTTGAAAGATCCTTTTAAAACATATAACTCCTCCCATATGAAAGTATTATTATGGTTTACAGAAATATATAGAACATTAAAATAGAATTAATGTGGATCAAATATTAAAAATAATAATATCATTGAGGTTAGTATAAAATAATTGAAATTAGAATGAAAATTGGAGGTTCAGGTAGAAAATACTTACCACTTTGTAATCAATTGAATTGTATTCCCCAAAATTAATAATAATTAAATGATAAAATAAATATAATTAAAATAAATAGATTCATGATATTAAAAATCCATGGTAAGTATACATAAACCATACACAAGTAATATTAGTGAATACATAATATCTCACAAAATTGGAAGTGAGATGAAGAAACCCCTTACATTAATCCTGGTGGTATTATTCACTTGATCTTAATGTCATGGATAACCAAATTAAATTAATTAATTAATATTAAAATGACATATTATTTATTTAATTTATTTATTATATCCTTATTAATTTCATTCAGGGCCTTATTGATGGGTTTAAGAGGTTTATTTTTATTGTTTGGGAGAATTTTCATCCTAGGTATTCATGACCGGTTGACTCATATACATGTAAGGATAAACATGTAAGATGAGAATGGTTGTTCAAAATAGATGTTTTATGTTATTAGTTAACAACCAGGATATTACATGGTCATAAAATTTAATTTATTAGTGGGAGTGAAGATGAATCATTATATAAATCTTTAATGTTAATAATTAGAGACAATTTGCAGCTTTCGATCACAACAAACTCATTCTAATTTATAAATTAATATAATGAATGAAAAAAGATTTTAGAAAATTAAATAAGTTATAATACATATATTATAATCTAGTTCAACCATAAATATTAACTCATGACCATAATTTAATATGGTAATAGAAATTGAAAACATGTCGTCCTTGAATGTGATAAATTAACACACCTCGGATGGTGTTTTCATTTCTAGTATAAAATAAGGGGAAATGAGATATAGTGATGAATTATTCTATTTTCACAAAAAAATAAATTAATTATAAGGTAATAGATTTATCATTACATTTGGATGAAATGAGTTGAGTAATGAAAAATAAAATAAAGGAACTCGAAATAAAAGAAAGGTTGAGAAATCCATTACGAAAATTTGGCAGCCTAACCGCGTCACTTAAAAATTCATCAAATATTTTGATGTGGGAAAAGGGGAATATAATCATTATTAAATAATATTTATAATAAGTGATATATTTAATAACATACCCTAACATATGAAAATCTAAAACAAAATATAATAACATAAAAATATTTCTTGAAAAGGAGAGATATTTTGAGATGAAAATTCTGCCGCATAACGGCTATGCCACATGGTTTTAGAAAACATTAAAAAGAGAAAGTATATGGGTAACCCATTAATAATAGAATAATAATATATTATAATTACAAAATAATATGTAAATAAGAACATGGTATGGAAACTTGAAGTACATACCACATAAAAGAGAACATGAAATAAAAGAAATGAAAAGAGGTGTTTATCTCTTAAAGTTATCTTATTTGAGAGCCACTTTAAGGGAGAGTTTTTAGACTTTTTATGAGAGAAATGGATTTCAGAAATGGGTTAGGATGATTTGAGGATAATTTATCAGAATTTATACAAGGAAAAAAATTTAGAGGAGTGAAGATAAGGGGGTGAGGGGGGGGGGAGGGGTTAGTGGAAGAGAAGATTAATTTCTGAATATCTTATTCATTATTTTATTATTTCCCTCAATACAATAAATAGTGTTGATTAATGTGAACCTTAATAGTAATAATTTCATTTTAGTACTAAAAAATTGTTATTACATCTACCTTATATCACTTATGACCTAGTAAATCATGTATTTAGCATTTATCATAAATTATCATATTTTACTATTCACCCAAAATTCATGTTTTTTAAAAAAATCCCCAAAACATTCCAAACCCATTTTTCAATGTATAGAATTAAAAAATTAAATCTAGTGATTAAAAAAATTTTATAACTATTTTTAATATAATTTTTACATAAAATCATATTTTCTTCCAAGAAAACAACTTTAAAACTATAACTCATTTTATAACACCTTGAGAAATTAATCAAGGTCCCATAAATTATCTTATAACCATAATACAATAAAGTAACAATTTATTATTAGATTTTATGAAAATATATTTCAATTTTAAATTATTAAATTAATAATACAATTGTAATTAAAAAATTTATGACATGCACAAACACTAATACTTACACAATGATCGGTTTTCCACTTATAAGATGTCTAAATTGTATTTATAAATTCATGGTTGAAGTTTCCATTTTCATGGCTGACATACTATTAATTATTATTTATTAATATTCATAAGGGGTTTTTAATATTCATAACGGTATGTTACCATATATCAAAAATTATGTTTGTCTTATCAAACTCTAAATATATTACTGAAGGCAACCGTGAATATTAGTTTTTCTAAATTAAAATTATGGAAGTGGAAAATTTATTTTAATTTGTGAGGTTATAATAAAATGAATTTTTAGATATTCAGTGTTTCATGCATTCTATATTAAATCCTTTTTAAATTATTAGGGTGTTACATTTAATATATTATTGTTTAAAAAATAATCAAATATCTCCCAAACAGTGCATGGTATGAGAAACATGAGAGTATAGTTAGGTCAGGATGTGGTGTTTAGCCTTTACAGGTTATAACATTTTTGAGCATCATCTATTTGGACAGATATCACATGAGGAGAAGTTATTTGACATTTTTATTATATTATTTTTTACAAAAATAAATTAATATCTCCAAAATGATACATTGAATGAGAAATATGAGACCATTGTTAGTTCTGGGATGTAAGATTTACCCTGGATAGAATATAAGCTTTATGTGTGTTGGGAATTTGGTCAGGTTGATTGTTAAATTAAGTTACATAAAATTTATATTAAATAATGATTACTATTAATTTAATTTAAAAGCATTAAATATTATTATTCTTCAATCCATAATAAAATCAATGGATACACATGGTAGATTTATAAATCCCCTTAATCATAACCATTTTGATATGTTTTTATTACAACACCTTAATGGGGTAGAATCAATGACTCTCTAGTGCTTTTTTGGTTAAATCAAGTACTAAAAAGGGTGTCTTAATTTGGGGTTTTAATTGATGCAATTTTTGTTTTCTAAATAGCCGAAATATTTTATCCTCAATGTGGGTTGTTTTCATTGAGTTGGTATGGCCTTTGAACTCACATATGCATAGATTTGAACATATATTGATCTGGATTCCTTCGGTTCTAACATGAAATTGGTTTTCCTTATTCTTAACATGTGTGGTTCAGGTTTATTTTTATTCTTTTATTTATTTAATTAATTATTTTACTTCTTCAAGATTCATAAAAAACAAGAATATTTTTAATTAAATTATAAATCCTAAATTAATTATGATAAATCCAAAATTATCAAAGGATAATTTCATAAAAATATTATTAAAGGTGAGTTAAGAAAAAGAATTTATACAAGGATAATTTATTGATGAATTATCGAATGATATATATTTTAAATTATCATATGACAACATTAATTTGGATATTCACAATGATTTATAAAATTATAATTTACATAATTATAAAATGATAAATACATAATATTACTGAAAAATTATAATGGCCAATTATCAATGAGTAAAATGAAAAAAATATTAAATGATAATAGGAATAGTTTAATGAAAACAAATATCAAAATAATCAAAGGATAAAACACTGAATTATCATGGGTAGTCTATAAACATTATAAAAAGATAATTGTGATATTGTCAAACGATAATTATTATAATTATCAAACAAAAATTGCAACATTATCAAGGATTATTATTAAAGATATGTTACGATAAATTATAAAAATATAATTTATAAGAAATTATCAGAAGACAATTATGAAGGATAATTTAGGGTAAATTATAAAAATATAATTATAAAAAATAATTTATAATAAAATATCAAAATATAATCATTAAAGGATAAATTATAAGAAATTATTGAAAGATAATACTAAAAGGATAATTTAGGATAATTTATTAGATATATTTATAAATGATAACTTAGGATAAATTATCAAATGTTATTATGAAAGGATAATTTAGGATAAATTATGAAATGATAGTTACAAAAGGATAATTTAAGATAAATTATCATAATATAATTATAAAAGGTTAATTTATAAGAAATTATGAAAAGATAATTATTATTATGGATTTTTTTATGAGGGCATGTGTTTTCCTATGACAAAAATTCATAAATTATCAAGGAGAGAGAATATATCATCATATGTGATATTTGATTGAGTTTTTAAATAAAATAACTGGTTTTGGTTTTTGGAACCCTTAATGAACCTTGAGCTTAAATGTGTTGATGTTTGTGATAATAAGGTCGTGAAGAGGTGTTCTGGACTGGTCAGGTTTCCACTCCAGCTATTGAACCACATATGGAGGATTATTCATTCCTTTGACATTGATGACTTTTGAGGTAGGAATTTCTTTACCATTTTTTGTGTTGTTACACATTTTTCCTTAATATGATTATTCAAAGACATATTTTATGACCATTCTAGATTATGATTGCATGTGGGTGTGTGTTTTCCCTTGAGAGACTTATGTTGTTTCCATGAGTACTTTGTAGCTTTTTATTCATTGTTGATGTTGATCACTTATATATTTGTGCTACCTTACTTTTGTTTATGTGATATGGTTTCTCATGTATTCCACAATTCCAGGGGTACTTTGTATCTTGTATTTCATGTTTGATATTGATCACATGTATTATTGTGCTACCGTACTCATGATGATGTCCTATGCCGACTCGTATATCCTACCATGTTATGTGTTCTTTTGTGGTATTATTGTTATAGTTATGGTTGGTGGACCATTGTGAGACATTTATCCCCTACGGAGGGAGTGCACATGATTTGTGATGATGACGATGAGTGACCTATGCACATGGTAGGGATATGATGGTGCCTCAAGGATGTTGTGTGATGAACTCGATGAAAAAAATATTCCATGGTGTGTGTTTCTCAATGCTAATGGGATGTGTGGCAGCTCTCAATGCCTAGGGGATATAGGAAAATTGAATTATTGATTCATAGTGATTACAATTTGTATGATCACATGGTTCTAATTTTCATAATTCATTAGTCACAAGTAAAATCATGGATTCTACTAACACCTTGATTATCCCTCTCACAAAGAGCCAAAAAAGGTACCAATGGGGGTTTGTAGTGGCTTGGTTAGTGAATGACTGATCAGTTTCGGATTTGGTGTTACTATACTTTTTATTAATTTATTATAATTATTGAATACATATTTTACTTGAGAACATGAAATTAAGGATGCATTGGTGGTGTCCAACTGAGTCTTGTACTCAGACCCTCAATGCTAGTCAGCAGCCTCTGGCATATGGGGAGGTGCACATGAGGTTATATAGTACTCTTCTTGGACTCGGTGGTTTATGAAAGTATATTATAGGTCATGGTGATATTTCATGAGTGATAAGAGGATGGATAGGAGGTTACCATCATGGATTTAGTTTTATAACCTTCTAAGTGAGAGGTTTGGGATGATACCCTCAACGTTTTGTGAGCTTGATGGCTCTTTTGACTTACAATTACATGTGGGTTTATTCATACGATTATTGGATAGATCATAAAATATGGGGATTATTGGTTAATTTTATGACCTAGGTGGAATATATCTCATATTTTGGGATGGTTTCTTTTGATTTCATGGATTTATTCTATGAGTGGTTCTTTGAGTTATAGTTCACATAGAGCCAAAATGTTGTATGATGGAATAGGGTTCTAGGCATGGTAGGGTACCGTGAGTGGAGATTTGAGTTGGGTTAGAGGGACTTGAAATAATTCCCTTGTGGGAAGCATGATAATTATATTTGATTATTAGATTTTATATTTCTCATTATTAGGATGATATGGCACCGTAAGGTGTCGATCACGGTTGCGATCTATTGAGTTATTTTTTAGGGAATGGTTCTGGTATAATCCTTTTGATTTATATTCTGAAAATTTTTTGATTGAGGTTGATTTGGAGACCTTTTTGGACAGATTGGGGTTTCCCTTTTGATGGTATTATCCTGGTAGGATGGATGGGTTATGGAAGGCCCTTGTAGGTAATCCTTCTTTGCTTATTGGTTTCTAGGACCATAGGGATGTCTCTATTTTTTCACTTGTGGGTTTGGGATGATCCTAATGTGGTTGTGTTTAAGTGAATAGGGTGACCAAGGGAGTGCCACAATACTTTTTTAGATTTTATTGGTGTTGAGAATTCATATTTTTGGATGAGGGGTTCATGATATGATCAAAACATATTTTTATGTCATTTGTCTAGGATATTTAGGTAATTGTTAGTCAATATTAGATTTAGGAGGAGGCATATATGCTATTTTGGATTGGTTGTTATCCCCAATATTGATTTGGTTCACTTCTCCATTGGATTATGGTTTTCTAGATGGGAATATGGATCAAATAGATTATATTGAGGATTGTGGACCCTCTCTAGGATAGCAGTGATACTATCCCATCATGGGATTGGGTGTTCGTAGTTTGGGACATTTTGAAGGACCCATTTATGGTATATGTCATTCCATGATTTAATTTTATGTAGATAGGAAGTTCTAAAAGACTAATAAACTATTAATTGGTTCTCCTAGTGATAGTAGAGTTCATTTCACTAGTTTGGATCATTCCATTTGAGTTCTAGAACCTGGTAGAGATTTGTGTTGTCATGGATGATTACTGTTACATGCTAGGTTCTGACATTTATACTTGTTTCAATATTTATGTCTTGTATGTCATGTGTCGGTTAGGTGGATGATCATAATTTCATGCGTCTAAGTGATACATATGATATAAATCCTTTAGTTTGGGGAAAAGTGGGTGTAGATTTACCTTGGGTTCCATGCTTGAACCCAAATTGGGCTATTTTATTTATATATTTTTGTTTAAATGCATTTTATTTATTTATATAGTAATTTATTATTGACCATCTACAATTAGTTATGGCTTGTATAAGTATACCATGTGTCACATGTACATTTTATGAAAATATATTATAGGTTCATTGATAGGGATGTCCTACTGAGATTTATCTCTCACCCCCTATATATGTACCTCGGTTCCCATTGGGAACTCATACTTTATATTATGTTGATCACATTTTTCACAATAAATCTGAAGAAGTTCCTATATTTCTGGATTGAGTGAGACATCTCATAACAATCCTTAAGATTGATATCATTAAATTCTTCCACGTGGAGACCGAGTGTGTGGTATGTCTTGGAGTTGTCAGTGGATAATATTATAATTTATTTTAAGATTAATTATTCTATATATGCGGTTATCCCAGTGGGAGACCATTTTTTGTCTATATAATTTTCTTTTCAGTATTTTATTTTCATCATTCCATTGTTTACATCATTAATTGGTTTATTTTTTCACGTATTTATTCTCTGATGAATGATTATGTGTGTTTATGTGTTTGGTTAATTTTCTCTTTTTTTATACTCGGATTTGAGGAAATTCTCTACCCATTGTATGGATTAAGCCCACATTTATTTTCATTATCTAAAGGAAAATGGGTATGATCACTTGAGTCCTTATGAAAAATTGTATCAAGTAATGTATTGGGTTTACCTGAGCCGATTCGTCACACTTAGAGTCTTTTAACTTGAACTAAACTAGATCTTTCCAACGTACTATTTCATGGATCACTACATTCCTTATTTATTTGAATTAGATAAATTAGTATATTCCACCCTCCATTATACATTCTAAATAGATATATTAATGTGTTCCAACTACCTCTCACTTCCCCTTTGAGTTATATATCAATTAGATAATTTCAATATCATCTTCTTTCTCATCTTCTTTTATTCATCATATATGATCAAAAAATAATCAGATGTGGTATTTCCCATGCATTTTATATGAAAACTCCATTAAATTTTCAGCAAGATTTTTTCTATCATTGACTTATAAATCAAATATCTTTAATTAAAATTCAACAAATCATGAACCTGTTAGTCTTGATAAGATTTTCTTAAACTATGATATTATCTTCAAAGTGATCTCCTTTAAATATCAAACTATTCAGATTCGCATAAAATCCATAACTGTCATTCTATACTCTAACCAAATTATTGGTGAATAATAATATATTGTAATCCATATAATAAATGAACTCATATTTCATTCAGAAATACATTTTTATGTGTATCCTCAATTGAAAGAATTATAATCCTTTATCTTCTTGAAACACAAAAATGTGATCTTCCCTTCATAGTGTGATGTCACATCACTTCGAAAAATAATATCATATGTATTTTTCATTATTAGAATGCTTCACAGCATGGACTACTTCTTTAAGGTATGAGAAAACGTTCATCATCTCATCATTGTTCAAGAACCACAAACTCCATCATTGTGATTTTTAATACACTGAAGAAATTTTTGAGAATTATATGAATTAACTACCAGAAAATTAACTGTATGATATATCATTATCATATTCTACTTCTATAATTCATATATTATTCTCAAATTATTGGATAAAATATTAAAAATAAAATATATTTCATATGATTTTAAAAATATCTTACTCATTCTTCTAAATATTCTACATATGAATCAAAATATCTAATTTATAATTGAATCTTATGTCTTTTCCAAATATTTCATAACCAGTTATATTACACATCATTCATGGATATTATATGTTTTCCTAGTTCTTAATTTATTTTAATCATTCTATAACACCCAACAAATATTACTTATTCAAGGAAGTTCAAGATTTCTTTATGATTTCCTCTTCCATATATTATGTGCAACTCCTAATAAAATGTTACATATATATGGAACACTGAGACTTTTTAAATTCCCCATGAAACCCAAATAATAATATTCATATCATGTAATATATTACCATTTTTTATATTTAGAGTTATTTATATTATATATCATACATATTAAAAAATATCATAAATATCCCATTCATTGGAATGATTTAAAAAGAATATGAAGTAAAATATCTTAAGCTTGTATTCAAGTACAATATTAGATGTTTTCCTTTTCCAAATATATTTAATCCAAAAATATAATTCATCCATAGACTTAGATAAAAATATATACATCTCAAATAGTCTTTTAAAATTTATCACTACATGAAACACTTTCAAAATTACTTCAGAATTATTACAACACCTCCCTATCCTTTTTTAAATGAGATCCACATGATATTAGATAGCATCTGAATGTGGAACTTCTTCATAAAAATTACTATGTTTACTCAATATTATCTTCACACACTATTAAATAGACATCAAAAAACTAAAAAATTTCAATAATTCCAAATTACAGCCTCTTGGTTGTAACATTCCCCCTTGTTTTATTTTTATGAATATATTCCCAAAAATCCTAAGGTTCATACTTATCTTTCTCCTATAAAACAGGTTAGGAAGTCATAATGCATAATGATTTCATTCTCCCATTTTGATAATAAATCCCATAGGGTATTCTTTATCTACATTTTTCCTTCATGATATCTCCCCTAATTTATCTAATCTTCACATGTTCGTCTACTCAGATTTTTTATCCCTTTTTCATAAAATGTTTTTTTACAGTTATCCATTATATTCTCTACCAAAGGACTTTTGCAGAAATATTAATTTAAATCCACTTTCATATATCAAATAGGAAGTTTATAATCTCTATTTTTAAAGCACATAATGTTTTATTCTATTTGATGTAGGGTTATCCCCGCGTGATATTCTACGCAACTCATCTTCATAAGAAACTTTAGGTCATAAAATTTTAGATCTAATTACCACTAGTTGAACTATATATTATCAACATGAATCTTCATACTAATTTACCCTATATATACCACTTTTTGATCCTCATTTCTCACTTCACTATATAGAAAAAACAATTTAACTATAGACTATAACCCCCTTGTTGGAATGGAAATAAATTAACATTTTAAATGAACATGATTCATGTTTTTTCACAATACATATATGAAACCATTTCCTCTTTTTAGAAAAATTATTTTTATGAAGATAGTGTATTTACTAATTATCATTATTTTTTTAAAAGATACTCTAATGTTACGGAGACTAAACATGGTTTATGAAATAGGGTTTAAGAAAACAAACAGGAAGCTATCAATGTCACTCACCTCATTCAATAAATGAAATCAACATAAGATTTTCTCATTTTCAATACACCATATATCCTTAACCATTATCATATAGAAAAAATTAGTTAATAGCAATAAAAAATAATATGTGAGTCCTACTATATGATGAATGTACTAATTTCACTTTTTTTAATAAACTGGTGATATTGATATCAAATATTATTCAATTCTTCATGATATTGTTCTTCTATGATTATGCTAAATTTTTTATGTGTGTTCACCATCAACCCTACAAGAATGAAATTGGTTTCTGCATTGCGTTTTGAGATAATATTAAGCATAACAAAGTCATATTTTGGATTTTGAATTTTATTTTGGGATTTTTCAATATTCTAACAATTAATTTGTTCGGACCATAATTCTATTACAATAATAATGATACATTATTTTCATGAAAGTTTCTACTTTTACTCTTGATCTCTATACTTCTTCTTGTGGTATTTTGTTTTTAAAATAGCGTAATATAACTTTTTGATATCTAATAGTGGTTTGATTCTCAATTTTGTTTCAAATACTTATTTTACCCCACTATACCTTCATATTATTTGGTTTATTCTTCTTTTACAAAGCATGAAACATTCAGATATGGAATAGAAAAACAAAGTGGTTACTTTTCACCACTTTCTGAGTTAGAGCAGTTCCTTTACACGATTTATTATTCCATTTTAGGCGCAACTAAAATTAAAAACAAAAATACCATTGACTCCTAAAATTTATTTTATCTTTTTTCACCTCATAACACATTTTCTTTTAGTTCCATATTATATCACCATCCATCATAATCACACCTTTTAGTATAAGACATTTTATTATTTCAAAAAATTCACATGTATTCTTCCTTTAGTACTATCACCCCATCGATTTTATCACCCCATTAAATATGCACCACTTTCAAAATATATTTGAATCATTTAATAAATTGAGGATAGGGTACCTCCAATATCTTCAAGTAGAGGATTATTATTGTCCTTGATGGCCCAACACTTTACTTTTTACATGATCCCAAGCCATATTTTTTATTCTCCATTAGATAACACTATTTGTGCACATTTTATCCCAAATATGAAAGTTTTATTTCTTCTTTAACATAGTATTATTTTTAATTTTTTTATTAATATCACTTTTCAAGTTCCCTTCATGGTTTCAGAATCTGTGCATTTTTTTCATACACTTTTCTTTTGGAAATAACTAATCCATTATTCTTCTTCTCATACTTTGTAGTGGTATTAATAAAACCACTAAAGCATCAATTACTTTATTCTTCACCAATGGATTTCATAGGATCTTTAGAAATTTTCATCATTTTCGTTTTCTTCTTTGTACATTTATTAAACAAATTTTCAATGAGGGGACTCTTTGTTGTCATATAGGTGATGATTTATCATTCACATCCTTCCCATTTATCATAATTGAAGTAACTTTCTCTTTGTTTCTCTCTATACTTGATTCTTCTTTCTCAATGATAGTTATTTTATATATAAAATTTATGATTCGTGAGGAATAATTCTTTTACATATCTTTATATATTCATATAACAATACTAATGTAATTTTCAATTGAATAATTTTTTCATTAATTATTTCAAACCTCTCCATTATCATTAGAATCAATGTTCTTCTTGGAAAAATCATATACAACTTCATTTCTACAATGACCTTCCATATGTCCAAGGTTAGATAAAATAAAATATCCCTCAATGAAACCATATATTTTGTGGTAATTTATTGTTTGATATATTGATAAAGATAATTTTATTTTTCCTTAGAACCCTCAATAATTTAAAAAACAATTCATCAAGTTCCCCAATCTTCCTTAAAAGTAGCATGTCATGGATATGTTATTTTGAGATGCCAAGCTTTCATTTTTACTATGTACCTTTAAATTATTCTCTATTTCTAGGTTTTTATATTTTTATTTATTACATATTAAGGCTATAATTGAGAGAATATACAACTTCTTTTTCTGATTTAATGATATAGGTAATGATTCAAGCTCATTCATGTTTATATATTTCTCTTTCATTTGGATTCCATCTTCACCAACATTGAGTAATCTCTTATTCCATATTTCCTCATTAATTAATGTTGTGTCTCAAGAGGGATAATACTAGTTTCCAAATCATTCTCTATAATTATTTATTTGTGTAACATCTTGTAATTTCAAATTATTATTTTAATAAATTATATGAAATTATTATTTGACTAGAAACTATGAATGTACATGATTCTATGGACCGGTGTGCTCGAAATAATTTTTTGAAGAATATTAAAATATTAAATAGCACACACATGAAATTCCACTTAAAAAGTCGAATAACTTCTAAATGGGTGCCTGGATAATAAATCTGAGAGCAACATTTCATTCAAAGGATAAACATTATCTTGGGTGTAGCCTAACATCGACCAGTGCAGGTCGATTGTGAAAAGTAATTTTTGGACGTTTAAATAAATAAAATAAATGAAGTTTTATTTTATTTAACATTACATGGAAATTTATAAATGATGTTATTTTTAAAAATACTTTTCAGAGAATTTAGGGTTATCTTCATAACCCTATAATTACTCGAAAAGGTAGAGAGGGGCCTCTCTCCAAAAAAATGTCAGTGGAACAAGGATCGAAGATGATGTGACCAACGTTCTTAATCAATAATGGATTTAAACTCCATATAGGGTATTTTTTTCTTCGTGATTTTCCCAATTCCTGAATTAAACAATGAATAAGGACCAAACCATGAATAGGTTTAGCTGTGGTTCGATCATTCTTGAGGGATGGATAATTGTGCGGGATTTAAAAGGTGGTATATATCATTGTGATTGTCCTAATATCTATTATTAGTTATAATGAGAATAGATCAAGTCCCACATGAAAAAAGTTTTAGGTTCATTCCTCTATCCATTTCTATGCTTCTCCCTTCGCCCGTTCATGGAATTCATCACTGTTTTATCCTCATGGTCACAGCTAGACTTTCTAGGAGGCTCTGAATGCAATCAGACTACAAGTGTAATGGAAAGATGGATAAGAGCACAAGGTAGCGAAGATCGCAACCCAATATTCACAGATGTGTCTCTATGTTTAAAAATTGAGTATCAGAACATGGTGTGAGTCCCAAAGAACTCGGGGTGATGGCAGCCGACATAGGAGGTGGCCGCTGACGGCATGAAGATCGGCACTGCGTGAGAGGAGACTTAGCCGTACAGAGGACGGCTCGACCATGTGAGTGGACTATGGTGGCAGAAAATTTGTGGGGGCATGGAGTGTGTGTGGGTCACACATAGTGTTTCAGGCATATGCAGACATGGTGGACCAGCCATGTAGGATGATTCACAGTGCTACATTGACTGGGGACACATGGTTGGGGTGGACTGTGCTCATTGGACCAGACCGGTTTGTGTGCGTGTGGGATGTACCAGAGGATCCAGGCCCCTCTATCAGCCTAGTGGGCTTGAGAAAGTAGCCCAGTGGGTGAGGCTAGTTTGAACTGAGCTGGTCTAGGCCAGTTCAGGTCAGATTGGGCTGGTCGGGGTTGTCTGGTGGGTCGGGTTGGGTTATGCGGGTCAGATCGAACCCAGGTCGGACCTTTTTTTGAAAACATCCATGACATTCAAACTTTGTGTGTGTTGTCTGATTCATGTGTGATTTTGGGACCCTTTAAATGAGACGGTCCTTATGAAATACTCGAATTGCGTTTTTTTGGCAACTGAGAATACAACCTAACAGCTTGAGGAGTAGGTTCTCCTAGAATGAGTGCGCTTCGAGCAGAATCTTGTGGCTGACTATGAATTTTTGACTTACAAGACTGCTTGTCTTATCAATTCTACATGTCTTACCAAGACATTGTGTCTTATCTAGACTGATTGTCTCATTGGGAAGACATGTCTTATTGATAGTAGGTGTTTCGTTGATTACATCTCATAATCATGTTTTTCATATATAGACTTATAACTATGTGATTTGACTATATATCTTCTTAGTGGTATAAATCATTTATTTATTTTCGATATAAAAAATTAATTTCTTCTTTAGTATACTCTACGTATTTATTAGTGTTATACTTCATTTATTTCTTAGTGTTATTCTTTTTTGGTTTCGAGGTGTCTTACTAAGTACTATTTTACTCACCCATGCATGGGCTTCGCCCACACGTGTCGTGTCTTGTGCAGACGATAGAAGATTTGACGGAGTCCTAGGTGGACCATGATTAGGTGGTTATTAGATAGATAATACAATTGAGGGGTGATCCTACAGCTTTATAGAGATTTTATATACCTACCCTTCAGGTAGGGTTTTCTACGGAAGGGTTTTAGGAACTTATACTTTCACTTTTCTAGACTCCTTTTTTGGTGGGCTTGTATCCTGGCTCTATTTACATTCCATTTTTTTACTATATTAATATTTTTTTGGTATCTTAGTGGAATTATTTATTGTTTACTTAGTGTTTTACATTTCATCATTTTGGGCTTGTTGATGTGTGATTGTGTACAAGTACATTGGAGAATGCCTCCCATTTGTGGAATATTCATACTCAGTGCTAGTTGTCAACCCCGTGCCTATTAAATGTGGGCTTAGGGTAGTCATAGCATGGGACCCTCTGGGATGGGTCATGATAGAGTGGTATCAGATGAGTTCAGTTGTACATTATATCTGTGAGTTTGGGAGGTTGGTTTTTGGAAATGGAGTTAAGTGTTTCGAGGTTATATTTCATGTTTGGGACTCCAGTGTTGGTGCAGCGGCTGATGTATTCATACACCAGGACTCTGACTACCTACATTTTGGCTTGATACATGAAAAAAACTAGTTTTAGAGAAAAATAACAGTACATGAATCATATAGGAATGTGGTGGTGTCTTTCATGTCCTTATTGAGTCATCTCTCGAGATATACTCGATTGACTATGGTACATCTTGAATTGTTACAGGATCCCTCCACACAGATAGCAAGCTGGGATTCTATTGTGTGATCATGAGTATGATCATCCTAGTGATGAGGCATCATTACAGGGGCATGTACTAGAGATAGCACCTCTGGGTGGTTTACCAATGATACCACCACCCATCAAGAAGCAGTTACAACCCGTTCTACCAGTTGGGGATGCACGTAGGTTGAGTGTGTTGCAGGAGTTCCAGAAGCAACATAATCTCAAATTTTAGGGGTATACAGACACCTAAGTAGATGAGGATTGACTGGAGGTAGTTACACGCATCTCTCACCTCTTGAGGATGCCTTCTGACTAGAAAGTAGTCCTATATGTGAGTCTTCTTTCTGGATTAGTGGGTTGATGATTGAGCTTAGTGACCCATACACCAAATGTGATGGATCTCTCTTGGGCAGACTTTGAGAATATATTTATAGATGAGTTCTTTTCAACTATGTTATGATCAGTGTGTATACATGGGATTTTTCATCTGTAATAGGGAATTTAAATAGTGGCAGAGCACTCTACAATATCTACTAATCTTCTCTCTAATCCATGGATATGGCACAAGACCCATTCTTCAGGGCTCAGACCTTTGAGAAGGGCTTACACTGGTAGATCAGAGAATCCATGATATCCCTTTTCGTTATTACATATGTTGGGTTATTGGAGAAAGATCTCCTAATGGAGAGCTTTCTAGTAGAGCAGTCACCAGTTGTGGGAGTTACCATTGGGTAATAGCACTATGAAAAAAAATACTCTATAGAAATGGTTTGGAACCATTGGTATAGCCTATACCAACGGTTTAGGGAATGGTTGCCAAGTAAGCCGTGAGGATAGGTCTATACCAACAGTTTTGTGAAAACGGTCGGTATATGTAATATGAAAATATATACCAATGGTTCTATAAAACCATTGGAATATGTAATTCAAAAAATAATGATTCATTTGGTTTTGATCCCAGCACCTCCCATTTGTGAATGAACAACCTAAACACTAGCCGAACATACTTTTGTGAACAAAATTTCATAAATATATATATATGTATTATCATAAGTATTTTAAATTTTGATTTATTAAATGTCCTTTGTAAAAAGATTCCATTAAAAATACATGTACCAATACCAACGGTTCTCAAACCCGTTGGTATAGACCTATGCGAACGGTTTTGAGAAGCGTTGGTATAGGTTATTTGATTTTGGGACATATACCAACGGTTTGGCCAAACCATTGGTATATAGTCTCTATAAAGGACCCTTACTAATGGTTTTGGACGAACCACTGGTATAGGTCTCCTCTATAACAACAGTTTGTCCAAAACAGTTGGTATAGGTCCATATAAGTGACCAATACCAACAGTTTTCCCAAAACTTTTGGTATAGATCATATTTCCAGTAGTGTAGGTAGGTGAGTCTTCAAAAGATTGAATCCTACAACAGTCGTAGGTACCTAAGAGGGTCAAAAAATCCAAGGGATGACCCCACGACAGAGGATCACAAATGAAGGTCTCCCTGGGCAGAGAAAGTTAGATGAATGATGGATTGTGTTACTCGTGTAGTGTTCTGGTACATTTAACGCAAGATTACCCAAACTGTCATTGGACTAATTAGGAGATGGTTGAGGGAACTCCAAGATATAGGTGCTGGTAGGTATGTCTGGATACTCCTGTAAGGGGCTCCTTCACATCGCTAGGGTTTCTCGTTGCCGCCTTCTCAATTCGGTCAGTTGTGGCTTCGCCCTCGGCTATCAGTGACTTCGGGTTTTCCCCTCTTACTGTGTCAACATCCGGGCTCTCGATTTTTCCACGTCATCGAGGTGCGAGGTCCTTTCTTGAGGGTCCATGGGTGCTCTAGCAGCATCGTGGGTGGTATCTACCATCGGGCTTCGGTGGCGTCGAACGCCCGCGACCTTCGATTGTCTCAGCTTCTCCATGGTAGCTTGATGTTGTCGAGATCCAGCCTGATGTGGTCTAAAGGTGGAGATATGTGTCAGTTGTGTGCTTCTGTTGGATCTGCAGTCTCTTCAAGCGATGGTGGAGATGGGTTTGGCTCAATTCATTGAGGCGAAGTTTCCCCCGATGTCCTGTTAGGGTGGCCGGCTTATTGGTGATGGCTTCTGGATCTCTATTTCTCCCTTGTACTTTTTTGCATAATCCTCTTTGGATGGTCCTCCCCTCAGTTTCATGTTTTCCCCTTTCTGTTCCTATTCTGGTTTGTGTTGTCTTTTTCACCGGCGACGGTGGTTATGTCGCTCAAGAAGGATGTTTCGAGGAAGGGTTCGATATCCTAGCTTGGCCCTTGGTTTTCTTTCACGTAGATGCTGTTGTTCATGCCAGCACTTCTCGGCGTTAAGTCAATTGATCATTTCAAGTTTGTTTTGTTTTGTTTTTGGTCAATGTTTTGCTGGGATTGTTCTCACGAAGGTCTTGATTCTCTGTGGAGGTGTTTAGTTGTTTCAACTCTACCCTGGCTTCATGGTACGTCTCTCCACTCTAGGTCGGTCTCAGGTGGCAGATATCAATGAAGCTTTGGGATCTTTTGTTTGAGTGGTGAACGGTGTTCTAAGAGGCTAGACCTTTGTTCGGTGGTTCAAAGTGATGGAGGTGGTGTGATGATGGAGGAGACATCGTGGAAGGTAAAGTTGCTCATTTGTAACTTTTTTCAATGTTTGATGCAGTACTCAATGCAGGATTCTTGGGAAGGTGCGTGATTTGAGGTCTGTGTTGACGCTTCTATTCCCGCGGAGGCCATTTGAATTTGTATTTAGTTTTCGTGATTTGAATTTTGAATGGTGTCAGTGTAATTTGATCTGTGTGGTTCCCACTTTATCCTCAAAGTGGCTTTTATGAAAAAAAATAAAAATTTGGAGGAGGATAGGAAGAGGTAGGATCATGGTGGTCTATAGGCTGAATTATGTGTAATATAAGAATTCAAGGAAGTACGTGGTGGGTACAGGTTCAACGTATTACCACCACCTCCCCCAGGTGGTCCCAGATATGCTTTATAAGCTAGTGTATAGGGAATAGGATAGCTTCATGTGATGGAGGATTATGACCCTGAGGTTATAGGGATTATTATAGGTGTGATCTATGTATTTTCCACCTTAGATATAGTTTTTATAGACACATGTTCCAGTCATTATTTTCATTCCACCACCATTGTTCGAGACTCGAAGCTTCCAGTGGAACTGTTGACTTGACTTTTATGCTTAGAGACTCCTATGGGAGGGGATTTGATGATCACAAACATGACCTGATAGTGTTACCTTACTCTTAGAGGTGATATTTTTGGTTATGATAACTTTATATTGATGTTAAGACCTTACAATGTAATTAGCAATATAGACTAGTTATCCGTAGTCCATGCTCAGATTGGCTATTTTAGGAATGGAGTGGAGTGTGTCTGAGGTGATTGGACTAGGTTTTCTTTTCTGTTTGAAAAGGAAGTGCATGTCGAATAGGATGGACTCACATATATGAGGGTGCATTTTATCACTTATCAATTGGCTGGCCTCACCCTCAGTGTAGTCGATTATAATATTCTTTTGTTTCATGCAGTTGTGGTGGAGTTTGAAGACGTATTTCTTAAGGATGTTCCAGGAATACCTCCCTATAGCGAGGTAGACTTCTAAATTGATATATTCCTCAAGATGGAACCAATATCTACACCTTCATCTCAAATGGCTCATACATATATTCTTGAGTTGATGGTACAGTTGGAGGACCTATAGAGGAAGGGTTTCATGAGACCCATTGTTTTACCCAAGGCAGCCCCATTTTTGTTTACCAAGAACGCATAGAGGAGATTGAGGTTACGTGTGGACTTCCGAAACTTAAACTAGGTTAACTTGAAGAATAATTATCCACTACCAAGTATCTATGGCCTCTTTGTTCAATTGAAATGTGTGTGGTGGTTCTGGAAGATAGAACTTAGATCTGGCTATCACCAGCTTTGAGTACGGGATGAGGATATATAGAAGACGGATTTTAGGTGTTAGTATAGACATTAAGAGTACATGGGGATGCTTTTTGGAATAAAAAACTCCCTAGAAAGTTTCAGGGGACTCATGAATAGGATCTTCCAGCCTTACTTAGACCTATTCGTAGTGGTCTTCATTAATGACATTCAAGTGTACGTTGTGATCTAGGAGGATCACACGATACACTTGATGATGTTCCTGGACATACTTTAAGAGTCTATCTTTTTGGGAAGTTCTTAAAGGGTTAGTTCTGGATACGATAGGTCCATTTTTTGGGAAATATCATTTCAGAGGCTGAAGTTGTGGTGGATCCAGTGATGAATGAGGTTGTGCTTTCTTGGGAGCCACCTAAGAGTGTTACTGAGGTGCACATTTTCCTTGGTTTAGCTGGGTTATATCGGAGGTTTTTACCTAAATTTTCCAAAGTATAATCACCCATGATAGCTTTGACATAAAAGGGACAGGCATTATGTGGACGGAGAAGTGTCAGGATAGTTTTTAGCTATTAGGGCAGAGATTGATGAGAGATCCCATCTTGAGATTTCCATAGGAGGGTCTCTAGAACATAGTATTCTATGATGCATTAAGAAACTATCATGGTTGTGTCCTAATTCTAGGGAAATTATTTATTGCCATTGGTTCATGATAGTTGAGACCACATTTGAAAAACTACATGACCCATGATCTCGAGTTAGTAGTGCTAGACTTCGCATTGACGATATGGGAACACTACCTGAGGGGTGAGTGATTTATCGTCTACTATGACCACAAGAGTCTCAAATATATATTTTATCAGAAGGATCTTAACATTATATAGAGGCTATAGATAATTTTCCTCTAGACCTATGACTTTGAGATTTTCTATACTCCTGGAAAGGGGAACATGGTGGAAGATGCTCTCAATAAGAGATCAAGTTCGTAGTTGCTGAATGAGGTGTCGAAGAAGTTAGCCTCATTGAAAATATTATGTATGGATTGAGATGGAAAAGTTTACCACTAATAAATACTTATCACCCATCCACTCTTATGGTGAGTTGGTGAGGTATAACTCAAATGTTCATTAGGCATGACCCTGATGGATATTCGAAAGGTGGTGAGCACTTCATTCTTTTTAGAGGAAGTAGAGTGGTACCGATGGTGTTACGGGAGGAGGTCTTGAGGGATTTCCACATATAATCTTTGGTGGAACATCTATGTTTGGGGAAGATGTACCAAGACCCTTGATGTGAGTGTTTTTTTCCTAGGATGAAGAATGTTGTGGCAGATATCTTTTCTATTTTCCTCACTTATCAGCTAGTGAAGGATAAGCACCAGGTTCAAGCGGGGTTGACTAAACCCCTTGAGGTTCCAGAATGAAAGTGGGATAGGTTATTGATGAGCTTTGTGATATGTTTAACACATATTTCCAGGGGGAATGATACCATCTGGGTGATCTTTAACTAACTCACCAAGTCATCCCACTTCCTAGTGATTCCAAAGTAGAGCTCAGTATAGAGATTAGGATGCCTCTATGTGCATAATATAGTTCGAATCCATGGAGTCCCATTGCCGATAGTCTCATATTGTGATGCTCGATTTAAATCCCTATTTTGGAATGGATTATTGGAGGAGTTTGGGACTCATTTGCATTTGAGCATGGCTTTTCACCCACAAATGGATGGCTGGATTGATAAGACCATATAGGTTCAGGTGGACATGTTACGTGCTTGCATCCAAGATTTTTTCCATAGTTAATAGGATCACCAAACACTGGTGGAGTTTTCTTACACCAAAACCTACCATTTCACCATCGATATGTCGCCATTAGAGGACATGTATGGGAAAACCTATAGGTCACTTCTTTGCTGGATAGACCCAGGAGAGCCAGCACTCATGGGCCCAGAGTTGGTGCATGTGACTACATAGAAGGTACAAGTCATCTATTAGTGGATGAAGACTGCATAAATCTATGAGAAGCCTTATATTTATCAGATATGTAATCATTTGGAGTTCAAGGAGGGATTCCATGTGTTCTTTTGGGTCTCTCCCCAATGCGGAATATGGAGATTTGGTCGGGGCATGACGTTATCTTTGAGGTTTATTGGCCCTTTATTGATACTACGTAGAATTGGAGAGGTGGCCTACCACTTGGTTCTACCTCAGCAATTAGAGTGGGTTCATGATGTCTTTCACGTGTCATAGCAAAAAATAAAAGTGCATGATCCATTACATATCGTTGATTGGGGTGAGTTGGACAGTAAGGGTGGGGTGACTTTTGTTGAGTACTCGGTGGAGATTGAGAATCGACAGGAGAGGATACTTTATGGGAGGTTGATTCCTATGGTGCGCATTCGATGGAAGATTAGTAATCTACAGGATAGCACATGGGATCGGGAGGCTCATATTCATGTTTAATACCCTCATTTATTTGTAGATAAATTTTTATGGGCTTTCAGGGATGTAAATCTCTAAGGTGGGGAGAGTTTACCATCTCTAAATTTTCATATATTATTTCTATATATTATATGTAATTATTAAGTGACTAGGCACTAAGACGGGATGAGATTCTAAAGCCCAGTGTGCCCAGAAAAATTTCTTAAAGAATATTGAAATATTGACTAGCACATGCATTTAGTTCCACTATGAAAGTGGAATAAATTTTAAATGGGTTCTTGGATCAGAAATCTAAAGGCACTGTTGCATTCAGAGTAATAGATTTACATTAAACGGTGTCTAACATCGACCGGTGTGGGTCGACTGTAAAAATTAATTGTTGGACATTAAAATAAATAAAATAAAATAAGTTTTATTTTATTTAACATTACAAAGAGATGAAGTAATGGATTTTTTTAATATGAATCGTCATATAATTGATGGTTTTCATCATAACCTTGGAATTCCTATGAAAGGAAGAGGAGGAGATCTCTCTAACGAACACCAGTGGATCGAGGATCGATGATAATGGGAGATCTATTCTTCATCAACAATGGATATAGACACCATATATGGTTTTGTTTTCTTTTTGGGTTTTCCCATTCATGAATTCAACGATGAAGATGGATAAACCCATGAATAGGTTGATCTGTGGTTTGTTTATTCTTTGGGATGAATAATTGTGTGGGGTTTATAATTGGAAATATTTCTTTGTGATTATCCTTATCTTCATTCTTTGTTAGAAAAAATAATAGATTGAGGCCAATATGATCAAAGTCCTAGTTTTATTCCTCCAAGAATTGTTTTGATTCTCTATTCCCCTATTCTTGGGGTTCTTCAATATTGGTTCCTCATGATCACAACTCAACATTCTAGGAGGATCTGAATGCAATCAGACCCCCAAAGTAATGGAAATATGGATCTGAGCTGAAGGCAGTGGAGATCGTAACTTGAGAATCAATGATGTGTCTCTGTTTTGAAAAATGGTGAAATGGAGCATGGTGGGAAGCTTGCAAAACCAAGGATTCCAGTGGCCAGCTTAGGAAACAGCAACCGATGGTGTATGGTGGCATGGTAACCAGCTCCACATGGGAGGCGGCTCATCCATGCAGAGGTTGGCTCATCCATGTGAGTGGCATGTCGCAGTGGTGAGGTTTTGGGGCACATAAAGACACGACATACTGGCCTCATGGGATGTGGAATAGTGTCGCGTTGACTAGGGGCATGCGGTCGGGGTAGACCACGTGTGGTGGACCAGACTGGGCCATATGCATGTGGGTCAGACCAGAGGAGTTAGGCCATGGTCTAGAAGACCTAGTGGGCTAGGCCAGATCAGGCTTGGCTGGGTTGACCGGCTGGGTCAGGTCCGCAGGTGGGTTGGGCCAGACCCGGACCAAACCCAGGTCAGACCTTTTTATGAAAAAATCCATAACTTTTAAACTACATGGCCATTTGATGAGTTGTTTGTAGTTTTGGGACACTTGTAACGAGATAGGCCTTTTTAGATACTCTAAGTGTGTGTTTTTGGATGTTTTCATACGAACTAATGGATTGAAGAGTAGGTTCTCTCGGAATAAGTGCACTATGAGAGGAATCCTATAGCTTGTTGTTACTCTGAGACTTTGTTAATTTCTATGAATATGTGATTTAGTGATATTAATTTTCTTACCTAGAATATGAATCGTACCAAGATTGTGTGTCTTATAGGGACTAAGTGTCTCATCTGGACTATGAGTCTTTTCAATAATGGATGTTTTGTGGATTACATATGATAATATTCTTTTTCTTACTATATACCTATACATATGTGAGCTGACTATGTATCTTTTTTGAGGTATACATCATTTATTTATTTGTGGTATAATTCATGTATTTATTAATGGTATACTCTGTGTTTTTCTTTTTGGTATACTACGTGTGTTTCTTACTGGTATTCCTTTATGGTTTCAGGGTGTCCTACTAAGTATTGTTTTACTCACCCCTGTATGGTATTTTCCTGCACTTATCATGTCTTGTGCATATGATCAATGATTTGAAGAGTCATAGGTGGACCAGGACCAAGAGGTTCTTAAAAAGAGTAGACATTCTAGTTGTTCTCCTAAAAATTCAGAGAGTTTTCCTTCACCTACCATTCAGTTATGTTTTTCTGCATATGAGTTTCAAAAAATTGTACTTTCACTTTTCTAGACTTCTTTTTTGGTGGGCTTGAATCATGGCCTTGTTTACCTTAGTTTTCTACTTTTTTACTATGTTGTTGGTATATTAGTGTTATACATTCTTGTTTACTTAGTGTTTTACCTTTTAGAAATTTGTTCTTGGAGAAGTGTGTGTGTGTGTACATGTACTTTGGAAAATTCCTCCAATTTTTGGGATGTTCCTACTATGTTCTAGTGTTTATCCCTTGTCCGATTGGAGGCGGCCTTGGGGTAGCCATGGCACTAGCCCCTCTAGAAAAGGTCCTGAAAATTTTCCTATGTATTGTGATAGTTTCTTAAGTAAATTACTTTGGTCCTACATATTTTGACATATCTTAATTATGTAATTATTTAAGGCCACTTAAACTCTATTAACTTATATTTTCACCATAGATAGATTTTCTTTGAAATCATAGTCCACTTTATACATAATTTCCCATTGATCCTTATTTTCATGTAATTCTTTTATGTTATCTTTTTTACTACATGATCAACCTATATATTGGAAACTTGATTTGGTTTTTATTTTATTAGTGGAATAAACGCAGATATAAATAACCTAGAAAAAAAATTAATTTCATGATTTACAACCACCCTCAAAAATATTTTTAGAATCAAATTTGATGATATGATAAGAATTATTCAGCTAAATTTGAATATTTATCTTCCCATGATACTTTTTATTATCCTTATTCTTATATATTTATATAGGGAAGCCTTAAATAGATTTTATAAATGGTTTCTCCCCAAGACCAGTTTTTTAATGTTAACTTAAGGTTGAAAGCAGAACATATTTTGATTCATTAAATTTTTTATATATATTATCCAAAAATGTCAAAATACAAAAATTTGTAGAAAAAACAAATGGATTTATTATATACCTCACATTATATTCCTTTTTATGATATTTTATATCTCTGCATCACTATCACCATTATTGGGATTTCTTAGTTCGATATCTCATTGAAAATATTCCATGATCTCTTCACCAGAGTGCAATACAAACTAATAAATTTTCTTTTTTACATCCATAAAATTTAAAACCACCAAAAAAATTAGGCTAAATCATTGAAATCAAGTTTCAATGTAATAAAAAATATATTTTTAGGTTGAATATTAAGGTATAGTATTTTGGATCTAATACAACTTATTACAACCCATGGTACCCTGAAAAGGCTAGTGAATATTAGTGTTTCCCAAAAAACAAATTCTTACACTCATTTATATTTCCTTAGAATTTTATTCCATTGTTTTAGATAAATTGTTTCATCATGTTTCATAATTAATCTCCCAAAAAACCTTTGATAATGATAACTAAATATGTTTATAAGTAAATCATGCACAAAAAAAGATTTTACAAGATTTAACACTAAGGGATAATTGTAACAACCTGGCCTAAAACATTGTCTTGGGGAGGACCATAGTTCCACTAACTTTAGATGAAATCCTACAAAAACTAAGGGATAAAAAAATATTCCAAGGGTATATGTAATCATTGGTGGATGATTTACCCTAAATTGTACAACATACCATAACAAAATCTAAATAAAAAAATAAACATGATGCATTATGTAAATTCTAATAGGAAGTCAATGACATAATAAACCAAAAAACATAATCAAAATAAAATAATTAAGATGGAAATTAAAATGTATACATAAATAAGATCCCAAAATATAAGGGGAAACTAGGACATCGATATGGCACCATGAACAACTACACTATAAGAAATATCCAAGATTCAACTCCCAAATGATAAGACAAATACAGTGACCCTTGCCTTTAACCCGTATTATTACATTATTTTAAGCATAATTAACCACTGAATCCAATCCAAGGATTGTAATTTCTAGTACCTTTGGAATTCTAGGTACATAATTAGAAAGCATGAAATCAAAATAAAATCATATTTTATATAATCTACATAATGAGCTCCTAACATCCTTTAAGCTCTTATGTCTAGAAAGAATATCATGGGGAATACATAAATAAATTTATGAGCTAAAAATCCTTGTGAGGGAATAAACATAGGAATAAATCAAAGAACATGAGTTATAAGGCATAAAATGATGACAAAAAAGGGTTGAAACATGAATAATCATACGGAATAATATCATTTAGAACATGATATCATATAATCATATAAATAATCGAATGTGGAAGCATTATATAATAGTACATAAAAATGAGTCAAGGCTAACTGCCAAGACTATATCACATGGTGGACAAAGTGATGTAATAGATTAGGTTTACTCCCTAATATTATACATGATGTCTCATGAGACTAAACATTACCCAATGCATTGGAGTTCTATCAAGGAACATCCATAATAACATGTCTGTTCATATGTGTTCCACTTGAAGAATCAAACATAAGGAATAAACAAAAGGGTTACCCATCGAATGAAATGGGTATCATAATCATGTCATAATGCATAACAAATGGGTGTATCATAATTATTTCAATGAATTAATAGATTTAAATCATACAAATACATTTATATGTGAAAATATGAATATATAATTATAAATTATTTCCAACCTAAGTGAAAACATTTAAAAACTGTGTTTAAGAAACTTTAGAAATGAGCCACTTTTGTGTGGTTTAAGGAAAAATATTAAAGAGACTTAAAAGAAGACAAAGGCATAATTTTATGTATAAAATGTAAAATAAACTAATATAGTTTTTTTTATTAAAAAATATATTTTATAAAAATAATGGTGTCTTAAAATAGATTACAGAGTGCACTTTAAAAGGGGGTAAGAAATTGGTAAGTTCCCTTTAATTGGGCTTGTTTATTAGAAGGAATTGAGAAAGAAACCTTTTAAAACATGTATTTACCATAAAAGAATGATGTACGGATCTTGATATATATTTTTTGATCATATAGACATAATATAGAATAATTATATAAAAATAATTAAAAACTACATTATTTTAATGATAGAGAATGTTTAACCTAAAGGAAAAAATGGAGGTTCTGAGAGAATCCATTACCTTATGTGTGAATATATTATGAACTTTCACTTAATGTCCTAGATAATCAAATTAGATCCATTAATTAATAAATTAATAACATTATAATAATATATTTTATTTATTATAATTTTATTATGTTCATTTATGGCAGTTTTTTTGACTTATAATGTTTAATTTTATCATTCTGAGAGTGTTCGCTTCATGGAATTCATGGTCTGTTTAATTGTGTAGGATTACAAATGTTTTCCTAAAATGAAAGAAAAAAAATCTAAAAGTGAAATGAAATGGTATTAATATACTTACATAATTTTAAATATCCCCATATATTAAATTTTTATATATGTGAATGATTCATTAGATAAATGTTAATGATATTATTTTAGTTTATTTTTTGTGGTTTTTCGATCATCACAAACTAATTTGTTATATTAATTAATATTATACATATATATTTGTTACAGAACATGGAAAAAGTTATAATATACATTTTACAATATGTTTTAACCATTATAATGGTTTTAAAATCATCCATGAAGGTGGTAATGGAAAAAAATCATTATCTAGGAAGGCGGTGAAATGAGACATTAGGGATACTCCTTCCATTTTTAGAATCAAATGAGAAGAGAAGAGATTTTATTAATGGACTTTACATTAACAAAATAAAATTCCATTATATATATGATACTAGATTTATCATACTATTTTGGATAGTATATGTAATGGGGGGATAAGAAAAGTAAAGAAATTAAAAGAATAATAATGAGGATTCTACATCTTGATTTATCATCTCCTTGAGAACCTCTTTAAAGCACATTGAATTGGTATTTTGGTGAGACAAAAAAACCACTATGTCAAGAATAGGTTTGGTATAGTAATTAGGGATAATATATGAAATATTAAATTCATTGAAGGTATGATATAAAGAGGTGGTGAGGGGTAGTAATTAAAGGGGAGGAGAGGGGTGTTTTTTTATCATTTAAACCATTAGTTTTTTATTTTGGTTCAAGACTATCAATAAAATTGATTATTGTGACTAATTATAGTAACAAGAGAATTTGATATCGGGATAATGTGAGCTTACATCATCCACGACTCAACCATGACTCAAAAATTTATTTATTTACTTATAATGTTAAATACTGTAAATTATCATATTTCACTATTCACCAAAAAATGAAACTATTTAAGAAAAATACAAAAAAATCATCACAATCATTTTTAAACATATATATTTAAAAAATAGACCCTATTTTATGAAAATAATTTTTAAAATATGTGAGATTTATTTTCTAAAAAAATAAAATCATCATTTATTTGAAAAATACTAATTTTAATAACACAACCACTTTTAGGATACATTGAAAAATTAACTAAGGTCTCATAAAAATATATTATAATTATAATAATAAAAAATATAATTTTATTAATCTATTTTTTGAAAATAAATTATCTTTTAAATAATTATATTAATTATAACACTATAAATAATCATTTATGTTTCAAAAAATTACCAACACTTAATTTACCATTTGTAAAACATTTATTTACTAAAACCATGATATAAATATATCATATTTGCATTTATAAGATACCTAAATTTTATTTATACTTTCATGAATATTTTATTATTAACATTTTGTTTTATTTCTAAAGATTTATTCAAGAGTGTGGTCATTTTAGTGGATCGAGTATATCCACATTTTCATATTCTTGTTATATTATTTTCTCTTTGTTGTCCCACTGTAACTATTGGTTTGTTTTATGAATAAAGTTTATTTATTAATTTATGAGGTTAATTTTTTTATTGGGTTATCTATATTATTAATGTGATTTATACTACATGAAAATGTTATAAGAAGGGAATTTCCATTGATAAAATTATGGGTCGTTACAACCACAACTTCAAGGTGCTTTTCTAAAAAAACTATTATACTTTCCCCTAACTTGTAACATGATATATCATGTCTAAATATTCACCAAGGTTAATATGAAGCGGTTTATTATATAACCCAGTAGAAAACCCCAATACTTCTGACGCTTTCCACTAGGAGAAGAAATAGTTAAAGAAACATTTAATATAAAATAGGGGTAAAAAATATAAATATTGATAATCCCTAATAATTACTAAAAACTTGAAGCTCGCCCATTTAATGCACTCACATTCCCAATAAAAAATCCCAAATAATGATATCACATTCCATAAGTCCACTGAATAATCCTAACTCATGAGAATAACCTAACCCCATAAGCCCACGGCGTATGTTAGAAGTATAATACATGGTGCCTTCAAATAGATACACCATACAAGTATAAATCTAACTAGGTACTATTATGAATATGAACACATAACATTAATTCCAAAAAATGTTCTCACACAAATAAAATTTCTTTAAAAATAATTTATCATTCAAAAATTTCATCAATCACATTATGGGAAAATCTGAAAATCCATAGATTCAAATATTGTAAAACAATAAGATTCATCATGGTTTTTTACCAAGAAAACACATTAATTATTTTGGAAAATAAAGCCTTAAATTTTAATGAAATTTTAACTTTTCAATATGATCTTGGAGACCCGAACCCTCATTTCCTTCCCTTTAATTTATTAAAAGAATATTCCTATCAATACACCTTAAAAGTCTTCATTTGGGAATGTAATCCCTAATATATTGTTCATTTCAAGACCAAATAAGAAGATCTGGAAGGTAAAGAAAAAATAAAAACCTTACCTTTGATTTAATAGGTCAAAAATCAAATGATATTATACAAGTGTCCTATATAGTTAATAAAACCTCCAAAATATACCAATTAATACTTCAAAGTCAGGATCCCTAAGCATTAGAGGAATAATTAGGGTTTTAGGGCTTAAATCAGACTAAAAATATATATTTTTAACATTATTAACTGTGTCACATGGTTAGAATACACCATTTTTTAAACCATGTATAAACTATGTGGGTGTTACTGGGTGACACCCATGGTTGTATGGTTTGATGCACTATTTGAAAAATTGTGTGCCAGCCATGAAAATAAACATTATATATAAATTTCCAAATTTTGATGATTTTTTTAATTTTTTCTCTAAACTGTGTATTAACCATGATCCTTCCTAGTTGCACCCAAAACCTACCAAACGATTACCTATAATTCTTATCATGGTTTGTACTAAAGATTCTATAACCATGAAATAACCCAAACACAACAAAAACATCTAAAACCTCTCCAAAAATACCCAAGATATCACCAATCCATTTCTTAACATGAATGCACTATATAAATTGGTAGATTACATTAAACTAGTTGTGTCACATTCTCCTCACCATTTGAATTTCTATCCATAGAAAGCATGTAGCTATCAGTTTATTGGGATAGATCTATGCATTCCTATAACATATAATTATCATGTTTCCAAGTCTCTTCCTGAATCTGACCACGTTGTCATAACAATAATACCAATGATATATATATACCAATCAATAACTTATATTAGCTATCCATAATATGAATTTAGTTGTGAATAAATGTCACATTAAGATCATGATTCACATGACCCAAACTAATAACATGGTTAGTTTTGAGATGGTTCTTCTTTTATTATGATACATAGAAAACATTTTGAACCAACCTGGTTCTTGGTGGTGGAGCTTGCTATTAAGTAACTTCTCCAATTCACTCCAAAATTTCAAATTGTCTAATGTACTAAGGGGAAAAAATACATTGTTTACACAGATGATGATTCCCCAACTTTTGAAATACATGAAATAATACATGATTGGCCATATCAAAATTTAAAGGTTGATGATGATGATCTACATAATATTTTTGATGTATCTAATCTATATCTCTCATTTTCATGATCATTTGAATTTTATAATTACTCTCATATATGAGGCTTGGTCTAATTACTGAATATTTCACTATCTCAACAAAATAATTTGATGAATGATGGGTGTAGTCATACAATGCCTCATATGATTTCACAAATATCATGGCTTAATTACTATATTTATATGATAACTATAATAAATGAACGCGGTTGTACCATGAACCACTAAAGTCCATTACACAATATCTCAACATATCCTCTAACGTTTGAATTATATAATGAGACTGACCATCCATTTTGGGAAGATATGTCATGTTCATGGTCACATGGTTCTAAGGGCTTATTTCAAGGAATGAAAAACAATGAGGTTAATATAATGAAATGATAAGATAAAATATATATTATAACCCCATTCAATTTCAACACTTAGTAGAGATAAGGATTTACCAAATCCTTTACTTTATTAATCTTTTAAATTATATTAAAGTTTCAAAACATTATAAGTTGGTCCAAATTAACTCACATTTCATCTTGCTTCTAAATTATTCTGTATAGACAAGTGATTAATCACATATTAATCGACTCCCATTTCTATAAGGGTATTGGTAGTGACTATAACATGTCATCTTCCTATTTTAGTTTACTCATAACCTATTTAAAAATTGGTCATATAACAACATATCAATCCACCCTTCTATTCATACCCAACCACCGAAACTGATACTTCATTACCCTATAAATATTCAGGGTACCCAAGTATATTTCCTATTTAAATTAGTGGTAAGTAGGAACAAATTGGCGTTATAAATATGGATGAACTAAAATACAATTTTGAAATTGAAACATATAATTGGTATTAATTTTTCAACCATCCATTGATGTTCAAAATCAACATAAGATAATCAAGGTATAACATCCAAGCCTATTTGAATAGTTCAACCTTATTTGGAATAAAGCTGGAAAGAATACAATAATATCATCTTGCTCAATAAATTTCATGTGAATATCAATTTACCCTGGTAAATTTCATATTTCCTAAGCATATTTAACTACATGATTAGGACTTATGACTCAATTAATCATCCAATAAATTTCCATTTCTCAGTTTATAAACCATGTAAATATTTAAAATCTATTGATATTTTTTCTAGAATTGTTTTTTCATGTTTATGAGTCATTATGAAAATATTTTTTTTGAGGATTTCATGATCAGTGAACATAGTGAACTTTCCATGAAAGAGATAGTGGCACCATGTTCTGAGAGATTATTCTACTAAAAATAATTTTGTATCATGTTTTGGAATGTTATTCTCATTTATTCTCAATTATTGTGATCTATATGTCATTCCAATGTCACCTTGCATGGGAACATAACCCAATCAATACCCATATTCATCCCAAAAGAAAATGTATACCTTTAAAGGTTTAAGAAAGTCAAGGATGGATTTTCAAATAAGATGATTCTTGAGTTCTTTATAAAATTTGTGAAAATAACTATTCTTAAATAATGTGGTACCATTCTTTATCAAATACTTTATGTGAGGTTTCATACCAAATAAATAATAGAAAAATATTTTATAATAGATATCTTTTCCAAGTATGCTACTCATTTCAAAGAAATTGTTAGGTGGTTAATAAGAAATAGTGGTCATAATTTGATCAGGATCAACCAATATTCCTTTCTATAAAATGAAACACCCATTGAACATAACTTTTTTTATCCATAAGTCACACAGTGAAAATTTTTCATACTGAAATTGAACTCTTTGTATAGGAATACAATATCAATGTGCCTTTCATGACTATATTTCATAAAATAATACAATAAGATACCATCAATAAAACCAGAATGAATGAATCATTGTATCTATGATAGATATTATTCATCAATTCCAATAAGACTATTGGTTAATTAGTAAGGAAAAATGTCCTGACCATGTATTCATAATGGACATAACGAATTCAAAAATTTGTGTGGGATTCGTTTCCTTTCTTGATTTGGAGTTGGTGGTACCCTAATTTGAGATTGATATTAGAGAAATATTTGGATAGCTTCCACTGATCAAACATATCATTAATTAATGGAATATTTTATTAATTCCTTACCCTAACATGATTAATCATCGGATAAACAAGACAATTTCAGATTGTTCCATCCACCATTTCAACAAATATAACTAGAGAGGTCGAAGAGGAAATAATTTTTTTTATAAAACTCTTGGATTTTATTTTTACCAAATTGATATTCATATCCCAAAAATATATTATCATGGTTAATAAGATAAATGTGAAATTTGATTGATTCTTGAGTGTAATTAAATAGAAAATTCAACTTCACATTTAGGTATAATGAAAGAAAAATTATCCTAAAAGGCATAATCATGTACATATTCTATGTAATAAATGTCTCTATTTTCAATTTCATCATTATTCCCCAAGGTGATATCATCCAATTAATATGTAATTGTTATTACCACTATTACTATAGGACTTTCTCTAGTTGTATTCAGATCCAATTCTCCTCTAAATATCCAAAAAATACCTCCATAAGATATAAAAGTAACTTTTCAAGTGTAGTGGTCAATATGATCCTTAAATATTACTAGACAAAATATTTTGACTATGGGATCTGATATTTAGATATCTAAGACAATGAACTTCTATAAAAACTATAATATTAAACCTATTATGGAACATTCTTAACCTTTATATCCCCTGCAATCAAATTTCATGAGAGATGTATTGAAGCGCATCACATGAGACATAATATTCACAAGAACTATTAGTTTTTTAACTACACAATATGAATAAAAATAATGAATATAACTATTTAAAAAAAACTTTAATTATGGTAGATTTAATAATAATGGTATATCGCTCCATTGAGGGAGAAAAATATTAATTTGGGAAAAAATCACCCCCAAAGTGTTATTGATCCACTATAAATTATTGATTCCTATTCCCCTGCTAAGGGAGTACCCATTGAGGTTATAGGGTGTTTCTAGAATTACCGTGATAACAATATACCAACGATGATAATTTAACTGATTAAAGAATAATGGTTTAGTATTAGAATCCCATGACTTGGTATAAACCTCATCACCAATTTACTTTATAAAATTTGTGTAATAATGTGTGAGGTTCTATTTCTGACAACAATTATTATTGTACATAGGTTTTGTTTTTAATTCCATAATAATATGTTCTAGTGGACCAAATTAGAAGTATTCATTTGGGTAGTTTGATGTGAAATAAAGGATTCTATCACAGTGGATTATTTATCTTGTTATGTAATACCCATAGAGTATTTATCCCTTCTATTCTTGTTCCCCACACTATATTTCCCACCTGTGTATAAGAGGAAAACATTTCTCCCTACACTAATGTTATTAGTGATAAATTTATCTACCACCATATCCTTATTAAAAATTTCTAGGTAATCCTAGGTGAATAACATCACCACTTAAGTATTAATTTCCGATCACAAACATACTTTTAAATTTTTTCACTTATGTGATTTTGTTGGTAGAACATATAATGAAAAATGGGAAATTGTTTGTAAATCTGGTTGAATAATATATAAGTGAGATTTTTCCAGGAATTAGTTAGAAAAAATAAATTATTATTGAAAATCATAAGTAAAATAAAATGAATTATTTATTGAGAAATTATTCAATTCTATCCAATGTGAGGACTCGGTTATCCTTTTCTGGAATATCTAAGTCCCACAATTTTCATGAAATAAACTTAAGCATATACACTGTGGTATTTAATTTGACATCATATAGGTTCCCCAATAATACATATATTTTATTCATAATTGTAATCCATGCATTCACCATCTTGTTTATTGAGTCTCTATGAAATATTAATGTTTTCTACCTTTTGGAATTTGAGTAATTGATTCCCATGGCATAATTTTTCTGGTTGATTTCCTTTGTTCCATAACCTGGAATTCTTCCACAATGCTTCTTACTAGTTATAAGTTCACCTCTAGTTCCTCAGGTGGACCCATATTCTTAGCAACATTATATCGATGGTTTCTATGTCTTCTTACTGGTGAAATATTCTTATAACTAGAGTATAGTCATTACACTATCACCATGGGTTACATTAATCCCAAATATTTTACAATATACATAATTATAACAAGTATGATAATAATTTATCACTTGAATGCTACAATCCTAGTGGTATTTTTGACACAAATTCATGATACCAGACTCTCATCAGTTAAACCCATGAATATGAGAAGTTAATAACCATAAATCACTTCACAACACTTTTTGTACCCAAACAGCCATGATAACATGAAGTTTAATATAAAGAGTTTAGCTACACCTTTTATACTTATATTGAAAATCTGAAAACATCCAATATCTATAACTACCATTCCTGATGGAATGACTAGACCAAAATGAAATCACTTATAACACCCTGACCCAACACATTTTATTGGGAACAATTAGAGTTTTAGTAACCTTATGTGGAGTCCTTCAAATACAAAAGATGGAAATAAATTCAGAGGGTATATTTAATCATTGGGGGAGGATTTTATGTAAAAAATTAAATCTTCTATAAAACATACAAATAATAAAAATAAAATTATGAATGATATGGAAGAAAAAATATAATCTAATGACCCAATAAAATATAAAAATAATCAAAGTTATAACAGAAAGATAGACACCAAAATTCTACATCAACATAGTCCAAAGACACAATTATAAACCAAAGAACTAGTGTGGAAGCATGATGAACTCTACATCAATACATTTTCCATACTCCAAATCCCAAATTTTAGGACCACTATATAAATTAGATCCACTAGTAAATAATAGGACCTTCCATTTTTTGTATTTTCTTAAATACCCATTAAAACTCTAGATCTAATCTTGGAATCCCTAGTCGATGTTTCTTTCCAAGTGATAACATGAATATCCCAAATTGTATGGATTAATAAAACCCTTCAATTTTTTTCCTTGTTCTAATTCCCAAAGTTAAATGAGAAATTTATCTAGAGTGATGAAATACTACAAATTCTTCCAAAGGAATAATTGAAGTCAAGATCTCTAAGAACATGATGAGGAATGATCATTTAAAGGCTTAAACAACATCAAAAATATATTTTTTAGATTTAATTAATTATATATAATAGTTAGTTTTATTATTTTAGTAATCTATGCACCAACCATGTGGGTTCTATTGAATGATACCTAGGGATACACATTTTAGAAAATTGTGTGATAATACTGAAAATAGACACTATCTGAAAATTTCTTAAGTTTTACAGTTATTAAACAATTTCCCCTATTTTTTTCCCTTCCAAGTTTCCCCTAAACCACCTGATATAGTTTCCTATAAATGTGAAAATGGTTTATAAGAACTTTTCTATAACCATATATCCTTGAAAATCCCTCTAAAACCTCTAAAAACTCACGAGAACATCCCAAGACTCAACCAAATGATTTCATAAAATGAAATGAAAAAATGGTAAATTGACTAATAATAATGGTGCCATAATAATCCACATAGTATAAACACTAAATTATCTTAGTGATATATAATCCACCACTACACTATTTCAGGGGATAAATGTTTGATCTTGTTTAGTCAACACCAATAATCACTTATATTACAAGATTTTGTGTTTGGTCACTACTCTCATGAGGAATACTTTCCCTTCTCCTCCAATGTGGAATAACTTATATAATAACATTAATATTTTATTGAAATGTGGGTCTATAAGTTATCTTTATAGTATAAATGAATTATCTAAATATTCAAATCTTGTTTAATTCTTTATTTATTTCCATTCTCACTACACTACCTTACTTCAAACCAAATGCGAGTATCTTATTTTAGGGAGAAATTACTATTTATCTTTAAAAAATTAAAATAGTAGAACCTATTCTCCAGAATATGATAATTCTATAGAAGATTTATGCCGTAACACTCTTTTATTAATGACCAGATATAGTAGGTATCTCTACTTTCCTTTGATCCTTCTTTATTGAACTGAACTAGATCTATCATTTGTTCTCTTTTTAGGATCACTTCTTTAATAATTTCCCTAAATTGAATGAGGAGGCATGTTTTACACTCTAGGATCATTTCATATGAAATATTTTGATGTGTTCTAACTTCCTCGTTGTTCTCCTTTGAATTAATTGTATACTAGATAGAAACCATGTGGTTTCATAACTCTTCTTCATTATCTCTTCTTATAAAGTAATATAATAATCACATGTCCTCTGTTTTCATATTTGGAATATAGAAACTACAATTAAGTTATAATGCGATTTTTTATTATTTTACCTCTAGATATAATCTTGTGAAATAATTTTCTATAATGAATGAATCTTTTAGTTTCCATAAGATTACCATAAATTATAATATTATATTCAATCTGATTTCAGTAAATATCACACTCTTAATAATCCCATAAAATTCATAGATTTCCCTTTATACTATGATCAATTATTAATCTCTAATATTGAATTTAATTTCATGGGATGGATAAAATCATATAGAATGAATGGAGACTTCATGATGCATACCTCACCTCACCAGAAAATAAACCTTCATCTTCATCTTGAAATACAATTTGATATTTATTTTGTAATGCAACTTCCTATCACTTCACATTATAGTTTTCACTATCTCTTAATTTTTAGGATGATTTATAGGGTAGTTCTATTCCTCATTGAATGTGACTAATTTCAACTTCTTAAAACTCTACTAGAATCACTAAATATTTCATTGTGATATTTAATATACCAAAGAATACATTAAGCATCATCTAATTTAACTTATTAAACATTTATAGTATGATTTAGTAATATTTTATTCTGTGAATGTAATATTTAGATTTTTATTAACATATTGGATTACATTTTTGAAATAAAATATCTTATCTATGCGAGTAAAAATATCATATGTATTCATTAAAACATCCATTTTAAATAATGAAAATATATAAAACATCATTATATCATATTCCTTTTACAAATATTACCCTACCAAATATTTCAATAATCATCCAAGAATATTAAATATACATTTTACCCTCTAAAATTTTTCCCCATTGTAAAAATATCATAAAAAAAATTTATTAAGGAAATTCATGACATTTTCATTCCCATATCTTCCTAATATCTTATAAAACTCTTCAAAAATGTTACATTCAGGGTGAACCTCAAGTGTTTTAAAATTATATTTTAAACCCAAATATTATCTTTCATATCATTTAAGGTGTTACACGTTTTAGATATTTAGTTATATTTTCAAGAAGAATCCTTTGTGTGAATAATTATCACATATATCCCATTATTTTCCAAGATTTAATTAAATCTATAAGGAACATATCTTATGATTTTCATCAAGTATATTATACATTGTTTTCCATTGTAAAATTCACTATTATAAAAAATCATTCAAATATAGATAAATAACTAAAAATACTGAACTATCAAATTAGGTTATCTACAAATATATATAACATGAAACTCATCCAGAATTACTCCAGAATTTCTTTAACAATTCCTCAGCCTTTTTTATGAGATTCACATAACATTAGATAACTTCTAAATGTGGATCCCCATTATACTGTAACCATACTATCCTTCCCTGTTTATCTAAGACAACATTTATATTGAATATAATCTTCATAAATAAGTAAAAAATCCACACAACGACACATCTTCAATAATTCCAACTCAAAACCTCATAGTGGTAATATTCTATCAACATTACCTAATTTATGTGAACATATACCCTATGCTATGATTTTATCTATAGGCCATTTCACCCCTAAAATAATGATATTATCCACCTTCAAATCCTACATTAATGGTTTATATAGACACATAATGGGGAGAGCTTATATATGGTATTTATGTGAATCATGTGAATCTACCACACCCTATATGGGGCTTTATGATTTGTACTACACAAAAAACTGTTAGGGTTAAAATATATCACATTGAAACCAAGTAGGTGGGGAAGTTAATCCCAATTCATGAACCAGGGGTTGAACATGATAACCCTTGGTCAAACACAACATTTTCCATACTTTATTACTAAATAGAAAAAAATAGGATTCTAGGGAGTTAAATACCAAATACAATACATTCAACATGATCAATACTCCAAATTGTATAAGGGTTATATTTTTTTCATCAAACATAAAACTAATAATTATTTGATTCAATATAATAAATTGGGAATAGATAATTTAGATCCTTTAGTTTCGAGTATGTAAGCCTTTAGTTATTCTTTTTATGTTTATTAAATATGAGGGTAAACGTTGGGAGATTTTGGATATATTTATTTGTGTTTTTGGGGATAAAGGAACAGCGCACGGGTGGCACACAGTTTGTTCAAACTGTGTGGCAGCCTACGAAAAACCGTGTGGTTTAGGTCTTTTTAGGTAGTGGATTTGGCACCATTGGTTCATGATTATGGAGACCATACAAGAAGACTATGTAAAGAGTAATCCTTAAGGAAGTTTCTAATGCACGGTTAGTGCAATATTTTCCTAACCGTGTGACTAAACTGTGCGTTGGTCCAAACCACCTCCTTAAAAAGTGTATCTAACATGTTTTTGTCTTTTACCGACTTTTTTTCCCTCCAATTCATCTTTAGCACTAGATTTTACTTTCCCAATGTTTGAGTAAGGTTATCCCATCAATCAAGAGGTGATATTAAGTCTTCAGTTGGTTATTATAAGCTGATTCTTCACTGTATGTGTTCGTTCTTCATCGTTCTTGCTTTGTTTCTTATATTAACTTCTTCTCTTCTCTGAGTTTCTTATATCTACACCCTCTGTGGGTAGATCTATGGTTTTGGATTCCCAATAAGGTTATATTTTGTTTTTTATGATATGGTAATATATCTATGTCAGGTTCATGGATATTTAACCCGGTTTCATTGGCGTTCTTCATCTGTTTATAGTTTTCGCCAAAACTCTTGAGGTAGGTGGCTTAAATCTCAAATACTCTTGATAGAATTGATATTATTAATTTTAAATTGGTAAATTTGATTCTAATTGGTTGTGAAATCTTGTTTCAACAATGTTATAAATATGTGTAAGTGAAGATTTATGTTTTTTGAGGGAATTATGGAATTGTGGTGATTTATTGTCCAAAGTGATTTAGTTTTCATGATTTTAAAATGGATGTTTTAAAATATGGACTTGATGTATATTTTAAATGGATTATTGTAAAAAAATTCAATAGATGAAGTGTTTTATTGAAATGGTTGTGGAATTATGGTTTTGAAATAGTTTTTCGGAATAATTAGTATGGGTGTACATTTTTCATTTATGAGGCCTGGTTAAAATATGACCTTGTACTCAGTGCCAAAGGTGTAATGGAACATGTGGAATAATTACCTTGTGAAAAAGTGGTAGATCAATGAGAGACCACTCATGAGTATGGAACTATCATAATGACGCATGCATGGTTGGTATTATAAAGATGGATAATGGAATGGTGTTAAAGAAGGAAACTTCTGAATGGGTTTTAAGGCATTTTTTGGTTTTTTTTCTTGAAAATAGCTCTTGTTGGAAAATTAGTTGATATGGCGCATGTTTATATTTGTTTATGAACAGATTTTGAAGACTTTTATACTAGTTTATATACTATTTTGGTAATTTTTTATATAAAATATTTTATATAAATGTTTCTAACTCTTATATCTTAGTGGCGTGAGTAGGGAAGTCATTACTGAAAACCTACTGAGTTTTAGTACTCACACTTACTTTGTCACTTTGGTGATTTTATAGATGTCATCTATTGAGACATGGGAAAAGGTAAATTATCACTTGTTTATCACTACTTCATGATACTTAGGTTATTTGGCGATGTTGGGGCCTGAAGTTTGTATAGAATGTAGTCTTATAGTTGTCTTGATGTTTTATTAGTTTATCATCCCTTGTTTACATTGATATAGTGGTATGAAATTGTGGTACTTTATTGGAGTACTGTTTTGATATAATAAATTTTGATCTATCTTCTATGGTTATCATGCATAATATAGTGGTATGTTTAGTTATGTTTTGTTGGTTAGTTATTTTATTCATAAAGGGTAAATCATCCCCCACATGTATTGAAACCCATAGGCATTTATTTACATCCTTTTGCATCATGGGGATGTCTCTTAAGGCCTAGTAACACCATCCCACTTTATCAATCTAATGAGTAGAAGTAAGGATGTCACAAATGATCTCTTTTTTCAGTCCAATAATCAATTTGAAATAAATGATATCAACGTTTTTCATTCCTTGGGGAACAAGTAGTCATCGGATCTACTGGTCTTGGAGTTTTATTTGTTCTTTTCTATTCCTTAGGTTAGATTTTTAGAAATGAGTAGGATTTTCAGGACTTGAAATGTAGAGCATAAAAATATGTAGTTAACCTTTTTATGTTGAAAATCATGTTTCTAGGGAGTTGGATAAATAAGTATTTTGGAGACACTTCTAAGATTTTTAAATCTCATTATCATGGTTTTAGCCAATGAGATTAGCATGCCATGCATTAGAGGAATGACTTCCCACTTGGAGTGAATACATTATTTCGAGTAATGATTTATGTTTTGTGAAAAAGTGCTGATTTTTTGAAATTATCAAACTATTTTTAAAATGAATGACTTTGAAAATAGCATGGTTGTGGTATCTTGAAACTGTTTTGATTTAAAAAAAAGGTTTAATGTTTTCAAAAATGGTCTAATATGAATATGGTTGATTTTGGAAAGCAATGATGTTATATAATTTTAAATGATTAACCTTTAATTTCTATAGGGTGATACTTATGATGTCTTTGATTTTTTATAAAATGGAAATTGGTAGGAATCAAGGAAACCAACCAGATGAAGTTGTATAGAATGTGGTTTCACCTGAACCACAGGTGAACCAACAGCTGGTTCAGATTATCATCCAATCATTTCATGTTTTGGACATTGGGAACTGGAGGGATGATCCAAGACAAGTGGATCATTCCATCCAGTTTCAGAAATATAATCCACCAATTGTTTGGGGTGATGTTGAATCAGAAAGAGGAGAGGAATGATTGAGCTGGTTGAATTGTATCTTTAATTTCTTTGGTACACTAGTAGAGCTAAAATTCAATATTGTGATTTATATGCAATAGGATCTTATACTCCAGTGGTGGAAACTAGTGGTGTAGGATAATGTGAATCATGGCCATACATGGGAGTATTTTGAGGAACTATTTAATAAATAATTTTATACTAATATATTCAGGATTTTTAGAATGAAATACTTCTTTAAACTAAAGTAGAAAAATATCTCTATCACCAAGTATTCGGCTCAATTCATGAATTTAGTCGATTTTTCACCTGAAGTTTTTGCCAGTGCATCCTTGGAGGCACACATCTTCAAATCAGGAATAAATTAAGATATTCCATCAAAATCGATGTTCTATGTATTACTAACTATATGGAGATGTTAAATAGTGTGATGATGGATGAATAAGACATATTTGGATCCATGGGAGGAGGAAGTATTTTAACACCCATGGGAAATAGTGGGAAATCTAATGATGGAAGAAAGAGGAAAAGGGATTCCTGCTTTCAAGGGGTGAGTGAGAATCCGAATCATATAGTTGGATCAGTGAATCTTCCTCTAATACCCATGATAAAAGTGGTATGTTTTCAATGTGGTTCCTTCGACCACATAATGAAGAAGTGTATATCACCACCAATAGAATGCCATAATTACAACAAGATGGGACATATGAAGTTCCATTGTCATGGTTCTCCAAGGTCATGTGCTCAAGACACCTATTTGGTGTTGCAAACATCATATGCTTCAATGGGGAGATGAAATCATCCTTAGTATCTTCAGAAGATCATAGCTAGCCACAATGATTCTCGAAATACCACAACTCCTTGGAGAAGGAAATCTCAAAAAGGCTCTAAAGAACAATGTACATCGATGAATAAATTATATGGAGCTAAGTAGATGATTATAAATGATCAGGATTGACCATATATTATGAGTGGTACAATTCTTTTTAATTCAACCCATATACAAGTTTTATTTGATACTGGTGCATTATATTCCTTTGTTTCCTCTCATGTCATTTATTTACTAAGTTTAAAACATGAGATGATTCTTTTTGTGATAAAACATAATACTCCTCTAGGTCAAAGAGAATGTCAAGACTTTCTATACAGAGCATCTTCTATAACTATTGATGGACCAGAACTAAAATTAGACTTCTTAGTGTTGGAGAAGGATTTATATAATTTAATCCTAGGTATGGATTGGTTGACAACATTCAAGGCTCACATCAACTATTAAAGAAGAATAGATATTTTCACAATTGAGGATGGTGTTGATCATCTCTTCAGATGAGAAAGTGTTGTAATGATAGGTGCAATGGGATTTCTATCACCATTAGTGGGAAAAATATCTTATTAATTTGTAGTTTTGACTTTGGATTTAATAGAAGAGATAAAGGGTAACATTTTTCCAGTAGTCTTGGATCAATTTCCATATTTATTTCCTAAATATTTATCAAGGTTTCCACCCATAAGATAAGTCGAATTTATGACTGATCTTCTATTAGATACTAGTACTATATCACTTACCTCTTATCAAATCGCACAAAAAGAATTAAAGGAGTTTAAAGTGAAATTGAAAAATATGTAAAGCAAAGGATTCATTTGTCCGAGCACATCTCTATAAGAATCAATGGTCTTGTTTGTAAATATATCATATGCAACTCTACGGTTGTGCGTTGATTATCATAAGCATAATAATGTTATATTAAAGAATAATTATCCACTACCATGCATTAATGATATGTTTAATCAATTGAGGGGAGCTTAGTGGTTCTCCAAAATTGACTTGTAATCTGAATATCACCAATTATGAATATGGAAGGAGGATATTCCAAAAACAGCTTTCAGATGAATATACAACCATTAGAAATATCTAGTAATGCCTTTTGGTCTTACTAATACCCCAAGAGTTTTTATGCCATTAATGAATCATATATTTTATAGATATATGGGATCTTTTTTTAGTGTTTCTGGATGACATATTAGTGTATTCAAGGGAGATGGCAGAGCATGAACAACACTTAGGAACAGTTTTTGAAATCTTGAGAGGTCATCATTTGTATGTCAAATTATCAAAGTGTGATTTTTGGATACAAGAGATATGCTTTATTTTCCATTTAATTTGTTAAAAATGTGTTTCTGTTGATCTAGAGAAGATGGAAGATATTATATCTTGGAAACTGCTGAAGAACACCTTTGATATATCAAGTTTTCTTGGTCTAGATGGTTATTACTAACTAATTGTGCATGAATATTCATAAATAGATTCTCCTATTGTAGCTATGAAAAAGAATAATATTCCTATTCAATGGACTGTATAATGTACGAAATATTTCTAAAAGATGAAAGTTCATCTTACATCATCACCTATTGTGATTTTTCCAAAATTAAGATAGGGGTACATGGGGAACTGTGTTTATTCAGAATATGGGATAGGGTGAGTTCTCCTACAAGGAGATCATGTTGTAGAATATGGATCAAGTAATTTAAGGATTCATGAGAAGAATTACCCAACACATGATTTGGAGTTAGCTATAGTTATCCATTCCATGAAAAATTAGCATCATAATATCTTGCATGATAAATTTACTATGTTGAAATATCATTAGAGCTTGAAACATATTTTCTCACAATGGGATTTGAATCTGAGGCAAATAATATGGACGGAGTATCTCTAGATGTTCTACTTTGACTTTATGTAAACACCGGGTAAAGGAAACATAGTGTAAGATGCATTAAGAAAAAATATATTCTTAGTGGGTGAAATAAGCTTCAGAAGAGTGGAAGTTTATATTATTCCTAGCCGACATGCACGTAGAATGTGAATACCAAGGTGATGTTGTGGTTTTATTTTCGGTTATGGTTGTACATGATTTGATGTAAATGGTTAAATATGCACAAAAATTTAATGCAGAATGTGTTTCAATGAGTTCTAAACTCAATGGTTGGGAGAACAATGAGGGATAAAAACTAGCTAAGTGTTCAGTTTTAAGGTTTCGAGATCGGATAGGTGTACCTATGTCTTTTTAGGAAAAAATTATTCATTCCTACTATCATTCTAGATGGGTTGTTCATCCGTGAATATAGAATATGTATAAGGCTTTGAAGCACAGTTCTAGGGGAACGATATGAAACAGAAGGTGGATGACTTTATTTCAAGATTCCTAACTTATTAGTAAGTTAAGGCAGAGCATCAGTGGCCATTAGGTATATTGCAGTCAATACCCATCCCGATGTGGAAATGTGATTAGATAATTACGTATTTTTTCGTAGGTATCCGAAGAATGGTCCAAAAGCACGATGACATATGGGTGATAGTGTATCAGCTCACAAAGTTGACTAATTTCATCAATATCCATGAAAGTCATACGGTGGAGGATATATCCTAAATATATATCCAATAAGTGTTAAATAGACATTGAATACCAATTTTTATCATATATGATAGGGATCTAAGGTTCACATCTCGTTTTTGGAAACCCTTACAGAATTCCCTTAGGACATTGTTGAATACCATTATGGAAAATCCTACATAGACGGATGGGTAATCCTAATGGGAGGTAGAAACATTGGAAGAAATGTTTCAATCTCGTGTAATGAATTTTGGTGGGTCATGGGAAGTTCATGTATTGTTGGTGGAGTTATCATATAATAAAAGCTACTAGGCCTCATTACATATGTCTACTTTTGAAAATTTTAATGGGTTTCCATTTCGTTCTCTACATTTACGGATAAAAACTGGTGAAACTTCACTAGTTGGGTCGAGATTTTTCCAAGAAACAATAGAGAAGATTCATTTAATCAGAAAAACTATATATACTTCTTAGATATTCAAGAAATCATATGTTGAGCATCATTAATGGACATTTTCATTCTCGGTGAGTGATCATGCGTTCTTAAGGATTTCTTTAAGGCTTGTTCATCTACATTTTGGGAAGAAGGTCAAGCTATCTCCTCAATACATAGCCTCTTTTGAGATACTAAAATGGTTTTGAGATTTGGAATATCAGTTTAAAATTCAAATGTAGTTTAGTGTAATGCATAATATGTTCCACATATCTTAGTTAAAAAAGTATCAACCAGATCCTGACCATGTGATCGGATGAGATCACATCGATCTAGAACTAGATACTTCATTGGTACATATCTCGGTGTGGATTGTGGATAGGTAAGAGAAATTAATTCATGTAAAAACCATTAGTTTAGTTTGGGTTTTATGAAAACATGGTCATATTCAAGAAGATACTTGGGAATGTGATAAGTAAATGATAGAGCAATGGCTAGAACTCTTTCAAGGAAGTGGTGCTTTTATACTTTCTGAGGATGGAACGACCAATGGTGGGGAGAATGCTGCACCCCTAGTTTCTAGTATGTATCCCTTTCATTGTGATTTTGATGTTTATAAAGTAAAAGGGGAAAATTTGAGAGATTTTAGAGATATTAAGTTGTGTTTTGGGGGGATAAAGGGAATGTGCATTTGTGGTGCATATTTTTTCTATATCATGCGACAGCCAAGGAGAAACTGTTTGGATTGGGTATTTTGAGTTACTAGATTTGACATAGCTGGTGCACAGTTATTGAGACTATGTGAGGATATCATTTGAAGAATCATCCTTAAGGTACTGTCTAATGAATGATTAGTTCATGGTTCACTTAACTGTGTGACTAATCCTTGTGCGAGTCAAAACCATCTCTTTAAAAAGTGGATCTGACCTGTTTTTTCCTTTAACCAAATGTTTTTTCGTTTTATACAACCCTAACTCAGAATTTTTCTTTCCCAATGGTCAATGAAGTTTCTCCCATCAATTAGAATGTGATCTAACGGATTAACTTGGTTATTAGAAGTTGATTCTTCATTGTATGTGTTCGTTCTTTATCGTTCTTATTGTGTTTCTTAGATCTAATTTTCCTCTTCTCTCAGTTTCTTTGATCTACACACTCTTTGGGTCGATTTAAGGTTATGGATTCCAAATATATCTATATTTGGGTTTTTTATGATAAGGTAAGAGATATGAGGTGGTTTTATGGATATTAAACCTAGTTTTGTTGGTGTTCTTCATTTGTTTATTGTTTTCCCCAAAACTATTGAGGTATGTGGCTTCACTCTTGACTCCCCATAAAAGAATTGATTCGATTAGTTTCAAATTGGTCTATTTGATTGTAATTCGTTGTGAAATCTCATTGCAGGTATGTTATAAATGTCTTTTATTGGTGATTTATGGTTTTTGATGAAATTGTGGAATTGTGGTGATTTAATGTGAAAAGTTATTTAGTTTTCATGATTTTAGAATAGAAGGTTTAAAATATGAATTGTTTGGATTTTTGAAATAGATTGTTGGAAAAAGGGTTTTCAATAAAAAATGGTTTTTATTTAAATGGTTATGGAATTATGGTATTGTAATATTTTTTGGGCATAATTAGTATGGGTGTTCATATTACATTTACGAGGATTTGTTGAAATATGACCTTGTGCTCAGTGCCAAAGGTGTAATGGAAGATGGAAAATAATTATCCTATGACAATATGGTAGATCTACAAGAGACCAATAATGAGTATGGGGCATTCATAATGATGCATTCATTGATTTTATTGTGGAGATGTGGAATGGAATGGTTTTAAAAAATCAAACCTGTGAAATAGTATTAAGGCATTTTTTGGTAGTTCTTCTTGAAAATAGCTCTTGCTAGAAAATTGGTTGATATAAAACTTGTTTATATTTAGTGATGAACTAATTTATAAGTTGTTTATATTTGGTTATAAATTTTTTTAGTAATTGTTCTATATAAACTATTTTAAATAAATGTTCCTAACTATTCTATCCTAGTGGTGTGAATATAAAAGTTATTAGGGAAAACCTCCTGAGTTTTAATACTCACCCCTGCTTTAGCATTTTAGTTATTTTTTAGATGTAATCTACCAAGACATGGGGAAAGGTAAATTATCACATGTTTAGCACTAATTCATGATTCCTGGGTTATTTGTTGATTTTGGATCATGGATCTTGATGAGCATAGAGTCTTGTGGTCATCTTGGAGTTTTATTATTTTACCTTCTGTTGTTTACTTTTATATTGTTGTATTTTATTGTAGTGATTTATTTGAGTATAAATTTTATATAAAAATTTTTGATTTATCTTCTATGGTTATTTTGCAACATATAGTTGTGTGTTTGGTTCTGTTTTGTTGGTTAGTTTTTTAATTCTTAAAGGGTAAATCATCCCCCACATGTATTGAAACCCTTTGTCATTTATTTCTAGCCGTTGGCATCTTGGGCATGTCACTTAAGGCCTAATAACACCCTCTCACATTATCAAGCCAATGAAGAAAATTATGGATTTCACCGATCATTAATATTCTCATATAACAAAGAATGAAATGAATTACTACTAAAAATAAATTATAATGTGAATAATTACTTATAGATAAAAAATATTATATTTGAATGACTTTAATTATTAGTTACATATAATTTAGTATGTTCTTTCAAATATAATGGTTATAAAATAGATAAGTTTAACATACCTTAATGAAATACTATAGCATATAATGTATGAACAAATACAAGATTTGGATCACCTCTAGGCCTCATGTCACATGAAAATGTCAAAATTTTTTCTCTAAATAAATTTAAAAAAATTCACATATAATCTTATAGTTCCTAATTAATATCCAGAAAACCCCTGATAACTAGTGATTCCACTAAATTGAGGTTTATCATCCCTTTTGAGGCTGAAAAACATTTTTTGGGGTTTCATCCCATATGCTGATAGTTTTATTGCTTATCTAGAAAATCCTATTAAACCAGAAATCTATGCTCTGATACAACTTGTGATGACCATAACCTAGATATTTGAACAATATTAGAAAATGGACTTCATTGACCCCATGGTCATTTTGAGATACCATGGGGTGGGAGATTATAAACATGGGTCTTAGTTTATTATTAGGTAATGATTTACCCCTACTAATTAAAAGAATAATACATGACTATTTCATATGAAAAATTAGAGTTACTCACTTATTTGATGGACATTCCAATGAATAATCAAGTAACCTATTCACCATTTGAAATACCTAAACACCATTGATGCTTTAGATAACTAATGAACATGAAAACAATTATATATATTAATGTCACATTATTTATTCTCATTGTGGTTTAAAATATATGAAATATGTAATGACATAGACTTTCTAATTGATATTTATTTTCAAAATAAATATGTGTTATATTATATTTTATAGTAGTATAGATATAAAAAAATAAAAAAAAGTAACACTTTATTTCATTAATCAATATCATTAAATAAGTTAATATATAAAACCATGAAAATTAAAAATATTATAATAGGATAAAAATTGAAAATAGATAAACTAGAATTGGAAAATTTTGATCATCATGATTTGTTAGAATCAACATTCCTATGAACAAAACTATGCAAAAGAAATAGAATATTAGAAAATAAATTTCCAATTTTTAAAAGAAATTTATATAACCTAGGTAGAAATTGAAGTAGGTGATTTATAATTGAATTAATGGGTATTTATAGGAGGTAGTATGACCATTGGAAATGTAATGTGATTATTGGAATAGGTACTTGAATGTTATGAATAGTAACATGACCATTGGAATAGTAATTTGACCTCAAAATAAAGGAAATGTAATAAAAATAATATTTATTATGATTAACTTATAAAAATATAAAATTTTAATTCTATAAAATAAATTCTAAGATTAAAAACTCAAAAAATTATTATTGCTTGTTTAATAAATTGTATTTCCATACATTTTGTAGAAATTTTGAAATTTATGTTATTAATTAAAATTTCCTATACTAGATAATTATTCTGATAAAATGAATATAATTTCAAGAATAATCCTTTTGAATTTTCTCGATGGTTACTTTTTGATAAATTAATGGAAAACTTCTATTTTTTCTTAAATAGTAAAAAAATATTGTTTTTCAAATGCTGAATGTTTTGTGACATAATTATGTTGTAATAATTACATAATAAATATTAAATTTAGTATATTGTCCCAAAATCATTTTAATATGAGAAATGGTCCATTTTTAAAATGAACCATAATTTCCAAACCTAAAAATCAATTTCCAATGACTAAAAGTCAAAAGTTACCCTTTAAATAAATATTTTTTTCATTTTTCTAATTTTATTTTGATTAAACTAATAATTTATGATTTAAAAGAGATTAAAAGTCTTTATGTCATGTAATTTTATTAAAATATGTATTTTAATATCAAAAAATATTACTATTTTAAGGTCTTCCCTATATATTATAATTTCTTAAATATTTTATCCTAAAAATACCCATCTCTTCAAGTATAAATAACCCCCACCCCAACCAAGGAAAAATACCTAACTTCTAAATAACAACAAAATATATGTATTCAAAACATCTCTATTAATCACATTAGTATACATAGTTATGTTTTAGATTAATTGAACTCTATAATTTCAAGGAGTTTAGTGTTCTAAAAAGAACCAAAGTCGAGAAGTTGGTAAGTTTTCATCAAATTTTCTTATCATTTTAGTTTTATTTTAATAATTTTATCCATTCCATTAAAGACCAAATATTATAAAGTTAATTGAGTATTATTTTAATATTATACTAATTATGTTAACATACTATAATGACTATATTTATGACATATTTATTTTTTTAGCTTCCTTTTCCTCCTCTTTTGAAAATGTCTCATTAATGGTCAGATAACCACCTATAAGGATAATTGCATATATCTTCTAATCACCACATTCATGGATAGTTTGAGGAATGAAGCTAGTATTTCATATAACCCAACACGTGACTAGGACCAATACATGGACCAAAAGGAGTTCTTTATCCTCATAGGCTTGTGACTTGATCCAGAAATCAAAGTTATCATGGTGGGAATGATTTAGCCTAATAATCATCCAGGATCAAATAAACCAAATAAATCGTGAAGCAAAAATAATAAAAACCGAAAATCAATAAATGCAACTAGATCCAGATACAATATAAATACAAGACAAAATCTACCAAACTAAACCAAAGTTAGATGACAAGATCTCCATGTGACCTCTTGGTCACCACCAACCATAAGACCAACCTACTCTAGAAGAAAACCTGAACCAGAACCTCAACCTAATAACATATTGGTTCTATCGAAACCAAGTGGAAGAAGTTGGTTGTGATCATAAATAGCTTAGTAGGTAAGCACCATAGAATCTATATATATCTTTTCCTGAAATAGTCCATAAACACTAGTTTTAATTACATTTAGTAAATAAGTTATTAGAATTTTAAATAACCAAGCATAGCTTTCTGAAAATTCTCTTTTCAAAACAACAAACATAACATTCCTTTTTAAAATATTTCTCCATTTCAATTCCTGGTTTAAAAAACTAGAACCCAAATATGGAAACATAATATTTGATAAAGGGATAATCTAAAAATCAAATAATATGAGAAGGAAAACATAATATAGAATTTCTAAAAACCAAGGTATAAAAGAAGTAAAAAAAGTATATATATTAAATTAATCATGGGAATTTCCTAAGCCTCTCTAGAATAAATCCATATATGTACCCAATTCAGACTCACCTAATATCATATAGAGTAACTCTATAGTCCATAACCAACTGGCCTCTATAAACTCACCAATCTACTAGCAAATCCCACCTAGACTCTCAGCAAATCCAGGGGGTATCAACCCATCTAATATTGGTTGATAAGTAACTTTCACTCAACCCTCTAGATGATTCCTAGGAATCACATGATAATAGTACATGGTTATTGGGAAGTTCCTCATATATGTGGCTCAACCTAAAACTTGAATCCACTATACTTTCCTATCTCAAACACCAACACCACATGTGTGATGAATCTCTCCTCTGAGGGTCCCCCATAAAGGTTCCCACCAAACATTACATAATCCAATGTGACAACCATACCTACCCATCACATGAGTTTCAAAAGAAATCCTCAAAACATCTTAACGTATCGACTGGGCCTTCACATCATATGAGTTTCACTACCACTATTCAAAACATTATAAAATTCCAATAGATCCATTAAACATTTCCAAATACAATTCTATTTCGAAAACCATTTTTAAACCAAGGTAAAAAAAATATTCAAATTTGATAGTTTAGAAATGGACCTTTACACAATTTAGAAACCAACCCATGATCCAATTTACCAAATAGTCTAAACATTGTAAAGAAGAATTCAAAAACGATCTTTAAGATCATTTAGGAACCATTTGATGGGAGGGGAATTAAGGAATAAAACAAAGAATATGAAAAGGTATTTTTGAAATACATGGCTTAAAATGAACATTATTTAGGGGTCCATGTTCATTTTTTTCCTATACATAGCTTCACCCCATGCACTTTTTGATATGTTTACATCCAATGGATTATCTATAGTAACCCATAAAAGAGACAAGGGATATAATTAGAAAAACACATGGAACATCAAAAATTATTCACAAGGGTTTAAACAAAAACATAAATCCATAACAAGGCTCTCAAGTCACACACCAATATTAATTCATAATGAAAATAAAATTACCAAAGCCCGACCAAATATGTCACAATCCCAAAATACCCAACTTCATTTTAAAAGACTAATTGACATTTTTTAAAAAAATGTCATGCATATATACATATAAAAAATATATAAATCATTTGAAATACAATGTTAAACTAAATTTACAACATTAAAACACCATTATAAGGCACACAACATATCATAACCATAAATCACCGATTTAGAAATTAATTAGAAATTATCAAGAATTACATGGCCTGATTTGGAAAGGAAACGAAAAGAAACACCTACCTCAACAGCATGTGGATTTAGTGAAATACTCAAATAAAGAAGAACCTAGTCTAATTAACAATCTTAAGACCATAATGTCAAAAAAAATCAACCAAAATTATCCAACCCCCACCTTAGGGTTCATCAAAGATGGAACCAATACAAGTAAGAACCAAGAATTGAGATAAAAGGAGAATAAGAGGATAAAATTGTCCAAAAAATCAATGGAAATCACCTTAGATTATAAGGAGAACTGGTGAAATAGAAAGAGGAACAAATTGAGGGGATATTGGGATCTCCTTTGTGCCCTAAAAATGAGCCACAGTGGAGGAAATCCCAAAAGGGGTTAACAGTGGGGTGGGGTAGAAGTGGAATTTTTTATTTTTAATGACCTGAGAAACACGCATGGTTTGGCCTCTTGGTTTGACAAACTATATGCCAAATGTGTGCACCATACTATTGAAGAGGGGAACCCACATTTTTTGGAAACATAGTTTTGGAAACTATTCACCAACCATGAAAAATGTCTCTGTCAAATTTCAGAGCCTCCACACATGTTTTCTACATGGTTTCCTCTAACCATGTGCAAGTCATGATCATTGACCCTGACACCAAAATGAGGCACATGAGTTCCCCTATACCTTTCACATTTTGTCCCAAATTTTATGCATTCAATTTAATGAAAACTGTGAAAGAATAAATTGAATAGGAAAGGACCTCATCCTCAACAGGCCGTATGGTTAACTCCCAAGCTGTTCAGAGGCCAAAAAGCCACATGAAAACTCCAAAACCCAAAATTTTTCACTGTGAATTTGACTATATCCTCAACCAGAAGGTCCAATATCAAGAAAAGAATAAAAAAATATCATGGTAATGGTGTTGTAATTCTCCCTACAATAAAAATATTCTACCCCTTGAATGTCACTCAGCCACATGAGGAACAAAGTTCAACCTCAAAAAAGAAGAGATCGAACGAAACAATAGTCTCTAGTGTGCCCTATAACTCCAAAAGTAACACCCTACAAATTTCAAAGAAAAAAACAAGTAAACCCACTAAAATGGAATCTCTACACTATAAGGAACCAACTAGTTTCAACCAACACTGAGACTAGGAACTCCCCACACAAGTAAACTCCCAATATAATGGGAAACCCACAAAAGGAACTTGAACCAAATAGAAAACACAAACACAGGTTAAAATTCATCATTTCCAAAAGAACAATGATATATCCAAGATAATAGAAACCAAAAACCAAAACAAAGCCACAAAATTCAACCTCTTAAACATCCACATCCATGAAGTAAAACCTTATAGTTATAGGGAAATAGATCCCTAAGCCCATTTCCAACAAAAGAAACTTACAATAAGTAGAAGAATCCAGTTTTCATTTTTATAGCTAAAAAACTCACAATAATAATGGAAATACAACAATAAAACCAATAATAAAAACATAAACTATCTATACTTTGAAGAGGATGATAGAAACTTAATAGAATTTCCCCACGCCCCTGGTGATTCTTAACTGTGTAAAAAGATTTACCCTAGGGTCTTTGGATCGAGCCCTGTTATCTTGAAGAATCTACTTCCTCATAGTTAGGATCTTACATCCTCTGATTGAGACTTTATTTTTTAGAAACTATTATTTAATAACTTCTTCAGATGACCCAAATGGAAAAATAGATGACAATACTTTGGAGGATTATGTAAGGTTTTATTCCAATTCCTAAACTAACCACACTGGAAAAAATGAATGAATGTTATAAAAAATAGATTTCAAGAACAATAAAGGATACTCCTATAGAATAACATAATATTTTAAATACTCCTTTTCAAATAAGGAATATTTATGAGCATCAACTACCATCGACTTCACTATAAGAACTAACTCATCCAGAAACTCCTCTTCCACTAACTTCCCATGCAGTACTTCACCATATGAGAGAAACTAATTCTTTTTATCTAGAATAATACCCCAATTAAAGAGAGTATACTTAATAAAATCATTATATTATATCTTTTGAGATAAATAAGTCAACTCTATGTAGAAGTCAACATGGGCCTTTATTGTTTGCTGACATTGTTGAGTGTCCAAAAGCACTGCCACTTTTCCCACCTTCACCACTTCTTATATGAACCATCTGATAAAAGTGGTCATAAGAACCTACCAAGTCATCCCATCTATCAATTATGATGAGATTATCACCTTACACTGATCCAAATATGGACCTTTGAATGAACTCAAAATAGTTCACACTCTCATGACCTCAAGGGTTCCCAACAACCTAAAAACATCCTCAACATTATAAAGACACTCTGCTACCTCCAATAGACCATGATCACCATGAAAGATTGGAAAATCTACGAATGAATTCATCCCTCCATTCCACTATTATTCTGACTAGGGTCAATCGCTTGATGATACTCACTAGAAACCATGGGGACCTTTTTGCGAGGTATACTACAAATAGTAAGAGAACATGAAATTTGAGATCAAAATCAAACCAAAACTCAACCCCAAAAAAATCTAATGTCAAAACTCTCAACACATAATTCAAACATCAGAAAATAAAACCAAAAATCCTCTTTCAAAACACAAAATTTCCATACCAATTTTAAAACTAATTTCTTCTAATTCCACATTTCAAATACCAAAATCTACTTCAAAATCAAATTCTAAACAGTAAGGTCCACTTTACAAAATTCCATTCCTAAAATCATTTTCTTTTTGAAGACATAATTTCCAAAAAACCATTTTCATTTTGAAACCCCACTCATACCAACTAAAACGAAACCAAAACAAAACTCACACCAAAAACCACAAATAGGGAACTTATGGTCGTGCATAACCTGACGACATGGTTAGTGGGACATGCCCCAAGAAAGCACCAACCATTATGACGATCCTAAATAATGCACATGGACTCCACATGGGTCACTACTCTATGTGAGACCATAGCATAACAATACCTCACCTACATTTTTATTCCCCATCCATACCCCAAAAACAACAAAAGACTCAAATCATAGAATACCCCTGGAAACTCAAGGATTACTATGACCAAGATTTTGTGACACACTTCCCACACCAACCTCTCATGTTCTGATAGCTCTAATCTCCAACTATCTGATGCCCTAAATAACAAAGGGATTCTTTGATACCATTTTTCATGAACCAACCTGGGTCAACCCCAAACCAGTCACCCGAGTCGGCCCACAAAAAGTTCTGATAGTCATTCCCAATCCCCTAGTGATGGATACTATATTCGAGCATCAAATTTATCAAAGTAGTAATGGTTTATCAAAATAAATTATTAGAAAATTAAATTGAATAGGTCACACATCATAACGAATAAAAAATAAACTTCAAAAAATAAAACCAGATTCGTATAAAATTGTTATACAAGATAGAAACTACTAAACTAAACCTAGATATGACAACATGATCTCCATGTGACCTCTTGGTCACCAAAAACCACAAAATCAACCTACTCAAGAAGTAAACCTAAACCAGAACCAGATCCTACAAAATATCTTGAGTCTATTGATTCTGAGTGGCACACGTAGGGTGTTAGATTAAATATCTTTGTAGGTAAGTAAAACAGAAACCATACATTTCCTTTCCCAAAATAGTTCAAAAACACTATTTTGAATTACATTTATGAAATAGTCTTTCATCATTTTAAAGAACCATACACAGCTTTCTAAAAAAACACTTTTCAATAAAAAAATTACAGATAACATTTCTTTTTAAAAAAATATACCATTTCAAAAACTATTTTATAAAAATAGAACCCAAATTAGATACCATACCAATTCATAAAGAGATAAGACAAAAATTAAATAAACTGAATAATAAAACATAAACTATAAGTTATAAAACCATTGTACATTATAATTAATATAATCAAATTCAGATAAATAATAATGGCCAATTTATAATCATCTCTAGATGAAATCCCTAGATATACCCAGTTCAGAGTCACCAGTTGGTTTATGGTGTATCTATGTAGTAAATAAACAACTGGATACTCGAAACTAGCCAATCCAGTAGAATGTCCCGCTTGGATTCTTAGTAAATCCATGGGGTACCAACCCGTCTAATCGGGGTGGATAAGAAACCATCACTTGACCCTATAGATCGTGGTCGGGAATCCCATGATTAAATATGTGGTGAGTGGGGAGGTCCTCACATTCATGTCTCAAACTAAAACCCAAATCCAACATACTTGTCTATCTGAAACACTGACACCACCTATGTGATGACTCTCTCCTCGGAAGGTCCACCATAGAGGTTCCCATCATAAATCACATCTTCCAAAGTGACAACTGGTCCTACACATCCCATGAGTTTCAAAACCTATCTTCAAAACAACTCAAGGTACCAATCAGGCCTTCACATTATAAAAGTTTCACCAGCACTTTTCCAAACTTTATAAAATTCCAACCAGGCCTTTAAACATTTCCAAAAACAATTATATTCCAAAAACCATTTAAAAAGAAATGTAATAACATATAATAATGAGAGAGGTTCCAAATAGGCCATTACACCATTTAGAAACCAAACCATGTTCCAAAGTACCAAATGGTCGAAAATTTATAAATCATAATTCCAAAACCATCTTTGAGATAATTTAGGAACCATTTTATAGGAGGGTAATTAGGGTATAAAAGAAATGATAGGGAAAGTTATTTTGAAATCCCGAGTTTAAAAGAAAAATCCTTAAGAGGGATATATTCATTTTGTGTCTATACATAGGTTCATCATATTAAAAATTATATATGTCCACATCTAATGGATTATCTATAGTAACCCATCAATGAGTCAAGGGTTCTAATTAGACAAACACAAGGTGCCTCAAAAATCATTCACAAGGGTTTACACATAGTAATTAATCCATAAAAAAACACCCAAGTCACACACAAATATAAATTCAAAATGAAAAGAAATACCAAAACACTAATAAGGTTGTCACAATCCAAAAATATAAAACTTCGTTTAAAAAAATAGTTGACATTTTTTTCAAACACCTTTCATGAATATATACATAGTAGTAATTATAGAAATCATTTGAAAGCCCATTTTTTCATTAAATTAACCACACAAAAATACCACAATAATTCACACAACATATCACAACCATAAATCATATATTTATAAATTAATTAGAAATGATCAAGAATTACATGGAATTATTTATAAAGGAAATGGATGGAAGCACCTACCTCAATGAAATGTGGATGCGACTAAAAACTCTATGAAGTTATAACTCAAAAAAAATAAATGATCTCCACACCCTATAATCAAATAAACTCAACAACATTATCCAACCATCAATATTTGCTTTATCCAAGAGATACCCATATATAGAATGAACCAATAATCAAGATAAAATGATAATAAGAAGATAAAATCGGCCAAAAACTCAATAGAAATTACATTAGATTCGTAAGTGAAGCATCAAAAGAGGGATAGGATCTAAGGGAGGGGAGATTGGGAGACCCCTAATGGGCCAAAAATGCACTAGGGGGGATATGAAAAGGGATTAAAATATAATAATATTGGAAGAGGAATTTACACCTTTTTAATGACATGGAAAACTCACGTGGTTTGGACACATAATTTGAAAAACTACGCATGAACCATGTGGACCCTAATAGAGAAGAGGGCCACCCTTGTAGTTTGGCAACATGGTTTGAAAAACCATTCTCCAAACATGAAAAATGGATCTATAAAATTTTAAATCCATCCAAAATTCATGCCAGATGGTACCATTTTACTATACACTACCTGTGCTCCTTGACCTTGACACCAAAATGTGCCACATAGTTTCTCCTAGGGATCAGATGATTTATCCTAAACTATGCACAGGACATGTAATCAAAACATTTCAAGATGAAATTAAACTAGAAAGGACATCATCCTAAGTAAGATACATTGTTAACTCCCAAACCATGCACACAAACTTTTAACAGGGTATAAAGCCACACAAAAATTCCAAAATTGAAAAATGTTCAGTGGGAACTCGACTTAAACAAAAACCAAAAGACCCAACATTAAAAAAAATAAATGAACTAAATTATAATTTTGGGTATTATATATTGAAATAATTAATTAGATATAATATATAAATATTTAATTACATGTATTTTATGCTTCAATAATTTTTTTTTCTTATCTATAAATTGAATTGGATAAAAATAGAGAAATAGAAACAAGTCAGAATATACTAAAGAAAATATATTATCAAAACATTTAACAATTAATAATGAGAAATAATAAATAAATTCCACTGAATATAAATAATAAATAGTGAAATAAAAGAATATAATTCACTTTGTGTTCTAGGTTTTAATAAATCTATTTTTATAATATGGGATGTAGAAATGTGAGGAAATAAATCTGGATTTAAGGTAAGGGGATTATTGAATCTAAATCTTTTATTTGAGGATTCTCCAATTTCACATTTATTTCTATATGGAAATTCCCCTAATATTCTAAAAATTTACCTTCAATATTCATCTCCTTTTCTTGGGGATATACATGTTTTTACCTTTTCAAAATGACTTCTAATACAATTATAAATATTTTAAAAATGGGCTTTAATTTTCCAAAACAACTCATGGTTCCTATTGAGATGTATCTTCATTAATGATAATTGATCATTTATTAAAAAACATGACTTTAATTATTCATTTAGGAACCCCAAAGATTATTATTGAACATTTTTAATGTAAAATTCATGAATCACATTCCTTTTCATGGGTTTATTTCATGAATATTATCATTATTATGGCATCCCGCATTTTATTACCTAACTTTTCAATACACTTTACAAATAGAGGATCTTAAAAGTCTAGTTAATAGAAAAAAGTTACATAATACAAGAAAACATATAAAATTATTTTAATCCAGTTAAATGGAATATTTAAATATTCATCCTATGTACAATTATTGCATCTCATAACATGGGTAAATACATCAAAGTAAAGGGTGATCATAAGGCCCAATATAAAAAAATAGGTAAAATAGTTTACATGTGAGCTTGAAAGGGTACAATAAGAACTTGAGGAAATGTCATAAAGGTATGAGAAAGGGGCATATAATGATAATAATTACCTGAATAATTTCTTGAAAATTTGTCTACAACATTTAATTTATACATTCATAAGCATATATCCAAGTCCCATCCCCAACGCTTCATAAACATTACCAAGGATATTCACCAAGGTATTGTAAAACCTATCATATCTAGGGATTAATTTCTTTTTCCAATGCATTGGAGCACTATTAGGGTGAACCCTTATTATATAATTATTTTCATGTGATACATATAGGTCATAATAAAAAATATTACAAAAATAACCCATAGAGAATAAATGAAATGGTTTTTATATCAAAATCATAGCTTTTTAAAAGTTATTAAAGACCTGATCATTATGTCATTTATAACCGATGGAAAGAGAATGGGGGATTTATGTATGTCAATTCCAGAATAAAATAAATAATTTATATTTCATTATTAATACCCCTCGAAATTAAATTGTTTTGGGAATTCACATATATAAAATAAAATAATTTCTTCCAAAAAATTGAACAGTTTTAAGGTAAACATTTTGCACCATAAAGGCTGTCAATCATGGTTTTAGAAAACATTAAAAGAGAGGGGATATGGGACACCCATTCATAAAATAATTATAATATAGTATAGGTATATAATAATATTTCAATAAGTACATGTTATGGAAATTTTAAATACATACCACATAAAATAGAACTTTAAAGGAAAATAGAAATTGAGAATTACCTTACCTTGAAGAGTAAATTCTAAAACCCTAAGATCAGGATATTAAGGTCTACAGTACACCCTGGGAGTATTCCTTTGATGTTAATATTATCATATATTTTAGGGGAATAATTGTTTAATGAAATAATATGATGTAATGTCTTGGTATTTATAGTAAAATAGAGGGAGTTTTTTACTAAATTTTCAGGACACCTCATTAGTGGAATTTGGAAAACCACGGGTCTTCTCCTGGTGATTTCCCATTATTTTAGACACTTGGGACACCACATATAATATTTTAATTCACTTGAGTTGACCATAATTTTAAATTAAATATTAAATCATTATGATGTCATTAAAAACACTGAAAACTCAAAAACAGTATTTTTACTATTCACTGAAAAACAAAACATTTTATAAAAATCTCATAATTCACCCTAACATAATATTGATGTTCTAAATTAATAATTTAAATCTATATTAAGAAAATGATTTTCTAAATATGAGAAAATAAATTTTTAAATAAAATTACTATTTACTCAAAAAAATCTAATAGTTAACTAATAATTTAAAAAGGAGTTATTTACTTATACTATTATATCACATTACCATTCAAGATTACTAAATTATAATTATATATTCTTAGGATATGTTACTATTACATTGGTCATACAACTATTCATAAGTTACTATTCACTAATAATTAATTTGATCCTATCATACTCTAAATTTCTTACAGATCACAACTGTGTATTTCTGGTTTTTGAAAGTCATTTCACAGTGTCAATTATTATAAATATAAAAATAATTTTAAAATTCAATTTTTTCAATATTTATCATTAATGTTAATCTTATTATATAAATAATAAAAATTCATCCTAGATTAATTTGGACATTTAAAATTAAAAAATGATATTTATTTTAGAAAAAAATATATTTATACAAATGGATTACACAACATAAATAAGGCCTTATTTCATAACCCATTATAACACCTACGTAGGACCTAAGAGTAAGGTGTGAAATGGTGATATAATCTTAGTGCGGCTCGAAAAACATTAGTCGAGTGGTGATTTCTATCAACTTGATCTTCTCCCATAAGCTATTTCATTAGAGCTTAAAATGTTGATGCTCAGCTTGGGCTTGGTCCAAAGAAAATACCAGTGACGCAAACTCCTTCCCAAACTCTGACAAATGGGCTTCTTATGGCCCGAGTCTACTGGATGAGTTCATTGACTCATCATTCTAAATTAAATATCCATTATCATTTCTATTTAAAAACAATAATAATAATGTTAAAAATTATTATGGTTTCCAATAGTCATGTTAACCAATGGTCATAAAATGGACCAAAATATATGGTTACATTTCAATTATACATATATAGTTTTATTGATTATGACACAGTAAAACTTACATTTTCTGAAAACAAAATATTATTCCAAAAGTTCAGGCCTTTAAATTCTTCCCCCTTAAGAAATTTCAACCTCAAAATTTTAACTCATACCATTAGAAGAGAAAAGGTGTGGGTACTTCATCCTCATAGTCTCTTCTGGTTCCTACAAGGATCCTTCAAATTTGTGGTTTCTCTATAATGCTTAAATGAGATGGGTAGACTTTTTGTGTAGAACCTTGTATCTATAGTCCAGGATCTCCATCGGCTGCTCCTCAAAAGAGAGGTCATGTCCCAATTGTACGACCTATGTATTTACACATGTGTTAGGTCATCTATGTACTTCCTCAATAGGGATATGTGGAATACATCATGAACTTGAAATGGATTTGGAGGAGGTGCAAGCCAATATGCCACTGATCTTATGCGATCAAGGATTTCATAGGGTCCAATGTACCTTGGGCTGAGCTTCCCTTTCGTCCCAAAAACTCATGAATCTCTTCGATGCAGAAATTTGAAGGAAGACCTAACCCCTAACATCAAACTCCAAGCCCCTTCAACAGTTTTCTACATAGCTCTTCTACCGACTCTGAGTAGCCTTAATGTTTTGTTGGATGGAATGAACCTTTTATGTCATCTCTTGCACAATATTACGCCCAAGAAGCTTTCTCTCACCAGCTTCATCCCAACAAGTTTGAGTTCTAAATCGCTTACCATATATAGATACATAGGGTTCCATTTGAATGCTCGAGTGGAAGCTGTTGTGGTATGAGAACTCAACTAATGGGAGATGTTGATCCCATCCACCTTTAAATTCCATTGAGCATGTTCTCATAATTTTTTTAAGTGTCTGAATATTTTTTTCATATTCTCCATCATTTTGGTGGTGATAGTTCATACTGAAATTCAATTCAGTACATAGATCATGTTGAAGACTTCTCCAGAATTTTGAGGTGGAACTTGAATCACAGTTGGATATAATATAAAGTGGAACTCCATTCAGCCTTACCGGCTACATAATGTATATCCTAGAATTTTTACCAAGAGATAAATCTTCCTAAATATAGCTAAAATGGGAAATCTTGGTTAGACGGCCCACAATAAACTATATCACCTTGTTTCCTTTGGATGTTCTTAGGAGACTAGTAATAAAGTAAATAGTGATATGTTTCCACTTACATGTCGGTATAGGTAGTTGTTGTAGTACCCCTTTAGGAATTTTTCACTTTTTCCTCACTTGGTGACATACTAGGAACCTTATAGTGTAGTTTTCAATATCCCTTTTTATATTATCCCACTAATGATGAGCATGATGGTCCCTATACATTTTCATGCTTCCAGGATGTATAGAGAATGTAGATCTATGATCTTTATCCATAAAATCCTTATTTATTTCCATAATATATGGAACACATAGTCTTGTAAAAAATTTAGTAAACCTTTTTTATCAATATTGAGCTCAGGAAACTTCCCATCATTCATAGCCTCAAACTTATTCTATAACAAAGGATCCTCTTTCTGAGATTTTCTTAATCTTCTCCAGTAATGATGGATGAGAAATCATTTGGTATAGGGTTGATGATTTCCATTCCCGTAAAATTCCCATGTCCAGTATCACTAGGTCTTTGATCAAGGGATCTCCTTGATTCTTCATCATTGTCATAACAACAAGGTCGTTCCTACTTAATGCATTAAAAACATTGTTTACTATTTCAGGATGATAATGAATTGAAAAACAACATTCATTAAGAAGTTCTAACCATTTCCTCTTTCTCAAGTTCAATTAATTTTGTGTGAAAATATACTTCAAACATTGATGGCCGGTGTATATATAACCGATATCCCCAAAAAGATACTTCCTCTATATATTCATAGAAAAAACAACCTCAGCTAACTCAATATCATGCATAGGATAATTTTTCTCATGATGCTTCAACTATCAAGATGCATAAACAATTTCCTTGTTATTTTTCATGAGGATTCACCCAATACCATTTAGATGCGAATCTCTAAAAATAACGAATCCATCTCTTATTGAGGGTAGAGTTAACATGGGTGCAGTAACTAATATCTTCTTCATCTCTTGGAAATTTTCTTCACACTCCTCTGTCTAGATAAACTTGACCCCTTTTCAAGTTAACATGGTTAGTTGATTGGAAATTTGTAATTCATTTTTCAAATACCTCTTATAATATCCTACTAAATCAAGGAAACTTTGAATCTAAATTACTATTTAATATAAGGCCACTTCTCTACAACCTTGGTCATTACAGAGTCAACTGAGATTCCTTCATTGGTTTCAATGTTCCCCATGAAATCAACATTTTGTAACGAAAATTAATATTTTTTGAACTTTCCAAAAATCCTTTCATTATATAGAGTCAGAAAAATAACCATTAGATGATCCTTATTCTCCAAATGACTTTAGAATATATTATAATATCATCAATAAAAACTACCACAAAATTATCATGGTATCCCTTAAAAAATCAATTCATAAAATCCATAAATATAGTAGGTGTATTAGTCAATCTGAATGGAATAACAACAAACTCATAATGACAATATCTTGATTAGAAGGTTTTTTTTGAAATATCTTCTTTTTCACACTAAATTTTTGAAAAATAGATCGAAGAACAATCTTGGACAAGAACTGAGCCCCACAATGTTGGTCAAATAAATCATCAATTCTTGGAAGGGGGTACTTGTTCTTTTTTGTGATCTCATTCAGTTATTTATAATCAATCCATAACCACATTTATTCTTCCCTCTTCTTCATATATAATAATTTCCCCCAAAGGAGACACATTTGGCTTAATAAACCCCTTCTCCAAATGTTCTTGTAGTTTTTATTTAATTCCTTAAGATCTACATTATCCATTCTATATGAGGTTTTTGAAATCATCTTAGAACCAATAATGAGTTCAATGGAGAACTCCACCTCCCTTTATGGGGGAGGTCTAGGTAACTCCTCATAAAATATGTCAATTTATTCCTTAATGATAGGGACATTCTCTATCCTTGTACTCTCATTTTCTTCTTCTTCTTTACCGATCAACTCTATAATGAAGGCTATAATAGGTTCTTATAGACAAGGATCATATTGATATATCTCTACATGGAAGATAATTATAGGTTTTCCATTCATGACTATTGATATTACCTTATTTATGAATTTTATATTTGTATTATACTTTGGGAGCCAGTACTTCATTAGTATAATATCAAATTCCAAAACATGAATGACTACTAGATTTGATATAATATCGTACTCGCTAAAGTAAATACTAGAGTTTATAAACACTATTGATTCTTGGAAAATAATTCTAAGAGTGTTGAATGATAACTCTACTTTTATAAGTTTAGGGATTGATTCTTTATTCTTTTCAAACATGGAGGAAATAAAGGAATGAGTAGAACCGGATTAAAAAAAGTACATGCTAGATTTTAGAGAACAATAAGAGTACCTACCACCACATCATTTGAAGCTTAAACATCAGTTTTTAGGGTAGTAAAATCATTACCTTGTTCCCTTTTCCTTTGCTAAGGCTGATGGTGATTCCACTCCACTACCATTGGATTTGGACAATGATCAGAAAAGTACCCAAGATGTCTATACTTGAAGCATTGGACTTCAGGGAGGGCCTACAATATCTTCCATTTATCTTTAGTGCTGGGAAGTTGAGGCTTCACCTCATATGAAAATTATGATCCATATGTCAATCTCTTACACACTTTTAGAAATTCCCTCTCAAAATCAGGTAGTTCCCTGGATGCTTATTCCCACATTTATTACATGTGGGAAGTTATATTTTCTCTCATCCTCTTCCCTGATCAATGTTCCTCCCCAAGCATGGATCCATATATCTCTTCTTTTCATTGGATTTTTGAGACCACTCCATTTGACTAAACTCTAGTTCGACATTCCTAGCACTCTGCATGATCTTTTCATAGCTCTCATAGTCTCGGTTGGCTATATTCTTCCGTAGATGAGGTATTAATAGACCAAATAATCTATCAACCTTCCCATTAGAATCCATGACAAATATTGAGGTGTAATAAGAATTTCTTTAAAGATAATCTCATAGCTTAAAACATATTCATTTTCTTTTTGATTTATCTTAAGAAACTCATTCTCCATTTTTTTCTCATCGAATGAGGAAAATACTTATTGAAGAAGATCCCTCTGAACTCTTCCCACTCAACAACTTCAATCTCCCCTCCTTACCTCATGTTTTTAATCAGCACCCTTCACTGATCATCCTCTCCCTCTATGAAGTAAATATCCAAGGTGACTTTCTCATGTTCAGAACTATGAACTATAGAAAAGATATTTACTACAGATCTTATCCATTGTTCTGTAGTCAATGGGTCAGTAGATACACTGAATGTTAGTGGTCATTAATGCATAAAGGACTCAAAAAAAGTTATTCCCATCATGGTGAAATCATTCTCTTTGCATGATTCAAGTTATTTCTCATAAATTGAGTCATTTTATTCAACATTATTATGAAATATTCCATTATATATTCCATTGGATGGTTATCAGCGCACTGTCTGTTGTGGTCACCATTTGCACGATTCCTCCTATTTCCCAAAATTTTATAAAACAATATAACCTTAGTGAGATACTTGTTTCATTTAATAAAATTATAAATCTAAAGGATTTTTATGTCTTAAAATATCATTCTTAAAAATTTTATTCATTATCAATAATTACATTTTCTATAAATCCTTCTTAATGGTTCATAAAAAGATTGTGATTAACAAAACATATACCATGAGTGTGTCAAACCAAGAGTGTAGAAAGGCCCATTGACATGCCCCAGTACCCGTTCGAGTCAAGATAAATGTGGTGTTTTTTGGTTTTACCCCTATATGCATCTATGCTAGATCCCCATCCACTTGTTCGTATCCATAGAGGTATTTATTTGTTCAGAAATCACTAATGTAATATTTCACCAAAATACTAGGAGGTTTTAATATATTTAAAATTTTCTATATGGTTATTCCTAACAATTTCATATCCTAATTTCAACAAATAATGTATCTATCCTTTGATACCAATTATGGAATCCCACTTTTTATCACATAACTTTTCAATACACTTTACAAAGAGAGGATCTTTAAAGTTCAGTGTCTTGGAATAAAGGTACATAATACTTGAAAACATATAACCTTATTTTAATCCACTTGAAAGGATTCTTTAAATTTTAATCCTAAGTAAAATTACAACATATCATAACATAGTGGAGTATATCAAAGGAAAGGGTTAGCATATTTCCAATCAAAGGAAAACAGGGAAAACAGTTTACATGTGTTCTTGAGAGAGTATAATTAGAACTTGATGAAATGTCATAAAGTCATGAGAGAGAGGAATATCATTATAATAATATCATTAATAATATCTTGTAAATGTGGAAAGAACATTTAATTTATACATTCATAACCATATCACCAAGGTTCATCCCCAAGGTGTTATAAAAATTAACGAGGTTATTCACCAAGGTATCTTTAAACATGTCATCTCTGGATATTAATTTCATTACCCAATGCATTGGATAGATATCAGGTAGAACACTTAATATTAATTTATTTTAATGTGATCCACATAGATCATAATCAAACATTTCATAAATAACCCATATAGAATAAAATAAATGTGTTTTGATCTAAATAATAGCATTTTAAAAAGTTCTTAAAAACATGATCATTGTGTCGTTAATTACCCACAAAAAGGGATTGAGAGTTTTATGTATATAAATTCCAAAATAAAATAACTAATTCTTATATAGTTATGAATAAAACTATAAATTAATTATATTTGGGTATTCACATAAATAAAATAAAATAATTTCTTGAGAAAAAGAGAGAGATTTTGAGACGAAAATTCTGCATCATAACGACTATGAAACATAGTTTTAGAAAATTTTAAAAATACTAAGGGATATAGGTCACCCATAAATAAAATAATTATAATAAATTATCCGGGCATAATAAAATGTAAATAAGAACATGATATGGAAATTTAAAATACATACCACATAAATCAGAACTTGAATGAAAAAGTGAAATTGAAATTTTCTTTACCTTGAAGAGTAACTTATAAAACTCTAAGATCACGACCGTGAGGGATTTAGGACACATTGGGAGGACTCATTTGGATGTTATAATTTCACATACTTGAGTTTATTTATTTTTTATTGATAGTAATTGAAGGAATGGCTTGATATTTATAGTAAAATAGAGGGAGCTTTTTATTAATTTTCAAAGACACCTTATTTGTGGTATTTGAAAAAACATGGGATTTACATTGGAATTTTCCCACAGTTTCGGCCACTTAGGACCCATAATATCATATTTTAGTCCAAATGAGTCTAAAATCCTTTTAAATTAAACATTATATCATTATTATGTCATTAAACACATTGAAAACTCAAAAACTGTATTTTTACTAATCACCCAAAAAACAAAACATTATATAAAAATCTCATAAATTCACACTAACCTAATATAGTTGTTAAAAATTCAAAAATGTATTCAATCTTATGAAAATAATATTATAAATATGAGAAATTAAATTTTTAGGTAAAATAACTATTTACTCAAAAAATACTAATAGTGAAATAATAATTTCTAAAACAGTTATCTACTTATACTATTTTATCACATTACCATTCAAGATGCCCTTATTATAATTATACTTCCATAGATTTGGTTACTATTACTTTGGTAATATTACTATTCATAAGGGTAATTTTATCATTCATAAGTTACTATTCACCAAAAAAATTAAGTCGATCTTATCAGAATCTCAATTACTTACTGATCACAATCATGTATGCCTGATTTTTGAAACTCATTTCACAACATCAATTATTTAACGTATAAATATTATTTTAAAATACTCTTTTTTCAATATTAATCAATAAAATGAAACATCTTATAAAAATACTAAAGTTTCTTCCTAGATTAATTTTGACATGTGATTTTCAAAAATTATAATTATTTTAACATAAAAATAATTTTTTTATAAAAATGTATTACACAAAGTAAAAAAGACCTCATTACATAACCCCTTATAACACCTATATAGGACCTCATATTAAGGTGTGAAATGGTTATAGAATCTTGGGGTATCTTGTAAAACATTACTCGAGCGGTAATTTCTATCAACCTGAACTTATGTCATCTTTGATTTTGTTCAAGATTAACATGTTGAAGCTCAACTTGAAATTGGTATAGAGAAAAGCCCACTAATGCTACCTCCTTCCCAAGCTCCAAAAAATGGGCTTCATATGGCTCGAGTCTACATGATGATTCCATAAACTCTTCTTTTAGCATTAATTATTTGTTATCATTTCTATTTATAAACAATTATTATAACATTGATAATTATTATGGTTTCCAATGTTAATGTTAACCAACGGTCATATAACAGTAAAAACTTTATGGTTACATTTCAATTATAAACATATAGTTTTATTGATTATGACACAGAAAAACTTGTATTTTTAGGAAACAAAATATTATTGAAAAAGCTTCGGTTGTTATAGCTATAAGATCTCTTCCATTGTGGAATACCAGATTATGATCTTTTAATGATGTGAAGGGTGGTCCCAATATTAAATATCCCTATTGTTGAACTCTATGTGAGATGGTTATTTTAATAATCATAAATCATTGTTTTATTTTTGTTAATTTGGTCTTTTGTTCAATTTGTTCTAAATGTGTTTATATATGTCTAAATCTTGTCTACATATGATTATCTATGATACATTATGGATTACTGTTGACCTGGAAGTGTTCTAGGTTAAACAGACACTTTGTAAAGATTTCATATCTCTTGACTCACCGTTACTTATAATTCTGGTTGCACCAATGACAATGGTCGCACCGATGACAATGGTCGCACCGATGAGAACAGTCTCATTGATGACAATGGTCGCACCTATGAGAACAGTCTCATCAATGAGACAGACCAATACCGATATTGATCAAAGGACCTACTGATACTGATGATGATCAAAGGACCAACCAATATCGATGCTAATCAAAGGACCTACCGATACCGATGAGGACCTACCGATACCAATGATGATCAAAGGACCTACTGATACCAATGTTGATCAAAGGACCTACCGATACCGATGAGGACAGACAGATACGGATGCTGATCAAAGGACCTACCGATACCGATGTTGATCAAAGGACCTACCGATACTAATGCTGATCAAAGAAATTACTGATACCGATGGGGACTGACCGATACCGATGATGATCAATGGACCTACTGATACCAATGTTGATCAAAGGACCTACTGATACCGATAAGGACCAACCAATATCTATGCTGATCAAATGACCTACTGATCTCATGACTCTCTGAAAGTCATAAAATCTGTTTGAATTTCTATTAACACTTATTTAATTCCAACAGTCATATTTTTTGTTTTTAATGCAATTAATATTATTTAATGATATTTGTTGGCATTTCAGGGAATCGTACCTCAAACATATGAAAAGGTAATCATCCCTATTGCCGGAGCTCATGGAATATAAGGAAGATCGAGCTGCAGTAAGAGATAGGATTTTTTCAATAGAGAAAAGACAAGACATATACAAGAATATACCCATGTACATGAAAAAAATAACACATGAGGAACTTGAAGAACACTCATACTCATCAAGAACAACAGTTCAAAAGAATAAGTTGAAGTGTTACAAAGATCACTATCATTCTCAAGCTAAACACTTACACATAAAGTGAAGGAACAAGAACCACGACACTCTATTTTTCAAGAAAAAAACCAAAGAAATAATCAGAGCTTCATTTGTATCAAACCAAGGAGTCCACAACTCCACTCATAACACATAGAGGACTCTAAACACAACTCTATCTGTTTATCTCTATTGTGTTTCATTCATTTACTTTTGATCAGTGTGTGTTGTATTTATACACTGACTCCTGGGCCGAACTGGAGGAAACTAAATCCTCATTCCAATCTTCTTACATCTTATTGTATCCCAGTGTGAATTGTTGAAGAGGTCAAGTGTGACTTGGACAGCCTGTGTGCTGTTGTTTTGTTTTCCAACGAAGAACTGTGGTAGAGGTCTTAGTACCTAGATAGTATTTTCACTATTTTTTACCATGATCTAGTGTGTGGATCAAATTATATATAAATTGATTGAGTGGACTAAGTCTCAGCTTGAGACTGAACCTCTTGTTTCAAACTGTTGTTCCTACTTATTTTTGTTTTTAACCTATATTGCATATTCCACTACTAATTACTTTGAAATATAAAACTGTTTTAATTTTACATTGATAGTTAATCTAGCAAGTGTTTGTAACTATTTTAAATTAGTAGGTTATTTTCAAAAGCTAATTTAATCTTCTAGTCAAATTAACTGAGACCTAATCAATCTTTTGAGAACCTAATTGAACCCTTACGGTTTTAAAAATTCACTATAATTTATCTTAGTTTTTAATTGGGGGATTTTAATAGAAATATTTTTAACAGAAATTTTAATTGGAACTCAATTAACCCCCCCTCTTGAGTATCCACTCCGACCAACATTTGGTATCAGAGGTCTGTTTTGTTTATCAAGGTTTTCAAAATACTCTATTTTTCAACTGTGATTTTATTTGTATCTTAAAGATCTTAAATTTCTGTTAGTTCTAAGTTTTATCTCTATAAATATATTTTTAAAAAACTAATTATCAACAATATATTAGAAGGTGCTGCTACCTACCGACCACCTTTCTTTAATGGCACAAATTATGCCCAGTGGAAGCTGAATATGAAAATTCATTTGGAATGTATGGGCTTTGAAATCTGGACTATTATAGAGACTCAATAAAAAATTCCAGAAAATGAAAAAACTACTTGGGATGAACCTACTAATACTGGTTGCAATAATAATTTTAAATAAATGAATGCCCTGTATTGTGCTTTGGGAGATGATGAATTTAATCTCATGTCTACTTGTAAAATTGCATATGAAATTTGGGACACTTTGGCTATTTCCCATGAGGGAACAACCAAACTTAAGGAAATGAGACTAAACTCCTATATAATTAATTATGATTATTTTAAAATGAATCCTAATGAACCCATTTCTGACATGTATCTCAGGATCAATGAGATTGTCAACACTATGCGCTCATTTTGAAAAGATGTTCCTGCAAAGGAGAAAATTATGAGAATACTAAGATGTCTTCCAGACAAGTGGAGGGGCACATTAGTTTCAATTAGAGAATCATGTGATATTGGTGCATTACCTCTTAAGTAATTAATTGGTAATATTATGATGTATGATGAAGAACCTAAGGTAAACAAGGAAGAAGATGATGAACCAAAAAGGTAGTTAGTGGCTTTTAAGTATACTGCCTCAATGTGCAAGGATAAAGATAAACATAATATACCTACTAAAAGCTCAACAAATGAAATTTCAGATTCTGACAGTGATGCTTAAATGGCTTAGATATCGAAGAAGGTTCAAGAAGACTATAAGAAGAAATAAATTCTTCAGAAATTCAAATTACAAAGGAAAATATGACAAAAAAGGTCATTGGAAGAAGGATTGGAAAAAGTCTAATAAGACTGACGAGATTGTCTGTTATGAGTGCAAAAGGAAAGGACATGTCAATGCTAACTATCCAAAATTAATGTTCAAGAAAAAATATAACTACAATGACAATAAGTATAAGAAAGATATGAAAGCCACTTGGAGTTCTTCATAAGACAATTAAAGTGATTCTGATTCTACTCCGGATGAAAAATCTCAGAAAGCTAACATATGATTTATGACAAACACATCCGAGGTAACATTGGATACTCCTACTTTAAATTCATATTATTCAAGAGTTGATTCTGATTCGGAATCGGAAAATATGTCTAGTGAAGAGTTATTTGAATATTTTAATATGCTATAATAAACCTGTATTGAATTGAGGGACAATTATAAGACCTTGAAGAAATAGTATTCTTTGACCAACTCTGTTAAATATTCACTTGATGTGGAAAAGGGAAATAATTCTCAATTGCTTAAGGAAAATACTAAACTGAAATTGTTCAATGACCAATTACGGAATGACTTAGAAAAATTCAGAAATGGAAAAGATACACTTACTCAAATTCTAGGTAAGCAAGTGGCACCAAAATATACCACTGGAATAGGCTATCAGTATGGATAGAGATAGATTACTAAGAATAGATTTATTCCTAAATTTGGACAGAATGGTGCTAGTTCAAGTTCTAGGAATTCATATGCTTCAACTAGTTACTCAAATAGTTATAGATCAAATAGAGTTTATATTTCAAAATCTATTTTTTCTGTAAATTATATGAGACCCATTAGACAAGTCTGGATACTGAAAGTTTTTCTTGCTAACCTGTTTGGACCCAAGAGAATCTGGGTACCAAAATCATTTTCCATCTAAATCTATTTTGTAGGAAACTTGCTTGAAATTTTCCTATAGAAAGACATGGTATCTGGACAATGGATGTTCAAGACACATTATAAGAGAATTTTCATGCTTCAAATGCTTAATCAAAGTTGATGGAGGCTATGTCACCTTTGGTGATAATTCTAAAGGAAATTTCATCGGCCTAGGCCACATTGGTAACACTAATTCGATTTTAATTTAAAATATATTATTTGTTTATTTACATAAATATAATTTGTTAAGTATTTTTCAGTTGTGTGATGATGGTTTCAATTTTAAATTTGAAAATTATCCCTATGATATTTTTTATTCTAAAAATGTTTTAGTATTTTCTGCTTTGAGAAATGAAAATGTTTATCCAGTTGATTTAAATTCTTTAGCCAAACAAAAAGTTTCTTGTTTAAATGCTTTTCATAAAGAGTCTTGTCTGTGGAACATAAGATTAGGACACTGCAATATACACTCACTTAGAAAAATTACTTGGAAGAACTTAGTTAGAGACCTACCGAAACTAAAATTCCTAACTAAAAAATTTTGTAATCCCCGTCAAAAGGGAAAGAAACATAAAGTTTCATTCAAATCAAAGAAAGAAGTTTCAACTTCTCAACCTCTTGAGTTGGTTCCCATGGAATTGTTTGTACCTTCTAGAGTTTCTAGTTTAAATGGGGAGAACTATGTCTATATCTTAGAAGATTACTTTTCTATATATAATTGGGTATTCTTTTTAGCTCACAAAAGTGAAGATTTTTCTTTATTAAATATTTCATGTTTGTAGAAAACCATAGTGGACATAAGATTAAGACCCTGATAAGTGACCATGGTCTTGAGTTTAAAAATCATGTGTTTGAATCTTATTGCTCACAAAATGGCTATAGTCACAATTTCTCTACCCCTGGGACACCTTAGCAGAATGGTGTAGTAGAAAGAAGAAATAGAACCCTCCAATAAATTGCAAGAACTATGCTTAATGAATATGATATAACTATTTATTTTTGGGTTGAAGCTATGAACACAGCTTTCTATATTATTAATAGAGTTTTGATTAGACCTTCTCTTAAGAAGACCCCTTATTAATTTTGGAATAATAGAAAGCCTAAAGTTAGTTACATTAGATTCTTTAGTTGCAAACCCTTTATTATTAATACTAAGGATAAGTTAGACAAATTTTCATCCAAGAGTGATGAATGAATCCTTTTAGGATATTCAATTACTATCAAATCCTATAGAGTCTTTAATAAGAGAACCTAGTGTGTGGAAGAATCTGTTCGCATGCACTTTGATGAAAATGATCCACATGAACCCAAATCTTCCATTGAAAATAATGAAGAAGATTTGCCTATTCTGAACCTTAGTGATAAAATCAATGAACCTATTGTAAAGACAACCATTTCTAGAAATATTCCTAAATCTGCTCCTAGTAAACCCGAACCTAGAGATGAACCTGAAATTTCTAGTCCCACCTTTACTATATCAACTAGGATTCTAAAGAATCATCCTATAGATGTTTTTTTGGTAATCATGATAGAGGGACACAGACTAGAGAATCTCTAAGAAATCAGGTTGAACATCAAGATTTTCTTTCATAGTTAGAACCTAAAAATATCAATAATGAAATCAATGAGGAATTTTGGGTAATGGCTATACAAGAAGAACTAAGTCAATTTGAAGGAAACAAAGTCTGGGAATTGGTTGACAAACCAAATAACACTTTGACCATAGGCACTAAATGGTTTTTTAGAAATTATGTTGATGAATCAGGAAATATAGTTAGAAACAAAGCAAGTCTAGCTGCACACGTTTATAGTCAAGAGGAAGGAACAGACGATGAGGAAACCTTTTCACCTGTAGCTAGATTAGAGGCTATTAGGTTTCTACTTGAATACGCTACTCATCTGAATTTCAAGTTATATCAAATGGATGTTAAAAGTGCTTTTATAAATGGTTTTATAATTGAAGATGTTTTTGTTTAACAAACACCTGGATTTACATCCCCCCATTCTCAAAATCATGTTTTTAAACTTTTTAAAGCATTGTATGGTTTTAAACAGGCTCTAAGCGCTTGGTATGATAGACTTCTAAATTTTCTTATTTGAAAATGTTTTACTAATGGGATTGTTAATCCTACTATTTTTATTAAAATAATTTCTAATGATATTTTGATTCTAAAAATCTATGTTGATGATATTATATTTGGATCCCCTAAACATTCTTTATGCACTGATTTTTCAAATATTATGAAAAATGAATTTGAAATGAGATTAAAGGGAGAACTTAAGTATTTTCTTGGATTTCAAATTTTTCAAAATAATGATGGTATTACTTTAAATCAAAGTAAATATACAAATGATCTTTTAAAACGCTTTGGTATGGATAATAATAAGGGAAGTGACACACCTATGAGTACCACCTGTTTGTTGGATGATAATGAAACTAGGAAACTAGTTGATCAAACCAATTATAGAGGTATTATTGGAATCTTACTTTACCTTACTACTAGTAGACCAGATATCATGTTTAGTGTATGTATGTGTGCAAGATTTCACACCAATCCTAAAGAATCTCACTTTCTTACTGTTAAAATAATATTAATATATCGTAAAAATACTACCAATTTAAGTTTTTTTTATCTAAAACTAAAATACGTTGACTTAATGAGTTATTTAGATACTGACTTTCTTAGTTTCAAGTTAGATAGGAAGAGCACATCTGGAACATTTCATCTTTTAGGAAGGTCACAGGTATCTTGGTGTAGTAAGAAATAGAACTTTGTTGCATTATCTACTGCCTAAGTATAATACATTACTGCTGGTAGTTGCTGTGCACAGATTCTATGGATGAAACACACTCTGTTGGACTATGGATATCAATTTAGACATGTGTCTATAAATTCTGATAACACTACTGCAATTAGATTCTCTAAGAATCTTGTGTCTCGCTCTAGGAATTAGCACATTCATGTCAGACATTACTTTTTAAGAGATCATTATCAAAAGGGTGATATTTATCTAGAATTTATTGACTCTGAACATCAATTAGATGAAATTTTTAACACGTCGTTAACCTTAGAAAGGTTGAATTTTATTATAAAAGAGTTTGGTATGATAGATCTATGAAACCGATCTATGAAACTGATCGGTGAAACTGATCTGTGAAACCGATCTGTGAAACCGATCTCTGAAACCGATCTGTGAAAGCCATCTGTGAAACCGATCTGTGAAACTGATCTGTGAAACCGATCTCTAAAACCGATCTGTGAAACCGATCTCTGAAACCGATCTGTGAAACTGATCTAAGCTACCGTTTGAGTATTAGTGATTGTCAAATTGTTGTTGTTTTACTAAATCGTTATTTTTGTTTATTATTAATAATGTAACCCTAAATGATAAAAATAATGACCCCCTTCTTTTTCTAAATACATTTGACCTTCCATCTCCCACCGAATTATACTTTTTCTAAATCCCGAACCTTTCAAACCTTTTCAACCTCTCAATCCTCTCGAACCTCCTAATGTCATTGAAAAAGCAGCAAGTCAATGAATATGAAGGTTCCTATCCTATGAAACGTACTCTATGAGAATCGAGCATCATGACTCAATGGTCTGTAAACCTAGAGTTGGAAAATCGAGTAATTACTGCAGAAAAGGAAGTGAGTTCCGAATGGGTGTTATCCATCTAGTGTACACTTTTGAAAGTTTTGGAGACGCAAGGATGGAAAGACTGGTTCTATGATAATGAATGAGTCTAATACCTGAAGATGGTGCATGAGATTTATCTAAACATAAGTATTGTATTGGATGGAGAAGAATCTGTGAGATTATCTTCTGTAATCAAAGGGAAAAAGATAACCTTTTCATCAAAGCAGTGGGATGACTGTTTAGGAGTACCTCATAATGGAAGATACGAGGATTATACTGGTAATATTCCTCCTACCATTGAATATTTTTCGTATGAACTTTCTCTGGAGATGCTAACTGGAAATTATGAATCCAGAAGAATAATAGCTGTTGAGGTAGATGGTGAAAGAATAATTTTTTTAAGTTTATTCAACACCATATTTGTCCCAGAAAGGGTGATTTTGCTGCTATGATGTATCAGGATGATTACCTATTGTTTTTATTGCTAAATGATGAGAAGATAAATTTGTGTAGACATTTTACTGTTCATATTGATGAGATGGTAAATCCATCCAATAAAGTTACAACCCTATCCTATTCAAAGAAAATCTCTTCCATGATAATGTACATGGGTTGTGTTGAAGATGGAGATGAGTGTATCTCATCCAGTAGTAGTTTCTTTATTAACAAGGATATCTGTAAAAGGATGAGAATAAACTGGAATCCCTGTAAAAAAGCTTGGGTTGCTGATGAAGAAAAGTTGTATGACTCCTTCAATCCTACTGATCATCCTAAGAGACCAAAGGGAATAAGAGATCCCATTTTAAAATCTGATGAAGAAGTAGTTTATTCTAATGAGGAAGATGATATAGTAGCTCCAAAGGATGTTGGAGAGTCTAGCAAGGAGAAAGTAGAGGATGTCATAGTTGATGATGTTGTGGAAGCTGAAAAGGAACCTGAGTCACCTCTTGATGATAGGAGTGATCCTGATACAGTGAGTCCGAATAAAATAAGAATGGAATTTGGACCAGCAAGTCCACCTCTCAAGTTACGAGAGTCGGAACCTCTTCTAGGTAATGAAGAAGAAGCTGAGAATGAAGAATCAAATTCTGAGGAGTATGAATCTAGTAGAAAAGATAGTACTGATGGAAATTCAGTAAATAATAATGGTGATGATGATGATGGAAATGACAATGATAGTTGTGATGATAGTAGTGATGATGATGATGATGATGCATGTACCCGACAAGTGGATGGTCAAAATGTGATCCAAGATGATCTTCAACCCCAACTAAATGAGCTAGAAACTGTTCCTGAGGCTGAAAGGATAGTACAGTCAGAGATTTATGTGGATTAGGATGTCTCTCCTGAAAATTCTGGAAGAGCTGGTTTTGTGAAACCTCTATATCATTCATGCAAAGCCTCATGGGAAGAACACCCAGGTCTTGCAATTCTGGGTTTAGATTATCCAGAAGAAGATGATGAAGAAGTGGATCTTAAAAGATTAAGCGATTAAATGAAGTATAGATTAGTTGTTGAGAATATCCAAGTGATAGAAGACAGACCTAGTCCTTTAGTTTCACAATCTAGACATGGTCCTTCAGTTGCATAATCTGATCTTGACAGATTTAAATATGAGTTTCTCCATACAGTTAGAGCGACAATAAAAGAGGAATTGTCTAATTCTCTTACTAATTATCCTATGAATCTATGCGAAGAATCTATGGATTCTTTAACTCAAAGAGTGGTAAGTATTATTAAGCCAGAGCTGGGAAATACTGGTGAGATGATTGATAGGCATATTACCTCTCTGAATCAAACTCTCAAGGATTTAATCAGTGGATTATTGTCTTTGTTAGGTGAATTTAGATCAACCATCATTATTATGATGGAAGTTTTGAGAAATTTGATAGAACACAAGAAGAAATCTGATTTGAGAAATTTGAAGTCTGAGATAACTCATATTGTCGCTCAGGCTAGCACCTCCAAAGTGACCAAGATCACTGGTCATGAGATCAATACCCTAAATGATGTTATCAAGGAAGAGTTGGCAGCTATTGGGTAGATTCTGTATTTGGAATCCTTGAAAAACATGAAATACAATAGGGATCATATTCACAATATGGTGAAGTTGTATTTAGCTGATGCTACTAAGGCTCTGAAAGAGATAAAAGTGAATGTGGATCACTACATTTCTAAAATTTAAACCAAGCATGATTTGAACCGTCAATTTAATGCCGTGAAAGAGAATTTGAGGCTTCCTCATGTCTCCCAAGCCTTTAAGGCTCAAGTTGAACTGTTGAAGGATTTTACTCCTACTCTGGAGAGTTTCATAGAGAACAAGGATGACTTTGAGAAGGCCATGAAATATAGTGGTGATGTAATTCAAGATTTTATCAATCTGCTCAAACCTTATCTTCATGTGCAGGTGAATGAAATTGTTCTTCCAACTATAGAGCCTCTCAGTCCAACATATGTTGCTCTTGGTCAGATATCAGTCTCTCAATCTCTATCCAATATCTGGAAAGTCATCTAGCAGCCACACTCAGAAAGATCTTCTACTCCTCAGCAAGTTACATTAGCACCCACTGTGCTACCGGCTCGAGTTGTGCTACCTCCTCTGTCCATCTGGATAGATCAACCTTCCACTAAAGCACCCTCTAGTCCACCCATTCCTCCAACTGCTTAAGTGAAAGCTCCTTTGCACCCAAAGAAATAGTGGTGTCTGTGATTTTTGATAGGGTGTATATTCCTGAACTTTTAACTTGTATCTTCTTATTGTACCTTTTCTTTCAGATGTTCTTTTTAATAGAATCTTCTTCTTTTCGTATCTTCCTTATCCTCTTCTTTTTGATAATCCCAAAGGGGCAGAATATAATCAAATTATTTGGGGGGTAATATAAATATAGAATCATTTCTTATATATATCTAAGGGGGATAATTGAATCTTTTCATATATATGTCTAAGGGGGGAACCTTTATTTTTCTATTCTAATTTTGTTTTTGCTATTATAATCTTGTTTATGATCTGATTACTTTTGGAATATATTCTTTTTATATGGGGGGAGCATTCTAAATGTCATACCATCTTTCCTATTCTTTTATGCCATTGATTTGTGATTATCAAAACGGGGGAGATTGTTGAACTCTCTGTGAGATGGTTATTTTAATAATCACAAATCATTTTTTTATTTATGTTAATTTAGTGTTTTGTTAAATTTGTTCTAAATGTGTTTATATATGTTTAAATCTTGTCTACATATGATTATCTATGTTACCTTATGGCTTACTGTTGACCAGTAAGTGTTCTGGGTTAAAAAGACACTTTTTGAAGATTTTATATATCTTGACTCACCGTTAGTTATAATTCCAGTGGCACTAATGACAACAGTTGCACCAATGACAATGGTTGCACCGATGAGAACGGTCTCACCGATGACAACGGTCGCACCGATGGCAACAGTCGCATCAATGAGACCGACCGATACCGATGTTGATTAAAGGACCTACCGATACCGATAATGATGATATGACCTACCAATATTGATGTTGATCAAAGGACCTACCGATACCGATGAGGACCTACTGATACTGACGATGAACAAAGGACCTACTGATACCGATGCTGATCAAAGGACCTACTAATACCTATGAGGACCGACCGATACTGATTCTTATCAAAGGACCTACAGATACGGATGCTGATCAAAGGACCTACCAATACAGATGTTGATCAAAGGACATACCGATACCGATAAGGACCAACTGATACCAATGATGATCAAAGGACCTACTGATACTGATGCTGATCAAAGGACCTGCCGATACTGATAAGGACCTACCGATACCGATGCAAATCAAATGACCTACCGATCTCATGACTCACCAACAATCGTAAAATCTGTTTGAATTTCTGTCAACTCTTATGGAATTCCAACAGTCATATTTGATGTTTTTAATGCAATTAATGTTATTTAATGACAGTTGTTCTAATTTCAGAGAATCGTACCTCGTACCTATGAAAAGGTAATCATCCCTATTGTCAGAGCTTGTAGAATATATGGAAGATTGAGCTGTAGTAAGAGAGAGGATTTTTTTCAATAGAGAAAACACAAGACATATACAAGAAGATACACACATACATGAAAAGGAGAACACACGAGGAACATGAAGAACACTCATACTCATCAAGAATGGATGTTCAAAATAAGAAGCTGAAGTGTTACAATGAACACTCTCATTCTCAAGCTAAACACTTACACTAAAAGTGAAGGAACAAAAACCACGACACTCTGTTTTTCTGGACAAAATCAATAGAAATACTTAGAGCTTCATTTGCATCAAACCAAGGAGTCCAGAGCTGCAATAATAACACATAGAGCACTCTAAACTTGTCTTTATCTGTTTATCTATATTGTGTTTCATTAATTTAATTTTGAGAAGTGTGTTGTATTTATACAGTGACTCCTGGGATGAACTGAAGGATACAAAATCCCCAATCCAATCTTCTTACATCTTATTGTATCCCACTGTGAATTGTGGAAGAGGTCAAGTGTGACCTGGACAGCCTGTGTGCTATTGTTTTGTTTTCCCATGAAGAACTGTGGTAGAGGTCTTAGTACCTGGACAGTCTTTACACTGTTGTTTAACTCTATCCAGGGTGTGGATCAAAATTTATATAAATTGTTTTAGAGGACTATGTCTCAGCTTGAGACTGAACCTCTTTTTTTAAACTGTTGTGCTTACTTATTTTTGTTTTTAACCTATATTGCATATTCTACTGCTAATTACATTGAAATATAAAATTGTTTTAAAGTTACTTTAATAGTTAATCTAGAAAGTGTTTGCAACTATTGTAAATTAGTAGGTTAGTTTCAAAAGCTAATTTAATCTTCTGATCAACTTAACTGAGACCTAATAAATCTTTGAGAACCTAATTGAACCATTACAGTTTTACAAATTCACTATAGTTTAACTTAGTTTTTAATTGGGGGATTTTAATAGAAATCTTTTTAACAGAAATTTTAATTGGAACTCAATTCGCCTCCCTCTTTAGTATCGACTTCGACAAACACCTATAATTTATTGGTTAATATGATTGATTTAATAATATTATGTGTATTATGTGTGAACATGATGTTATATTTGTTCATAAATATGATGGTTTGATTTATACATACATATATATATGTATGAACAATATGTTAGCTGTGTTCAAAACTATGTGTGGTATTCAACCACTATGTTATGACATTTAATTATTATTAATATCCATATTCAAATATTCTATAATGATTTTCTCAAGATTTTGATGATGATATCTTATTTATTATAATATTATGATGATTATTCTCACCAATGTAATATTGATTAATTTCTTATATTCCTTTTTTATTATTCATCCTCTAACCTGAATTTACGTTCACAACATTATTTGATGTATATCCTCAAGTGAATAAAATTTATAATGAGAACATGAGAGTATTTACATGAATTATTATAAATAATTTTAAAAATGTTTGTGATTTATGTATAAGTTATTTGTGGAAATAATTTCCCCAAGAAACTAAAACTTTCAATCCTTTAATGTATTTATATTGCGTTATTTATCTCAAAAAAGATGCAATGGTCATGTATGAAAATTTTCTTTCACTATAGTTGGAATTAATGGTATAGTTTAGTTAATTTATGTATTAGGAATATAAAACATTAGTGAAAACCCTAGGGATATGTAGGAGTTTTATGGAAAACATCTTGAAGTTTTTTTAAATTATAAGTGTGTATTGTTTAAAAAATATCATGTTGTGATATTACAAGTATATTTGGATATAGTACAGCAGCACTTAGGGGAAAAACCTTGAAAGGGAAATATTGGGTATAAACATGATCGACAAATAATGCATGAAAATGTGGTCTTGTTTTTCACCTAGTTTATCACTCCTTTGGGGCATCCTTCAGTAAATCACAATCTCTATAAATACTACTATAAATGATATAGAACGTATGTAAGTATACATCTTAAAAGTTAGAAAAGGATAGAATTACACGATCCTATAAGCATCATTTATGGAATATTTTAAACATAGGTATCCAATAAGTTATTACATTATAGTTAATTTACACATGAGAATATATTATTTATTCAATATTTATTGACTTATGTGTTTTTAAACGTTATTTATTTTAGAAAATATGGGTCACTATGAGAAACTAAACCAAAAACCAATGTGAGGGACATTATAATGATTTCCCAAATGAAATTTCTAATTAAATGGTAGGTGGTGTTCAAATATTTATGGTGATTCACACTTAGTTATCTTACGATATAAGTAATAACCTAAACCATGTTGAATGTATGCCTTCACCTGAGAATGATAAATTATCCATCCATAATTTTAAGCAGAAATAAACACAATCATTAAATGGGTCTCCTGATCCAATTTTTAAGGAATAATGGGTGAACTAAATGGAAAATATTTTTTTTCTGCTCTACTTTTTTTAGAAGGATAAGGTTTCTCTCATTGTCTACCATTAACATAGAGAGGATGATCAATGGTGGGAATTGATAAAGAATGAAAATCCAAATGGATGAAATGGAGTGGGAGTACTTTAAGTAGTTATTTTTTGACAATTATTTCCCTCAAACTCTTTAAATAATGATAAAGAGGTAATTCTTATAACATAAAAAAATGTTGAATCTTTCATGACTTAAAACAAAAATTTAAAAAGGCTTGTAGGATACTCCTCATGTTTTTTTATGAATAACTATATAAAAATAGACTATAGAATGGTTTAAAACCACACTTTTGAAGGGCTCTAGCTATATGATATATTGGGAGTTATGAGGAAGAAGTTTGATATTATCTAATCATTTAGATGGTTTTTATATAATATTCCCATGGATATTTATATAAGAAGGAAATAATAGACTTTCAAGATGGTGGATCAAATGAAAAAGGAGGAAAGATGATCTAACCACTCACAGGCCAAATATGTAGGAAGAAGAATCACGGTAATTACCATAATGGGATAAAGAAATTCATTAAGTGTGAGAGAGAAGGACACCATACACATGAATTTTAAATAAACTTGAAGAATGTATCTAATGTGATGGAGTGAAGGAAGGAACCTCCCAATGAACCACCCATGATTCAATTCTTCAACTATAAGGAGAAAGGGAACTATTCTATCTAGTGCACCAAACCATGGGTCTTTGAGGGTATTCAAAATCTATAATCGCCTGATCCAATGTTGTAAGGGAATGATTTTTTCATCACGAACACTATGGTGGAACATGAAGATGAATTCATATGTGGTATACTTTAAATTCACTCAAGAATAGAAAATGTTTTATTTGATTATAGTTTTATGCTTTCTATTATATCATGCATGTTTACTAAAACAATTGAATCACAACCTCGATATATTGAAGTAGAGATATCTAAAAAAACACTTTGTTTTGTGATCATTATAATATAAGTTTTAGAATCTTTACCTAGTAGTGTTTTTGGGAATATTATTATATTTAACCTTATAATACTTACCTTAATATATTTTCATACTATACAATCAATTTATTGGGTCTCATTAAATAGATATCACATCAAGTTTTGGAAAAAGTAAATCCCTTTATATATTCCAAACTATCCCATTCTAATGTACAAATGAACGGAATATCATGAATCTTATTTTTATAATCCCTCAATGGTGTGGGTGAGGACACCATAAAATAATCATATCTTTCCCAAATGGTTGTCTCAATTGAAAGAACAAACCTTATGGAAATTCAAATTATGAGGGAACATACTAATGTATTCCCCCAAAAAGATTATCATTCTTCACCCATATCATGAGGAAGATTTTTAAATATAGATTATACCCAGATCCACTCCTACCTCCAAATTCCCTTATAGGATAGCCTAAATCATACTATAGGATTTAAATAATAAGTTAGAAGATTATTTGGACAAAGGGTTCATATGTTGTAATGACCCAAGGTTTTTAAATGATATTTGTTTCAAGATAAAGAGAGTGTTATATTATATAATATTATAAACATAAAAAATATTTAGGAACCAAAAAACCAAATCTCATTAATAAATATAATTACATTAGTAAAAGATGAAATTAATTAAAATTCTAATCATTATAATTGGAAAAAATATAAAATAGAAATCCTAAAAAAGGGAAATATGGTTCTCCCCAATCTACTAGAATCATCACCCCCATATAAAATGATATAAAAATAAAAAATATATATTATTAAACTAATAAATTTCTTTAGAATATGAAAATATAATTTTTAGAGGAATTCGAGTTAATTTTGAGTGAAATAATGAAGTGGTATTTATAGGGAGAAATGTGACTGTTGGAATAATAATATGATTGTTGGTTAATATTAATATTTGTATATTTCACCATTAAGAATTATACCCTTTGTTAATAATTTTAATATTATAATTAGTTTTTGTAACTAGTAATAACAAATGATTATTGATGAATAAATGAGAAACAATGGCATCATCCAACAGAATCAATTTATTAGAATCCCTTTTTTCAAAACTAGGGAGAGTGGTAGCATCACTAGTTTTCTCCCTTGACCAATGTCAAGATGAGCATAAAATGTGAAGCTTGAACAAAATTTTCTATGGGATAAGTTAATGTTAGTGTCGATTACTACTTGACTGATGTCATCTGATCCACCCCATAAAACTACCAACATTAAACACCTTTCCCAAAGGGAACACGCTGGCATAATAATGTGTTACATTTCCAGGACTAAGGTAATTAAATTGTAATTTCCCTTTTATAAATAAAATATTTATTTCATCGATACCATTATGATAATAATTTTTTTTAATAAAATGTTTGTTTAAGTAAGACCAATTTAATAATTTTATTATTTGCTAGCAATAGAATATAGTTGTATTCTTTTAGAAAACACATATTCTTTTATTATAATCTCATGAATTCTGAATATTTTTTTAATTAAATATTTTTTTATAACACCCTTATCTAAATAATGATGAACAAAATTTATAATTTCCCAAAAAAATTTCAGTGTTGGAAATATGTCTCTTTCATAAAATTACTATTTAAAAATAATTAAATTTTTTATAATTAAAGGTTAAAATTATCTAATTCAAATAATTTTTTTGGAAAATTAATATTACATTTGAAAAAATCACATTGAAATTAGTTTATGGTGAATTTTTTGAAAATTTTCTAAAATATTGTATTTTACAATGAATAGTTAAAGTATTGTTTTTGTTTTTTGATATGTTTTATGAAAAAATATTTATGTCATAATTATGAAATAATTAATTAACCACAATAAAATACATAAAATGTTTTATTTTATTATTAACAAATATTTTAATAAAAATTTCTAACATATAAGTGACTAAAAAATGTATAAAATAAAATATATGATTTTTAAAACATTTCTTTTTGGAAAAATTAATTTTCTATGAAAATATAAGTATTACAAAGTGGTGTTCAGTTCTAATAGATTTAAATATCATAAATTAGGACACAAATTTCTAAAACCAGGGGAAAAATCTTGGGTAAGCTAATGGTTTTTTATTTTCCATAGCCTAGATTTCCAAGACTGATATTTGGAAATTGTTAAACAATTATTCAACCTTTCTTTTAATTTACCACCCATTTCACCCTTACCCTTCACTCCTAATCCATCATCCATGAATTTATTTTTATTTTTCCTCCCAACTAATCCACCCAAGGTTTCCATAAGCCCCAAAGGTTTCAATCATCAATATTTAGGAATAACTCTTCATGGTATGGGAATTATCATTCTCTTCTTTTCTATTCAAGTAATTATTTTTGTATATGTATTTTAAAGGGTGTGTCAAATTATTTTATTTTTATTTTATTCATACCCTTACTGATAATATAATGTTTTATCAATGGTATACCTTTATTCACTCTCATATTACCCTTTTCTAAATCCATGTTTTATACATATCATGCTACAGAATTTAATTTTCAAATTTCTCTCTTTTACAAAAGGAGTTCTTATATTATGAATACCTAAACAATTTATTTATTGATGTGTATTCACCTAGATGTTAATATAATTTATTTATTTAGTGATTTGAAAATATTAAACCTACATGCCCTTTTCATGGGTTAAAAATGATTTTATGGTCATGCTTCTAATAACTTACATACTCAATGATTTTAAATGAAAACATTACTTTATTTTCCTAGATTTATTAAAAAAAATGTTATAGTATTACCAATATGGCTTGAATTAAATTAATACATACGAGGGTTGAACTTTAATATCACTCCAATTCATTGGGTAAATAATTTAATCTATAGATATGACATGTTTTACGATACCTTGGTGAATAACCATGGTAATTTTGATTTATGACACTTTGGTGATAAAACTTGGTGATTTTATTCTGAATATATCATTTAAATGTTGTATCCAAATTTTATTTTTATGATTCATGATCTTTTAATTTTATATTCCTTATGTTATCTTTATCCTTTTGTATTTTTGTACCACATATTCTTATTGATATGCCTCGTGATCATGTTCTAAATGTCTCTCTTACTTACTCCCTTATAAGGATCATGCTCACCCCTTTCCTTTGATGTATGTCCCTAGGATATGAGATTCAATAAAACCAAATTAGATGGAATCCATGAAGAATACTTTCATGTGTATTAGAATGTTTTTTTATTCCTTCATGTATTATATAATTTATTTCTAAGAAACCAGACATTAATTAAACATGTGTATTGTTCCTTATAATGAAAAGTTTATGTACTAAAAAGGTGGGATTCCATAGTTGGTATCAGATGATGGTTTATTTATTTGTGGAAATTGGGATTACAAATCCTTAGTATTAACACTATATAATTTTTTAAATATAATAAAACATTCTGATATTTTGGGGAGTACTAAGTAAGTTGTTTCGAAGAAAATACATCTCATCCTGGTTACTATAAGTGGATATATCTCTAGCACATATATACCTAGGAGTAACACCTGAAAACACTGCATTGATCTAGACTTGTTCAGAAACTTTTTCATGATAATGGGCCCTATTTAACACCTAGTTTGACACTCCTAGATGGTATTTCTGGTTAATCACAAGATTTTTATGAACTTTTATGAAGGATATATTGAAAATGTAATAATTATGAGATAATAACATGTTTAATAATTATGTTTTAATACATAAACTCCATTTATAATTATAATATTCCTAAAAGCAAAATTTTTATCACTATGGTTTTTCTATTTTTGAAAAATACATGGAAATAGGGGGAACCATGTAAATGATTAGTTCAATGAACGATGAAATAACAGCCTTATAATGGAATCTAGAATTGAAAAACTCATGAGGATGATGAAACAACTAGCTCGATTTATGAATAAAATCTTGAATCAAGTTGAGACACCAAAATCACCTTAATGGGAATTAATTGGTGTTTTTCCTTTATGTGTCAATGACAACATTCTTTTAGTGGGTCTACCTATCCATTTATTATTAAAAAGATGGATTAATACTATAGAAAATATCTTTTAATTACTCTATTTATCAGATCTATATAAAGTCACCCTAGTAGTATAACTCTTAAAAAAGAAGTTGATCAGTGGTGGACATTGATTAAAAATATGAATCCATAAAGGGAGATTGATTCTATGGAGTGGGAAGAGTTTAGGAGAATCTTTTTAAATAAACATTATCTATGTTCTATGCGAAAAAAATGGAGAAGTTATTTATATAGATAAACCAAAAGGAAAATGAATTAGAGGGAAGTTATGAAATGAACGTTACAGGACTTTATTGATACACCTATAGCTTTATTATGGATCCTAAGGGAAATCATGATAGATTATTCGGTGGAATGGGTCCCCATATAGGGATAAATTATGAAAATAGATTCAATAAAAGTAATTAGGAGATAGTGTGGAGTTCTATGAAGGTTTAATTGGAGTTTTGAGAGATGCATTGGTCACATAGGTCCAATAAAAAGAAGATAAAAATGGATCTGAACTTAGGGAATAATGTTAATCGTGGAAGAGAAGAAAAAAATGTGAAACTTCTCATGTGAAGAAAAATTGGGAAGAAGTATTCATGTAACTTGTTTATTGGGAGCGGAAAGCATAAAAATGTGAAATATAAGTGAATATAACTCATAACTATTGTGGTGAGGTGAAGCCTCAACTTCTTGAAACTAATGAAAAATGGATTATAATGCAATCCCAGCCGGATGTTTAATACTTCAAGTGGTGAATTCTTGGTAACATATACAATAAATCCTTAAATCCAAAAATAATGGATGTTACCCACTATCAACCTCAACATATTCCATAGGATCAAGGTTGAGAATTTTCTATCACTACGGTTGAAGTAGAGGATCCAGATTATATGGTTTAGGTACACTTGTTTTACTCTCAAAACTAGAAAGTAATCTATTTGATTCTGGTTCTACACATTCCTTTATTTAAATAATGTTTACAGAGAATATATAATTAATCCATGAACTTATATAAGTAGTGTTATCATTCAGACTCTTGTAGAGATTATCCTATCATCAACAGTGTATAGATACTCTAGTATTAACATTTGATAGCACAATCTCATCACAAATATAGTAGTCATTTCCATTGCGGTATTCAACACCATACTAAGGATGTAATGGTTCACAAAGTATAATTCCAATATCTAATATAGGATAAACGAAATTTTAGAAATATTCAATGGAAAACCTAGAGTTATTTTCAAGGAAGTGATATCTCGACCTGATCTTTGTCTAAAAGAACATCACGTAGTCTTCTTTATGGAGATAATAAGTGATTAGGGATAATGAAATTGAATTATAATGATAGAAAATGTCCCTTTGATTCATAAAATAATTTATGTAATTTCTGAAGAGTTGTCTAGGCCTCCCCTAGAAATAGAGGTATAATTATCCATTGAACTCACACATAGATCTAAGACGATAATGAATACCCCATATAGAATGTAAAATGTGGAGTTAGAGTAATTAAATAAATAAATTCAAGATCTTTTGGAGAAGGGATTCATCTAACCAGGTGTGTCTCCTTGGGGGGGGGGGAATTATTCTATTTGTAAATTATATGGATGGATCAATATGGATATTCATTGATTATAAATAACTTAATAGGACCACAATGAAGAAAAAGTACCCACTTGTAATGAATGATGATTTATTTGACCAACCTCATGTGGTATAATTCTTCTCTAAGATTGAACTCTAATCTGGGTATCATCAATTGAGGGTGAAGAAAAAAGATATTCTATATATTTCTTTCCGAAAAAGATATGGGCATTATGAATTTTTTTATGCCTTTTTAATTTACTAATTATCCTACTATATTTATGGATTTTACTAATATATTCTTTAAGGACTTCATTGAAAAAATATTTGTAGTTATTATCAATAATATTATGATATATTCTAAATGTCACAAAGAGTATGAAAATCATCTAAGAGTAATATTGAATACTCTTATGAAGGTGGATCTATTTTGAAAATTCAGTAAATGTGAATTATGGATACAACAAGTACCATTCCTGGGTACATTATAACTAATTATGGAATCTCATTTGACCCTTCCAAGATAAAGGATGTAGAGGAGTGGCCTGATCCATCAACAGTAACTGATATTCGTAGGTTACTTGGTATATTATGATATTATAGGAGGTTTATGAAAAAAAAATCATGCCTTTAAAATATAATAACCATGTTAACTTGAAAAGGATCTATTTTCATTTATAAAAATGAGTGTTGAAAAATATTCAAAGAACTAAAGAATAGGTTGGTTAACGAACTTATGTTAACTCAAACCTCTATGTAAGAGGTATTTTTTATTTATAGTAATGCATCTCCGAAAGGTCTTGGATGCATCCTCATGAAAAATATGATTGTGATGACTTAAGCATCTCGAAAATTAAATCCTCATGAGTATAATTATCCTATGTGTTACATGGAGTTAACTATAGTATTTTTTTGATCTAAAGATATGGAGGAACTATATTTATGGGGATAAATGTGATATATACACAAACTATCAGAGTTTGAAGTATATATTCACACAAAAGTCGTTAAATATGAGATAAAGGATATGGTTGGAGCTTAGTAAATACTAGGAATATTGAATTCATTATCATGTAGCAAGAGTAAACAAAGTTTCCAATTCATTATGTATGAAAGACCATATTGTGCTTGCAATTATGAGGATTCAAGGAGATGTATTGATCAAGGGTCTGGTAATTTTGGACATGGGAATCATAAGGGAAGGAACATCGTCAATCATATCCCAAATGATTTTTCAACCATCAGTACTAGAAAATATAAAGAGATATCAAAGAGAAGATCACTTGATACAAAAAAAGATAAAGGTTATAAAGAGTGGTATGTTTCTTGAGTTCAATATTAATCCTGAAGATGTACTAAAATTTCATACTAATCAATGTGTCTTATCTATCTTGGGGATAAATAAAAGGGAAATGGATGAATGTCATAGCTATAAATTCTCTATACATCTTGGAAGCACTAAAATATATATAATCCTTCATGAGAATTATTGGTAGGATAATATGAAAAGGGATATTTTTGACTACCCTATAGGGTGCTTGGTATGTCAACATGTGAAGGTATAGAGACAACTTCCTAAATGTGTATTTCAACCACTACCCAAACCAACATGGAAGTGGGACAATATCACTATGGTCTTCATCACTGGTCTCCTAAGAACATCCAAAGGAAATAATGTGATATGGGTTATAGTGGATTAAATCACCAGTACATCCCATTCCAGCACTATTCGGGAAGATTTATCTCTTGACAAACATGCCAAGATATAAGTAAAGGATGCGGTGAGACTACATGGGGAGACACATTCAATCATGTCTAATTATGCTCTGTGGTTCAAATATAAATTATGGAGATGTCGTAAACATTGTCTAAATACTAAATTGAACATCAGTACATCTTATCACCCCCAAACTAATTTCCAGTCTGGAAGGACTATTCATACACTTGAGGACATATTGAGAAAATGTTTAATGGAATTTAAATTTGGATGGTATCAATACCTCTCATTAGTTGATTTCTAGTACAATAACAGTTTCCACTCATGTATTCAAATTGTACCCTATGAATCTCTATATAGGAATTGATTTATAACGTATGCTTGTTAGGATGAATTTGGGGAGGGAAATCTACTTGGTCCTGAACTTGGGAAATAGAAGAAATAAAAGGTTCATACTATCCAACAACATATAAAAGTTTCCCAGATTCGGTAGAATATTTATACTGAAAATTATTTAAGGGACCTGGAGTTTAATATTAGAGACAATGTTTTCCTTTAGATATCACTATGGAAGAGATTCATGTGGTTTTTAATGAAATGGAATCATAACCATAGGTACATTGGCACTTTCGAAATCCATGATTGTATAGGAGAATTGGACAATTGGATAAAACATCCACAAAATTTAACTCAATTTCATGATGTATTCCATGTTTCTCTCTTGAGGAAGTACAAACCTGATCCCTCACATGTATTTAATCAAGAGTGTGTACAAATATAACTTGGACTCTCTTATAAGGAGCATCGGGTTGAGATCAGGGACCATAAGGACAAAGTTCTATGCAACAATACAAATCACCATGTCAAATTGTTGTTGAAGAACCATAAGTTTGTAGAGGCAACCTAATAACTATATGAAATAATGAAATAGAAGTACCCTAACCTATTCTAAACTAATAATATGAGTTAAAATTTCCTAGATTTAATTTATAAAGGGTGTAAGAATGTGACTACCTGAGATGTTTAGATGATAATTTTTTTCTAAGAAAATTTGTGTTATATTATATAATATTATACACATAAAAAATATATAGTAACCAAAAAAAACTTATCTCATTAATAAAAATCATTATATTAGTCATCTATAAAACCATTTAGAATTCCAAACATTACAATTGGATAAAAAATATAAAATAGAAAAGAAAAAAATATAAAAATATGGATCACCCAAATCTACAAGAATCATCTCCCCCACAATAAATTCTATAAAAAATAAAACAAAATATTTGTAAACTAATCAATATAAATATAAAATGAATATATAACTTTAATAGTAACTGCAGTAAATTTTGAGTGAAAGAATGAAGTGGTGTTTATAGGGAGCAATGAGACCATTGGAGTAGTAATATAATAATCGTTTAAATATGAATGTTTTTCAATATAACCATTTTTATATTTGACCATTGGAAATTATACCCTTTGGTAATAATTTTACCATTATAATTAGTGTTTATAAGTATTAATGACAAAGGAAAATTGATGTAGAAAGGAGAAATGATTTCCTCAACCAGTAGAGTCATGTCATTTGATGTTCATTTTTTCAAAACATGGGGGGAGGTAGTGTCACTAGGGTTCTAACTTGACCATTCCCAATATAAGATTCAACAAGTGAATATTGAATGAAATCATAGATGTGAGAATTTCAAGTTATTAGATATTACCACTCAGTCAATGTTAGTTGATCCATCCCATTAAACTACCATCATCGCATGTCTTACCCTTAGGGCGTACGTGAGTGTAATAAGGGGTTACATATCTCAGAAATATTTACTTAAAGTGTAATTAACCTTTTATAAATAAAATAATAAATTAAATTATCCCTTTTTTAGAATAATTTTGTTTTATAAAATTTATGTTTAAGTAAGATCAATTTAATTAATTTATTGTTGAACAAAAATAAAACATAATTGTGTTTTTTATAAAATATATACTCATTTATAATAAAATAAGATATTATGAATGATATTTTATTAATTAAATATTATAATAAAACATCCTTATTTAAATATAAATTATAAAAAATTATAATGTCCTAATAAAAGTTTTATAAGCGTAAAAAATTGAGTTTGTCTTAAAACTACTATTTTTCAATAAATAATGATTTTTATATATAAAAATTAAAATTCACATATTTAGAGAATTTTTTAATAAAATAAATATTATATTTGGAATCATCACATCGAAATTAGGTTACTGTGAATTTTATAGAATTTTATACAATACATTATTTTTCAGTGTAGTAAAAATTTTGTTTTTGGATTTCAGTATGTTTTATGACATCATATTTATGTCATAATTATGTAATAATTAATTAAAAAATATAAAAGTCCTAAATTATGTTATTTTATTAATATTAATTATTTTAATATATTTTAATCAATTTCCAAACCTATAAGTGACTTTCCAATGTCTAAAATGGGACAAAATTAAAAACATTACTTTATGGAAAATATATTTTCCCATGACAAAAGAAGTATTAAAAATAGTGTTTAGTTATAATGGATTAAAATATCATAAAATTTTACCCAAATTTCTAAAACCATTAGAAAAAACCCATGGGTAAGACAATATTTTTTTTCCACAACCTAGATTTCCAAGTCCTATATTTGGAAATTGTTAAAAAAGTTCTTTAACTTATGTAATAAATACCCACCCATTCTACCCTTTCCCTTAACTCCCAATCCATAATCCATGAATTTTTATTTTCTTCCAATGATTCCTTCCAATTTTTCCTCAATACCCTATGTTTACAATCTTCAATATTTTGGTGCAACTCTTCAAGGTAAGGGAATTATCATTCTCTTCTTTTCCATTCAAGTAATTATTTTTGCGTACATCATTTAAAGGGTATTTCGCTTTCTTTTATTATGATTTTTAGCATTAAATAAAAGCTAAAATAATTTTCTATAAAATTTATATCTTTATTCTTTCTCATTTTACCCTTTTTTTAATATTAATTTTATACATTTCATGCTGTAGAATTTACTTCTCAAATTTCTCTCTTTTACAAAAGAAACTGTTATATTATAAATACCCAAACCATTTATTTTTCGATTAGTATTCACCATGATGTTAATATAATTTATTTTTTCTAGTATTTACATATATAAAACCCATATTCCATTTCTGTGGGAAAAATGATGGTTGGTCAATCCATTAAGAATATACATAATCAATGATTTATAAGAAACTCGTACTTTATTTTCCTTGAGTTATTTAAAAAAATATTTCTAAAGGTAAATGTGGATCACTTGAAATTAATACATATGAAGGGATATCATGGATAGTTATCAAATTCATTTGATAAATAATTTAATCTCTATTGATGAAATGTTTTATGAGACATTAGTGGATATCCTTGGTAATATTGATTTATGAAACCTTGGTGATAAAACATAGTGATATAATTATTAATTTATTATTTAAATATTATAGCCATATATCCATGTTATGATTCTTTTTCATTTTCATATTATACACCTCATGTTCTCTTGATCATGTTATATTATTATACCTCATGTTCTTATTGATATGTCTCATGATCACATGCTAAATGCCTCCCTTTCTTTTTCCCTTAATAGGCTCATGATAACCTCTTTCCTTTGATGTTTTCCCCCTGGATATGAGATGTGATAAAAGAAACATAGTTTGAAAAAATTAAGGATACATTCAAATTTATTATATTATTTTTCTATGTTTTCATGTATCATGTTCCTAATTTACAAGAAACTGAACTTTGAAAGATCTTTTATTTTTTCCCTTATAATGAATATTTTATTTAATAAAAATGCACGATTTCATATAAACCATAGTACTTCACCTTAGCGTGCATCAGTGGTCTTTATCATGAAAAATGATGGATTGATTTAACTATATATCAATTACAAGGTGTTTAATAAGATCATGATAAAGAGAAAATATCTTCTAATAGTGATTTTTAACATATTCTATTTACTCTAGGGTTCTTTTTACCTCTCAAATATGGATCATCATTATGGATATCATCGGATAAAGATGAATAAGGAATATATTTAGAAGTCATTATTCCATACATGATTTTCACATAATGATTTCATAGTGATTACATTTGACCTTTTTAATTCCTATATAAAATTTATAGATGGATGTATATAGTCTTTAAAGACTACCTCAAAAAATTTCTGGTAGTCTTTATTGATGATATTATCATTTAATCCAAGTGAAATAAGTTACATGAATATTATATAAGGATTGTTCTAGAGACATTAATAAAGGATAAGATGTATATTTATTTTAGAAAGTGATACTTTTAGATGCAGTAAGTCACATTTTTGGGGCAGATGATTACAAGTTAATGAATTAATGTGGACCCCTAAAAGAAAATTCAATATAGGAATGTTCTAGACCATAAAGTTTGATGGAAATCTATATTTTTCTAGTATTTCCATGGTACAATTGATAATTTATAAGAAATTTATCCTAGTTTTCTATCCCACTAACTATGTTAACACAAAAAGTGTAAAGTGTGTTTGAATTGAATAATGTGAGGAAGGAATTAAAGAACTCAATAAGAATCTAATCACTGAACCAATACTCACACTACCATAAAGTGGAGAAGGGTTTTTTATACAAAATTGAGCTTAAAATAAAATCTTGGGTTGTCTACTCATAAATAATAATAAAGTGATAGCTTATGCCTCATTATAGTGTAATACCAATGATTATAACTACCTAACACATTATCTAGAGTTATTTGATATTATCATCACATTGAATATTTAGTAGAACCACCTCTATAGCTAGAAGTTTGAAATATATATATATATATCAAAAGATTATAAAGTATATATTCTGAAAGAATGAGATCAAAATTCATCAGTGATGATGTTTTGAGCTGATAAAGAGCTATAATTACATTATTTACTACTATCCTAGAAAGGAAAACAAGGTAGATACTAGTATGGGTAGAAATGAACCATCTACTCTATATATGATGCAGATTAAGAAATACCCTATCATAATGGTTATACAAAGGATATAGTATGAAATCATAATGAATGATAATTCATTCTACATTTCCTAAATTTTTTCTCAAAATTTTTTCCATGAAAACATTAAATTGGTCTATATGGATGATATAGTTCTCTAAAAGAAAGTTGATGCAGTAAAGAAGGGTAGTTTCATGAATCCAACATCGATGAAGATGATGTCAATATATTTGGAATTATAATTTTTGTTCCTTCTTAACCTGAGATAAATAATGATCTACTAAATAATGCATATAGAATATTTTTCTCTATTCATCCTGAAAGTAACAAGATGTACGATGATCTTTAAGTGAATTTTTTATGGGACAACCTGAAGAAGGATATTGGTGAGTACATCTCATTGTTCATAGTATGTTATAAACATAAAACCTAGATAAATAATAACTAGGGGATAATGTAACCATTTTCCATACCCACATGGAAATGGAAAACATCACTATAGATATTGACATTTTTCTATTGGAGACATCAAGAAAAATAAATGTGATATGGATTATGGTAGAATGACTCCCCAAGACTGACCACATCATCACTATTTGAGAATACTTCCCTCTTGAACAAAATGATAATTTATTTATAAAGTAAGTGGTTAGGTTTCATGGGGAAATAATTTCAATCATATATGATCATGATCTAACAAACACCTCTAAATTCTTGAGAAGTATTAAATATGATATGAATACTAAATTGAATTTAATAACGTCCTATCACCCTTAAACTGGAGGATATTCTGAAAAGATCATTTAGAATATCAAGTAAATGTAGAGATCCTAGTCAATAGAATTTAAGAGTGGCTAATATCAACATCTTCCATTATACAATAATACCTTTAAATTGAGTATTCAAATAGATCAATTTTAATCTCTATATTGTAATTTTTGTAGATATCCAATATATTGGTATGATGTTAGTAAAAAAAAGATACATGAACCATGTCTTGTATAAAAAAATGATATTTTATGGTCAAGACATCCAATAATATATAAAACCTACTTAGATTCGGTAGAAGAAGTATGATGAAAACCATTAAACTAACATAGAGTTTGAATTTGGAGATAAAATATTCCTTATAATACCACCATGGAAGACAATTATATTGTTTGTAAGGAAATTAAATTTTATAACTAGATACATTGACGCTTTCTATAACCTTTATTGCATAATATTTGTATCCTATCATCTAGGATATCCACCAAACATGGTTTGAGTCCATGATGTGTACCATATATCTATCTAGAAGAAGGATATACATGACCCCTCACATGTACAGAATATATAGGTATTATAACTAGAACACAAAACCTCTTATCAGGATTATCCAGTGAAGATTTTAGGCTAATGAGAAAATGTTTTACACAATAAGAAAACATGCCTTTTCAATGTGTTGTGATGAAACCATAATTTGTTTGTTGGGACATGGGAACCTGGGGAAAAAATAAAATAGATATACCCTCATCTATTATCAACTGGGAATGTGAGGTTAAATTTCATGGATTAAATTTCTAATTAAGAAAACATTATAATGACCCATAATTATAATGGATGTTTTTTATGAATGAATATGAGTTATATTATATTGTAAAGTACAATACATATACAATACATAGAAAAACCAAAACCTTATTTCATTAATGTCTATCATTAAATTAGTATTCACCTAAATCCATGAAAATTAAAAATATTACAATAAGATAGAAAATATAAAATATAAAAACTAGAATGAGAAAATTTGGATCAACCCAATCTATTAGAATCATCAGTCCCACAATCAAAACAATGTAAAAGAAGTAGAATATTAGCAAACCAATAAAAATTTCAAAAAAGGAAAATTTAGAACCTTGGGTGGAATTGTAGTGAATGATATATGATGGAATGAATAGGTATTTATAACATGTAATATGAACATTAGAATAGTAATGTGGCCATCAAAATAGTAACCTAACAATTAAGAATAGTAACCAGACCATTCAGAATAGTAACCCGACCGTTGGAATAGAAATTTTTCCAAAATATAATAAAATATAAAAAATGAGTAGTTTTCAGGATTAACTTAAGAAAATAAAAATATTTTAATTCCATAAAACTATTTCCAAGTTTTGAAACACAATAAAATTATAAGAACTTTTTTTAAAAAAAAGTATTAAATGTATTTCATAGAAATCATAATTTTTATGTTAATAAATAAAATTTCATATGTTAGAAAATTATTTTGATAAAATTCGTATCATTTTTTAATAAACATTTAAAAATTTCCCAAGGGATATTTTTTGATAAATTTCTGAGAAACATCAATTTTTACATGAATTATAAAAATAAATTTTCTTAATACTGCATATTTCCGGACATAATAATGATGTAATAATGACATAATAAATTTTAAATTAGTTATATTAAATAAAAATATTAAAAATATAAATTGATCACTTTAAAAAAATAAAAATAATTTCTAAACCAAAAAAGTAATTTTTGAAGTCTAAAAGTATAATGTGTCCTTTTAAATAATCATCTTTCTATTTTTCTCATTTTCTTTTTATTAAATAAATAAATTATAATTATGATGTTATTAAAATTACAAAAAAAATTATTTTATTCAAATATATTTGATAATGTAAATTTTTTAATTATTTAAAGTTTTACCTTGGTTATTTTAATGTACTTACATTTTATCCTAAAAATACACATTTCCTCAAGTATGAAAACCCCCTCACCCATACCTTGGAAAACTACTGAAATTTCACATACCAAATATAATAATATAAAAAATATTATCTCCCAAGTAACTTATCATATATAGAGATTTTATAGGCTAATCAAAATCTAAAATTTCAACGATGTTAGTGCCGTAAAAAAGAAGAAACAGCAAGGAGAGGGTAAGTTTTCATTAAGTTTTCTTATCCTTTTCCAATTATCTTCCTCATTTTCTCTATTTATTTTAAATCCAAATCATATTATATTAGTTTATAAGTATGTTAAAATTATAATAATAATTTTCAACTACTTTAATGATTATATTTATGACATATTTAAATTTTAATATTCTATTTCCTTCTATTTTGACAATGTCCCATCAACGGTTAGTTAACCACCTATGAGGAAAAATTCATATCTCTACTTGTCACCAAATTCCTGGATAGATTTAAATAATTATATTATATATATAGTTACCTTTATTTTATGCTTCTGTAATTAATTTTACTTATGTAAAAATTCCCTTAAAAAATAGTTAAATTGAAGGAAAAACATGATTTTCTAAGGGAAATATGATATAAAAACATTTCAATATTAACAATGGGAGATAAGAAATATAATAAAATTATTATAATTGATAATTAGTGACAAAAATAACATAATTTATTTATTTTTCAATGTTTTAATAAAATATATTTTTTATAATACGAATAAAAGCAATGATATAAATCATGATTTAACATAAGGGGATTCTTAAACCCAATTCTTTATTTTGGGTTATCTTCTATTACACATTTATTATTGTTTATAAATTCCTATAATATCCTAAAAATATAAATTATATTTTCTTTCCCTTTTTTCTATGGATATCCATGTTCATACCTTGTCAAAATGAATTCCAATCCAATTATAAATATTTTTCAAAATGGACTTTATTTTTTGAAAAAATATCTCTTGAATCATCATCTGTTGTTTCCCATTCAAATAAAAATGATCTTTGATGATAGAATATGACTTTCCTTATTCATGTTTGAAACCTAATGTTTATTCATGGATGTATTCTTTTTAAAACCATTTTGAAACTCATTCATTTCATTGGGTATCTTTCATAACTGTGGTTGTTATAATATATCTTCCCATGTGGAATGCATATATAAGATCATTTATGATGTAAATAGTGGGACTATAATTTTATATCCCTCTAATTCATTGGGTAATGTGATATATCTCATGAGATTATGTGTATTAAGTTTTAAAATGATTCTGGATTTGTTCATTATTATGATGGTATAATTTATGCATATATGTTTGCATGAATATGATGTCATCTGTTTTTACAACAATATGTGGAATTCGACCATGATGTTATGACATTTCAATATTTTTCAAATTCCACATTCCATGATTTTCAAATGTTTTTCTCAGACTTTAATGATGATCTAATGCTTATGATAAGATGATAATTATTATTCTCACCCATGTAATATTGATTCATGTCTTATATTCCTTCTATATTATCCATCCCTTTAATAGGATTTTAGATCACCTCTTTCTTTTATGTATATCCTCTGGTGAATATAAGTTCTAATGATATAATGAGATAATTTAGAAGTTCTATGATAAATAATTGAAATAATGTTTTTGTTTTATGTATAAGTGATGTACGAAACTAATTTTATCAAGATTCTAAAACTTTTGACCCTTTAATGTATTACTATTATGTTATTTATCAAAAAAATGAAGTAATAGTCATTTAATAATTTTTCGGGTTTCTATAAACATTCCATATTAGTTTTTTGATCAAATAGAAACTATGATGTATTTTATAAAATGAAATTAGAGATATTACAAATGGGACAATTAACCATCAATTGACTCACTCAAATACAATAGTTCATACTGATCCCACTTATCTAAATTTTATTTCTATTATAAACGTGACAACATAATTTCTACAACATATCTACTCTTTCCTAAAATAAATTTAGTGAAACTACATGTCCATCAAGTTGTCCACATATTGTTTGAGAATAAAATCTCAATAGGTCACTGCAAATGGTGTCTCAAAAGACACAACGAATAAACAAGTGTATGAATTAAAAAATTTATACATTTATATATTGAGTAAAAAATATTTTTGTAAATAATTAACAAAACATAAAAGTGAACAATTATCATATGGTACAAAGGTTCACTAAATATGGTTTATAATTCTCTTTACCAATAGGTTCCACACCTAAAAAACTTACTTAAATCCCATATTAAAATAAAATATGAATATATGTATATTTATATATTTATAATGAGTTAGTTTAAAGCACTAATTATTATAGGAAATTAAAATATGTATAATTTTTTAGGGTATCACAACATGTCATGAAGGGAATGTGAATCATGTATAATGTATTAGGGTATTACATCTCTCCCCAGGGTAAAATGGGATACTTTGAAATGATTCATTCAATTAAAAGCCTATCATTTACCAACTAACTCTTTGTAAAAAATGGTAATATCTAATTACTTTTTATAAAAAAATAGTATATACATTACAAAATGGCTCACAATTCATAAAATATAAAGAATATATAACCATTCCATCATTTTAGAATGATACAAATCAATATTATCTATAAATTTTTCTTAACTAAGAAAATAAACCATGGATAAAATATTGCATGAAATAAAACCAAACATATTAACATTAATCCATACATATAATAAGGAATATTGATTTTTAATACATAAAAATGTGGAACACAAGCACAGTGTTACACAATGTGTAATGAATTAGAGATAATATTTTACTAAGGTCTAAAACTTTTAACATAAACATGGAATAACCACTAATTTAATGCAAAATAGTATCATTAAATAATAAGTCTAATGTGTGACCTAAATAACATTTTATAACATGATAATGACAAATTTAATATGGTGATAAATAGGGAATAAAAACAACAAATTACTACTAGTTCATGGTAAAGTAAATAATAGTGTATGTAAATGGACATAACTAATTCTTACTCATAACAACACAAAAAAGGTATTGTAAGGTAAATGATAATAAATTAAAGGATTTTAAATGGACTGGGAAGATTTATTAATCTAAATGGGTTTTCCATGTCTAAAAATCAATTTATAAAAAAACCTTGGATAAGGAAATGAATTCTTTTAATGTGAATGTTTGTATTTAATGCTCATATTTTAAGAGAGGAATGAATTAAAATATTTATTCATAATTCATAAAATAATAAATCATATTAATAGTGTAATTTTTTTTAATAAAAGTTTTTAAAATATTAATGTTAATGAACCAAATAAGTCCTTCCCACTTAGATAATTGAACCATTAGCTCATCTATTATGTAATCTCTTAAATAATTTTAGTTATAGATCATTGAATTATAATATCTTTTAAGTTAAGGTTAGAATAATCTATTTCCATCATAACACATGATATATTGGAACAAAAGAGTAATATTTATAAATAAAATGTCTCACTACATAAAACATTATTTCTAAAATGGTAAAATGTATGTTATATATCATTGATAGATTTGTTCATTATAAGATCATTTCTATTAATGAGATTATACAAAAAATAAAATAAATGGGTTATGATCCAAGATAATAGTTAATTCTTATGGAACCTAGAATTTTTATTCGAGATGGCATTATTAAGATAAATTACCCAAGGATATATAAATATATGTATATAATGTAAAAAATATATTCCTGGAAATATTAATATTTTACTGAATACTAAATTAAATAATTGGAAATAAAAATATTTAATTGATAACCATTATATATAAATGATTGTAAATGTGCCTAATATTATATATTATAATTAAATATTAACATAAGGTATGAGTACATTACTCAAAAAACATTTCATAAGGTTGAAAATCAATATTTAGGGTAAAATATTATAAAAACCACAGTAATTTTATTCATTAAAAAATACCCTTAAAAATAATTTAAAATTTACATTTAAATAAATCTTTAAATATTTCAATAATATTTATAAAAATATATGTTTCACTTTATTATCAGTTATTAAAATAAGCGGCAGTGATGTTCGACACTAAGAATACTAATTATCCCAATGGGTTGAAAACACCTTACATAACAATTGTAGAGATCGATCAATTACAAATAACAATTCATCCCATTGATTCATCCTATAAATTTCTTATTACCAAAGAGGTTTAATTAAAAAAACCACTATGAATTATGAATTTTTTATACAAAAAAACTAATAAGAATAACTCCAAAAATAACCCCAAAACAACAAGAACTTAAATCCCAAGATAAACCTAGTTAAACATCCTACCATTTCACTATAAATGACAAAAACCAAAAAATAAAATAGTAAAATTATTTTAGTTACATTGTCATTATTCTTTATATTAAATCCAATCATAAAGGTTCTTTGTTTATGGATTTAATCTTTTTCCAGTGAACATTGTTACATAGGTGTGATCTGAGTGTCATTTCCTGGTGGATCATAGAACATGGCTTCTTTATCATAATGTTACGATGGTCCTTATCATATTGATCCCTTATATGTGATTTTTGTAATAATATAAAGGTATGGGTTTTTTCTTTTAGACTCATGCTTGAGTTTCATCGCTTGTGTGTCTATAGCCTGTGATCCCCATGTTTAATCTTGATAACATGTGATTGCATAAGTAACCCATGAGACCCATGTTTGATTCTGATCAATTGTATGTGTGTGTGGATATGATACTCATGATTGATATTCTATGTTATTCTTATAGATGTTATTCCCTATTGTTTATGAATTTAAGGACTTTGGAGGTTGTGCTTCTGGTAGAAAATGATAGGTGGACCGTCATGGATTGGTTATCCCGTAGAGGGGAGGCATGTGAGACATGAAACAATGATGATGATGGAATAAAAAATAGTTCTTGGTATGTGAGGGACTTATAAACTAACCTAAGGTATAGTCTGGGATATAATGTCTATGTGTCCTGACCTGAGAAATTCTTGGGATATGATGATCATGTGGATTTACCTAAGGTAGAGGATGGGGTACAATGTCATGTGGAATGATTCATGATAGAGATGAGGCATGATGGTCCTGGGGCCCAACCCAATACACATTGGACTTGTTTCTATTTAAAGATATATGAGGTTTCCTTGTGGTCGTCCCATTATTATGACTTCTATTAAGATCATTATATATTCATGGAGCTGAATCACATATTGTTGGGGTTCATGGAAACCCGGATAATGTATGACCACTCAACAGACCATGGTTTATTATTTTTTCCACATTTATCAACTATCCTGGAATACACTGATATGCATGTGAATTTGTGTTAAGGACACATTGATAGTGTCCTACTATGTTTATAATCACACCTTGTAAGTATATCATGGTGCACATGATGAATTCATGAATATAGATTCAAGAGAGAGAAAAGACCCTACTATGGGTTGATGGAGAGTTTAGAGTCAGTAGATGGATGTGATTTTGAGATTAAATATAGATAGCTACTTTTGCATATATTATTTATTTATTTATTTTATAATTCTTATATTTATTGATGTACCTTTTTGGAGGGTTCTTGATTATTATCATATTACCAGACTTGACATCATTTAAATCTTTTATTCATGTTATATTCTACTCTTTTGTTTAGTTTTTTTGTGTTTATATTCTTTTATTATAGTGTGTGGATATGATAACATAGGATATAGTCTACCCATATCACTTTAGACCCACACCCCTGGTGGATATCCTCTTCCTATAGGGTGGCATGCTTCAAGTTATATGGGAATTCTTCTCTGACCTGAGGATTCATATCAAGGTGTTATAAAATGGTATCAGAGCCTTAGATTAATTTCTCTTCTTCTTGGTTATTCAGGTACATGGTGGAAATGAGATAAGTTATGTAGAACATGATTAATATTGGTACTCGGTTCCTATCCATCACATATTTAATAGACCTCTAGGTTACTAGTGATGGTATTACTATTATAGTTTTGTAAGATTTGAATTTTTTTATGCAACATGAGTAGTCTCATTGGATCACATGTCACATATATACCTAATATTTGCGATAGAGTACCTATTTAATTAAATTATTTCAAATATTCTTTGTTTTCTTATATATTTGTACTATATAATGTTATGATATATCTATATTGGAATTAGTTATTTTAACTTTTGAATGTTTTCATAAGATAAATATATATAGACACACACACACACACACACACACATATATATGATTATGGATAATGTTATGGTACAAAGGACTGGGTTGTAGCCTTGTGTATAACTATGAGGTTTAAACCTTTTAAGTGGGTATCTCTTAGGAAAGTTCATCCTATAGAAAACATTTTTGTGTACCCTATAACTACTTATGTTTTTATCTCAAGTTAGTTTTTATAGGAGTTTTAAAGGTTTTTTTTATCATTTTATAAAAATCTCACCGGAGAGACACCAAAATCTTCCAGTTAGAGAGAATACACCTGCTCCAATACAAGATACGTTGGAGGATGAACATGAAAATGATCATATACTTACTCTTATGGATCATTTGGAAAAACTACCTCATCTTAGAGTATTATATATTAGACCATCTTATGGTGGAAGGGCATAGATGATGATTTTTTACTATGGATGATACTTTCAACTCTAATATCTTCAATCATTATAGGCCACTAGTTCTCCTCAGGATGTTGATGACAAGATTGAAATAATCAATGGATTATTTGACATGGTATATACTCATGTGGATTTAAAGGTGAAGTTATAAGACTTAATACATCAAGGAACTTCTAGAAGATTGGGAGTTTTATAGGTCAGTCATGTAAACATGATGGTCTAACTTGGGAGACCTACAAGAAGCTATTTTTTAAGGATTTATTTCCCGAAACATTGATACTAGACTGATCATAGGTGCGTATAGATCTTCAAAGGGGGGCAATGTCATTTTTTTCAGACTCATCTCATTTTACTATGTTCCTATGATTTTATCCTATATTGGCTAGGAATAAGGCATATAAGGCTAGGAAGTTTGAGATTTACCTTCATTAGGAGCATAGAAATTAGTTTAGGGGCTCCGAAGTGACAACACATGATGAGGTGATTTATAATGCATTAACTTTTGAGAAGGGACAAGATATTGATAAATTTATAGGTTTTATTATAGATTATAGTGTGTTGATGACAAAACATTCAAGTTATGTAGTTAGTACCTCTTCTAGTGGTACAAAGAGGAAATATATTGAGTTATAATAGAGTGACAGACAGTTTGAGAAGCGTGGGGATTATTATAATCCCTTTATGGTATGGGGACCTTAGTTCTTAAACATTGAACATAGTTGGAATCATTTCTTGTGACCACAAATCAAGTGTCGTGGATGCATAAAGATGGGGTATTTTCTATAGTTTTGTTGTTAAATTTGTAAAGATGATCTAATAGGGTTGTGGATATAATGAATACTATGACCAAGGGATATTGAAAATTCCATCATCAATATACTCCAACACCATATACATCAGAAAACTAGTCATTTTAAACACCTCTAGGGATATAAAAATGAGGCTAGGTCAACCTAACATATTACTAGATTCATCCTGGCACATGGATCGAAGTGTGCTCTCAATAACCATGGGATGGAAAAAGTCATCAGTCATAACCAACTATCATCTGGGAATAGTTTCACTACTAGTAAACAAAAATAACTCATCCATTAAATGGGATGGACACACTAACAAACACAGGTTCCACAGCACAATATAAGAAGATACCATAAGATATGATATACAACCAAAAACAAAAATTCCATAACAAGATACATTCATGGTGTATCCAAAAAACATATATCACAAAAGAATGGGTGAAATTTTAAATATGGCCCAGGTAAATCATAATGGATACAAATCACCAAAAATTACTCCATACGATTCAACCCTATGATACCACATCTCCTCCACAACATATTAGATAGAGGTAATAAAGAAGATCCACCCTAGAGCATGGTTCGTTTTCCCTTACCTATTTCCTCCAAAAAACTACAAACAAACAATGTCCCAAGAATGGTGTGTGGAATGAATCCTAGTAGGATACAACCATGATTATATTTAATACTTTTACCAATTAAAACCAATAAAATGTTTTTAAAACATTTTTAAAACTAAACTTACATGAAAACATACAATTATCAAATAAAATTTTGAAATCCCTTTGGTTTTCCATTTCAAACAAATTTATTTTTTTCAAAACAACTTACAACATGGAAAAAATGGATCAACATAGCCACAAGGAACAACATACTGAATATAAAAAAAAGCAAGGGTGATCATAATATCAGTAACATGTAATCATATTAATGAAAAATGGGCATAATATATCTCACCACATCAAATTTTCCCTAATAAAAATCATAAAGCATACAAACCAAACTAGTATGAGTAAGGATCATATATGGATCTAACTATCAGGCCTATCAGGAGTGAGAAAAAAATTATGAAAACTATATATGTATATAGAATCTATCACCATCTTCTGTGGGGCCCAAAATAGAATCTATTGTGGACTTCATACCCCAAAGGCACTCTAGGACCCTTAAATACCAAATTAGAGGTTCGCACAATCCTCCCTCTAACAGATCACATGGCTTATTAGAAAATCTAATATAGAATATCATAGTGAATTCCCTAAAAAGGTTTATATATTCCTTCAAACAAACACCTATCCCACACCCTAGTTAACCCATGTTCTAATTCATGACAACACCATCACAAATAAGTTTCCATATCAAAGAAGATATATCACAAGACACATCTCAAACAAAGAGGACCATTTTATAAAAACACTTTCCCCATGGTAAAAAATTTCTAAACATAATAAATCCTTTTTAAACCACAAAATACCATTGAGCTATTTTAAAAAACAATTTTTGTGAAAACAAACCATGTCCATTTGGGAAACCCCCTTTAAAAACGTAAATTTCCAATATAATCTATAAAACACATCAAACATGGAATGTACATCAAGAATAGATCATTTAAATATCAATTAAAACAACATAAACCAATAGAAATTGTAATTTTAAAGGTGATAACTGTAAAAGTTTCTTAAATAGAGACACCTACCATGAATTCAATCTAAATCACGTCACCTTCATCTCCTCTTGGTTTTTTGATATTTAGATTAATCCGGGGTTCTAATTGATGTAATATCTATTCATTATAATATAAATTTACCTTTTTTATTAGTAATTTTTGATATATTTATAACATGATGGAAGGTTCGATTAAAATACACCTAAATATAACCAAGAATTAATGCTTAATTGATATATTTGTGTTGCATAATGTATTTTTTTTAGCCTCTATTTGATCAATCCTAGATCTACCATTGATGTATAATAACATTTGGTAAGTTAATATTGATTTCACCACTTTTCATGGTTCCTTCCTTGATCACGAATCCTATTGGTTCCATGTGATATATTGGATCTTGTTCTAGTGAACATTAGTGTGAGAGCATGATCCAAGTGTAATTTCTTAGTGGATCATAGATCAGGGATTTGGCATGCTAAAGGTATGAAGCACCATACCACATTTAGAAATTATATATGATTTTTGTAATGATATAATGATTTTTTTCGTTGTTCCTTCATACCCATGGTTTAGTTTTATCACTTGTGTATTCTTATGTAGACCATGAGACCTATGTTTAATATTGATCACATGAGTCTACAAGTGTATCTTATGATACCCATATTTCATTTTATTCACATTTATATGTGTGTGTGTGGGTATGATACTCATGATTGATATCTTCTCTTGTTCTTATATATTTTATTCCCTATTTTGTTTAAATATATGTCCTTTGGAGGTTGTACTTCTTGTAGAAAATAAAAGGTAAACCATCATGGATTTGTTAACCCTTAACATACAAAAATTTTGATGATGGTCTAAGACATAGGGAAGGATATATAGTAGACTCGTGGCTAAACCTGAGGTGTAAGATAGGATATGATGGCATTATGGTATGACTTCAGAGTGTTTGGGGATACAATAATCATGTGGCATGACTTGAGGCATGTGCAGAGGTAAAATAGCATTGTGACATGTCCCCTGATAGATATCGAGCTTGACGGCCTTGTGGAGCAACCCGAGATGCATTGGACTTCTTTCTATTCAAAAATATATGAGGTATCATTTTTTTTACCAATGATCATGACTTCTATTGTGAATTCACTACTAGATTTGAGTCGAAGCAGGTGCAGTCAGGGTTTGTGGTGGCTTGGTTATCACATGACCACTAGATAATAGTTTTATTTTTGTTGTTTTTACATTTATAAATTATCATATAATACACTCTAATGAATACAAAATTATATTAAGGTGTATTGGTGGATAACTACTGGGTTAATATTCATACCCTGTACTAGAATCTTAGTGCATGTGAAAACATGATGACCAGGGATCTGGGATTGGGAAAGGGAACAGTGTAGGATATTGAGGATCATGGAGTCCTGAGATATATGTGGTATTAAAACCCACTCTAGACAGTTGATACAATATCATTTATTTGTTTATTCATTTTTACTACTTATGTTTGTTAACCATTCAGATGGGGGATCCACTTGATTATTATTACATGACCCAACATAACATATATTATTGATTTTATTTATTTTATCATCTTTTTTTATTCCATTTGATTATGTTTATATTGTTTTTTTCTAGTGTATGAATATGAATGTTGAGGATGTAGTATCCCTACACCACTTTATATCTTCACCTACAGTTGTAATCGTCTTGAATATGTGGAGTCACACAAGAGTTTATTTTTTTACTTTATCATGAACCAAGTTATTATTTTAACCCCACTAAGATTTTAAAAAAACTATGTTCAATAGCTTACATTGCACAGAACACCGAGCACAAATGAACTTCCAAATGTCATTTTTTAACACGACCATTATAAAATAAATTTTAAATTGGTAGTTTTGAATATGATTAAATATATTATTAAATAAATATGAAGTTCATATTCAATTCAAATTTAATTACTCTTAGTAAATGAACACATAATTTTTACTACAGTCATTTTATTCTTCAAAAAATGTCTTCTTCAAAATATGATTTTTATTTCCTTCTATGAGAAAATAAATATAATTAATTTTTTAAAATTTTATAAAATTTATTTAAAAAATTAAACTTCATTTTTGGACTCATATCATTAAAATTATCTTAGGGGTTTTTTGGAAATTTCTAAAAAAAATTATTTTTGGGTTTAAAAGTGAATATACTATTTTTACGAAACACCATAAATCTAATGAAATAATTATTATATGATCATGATTTAAAATTTTTTACACCTCATTATTGATCAAAATTTATTTATGGAATGACATAATATGTAAGGTTTTTTATTTAGAAATACATTATTATAAATCTTGAAAACCATGATTTTAACCTTTACAAAACAGTTCTTATGAGTTATATGTGTAACATATTTAGAATTTATTTTTTTCACTTTTATAAAATTAATAAATTAAAATTGATTCCATTTTTTGGAATCATGAGGTTAAAATTAGGTTATAAGGTCATTTTTTTAGGTATAGAATTTTTATCAGGGTAAATAAATGATTTACTGTAGTATAGGTAAAATAATATAGCGGGTTAAAAATAGAGGTAAAAGCTTAAAATGCATAATACAACATTAAATGGTTGTTTGATGTGTTTTTCACATTAAAAATACATTATAACATTAATTATCAACAAAATTAGTTGTAATTTATTCCACTCAAATGTGTTCGACTTTAAATATAAAATAATCCTAATTTAATCACTTAAAACCACCCCTCCTCAAGTACAAATACCACCCCTCACCACAACCTTTATCCTAACAACCAATGAATCTCTTAAAATTTCTATAAAACCATATAATATCAACTATCCTTACATATATTTTTTTCTCACCCAAATACCAATTCCATGTTTCTCAAGGGGTCCTTCAAGGAGGTGATATTCAAGAGGTAACTGTCGCTAACCACCACTGTTAATTTCATTCTTTATACTACCTTCTCCTAACATCATTAATATATTAAATAATAATAAATAAGGAATCATTTTTATACTATAAATTTATATTTCTAATGTAATATTTTATTTCCATCCCTTTTCTTATCTTATCTTATTCAATGAAACAAAACCATTTTCCAAATTATAGTGGTTAAATCTCTCTGTGAATATAAATTTTGTTCATTTTTCATTACCTCATTCAAGGATGGTCATAAAAGTGATATTTTAGTTTAATAGTATTTGAATAGGTGTATAATAATTTATTTAATTTTCTATAACTAATATATACACATAATATTAAATAAAACAAAACTAGTTTATGTTGGTCAGAAAAACCGTAGACATAAACAAAACATTTAAAATTAACATTTTATCAAATAAATCATCCTCATGTTAGAACAAAAAATGATGTATGGTAACATATAAACATATATAATTTCATGAATACTATTTCATTTCAACTCTGGATTTTTATTTATTTTTTACACGAACATTCATAATTGTACACAAATGAACCGACCATGAAATCATGAAACAAACACTCCCATAATGATGAAATTGATCTTTATAACTCATCAAAACGTCTATAAATGAACTAAATAAAATTATAATAAATAAAATATAGATGTAATAGGTTATTAATTAAGTAATTAATTAATCTAATTTTATTATATATGAAATTAAGTGAAAATTTTTAAGTCTTTCAGACCTAAGGTAAAGGATTTCTTAACTCAATTTTTATTCATTAGGTTACAATTCTGCTTCATTGATTATGTCATGTCATGATTATGTGTGAAATTACTATTGATTATATTATGATTTTATTTAAAATATTATGTTTATTTATAGTTAATACATATAATCTATTAATTTTATTAATTCTCACTTCAATGATATGTCATTGTAAAGGGTTTCATTGCAATTTTCGTTCATAGAGGCATATTTTGATGTTATACCCCAATAATTATCTCTGAGGTGCATATAAGTCCCATTGGACATGTTATATCATGAGTATATTTATTATCAGGATATTTTATTTTTTTTAAATGTTATTATTTCATGGTTCATATGATTCTATTGATTATAAAGTGTTAATCATTTATTTCACAATATCATCATTATTCAAGATTGTTTATGTTTAAGTCTTCTTTGGGGAATATTCCTCTACTATATTCATGTTTCGTAAAAATATTTTCCAAATTTTTTTTTATTATATTATATTTTCATATTTCATTTTTACACATGTATAATTTGTTACAAAATTGTTTCAACGAAATATTTTTGTTATTTTTGAACCCACAACCGAAGGGCGACAAGGGTGTATCACCTACCACTGGCTCATGTGATGTCTTGGATTGAATAATGTAGTCTTTTTTTTAAAAAATCTAGTATATTAATTATAAATTAATTTTTTTAATCCTTATACGAATAGGATAAATAGAATATTATTTTTAAGTTCATTTATCTTATAGAGTGAAAGATGAGTTTGTTGTTGAAATTAGTTAAAGGATGGGACTCTACATGTCAAGTATATATTTTTCTTCTTCTCTTATTCTATGAAGAAATTAATTCTTATACTTTATTTAAGTGATCTTAAACCAAAAAAATGTGTTATCCTAATACCATATGTTTTGTTGAACCGATGGTATTTTAAACCATCAAAGATTGATGAATTTAAAGCCCTCAATTTTACAATTTTTTGTGATTGATGACCTCAATATCTACGTATAAATATTTACATTTTCCCTCTAATTATATGTCTCTAATTTCCACTAATTTTCTCCTAATCGAGATCATAATTTAGTAGTGACCCTTTCATTTCCCTTTTCCTCTTATTAAGACAAAATTTTATTAACCTAATTTTCGATATGGGTTTTTCCAATGGTATTTTCTATTTTCAACCATTTATTTTCAAAAAAAATTCAAATTACGAGGATGAAATTTATTGAAGGAGGGGAGAATTTAACACCCCAAGATTTCAAAGTAAGATATTTCTTCAAAGTAATTCAATAACTTTCATTACACGCAACATCGAGTTCTAGTACACCATGACTTACCAAACAAGCCGTTCAAAATAGGTTATGAAAAGTATTGAACTGAATTTTGAACTTTATATAATTTTAATAATTTTAGAATCCATATTATTAGTTTCTTAGGAATAATGTAAGAACAAGTACATTTTTTCTGATAAAAGAATTATTTTTCAAAAATTAAAATTTTACCGCCTTTTAATGGAGAAGCCTTTTTAAATAAAATATTTGAAACTTTTATATATTCAATTTGACAATATAAAAATCTTCCTTAGAATAAGGACATAATAATTTAGTTTCAATAAAGTTTTCTTGTTTTTATGACAACTTTCATATTTGGGTGAATAGTGAAAAACACTATATTTTAACTAAAAACAACTTTTTAAATAAAAATAATTTATATTGTTAAATTATACATTTTAATTGTTTGGAAGTATAAATAGATTATATTTTTACCATTTAATCCAATGATGGTCATTGAATGTAATTTTACTTTGAAATTGGACATAAACAAGTGTCAAACATTTGGTGGTTATTATTTCTTAAAAATACGCCTTTTTGTTTTGACAGCGAGAATTAATTTTAAATTAATAAATGAAACATATATGTTTTTAATTTGGTAAAATAGACTCCATTATTGAATTCAGAATATAAAAATTATCTTAGGGTGAAATTTTGGTATTTTTCTGTAAACTTTCAATTCTTGATGAATAGCGAAAAATACTGAGTTATAGTTTAAAACCGATTTTTTTTAAATATTTATATATATTATTTAAATTTATATTAGGTCAAAAGAGAAAAATAATACCTATATAAGTTCAATTAATTCATTGGAGTCAGTTTATAATAATTTTAGTTATATAACATTAAACTATAGCAAAACAACCTCCCAAACTTACCCCAAATCCCAATCCTAATAAAAAATCAATCCATAAGAAAATACCATATATTTCATCCCCAACATATAAATTCAATACCAAATCTCAAAATGAAGACAAAACCATACACCAAATCAAAATAAAATAATATAAATATGTTTTTTAATTTTTTAACTTCTAAATAAAATATAAATACAAAATTCAATTTAATATACCTATGTATGGTTAACTATAATCTTAATTATCTAAATATGTTTGTAGACTTATATTTATTGGTTATATGAATGAATCATTGTTATCTAGTTGGTTATGGTGTAATACAACATAGGAGGCTTGACCAGTGATACTAAATGTGTCCTAATTTAAGCACTTAAAAGCCATAAATGGATATTCTATACTCTATTTGGATTAGTATTAGTGGTATAGAGATAAAAATTCACCATATACTAAGAAAATTATCAAACTAAATGACGAAAAATGCGTGAATGATAAAAATAACAACAAAAAAATATAAAAAAGAAATAGTCAACCCCTATCAAATGGAACCAATCACGGGGCTAAGGAATTTGGTTGATCTACATTAAAATAACTTGGAAGATAGTGGAAAAGAAATTATAATAATAATAATTTTATAAGATTAACTATTTTAATAGGTATTTGGGTCATATTGTATAATTTTGGAGGCAACTAAAATGTATTTATGGCATAAAGTGGCACTCAAAATGGAAAATCATTATCATCTAAACATTTGCAGTTCACTAAAATTTATAAAATAAAGAGATCAAATCTAATCAAATTATTCAAAAAGTATTTTAGGTATATTAAAATATATGTACTATAACACATGGAGATTTTAAAATAACATTGTGTTTGTTAGGGTAGAAGATATGTAACACCGAGCGTAAACGATCCACTAAATATTATTATTTAAAATGACCATTATAACCAATCAATTTATTTGAATGTATGAAAAATAATACCACATTATGATATTTATATATATATATATATATAATTTCATACTCAGTATAAATTTATTGAAAAATGCTTATAAAATAACCCCTTGATTTTTAATAAATTCATTTTATTTATTAAATATATGTTTTCTTCAAAAATGGTTTTTTTGTGTGAAAACATTATAATTAAATAATTCCACTTTTAGAAATTTCATTTGAGAAAAATTATATGATTTTTTAAATCATAATATCAAAATTATATTTGATAATGTTTTTGAGATTTTTATGAAAATATTGATTTTTCAATGAATAGTGAAACATACTAATATTTATTGAAAACTATATTTTATTATCAAGTATTTACAAAGTTTCATTATATTTTGGTTTAGTTTTAAATGATAATTAGTTATTTTTATTATTCATAGTCTAATAATTGTTATTAGATCAACATTGTACTTGAATTTGGTACAAATCCATTATTATACTTAAAAAGGTATTTTTCTTTAAAATCATTTTTTGTCACATTCATTATTCATAACCATCATTCATGGATGGTTTTAAAGTATATATATAGTATAAAAATGATAACTATGTATTCATTATTATTATAGATATTATTAAAAATGATCCCTTTGACTATGGTCAACCTACCAAATTCGTTTTGTAACTGCAAATTGATCATCCTTAAAATAGAAAATATGGACTTAACTGATTATGTAATTAAATATTTCACTAAAATAAATGGATTAAATGGTTTATTTATAAATTAATAAACCTATAAATGTTTTTTAAACAAGTAAAAAATTAATATAAGTTCATTATAAAGTATTTAAAGGATATAAATGGTGAGTTTGGACTTGAGGAAAGGGATTTATAGTCTCAATTCCCTTTCTTTGAGACTTAATCTATTTTCACCACATTTTTTTGTTTTTTTTTGGTGTATATACCACCTTATAGATGTATTTTAGAATTATTTACAAGAAATTTATGTGTTTGAAAATTAATTAATTTTTTTTCTTTCAATGTTTCTTTCATGAACCATCCATAGATACATTGGTACCCTGATATCTGAGATGATCCTAACATATCCTGAATGGTGTTCTATATCCCCGTGGGTTGGAGACTAGAACATATCATCATATAAGAATAAATTGGAATGGTTTTTCCACAAAATATAAAAAAAAGATACAAGTCAGTATGTTATCACTCCTCTAAGAGAAATTACCAAAAAATAACCAAGTAAAATAATACCCAATGGTACATCATCAAAAGACAAAATAACTTCTTAGGTAAAAGCTCAAACACATCCCACCTAATAGGTGGATCACATTTCCTCGATTCACCTCCATCACTCTGAGTTCCAAGGATCAAGAAACTCTACCAACTCCAAGTGGTGATATATCTTTTCATGGACCTATAATAAGATAATATAAAAATTCCTGAAGGAAAAGGTTGGTTGTGAGCTACACAGCCTAGTAGGGACTCACCAAGTGTAAGATACAGACCTTTCTAGAAACATCATTTACTCATTTTAGGTATTATTTTAACCTTATTTTGATCATAATTTAGGTGGGTCTTACATCATGGTTGTCATGGGTAAATTTAGAGAATTTTGTAATCACATGGGGCTATGCATGGTTGGTTCATGTTTAAGGAGTATTGAGTAGCTTGCCCAATAAAACTGTGCACCCTATTTTTCAGCTATAGGAAGGGGTGCACAGTTTGACCAAACCGTACAGCCACACTCCCCAAACTGTGCAGCGTTGAATAGAGTGTGTTTTCATGGTTGGTGCATGGTTTGGAAAATCGTCTTCCCACCTAGGAGTAACCATTCATCCCATATTGTAGGGGAACATATTTAAGGCTCCTGGTTTGTCAAACCATAAATCCCTACCCTGGAAACCTTGCACATGAAAATAAAAATCCCTAAAAATTTTATTAAAAATTCTCGGACCCAAGTTTTATATACCTAATCACCCATGATCATCATATCATGAATTAATTTTATATTATAGTATCTTAACAGGATTTCTATGCTTCTCAAACCTCTTTTAGTGAAAATCAAAGATCCTTTAGAAGAAATCAAACCATTAATGGTTTTTAATTTCTTCTTCATTTAGATTACTCTCTCTCTCTCTCTCCAGCCATACTTTCACTTTAGAGAAGGATGTATTATCCTTCATTATTGATGGTTTAGATCTAGGTTTTAATGGATCTTGTTTTATTGTATCTTGATCCTAGGTTTTGATCCTAGATATTGTTTTGCACTGATAATTAGACTATTATACATCAAATTGATGGTTATGGTTTGGTGACCATTCTGCAATAATCCTACGTTTGGTAGTCCAATATCTAATTTCTATAGTATTGAACATGATATGAGGTTTTAGTTTTATTATTTCATTTCCACATTGGGAAATTTCATTTTAAATTTTAAATAATTTATTTATTTCCATGTGATTGTGAGACCTTTAATAGATCCCATTGGACCCATTAGAGATTTGAGACCGATCTTGATGGAAACCCATGGGGTGTTCCAATTATCAATGAAATGATAATTATAAAATTAGAAATGGTGAATAATGGGTGTTAGTAATTGAATGAAATCCTTATTTCATTTCTTATAATGGAATTTAAATGGTTTTTTGGATTAACCTTGAAGGGTTAATGATTTTTGTAATAAATTATGATAAATAGATTAATGGGACAATTTTGTAGGTTATTTCTTGGGATTAAAGTGATGAATTGAGGTTGCGTTTGATAAATAAGTTGGTACACCATGATGAATGTGGTTAATAAATGAGTTTTTAATGTATATCAATGATATGTGATATTTTTTAATGATTGATAAATGAGTTGTGGGTCAAGGACTAATGCTCCAAATACCCATGGGGTGATCTAATTCTTCTCTACTCCCCTGATGCATGCATGTGAACAATGATTTTTGGATTAGAGACTAATGATCTAAATACCTAATTATCCACTAAATGAGGATTATATTCATTGTTAATATATATAATATTCTTGTGCTTTATTATTCATAAACACCATTTTAGTGCATTTTACACTTTAAACATCATTTCACATTATAATTTCTAATTCCTTCTTAAAATGTACTATTATGTGGTACATTTTTTAACATCATTTAAAGTACCCAATGATCTTGATTTTATTTTTATATTTAATTTTATGTTTTCTAATTATATTGGGAACAATTCATACTTGTGGAGTGTTGAAATATTCACATTTGAAGACCACCAAAATGGGATTTCATGCAAACAATTATAGAGAATGAAGATTGGGAACTAGCCCACTGATGAGAATGTGGGGCCCAACATACAGGTCCAATGAATCCCAAATTTCATGGTATTATAGGATTAAAATATATAAACAAATAATTCTTCATGAGATAGTTCTAATTCAGCCTCCATGGTGGTTATTAAGGTGGCCCAATTTGGAGATAAAATTCGGGGCCAGATTTTTCGGCCCAGAAAACAGCCTACCAATTTAATCATATCTCGACATACACAACTCCAAAAGGGTAAACATTTTACAGACGGTTATAGGACATCCAGGGATCCATTTTCCTCTTCAAAGTACCACTATAATTCGGTCATCTATAAGGTCCTCTAGGAGCCTCTGTTCGGTAGAAGGATGCTGGATGCAACTTCGGGTCAAGGGTGAAAAAGTCTCCTCTCCCTTACTTTCCACCACCCTAGGCCTACCGTACTCAAGTGGGATCTTTTGTACTATTTGGAGCTATACCCAAGCCTCCTTAAAGGACTATTTAATGCATTTATGGGGGAGGAGATGATCATCTTTGATCTTTGTTTCATCTTAATGTTATGCTGCCAATTTCATGTTGTAATTACATTCCTTCAAATGGTAAGTTCCTTAAATTACGTTATCTTTTCTATAAAAGTTCTTCAGCTTCTCTTTTTTCATTATTCTTATTATCACTATGATACCATTTTCTCATGGTGTGAACTTGTTCATTCCAAACCTTGTGAGATCATCACACAAGGGTGGAGTGATTGTTATTTCATTGTTTTTTTACTTCTCCAATTCCTACATAATGATTATACATTCCACTTCCATTGAAACCATAAGATCAATGGAGAGATAACCCACTTAGGGTTTGATCCAAGGGAGTATAAAGGTGCTATATTGGATGTTATTTTCACTACCTTAATCTCTAATCACTTATTAAAAATGAGTTTTTTATTTGATGATTTTAAAAAATTCTTCATCCTTATTGAATTTTAAGGCCACACAATTCATGTGATAATATGAACCATTACCTTGGAGTGCTCAAATATTTGATCCTTTAAGTGTATAGGTGATTAGTATTAGGTTGTGCAAGAATTAAACTAGAGAGAGATGATTTTTTTTGATATTCTTAAATGAACTCATCTCAAATATAAGAAATTGGAATAGTTGTAATGGGAATGCATCCAATCCACCACAAGTGATAACCTAGGATCAACTCACACATTAAATTTGAATTAACTTCAGTATCTTAGAGTTCACTTAAACCCGTATAAAATCAAACCAATTTAGCCATTTCATAGCCAAAAGTAGTCGATATAATATACGTGTCTATAGGTTTCTTCTTAGGTCTCTGAGGATTCGACAACCCAAGCTAAACTACAAGGACGGTTCTACCTTCATCTCTTGGGTAAATTTGAGCGTGAATCAATACCCATGGAGTTCTGGACTACTTATCTAAGCCCCCGAAACAAGATTGATAATTGGTACACATACTGAAGCTCCAAGTTATCGAATGAAATCAAAATTAAATTAATAATTTAGGCCCATGAAATATTGAGTTGTGATAACTCTATGGCTTATGGTTCAAACTCTAACATGGGCTGAAGCAGGTATGATGTGGTTGAATAATGAATAATAAATGTGAAACTTGTTTACTTTTTTCATTTGAACTTTATTATTTATACAACTATATACACTATTATATACTAGATATTGCTTCAAACACCATTGGTGGTGGTCTACTAAGTTAAACACACCTCCTACTCGGGCATCCTAATTGGTACCTAAATATCCTTCATGTTTATAATATTGGATAAGTGAAATATCCCTATATTAGATAGATGATTTGGGATTTGGGATGGATCCTGGATGAGGGAACCGAACATGATTTCAAGACCTACTTATGAGATTCTAGTGTGTATTTATTTCTTATTTTCATTAGACACTTGACACTTGTATGTAATGACATATTTAAAACTTTGGTTTTTGCTCATTATCCCTATTTTGGATTTATTGATGTGTTTTTGGTCATTATTGGTTGATTTTTTGTTATTGTTTATTATCATTTGCATATTGATGTATTTATTGCTTTTATTTTATGCCTTTGATAAATATGGTATAGTCTCCCCGCATTACATATTAGACCATCGCTGCTAGTTGATAGCTTATGGAAAACATGGAGGTGTGCCTAAGGTCATGTGGAAAATTGGCTCAGGGCACCGAAAAGTGGAGCCTAGGCTGAGACATTACAAAGTGTTATTAGAGTATTATTTTTATTTTCTTATAAGTTTTACTAATTTTGTAGAGATGTTCAAAAGAGACTAGGATGATTCGAGTCATGGTAATGAGCTCATGAATGGAAATAGCTAACCCATATACGGGGGAAAACCCAAGTACCCAGGGTGGGATTATTGTTCTTGATATTTGTTATTATAGTTGGATGTTATTTCACCTTAGGCGAGGCAATTGTTGTATGATGTATTTATTTTCTGGGATTTTCCTTTTGGCTCAGTATAGAATAACAATTGAGTATACAAGCATCATTTTAGGAACTCATGAATTTATGTGACATGCATCATGATAGACACACATGGTAAAGAATATTATGAGTGGTTTGTGGGAGTTGAAAATGTTTCTTATTATTTGAATCATTTTTAAAGTAAATTTTTTCTAATGATGAATTGATAATAATAAATAATTCTAAATTTTGTAATTTAAATTGGTTTAAAATTGGTGTCTAATACAAAAACTTATGATATGAAAGTTATTTACCCTGTGTTATCTGTTTACCTTATTAGGGATGGTTGAGGGTTTGTGATAGTGCCTTGATTTTGACAATGGGGTGTGGTATGAGGGATGACTTGTTATAGATTTATATAAACCCCACTTTTGTTGATGTTTTAATGATGTGTTATGTTTCTTAAGATGCATATTTTTTATTCTATAGATGACTCCATGATGACCTTTTTTAGGTAATATGATATGAGGACATTGCTGGGAATGATCCTCCAATGGCAGGACAAGAGGCCTGGTAGTTCCAAGTGAACGATTGGGAGAGAAGTTCCATGAGAATTTCAATTTATTTATATATTTCATTGATACAGACCCAAGGTGGGATATAAGATATATATATGAACTGATACAAGAGTTCGATCTATATAACCCTCCAACCTTCAGTGGATAGGTCTGACCTATGGTAACTAAGTTCTTGGTTGAGTCTATCTAGAAATTTCTTAATAATTTGTAGACTCTTTAAATGAAAAGATTCAAGTTGGATTTTTATTAGTTATGAAGTCAAGAAAATCATTGGTGGGATATCCAGGTTTAGGATGATCAGTTGTAGGAATTGATATGGAAGGACTTTTAGGAGAAGCTCCGGGATAACTTTTATCTGGAGATGATGAGATATAAGAGAGTGGTGGAGTTTATGAGGTTGACCTATGGAAGAATGTTAGTGATGGACTATGTTGGTTACTTCACAAAATTACAATTATTTCTCCATGTTCTAGTAGAGAACTACAATGAATCATTTTTAGGATGGACTTAAATATGAGATTAAGTCCCTATTTAATATCTTTTAGTTTAATAAGATTGCTAAGGTGGTGAATCATGATCTCACTTATGAAGGGAACATGAATGAGGATTCTAGTGTGTGGATGGTGATTTTTTAGATGACTTCGTGGTAAACATTTCAATGGTAGGAAGCATCATTATAAGAACCATAACCTAAATAATTGAGAATAAAGTAGCTAGGTATAAGGATTGGTTTCTTAAGTAAATACTCATTTGATTTTCCCTTAGTATAGTAGGACGAGTCACTATTATATCCAGTCTCCCCGACCACCAGTGGAGTGGTGATCTTGTTGAAATATTGGGAATCAATATCAGTTCTATTGAAACCCACAACAGATGGGTAGTGGTGGAGGATCTATACCAAATGAGAGTTTGGGAAGGGGGTCTTCTACACCATACTGGTCTAGAAGTTATAGTATTATTAGTCTTGGAGGTCAAGGTGGGGAATGTGGTACATCAAGGGAACTAGTTCTCATATCAATAAAGTAGTCCACCACAGGGGACTAAGACTAGAGCATAGGGTAGAGCAGTGGTTCAGGTGCATATAGCTCATCATGCACTTATGGATAGTGATTTTTGGTTATCGATGGTTAGAGTAACTATTATTATATATTATAACGTACTAGTGATTTATTTGGTACAATATCCTTGCTGTAACACCCCAGGATTTCATAGTAATTTATTTCTTCAATGTAATTCAATAACATGCACTACACGCAACACTGAGTTCTAGTGCACCATGACTTACCAAACAAGCCGTTCGAAAGCAGTTATGAATAGAATTAACTAAATTATGAACTTTATATAATCCATATAATTATAGAATCCATATTATGAGTTTATTAGACATAATGTAAGAACAAATACATTTTTTCAGATAAAAGAAGTATTTTTAAAAAAATTCAATTTTACCACCTTTTAATGGTGAATCCTTTTTAAATCCAATATTTGAATCTTTTATATATTCTATTTGACAAAATAAACTTCTTATTTCTAATAGGAACATAATAATTTATTTTTGATAATGTTTTGGTGTTTTTCTGATAACTTTCATATTTGGGTGAATAGTTAAAAATACTATATTCTAACTGAATACAACTTTTTAAATAAAAATAATTTATATTGTTAAATTATACATTTTAATGGTTTTAAAGTATAAATAGAACATATTTTTACCATTTAATCCAATAATGGTCATTGAAAGTAATTTCCCTTTGAAATTAGACATTAACAAATGTCAAACTTTTGGTAGTTATTATTTCTTAAAAATACGCCTTTTGGTTTTGATAGTGAAATTAATTTTAAATTAAAAAATTCAACTTCTATGTTTTGAATTTGGTAAAATATACTTCATTATTTAATTCGGAATATCAAAATTATCTTTGGGTAAAAGTTTGGTATTTTTCTGAAAACTTTAAATTTTTGATGAATACTGAAAAACACTTAGTTATAGTTTAAAACCAAATTTTTATTTAAATAATAATTTATATTATTTAAATTTATTTTAGGTCAAAATAGTTACATAATACCTTTATATGTTAAATGTAATTCATTGGAGTCAGTTTATAATAATTTTAGATATATAAAAATTTTATTGAAATTTTCACCGTCTTTTACCCATCTCCTAAGAGAATTTGAAAATTCACATAAAACATAATTTTACCTCTTTTTTGAGTGGAATTTATAAAATTCAAGAGACACGATTAATATCAAGGAGTAAAATGTGGTTCAATAAGATAAAAATATTTTTTGTGAATGGTATCTTTTTACTTTTATTTACCATGGTAAAAAGTAAATAGGGTAACTAAGGGTAAAAATGATATTATTATTATCATAACACATGTACTAATTCTATTTTCTAAGTATAATTCGACCAAAAAAAACCTTAGGAATAAGATATGAACCTCTTTTGTCCATGTGTATTAGATTAGAACATTTATTATTATTTAATTCCAAGAAGAGTTAAAAGAGTTAAAATCAATGTTTAATAACTAAACCATTATTAATATAGGGTTATGCATAAGATAAATTCTATTATAAATAATAATTATAAATATAAAAGTATTTCCTATATAATGGTATTTTATTTATAATTTTTAGATATTAAATAATTTAATTTATTTATGATACAATGGTGATGCAGTAATTACCTAATTAATAAAATATTAAAATAATTGATATTATAAATATAAAAATAAATATAATTTGAGACTTTTTATTAATTCCACAACTTTTATAGGTCAATATGACATGTTATTATTGCTTAAATTAATTTGGTTTGAATTAATAACGTTGTTAAGACTTTAACAAAAATCAATTATTAAATAGTGTCAAAATTGACATAAAGGAGTTTTTAAAACAAATGTTATATTATAACTTGAAATAATATCCCTAAAAATCTATGGTTGGGCCAAAAGACTTATATAATGATAGGTGAATCATTAATGAACCCCTTGGGGTTCTCTTGGAACTATATATTAAGTTTATTAACCATATAATATAAAAATACAAAGAGACATGGTAAATGTAAAACTATTTAACTAAGAGTCAAATATAAATGATAAGGTTAATATAGTGAACCAAAACTGTCTAAAATATATTTTAAGTGTATTTTGACCTATCCCCACCGTATAATTTTAATAATATACTTTGGATCCATTACAAAACGAATATAATTTTATTATAAAATAATACTTCATGTTTTTTCTAAAGACCCCCCCTCCCCCTTATAAAAGGACACCACTTCTAACTAATTCCTCACACCTCTCAAGCCTTTTGGATCGTCCAAACTCTACCCAATTAAGCTACCTACATCCCTATCCTCCTCTTATAAGCATCACCTTAGGAATAAGGCACTTCAAGAGTCCTTTTTGATTCAAACCAAAGGGAGTTACCCAAATTAAAGGTAACGATTTCTCTTAACTTCTTTTCTTTTATTCTTCTTCTCTAACCCCTAAAATCTTCTTATTCTTTTATTTTGTAGCAGCTGGGTTACAATTCACAGAATGGCAATTGGGTCATAATATCGGGCCTATGGGCTATGTAATGGGGTACAGGCCCACTGGGCCTTCGGGCAATGTAATGGGTCTCCCTCTACCCAGTTAAAAGAGGTCTTTAATTTGCATCAATAATAAAATGAGGCTTCATCCCCAATCACTAAAAAATACTAAGATATTGTAATGAGAAGTATTTGAACTACACATACACACACCTCCATCTAATGGGTGAAAAACATAATGTTTCTGTGGATGGCAACCAAACGCCTCACGAAACAATGATTGTTCAATTATCTCCTACCACCTCTCATGGTGGCCATTATGATGGAACTATAATTAAATATGATATTAATGATATTTATTTTATATATTAGCTTTTTTAATTCCATTTTATAGCATACCATTATTCGTTTCATTTGTATATATATATGATAATTTCATTTGAGGAAGTGCGGACTATCGCCCCCTCAAAGTGATATGACTCATTCATACCATACATGGAACGTATAAAGGATGGTGTTAATGAACTTAAGTAACACAAATAAGATATTATATTATACTGGAATAATAATATACCTATGTATCATTTGGTTTTTATTCCTTTTAAAATAAAAAATGAAATGGAATTATTGTTCGTGCTTACGTACGGACTACCGCCTCCACGAACGCGATGAGATTCATTCCCCATCGTATCCATTCAAGACTAATTTCATTTGATGATTAAAAATAATGTTTAAGGACTTGATATAAATCTAGATACGAATAAGATACAACCTTTGGATAACAAACACGGCTTATGTAACAAAACATATAAAATAAATCGAGTAAGTAAACACCCGAAACGACGATAATACTAAAATATTATTAACAAAGAAATATTAAAAGATATTATATGATATAATATTTATGTATATGATTCCTTTATAATTTATTAACAATTATTTAACTATTATAAAGGAGGTTAACCTACCCTCGACCAAGGAAAAGTACAAGGTAAGAGTTTATTTTCACAATCTTTTCATTATCCGAGGTTTTTTATACATAACTATCTACTGGGACCTCTTTATCATCCACATCGATGATTCTTAAAAATGTTTTCCAAAACCTATTTACCATTTACTAGACTATGGGTTAAAGTCATTTATACCCATGTTTTACATTTTATAAAATTGTTTGAAAGGAATATTTTTGTCGTTTTCCAAAAAATATCCTTTTTATCCTTTTCGACAAAATTAAGCTAAAATGGATTTTTTAACATATACGGTGGGTGCAGCTATTTTTTCCCATTATAAAATCATCAAATCTTCACATACAATATTATAAGAATATTTTCAAATTAATGTTTTTCTTTTACAATTATGTAACTTTTAAATGATTTCAAAAAAGAGATATTTCTCTCAAATAGTTTTGATTTCATCTATGTCAACATCCTTTGATGGATTTTTAGCTTATTTGAAGTTGATTTATTATGATACAAAACTTCCATATTGTATTGAATGTTTTGTGATATGTTTGACTGTGGATGTGTTATTTTTATATAGTTCATGATTTATAGGGAAAGTATTGACATTTTGGATGATATTTTTAAAACTAATGTTTATGTTATGTTTAAACATGTTCAGATGAGGAATGCATTGGACTTAATAAGTGACGGGTGGAGCCCACTATAGCTCCTCGATACATCGGTAGGTATCATGAGGCAAACTAGTGTCTTGGCACGAGGACTTTAAAAAATCTTATTTGAAGTCTTGACACGATCCCTTGGCTATGTGGTTATGATAGTCTAGCATTATGCGTTACATATTAATGAAGGTGGTTATTGATATTTCATATGATTATTCGACTATTATAATATCCACGTGAATAAGTAAATGGAATTATTTCATTTTATTTTTCCATTTTATGGTGAATTTTATGTTTAAAAGGCATTTGTTTTAGTTATACATTGCCTTAAATGTTTTTTCTTATTTATGAAAATTTCCGCTATATTGCTATCCTTACTGAGCATCTGAGCTCACCCGTTTCTATGTTTTATTTTTCCCAGGATGTGAAGAAATATTTAATTACTGACCTGCATGGATAGTCTGAAAGGGATTTGAGTGTGGACCATGGAGACTATATTATTGAAGTTTTTCACTTTATGATGTAATGTAACATTTATGAATGTATATAGTGATTCAAAGGCTACTAAACTAATTGGTCTTTAGAGACTTGATCTTTTGTGATCATTCCAATGTTATGTAATAATGCACCGACTCTAGGTAACTGGGGTCGGGGCGTTACAGTTGGTATCAAAAGAAGTTTAGTACAAACCATAGAAGCTATATTTAGATAAACTCTGATTATATCACATAGACCTAAGATGGACTTTGAGGATTAGTATAGAAGAACATCCTAGAATTTTGGTATTGTAGAGATTTTGTGAGTTTTCCGAGCAATACATCTCTGTCTGGATACAAGAAGGTAGAGGTCGCTCTGGCACAGATGTACCTAGGGGTAGAACCTGAAAGCACCTCTTTGAGATTGACTCAAACAGGATCTAGCACACGACAACGGGTCTTGCTGCACTCTTGGTTACGATACTCCCAGGGGATATTCTTAGGATAATTCTTATTTTCATTAAAAATCATTATAAAGGGTTTATGAATATATAATTCCTCATTGAAGACATCTTTATGATTATGGATATATCCATAAACCATTAAATTAACTTTAGGTATTTTAAAAGTTTTGAATTATTCATTTAAATTAATAAACTAACCTATTTTATGCTATTGTTTAGAAATGGTGCTCAGTAGAAGGAATGTGAACTCCATCAATACGTATGATCCCAAGAGTAAGAAAGATCATATCTTTCACAGTATTAATCCAACATTTAGAACATAAATAGTCTCCCATGTATTCTCAACATATGAAGAAATATTATCATGTGTTAATAAGATAAGTAAATAATTATTCGAGTCCAATGGCTTTGAAGGGAAGTAAGAGAATAAAAGGATGGAAGAGAGAAAGATGGATAAAGGGAAGAGGGAAAAGAAGAATTTTCTCATATGTGATAACTATGGGAAGAAACATCTGTGAACTTTCCTAAAGGTAATGGGAGTTTTTTATAACTGTGGAGAAAAAGGACACCATGAACGTGACTTGAAGGGTAAGAAAAAGGTTTCAAATGAACAATGCATCATCAACAATGATTTGGGACACTACACGAATGATGTCCAAATTATCAGAGTATTCCACCAAATGATGCTATTGGATAATAATCAAGTTATGATCCTACCACATATGAGGAGGAATGATTAGAGTTCTTATGTTTTTATTAGAGAATTATGTCATTTGAGTTTTGTATCGACAATGTACTGGTTATAATAATTATGGAGTATATAAGGATTGTACTACAGTACTATTTCATTAAGGACTTGAGATTGTGTGGAACTAAGAAAATTGACTCAATAGCAGGATAATTTTTTGGAAAATATATGGTTGAGAGAACGATAAACCATAATATGGTTCTGATACCGAGATAATGATTTTGGAATAATACATGATTGATTTGGATAAATTATATTGGATATTCTTGATTACCTTGAAACTGATTAATGATTTGTATATTCCATCATTGTTGGAGTTTACAACATTTTTTTATAGAAGGAGTATATCTAGTATTCTATAACGAATAAGGTGTCATGAATGTAATCAATAAGGTTTTATGGTAATTCAGTATGTTGTAGTGTTTTAAAAGAATAAATGATGAAGGTGTTCACATGTTATTAGGCAGCAAAAATGATCTTTATTTTATTTACCTATTAAATTTTGGATAGTGAGTTTGGACATTAGTATTTTGGATAATTCTAGTTTGAGAATATTTTTGGATTTTTATAAAAGGACAACCCAGAGGACGGGCAGAAACCCGTCGCGTCCGGCAAGGCCGTGAGACTTGAACCCACAACTGAAGGGCGACAAGGGTGTATCCCATACAACTGGCCCATGTGATGTCATGGATTGAATAATTAAGTCTTTTTTTAAAAAAAATCTAGTAGATGAATTATAAATTCATTTTTTTTCAAACCCTATATGAATAGGATAAATAGAATATTGTTTTTATGTTCTATTATCTTATACAGTGAAAGATGAGTTTGTTGTAGAAATTAGTTAAAGGATGGGACTCTACATGTCAGGTCAATATTTTTCTTCTTCTCTTATTCTATGAAGAAATTAATTCTTATACTTTATTGAAGGGATATTAAAAAAAATGTGTTATCCTAATACCATATGTTTTTTTGAACCGTTGGTATTTTAAATCATCCATGATTGATGAATTTAAAGCCCTTAATTTTACAAGTTTTTGTGATTGATGACCTCAATCACTACTTATAAATATTTACATTTTTCCTCTAATTATATGTCTCTAATTTCCACCAATGCACTCCTAATCGAGATCATAATTTTGTGGTGACCCTTTCATTTCCCTTTTCCTCTTATTAAGACTAAATTTTATTAACCTAATTTTCGATGTGTTTTTTCCCAAAGGTATTTTCTATTTTCAACCATTTATTTTCCAAAAAAATCAAATTAAGAGGATGAAATTTATTGAAGGAGGGAAGAATGTAACACCCCAAGATTTCAAATTAAGATATTTCTTCATATTAATTCAATAACTTTCATTACACGCAACACCGAGTTCTAGTGCACCATAACTACCAAACAAGTCGTTCAAAAGAGGTTATGAATAGTATTAACTAAATTTTGAACTTTATATAATCCTTATAATTTTAGAATCCATATTATTAGTTTCATAGGAATAATGTAAAAACAAATACATTTTTTCAGATAAAGGAATTATTTTTCAGAAATTACAATTTTACCACCTTTTAATGACGAAGCCTTCTTAAATCCAATATTTGAAAATTTTATATATTAAATTTGACAATATAAAATTCTTCTTTATAACAGGGACATAAGAATTTAGTTTCAATAAAGTTTTCTTGTTTTTATGATAACTTTCATATTTGGGTGAATAGAGAAAAATACTATATTTTAACTAAAAAAAACTTTTAAAATAAAAAATATTTATGTTGTTAAATTATACATTTTAATGGTTTGGAAGTATAAATAGATTATATTTTTACCATTTTATCTAATTAGGGTCATTGAATGTAATTTTACTTTGAAATTGGACATAAACAAGTGTCAAACTTTTGGTAGTTATTATTTCTTAAAAATACGCCTTTTGGTTTTGACAGCGAGAATTAATTTTAAATTAATAAATAAAACTTCTATGTTTTTAATTTGGTAAAATAGACTCCATTATTGAATTCAAAATATCAAAATTTGCTTAGGGTGAAATTTTGTTATTTTTCTGTAAACTTTCAATTCTTGATGAATAGTGAAAAACACTGAGTTATAGTTTAAAAACGACTTCTTATTTAAATAATTATTTATATTATTTAAATTTATTTTATGTCAAAAGAGATACATAATACCTATATAAGTACAATGTAATTCATTGGAGTTAGTTTAAAATAATTTTAGATATATAACATTAAACTATAGCAAAACAACCTCCCAAACATACCCAAACTCCCAATCCTAATAAAAAATAAATCCTTAAAAAACCATATATTTCATCCCCAACATAGAAATTCAATACCAAATCTCAAAATGAAGACAAAACCATACTCCAAAACAAAATAAAATAAAATAAATAAGTTTTTTAATTTTTTAAATTCTAAATAATATATAAATACAAAATTCAATTTAATATACCAAAGTATGGTTAACTATAATCTTAATTATCTAAGTATGTTGGTAGACTTATATTTATTGGTTATATGAATGAATCATTGTTATCTAGTTGGTTATGGTGTAATACAACATAGGAGGCTTGACCAGTGATACTAAATGTGTCCTAATTTAAGCACTTAAAATCCATAAATGGATATTCTATACTCTATTTGGATTAGTATTAGTGGTATAGAGATAAAAATTCACCATATAATAAGAAAATTATCAAACTAAATGATGAAAAATGGGTGAATAATAAAAATAACAACATAAAATATAAAAAAGAAATTGTCAACCCCTATCAAATGGAACCAATCATGGGGCTAAGGTATTTGGTTGATCTACATTAAAATAACTTGGAAGATAGTGGAAAATAAATTATAATAATAATAATTTAATAGGAATTACTATTTTAATAGGTATTTGGGTCATATTTTATAATGTTGGAAGCAACTAAAATGTATTTATGGCATAAAGTGGAACTCAAAATGGAAAATCATTAACATCTATAACATTTTCAATTCACAAAAATTTATAAAATAAAGAGATAAAATCTAATCAAATTATTCAGAAAGTATTTTAGGGATATTAAAATATTTGTACTATAACACCTCGAGATTTTAAAATAACATTGTGTTTGTTAGGGTATAAGATATGTTACACCGAGCATAAACGAACCACTAAATATTATTATTTAAAATGACCATTATAACCAAACCATTTATTTGAATGTATGATAAATAATACCACATTATGATATATATATATATAATATCATACTCAGTATAAATTTATTGGAAAATTCTTATAAAATAACCCCTTGATTTTTAATAAATTCATTTTATTTATTAAATATATGTTTTCTTCAAAAATGGTTTTTATTTTTTTGTGTGAAAATATTATAATTAATTTATTCCACTTTTAGAAATTTCATTTGAGAAAAATTATATCATTTTTTAAATCATAATATCCAAATTATATTTGATAATGTTTTTGAGATTTTTATGAAAATATTTATTTTTCAATGAATAGTGAAACATACTAATATTTATTAAAAACTATATTTTATTATCAAGTATTTACAAAGTTTCAGTATATTATTGTTTAGTTTTAAATTTTAATTAGTTATTTTTATTATTCATAATCTAATAATTGTTATTAGATCAACATTGTACTGGAATTTGGTACAAATCCATTATTATACTTAAAAAGGTATTTTTCTATAAAATCATTTTTTTCCACATTCATTATTCATAACCATCATTCATGTATGGTTTTAAAAGTATATATATAGTATAAAAATAAAAACTATGTATTAATTACTATTCTAGATATTATAAAAAATGATCCCTTTGACTACGGTCAACCTACCGAATTCGTTTTGTAACTACAAATTGAACATCCTTAAAATCAAAAATGTTGACATAACTGATTATGTAATTAAATATTTCAGTAAATAAATGGATTAAATGGTTTAATTATAAATTAATAAACCTATAAATGTTTTCTAAACAAGTAAAAAATTAATATAAGTTCATTATAAAGCATTTAAAGGATATAAATGGTGAGTTTGGACTTGAGGTAAGGGATTTATAGTCTCAATTCCCTTTCGTTGATACTTAATCTATTTTCAACACATTTTTTTGTTTTCTTTGGTGTATATACCACCTTATAGATGTATTTTAGAATTATTTCCCAGAAATTTAAGTGTTTGAAAATTAATTAATTTTTTACTTTCAATGTTTCTTTCATGAACCATCCTAGATACATTGGTACCCTGATATCGGAGATGATCCTAACATATCCTGAAGTGTGTTCTATATCATCGTGGGTTGGAGACTAGAACATATCATCATATAAGAATAATGTGGGAATGGTTTTTCCACAAAATAGAAAAATAAAAAAGATACAAGTCAGTATGTTATCACTCCTCTAAGAGAAATTACCAAAAAAGAACCAAGTAAAATAATACCCAAAGGTACATCATCAAAAGACTAAATAACTTCCTAGGTAAAAGCTCAAACACATCCCACATAATAGGTGGATCACATTTACTCGAGTCACCTCCATCACTCTGAGTTCCAAGGATCAAGAAACTCTACCAACTCCAAGTGGTGATATAACTTCTCATGGACCTAGAATAAGATAATATAAAAATTACTGAAGGAAAAGGTAGGTTGTGAGCTAAACAGCCTATTAGGGACTCACCAAGTGTAAGATACTGACCTTTCTAGAGACATCATTTACTCCTTTTAGGTATTATTTTAACCTTTTTTTGATAATAATTTAGGTGGGTCTTACTTTAGGGTTGTCATGGGTAAATTTAGAGAATTTTGGATTCCCATGGGGTTATGCATGGTTGGCACATGTTTAAGGAGTATTGAGTAGCTTGCCCAATAAAAATGTGCACCCTATTTTTCAGCTATAGGAAGGGGTGCACAGTTTGACCAAACTGTGCAGCCACACTCCCCAAACTGTGCAACGTTGAATAGAGTGTGTTTTCATGGTTTGGAAAATTGTGTTCCCACCTAGTAGTAACCATGCATCCCATATAGTTGGGGCACATATTTATGGCTCTTGGTTTGTCAAACCATAAATCCCCACCCAAGAAACCTTGAACGTGGAAATTAAAATCCCTAAAAATTTTATTAAAAATTCTCGGACCCAAGTTTTATATACCTAATCACCCATGATCATCATAACATGAAATAATTTTATATTATAGTCTCCTAATAAGATTTCTATGCTTCTCAAACCTCTTTTAGTGAAAATCAATGATTCTGTAGAAGAAATCGAACCATTAATGGTTTGTAATTTCTTCTTCATTTAGATTACTCTCTCTCTCTCTCTCCTTCCATACTTTCACTTTAGGGAAGGACGTATTATCCTTTATTATTGATGGTTTAGATCTAGGTTTTAATAGATCTTATTTTATTGTATCTTGATCCTAGGTTTTGATCCTAGATATTGTTTTGCACTGATAATTAGACCATTCTACATCAAATAGAGGGTTATGGTTTGGTGACCATTCTGCAATAATCCTACATTTTGTAGTCTAATATATAATTTCTATAGTATTGATCATGATATGAGGTTGTAGTTGTATAATTTCATTTCCACATAGGGAAATTTCATTTTAAATTTTAAATATTTAATGTATTTCCATTTGATTGTGAGACCTTTCAGAGATCCCATTGGACCCATTAGAGATTTGAGACCGGTCTTAATGGAAACCCATGGGGTGTGCCAGTTATCCTTGAAATGATAATTATAAAATTAGAAATGGTGAATAATGGGTGTATGTAATTGAATGAAACCCTTATTTCATGTCTGATAATGGAATTTAAATGGTTGTTTGGATTAACCTTTAAGGGTTAATGAGTTTTGTAATAAATTATGATAAATAGATTAATGGGGCAATTTTTTAGGTTATTTCATGGGATTAAAGTGATGAATTGAGGTTGCGTTTGACAAATAAATTGGTACACCATGATGAATATGGTTAATAAATTAGTTATGAATGTATATCCATGATATGTGATATTTTTGAAGGATTGATCAATGAGTTGTGGGTCAATGACTAATGCTCCAAATACCCTTGGGGTGATCTAATTCTTCTCTACTCCCCTGATGCATGCCTGTGAACAATGATTTTTGGATTATAGAATAATGATATAAATACCTCATTATCCACTAAATGAGGATAATATTCATTATTAATATAAATAATATTCTTGTGTTTTATTATTCATAAACACAATTTTAGTGCATTTTAAACTATAAACATCATTTCACATTATAAATTGTAATTACTTCTTAAAATGTACTATTATGTGGTAAATTTATTAACATCATTTAAAGTACCCAATGATCTTGATTTTATTTTAATATTTAATTTTCAGTTTTCTAATTTTATTGGGAACAATTCATACTTGTGGAGTGTTGGAAGATTCACATTGGAAGAATACCAAAATGGGATTTCATGGAAACAATTCTAGAGAAGGAAGATTGGGCACTAGCCCACTGATGAGAATGTCGGGTCCAACATACAGGTCCAATGAATCCCAAATTTCATGGGATTCTAGGATAAAAATTTATAAACAAATCATTCTTCAGGAGCTAGTGCTAATTCAGCCTCCATGGTGGTTATGAAGGTCACCCAATTTGGAGATAAAATTCAGGGCCATATTTTTCGGCCCAGAAAACAGCCTACCAATTTAATCATATCTCGGCATACACAACTCCAAATGGTTCAAAATTTTTCAGAAGGTTAGAGGAAATACAGTGATCCATTTTTGTCTTCAATGTACCACTATAATTCAGCCATCTAGAAGGTCCTCCAAATGCCTCTATTTGATAGAAGCAACCTGGATGCAACTTCGGGTCGAGGGTGAAAAAGTATCCTCTCCCTTACGTTCCACCACCCTAGGCCTACCATACTCAAGTGGGATCCTTTGTACTATTTGGAGCTAGACCCCAGCCTATTTAAAGGAATATTTAAGGCATTTATAGTGGAGGAGTTAATCATCTTTGATCTTTGTTTCATCTTAATGGTATGCTGCCAATTTCATGTTGTAATCACATTCCTTCAGTTGTAAGTTCCTTAAATTTCCTTTGCTTCTATATAAAAGTTCATCATCTTCTCTTTTTCTATTCTTATTATTATCACTATGATACCATTTTCTCATGGTGTGAACTTTTTCATTCCAAACCTTGTGAGATCATCACACAAGGGTGGAGTGATTGTTATTTCATTGTTTTTTTACTTCTCCAATTCCTCCATCATGAGTCTACATTCCACTTCCATTGAAACCATGGGATAAATGGAGAGATAACCCACTTAGGGTTTGATCCAAGGCAGTAGAAAGGGGCTATTTTTTATGCTATTTTCACTACCTTAATCTCTAATCACATATTTAAAATGAGTTTTTTATTTGATGATTTTAAAATATTCATCATCCTTATTAAATTTTAAGGCCACACACTTCAAGTGCTAATATGAAGCTTTACCTTGGAGTGCTCAAATATTTGACCCTTCAAGTGTATAGGTGATTACTATTAAGGTGTTTAGGAATTAAACTAGTGAGTGATGATTTTTTTTGATCTTCTTAAATGAATTCATCTCAAATATAAGAAATTGGAATAGTTGAAAAGGGAATTCATCTAATCCACCACAAGTGATAATCTAGGATCAACTCATACATTAAAATTGAATTAACTTCAGTATCTTAGAGTTCACTTAAACCCATATAAAATAAACCCAATTTGTCCATTTCAAAGCCAAAAATAGTCCATATAATATACATGTCTATAGGTTTCTTCTTAGGACTCTGAGGATTCGACAACCCAAGCTAAACTACAAGGACGGTTCTACCTTCATCTCTTGTGTAAATTTGAGCGTGAATCAATACCCATGGAGTGCTAGACTACTGATCTAAGCCCCTAATAAAAGAATGATAATTGGTACACAAACTGAAGCTCCAAGTTACCGAATGAAATCAAAATTAAATGAATAATTTAGGCCCATGAAATTTTGAGTTGTGATAACCCTATGGCTTATGGTTCAAACTCTAACATGGGCTGAAGCAGGTATGATGTGGTTGACTAATGAATAATAAATGTGAATCTTTTTTACTTTTTTCATTTGATCATTATTATTTATACAACTATATACACTATTATATACTGGATATTGCTTCAAACACCATTAGTGGTGTTCTATTGAGTTAAACTCACATCCTACTCAGGCCTCCTAATTGGTACCTAAATATACTTCATGTTTATAATACAGGATAAGTGAAATATCCCTATATTATATAGATGATTTGTGATTTGGGAGGGATTATGGATGGGGGAAACAAACATGATTTCAAGACCTACTTTTGAGATTCTAGTGTGCCTTTATTTTTTATTTTCATTAGACAATTGACACTTTAATGTAATGGCATGCTTACAACTTTGGTTTTTGGTCATTATCCCTATTATGGATTTATTGATTTGTTGTTGGTCATTATTGGTTGATTTTTTGTTATTGTTTATTATCATTTGCATATTTATGTATTTATTGCTTTTATTTTATGCCTGTGAAAAAGATGGTATAGTCTCCCCACATTACATATTAAACCCTCGCTGCTAGTTGATAGCTTATGGAAAATAGAGAGGTGTGCCTAAGGTCATGTGGAAATTTGGCTCAGGGCACCGAAAAGAGGAACCTAGGTCGGGGCAGTACAAAGTGTTATTATAGGATTTTTTTTATTTTCTTATAAGTTTTACTACATTTGTAGAGATGTTAAAAAGATACTAGGATGATTCGAGTCATGGTAATGAGCTCATGCATGGAAATAGCTAACCCATATATGGGGGAAAACCCAAGTACCTAGGGTGGGATTATTGTTCTTGATTTTTGTTATTATAGTTGGATGTTATTTCACCTTAGGTGAGGAAATTGTTGTGTGATGTATTTATTTCCTGAGATTTTTCTTTTGGATCAATATAACATAACTGTTGAGTACACAAGAATCATTTTAGGAACTCAGGAATTTATGTGACATCCATCATGATAGACACACATGCAAAAAGAATATTATGAGTTGGTTGTGGGAGTTGAAAATGTTTCTTATTATTTGAATGTTTTTTAAAATAATTTTTTTCTAATGAGGAATTGATAATAATAAATAATTCAAAATTTGGTAATTTAAAGTTGTTAAAAATTGGTGTCTAATACAAAAAATTATGATATGAAAGTTATTTACCATGTGTTATCTGTTTACTTTGTTAGGGATGGATGAAGCTTTGTGATAGTGCCTCGATTTTGACCATGGGTTGTGGTATGAGGGATGACTTGTTATAGATTTATATAAACCCCACATATGTAGATGTTTTAATGATGTGTTATGTGTCTTAAGATTCATATTTTTTATTTTGTAGATGACTCCATGATGACATTTTTTAGGTAGTATGATATGAGGACATTGCTGGGAATGATCATCCAACGGTAGGACAAGAAGCATGGTAGTTCCAAGTGAAGGATTGGGAGAGCGGTTCCATGAGAATTTCAATTTATTTATATATTTCGTGGATAGAGTCCCAAGGTGGGATATAAGAAATATATATGAACTGATACAGGAGTTCCAGCTACATAACCCTCCAACAATCAGTGGATAGGTCTGACCTAAGGTAACTATGTTCTTGATTGAGTCTATCTAGAAATTTCTTAATAATTTATAGACTCATTAAATGAAAAGATTCAAGTTGGATTTTTATCAGTTATGAAGTCAAGAAAATCATTGGTGGGATATTCAGGCTTAGGATGATCTGTTGTAGGAATTGATATGGAACGACTTTTAGGAGAAGCTTCGGGATCACTTTTATCTTGAGATGATGAGATAGAAGAGAGTGGTGGAGTTTATGAGGTTGACCTAGGGAAGCAAGTTAGAGATGGACTATGTTGGTTACTTAACTAAATTACAATTATTTATCCCATTTCTAGTAGAGAATGTGAAAACTAAAATGAAACATTTTTATGATGGAATTAAATATGAGATAAAGTCCCTATTTAATATCTTTTAGCTAAATAAGATTACTGAGGTGGTGAATCATGATCTCACTTATGAAGGAAACCTGATTGAGGATACTAGTGTGTAGAGGGTGATTTTTTTAGATGACATAGTGGTAAAATTTTCAATGGTAGGAAGCATCATTATGAGAACCATAACCTAAATAATGGAAAATAAAGTAGCTAGGTATAAGGATTTAATTCTTAAGTAAATACTCAATTGATTTTACATTAGTACAGTAGGACAAGTCACTTTCATATCCATTGTCTCCGACCACCAGTGGTGTGGTGATCTTGTTGAAATATTGGGAATCAATATCAGTTCTATTGAAACCCACAATAGATGGGTAGTGGTGGAGGATCTAGACCAAATGAGAGTTTGGGAAGGGGGTCTTCTACACCATACTGGTCTAGAAGTTATAGTATTATTAGTCTTTGAGGTCAAGGTTGGGAATGTGGTACATCAAGGGAAATAGTTCTCGTATCAATAAAGTAGTGCACCATAGGGGACTAAGACTAGAGCATAGGGTAGAGGAGTGGTTCAGGTCCATACAGCTCATCCTGCACTTATGGATTGTGATTTTTGGTCATCGATAGTTAGAGTAACTATTATTATATATTCTAACTTACTAGTGATTTATTTGATACAATATCCTTGTTGTAACACCCCAGGATTTCCTAGAATGTTATTTCTTCAAAGTAATTCAATAACTTGCACTACACGCAACACCGAGTTCTAGTGCACCATGACTTACCAAACATGCTGTTCAAAAGCAGTTATGAATAAAATTAACTTAATTTTGAACTTTATATAATACTTATAATTTTAGAATCCATATTATGATTTTCATAGAAATAATGTAAGAACAAATACAAATTTTCAGATAAAAGAAGTATTTTTAAAAAAATTCAATTTTACCACCTTTCAATGGTGAATCATTTTTAAATCCAATATTTGAATCTTTTATATATTCAATTTGAAAAAATAAACTTCTTCTTTAGAATAGGAACATAAGAATTTATTTTCGATAAATTTTCGGTGTTTTTCTGATAACTTTCATATTTGGATGAATGGTGAAAAATACTATATTCTAAATGAATACAAATTTTTAAATAAAACTAAATTATATTTCTAAATTATACATTTAATGGTTTTAAAGTATAAATAGAATATATTTTTACCATTTAATCCAATGATGGTCATTGAATGTAATTTCACATTGAAATTGGATGTAAACAAATGTCAAACTTTTGGTAGTTATTGTTTCATAAAAATACACCTTTTGGTTTTGAAAGCGAGAATTAATTTTAAATTAAAAAAATTAAACTTCTATATTCTGAATTTGGTAAAATATAATTCATTATTAAATTCAGAATATCAAAATTATCATAGGGTAAAATTTTGGTATTTTTCTAAAAACTTTCAATTTTTGATGAATACTGAAAAACACTAAGTTATAGTTAAAACCAAATTTTTATTTAAATAATCATTTATATTATTTAAAATTAATTTTGGTCAAAATAGATAAAAAATACCTATATATGTTCAATGTAATTCATTGGAGTCAGTTTATATTAATTCTAGATATATAAAAATTTTATTGAACTTTTCACCATCTTTTACCCATCTCCTAAGAGAATTTGAAAATTCACATAAAATATAATTTTAAAGATTTTGTGAGTGGAATTTAGAAAATTCGAGATACACGATTAAAATCAAGGAGTAAAATTTGGATCAATAAGATAAAAATATTTTTTTTGTAAATAGTATATTTTTACTTTAATTTACCACGGTAAAAAGTAAATAGGGTAATTAAGGGTACAAGTGATATTATTATTATCCTAAGACATGTCCTAATTCTATTGTCTAAGTATAATGAGACCAAAAAAACCTTAGAAATAATATATGAACCTATTTTGTCCACATAGATTAGATAAGGACATTTATTTTTATTTAATTCAAAGAAGAGTTAAAATATTTAAAATCAATGTTTAATAACAAAAACATTTTTAATATAGGGTTATGCATAAGATAAATTCTATTATAAATATTAATTTGAAATATAAAAATATTTCAAAGATAATGGTATTTTATTTATAATTTTTAGATATTAAATAATTTAATTTATTTATGATACAATGGTGATACAGTAATTACATAATTAATGAAATATTAAAATAATTGATATTATAAATATACAAATAAATATAATTTGAGACTTTTTACGATTTCCACAAATTTTATAGGTTAATATGACATGTTATTATTTCTCAAATTAATTTGGTTTGAATGAATAAAGTTTTTATGACTTTAACAAAAATCAATTATTAAATAGTGTCAAAATTGACATAAAGGGGTTTTTAAAACAAATATTATATTATAACTTGAAATAATATCCCTAAAAATGTATGTTTTGGCCAAAAGACATATATAATGATAGGTGAATAATTAATGAACCACTTGGGGATCTCATAGAATTATATAGTAAGTTTATTAACCATATAATATAAAAATACAAAGAGACATGGTAAATGTCAAACTATTTAACTAAGAGTTAAATAAAAATGATAAGGTTAATATAGTGAACCAAACCTATCTAAAATATATTTTTTTTAGTGTATTTTGACCTATACCCACCTTAGACATTGAATAATCTACATTGGATCCATTAAAAATCGAATAAAATTTTATTATAAAATAATACTTCAAGTTTTTCCAAAAGAGCCCCCCTCCCCCTTATAAAAGGACACCACTTCTAACCAATTCCTCACACCTCTCAAGCCTTTTGGATCGTCCAAAAACTGACCAATTAAGCTACCTACATCCCTCTCCTCCTCTCAGAAGCCTTAGCTTAGTCATAAGGCACTTCAAGAGTCCTTTTTGGTTCAATCCAAAGGGAGTTACCCAAATTCAAGGTAACGATTTCTCTTAGATTCTTTTCTTTTATTGTACTTATCCAACCCAAAAAATATTCTTATTCATTAATTTTTTGGCAGTCGAGTTACTATTCACATAATGGAAATTTTGCCATAATATTGGGCCTATGGGCTATGTAATGGGCTACAGGCCCACTGGGCCTTTGGGCTATGTAATGGGTCTCCCTTTACCCAGTTAAAAGTGGTATTTAATTTGCATTAATAATAAAATGAGGATTCAGTCCCAACATTTAAAAAAATACTAGGATATTGTTATGAGAAGTATTTGAACTACACATACAGACACCTCCATCTAATGGGTAAAAACATAATGTTTCTGTGGATGGCAACCAAACGCCTCACGAAACAATGATTGTTCAATTATCTCCTACCACCTCTCATGGTGGCCATTATGATGGAACTATAATTAAATATGATATTTATGATATTTATTTTATATATAAGCTTATGTAATTCCATTTTATAGCATACCATTATTCATTTCATGTTGTATATATATATGATAATTTCATTTGAGGAAGTGGGAACTACCTCCCCCTCAATGTGATATGACTCGTTCATACCATACATGGAACGTATAAAGGATGGTGTTAATGAACATAAGTAACACATATAAGATATTATATTATACTGGAATAATAATATACCTATGTATCATTTGGTTTTTATTCCTTTTAAAATTAAAAATGAAATCGAAGTAGCGTGTGTGCTTACGTACGGACTACCGTATCCATGAACGCGATGAGATTCATTCCCGATCGTATCCATTCATGACTAATTTTGTTTGATGATTAAAAATAATGTTTAAGGACATGATATATTTCTGGATATGAATAAGATACCTTCTATGGATAACAAACATGGCTTATGTAAAAAAAATATAAAATAAATCGTGTAAGTAAACACCCGAAACGACGATAAAACTAAAATATTATTAACAAAGAAATATTAAAAGATATTAAATGATATAATATTTATGTATATGATTATTTTATAATTTATTAACAATGATTTAACTATTATAAAGGAGTATAATCTACCATCGGCCAAGGAAAAGTACAAGGTATGGGTTTATTTTCACAATCTCTTCATTATCTGAGGTTGTTTATACGTAACTATCTACTGGGACCTCTTTATCATCCACATCCACGTTTTTTAAAAATGATTTCCAAAACATTTTTACTATTTACTAGACTATAGGTTAAAGTCATTTATACCCTTGCTTGACATTTTATAAAATTTTTTGAAAGGAATATTTCCGTCATTTTCCAGACAACATCCTTTTTAACTGTTTCGACAAAATTAAGGTAAGAATGTCTTTTTAACGTATACGGAGGGTGCGGCGATTCTTTCCCGTTATAAAATCATCGAAGCTTCACATACAATATTATAAGAATATTTCCAAATTAAATGTTTTCTTTTACAATTATATAACTTTTAAATGATTTCAATAAAGACATATTTCTCTCAAATAGTTTTTATTTCATCTATGTCAACATCCTTTGATGAATTTTTAGCTTATTTTAAGTTGAATTATTATGATACAAAACATCCATATTGTATTGAAGGTTTTGTGATATGTTTGCCTGTGGATGTGTTATTTTTATACAATTCATGGTTTATAGAGAATGTATTGTCATTTTTTATGATATTTTTAAAACAAATGTTTATGTTTTGTTTAAACATGTTCATATGAGAAATGCATTGGACTTAATAAGTGACGGGTGGAGCCCTCTATAGCTCCTCGATGCATCGGTAGTTCTCATGAGACAAACTAGTGTCTCGGCATGAGGCCTTGAAAAAATCTTATTTGCAGTCTTGGCACGAGCCCTTGGCTACGTGGTTATGATATTCTATCATTATGCATTCTATCTTTATGAAAGTGGTTATTTATATTTCATGTGATTATTCGACTAGTAGAATATCCATGTGAATGAGTAAATGGCATTATTTCATTTTATGTATACCATTTTATGCAGAAGTTGATGTTTAAAAGGATTTTTTTAGTTATACATTGCCTTAAATGTTTATTCTTATTTATGAAAATTTCCACTATATTTTTTTCCTTACTGAGCATCTGAGCTCACCCCTTTCTATGTTTTATTTTTTCCTAGATGTGAAGCAATATTTAATGAATGTCCTGCATGGATAGTCTGAAATGTATTTGAGTGTGGACCATGGATACTATATAATTGTAGTTTTTTACTTTATGATGTAATGTAACATTTTTGAATGTATATAGTTATTCAAAGGCTACTAAACTAATTGGTCTTTAGAGAATTGATCTTTTCTGATCATGCCAATGTTATGTAATAATGCACCGACTCTAGGTAACAGGGGTCGGGGCGTTACAGTTGGTATCAGAAGAAGTTTAGTAAAAACCTTGGAAGCTATATTTAGATAAACTATGATTAGATCACATAGACCTAATATGGACTTTAAGGATTAGTATAGAAGAAATTCCTAGAATTTTGGTATTGTAGAGATTTTGTGAGTTTTCCGAACAATACATCCCTATCTGGATACGGGCAGGTAGAGGTGGCTCTGGCACAGTTGTTCCTGGGGGTAGAACCCGAAAACACTGCTTTGAGATAGACTCAAACGGGAACTAGCGCACGACAATGGTCTTGCTGCACTCTTGGTTACGATACTCCTGGGGGATATGCTTAGGATAATTCTTAATTTCATTACAAATCATTATGAAGGGTTTATGAGTATATAATTCCTCAATGAAAACATCCTTATGATTATGGATATATCCATAAACCATTCAATTAACTTTAGGTATTTTACAATTTTGGAATTATTCATTGAAATTAATAAACTAACCCAGTTTATGCTATTGTTTAGAAAAGGCCCCCAGTAGAAGGAATGTGAACTCCAGCAATATGTATGATCCAAAGAGTAAGAAGGATCATATCTTTCACAGTATTAAGCCAACATTTAAAACATTAATAGTCTCCCATATATTCTCATCATATGAATAAATAGTATCATGTGTTAATAAGATAAATAAATAATTATTCGAGTCCTATGGATTTGAAGGAAAGCAAGAGAAGAAAAGGATAGAAGAGAGAAAGATGGATAAAGGGAAGAGGGAAAAGAAGAATTTTCCCATATGTGATAAATATGGGAAGAAACAAATGTGAAATTTCCTAAAGGGAATGGGAGTTTGTTATAAGTGTGGAGAAGAAGGACACCAAGTACATGACTAGAAGGGTAAGAAAAAGGTTTAAAGTGAACAATGCTTCATCAGCAAGGATTTGGGACACTACACGAACCGATGTCCAAATTATCATAGTATTCCCCAAATGATGCTATTGGATAATAATAAAGTTATGATACTACCACATATGAGGAGAAATGATTAGAGTTATTATGTTGTCATTAGAGAATTATTTCATTTCAGTTTTGTATCAACAATGTACTGGTTATAATAATTATGGAGTATATAAGGATTGTACTACAGTGCTATTTTATTAAGGACTTGAGATTGTGTGGAACCAAGAAAAGTCACTCAATAGCAGGTTAATTTTTTGGAAAATATATGGTTGAGAGAAAAATAAACCATAATATGGTTCTGATACTGGGGTAGTATTTTTGGAATAATACATGATTGATTTGGATAGATTATATTGGATATTCTTGATTACCTTGAAACTGATTAATGATTTGTATATTCCATCATTATTGGAGTTTACAACATTTTTTGATAGAAGGAGTATATACAGTATTCTATAAGGATTAAGGGATGATGAATGTAATCAATAAGTTTTTATGGTAATTCAGTATGTTGTAGTGTTTTAAAAGAATACAGGATGAAGGTGTTCACATGTTATTACGCGGAAAAAAGGATCTTCATTGTGTTTACCTTATATATTTTGGACAGTGAGTTTGGACATTAGTATTTTGGACAATTCTAGTTTGAGATAATTTTTGGATTTCCATAAAAGGACAACCCAGAGGACGGGCGGCAACCTGTCGCGTCCGGTAAGGTCGTGAGACTTGAACCCACAACCGAAGGGCGACAAGGGTGTATCACCTACCACTGGCCCATGTGATGTCCTGGATTGAATAATGTAGACTTTTTTTAAAAAAAAATCATGTAGATGAATAATAAATTAAATTTTTTTTGAAACCCTATACGAATAGGATAAATAGAATGTTATTTTTAAGTTTTATTATCTTTTAGAGTGAAAGATGAGTTTGTTGTCGAAATTAGTTAAAGGATGGGACTCTACATGTCCAGTATATATTTCTCTTCTTCTCTTATTATATGAAGAAATTAATTATTATACTTTATTAAAGGGATCTTAAAACAAAAAAATGTGTTATCCTAATACCATATGTTTTGTTGAACCGATGGTATTTTAAATCATCATTGATTGATAAATTTAAAGCCCTCTATTTTACAATTTTTTGTGATTGATGACCTCAATGACTACTTATAAATATTTACATTTTTCTTCTAATTATATGTCTCTAATTTCCACCAATGTTCTCCTAATCGGGATCATAATTTAGTGGTGACCCTTTCATTTCCCTTTTCCTCTTATTAAGACTAAATTTTATTAACCTAATTTTTGATGTGGGTTTTCCCAAAGGTATTTTCTATTTTAAACCATTTATTTTCCAAAAAATATAAAATTACGAGGATGAGATTTATTGAAGGAGGGAAGAATTTAACACCCCAAGATATCAAATTAAGTTATTTCTTCAAAGTAATTCAATAACTTTCATTACACGCAACACTGAGTTCTAGTGCACCTTGACTTACCAAACAAGCCGTTCAAAAGAGGTTATGAATAGTATTAACTGAATTTTGAACTTTATATAATCCTTATAATTTTAGAATCCATATTATTAGTTTCTTATGAATAATGTAATAAAAATACATGTTTTCAGATAAAAGAATTATTTTTCAAAAATTTCAATTTTACCGCCTTTTAATGACGAAGCCTTTTTAAATCCAATATTTGAAAGTTTTATATATTCAATTTGACAATATAAACTTCTTATTTATAATAGGGACATAATAATTTAGTTTCAATAATGTTTTCTTGTTTTTATGATAACTTTCATATTTGGATGAATAGTGAAAAATACTATATTTTAACTGAAAACAACTTTTTAAATAAAAATAATTTATATTTTTAAATTATACATTTTAATGATTTTGAAGTATAAATAGATTATATTTTAACCATTTAATCCAATTATGGTCATTTAATTTAATTTTACTTTGAAATTGGACATAAACAAGTGTTAAACTTTTGGTAGTTATTATTTCTTAAAAACACGCCTTTTGGTTTTGACAGCGAGAATTAATTTTAAATTAATAAATGAAACTTATATGCTTTTAATTTGGTAAAATAGACTCCATTATTGAATTCAGAATATCAAAATTAGCTTAGGGTGAAATTTTGGTAGTTTTCTGAAAACTTTCAATTCTTGATGAATAGTGAAAAACACTGAGTTATAGTTTAAAACCAAATTTTTTTTTAAATAATTATTTATATTATATAAATTTATTTTAGGTCAAAAGAGATTAATAATACCTATATAAGTTCAATGTAATTGATTGGAGTTAGTTTATAATAATTTTAGATATATAAACGATTTATTGAACTTTTCACCATCTTTTACCCATCTCCTAAGAAAATTTGCAAATTCACATAAAACATAATTTTACCGCTTCTGTTAGTAGAATTTCGAAAATCCGAGAGACATGGTTAATATCAAGGAGTAAAATTTGGTTCAATAAGATAAAAATATTTTTCGGTGAATAGTATCTTTTTACTTTTATTTACCACGATAAAAAGTAAATAGGGTAATTAAGGGTAAAAATGATATTATTATTATCCTAACACATGTCCTAATTCTATTGGATAAGTATAATTCTACCAAAAACAACCATATGAATAAAATATTAACCGCTTTGATCCACTTGGAATAGATTAGGATATTTATTTTTATTTAATTCAAAGAAGAGTTAAAAGAGTTAAAACAAAGGTAAATAACTAAAACATTTTTAATATAGGGTGATACATAATATATATTCTATTATAAATATTCATTAGAAAGATAAAAAGATTTTATACGTAATGGTATTTTATTGATAATTTTTATGTATTATATAATTTATTTTATTTATGACACAATTGTGACGCAGTAATTTACTAATTAATAAAATATTAAAATAATTGATATTATAAATATACAAATAAATGTAATTTGAGGTTTTTTATGAATTACAATAATTTTATATGTTAATATGACATGTCAGGATTTCATAAATTAATTTTTTTATAATTAATAATGTTGTTGACACTTTAAAAAAATCAATTATTAAATAGTGTCAAAACTAACATAAAGGAGTTTTTAAAACAAATATTATATTATAAATTGATATAATATCCCTTAAAAACTAAGGATTGTCCAAAGGACTAATATAATGATAGGTGTATCATTACTGAACCACTTGGGGTTCTCTTGGAAGTATATAGTAAGACTAATAACCATATAATATTTAAATACAAAGAGACATGGTAAATGTCAAACTATTTAACTAAGAGTTAAATATAAATGATATGGTTAATATAGTTAACCAAACCTATCTAAAATCTGTTAGTTTAGTGTATTTTGACCTATCACCATCTTATACATTTAATAATCCACTTTGGATCCATTACAATCCGAATATGATTTTATTATAAAATAATACTTTATGTTTTTTCAAAAGAGCCCCCCTCCCCCTTATAAAAGGACACCACTTCAAACCAATTCCTCACACCTCTCAACCATTTTGGATCATCAAAACTCTAAACAATTAATGTCCCTACATCCATTTACTCCTCCTAGATGACTCACCTTAGTTATAAGTCACTTCAAGAGTCCTTTTTCATTCAAACCAAAGGGAGTTACCCAAATTAAAGGTAACGATTTCACTTAGCTTCTTTTATTTTATTTTTCTTCTCCAACCCCTAAAATATTCTTATTCATTTCTTTTGTAAAAAAACAGTATAATAAATAAACTAGGATATTTTTATGATAAGTATTTGAACTACACTTACACACACATCCATCTAATAGGTGAAGTACATAATGTTTCTGTGGATGGCAACCAAACGCCTCACGAAACGATGATTGTTCAATTATCTCCTACCACCTCTCATGGTGGAAATTATGATGGAACTATAATTAGATATGATACTAATGATATTTATTTTATATATAAGCTTCTTTAATTCCATTTTATAGCATACAATTTTTCGTTTCATGTTGTATATATATTCGATAATTTCATTTGAGGAACTGTGGACTATTGCCCCCTCAAAGTGATATGACTCGTTCATACCATATATAAAACGTATAAAGGATGGTGTTAATGAAATTAAGTAACACATATAAGATATAATTTATACTATAATAATAATATACCTATATATCATTTTGTTTTGATTCCATTTAAAATGAAAAATGAAATGGAAGTAGCGTTCGTGCGTACGTACGGACTACCGTCTCCACGAACAGGATGAGATTCATTCCCCATCGTATCCATTCAAGACTAATTTTATTTTATGATTAAAAATAATGTTTAAGGACTTGATATCGTTCGGGATATGAATAATATACAATCTATGGATAACAAACACGGCTTATGTAACGAAACATATAAAAGAAAATGAGTAAGTAAACACCTGAAACGACGATATTACTAAAATATTATTAACAATAAAATATTAAAAGATATTATCTGATATAATATTTTTGTATATGATTCATTTATAATTTAATAACAATTATTTAACTATTATACAGGAGTTTAACCTACCCTTGACCAAGGAAAAGTACAAGGTAAGAGTTTATTTTACAATCTCTTCATTATCTGAGGTTGTTTATACGTAATTATCTACTAGGACCTCTTTATCATCCACATCCATGCTTCTTAAAAATTTATTCCAAAACATTTTTACTATTTAATAGACTATGGCTTAATTTCATTTATACCCTTGTTTGAATTTTTATAAAATGGTTTGAAAGGAATCTTTCTGTCGTTTTCCAAAAAACGTCCTTTTTAACCTTTTCAACAAAATTATGGTAGGAATGTCTTTTTTAACTTATACCACGGGTGTGGATATTCTCCTCCATTATAAAATAATTGAATCTTCACTTACAAAATTATAAGAATATTTTCAAACTAAATGTTTTCTTTTAAAATTATGTGACTTTTAAATGAATTCAGAAAAGAGATATTTCTCTCAAATAATTATGATTTCATCTAAGTCAATATCCTTTGATAGATTTAAAGCTTATTTGATATTGATTTATTATGATACAATACTTCCATTTGTATTGAAGGTTTTGTGATATGTTTGACTGTAGATGTGTTATTTTTATGCAATTCATGTTTTATAGAGAAAGTATTGACATTTCATATGCTAGTTTTAATACGAATCTTTATGTTATGTTTAAACCTGTTCATATGAAGAATGCATTGGACTTAATAAGTGACGGGTGGAGCCCAATATAGATCCTCAATACATCGGTAGTTCTCATGAGACAAAATAGTTTCTTTTCACGAGGCCTTTACGAAATCTTATTTGTAGTCTTGGCACGGGGCCTTGGCTATGTGGTTATGATAGTTTGGAATTATGCATTCCATCTTTATGAAAGTGGTTATTGATATTTCATGTGATTATTCAACTAGTAGAATATCCATGTGAATAATTAAATGGAATAATTTCATTTTATTTTTGACATATTATGTTCAAGATAAAGTTTAAAAGGCTTTTTATTAGTTATACATTTCCTTAAATGTTTATTTTTATTTATGAAAATTTTTGCTATATTATTATCCTTACTGAGCATCTGAGCACAACCAATTTCTATGTTTTATTTTTCCCAGGATAAGAAGATATATTTTATGACTGACCTGTAGGGATAGTCTGAAGGTGATATGAGTGTTGACCATAGAGTCTATATTATTGTAGTTTTTCACTTTATGATGTAATGTAACATTTATGAATGTATCTAGTGATTCCAAGGCTACTAAACTAATCAGTCTTTCGAGACATGATATTTTGTGATCATGCCAATGTTATGTAATAATGCACTGACTCTAGGTAACTGGGTTTGGGGCGTTACAGTTGGTATCAGAAGAAGTTTAGTACAAACCATGGAAGCTAGATTTAGATAAACTCTGATTAGATCACATAGGCCTAAGATGGAATTTGAGGATTAGTAAAGAAGAACTTACTAGAATTTTGGTATTGTAGAGATTTTGTGATTTTTCTGAGTAATACATCCCTGTATAGATACGAGTAGGTAGAGGTGGCTCTGGAACAGATATACCTAGGGGTAGAACCAGAAAACAGCTCTTTGAGATAGACTTGAACGGGAACTGGCGCATGACAATGGGCCTTATTGCACTCTTGGTTATGACAATCCCGGGGAATATGCTTCATATAATTCTCAATTTCATTACAAATATTTATTAAGTGTTTGTGAGTATATAATTCCTCAATGAAAACATCTTTATGATTATGGATATATCCATAAAACATTAAATTTATGTTTGGTATTCTACAAGTTTGGAATTATTCATTGAAATTCATAAACTGACCTAGTTTATGCTATTGTATAGAAATGGTACCCAGTAGAAGGAATGTGAACTCCGGCAATACGTATGATCCAATGGGTAAGAAGGATCATGTCTTTCACAGTATTAAGCCAACATTTAGAAGGGAAATAGACTCTTAGGTATTCTCAACATATGAAGATATAGTATAATGTGTTAATAAGATAAGAAAATAATTATCTGAGTCATATGGCTTTGAAGGGAAGCAAGAGAAGAAAATGATGGAAGAGAGAAAGATTGATATAGGGAAAAGGGAAAAGAAAAATTTTCTTATATGTGATGACTCTTGGAAGAAAAACCCAGGAACTTTCCTGAAGGGAATGGGAATTTTTTATAAGTGTAGAGAAAAAGGACACCAAGTACGTGACTGCAAGGGTATGAAAAAGGTTTCAAATGAACAATGCTTTATATGTAAGGAGTTGGGACACTATGAGAACCGATGTCCAAATCATCAGAGTATACCCCAAATGATTTTATTGTATAATAATCAATTTATGATACTACCACAAATGAGGAGGAATGATTAGAGTTCTTATGTTATTATTAGATAATTATGTCATTTGAGTGTTGAATCAACAATGTACTATTATAATAATTATCGAGTATATAAGGATTGTACTGCAGTACTATTTCATTAATGACTTGAGATTGTGTGGAACAAAGAAAAGTGACTCAATATAAGGTTAAATTTTTGGAAAATATATGGTTTAGAGAAAGATAAAACATAATATGGTTCTGATACAGAGGTAGTGATTTTGGAATAATACATGATTGATTTGGATAAATTATATTGGATATTCTTGATTACCATGAAACTGATTAATGATTTTTATATTCCATCATTGATGGATTTTACAACATTTTTGGATCGAAGGAGTATATCCAATATTCTATAAGGAATAAGGGATCATGAATGTAATAAATAAGGTTTTATGGTAATTCAGGATGTTGCAGGGTTTTAAAAGAATACATGATGAAGGTGTTCACATGTTATTACGCCGAAAAAGGATCTTCATTATGTTTACCTTCCTTATAAATTTTGGACTATGAGTTTGGGTAGAATTATTTTGGATAATTCTAGTTTGAGATTATTTTTGGATTTCCATAAAAGGACATCCTAGAGGTCGGGCGGCAACTCGTCGCGCCCGGCAAGGCCACGAGACTTGAACCCGCAACTGAAGGGAGACAAGGGTGTATCACCTACCATTGGCCCATGTTATGTCCTGGATTGAATAATGTAGTATTATATAAAAAAAATTCTTTTAGATGAATTATAAATACATTTTTTTTAAAACCTATACAAATAATATAAATAGAATATTATTTTTTAGTTTTATTATCTTTTAGAGTGAAAGATGAGTTTGTGGTAAAATTTAGTTAAAGGATGGGACTCTACATGTCAAGTATATAATTTTCTTCTTCTCTTATTATATGAAGAAATTAATTCTTATAATTTAGTGAAGGGATCTTAAAACAAAAAAATGTGTTATCCTAATACCATATGTTTTTTTGAAATGATGGTATTTTAAATCATCATAAATTGATGAATTTAAGGCCCTCAATTTTACAATTGTTTATGATTGATGACCTCAATCACTACCTATAAATATTTACGTTTTTCCTCAAATTATATGTCTCTAATTTCCACCAATGTTCTCCAAATCGAGATCATAATTTAGTGGTGACACTTTCATTTCCTTTTTCCTCTTATTAAGGCTAAATTTTATTAACCTAATTTTCGATGTGGGTTTTCCCAAAGTTATTTTCTATTTTCACCCTATTATTTTCCAAAATAAATTCAAATTTCGAGGATGAAATTTATTAAAGGAGGGAATAATGTAACACCTAAATATTTCATAGTAACTTATTTCTTCAAAGTAATTGAAAAACATGTACTACACGCAACATCGAGTTCTAGCGCACCATGACTAACCAACCAAGCCATTCAAAAGAGGTTTTGAATAGTATTAACTGAATTTTGAACATTATATAATATTTATAATTTTAGAATCCATATTAGTAGTTTCTTAGACATAATTTAAGAACAAATACATTTTTTCATATAAAAGAATAATTTTTCAAAAAATGCAATTTTATGGCCTTTTAATGGAGAAACCTTTTTAAATCCAATATTTGGAACTTTTATATATTCAATTTGACAAAATAAAATTTTTATTTAGAATAGAGACATAATAATTTATTTTCAATAAAGTTTTGGTGTATTTCTGATAAATTTCATATTTGGGTGAATAGTGAAAAATACAATATTTTAACTGAAAAATAATTTTTAAATAAAAATAATTTATATTATTAAATTATAAATTTTAATTGTTTAGAAGTATAAATAGACTATACATTTACCATTTAATTCAATTATGGTCATTAAAAGTAATTCCACATTGAAATTGGACATAGACAAGTGTCAAACTTTTGATAGTTATTATTTCTTAAAAATACGTCTTTTGGTTATGACCGCGAGAATTAATTTTAAATTAATAAATGAAACTTATATGTTTTAAATTTGGTAAAATAGACTTCATTATTGAATTTGGAATATCAAAATTATCTTAGGGTGAAATTTTGGTATTTTTTTGAAAACTTTCATTTTTTTATGAATAGTGAAAAACACTGAGTTATAGTTGAAAACCGAATTTTTATTCAAATCGTTATTTATATTATTTAAATTTAATTTAGGTCAAAATAGATACATAATACCTATATATGTTCTATTTAATTCATTGGAGTGAGTTTATAATAATTTTAGATATAAAAAACGTTTATTGAACTTTTCACCATCTTTTACCCATCTCCTAAGAGAATTTGCAATTTCACATAAATCATAATTTTACTACTTCTGTTAGTTGGATTTAAAAAATCTGAGGGACATGTTTAATATCAATGAGTTAAATGTGGTTTAATAAGATAAAAATATTTTGTTCATGAATAGTAACTTTTTACTTTTATTTACCACGGTAAAAAGTAAATAGTGTAATTAAGGTTAAAAATGATATTATTATTATCCTAGCACATGTCCTAATTCTATTGGATAAGTATAATTCGACAAAAAAAAACCTTAGTGATAAAATATGAACCTCTTTGGTCCACTTGGATTAGATTAGGACATTTATTATTATTCAATTCAAAGAAGAGTTAAAAGAGTTAAAATCAAAGTTAAATAACTAAAACATTTTTAATATAGGGTAATACATAAGATAAATTCTATTATAAATATTAATTAGAAATTAAAAATATTTCATAAATAATGGTATTTTATTTATAATTTTTATATATTATATAATTTAATTTATTTATAACACAATAGTGATGCAGTAATTACCTAATTAATAAAATATTAAAATAATTGGTATTATAAATATACAAATAAATGTAATTTGAGAATTTTTATGAGTTACACTAATTTTATAGGTTAATATGACATGTTATGATTGCTTAAATTAATTTGGTTCGAATTAATAAAGTTTTTAAGACTTTAAAAAAATCAATTATTAAATAGTGTCAAAATTGATATAAAGGAGTTTTTAGAACAAATATTATATTATAAATTGATATAATATCCCTAAAAATCTAAGGTTTGTCCAAAGGACTTATATAATTATAGGTGTATCATTAATTAACCACTTTGGGTTCTCTTAGAAGTATATAGTAGGTTTATTAACCATATAATATAAAAATACAAAGAGACATGGTAAATGTCATACTATGTAACTAAGAGTTAAATATAAATGATAAGGTCAATATAGTGTCCCAAACCTGTCTAAAATATATTGGATAAGTGGATTTCGAACTATCCCCACCTTAGTCATTGAATAATCTACATCAGAGCCATTACAAACCAAATATGATTTTATTATAAAATAATACTTTAATTTTTTCCTAAAGATCCCCCTTCACCCTTATAAAAAGACACAACTTCTAACCAATTACTCACACCTCTCAAGCCATTTGTCTCATCCAACCTCTTACCAATTAAAATCCCTACATCTCCCTCCTACTTCTAGATGCCTCCCCTTAGGCAGAAGTCACTTCAAGAGTCCTTTTTGGTTCAAACCAAAAGGAGTTACCCAAATTAAAGGTAATGATTTCTCTTAGCTTCTTTTCTTTTATTTTACTTCTCCTAACCCTAACCACTTATTATTCTTTTATTTTTTAACCACACCAGTATACTCAATATACTAGGATATTTTTATGAGAATTATTTGAACTACACTTACACACACCTCCATCTAATGGGTGAAGAACATAATATTTCTGTGGATGACAACCAAATGTCTCACGAAATGATGATTGTTCAATTATCTCCTACCACCTCTCATGGTGGCCGATATGATGGAACATTAAATAAATATGATATTAATGACGTTTATTTTATATATAATATTCTTTAATTCCATTTTATATCATACCATTATTCATTTCATGTTGTATATATATTCGATAATTTCATTTGAGGAAGTACGGACTACCACCCCCTCAAAGTGATATGACTCGTTTATACCATACATGCAACGTATAAAGGATGGTCTTAATGAAATTAAGTAACACATATAAGATATTATATTATACTGGAATAATAATATATCTATTTATCATTTGGTTTTTATTCCTTTTAAAATGAAAAATGAAATGGAAGTAGCGTCAGTGCGTACGTACGGACTACCGTCTCCACGAATACGATGAGATTCATTCCCCATCGTATCAATTCAAGAATAATTTCATTTGATGATTAAAAATAATTTTTTAGGACATGATATCATTCTATATATGAATAATATACAACATATGGATAACAAACATGTCATATGTAACAAAACATATAAAATAAATCGAGTAAGTAAACACCCGAAACAACGATAATACTAAAATATTATTAACAAAGAAATATTAAAAGATATAATATGATATATTATATTTTTATATGATTATTTTATAATTTAATATCAATTATTTAACTATTATATAGGAGGTCAACTGATCCTCGACCAAGGAAAAGTACATGGTCAGGGTTTATTTCACAATCTCTTCATTATCCGATGTTTTTTATACGTAATTATCTATTAGGACCTCTTTATCATCCACATCCATGTTTCTTAAAAATGTATTCCAAAGCATGTTTACTATTTACTAAACTATGGGTTAAATTCATTTATACCCTTGTTGGACTTTTTATAAAATGGTTTGAAAGGAATCATTCCATCCTTCTCCAAATAAGGTCATTTTTAACCTTTTTGACAAAATTAATGTAAGAATGTCTTTTTTAACTTATATGGCGGGTGCATCTATTTTCCGCCATTATATAATCATCGAATCTTCACCTGAAAGATTATAAGAATATTTTCAAAGTAAATGTTTTCTTTTACAATTATGTGACTTTAAAATGGTTTCAAAAAAGAGATATTTCTCTCAAATAGTTTTGATTTCGTCTATGTCAGCCTCCTTTGATGGATTTTAAGCTTATTTGAAGTTGATTTATTATGATACAAAACATCCATATTGTATTGACATTTTTGTGATATGTTTAACTGTGGATGTTTTGTTTTTATACAATTCATGTTTTATGGATAAGGTGTTGACATTTCGTATGCTAGTGTTAATACGAATGTTTTTGTTATGTTTAAACCTGTTCATATGTGCAATGCATTGAAATTAATAAGTGATGGGTGGAGCCCTCTATAGCTCCTCGATGCATCGGTAGGTCTCATGAGACAAACAAGTGTCTTGGCATGAGGCCTTGAAAAAAATATTATTTTTAGTCTTGGCACGAGGCCTTGGCTACGTGGTTATGATAGTTTGGCATTATGCATTCCATCTTTATAGAAGTGGTTATTGATATTGCATGTGATTATTCGACCAGTAGAATATCCATGTGAATAAGTAAATGGAATTATTTAATTTTATTTTTTCCATATTATAATAAAGTTCATGTTTAAAAAGATTTTGTTTTAGTTATACAATGCCTTATATGTTTATTCTTATTTATGAAAATTTCTGCTATATTGTTAACCATACTGAGCATCTGAGCTCACCCCTTTCTATGTTTTATTTTTCCCAAGATGTGAAGAAATATTTTATGACTGACCTGTAGGGATAGTGTGAAGAGGATATGATTGTGGACCATGGAGACTATATTATTGTAGTTTTTCACTTTATGATGTAATGTAACATTTATGAATGTATCTATTGATTCCAAGGCTACTAAACTAATCTTTATTTCGAGACATGGTCTTTTTTTATCATGCCAATGTTATTTAATAATGCACCAACTCTAGGTAAATGGGGTTCGGGCGTTACACTCGCATTATTTTATATCAGCACAAATTTTGAATGTATTGAGTCTAACATTATATTTTGTGAGTGGGTTTATGATGATCGATACATTTTTGGGTGTATGTTCAAAGGAAATATATTTATATAAGTGGTGTTCCCTTATTGTTGGTGAGTATCAATTCCTTTGGGATCTGAATGTACTCGATATATTAGGTTTCTAATTGATTTTTGGGTATGGATGGTTGGTATAATACCGAGATCACATAGATTTCTACCATAGGAGAGTAATATTTATGTCTCTTGAGGTTAAAATTTATGTTCATCATGAAGAATGGAATACCTAGGAATGCCGTATAGGGCCAGTTCATCGGCAACTAGGTGAGCTCACCACCCAGGTTGTGGGTTTTTTTGAATTATGGGTGTGTAAAGCATGGTTTTTTTTATGACGGGGGTATAAAGCATGGTGTATTTACACCCATAGTGGATTGGTTTTAGGATGTGTTTCTTGAAGACTTCTCAATTCATCCATCTGAGAGAGACGTTGAGTTTACAATTGAATTAATTCCTAGAGATGAACTAGTTTCAATTCCACCTTACCGATTGAAACCATCAAAGCTTCAATAGCATAAGACCTACCTGGAACTATTGATGGAAAAGGGATTTATCCATATTATTATATTCCAATGGGGTTCTATAGTTTTTTTCTTCTAAGAAGGCTGACGGTACGTTTCATTTATGTGTCTATTTCTAAAAGTTGAACCCAATGACAGTTAAAAACCAATATCTTATTTCACGTATCGATGATCTTTTTTACTAGATGATGGGTACATATGTTTTCTCTAAGATTTATTTGAGTTCATGATATCATTAGATTAAAGTTATTCCTTATGATATACTATGAACTACTTTCATGAGTGGGTTTGCCTTGTGTGAGTTCATTATTATGCCATTTGGTTTGACAAACACTCTTGTTGTGTTCGTGGTCTTAATGAAACAACTATTCTACCCATACTTGTATTGGTTTTTTGTTGTTTTCATTGATTAAATATTTTTTTACCCCCAGACTCATGACAATCTTGAAAAACATCTTGAAATTATTCATAGTATACTGAGATATCATAGTATATACAAAAAAACTATATAAGGTTCAATTTTGGATAGACAGGGAAAATTTCTTGGGTCACATCATATCTGATGATGGTGTTTTAGTGGACCCATAGAATGTTTATGAGGTATTTTTCTTATTAGAATACCAATAATGTTTTTGATATCTAAATCTTTCTGGGTTTGACATACTATTATCATATATTCATCCATGACTTATCTTGATTGGCAGAAATCTTTTTGGGCCTAAATAATAAGGTTATCAAATTTGAATGGCCTGAATAATATGAGAATTCCTTCTATAAGTTAAATAAATTTTTGACTATGGAACTGATTTTGGTCCTACCCTAGTCGAGTGAGTAGTATATTGAGTTTTGTGAGCATCTAGAATTATACTTGGGGTAGTATTGATGAAGAGTGATCATTCATATGATATGGAACAAGATAGTTGATGTCACATGAATGGAATTATCATATTCATGATCACAAGATGGTCATGGAGGTTTATGCGTTAAATTTCTGGGGATATTACCTTTTGGTTTAAATGTTTTTAGTGTATACCGACCACAAAATCTTAATGTATATCTTTTATCAGGGTGATTTGAATCTCTCGCAGCATAGATGGTTTACGTATATACAATCATTTTATTTTGAGATATCATATGAACTAGTAAATAGAAATAGTTTTACTGAAGCTTTGAGCTATAACACATAGACATAGGTAGTCTAGGAGTCAGGTTCTAAGTGGAAGATGATGACCTTGTTGGATAATATGCATGTAGGATTTCAAGAGGGCTAGGTGAAGATGAATCTCACATCCTTGTCAGTTGATTCCACACTTCTAAGTTGGAACAAAGAGAGGAAGTATGAGGATATGAAGTTTTTTTACTTGAGATAAATCCTTAAAGGTGGGTAATCCACTTCTAATTGGACTATATATGAGGATGAGGTCATCTATGTCCAGAACCATGTTTATGTGACTACATGTATTCAAGAGGGTTTTATGAATGTTTTCTTTTCCATGAAGTGGGAGTTGCATCCTATTTTGACCAAAATGAATTGTGACCTATGCCAAAAGTATTATTGGCTTTGAGTAAAAAAGGAAATTACTGATTTCCGGACATAATGGTACACCTATCAGTAGGTGAATGTAGAGCAGCAGTGACCTTGTATTTTTTTGCAACCTTTGATCATTTCATAATGGAAGTGGAATGAATCTACCATGGATTTATTGGTAGGTATTCCAAGGAAACCTCAGAATAATGATTCTATGAAGGTGATTGTGCAATGGTTGAAAAAAGTATCTCATTTTTTTCCAATTTAGGAAACTTTCAGGGTTGATCAATTGGGTTATTTATAAGTTCAAGAGATAGTCCTTTTTCACAGGGTGTCGTAGAGTATAGTTTTAGATCCTGATTCATGATTTACATTGTGCATCTAGAAAGGATTATATAATTCTTTGGGTACCCAGTTGTTTCTGAGTATGGCATTGCACCCATAGACAGACAGGAAATCAGAGCATACTATTAAAGTGCTATAGGACATGCTATGGGCATGTGTCTAATATTTTGGTAGATTTTGGGATAATCTCTTAGTGAATGTTAAAATATCCTATAATAATATTTATCTTGAAACTATTCATATAGAACCATATGAGGAACTTTATGGTAGGCTATGCAGATCACCATGATGTTGGATGGAGGCGGGTGAGCCTGAGTCACTAGGACTGAGTTTGAGAAAGGAGGAATTGTAGTAGTTTCACATGATTATAAAATGTATGGATACAGTACAGAATCAATGGAAGTCTTATGAGGATTGATTTCATCAACCTCTTGAGTTTATAGTGGGTGATTGTGTATTCCTTTAGGTGTCTCTAAGATTGGGTGTCATGCTGCTGCTTTAGGTCCCCAGTTCATGCATGTGAACAATGAGTTTTGGTTCAGGTACTGATGCTATAAATACTCCTGGGGTGATGGACTATTGCACTAATACCTTTATACATGAATGAGAATCGATAAACTAATTAATTATTTAGGTTACCAAATGAAATCAGAGTTAAATGAATCACGAAGTCCTTTGAAAGAATGAATTGTGATAAGCCTATGGTTTATGGTTTAGACTCTGTCATGGGATAAAGCATGTATGATGTGATTTATTATAGAATAATAAATTTGAAACCTATTTACTTTTTTCATTTGTTCTTAACTATTTATACAACTTCATTCACTATTATAGACTAGATATTTCTTTAGACTCCATTGGTGGTGGTCTACTAAGTTTTACTCACACCCTAGTCAAGTCACCTGATTAGTACCTGAATAGACTTCGAGTTTTTTAGATAGAATAATGGAATGATCTATATGTTATATAGCTAAATTAGGATTCCAGATGAATCATGGATGAGGGAACCAATCATGATTTCAGGACCTTATTAGGAGATGTTATTGTATATTTATTTTTTCTTTTCAATAGACACATAAAACTTGTATAGAATGACATATTTACTTTTTTGTCTTATGGTAATTCTCCATATTTTGGATTTATTTAGGAATTTTTATTCATTATTAGTTGATATTTTCTTACTATTTATTATAATTTGGTTTTTAATGTAATGATTTCCACTATTTTGATGCTTTGATAAAAAGGGTATAGTCTCCTTGTTTTACATATTATAACCTTGTTGCAAGTCTGTATCATCTAGAATACTAGGAGGCATGCTTGAGGTTTTGTGGAGAACCATCTTTTGGAACCTGCATGTGGAACTCAGGTCATGACGTTACAACAAGTGTTCCATAATCAATTCCATAAAAATAAAATTAATTGTTATTTCAATTTACATAAAACAAGGCATATAATAACATTTATATATTTTCAATAAAAAATGATTTCATAATAAAAAGTATTGAAGATATACTAAAATAGTCTTAAATGAAAATTTCATATAAAAAATAATATAATTCAATTGGAATGAATAAAATGGATCAGTAATTTGTGGCATGTAACCATCAAATCAAACATATCATAGTACCGTGTAATAATCTCTCTGGTATATTAGTTTCTAAAAATAGGATCCGCACACTACTCGATCAGTGATATCGACTCAATGTGTTTACACGTCCCTTGGCTCAAGACTTTATAAATCCTCTCCTCATTGGGAAAATTATTCCATGGTATATTTATGTTAGTGTTCTCATAATTAATCCATTTCTAGGGCTAATATCCTATTGTTCTTTTAATAATTACCCACTAACTACCTAGGGTCACATGTTCTATAGTTAATCAATCAATAAAACTTAGGAAAATAAATCATTTCAAATCTATTCAAAATAAAATTTTCCATATTTTAGTTTTTAACAAGATTGTATCTTTTTAAATCAAAATCAATAGGTTTTCATCATTTTATGCCTTTTCAAATCATATTTCAATTTATGTCATTTAACTCAATGTTAAATACCAAATCATTTCATCAAATCCATTTCCAAATCAATCCATCAATTTTATCAATATACCCAAAAATTTCAATTTCATTGGAATTGGGTATTTTCATAATTTACATACCCTTTTCAAAATTGAAGATCAATCATCTCAAATTCAGGTTCTTAAATCATTTAAAAACTCATTTCAAATCAATCAACCAATTCAGGGTTTTAATTGTATAGAAAACTAATATAAAACTACCTATCATTAATTAGTGATCAAATCAACTCTTGCAATAGGAATCACTAATGAAGAACGAAGGTGAAGGTGATCAAAAAGGAAATACTAGATCAAAAAACATCAAAATTAGACTCTAATTCAATCAGGAGAAAGGATATCACACCACTTCCAAAGAATTTTACTTAAAAAAAGATAAAACTGTAATGAGGAAACTCACTAAAGATCAAACCACAATAAAGGATACTCATAAGGAAAGAAATCACCCAAAACACACATGGTGTATCCCTGGGGTTTGAAGGAAGATGCTTCCCAAATAATGAAGTAATTTTTAGGAATCATATCAAAAAACCCTAATGGGCATGATGAATTCACATCATGGATACTCAATTCACAACATGAATGTCCTGATTGACATATACACTAAAAAAATATGTTGTCCTGGGTTAAAAAACATAGTCCTGGTCATTTCACATCATGAAAAATTCATAGAGTGTATATTTTTCATATAATGAAACTCACTCATGGATTTTTTTCAAGCGATAGATTCAAATCATTAAATAAATTCACATCATGAATATTTCCTAAAGATAGTGCTCAACTAGATTATGCCTAAAACTCGTAGAAATATTCTAACACAACCTAGACCTAAATAAATCCCTATAAAACCTTTTGCACATTTAAACATGAACTCCATAAATTCAAAATAAATATGCATCCCTAAACATTAAATCAAAAAAATTTCTATAAATATCTGAAGTAGGGTAATAATGTGTTACAACCTCCCCACAACAAACTATTTCTATATATAGAAATAATATCAAGAATATTTCATATCAAAGAGAAGAGGCCACTGCTCTCTCATCAGTGCCTCATGCTCCCATGTATCATATGTATTAGAACCATGCTACTATAACACATGGAAAACAGGTAACATCTTCCCATAAAAAACCATTGTATCATAAACAAAAATAGTAACTTTATGCTTAGTCATAGATAAATTAGGTTCAACATCCAGATATTTCTAGATCAAAACATGAGAATAGTCAAAAATATTCTTCTAAATATTTAATAATTGGAACACATTATGGATTGAAGTTAACTGTGGTAAATGTTCAAAATAGTAGGCCACTTTCCCATCTCACTCAAAAATCTCAAAAGTACCCACAAACCTTAGTGTAATATTTCCCTATTTTCCAAGACATTGGTGACCCAAACAAGGTGAAGCTATTAAGAAGACCTGGTCCCCTATAGAAAACACTAATGATCGTTGATGAAGATCAGCATAAAATTTATACCAGATATGTGCCATAAATATTCTATAATGAATCAAATGAATCTTCAACATCATCCCTTCTACCAAACTAGATATAACCATGAAATATTCTCCAAATATCTACTTAACACAGTTGATATTTTCAATTATATAAATACAGGGCCTCAAAATGAGCCATTTTGAAAGTAGACTAGTAAATATTGTTATAAGAAAACTCAACCAGTCCCACATAGACATCTCAAGCTCCACCAACATTAAAAACACAATCTTGTAGAATTTGAATAATAATTAGTATAGATTTCTATATCATGAAATATTTATATAGATGATACTTCTTAGTAAAACATAACTAAGATACCATGTCCTCTTGGAGGCCTCTCTAGAAGTGATTATCAAAATGGGGATTCCCATCATAAACTACAAGAGATAGAACTCCATGAAATCTAATAATATATTGCATTTTGAGACATCCCAATTCCTCATCTTTGGCTGTATCGTGAATGGGTATCATGTAAAACATAGTGTTTTTGTGAAATATATTTTTTGAAATAATTTAATATTTTTGATATTTTTCATTTCACGCAACACTAAAGAATGGATTATTTTATATTAAAGAACACTATTTGGCTTGTTTCATATGAAAAAACCAAGTTAATAAAAGAATTTATGAAACATAAATTGTATCTATATCTAAATGGGACACCATGGTTATCTTATGTTATTCACAAGATTGACTTTCCTTGATGTCTTGAATAACATGCCAGACCAAGTATTACCAAAAAATAATATATTAATAAGAATAAATTTATTTAATATAATAAGATATAACCTATCCCTGAAATTAGTAGTTATGAAAAGGATTAACTAAATTATAAAAATATATGGTTTACACAAATATCAAATAAATGTATTAGTTACAAATTAAATAGAAATTAATATGAAAACTGATTCAATATAAAGGAAAATATTATTATTTTTATACTCACAAAGCTGTTTTATCCTAATACATTAAATTAATTACAATTAGTAAGTAAAATTAATTAAATATGAATATACATATATATTATTCACATAAATATTTTTTATATTCATACAATATTTTCGATAGGCATAGTATTAGAACAAACCCAATTTTATGCATAAAATACAATATTTTTATAAAAGAAATTTACCGCATTTTAATGTAGAACCTATTTTAAAACCAATTTTTGGAACATTAATAAATATTATATATAGAAATAAGAATAATATTTTAAATTTATACATAAAAATTAGGTTAGGATGAATTTTTTGTATTATTCTATGAAGTTTCATTTTTTAATGAATAGTGAAAAATAAGGAATTTTAATTCAAAAATTCTTGTTCATATAATTTAATCATATAGATAAGTTAAATTTTAGTTTTTTTAAAGTATAATTAGATAAAATATACAAAAATTAATCCCATTTAGGTCATGGAACCAATTTTACATTGAAATTAGATATAAAAACGTATCAATCTTTTGATCATTTGTATATTAAAAACTTGGAGTGTTGTTCCGTCTACGAGATTAATTTTAAATTAATTTATTCCATTTATATGTTTTGAATTTGGAAAAATAGATTATATATTTGTAATAAGCAAAATTTAAAATTTATAATAGGGTCAACTTATTTTTTGACCAATAATATTAGTGAATGTAGTTAAAATTAATTATAGTGATTAAGGTAAAATTAAGCTTAATAATGGAATAAACCATAAACATAAGGGCCCAAATGACCTATAAACTTGTAAATAACCCATTTTATGTCCATATTTCGTCCATAAAATTCCATTATTTAGTTTTTTTGGTTTGGTATGTCTTTTTTTAGGTAAAAATATGGGTTCTCCTAACTTGTTTTCAAAAATTCCAAGTGTTTCATTTTCCTCCCCTATAAAATCCTATCACCTCTCCTCATTCCTCACACCTCTAAAACCACTTCGGTTCGGCCATGATATTTCCAATAAACATAAAAAACTATACCTTACCGCTTTAATCCTTCCTGTGGTCATAAATACTTTCATGGAATCCCTTTGGTGAAAACCAAAAGGATTTACCCGATTAAGAGGTAACACTCTCCCTCAAGCTTATTTTTTTTATTTTCCTTCTCCACCCCCAAAACTCTAATTATTCCATTATTATACAAAAAATTTATAATAAATATTCTAAGGTTTTTTTATTATAAGGTTTAAACCTAAAATCACACACACTTCCTTCTAATGGTTAACGAACATATTATTTAGGTGTATGGTGAACTACCACCTCCGGAAATGATGGTTGTTCATTTTTCCTTTAACACCTTTCATAGTTGTGAATTATGATTTAATATTTGTTTATATAATATATATATGATAATTATTTTTTTAATCTTCTTTAATTCTTTTTCAATATATATATTTTATACTTTCCATTTTATGTCAATATGATAATTTTGTTTGATGGAGTGTGGACTACCGCCCATCAAAGCGATCTGATTCATTCACACACTACATGGAATGTATTACGAAGGGTTTTAGTAAAATTATATGATATATATGACATAATAATGATAATTTAATGATACTGAATAAATATATAAATATATTTAAATTTTTTTCTTCTTTCAAAATGATAAAAAAATGAAAACAGTGTCCATGCGTACGTACGGCCTTCCATCTTCATTAACGGTGTATTATATTTCAAACATCTATATAATATAGATTATTATAATAAAAATATATTGATAATAAATTATATTTTTATAATGTTTTAAATTCTATAAATCATGATATAATTATAAGTACCAACGATATAATAAATTATACATATGCGAAGAACAAAGAGGATATTACACGAAGTGAAACCTTAACATAGAATTATTAACAAGAATGTAATATAAAATCATAATAAAAACAAGTATGGTATTTTATATAATAATATCGATATTTTATAGATATATAATAAAATTGTATTTATTATATATGAATTTTGTATGATTACGATGAGATTCAAGACACAGGGTAAGAGAATTTTCATCTTACTTTTTATTTCTGTGAGATACATGCTTTATTCACAGCTCATTCCTTTTGGGTGGTGTGTATACTTCATATATGTATTATATGATTATTATAATTAAATTTATTTGTATTTAAATATACATTTGATTATTTTTCTTTCATTGGGTTTAGGTTTTAAAAGTTACCAAATCAGTAAAGTAATTTTGTCTCGATTTACCTTCATTAAAACACATGCCATATTGTGCACCTATATTTTTACATGATGTGTATATGAATAATTTGTAATTTTATATAATTAATATAATTCTTGTCATGATATTTTATGATTAATTTAATTTTATTTTCTTAAATGGGTATTTTGATCCCAAGTTACCAAGTGTTAAGAGTTTATTGAAACAATCTTATTACTTTTTCAGATTGTAAATGGTTATGATTCTTTAATAAATTATTATGAAACATATCTTAATAACTCTCATTAATTTTCTTCTCATATGTTTATTCATGATATTCTCACGTATTAGTACTATTTTATACACACTATGGTACTTAATATTATTAATAAAAATTATTTTAATAAAAATATGACCACATTTTTCTCTTTAGTTAAAAATATGTTTTATTTAAAAAACTGTGTTTTCCAAAATGTTTTCAAATGATATTTAAGGATATTTTTCTTTGAAAAATGATTTTAAAATTATATTATGGTTTTAAAATCTTCCATCATAAGTTTTTAAAATTATTTTCAAATAAAAATGTTTTCAAAAATGTTTTCAAGATTCTTATATATGTTTTGAAAGAAAGAGGTTTTAAAAAAATCAATATTATTTTATAAGTGTTCAAAAAAAATATTATTTTAAAAAATCAAGCTTCTTTTATACGTTTTCTAGGAAAAACTTTTTCAAAAAATCTTCCAAGATTCTTTTATATGTTTTCGAGGAAAAATGTTTTCAAAACAAATTCAAACTTCTTTTATATGTTTTCCAGGAAAATTGTTTTCAAAAATTTGTAAATCATTATTTATATGTTTTCAAAGTACATTCAAATAAATGGATTTAAAAATATCGTCAACATTATTTTATAATTTTCTATGTAAAATAGTTTTGAAACTGTTTTCAAGATTTCTTTATAAGTTTTCATGTTTATTTTAAAGAAAATCATTTTTAAAAGTTTATATGTTTTAAAAATAATTTTCTAAATAAGAAAGTATATTTTATTAAATAAATGGTTTTAAAAGTTATTTGGAAATTATTTCCCAACTAAGATGACACCCTTTTGTGTTACTCATGCATTTATGGGGAAATTATTCAATGATTCCATTCATAAGATTTCTTTGAATGGGTTATGTTTTTATGGTAAGAGGTTTTATGAAACCTATTTCTATTTTACAGGTTATATACCTTTAAAACCCACTTCTCTTCACATGTTATACTTTTGATGAAATGATTATGAAACCTGTATCTTTTTCCACATGTTATGATATGATTATAGGTTTATGATACCTCTTTCATTTTAGGGGTAATGATATGATTTTTATTGATCTTGTGGTGCATGTATGTATGATTTTCTTATGAGATGGGTGGGACCTATATCTCCCTCAAATACATTGGGTAAATATTTATATCTCATGAGATAGACTAATATGGCCTTTGGAGTTAACCTTGACTACTAAGATGGCCATGGGAGTGAACCATGACTACCAAGTAGGTATAAGAAGTGAACTCGTGCAACTATGATATCCATGGGAGTGAACCATGACTACCAATATGGTATGGGGAGTGACCCCAAAATAATAATATGGTCTTGGAAGTAATGCTTTGATATTATGGAAATTATATTATATGCTTATGTGTTTTCCAAAATTCCGTGTTTTATTCCTATGTTATGCTTTCATGGATTATGTTATTTATTTCCTTATGATTCTTTTCTTATGAACTACCATGACTTATTCCATGATTCGTTTTTATGATATTTTATATGTAGGGTATTATCTTATAATGTTTTTATAACATTCCCATACCCTTATTCTCATGTTTATACATATATGTATCCCTTTTTTACCCTTACTGAGCATCCGAGATCACCCTTTTTTATATTTACTTTCCCCATGTTATTAAGATATGTATTAAGGATGATCTATATAATAAGGGTGATATTCCTGAAGAACCTAGTGGGATATAATGTATCTCACTTATATACTGGTATTTATGTTTCCATGTTTCCATAGGCACTAAACTAATATGGTCTTTGGACGTTTGTTTGTAAAATATTTTTAGTATTTCACAAAAGTTATGTAATGTCTATGTATGTTAACACTAGGTCACTATATTTGGTATCATTGTGAAGTTTTAGTTAACCTTTAGAATATATGATGAGAAAACTTTAGTGATATCCCTAGGTATATTTCTAAGGATATTTATAGGGATTTCTCCAAGGATAAGTATAAGTATGAGTAAACATTTAGGAAAAATGTCCTAGAATATTGGTAAAGGAAAGAGTTAGTGGTTTCATAGAAATGAATAATTGTTTATATACTATAAATATATGTGGGTATATCACAGATGTACATAGGAGTAATAACTCTAACAAGGTGTGTTGGTCCTAACTCAGCGTAACCATGTACATGACAATGGCCTTTGTTGCACACCTAGTTTGACACTCCAAGAGGATATGCTTTGGAAATTCAAAAACACATCACAAACCATCATAAAGGATTTATATATAAGATGGATACTAATAAACTAAGATAAACCTAATGTTTTATAGATTAATAATGTTTTAATACTTTAGACCTCATATAAGTGGTTTTCATGATTATGTGATTCCTCAATATGATAATCATTTTTTACTCTGTTCATCATAGTTTTAGTCAATATAAGGAACCATAAGGGGTTGTATTAATATTAAATATGGTGGAAAAACTATTGATTATTAGTCAAATGGGATTATCACAAGATTGAAGTATGTTGTGATCATGCCTAATTGTTTTTCAAGGAACATGGTCAACAATATGCACCTTAACAAATTCTCAAACTCACCAAGGAAGATAAGGAAAGTTTTCCTGATGATTTTGGGTAATTGATACCATAGAGGAAATAAATTATGTTTACTTTGTGTAAAAATGTGTAAATAATCACCTAAGTGAATTTATTAATGAAATAATAAGGTTTTTTGACTGTGGAAAAGAAGGACACAAAGAAAGTAACAGGAGAGAGAAAATAAAGGGTTTTTTTAATGAAAAGGATGGGAATATTATCCTCCCTAAGACAAAACCAAAGGTAAAATTATTTCAGTGTTCAATGAATGGTAATTAGGAAAATATATGTCCCAAGGGGAAATCTTCAGAAGAGAATTAGTAAGGGGGTTTAGGTAATGGTTATATTACTAAAGATGATGATACTGCAATGAAATGTGAAAGGAAAAATGTATTAAATAAAAGGTTGATGAGTTCTTATTATGTATTATTGATTAAGTGGAATAATTGAAGTTTTTATTTATTTGGATTAAAATAAATAAATTTATATAAATGAGTAAATATACAAGTATTGTTATATTTATGTTATTCGCTTGGTATTTTTATGTTTCTGTTGAATATTCTAGATGGACTGGTAAATAGATTTAATGACAATGTGATATTTTTTATAATGGAAGATAACTCATAATATGTTCATTATGTTAAGATAATGTTTTTTGGATAAAGATATGTGGGATATGAATTATTAAATTGGATGGTACAAATTTCCTTGGAACTTTGTAAGGACTTGTTGACAGGTGGTTTATTCTATCATTGACGAATTTTATAGTGTATTTTGGATTTAAGAAATATATCTAATATACTTTGGAATAAGGAAAATTCAAGTTTTAAATAATTATTTACGGTAATTTAGTACAGTACCATGTTTCAAAAGAAAATAAAATTAGTGTATTAACATGTTTGGAATGTAACAACTGAGTGCTACTTTGTGATATATGGGGGATCAATGTTAATAAGATTTTGTGAACTTCTTTTTACTTTTTTGTATTTTAATATTTTTTAAGGGTTATAAGTTTACCATTAATTAAAAGTTTAAGTTAATATTTGGAGGAAGTGTTTGTGTAGTGATATTGTATTGAAAACATTGTTTACAAGTCTATTTGGTGAGTAGCTTCATTTCAAAGATTTCCATTATATTTAGGAAATTATATTAGTGTGGTTTTAGAAAATGGAATCATTTATTTTGGGTAACAATAAATCAAGTCTATAAATTTCATTGTTCTTGAACCCATGATTGAAGGACGATCAGGGTTTCATGCCTACCATCGGTCTACATGATGTCCTAATTAATGTGTAAGCCTTTTTATGAATAAATATTAATGATGAACCAATAGAGTTACTTTTTTTATAGATTAATGAATTAACAAAATGGATTTTGAAAAATAGTTAGGGATAAATAGTTATACTTTTAATTATTTTATGGTCCATAATATCTGGTAAAAGTGTATTTTAGCACTTCAGGCAGTAAATTTAATTTATGAACATCCATTTATTGAAGTAATGGATGGATTCAAAATAGATAAAAGCACAACCAAATAATGGAATTTTTTTATAGAAATATATCAAGTGAGTATATTTCTTTATATTCATGGTCAATAAAATAATTACCCAATGATTGGAAAATTATCAAAAAAAATGTGTTGTCCTAATACCTTAATTTTTGTTGAATTGATGACCTTTTAAATTATCACATATTTATAAATTTGAGGCCCTAAACTTTTCTTTGATCATTAAATTGTTTTTGATTGATGACCTCAATCAATCCCTATAAATATTTAAGATTTTCCTCCATGTCCAATCATCACTCCCAACTTATTACCTCATATAAGGAAACCTAGTGATATGTTACTTTGGGTAACCGTTATGGTTCCAACATTGCATTTTTTTAAGGGAAGTTTTAGTATTCATTTTTTTGATGTGGGTTTCATTGAATGAAACATTCAAGTATTAAACCTTTGATAACCCAAAATTATATTTAGAGAGAAATTTGTTTTAATGGAGTATAATATAACTCCCCTAGATTTTGGAAAATATTTGTTTCAAATTAATTTAATCTTTTTGATATTTTTTATTTCACGCAACACTAAAAATAGTTTATTTTATATTAAATCCCTTTGTTAGGATGGCTTCATATGAAAAACTAAGTTAATCATGCACTAAACATAGAATAAATTTTATCTTTATCTGCATAAAACATTATGGTTATCTTATGTTACATGCAAGACTGACTTTCCTCTAGGGATTGTATAACACACATGACCAAGTTTTATTGAATAATAATATATTATTAAAAAATTTATTATTTAATATAATAATATATAACCTATCCATAAAATTAGTAGTTATGAAAAGGGTTAACTATAATATGAAAATATTTGGTTTACAGAAATATAAAATTAATTAATTTCTAGAAAATTAAATAATATAAATATGAAAACATATTGAATATGAAAAAAATATTATTATTATTATTATGCTCACTAATAGGGTTTATCCTCATAAATTTAATTAATTAAAATTAGTAAGTTACATTAATTTAAAATATATATTTAATATTAACCAAAATATTTTTTATATTCATACAATATATTCTATAGGTTTTGGATAAGTATAAAGCCAAATTTATGCATAAAATACTATGTTTTAATAAAAGAACTTTTACCACCTTTTGATGATGAATCTATTTTAAATCCAATTTTTGGAACTTTTATAAATAATATATGTCAAAATAAACATTAAATTTTAAATAAAAACTTAAAATTTGATTAGGGTGAATTTATGGTATTTTTCTATGAAGTTTTATTTTTTAATGAATAGTGTAAAAAACTGAATTTTAATTCAAAATTATTTTTTCATCTAATTTATTTATATAGATAAATTATATTTTAATTTGTTTTAAAAGTATAATTAGATAAAAATATAAAACATTTAATACAATTTAGTTTTTTGGAAATAATTTCACATTGAAATTGGATATAAAAACATAATAAGATTTTGATCATTTTAATTTTAAAAGCCCACAGTGTCATCCCATCTACTAGATTAATTTTAAATTAATTTATTCCAATTATATGTTTTGAATTTAGAAAAATATATTTAATATTTTTAATCATCAAAATTTATAATTTATGATAATTTCATTATAGTTTTTTACCAAAAATATTAGTGAATTCAGTTAAAATTAATTAGAGTGATTTAGGTAAAATTAAGTTTAACAAGGGAATAAACATTAAACATAAGGGTAAAAATGACCTAGACACTTGAAAAATACCCATTTTCTGGACATATTTCGAAAATAAACCTTCAATTATTGATTTTTTTGGACCTTTTTATGTAAAAACGTTGGTACACCTAAATTGTTTTAAAAAATGCCAAGTCTGTCCTTTTCCTCCCATATGGATGGCCACCACCTCTCCTCATTCCTCACACCTCTCATACCACTTAGGTTTGGCCAAGATATTCCTAATAAACATTTCAAAAACCTTAAATTCCTCCTTGAATCCTTCCTTTGGTCATAAATGTTTCAAATGAATCTCTGTGGTGCAAACCAAAAGGATTTACCCGATTAAGATAAAACACCCTCCCTCAAACTCCTTTCTTTTATTTTCTTTCTCCACCCCCTCAAATCTCCATAATAAATTATTATAAAAAAATTATCCTAAATATACTGTTATTCTTTTATACAAATATTTATACCTACACCCAAACACTCTTTCATCTAATGGGTAATGACCATAATGTTTATGTGTATAGAAAACTACTACCTCGTAAAATGACGATTGTTCATTTTTACTTTACCTCCTTTAATGGTTGAGAATTATGATGAAAAATATATTTATATATGATATATATGATAATTTTTATTTATTTAATCTTATGTAGTTATATTAAAATAGATATATTTATACTTTCCATTTTGTGTAAATTTGATAATTTCGTTTAAGAAAGTGTGGACTACCACCACCTCAAAGCGATGTGATTTTCTCACACACTACATGGAATGTATTTAGGATAGATTAAGTGAAATTAAATGATATATATGAAATAATAATTCTAATTTAATGATATTATATACATACATACATATATTTAATTTTCTATCTTTCTTTCATTATGATAATAAAACGGAAATAGTATTCATGTGTACGAACAACCTATCGTCCCCATTAATAGTGTATTACATTTCATACTTCTATATTAATTATATTTTTATAATTAAAATATAATGAATATAAATGATATTTTATCATGGTTTAAATTATTTAAATAATGATATAATTATAAGTACGAAAGATATAATAAATTAAGAAGCATGCAAAGAACAAAGAAGATATTACTCGAAATGAAACCTTAACATAGAATTTTTAACAAGTGGGTAATATAAAATCATAATAAAACTATATATTATATTAGATATAGGAATATGGTTTTGGGATATATTTATAATAAACATATATTTATTATACATGAATTTTGTATGATTATGACAAGAGACAAGACACAAGGTAAGGTAATTTGAATCTCACTTTTTATTTCTGTGAGAAACATGTTTTATTCACCACAAATTCTTTTTGTGTGGTGCGTATAAAACCCATGAATATATTTTATGATTATTATAATTAAATTTATCATTATTTACATATACATTGGATTATTTTTATTTTATTGGTTTTATGTTTCAAAATTTACCAAAATTGATAAGTAATTTTGTCTCAGTTTTTCTTATTTGAGACACATGCCATCTTATGCACCCATATTTTTCCATGAGGTTTATATACTATCTTTGAAATGTTATATAATGAATATAATTCTTGTCATGATATTTTAAGCTTAATTTCATTTCATTTTATGACCTATAAATTATGATCCCAAGTTACCAAGTGGTAAGAGTTTATTAAAATAATATCATCACTTTTCGAGATTATTAATGATTATTCTTATTTTGATGAAATAATTTGATCCATCTCTTAAGAAATGTCATGAATTTTCTTATGATCTATTTATTAATTGTATCCTCATGTATTATTAGCATTTTTACATTCTTTGGTACATAATTTAATTAATTAAAAAATTAAGAAAAATCAAACCGCATTTTTCTCTTGAAGTCAAAAATCTATATTATTTAAAAAATATTATTTAAAAAAATGTTTTCAAAAATGTTTTAAATTTATCTTTGAATATAATTTTATTGGAAAAACGAGTTAAATTTTTTTATGGTTTTCAAAACTTACATCATAATTTTTCAAAACAAATTTCAAAGAAAAATGATTTTAAAAATATTTTCAAGCTTCATTTATATGTTTTCAAGGAAAAATTTTTTCAAAAAAGTTTTCAAGCATATTTTATAATTTTTCAAGGTAAAAGGTTTTAAAAAATGTTTTCAATATTCTTTTATATTTTTTCACAAAAATTTGTTTTAAAAATGTGTTCAAGATTCTTTTATATGTTTTGAAGGAAAAATGTTTTCAAACATATTTTCAAGCTTCTTTTATAAGTTTTCAAGGAAAATGGTTTTCAAAAAAATCATGATTTATTTATATGTTTTCATATAAATTTGAATTAAATGGTTTACAAAATTTCATAAATATTATTTTATATTTTTTTAAGGAAAATGGTTTTCAACATGTTTTAAATATTTCTTTATAATTTTTCTAGTTTATTTTTAAGAAAATAGTTTTAAAAATAATTTATGTTTTAAAAATAATTTTCTAATGTATAAAAGATATTCTCCTCAAGAAATGTTCTTAAAATGTATTTATAAATTATTTACCAACTAAGATTACATCTATTCGTGTTACTGATGACTTTCTAGACAAATTATTCAGTGATTTCATTCATATTATTTCTCAAAATGGATTATGTTTTGATGGCATGATGTTTTATGAATACTATTTCTCTTTCACAGGTTTTATTCCTTTGAACCTCACTTCTTTTCATGGGTTATTATTTTTATGAAATGATTATGAAAATTTTATAATTTTCCATAGATTATGATATGATTGCATGTTTTTTATGCCCATTTCATTTCATGGGTATTGATATGATTTTCAATGATCTTGTGGAACATGTATATATGACATTATTATGATATGGTTAGGACCAATATCTCCCTCATATGCATTGGGTAATGATTTATATCTCATGATATAAAATAATATAGTCTTGGGAGTATTCCATGACTACTAATATGGCCATGGGAGTGAATCATGACTACCAAGATGGTATGAGGAGTGAACTCATGATAGTAATATGTCCATGGGAGTGAACCATGACTACCAAGGTGGTATGGGGAGTGAACTCATACTACTAATATGGTTTTGGAAGCAATTCCTTAGATACTATAGAAATCATATTATATACTCATTTGTTTGCGACAGTTTATTTTTTATTCCAATATTATGATTTCATGGATTATGTTATTTATTTCTTTATGATTCATGTCTTATAAAATTCCAATATTTATTTCATGATTCATATTAATGATCTTTTATATGTAGGGTATGATCTTCTAATGTTTTTATCACATTATCATACCATTATGCTCATGTTTATTCAAACTTGTATCCCTTGTTTACCATTAATAAGCATCCCATATCACCACTTTTTATATTTCCTTCCCCTGGTTATGGAGATATGTAATAAGTATGATGGGTCTAAGAAGTATTCTATTCACTAAGAACCTAGTGGTAGATAATGTATCTCACTTATGTACTAGTGTTAATGTTTCCATGTTTCTAAAGAAAACAAACTAATACAGTCCTTGGGAATCTATTTGTATAATGTTTTATGTATTCTGAAAAAGTGATGTAAAGTTTATGTATGTTACGATGGGGTCACCACATAAAAAGTGTGATGATTTGTTCATCCTATCAATCACAACCCATAACACATTTCTACCTCAAGGGATATGTGGAAACCCAACAATTTAATCCAAAGAAATCATGTCCCACATATATTTCAGTACTATAAGTGACTGAAGAAAACCCCAAAGGTCTTTATTGACTGGCCTCGGCATGTTGGAAAGTATAAAAATGAGAATTAGATTCAGCTTTGTGTTGTCTCAGACCTAGCCACCAAAATCATCACCACATATAATATAACATATTCTAAGTATTAGGGTGCACCACCCATTTGTAATTATGAAAATCCCTCATCACAATATTTTTTGAAGAATAAGTTACAACATACCAGTTCCAAAAACATTGGATACTCTATGAAGAGAATGAACAATCATAAATGGTCTCCCTATAATAAAAATAGTCTCTAATTCCTTAGAATACATCATCGAACTATTTTTTTCTATAGAATCATCTCTAGAAGAGAGGAGGTCAACTATAAGCTCACTAAAACAACCTCATACTCATTCGCCCAAACTCAAAAATGTTACTGTGAAAAGTGATCCATCATATTCCACTATTCTAATGATTATTTCTTGGCATGGGTCAAAAGTTTCCTACTCAAAGCATTATCACTGGAATTACACTTTCTAGGGGTATAGGTAATTTCGAAATCAACATACTATAGGTACTCCACCCAAGACCACTGTTGGAGGTTGAAATATTTTTGGGAGAAGATATAAGTCAAGATTTTGTGTTCAAAATAAATAGTAAAAAATTTAACCAAAATTCAATGTCACTAAAAAAATAAAATAAAGAATCATATCTGTGAGTTTGAAATCATGGGTTAGATAATTATTCTTGTGTGGACTAAGATGTCTAGAACCATAGTGTACTATGTGATCACCCTATATAAGGACACAACCCAAGTATGAACCTGATTTAGTATAGAATACCAAAAATCCCTATATGATCTCTAGAAAATTAAACACCAATGTAAAAGTCAAATTACATTTTATCTTAATGAAATAACTATAACATTTTTCATCCCAAACGAACTTCACTCATTTCTGGGTGAAAAAGATCATATAGAGAGGCCAAATTCAAGAAATCTTTAACAAACCGTTGGTAATATCTCACTAATCCCAAGAATCATTATTCCTTGAAGATATTATGTGGTTGTTCCGATGTCATAATATATTTAAACTTCTATGTATCAACTAAGATAACATGTTCTGATATCACATATCCCAATAACTTCACTCATCAAAAACAAAAATCTATATTTTGAAAGCGTTGCATAAAGTCAATGATTTATCTAGAACTTCAGGACATCACTCAAATAACAAAAATGGTTCCCCTTGTTTTTATATTAAACTAGGATGTCATCCATTAATACCACGATGAATGATTTAAGGTAATAATGGAATATCATGGTCATCAAATCCATAAAACTATAGGAGAATTGGTTAAACCAAATGACATAATAAGATACTCATAATGGACATACCTACTCTTGAATGTGGTTTATGACTGTCAGAATCTTTTATTCTCAAATGTTCTCACTCCATGTTGAAAGAAAACACTAATATTACCCTTCCAAAATCTTGGAAATAGGGTCTGACTCTAATCGACCTCATGTCCTATTCTCCCTGAAAAACATATCACACCCCATTGGGCATAGTATAGGAGACCCATCAAAGATAACTGAAATTTTGAGACATATCACAAATCATAAAATCCATTCCAAAAATGACATCATTATCATTCACATATATAATAAGAAAATTTTAGGTTTATATCAGTATTTGATAAAGAGAAAACATAAGCAAGTAACTAATGACCCTACTCTCTCTTCGTTCTAAGGGGCATAGTAATATCCATCACATGAGACAAAATCTTCATAATAAGATTTAGTAAATTAATAGTATAGGTTTATATAAATGAGTGAGATGCAATAGTTTTAAATAAATTATTCACTAAAGATGAATCCATAGTGATGGTACCTCTCACAATCACTAGACTCACATGATCTTCCCCTGGAGACTCTTCCACTACATGAAAAATCTTCATTTTGGATGAATATGGGTAGATCCCTTAATAATTGAAGCATTTGATTGAAAAATAGTATATTTTTTTTGATAATGATATCATGCCTCTAAACAAAGTTTAAAGAATTGGTAAACATCTATAGGTGTCCCGGGTGACCAAAAAACCTAAAAAATATGTGTGCCTTAGTAAAACCAATTTCGAATGCCCAATATTTCTACACTGAAAGAAAATCAAAGGTCCCATTCTAAGAACTAAAGGAGTTATAGATGATATCTATTGTCTATAACCACCATTAGACTCATCACACTTTCTCTTTCCTTTAAAGGATCTCAACGAACTCCCACTAGGATAAAAAATAACTCATATCATCCCTAACTTACCAGCCAGTTAAATCTCAACCACCAATTCCCTATCCATCACATAATTATAAGAAATGATCTTTAGTAAGATGACTTATGATCTTATATCAGGTCAGATACCCATCTTAAACTATCAAACCCCTATATTCCCATTGGATATAACCTCAAGAAAAAATTGAACAAGCTTAGAAAAATAGTTCACATATTATGTCACAGTCATGTCACCCTACTGTATGGTAAGAAACTTCATGGATTTATCTTATACCATTGACTCTAGGTTGAACTAATCCATGAAATTAACTCTAAATTATTTCCACTATAAACCCTCATTCTACTAATTAGTCACCATTGAATCTCACTATCCTCTATAAGGCATCTAAATCGTGAAGGTATAATATCTCACCTTTATAGCTTCTGGTGTTTCCAAGAGCTTAAAAAGCAGTTCAACATTTTTTAACCAATTTTCAAGCTCTTGAAGATCATTCAAACCTTGGAAGGATGGTGGTTTATAATTAAGAATATCTTTATCAAAATCTCCAGATTGATCCCTCCAAGGTTACACTACTGGATCCTAAAGGAGAACGGGTGTAGGTTCTTATCCTAGAGATTGGACAACATGCACCACTAACTTAACAATATTTTGGTCCACTAGAGGATTCACTAAATGTGGTTCACCAGTGGATTCCTCCTGTGGAATATTCAAACGTCTCCTAAGAGTCATGATGATACAAAACATCAACAGAAAATAATTTAAAGAATAAATAAGGGTACATAGATCAACAAATAAAATATGAGATATAGGAATATATTTTAAATCAAGAGGAATTAAGTATTTGGATTTCAACATACTCATATCAAAATTTGGGAAAAGTCTTCATATAAGATAAAATTATTCCTCAAAGTCATTTTTCCCAAACACCCATAGTGACTTAAGGCTCATTGTAATGAGACCTGGCTATGAAATCACTCATAACTACCTCTTAAGTCTCATCAATCCAACTAATTTTCTACAAAGACAGACCAAATGGATACTGAATTCAATGAAATATGCAAAGCTTTCACCTCTTATATAACTTTTTTTTGAAACTATCCCAGATACCCTGGTACCCTAATACTTGATCTGGTCCTAACATGGACCAAAGGAAATTCCCGATCCCCATGGGTTGATGACTAGAACTTGGAATCATTCAAGAATCAAGTGGGAATGTTTTTGACACAAAATAGTAGAGTAAAAAAGATACAAGTTGATATATCAACACTAATCATGGAAAAAGTACCAAAAATATGTAGGTAAAACAATACCCAATAGTACATCATCAAAATACACAACATCTTCCAACCTAAAACTTCAAACATATCCTATATAATAGGAGGATAACATCTTCATTGGTTACCTCTATCACTCTAGGTCCTAAGGATCATGGAAAACCACCACCTCCAAGTTGTTCTTTCCCTTTTCTTGGACCTAGAATAAGATAATCTACATAGTCCTAAAAAAAGGTAGGGTGGGAGCTAAATAGCCTAGTACGGTCTCAGTAAGTGTTCCATAATCAATTCCCTAAAAATTAAAACAATTATGATTTCAGTTTAAATAAAACAATTTATAGAATGGAATTTACATATCTCCAAAAACATCATTTCATAATCAAAATTATTGAAGATATATTAAAATAGTCTTAATTAAACATTTTATATAAAACATTTATATAATTCATTTGGAATGAATGAAATGGTTCAATAATCAATGGAATGTAATCTTCAAATAAAAAATATCATAGCACCATGTAATAAGCTAAGTTGTATGTTAGTTTTTTAAAATTGTATCCTCACACTACTCAATTTGTGATCTCAACTCAAAGTGTGCACAGGCCCCTTGGATCATGTCATTAGGACTCAAATTCCCATTAGGGCCATCAAGTTGTGAGATGTTTATGTCATTGTTATCATCATTAATCCATTTCTATGGGGTCATATCCTAATATAATTTCTCTAACTACCCATTAAATACCTAGGATGACATTCTCTTTATTCAATAAATAAATCAGTTATGGGAAAATCAATAATTTAAAATCAAATCAAAATATAATTTCTCAAATTTTCGTTTTCAATATGCATTTATCATTTCAAAACCAAATCATAGATTTTAATCATTCCGTTAATTTCAATATATTATTTCAATTTAATCCATTTATATCAGGGTTAAATATCAAATCATTCCATCAAATCCATTTCCAAATCAATCCACTAATTTAACCATTCTACCCAAAATTTCAATTCCATCAAAATTGAAGGTTTTCATAATTTTCATTCCCTTTTCAAACCGAAATCCATCATATCAAATATGGGTTTTTAAATCATTTAAAAATTCATTTCAAATTAATCGATAAATTAAAGTTTATAATTGTAGGGTAAAGTCATATGAAATCACTAACCTTTTACAGTGATCAAATCAATGATCTCAATGTGAAAACCCAATAAATAACTATGGTAAAAGAGATCAACAAGGAAATACTATATCAAAACAACATCCATATCAGACTTTAATTAAATCAAAAAACAATATATCAAACCACTTTCAACAATTTTTAGAATATATAAAGAGAAAACCAACATGACGAAACTCATCGGACATCAAACACCAAATCAAGACTTATATAAGGGAAAAATCACCTAGAAATTGACCAATTTAGCCCTAGGGTTTGATAGAAGATGATACCAAAAGAAAGAAATAATTTTTAGGATATAGATTAAAAAACCAAATAGGAATTATGAATTAATATTTTGAATACTGTATTCATTATTTGAATATTTTTAGTGGTCTATACACTGAAAAAGTAATCACCTCAGGTTAAAAAACATGATCCAGATCATTTCACATCATGAAAAAAAACTCACAACTAGAATATTTTTCACATTGTGAAACTGATTCATGGATTCTTTCAAGTGATGTATTCATGTCATGAATTAAATTCACATCATTAATCTAACCTGAAAAAATTACATAACCATTTTATGTAGAAAAACTCATAAAAGACCTCCAGCTCTACCCAGACCCATATAGAACCCACTAAAACCATTGACACATTTATACTTGAATTCATTAACATAAATAATCATATATCCCAAAAATTGTAATCAAAATAAGGGTCAAGAATTACCTGAAATAACGATATAGTATGTTATAGTTTCTTTGGTAAAATATTTATCAAGTCGCAATGGACACATTACTATAAAAATATCAGTTTAAATGATTTAAATATTTATTTTAGAAATATTTTTTTTTCTATTTACATATTATTAAAAATTATTTTAATAAGTAATTATATAAATAAAAAAAAATATTTGATGTATCTTTTTAAATTTATTTTAATAGCTATAAAAATAATATTTTTTATATATTTTATATGGAATTTCTAGAATTTCTTTATAAAATGAAAAAAATGTTATATTTTAACATATGTGAAACCAATGGATTCCTCTCACCACTATAACCATTATTTGTGGTTTGGAATCCTTTGTAAGGTGTCTTATTTTTTAAATAAAAACCCTCCTTCCCTATCTTTGGGGTATTTTCAAAAATATTTTTAAATGGAATGGATATTTAGATATATGGAAATGTTTTTCTTATGGGTAAAAAAGAATATTTTAATGAGTGTGATTACGAAAATGAAATATTTCATGTGTTTAGAATATTTAATAGTTATTGGGAATTGTATATGATGATGTATGAGCCCAATATGGTTAATTATGACCAATAAATATAATATATCTCTCCAATATATTGAGTAAAGGGATGAAGTTAACCATTTATAGGTTTCTCCTAAGAGATTATAATAATTTATTAGGTAGGTTATTCTATTTGTGTGAGTGATTGTAAGAGTGATATAAAAATTATGTCTCAAGTTTCCATCATAACTTTTATATGTTTTCTACTGATTTTTCATGAAAATATTTTGATTTCACATGGTAATATAATGATCCTTTTTATTAAAGGAAGGATTGTCCCCTTTTGCATAAAATGAAAAGTTTTCAGGAAAATGTTTTCATGGGTTCTCAGGTTTTCCAAAGAAACCCTCATAATTATGCTTTTTTTCTATTATGTTTAATTATAAAGTTTTTTATTAAAAACTTTGGGTAGTAAATATGATTTTATTTTTATGTAAATGGTTATTTGATCTGAAATTATGTGGTTAAGGATGATTAAGAAAAATGAAGAATTCAATGTGAAATTCATGAAGATTTTTTATAAATAAATTTTGTTTCATCATAAAAGCTTTATATTATGAAAAATAGATACTGAGTGGAAGTGTTAGTTTTTTAAAATATGGGTTGTTTTATGTAAAGTTTGTTTTATTTATATAAAACTCTAAACTAAAAAGATCCTCAAAATGATAAAATTCAAATTATTTTCAATGCTTTAATTTATAGATTGTTTAAGGTCGATTCCTTATAGTAGTAATCAGGGAAAGGTTTAGATAAAATTTTTTATTAAGATATATTCATTTGAGGTTATCTTAAGATTTATGGATACCATCATGGATTATAATGTTTTTCTTGATCATATGATTAATTGAATAGATTTATCTTTTGAGGTTGTATGTGATGGAAATATATTGGGAGGAATTTATTGATTTTTGATATTTGTTTAAGGTATATATAACCCTTAAGTTTAACTTCTAAAAATCTTATTTGAGTAAGAATGACTTTATATTTTTTGGAAAAAAATTTAATGGTATTGATAGCCTTTTGGGTTTATATGATATTTTATATTGAGGTAATTTTGGGTTATTAAAATTTGGGAGCTTTTATTTTATTGTATAGATAACCATGTGTTTGAAAAATGATTTGGTGATTAAGTTATTATGTTTATTTTGAAAGAAGATCAGTATATTTTTAGGGAACATTATTGGATTAACGAATAAAAAATATTATTGGATAATATGGGTTTTTAGTAATGAATGTTGACTTATGTTTTTGAAGAATATATGATTTTAATTTTAATTTATGGTGATTCTGGTTATTTATGGAAATTACTATCATATTTTAAAGATTATAGGATTATGTCATATACATTTTTTGGTATATCAAATTTTGAGTTACTAATTTTTTTTATAGATAAATGTTAAATTAATATTGAAATGATATGTGATCAATTCCCTCTGATTTTTGGGTTTTCAACTTAGATCAATTTGAAGGGTTGTGTGGGGAATGTTTAAAGTTTAACATTGGGTGTTATTATTGAGGCTTTAAAGACTAATATAGAATTTATTCATTTTTAATATTATCTTAACCTGTGCTAAGAATTTTATTATTGGTTAATGTTTAAAGATATGGGAAATACCTTGTTATAATTTTTAGGATTATGTGATATGTTAGAAGATGATTTTAGTTCTATGCCCGGAATAATTCATCAAAAATATTCATGGTTTGTGGAAAGGATGAGATTTTGGAGAAAATTTATTAAATAATGAATTATTCTGGTTAAGTAATTAAGTTTCCTTATGTTCTTAGTTTAGATAGTAAAGTAAATCATCAACTCAAATAAAAGTATCTTGAATCTAAAAAATTAACCAATTGCCTTCATTTTCGTTGAATCAGTGCTCTTTTTCACACCTAATTGATTTATGGATTTATGGTCATTAACATTATCATGATTATTCAATTTCTTCTGAATAATTTTCTATATCACTATCTATAATTATTTTTACATCAATTTGTTCCAACATGTCCAAATTTGAACATACTATTAATTTAATACTATTTAGAAACCGATATATGTATTATTCTAGATAACATTCATAATTCTTTTTTCCCCTTTTTAAATGGAAACACTATTAACCATTTTTATGATGTGGGTTTTTAATAAAAATATTTTCAAATGTTAAACCCTTTATTAAAGATCTCAAGTTAAAATCGTGAGGATGAGATTTATTAATGATGGGTGGGATGTAACAACCTAAAATTTTAAATGAACACTATGTTCGATAGTGTACAACATATGCAACACCGAGCTTAAAAGGGCCTGAAAATATTATTAATTAAATATGACCATTTTAACCTAACTATTAATTGGTAGATATTAAAAGTAATAGATAAATTGTGAAATATATATAAATATATAAGGTTCTTCTCAATAAAAATAGATCGAATAATTCTTGGTAAATAATCACTCAATTTTTAGTAAAGTCATTCTATTCTTCAAAAATATGTTTCCTTCAAAAATGAATTTTTTGTGAAAATATTATAATTAATTTATTCCAATTTTATAAAATTTATTTTATAAAAAGAATAATATTTTTAAAATATTCATATCAAAATTATCTTAGGGAAAATTATTTGGATTTTTCGGAAAGGATTGATTTTCCAAGGAGTAGTGAAAATACTGATTTTTATTGAAAATAATATTTTCTTTTCAAGTATTTTTAAAAGTAAACTTCTATTATAGATTATATATAAAATTTTGTTAGTTAATTTTGATTAAAATTAGTCTAATAAATGTTATTATAACCAAAATTATAATTGAATGTTGCATAAAAATATTTATATACATATAAGATGCTTTTTTGGAAAACTTTTTTCTTTGCGTTTTTCATGTTTAATTTCAAATTAAATTTGTCCAATTATTTAAATTAAATTTTATAAAATGGATTCCATGTTTTAATTCAGAATAATTAAATAAATATTTCCTTGGTCTCTTACTAAGGATCCACATTCTTTTAATAAAAATTAATATATTTTAATAGGTTCATATTAATTTTTTCATAATGAATAGTAAAAATCAATTATAATAGTTACAGTTGAAATAGGTTTACTAGGGGTTAAACTAAAGATAAAAGGGTTTTAGTTATATAAACACCTTAATTTATCCTATTATGTGAGTTGTTTTATAAAAGATTACAATTTATAGAGTTTTATAATATATTTTGAAACATTATAATGAATTTTGGAACCCAAGATTGAGTTTTGATAAGATAAGTTATATTATATTCAAATTTTGTGTCTTTGAATTTAATGACCTGGTTGGAAGATTCCATTTGGTTTTGGATGGATCCAATAGACCAAAAAAGTTAATTTATTTATTATTCAAAAAAATCATTTAGATCAATTTATAACTTGATTTCAAGGTACAATTTTTTTTATTCTTAAATCTGATATTTTTCTAAAAACTATTTTTCATGTGTTTCGTCTTTTTATATTGAAATTAATTTCTTAATCCATTACAAACTGAAACTGATAAAATGGATTAAAAATTTGGAATCAACATGTATAATATTTTTTAAAAGGAACCTTTTATTTTTAGTCTTATAATTAAGTTATCATCATAAAAGTTATGTTATCGCAAATAAGGTTAAAATGATTTTAAAGTGGTTTTACTAAGAGATAAGGTGTACAATATATCCAAAAATTATATAAATTTGATTGGTTGAGTTTATTTCAACCTTATAATTCCTTATATTTTAAAATTGGTTCAATTGGTTACACATTAAATTGTTATTATAAATATAATTTAATCATTTAATTAAATCCAAGTGTGTTTTTCCTCACTCATAAAATGGAACATCATATCCTCCCTTCCTCACACATTTTGAGTACACTATATCAAAAAAATACCTACCCAAATACCTTTCCAACATCCCTACCCACATTCTATATATATTATTTTAATTATAATACCAACCTTATTGGGATTAAGGTTTAAAGTAAAGGAGGATTTCCAAATAATAGGTATAGCTTTTAACTGAATGTTTTTGTTTTATTTCATCTTCTACCTCCTAGAAATATTATTAAAACAATATTAAATAATAAAACATGTATCATCGATATACTTTTTTTTATATTAATTTAATAAATTATATATATGTCTCATTCATCTATCAAATGTAAAATGAAACCATAGTTTGTGTGTATGATGGACTACCACCTCACGAATTGATGAAATTCATTTTCAATCACCACGTCTCATAGGTAGTAATAATGATTTATTTTACATATATATATATATTCATTAAATATTTATAATTCTATAAATATAATATTTCATATAATTTCTTACCTTTCCATCCATTGAGAAATGATAATGTCTTTCATGTGTGCTTATGGATTACAACCTCCATGAAGTGATGGAAATTGTTTTTCATGACCACATAACCTGAAAGCTATATATAAGTTTATGGAAATATATAATTTTATATTTATGATATTATCATAATTCTGGAAAGGGAAAATGATACTAACTTTTTCCCTCATGCTCTTTGTAAAATGAAAACATTACTCATGCGTACGTATGACCCGCCATCTCTTGGATTGTAACATAATTCATTTTTAATAACCATATTTCATGGATGGTTTTAAAAGTATTATTAATAAATAAAATGACAATTATTTCATTATTATTATTTTTTATATGATGAAATAATTTTCACTTTGACCACGTTTAACCTTCCAAATTCATTTTTCAACTATGAACTGAACATCCTCAGAACACATTATATGGATTTAACTGATTAAGTGATTAAATATGTTACAATAATAAAGGAATTAAATAGTTTAATGATAAATTAATGATATTTTAAAAGGTTCTAAAACAAGTAAATAATTAATATAATTTTATTATATAGGACTTAGAGGGCATGGATTTCAAGTCTTTACTCGAGGTAAGGGATTTCAAGTTGTGATTTCCTTTATTTCAAACTTAAGATATTTTCACCACATGTTTTCATTTATGTAGTGTATAAAATACATAATGGTTTTATTTTATCATTTGTATCTAAAAATTAATGATTTTAAAAATTATTTCAATTTTTCATTGGTTCAAACTTTAACAATTCATAATGGATTATTTACTTTAAAAACCACAATTTAAATATTTTAAAGATTTATTTTCTAAATATTTTTATTCCATATACATATTCTTAAAAATACTTTTTATTTTTATTTATATAGATATAAATTAATTTTATATGAAATTTTTTGTCTCTATTATATTTTTTTAAAAGGATTATAAAAGGAATAATTTTTCTATATTTTATACTGAATGTTTTGTCTTTATTTACAAAAGTAAAAAATGAAATTTTCTATTTTAATGTATATGAAATCAATGGATTTTTCCTTCAACTATAACATTTATATGATACTTGGATTTCATAACAAAATTTCATGTTTTTTTCAAATAAAAACTATATTTCCCTATGTTTTTGTTATTTTTGAAAGGGGTTATAAATAGAATGGATATTCTAGAGTATAGAAATATTTTTCTTATGTGTAAAAAGAATATTTTTATTATTATTATGATGAAAATAATAGATTTAATCTGATGTGTTTCTGTTATGGTTATTCAGTAATTTTTATGATGATGAGTGATCCTGATATAGATAATAATGATTATTTATCCTAATTTCTCTTCAATTCATTGGTTAAATGGATAGAGTTATCCGGTTATATCTTTCTCCTAAGTGATTATTGGTACTTACCGAGTTGGTAATTCAATTAGTGAGAGTGATTTTGAAGGTGATATAAAAATAAAACCCCATGTTACCTACATTAACTCTATATTATTATTAATGTTTTTCCATGGAAATATTTTTATTACATAAGGTAAGTTGATAATATTTTGTTTTAAATGAATGATTTTTCACTTTTTGGTTCAAATGTATGTTTTAAGAAAATTGTTTTCAAGGAATCTCATGTTCTCTAAATAAACCCTTGTGATTATGATTTTTCCTTTATGTCTCCTTATGAAGTTTTTAATGAAAAACTATGGTTTGTAAGTCTAATTTCATGTGTAGGTAAACAATTATTTGAGATCAATGTTTATTATGTTAAAGTAAAACTCTCTTTTATGATCTCATGGTTTTAAAATGGAATAATAAGTTTCTTTATTTCTATCTATATATCTCTTATTGAGGATTTTTTCCAACCCATGTTTTAAAATGTTTTTTATTGGGTTTAAGGGTGATTAATAACTAAGAATAATTCAATGTGAAATTTATTAACATTTTTCATGCAAATAAAATGTAATTCATTATAAAAGTTTTATATTTTGAAATAATGGATATTGAGTGGAACCTTCTACATTGTACTATATAGATTTTATATGTAATACGTTTTCCTAATTCTATAAAACTCTAAACTAAAAAGGTACTTAAAATAAGTGAAATTAAATTTGTTTCTAAATATTCAATTTTTCAACTATTTAAGGTGAGGTCCTTATTTAAATCATTCTTAACATGAGTATCTTGATTTTGATTCTGAATTTCATAATATTTTTCCTGATCATAAGGGATTGGTGGATCAAGGGCCTAAGCTAATGGAATTGTTATAATTATAATTAAAAAAAGTCAACTAACACAACATTATGATTTTGAATCACACTAAAATAGGTCCATAAATTATAAATAACTTTTAAATTATTTAAATATATTTCTATATTGATAAGGGCACCAAAAATGTTCTTATTAAAAGGCTACTTTTCTACCTATGATTTTTTATCTAGTTTTACTGAGACATCATATGGATTTCTACTAACTTAAAGTGGATTTTAATTATAAATAAAAAATAAACTTGAAATTTTGTATTTCAAGACCATATTTATATTTATATTATTTAATATTGATCATTTATATCTATTTATTACATTTATATTAGTTATTAAAAGTTTATATAGGTTCTTGCGGGTTAATAGTTTCATTTGACACGTACTTGTTTCCCTATGGTGGACATGGTCATAATTCTATGCTCATGGGTTTATTAAATCATGAATAGTAAACATAATGGAATAAATAAGTCGAAATAAAAATTTATCTTCAATTTTAATTATATCATTGGTATGGGTTTTATTGTATATAAACACTCCAAAATTCATTCATTTTTTTATTTGTACCTATCATATAAAGTTATTTACAAATGAATATAAAATTGTTTTATTAAGATTAAAGAACAGGAAAAATTTATCATATCCACAGTTAATTATATATAGAACTAGTATTTATATCTTTTCAACCCTTCATGATGATAATGAAAGGGATAAATTTTCATTTCACATTTATGCTATTAAATTTACTCAAACATGGACTGGTAAAATGAATTAAAAAATCTAATTAAATTATTATTTCATTATTATATCCATTTTATAGATTGATAATTTCATAAATTTTATTTTATAATATAACAAAATAATATATAATAATTTTTATATTGAGAGAAAGAATAAAAGATATAAAATTAATCAATTCCAACATTGATAAACATAGAACTTATCTTATAGACAATCATCATAATAAAGTCCCTCTAACACCTTATTTTAACTTGAGGATACCAATAATGAAAAGGGTTATTATATAGGGAATTTGGGTTGAATTTAAATATAAAATTCAAATGAAGTTGTGGTTTGGGTAGGGTGGAGGTAGAACAATTTAATAGTTGGAACTTGTGTCATTTGTTTGGTAAATAGTCATTCTTTATTGGTTGACGAATGTGATTTTCTGTCAATAGTGATTCATAAAATAAAATATAGACTCTGGTTCTTGAATATATCTTCCATAAATGTTTCATTATAATGTTTTATGATTTTTTTATTAAATTATATTTCATTTCTACAATGTATATCATATTTATTATATAAACTAATGCATTTCACTATTAACCTATATAATTTATTCTTTACTAAAAATTTATATTTACTCTATGACCTATTTTAACATCTTGATTCCAATTAGGAAATATATTTTACTAAATTTAAGCATAAAAAATGTACCTCATATAGAAGGATTATACTATTTCATGTCATATATTTCCATTTTATAAATAAAATTGAAAATGTGATTATCACTCTATATACTCATCATATCAACTAATAACATATAAATTTCACGTCTCTAAATTACATTATTTGGACATCCAATACTCCCAAATCAAATATAAAATTGAATAAATTATCATAATGATCACTTTTTCTAAAAAACTATATTTATACTTAGTAAATATACATAAAAATGACTATATACAATTAAAAATGTATAACCATTGATCTGTTGGGAAAAATCCCTCAAGGTATCATTAAATAATTTTTGATGTGATTGTTTGTGTTGACAGATTGGGCCTCCATGTTGTGTTTTTTCAAAAAGTAGACCACGATGTATAATTTTTTGACAAAGGGGCTTTACATTGTGATTTTTCGGGTTCAAGAGATGTTATTGGCTATCCATGTTTGATAGAAGAACCCCAACAAAGGAATGGATGGTCTGGAGGTAGTACAAAAAAGAGGAGATATAAGGTGGCACTGTTTTCCAGTGTTTTCCAAATTTTTGGCCCTGAAAATTGAAAAATGGAAAGTCGTGTTTTTGGAAAAGGGAGGTGTGCACAAAATTAGAATGGTGCATGAAAAAAAAGTGGTGCATGAAATAGTGGTGTAGTTCGCAAAATTGGAGAATGGTGTTTTTCACAGAAGAGGTGTTTCAAGATCAGAATCTCAAAAATTGGTAATGTCATGAGGTGTGTGAAAAAATAGAGCACTGCAAAAAATATGGGGTTGTGATGAAGATGTTTTTTTATGCTAAAATAGGATTACACGCAGAAGGTGGATTTTTCGTGTAGGGGTCAATTTTTCCTATAAATATGATGTGACCCCTTTCATTCCAAGAAGCTCAAGACATAGAGAGTTTCTGAGCTATGGTGTGTGAAATTGGAGTGTGCAAGGGAGTTGCATGTAAATGAAAATTTTGAACAGAAAAGAATTGGTTGCGCATAACGCAAAGCAAGTGCATAAAATATGGTTGTTGCGCGTAAAATAAGTGTTTTCATGTAAAGAAATGGTTGCACATAAAAGAAGGTTGTTGCGCATAAAAGAAACGGTTGTGTGTAAAATATGGTTGTTGTGCATAAAATAAGTGGTTTAACGTAAAAGTGGTGTTGCGTGAAAAGTTTATTTCATGAAAAATTGTGGAATTATGTGCAAGGCCCTGTGAAGGTTGTGTGTAAAAATTGGAGTTTCACATTACACCCAGTGCAAAGTGAAATTATTCTGCTGGTGAAAGTTGGACGTCAACAGAGCATCAATCAATAGTTAAAGATGCATATTTCATTAGTGATAATGAAGAGACCTACCAGGCTATAAATTGTGAGTGCATCCTTTCCAAGTTCAGTGAGAAAAGGGAAGAGGAAGAAGGTGATCCTTTCTACCGGAAATGATCCAGTGTGAGAGAAATAGGTAGGGACACTTGGGAATGTAGTGTGTTGACCCCAAACATTGTAAAGGTGATGTTCCTAGTCCTATAAGTGAACTAGCATCAACATTATTGGTAGTGAGCTTTAGTGGATTTGGTACAACGTCATATAATCGTTGTATGCTCCTTGGACATAGCCCAGTGAGGGTAAACCAAGTAAAAATATATGTGTATACCTGCTTGCTTCCCTACATTGAATCCAAAGCATCAACATCAGATAAAGAAGAAAATAAGTGATCATAATAAAAAAAACAAGTGCAAACAAATTTACCCTTATGATAACGAGGTCAAGATCTAGCAAGGCAAGAAGAATTTTGAAAAAGAATATTCATACCCTGATTCACCCCCCCCCCCCCCCCTCAGGTTCACATTTCCATTTTGTTCATAATAATTGGTATTATAAGGAAGGTCTCTTTTGTCAGATTTGTTTGCTCTGACATGGTTTAGTTGATTACTCAAGTTAATGATTAAGTCTCCTCTTATATTGGTGCGTCATGGAAAAGCGTAGAACTATAAAGAAGAAGCATAAGTCTTGTAAAATTTCCCAGTGTGTACTTTTTAGCAGAAAGAGTGTGATTCAGTTGAAGGAATCAAGTAGTGAATAGAATAATTTTTTCGATAAATCATACACTAAAAACAATTACATATTCAATGATGTATAAGTAATGAGAAAAGAACGTGATATTCAAAGTGATGTTAGAACTGCTGATGATGAAGAAACTCTGAGAAGGTGAAAATTGGATGTTTTCCATGAAACAAGGGAATTGTATCAGAATTTTAATGAAGAGATTAAATCAAAATATATCCAGATCCAAGAAATGGAAATTGAGGTTAACAAGATAAGATGATTAAATCAAAGGCTTATTGACATGGCCAATGATCTAAGGGAGAGGAATGATTATCAATCTGATGAACTAAAAAAGTTTTCTATAAAGAGAGAAAAGCTCAAAGCTGGTGTTAAAGGAAAGAATCTAAACTTAGATGAAATTTAGAATCTGAAACCCAAAAATGATGATCTTGATACACAGCTATTTGAACTAGTTTAGAATAATCAAAGGCTACAACAAGAGAATGCATGTTGTTTTGATTCAATTGCTCTTAAAAAATTGAAAGTTAAGGAGCAAAGTGGTATGGTAGAAAAGCTCAAAAATGAATTGAAAGATGAGATGTGTAGTGGAAAGAATCTCAGAAGAGAACTCAATGCTCAACTTGAATCAAGATATAATAAGATTCTACAACTCAAGGAAGAGCTAGAGTTAGTAAATAAAGAAGTGGATAGATCCATTGCCAAAGGAAATTCTAAAATAAAAAATGACATGTACTTACTATTTGATTATCCTTCTGTAGGAGATGATTAAATGAAAAGCATATATGTTATTTTTGAAAAGAATCAAGAAGAAATTTTCTAATCTCAAAGGTCATATGTTATGGGAAAATATGGTATTGGATATGATAATCCCCCTACCATGCATGATAAGAAGAGAGCTGAGAAAAGTTCTAGATAAAAGAAAAATACTATAGGTGCTGGAGACAGACCTAAAAATACTTTCACAGGAACTAATGAAAACATGTGCTAATTCTGTGGAATCCATGGCCTTACTTATAGTTTTTTTTCGGAGGCATTGGAATATATTTCTTGTTGTGAAGACGGAAGCATTTCTAAATCTGAGAATAATAAGAAACTTCTTAATAGGTTTGAATGAATAGTCTCTCAAAATAGAGTATCCACGAAGTGCTTCTATTGTGGAAGAATGGGGCACACTATGACTATGTGTCATGAAGCTCTGGAGATCCAAGTCAGAAGAAGAACTCAAGCTACGTCAACATCTCAGTATAGAATTTATGAAATGAATTATGTCATTGATGGAAAATGTTTTATATGTTCTGATTATGGGAATTTGGAATGACATTTCAGCAAGAAGAAAGAAATAAAGGTAATGGAAATCGAAAAGAGATTCTCGACATCATTGGTGTATAATGATAAATCCTACATTGGAAGACAATGTGGTTAATTAAAAAATAGGTTTACTACATCAGGGGAATCACAAGTAGATAAATGAAATGTGTATCAATCACCTCCTCTATTACACTAACAGCAGCTCACATGTAAATAACATGAACAAATCTGAAAGATAAAGGGAGGAGTCGCTACAACTGTGAGTAAAAAAGAATGCAAGAACAATGGAGGACTCGCCATCAACACAAAATAGTGTAGTGACTAAGATATCTGATAAAACATAAATGAATAAAAAATTCATTGAGAAATTTTCATGTCATGCACCATGGAAAAGAATGGAGTAAAGTGTAAGATCCTTGCAATAGTGGAAGAAGCTAGGTAAGATGACAAGAAGAAAGATTCCTTCTCTAAGAAGGAATCAATGGAAATATAATTTTCGTGGAACATCAATGAAGTAAATGTGTACTAGTGGGTTTAAAACTCAAATGGTGAGAAAAGCCAGGCCTTCAGAATATACATATCAGAAAAAGGTTCAACATGTGGGTAATGAAATCTTAGTCATATAGCCATAGTAGTTGAATTTGGCTAGGTAGCTAGAAGAATCTAGGAAGGAGTGTGATGCTATGCAAGAAAGAATCAAAGGGTTGACCCATTAGGATCAACCGCAATCCTCATATTGAGGATTCCAAGAGATCCCCTCTCCCTATGTATATAAAATTTGTTAACTAATGATTCATGTGTTTCGAGTTTTCGGGAGATACGATCCAAGGGGAAGTGGCATCTAAATATGAAAAGTGGAGAAGTGATATGCTTTAGAATATCAACTGATTCAAATCAGTTAACAAAGTTGAAGAAGGAATATTGAATAATTCCCTGAAAGTAGTTAATGTTATTTGGTTTCATGAGATAGGTTAAATTAATAGAGCTCTATAGATAGTGATTGTGTTATTAACTTTATCTCTTGTTTCCTATATTGATTTTGACTCTATAGGCTTAGAGGTTTTGTTGATGGATAATTTCTAGGGGTTTAATTTACCCAATGAATATCTCATTGATGTAATTGAGATGGAGATGTTTCTCAAAACTTAAGACAAATTTGAGAAAATGATGAAGGAGGTGAAGAATGTTTGTGTGTCTAAACTGTGGGACTAATAATAATAGGTGTTGTACAACACAAGGGGGGCATTCAATATCCTAATCAGATGCAATATTTCAATGGTATATAAAGGATGAATGTTTGTGATATCTGAAATTAGGAAGACCTATTGAGGGATAAGAAACAACACTTAGGTTTTTCATGATTATCTATTTTTTTCTAATGATACGGTATCATCTGACTATTTTTAGGATACCAAACAGCTGTGACAGAATATCAATGGTGTTTCAACAAGAATCTAGGAAAAGCAGTTGAAAGAAATGATGTCACTAAACAATGACATAGTGACAGGTTTTTTTCTAAATGTGATGAAGTGATAAGAGACTCGGGAGGATAAAAAGTGGAAAATACTGATTCCAATGAAAATATAGAAAATGAACATGATGATGTCATGTCTAACCAGTGATGAGAATTGGGTTCAAGATCTAAATGAATATCTTAACCATGGTGAAAATTATAAAACATGGGATAGTTTTTTTAGGCCCATAGATAAGATGGTGTAGTGATTAAAAACAAACCATGACTAGTGTGCAAAGCTACTCCCATATAAAAAATATCGATGTCGATGAGATATTTGAACCTGTGATAAAGAAGAATACAATAAACATATTCTTGGCCATGGTAGTGCAATGGAAGTTCAAAGTGTTCCATATGCATGTCATTTCTAGACTTTTGAATGGTGTTCTGGAAGAATAATTGAATATTGAGCAGCTAGAAGAGCATGGTATTCAATGTTGGATCAGTTTTTGAAAATTCCCAGCTTTTGGTATGGCATAATTGATTACAATATGTATGTCAAAAATGATTGTAATCCAAGGATGATGGAACTAGTATATATCGAAGACATAATCTTCAAAGGATCTAATGAAGCATAGTGTAGGAGGTTTTCTGAAATATGAAAAAAAAATTATGAGGAGATTTGGAATTGAAAACTCTAAGGAGATAATGATTATACTTACTTCCTAGATGAATGAGTAAAAAGATAATGAATTCAAGGTGGTTAATATCATAGAATATTGGAAAAGTATTGGAAGTTTATCATTCATGATAGCGACAAGGCCTGAAATTGTTTTCACCCCATGCCAAGCAGCGAGATATCAAAGTAGTCTCAAAAAAATCCACATGCTTGAAAGGAAATGAATACTTTGTTATATGAAGGGAATTGTGTATTTAGGCATGAATTATTATGAAAAATCTTAGTCAATGTTTTTGGGATATACAGATGCAGATTGGGCAGGTTATGTGAATAATAGGAAATCAACGTTATGAGGTGCATTCTATCTTAGAAGATTGTGTATTTCTTGGCTAATAAAGAATCAAGATTTCATTTCATTAAGCGCCATGGAAGATGAGTATATTGTAGCTACTCAATCATGTACATAGTTATTGTGGATGAAACGTTATCTTGATGATATGGGATTTGAAGTGAAGTCTCAGATCAGAATCTAGTGCGATAACTCAAGTGCACTAAATCTCAGCAAAAATCACATCCACCACTCAAGGACAAATAACATTGATATAAAGTATCATTTTATCAAGAAGAATGTTGTGTAGGGAATCGTGAAGTTAGAGTATGTGCCTATAGAACTACAAGTTACAGACATTCTGACCAAGGCCTTACCCAAGGAAGATTTTGAGAGGCATCAACTGGCTATGAGAGTTCAGTCAAATCCCCTCACTTGAAAAAGTGTGGATGTGGGACTCCCCCCTCTCCCCGATGTATGGTGTGTTTTTCTCTATTGTGCTGATATGTGTTGTTTCTAATGTCTCAGACCACAGAGGAGTGACCTTTGGGTTTGTTGACAATGGGGGAGAAATATTGATTACTCAAGGGGGAGAAATTGTGGCTAAGGAAGGGAGAAAAAAAATTAGTCCAAGACATGGGGATAATCTGACATGTCGAGTAGTGAGATTGGGGGAGTTAAAAGCTGAAGGGGAGTTAAAGTTGTAAGCAGATAGAAGGATTTTCAAAAATGGTGATTCTAGAAGTGATCGATCAATGAAAAGATATCACAATAGCAGAGGATTGTGATAAAAGTAGAAGTGTCGTGTTGGAATGGTGTCAGAAGGTTTCCAGCTATCACCAATTGGTATCAGTGTGGTATCAACAATTGGTATCAGTTTATCAATTGGTATCAGTTTGGTGTCAGTAGTTTGTGACTGAAATGAAGTGATTCATTGATGATCCTTTCATTAACTATTATTTATTACAGTGAGCATTGCTCATGTGGGCTTAGAGTATGTGTTAAATTAATCATTGAATGCTATCAGAATCGAAAGTGGAAAATGGTGGTAGTGTTTGGTAGAATTGTTAATGAGGTATCAAAGTGAATAGAATTTTTATGTGAAGAGATTTCAACAAACCCAAATGGGGAGATTTTTGGGAAAAAACCCCTCAGGTGTCATTGAATCATTTTTGAGGTAATTGTGTTTGTTGAAAAAGCAGGCCTCTATGTTGTGTTTGTTTAAAAATCATACAACGATATATAATTTGTTGACATAGTGGGTTTACATGGTGATTTTTCGGGTTCAATAGATGTGGTTGGATGTCCATGTTGGATAGAAGACCCCTAAAAAAATAAATGGATAATCTGTCAGCATTACAAAAATAGTAGATAAAATGTGGCACCGTTTTTTAGTGTTTCCCAAATTTTTTAGCCTGAAAATCGGAAAATGGAGAGATGTATTATTGGAAAAGGGAGGTGCACGAAAAATTATAGTGGTGAGTGAAAACGATAGTGGGGCACGAAATAGTGACATGGTGTGTGAAAGAGAGGAATGGAGTTTTTTGCACAAGGGGTGTTTCGAGATCAAAAGATCGAAAATTGGCAAAGGCATTAGGTTCGTGAAAAATTGGAGCATTGCATGAAATATGGTGTTGCGAGGAAGATGTGTTTTTTCACTCAAATAGGATTATGTAGAGACCCAATCTTGACATACATGGACATTACATTTCTTTTGCAGAATACTTAATACATAACAAAAACAGACACCAAAGGACCATAATAGTTTAGTTTCTTTGGAAACTCGGAATATAATCTCCTAATATTTGTGAAAGATCTTCAACATCTCCCATAAATATCTTCCCTATTTTTTCTTTCCTAAAGCCTTTATTTATATCCTGGGGAAAAGAAAACATATAAAGGGTGATCTAAAATGCTCAGTAAGGGTAATCATGGAAAAAATAAAACAAACCATATACATTTGAACTTCATAACATGAACATAATATTTAAACATAAAAATCTTGAGCAATGACTTAAAACATGAAAGTAAGTAAGGCATAGGTCATAATGGATCATCAATCATGATAAAATAGCATGGGAATAAAGCATGTAATTTTGGAAACCATTAAGCACATGTTATGATTTCCATAGAATCCAAGGCATTGCTGCCAAGACCATCTTAGTGGACAAAGTCCCATTCTGAATTGATTTCACTCCTCGTTTCAGTCCTGTAACACTGAACCAGATTAACATACCATTCCAGCCATGTCTATCTCATGAGATGTAAATCATTACCCAATGCATTGGAGGGAGATATAGGTCCCACCCATCTCATAATGAAATCATTCTTTCGTGTTCCATAAAATCATAAATCATACATCATAGCATAACCCATGTAATAGAATGGGATTCTTAAACATCATGCCATCATAACATAATCCATATAATAAAATTAATACCATTTCATCATAAGAAGAATCAAACCATGTAAATAATGGATATATTATACTTGAAACATAAACATATTAAATAATGTCATTTTAGATGGAAAATAGTTTTTATAAAACACTTGAAATGAATTCTTGAGGAAAATATCCTTTCTTCTTCAAAATCATTTTGTTTTCACAAAATTCCATGAAAATTTAAAATAAAAGGGTTTTTTTGAAAATAATTATGAAATATTGTAGAGGAATATTCATGTAAATGAGGCGTTATGAAACAGTAAAAACCCGTTCACGCTGTATAAGTTAAAAATAACATTCTCCTCTTATTTTTGTCAGAAAAGTCAAAAACTTCCTCATGTGGTAAACCAAAGTAAGATTCCTTTCATAAAATTTGGTAAAATAAAAAATTGGGTAAAAAGGCCATTAAACATACATGAAAACATTTTTAGAAAATAGGGACATGGATGATAACAAAAACCCCAGTAAATACTTACGAATAAACAATCTTTGATAAGAGTGAGATTGGAATAGGTATCCCTTACCTTATGTCCAATTTCTTCCGTAAGTTTCCAAGACTCATCTATAGTGGGTTTAAAAATATTATTAACTTGTAATAGAACAATAATAATATTTATAATATCATTTATGATTCACTTATGACTTTATATTATCCGTCCATTTGTCAATTCCATGTTAAAGCAGTGTTTTGGGTAAAGTCATTTCATTTATCATCCGTGTTTTGACTTGTAATTATGAATATGATTACTTAATTACAGAATATAAAACATGATATATATACATATATAATATTCAGAATATACATATATATAATATATTTATTAATGGAAAGAAATACACCATTCATGGAGATGGTAGGTCGTTCGTACGCATGAATGTTGTTTTTTCGTTTTCTTGTTGAATTGAATGGAATTATGTAGATGACATATATATATATATAAATAAATCCAGTATTATTATTATTCCATATATTTAATTATTATTCATTATATATAAATTATAATCATTCATGAATGGTTTACATGGATAATGAATTTAATTGCGTTTTGGAGACGGTAGTCCGTACGTACGCACGAGCGATGATATCATTCCCATGATAATGGAATTGTATTGAAGTGTTTGTATAATATTTCAGAATCAATATCACTTTACAATAATAATATATTGTTATTTATTTATACCATTATACCCATCCAAGTAAGGTGGTGGTCGAAAACAGATTACACCACAGCGTGGAGACGGTGTTCCGTACGTACGCATGCGCGGTGATTTCGTTTTCCATAGGATGGGTAGAAGATGAAATATAGTTGTTTCATATTCATAATAATATATCAGTATATTAGTGATATTTATGTTATAAATTTATATTGAAACAACTAAAGAAGAAAAAGTATAAGAAGAATGAAACTTGAGAGAATCGGAAGAAAAGATTACCTCTTCTTCGATGCATCTCATTTAAGCTTCCTCTTAAGGAAGTAGAGTTGGACTTTTGAGATGACCAGAACCTCGAAAATGTTTCTAGGAAATTGGAGAATACAAATTGGCAGGGTGTTTCTAATCTTAAAGGCTCAAAAGGGTGTGAAGAGAAGAGGGAAGGGGTGCCCTTTTTATAAGGGAGGAGAGGGGACCTTTGGAAAAACATAAAACATTATTTTGTAATAAAGTCGTATTCGGTTTATAATAGCTCCAAGTTAATTTATTTCTAAGATAATGTGGTTATGGGTCAAAATACTATAAACCAATAGGTTTTAGACAAGTTTAGTTGTCTATTTTAACCTTATATATTAGATTTAACTCTAAGTTAAATAATTTAACTTTTACCATGTCTTCTTGTTTTCTAACACTATATGGTTAATAAACTTAATATAACAAGCCAAAAGAACCCCAAGTGGTTCATTATTAATATATATTAACATATATTAGTAATTTGGCCGAACCTTATATTTTTAAGAATATTAAAACAATTAATAATATAATATTTGTTTTAAAATCTATTTTATGTCAAATTCGACACTATCTGGTAATTGATTTTTATGAAAATCATAACAGCATGATTAGTTCAAAAAAATTTAATTAAATAAATACTAACATGTCATATTAACCTAGAAAATTAGTGGGATTCATAAAAAGTCTTAAATTACATTTATTTTGGTATTTATAATATCAATTATTTTAAAAGATTATTATTTAGGTAATTATTGCATCCCCATTGCGTCATAGATAAATTAAATTATTTAATATCTAAAAATTATAAATAAAATATAATTAGGTATGAAATCTTTTTTTCTTTCTAATTAATATTTATAGTCAAATTTATCTTATCTATAACCCTATATTAAAAATTATTTACTTATTAATCTTTGATTTAAACTATTTTAACTCTTCTTAAATAAAATGATAATAAGTGTCTTAATCTAATACAAGTGGACATAATTGATAATATTATATTCCTAAGGTTTTTTTTGGTCGAATTATACTTATCCAATAGAATTGGAACATGTGTTAGGGTAACAATAAAATCATTTTTACCCTTAATTACCCTATTTACTTTTAACCGTGGTAAATAAAAGTAAAAAGTTACTATTCACCAAAAATTATATGTATCTTATTAAACCACATTTTACTCCTTGATATTAACCGTGTCTATCGGATTTTCAAAATTCCAATCATAAAAGCGGTAAAATTATGTTTTATGAAAATTTTCAAATTCTCCTAGGAGGTGGGTAACAGACGGTGAAAAGTTCAATAAAATTTTTATATATCTATAATTATTATAAAATGAATAGAATTAATTAAATTGAACTTATATAGGTATTATTTATCAATTTTTTCCTAAAATAAATTTAAATAAAATAAATAATTATTTAAAAAAATCGGTTTTTAAATAGTAACCTAGTGTTTTCACTATTCATCAAAAATTGAATGTTTTCAGAAAAATACCAAAAATTCACCCTAGTCTAATTTCGATATTCCGAATCTAAAAATGAAGTCCATTTTGAAAGATAAAATTTATAAAATTTCAAAAAGTGGGTATTACTATTCATAACGGCTAGTTCATAATAATATTATAATAATATCACATTTAGTGAAACTCGGTATTGCGTACTACACACGCTATCGAAGAAGGTCTTGATTGCTTGTAATGCAATCCAAGTCAAGGGTGCGTGTAGTGAAAGCTCTGTTTAGTTTTTCGTATAACATAATCAAAACTTTTTTCATTTATACATTAAACAAATTCTATACTTAATGTTTTGTTGAATAATTTCCACAAAACAAACTTGAAATTGTATATAACACGAGCCAAGAATAGTGTGGCATATACTATAAGCTAATACGGTGTTGCCTATAGAACAATATAATCATGGTGTAGTGTGTCAAAGAATACATCAAAGAAATTAAAAATAATATATCTCATAAAATCTCAGGGTGTTACATTCTACCCCCTTTAAAATGAATTTCTCCCTCGAAATTCATCAGGGTAATAAATGGTTTATTACTTGAGAGTTTATTTCATAGAAACCCACACCGTAAAAATTAATACTAAAACTTAATTTTAAAAATGAACGTTAGAAACAAAACGGATACCCAAAGTAAATCATCACTTGGGTTCCCACATAGGAGATCATAGGTGAAAATATGGATATGGAAGAGAAATCTAACCGTCAAGTTCTGATGGAGAGTGGTAGAGAACAGGGCTATGAAAAATCTAATAGTCAAAAAGCCATAAAATTGTGATGATCTAAGGTACCATCTGATTCATCAGATATGAGGGCACTATGATAACATTTTTTGGTTTTCAAGATCATTTCCCTAATGCTGAATAATTTTTGAATTAAAAGAAATACTTACTTGATTTTAGTACAATCTCACTGCTGGTTGTGCCTTGAACAATTTCCACTTCATATCTTAAATAAAGAAGATGAATTTGTCTTCCGTGAAGTATTAGTAGATCATGCGATCGAATGATAGGTCATTCCATCCATCTCAAACATAAGGTTAGCAAAAGTTATCAAATATACACAAGTCCGTCTATAGTGAGATTCATCGTATATGGTTCCTAAAATGGACTTATACTTTATATATCATACCGCTTAATATAATAAAACTAGTTTCTACTAACTAGGGACTTCATGTAGACCGGTGGTATATAATAAAGGCATGTCGCACTTCATTTGTGGGTTCGATTCCCACAGTCTTGTCTGACGCGACAGGTTGTCGCTCGTCCTATAAGTTGTCTTTTTTCTAAAACTATACTATTATAACATTACAGAAATAGTATTGAAAAACATGTTCAATCCTTAAAGAATACTATCTTATGTCTAACATAATCCATTACAATCTTTAGGATTATCCAAAATACATCTGTCCAATCTCATAGTATAAAGAAAATAATTACTGAAAAGGTCACATAAAAAGCATGTGTATACCATCGTTTATCCCCCATATATCATATGATATATCATTTTGATCTCATTCCAAACATTTGAATACCATAATCATGTATTCTCTTGAAACATAAATCACCATATAACCTTAGTGAAAACATGAATTCTGTCAAAAGTTAACTCTTTCCACATACCAAAATCGAAAAAAAATCTATATACTCAAATCATGATATCACTTTGTCCTTTTATAAGCCATGAGCTCATGAATACTATCAAACATATTATTTTCACCTTATCCCTTCATTATTCACATATCATCTTCTTTCCAAAAATATCTGAATAACCTTTTATGGTTACCAGTACCATTCAAAATATACATTCAAATACTTTAGGAAAAAAATAGTGTAACAATCCTTAGATGTTTCATTATTACATAGTACCATTAAATTACCTATACAACATAACCCTTGATAAACATAAAATCATTCCACTACCTTCTTAAACCATTGACCAAGATTCAACACTTCTTTCATCTCATATATCATTTGTATTCTCCTCATCATCATCCACATAAATACTACCCATATGACCATGCGGATTCTCTTCAAGAGATTTTCCCTTAGGGAATTGGTTTTCATAATGCCCATACATTCCACATTTAAAACATCTAATCATTGTTGATGTCGTAGCATTACCATTATCCTTCACCATGGTGTTAACAAAACCTTTTCCTTCACACTTACTGGCTTTGTGTCCTTCTTTTCCACACCCAAAACATCTTCCAGTTCCTTTGAAACATTTTTCCTGATGCCTCTTCCTAGAAGATTTACATGAGGGGAATTGAACTTTCTCTCCTCTATGATCATCATGAGACTCCCCCTTTATCTTATTAGCTGAGTCGGGAAACATACCAAAGTTGATATTATTGATCATAATATGAGATTTCTGATTAGGCATAATAACGATATGTTGACCTCCAGATCCAATTTCATTTGGATTCTCATGAATAATATCATTCCATTGTCTATCATATCCTTCATTATCGTGAATCTTCCGGTTTCCAGCCATTTTCTAAAACCCAAAAAGAATAGTATGAGAGGAGAAAATCATAATCAAGGGGGAGTACCTTCAATATCTTACATCTTAGGTTAAATTCTATGTTTTTTACCGTAATTCTAGGACTCTAACCTATACATATACTTAACCTTAGGGACATCCCTAGACATACCTTAGAATTATCTCTAGGTATATCACTAAAGTTCTCACATCCTAGTTTCCAAAGGTTGACTAAACATTTCCTCTAATACCAACTATAGATACCCAATCTTGACATACATGGAAATTACATTACTTTTGTAGAATACTTAATTCATAAAAAAACAGACACCAAAGGACCGTAATAGTTTAGTGTCTTTGGAAACATGGAATATAATCTTCTAATCTTGGTGAAAGATCTTCAACATCTCCATTAAAGATCTTCAACATTTTTTTTCTTACCTAAAACCTTTCATTATATCCTGGGGAAAAGAAAACATATAAAGGGTGAGCTTAAATGCTCAGTAAGGGTAAGAATGGATAAAATAAAACAAACCATACACATTTGAACTTCAAAACATGAACATAATATTTAAATATCAAAATCTTGAGCAATTACATAAAACATGACAGTATGTAAGGCATAGATCATAATGGATCATCAATCATGATAAAATAGCATGGGAATAAATCATGTAATTGTGGAAACCATTAATAACATGTTATGATTTCCATAGTAGCCAAGGAACTGCTACCAAGACCATCTTAGTGGGCAATGTCCCTTTCTGAATTGAGTTCACTCCTCGTTTCAGTCCTGTAACACTGAACTGGATTAACTTACCATTCTAGCCATGTCTATATCATGAGATATAAATCTTTACCGAATTCATTGGAGGGAGATATAGTTCCCACCCATCTCATAATGAAATCATTCTTTCGTGTGCCACAAAATCATACATCATAGCATAACTCATGCAATAGAATGGGATTCTTAAAGATCATGTCATGATAACATAATCCATATAGAAAAATGGATATCATTTCATTATAAGAAGAATCAAAACATGTAAATAATGGAGACATTATAATTGAAACATAAACATATTAAATAATGTCATTTTATATGGAAAATAGTCTTGATAAAACACATTAAATGAATTCATTAGGAAAATGTCATTTCTTCTTCAAAATCATTTTTTTTCAAAAAATTACATGAAATTTTAAAAGAAAAGGGTTTTGTTGAAAATAATTATGCAATCTTGTATAGGTATCTTCATGAAAATGAGGATTTATGAATCCGTAAAAATCTGGTCACGTCGTATTAGTTAAAAATAACATTCTCCTCATAACTTTGTCGAAAATGTCAAAAAGTTTCTCGTGTGGTAAAAAAAGTAAGTTTCCTTTCATAACATGTGGTAAAATTAAAAAATGGGTAAAAAGGACATTAAACAAAAATGAAATAGTCTTCAGAAAACAGTGACATGGATGATCAAAAAACCCCAATAAATACTTACGAATAAACAATCTCAGATAAGAGCGAGATTGAATAGTTATCCATTACCTTATGTCCAATTTCTTCCATACATGTCCGAGACACATGTATAGTGGGTTTAAACGTATTATTAACTTGTAACATAAACATAATAATATTTATGATACCATATATGATTCACTTATGACTTTATATTGTCCGTTCATTTGTCAATTCCATGTTAAAGCAGTGTTTTGGGTAAAATCATTTCATTGATCGTCCGTGTTTGGACATGGAATTATTAATATGATTAATTAAGTCATGATTACTTAATTCCAGAATATAAGACATGATATATATATATATAATTTATATTCATAATATACATATATATAATAGATCGATTAATGTAAAGAAATAAACCATTCATGGAGACATTAGGCCGTACGTACGCATGAACGTTGTTTTTTCATTTTCTTATTGAATTGAATGGGATTAAGTAGATGACATACATATATATATATACATAAATCCAGTATCATTATTATTTCATATATTTCATTATTATTCATTATATATACTTTATAATCATTCATGAATGGTTAACATCAAGAATGAATCTCATCACGTTGTGGAGACGGTAGTCCGTACGTACGCACGAGCGATGATATCATTCCCATGATCATGGAATTGTATTGAAGTGTATGCATAATATTTTAGAATAAATATAACTTTACAATAATCATATATAGATATTTATTTACACCATTATACCCATCCAAGTAAGGTGCTTCTCTAAAACAGATTACACCACGGTGTGGAGACGATATTCCGTACGTACGCACGCGCGATGATTTTGTTTTCCGTAGGATGGATAGAAGATGAAATACGGTTGTTTCATATTTATAATAATATATCAGTATATTATTTAAACTGATGTTATTAATATATATTGAAAAAAATAAAGAAGAATAAGTATAAGAATAAAGAAACTTGAGAGAATCGGAAGAAAAGATTACCTCTTCTTCAATGCACCTCCTTTAAGCTTCCTCTTAAGGAAGTAGAGTTGGTCTTTTAAGAATACCAGAACCTCTAGAATGTTTCCAGGGAAGTGTAGAATAGAAATTGGCTTGGTTTGGATGAGCTTCAAGGCTCAAAATGGTGTGCTGAGAAGATGGAAGGGGTGCCCTTTTTATAAGAGAGGAGAGGGGCACCTTTAGAAAAACATAAAGCATTATTTTATAATAAAGTCATATTCGGTTTATAATAAATAAAAATTGATTTATTTAGAAGATAATGTGTGTATGGGTCTAAATACTCTCAACCAATAGGTTTTAGACATGTTTAGGTTACTATTTTAACCTTATCTTTTAGATTTAACTCTAAGTTAAATAATTTAACTTTTACCGTGTCTTTTTGTTTTCTTACACTATATGGTTAATAAACTTACTATAAAAAGCCAAACGAACTCCAAGTGGATAATTATTAATATATATATAACCTTCTATAAGTAAGTTTGATGAACCTTAGATTTTTAGTAATATTATAACAATTAATAATATAATATGTATTTAAAAAACTATTTTTTTCAATTATGACACTATTTGGTAATTTATTTTTGTGAAACTCATAACAGCATGATTAGTTCAAAAACGTTAATTAAATCAATACTAACATGTCAAATTAACCTATAAAATTAGTGTAATTCATTAAAAGTATCAAATTACATTTATTTGGATATTTATAATATCAATTATTTTAATATTTCATTATTTATGTAATTACTGCATCACCATTGTGTCATAAATAAATTAAATTATTTAATGTATAAAAATTATAAATAAAATACCATTAGGTATGAAATCTTTTTATCTTTATAATTAATATTTATAGTCGAATTTATCTTATGTATAACCCCATATTAAAAAAAATTTAGTTATTAAAATTTGATTTTAACTATTTTAACTCTTTTTAAATAAAATAATAATAACTATCCTAATCTAATCCAAGGGGACCTAAATGATACTATTATATTCCTAAGGTTGTTTTTGGTCGAATTATACTTATCCAATAGAATTAGAACATCTGTTAGGGTAATAATAATATCATTTTTACCCTTAATTACCCTATTTACTTTTAACCGTGGTAAACATAAGTAAAAAAGTTACTATTCGCCAAAAATTATTTTTATGTTATTGAACCACATTTTACTTCTTAAGATTAACCGTGTCTCTCGGAATTTCATATTTACACTCACAGAAGTGGTAAAATTATGTTTTATGTAAATTTTCAAATTCTCTTAGGAGGTTGGTAAAAGACGGTGAAAAGTTCAATAAAATTTTTATATATCTAAAATTATTATAAAATGACTCCAATGAATTACATTGAACTTATATAAGTATTATGTATCATTTTTGACCTAAAATAAATTTAAATAAAATAATTAATTATTTAAATAAAAATTCAGTTTATAAATAATAACCCAATGTTTTCACTATTCATGAAAAATTGAAAGCTCTCAGAAAAATACAAAAAATTCACCATAGGATAATTTAAATATTCTGAATCTAAAAATGATGTCCATTTTGAAAGATAAAATTTATTAAATTTCAAAAAGTTGGGATTGCTATTCATAACTGCTAGTTCATAATAATATTATAATAATATCTCGTTTAGTGAAACTCGGTATTGCGTACTACACACACTATCAAAGAAGGTCTTGATTGCATGTAATACAATCCATGCCAGGGTTGCGTGTAGTGAAATCACTATTTAGTGTTGCGTATAAAATAATCAAAACATTTTTCATTTATACATTAAAAAAATCTATACTTAATATTGTGTAGAATAATTCCCACAAAACAAACTTGAAATTGTGTATAACACGAGCCAAGAATAGTGTTGTATATACTGTAAGCTAATACGGAGTTGCGTATAGTACAAGTTATCTTGGTGTAGTCTATAATATAATACATCAATGAAATTGAAAATAATATATCTCATAAAATCTCGGGGTGTTACAGATTATGTGCAGATGGAAGGTTTTTCACGTAGGGGTTGATTTTGCCTATAAGTATGAAGTGACCACCTCATTAGAAGAAGCTCAAGACATAGAGAGTATCTAATCTCTGGCGTGCGAAATTGGAGTGTACAAGGGAGTTGCGCATAAAATATTTGGTTGCACATAAAGCAAAGGATTCACATAAAATATGCTTGTTGCATGTAAAAGATGTGTTTGCATGTAAAGAAATGGTTGCACTTAAAAGAAGGTTGTTGCACATAAAAGAAAATTTCATGAGTAAAAGATGGTTATTGCACATAAAGAAGTGGTTTCACATAAAATTGGTGTTGCGCGAAATGTGTATTTTGTGAAAAAGCAAGGAATTACATGAAAGTCCCAGTGAATGTTGTGCATAAAAATTGTAGTTTCCCAATACAACCGATGCAATGTTAGATTCATCTGCCGGTGAAAGTTAGACGTCATTAGAGCATCTACCAACAGTTAATGATACATACTTCATTAGTGATAATTAAGAGACCAACAGTTCTATAAACTATGAGTGGATCCTTTTCGAGTGTAGTGAGAAAAGGGAAGAGGGAAAAGGAGATCATTTCTACCTGCAAGGATCCAGTGTGGTAGAAATATGGAGTATCCCTTGGGAAAGCAGTGTGCTGACCCAAAACATTGTAAATGCAGTGTTCCTAGGCATAGAAGTAATCTAGACCGAACATTGTTTGCAGTGAGCTTTAGTGGATTTGGTACAGGGAAATATCATCATTGTATGCTCGTTGGACATATCCTAGTGAGGGTGAACCAAGTAAAAATCATTGTATCTTCCTACATGATTACTTGATTTACATCCAAAGCATCATCATCAGATAAAGAAGATAAGAAGTGATTATAATAAACAAACATGTGAAAACATAGCGACCCTTATGAAAAAGAGGTCAAGATCTTATGGGGTATGAAGAATTTTGAAAAATAATATTATACCCTGATTCACCCCCCCCCCCTCTCAGGGTACATAGGCCCCTTTTTTCCTAACAATTGGTATCAAAGGTAAGGTCCCATTTATCATTTTTTTTTCTCTAACTTGGTTTAGTTGATTACTCATGTTAATGATCAAGTCTTCTCTTATCTTGGTTCATCATGGAAAAGGGAAGAACTTCAAAGTAGAATCATAAGTCTTGTAAAATTTCCCAGTGTGAATTTTTCAACAGAAATATTGTGATTTTGTTGAAGGAATCAAGTAGTGAATAGAATAATTATTTGGATAAATCATACACTAAAAATACATACCCATTCAATGATGTAGATGGAATGATCAAATAACCTAATATTCCAAGTGATTTAGGAACTACTTATGATAAAGAAACTCCCATAAGGTGAAAAGTGGAAGCTATCCATGAAACAAAGGAATTGGATTAGAAGTTGAATGAAGAGAATAAATCAAAATATATCTGGATCCAAGAAATGGAAATTAAAGTTAACAAGCTAAGAGGATTAAATCAAAGGCTTGTTGATGTGGCCACTAATATGAGGGAGAAAATGATTATCAAGTTGGAGAACTAAAAATGATATCTATAAAGATATAAAATTTCAATGATGATGTAAAAGGAAATAATATAAACTCATATGAAATCCAGAATCTAAAATCTAAAAATGATGATCTTACTACACAGCTATCTGAACTAGTTAAGAAGAATCAAAGGCTATAAAAAGATAATTCATGTTAATCTGATTATGTTTCTCAGGGAAAAATTTAAAGTGAAGGAGCAAAGTGATATGGTATAAAATATCAAATGAGAACCAGAATGTGAGATGAGTAGTGGAAAAAATCTCATAAGAGAACTCAATGTTGAACCTGAATCAAGAGATAAGAATATTCTTCAACTGGAGGAAGAGCTAGAGTTAGTCAATAAAGAAGTGGAGAAATCCAATGCTAAAGGAATGTCTAAAATGAAGGATTCCCAATACTTACTATTTGATTATCCTTCTGTAAAACATGATGAAATGAAAAGCAAATAAGATTTTTCTAAAAAGAATCAAAAACAAATTTTCTCATCTCAAAGGACATATGTTCTTGGAAAATATTGTATTGGATATGATAATTCCCCTACCATGAATGATATGAATTGATCTGAGAAAATATCCAGAGAAAAGAAAAATCCTATAGGTGCTAGAGACATACCTAAAAATACTTTCACAGGAAGTAATGACAACATTTCTATTTCTGTGGAGTCCATGGCCAAACTTCATGTTTTTTTCAGAGGCATTTGAATATATTTTTTCCTGTGAAGACATAATCATTTCTAAATCAAAGAATAAGAAGAAACTTCTTGAGAAGTCTAAATTAATATTCTCTCAGAAGAGATTATCCATGAAGTGCTTCTATTTTGGAAGAATGGGTCACACTATGAGTATGTTTCATGAAGCTTAGAAGATCAATGTCAGAATAATAACTCAATCTATATCGACATATTATCTTAAAATTTATGAAATTAAGAATTCCTTTTATGTAAAATTTTTTATATGTTTTGATTATGAGAATTTGGAAAGACATTGCAGCAAGAAGAACGCAGAAAAGGAAAAGTAACTCGAAAAGAGATTCTCGAATCCATTGGTGTATAATGAGAAATCCCACACTAGAAGAAAAAGTGGTAAATTGGAAAATAGGTTTACTACTTTAGGATAATCACAAGTAGATAAACTAAAGGTGTATCAATCACCTCCTATATCACACTCACAACATCTCACTCAAAAATTACATGAAAAAATATTTAAGAGAAAGGGAGGAGTCACTACAATTGTGAGTAAGAAGAATGTAAGTTTAATAGAGGACTCACAATTAGTGAAAAATAGTGTGGTGACTCAGATATCTGATAAAAGAAAAATTAATAAAGAATGCATTGAGAAATTTTCATGTCGTGCACCATGGAAAAAAGTGGAGGAATGTGCAAGATCCTTGTAATGGTGGAAGAAGAAAGGGAATATTACAAGGAGATAGATTCCTACTCAGATAAGGAATCAAGGGAAATGTAAATTTGGTGGAACATCAAAGAAGGAAAAGTGTACTAGTGGGTTTAAACCCCAAATGGTGAGAAAGACTAGACCTGTAGAATGTACATATCAAAAAAATCTCAGCATGTGGGTAATGAATTATTAGTCATATGGAAAGAGTAGTTGATGTTGGATAGGAAACTAGAAGAAGCAATGAATGAGTTTGATTCTCTACAAGAAAGAATCAAAGGGTTGACCCATCAGGATCAATCTCAATCCTCATATTTTGGATTCCATAATATCCCATCTTCCTATGTATATAAATGTCGTTAACTTATGATTCGTGTGTTTCATGTTTTAGGGAGATATGATCCATCGGGAAGTGGCATCAAAAGATGCAAATTGGAGAAGTGATATGCTTCAGAATAACAACTGATCTAAATCAATTACCAATGTTGAAGAAGGAATCTGGAAGAATTCCATGAAAGGATTTAATGTTATATGGATGTATGAGATAGGTTAAAGAAATAGAGCACAATAGACAGTGATTTTGTTATTAACTTTATCTCTTGTTTCCAACACCATGTTTGACTTGGTAGGCATAGAGGTTTTGTTGATGGCTAATGTCTAAGTGTTCAATTTTCCCAATGAATATCTCATTAATGTAATTGATCTGGAGATGTTTCTAAGACCTTCAGACACATGTGAGGAAATGATGAAAGAGGAGAAGAATGCTTGTGCATGTAAATAGTGTGACTGACAATAATAAGTGTTGCACAATATAGGAGAGCATTCAATATCCTAATCAGATGATAGATCTTAATGGTATAGTAGGGATGAATATTTGTGTTATCTGACATTAGGAAGACCTATTGGGGGATAAGCAGCAACTCTTAGGTTTTTCATTATTATCTATTTTTTACTAATAATATTGTATTAGCTGACTATTTTCAGGATACCAAGAAGTTGCAAGAGAATACCAATGGTGTTTCAACAAGAATCTGAGAAAATTATTTTAAATAAATGATATAATTAAACAATGACAAAGTGAAAAGTTTTTTTATGAATGTGATGAAGTGAGAAGATACTCAGGAGGATAAAAAATGGGAAATTCTAATTCTGAAGCAAATACAGAAAATTATCATGAGGAGGTCAAGTCTAACCGATGAAGAGAATTACGTTCAAGCTATGAATGAAGAGCTTGACCAAGGTGAGAAGAATCAAACATGTTAGAGTGTTTTGAGGCCCACATATAATATGGTGCAGTGGTTAGAAACAAATCATGAATAGTGTGCAAAGATACTCCCATATTATAAATATTGATGTCGATGAGATATTTTCACTTGTGACAAGGCAGAAGTCAATCGGCTTATTCTTGTCCATGTCAGTCCAACAAAAGTTTAGAGTTTTCTATATGCATTTCATTTCTGCAATTTTGAATGGTGTTCTGGAACAATATTTGAATATTGGGTAGCTAGAAGTACTTGGTATTCATTGTTGGATTAGTTTTTGAAAAACCTTAGTTTTTGGCATGGTATAATTTATTGCAATCTGTATGTCAACAATGATTATAATCAATGGATGATGGTGCTAGTATATGTCGAAGACATGATCTTCAAAGGATCTGATGAAGCACAATGTTGGCCATTTTTTGAAATATAAAAATAAGGTTATGAGGATATTTGGAATTGAGAACTCCACTGAGATGAAGACATTGGTTGCTTCCTAGATGAAATAGTCAAAATATGATGAGGGAAAGGTAGTTAATATCATAGAATATAGGAAAATTATTGGAAGTGTATTGTATTTGATAGCGACAAGGCATGAAACTGTTTTCTCCTCATACCATGAAGTGAGATATCAAAGTAGTCCCAAGGAAAGACACATTCTTGCGGTGAAAATAATACCTATATATATCAAGGGAATAGTGGATTTCTTCTTGATATATAATAACAAATCGTAGTCAGAGTTATTGGGATATACAGATGTAGATTGGGATGGTTCAATGGATGATAGGAAATCAACATCAAGAGGTACATTCTATCTTGGTGGATTGTTTATTTCTTGGATAATCAAGAATCAAGATTTTATTTCATTAAGCACAGTGGAAGCTGATTATATTTTGGCCACTCTAGAATGCACATAGTTATTGTCGATGAAAAAGAATCTTGATGATATGGGAGTTGAAGTGAAGTATCTGATTGGAATCTAGTGCGATAACTCAAGTGATATAAATGTTAACAAAAATCATGTCCACAATTCAAGGAAAATCATATTGAGATAAAGTATGATTTTATCAAGGAGAAGGTTGAGCAATGAATCATGAAGTTAGAGTGTGTTCCTATAGAACGACAGGTTTCAGACATTCTGACAAAGGCCTTACCCAAGGAAGCATTTGAGAGGCATTGACTGGCTCTAGGATTTTAGATAACTCCTCGCACTTGAAAAATTGTTGATGTGGGATGCCCCTATCCCCAAGGTATGGTGTGTTTTTCTCTATTGTGCTAATATGTGTTATTTCTAATGTCTTTGACCACAGAGAAGTGTCATTTGGGTTCATCGAAAAATGGAGTGAAATAGTGAACCCTCAAGGGGGAGAAATTGTGGCTAAGGAAGGGAGAAAATATCTTATTCAAAGACACTGGGAGATGCTGACAGGTGGAGCAGTGAGATAGGGGGAGTTAAAAGATGAATAGGAGTTGAAGATGTAAGAAGATATGGGAAGTTTTAAATATGAAAATGCTAGAAGTTATTGATAAAATAATAGATATCACGACAACTAAGGATCGTGATAAAAGTAGAATCATGGTGTTGCAATGGTGTCAGAAGTTTTCCAGCTATCACCAATTGGTATTAGTGTGGTATCAACAATTGGTATCAGTATGGTGTCAAAATTTGGGGTCTGAAATGAAGTGATTCATTGATGATCTTTTCATTTACTCGTGTTTCTCATGGCGAGCATTACTCATGAGGGCTTAGAGTATGTGTTAAGTGAATCTTTTAAAGCTATCGCAATCGCAAGATGTGAGTGGTGGTAGTGGTTGGAAGAAGCTTCAATGAGGTATAAAAATGTAGATAATTTTTATGTGAAGAGTTGTCAACAATCCCAAAGGGAGAGATTGTTGGTCAAAAATCCCTCAAGGTATCATTGAATAATTTTTTAGGTGATTGTGCTTGTTCACAAAGTGGGCCTCTATGTTGTGTTTATTCAGAAAGCATACCACGATGTATTATTTGTTGACATAGGGGGTTTACATGGTGATTTTTTGGGTTCAATGGATGTTTTTTGATATCCATATTTTACAGAAGAACCCCATAAAAGGAATGAATGATTTGGAAGTGGTACAAAAAGAGCAGATACAAGGTGGCGTTGTTTTCCAGTTTTTACCAAATTTTTTGGCGTAAAAATTGGAAATTGGAGGGACATATTTTTGGAAAAGGGTGGGGTGTGAAAAATTAGAGTGGTTCGTGAAAAATAAATTGGGGCGTGAAATAGTGGCATGGTGCGCAAAATAGAGGAATGGAGTTTTTCACACAAGAGGTGTTTGGAGATCAAAAGCTCAAAAATTGGAGAAGGCATGAGGTGGACGGAAAATTGAGCATTGCACAAAATATGTTGTTTTGAAGAAGATGTGTTTTTCATGATCAAAGAGTATTATGTGCCGAAGGGGGGTTTTTCGCATAGGGGTCAATTTTTTCTATAAATAGGAAGTGACCCCCTCATTCGAAGAAGCTTAAGACTTAGAGAGTATCAAATACCTAGTGCTTGAAATTGGAGTACTCAAGCGAGTCGCGCAGAAACAACAAGTTTGTGCATAAAATATTTGGCTGAGCATAAAGTAAATGATGCACATAAAATATGGTTTTGGCATGTAAAAAATTTATTTGCGTGTAAATAAAAGGTTGCGTGTAAAAGATGTTTTTTGTGCATAAAATAAACGGTTGTGCGTAAATGGAGGTTGTTGTGTGTAAACAAAGTGGTTTCATGTAAAAGTGGTGTTGCGCGAAATGTGTATTTCACACAAAAGTTGGGAATTACGTGAAAGTCCCAGTGAAGGCTGCGTGTAAATATTGGAGTTGCCTGGTACACCCGGTGCAATGTGAGATTCATCTGTGGGTGAAAGTTGGATGTCAACAGAGGATCTATCAACAGTTAAATATACAAATTTCATTAGTGATAACGAAAAGACCTACAGGTCTATAAACTGTGAGTGGATCCTTTCAATGTCTAGTGAGCAAAGGGAAGAGGAAGAAGGTGATCCTTTATACCGGCAGTGAGCCAGTGTGAGAGAAATAGGGAGTGACCCTTGGGAAAGTAGTGTGATGACCATAAAAACAATGTAATGGTTGTGTTCCTAGGAATATAAGTGATCTTGCTTGAACATTATTGGCACTGAGCTTTAGTGAATTTGGTACAGTGGCATATCATCGCTTTAGTCTCTTTGGATGTAGCCCAATGAGGGTGAACCAAGTAAAAAATCAGTGTATGCATTCTTTCTTCCCTGCATTGTATCCAAATCATCATCATCATATAAAGAAGAGAATAAGTGATCATAATAAACAAAAAAGCTCAAACAAAGTGACCCTTGTGATAAATAGGTCAAGATCTAGCAGGGCAAGAAGATTTTTAGAAAAGAGTATTCATACCCTAATTCACCCCCCCCCCCCCTTAGGGTATATAGACCCCATTTGATACTAACATGATCCTCCTTATATATCCCCTATAATAATTATCTAATCTACCCATCTCAATAACTTATTTCATTCACCAAAATTGATATTTTTTTATTATTTTTATTTTTCAATAATTATTGTCGATGGTATTTTTTTCATAGGAGATGATGAGGATAATAATTCTAAGCTTGTATCCATTATATTTTCGTTTATTTATTATTCTTCTATAGTTTTAGTAAATATGAATCATATATATTTTTTATAAATTTTCTACTATAATTATAAATAATTTTTACTACATTTCAGGTATTAATATTAATCCTTAAATAAATAGTCCATTGGTCATTTAGGATAGAAAATAAATATTTTTATTAAAGATGTGGACAACCACCAAAATCATACCTAAGGGAGGTTTAAAATGATGGTGTATGTGGGCATCTGCTCGTATAGTGTGAATGCAGTCTAGGTGGAGGGATGTAGTTCTAGAGTAGATTTTGTGAATCTTTTCTTGACCTTATTTATAGAATATTAGGAAAACATCCATATTACCCTCATGCCAAGTGATATAAATCCCCACATATTAGTTATTCAAGATTATTTATATATTGATGATGTAGGAAATGGACCAAAAAATAAAATTATGGATTGATAAAAATTTAAAGACTAAGAAAAATTACGATTCGACCAAAAGTAATTATATGTTTTTATGATTTCATAAATTTAGATTATTGGGAAATTCCTATGATTCAATAATTAGTGATTTACCCTCCCCATAAAAAGAGATATAGGCTGACATAATGGAACCATGCCTGTTTGGAATTATACCTCCTCTACGCATAGTTTTCTAATCATAGGCACCGTCTGCATTCATTTAGATCCATATTATTTGTGGAATAAGTTATTCATTTATGAAATATAAGGATATTTTAAAATTCACGTCCATATAAAAATTTAGGGTGTTATTGTATGTTTTCGTTGAAATAAATTTTCATAGGTTCTACTATAGGGAAGATAAATGAAAATTATTTTTTTTAATGATATATTTTAAAATTATAAATATACATATTTATATATCCCATTTTTTATTATGTGATAAGTGAATTGATATTTAAATAATTATTTTAACAAATAAATAACTTAATTATTTTTTTATAAATCATTTATTATTTTATTTATTATTATTTTTAATTAATGGATAAAAATTGTTTAATGTATGATGAAAATATTTTTTCTATGTTATTTGATAAAATATGATGGAAAGAGTTCCCACAACCCATCACTAACAAATTTCTAATGAGGCAATATTTTTTTCAAAGATATTTTTCTAAGAAAAAAAATTCCACATATGAGATATGGTTATAAAGTTTATTTTTTAAATATTCACCAAAAGGAAATAATTGTAATTTACTTTATATAAAAGGGTTTTTTATTTAATAAATATATTTTTGGATAATAAAATTTTTAAGAAGTTACTGGGAGAATTTTTAAACAAATAAAATTTCAATGTAAAATAAATAAATTATGACATTAGACTAATTCAAAGATAAAAAATAACTACTTATTTTTTTATTTTGTTTTAGATATGATAATGTTAAACACTTTTATATTATCTTTTATAGTGTTTTAAAATTATTATTAAGAATGTAGAAAATTTATAAGGTTACATAAATTACATTTCTACAATAATATTCATTCACATAGGCTACATATTTCTTAGAAAAAATTGATAATTGACCCCTAATTGTATGAATTTGACCATTCCCTAATCAAATGTTTTCATGGAAATTTAGGGTATGTGATGATATATAAATCTTATCATGAGTTGAGGCTTAAAAAATAATAATAATTTCACATAGTATTCATAAAACTAGTTTTTTTATTTTGTTTGACCTAATGTATATATTATTAATATAAAAATTGTGTATGTTTCATATTAATCCACATTAATTATGGTTAATAATTAATCTCACATGTGAACCTTCATACTTTGATACTTTATTTACTTATTCCTTGAGACTGAGTTAATCAAGGTGTGGTTTGGTATATTATAGATCATGTAGTGTATTTTTATCTATCATTATGTGATTTTTCCACAATTATAATAGGTAAGAAAAATGATCACACTATTGGGAGCAATAGAGGATGTTTATAGAAGCGTATAAATATGTTACTTATGATGTGATTATATTTTTAGTAAAGTAACCATGATGCCTTCTTTTACCTAAATGAATGAAAAAATATATGTTCATCTATATAATTATACCTTTACTCAAAGAATAAATATTGTACGTATTGGATTATATGATATTGAAAATATCCATGTATTATGGTCACTTGATGATTTGGAAAAAGAGATTATATGATTATTAATGATATAAGAGATAAATATGGTGGACATGTGTATAATGGTATAAGTATTTAATAGAAATATTTTTAAATCCCTTTATAGCTTGGCTAACACTAATATATTTTTAGTTATAGCTTTTTTTCTTATTATTATAAATTAATTATTCATAATTATTTTCAATTCCATTATAGGTACTCAAAATAGTATTCAACTTGGTGTAATTATATCCATGAATGTTTTTAGTGAATATTAGTCTCTTGATGAATGGAATTCCATGCTCAAGGATTTGTGTGTTCCAAGGTTATGTCTTATGAAAAAAATTCAATTGAATTTAAATTGATCATTTTACGTACTTTTTTAAGAAGGGACTGAAGTTTGATAGTTATGGATAAATGGATACAAAATCATAAACATAGTTAACATGAACTTCTCTATGCCAAAAAATTTAATTTGAGTTCTTTTAGGTGATTTATATATAGAAAACCTAAGGGATATGTACAAATAAGTGTTATTTGATGTTTTCATTAATAGTAATATAGTGAAAGACAACTTTAAAAAGATCCAAATTTGGGACCTTTGAAAATGAAACCCTTTTAAAATAACATAAAAATATAGAAGGGATGAAATTCATCACCATGCCTCAATAAATCAAGGATAGTTCTCCAAGGTTCTTCTTACCTTCCTCAAACAAGTAAATTTTTCAAAGGTCTTATTCCATAGAGTAACTAATGATTTTCTCCCATGTGGTTTACCTAACCTCACTGTTTTATCTCTATAAGGATTTTGGTTCTATGATGGTTTATTTTAAAAAAAATCATATTCATGAACATCCTTTCCTGGTTGAATTACCACATACTTATCCAATCAGGCTACTCAATGTCAGTGGTGTGAGCACATGATCATGGTGGAGTATCATAACCTATATGACCATGGCCACATGACTTTATGAAATTTATCGTTTAGCCATAAAACCAAGGGTTTGTATGCCTAAGGACCACTCATATTATGTGTATTATTCATTTTACTGGTTCCTAACTGCTTCATTCCTTATATATAATATCCCAGGTTTTTGTATGAATTTTCCCCTTAAGTTAGATGTTTTTTTCTAATAGAACCTAATTAATATAAGATAAAAATCAACATATAATATTCATCAACGTATATTATTATAATTATTTGGTAATAGGTGCTTATATCTTGGTTGTTGTGGTTCAAATACCAAAAACCTCACTCATTGGCATCGTATTTTGGGGGTACTGAATTTCTCCAATGTGTGGGAAACATTCATAAGAGATAATGGTGTTTAATCAATTAGAGGAATAGAACAGGTTCTCAACAGGGGGTAATTCAAGCATAAAATTTTATTGGTCAACATTAAAGGTGTGTATACATAGTTTTTATAGCACATGATGTTGTGTATGACACTCATAAAGTGTGTTGAAAATGTGTCAGAGCTTTAAAAAAGGAATATGATGTGTGTTTAGTGTAGAAACATTATGGGAATATTGATCACCATTCTTGACCTATAACCTTACATATATATTATATATGTATAAATAATATACCTTTCATAAAGGGATGAATCATTTTTTCAAAAAAGTATTACATACCATTGTTGACTCTATCCCTTAAAAGTGTATAAAATAATACAGGATAACAAATACAAGATAATGGTTTTTAATTAAAAATTTGGTCGAATCAACCTCACCCTAGGGTATCTCTATTAGTATAACCAAACTCAGAATGAGAAAAATATCAGGAATATAGAAACAATTTTACAAAACTCTAAAAGAAAAAAAGGAATGATATATTTATTTAGAGAATTTTGAAAATAATTAATTTATAGATTTTGATGTGGGTAACTTAATAGTTATTTGACAATTATAAAAGGTATTTCATTCTTGGGTGTAATATTAAAAAAAATATTTCTTCTTCAGAAAAAAATAGTTTGTAGTAAAATGAATTATAATTTATTTAGATATTAAAAATATATATATTTTTGTTATAAATAATTTATCTATCATAAATTAAATACATTTTTAATAGAATAAAAATATATTAATACACATTTGAAAATATTTTTTATTTTAGTAAATTATTTTTATGCATTATGTATTTCAAAATAAATTTATTACTTTTTCATAATGATTTATATAATTGTAATTGATAATATTTAATGAATTGTTTTTCGGAATAAAAAAATAACATTTAAGAATTAATTAACGAATTTAAGGAACAAATTTTTTGTTATACATTTTTAAATATATTAGTTTTATTTAAAAAAAATTATATTTTTTGTATATTAGATTTTTTATATTTAGAATTTGAAATATTCATATTTTAAATATGAATTTTATTCCAATGTATTTTTTATATATCTATGAAAATTAATTGGCATTCACATACTGATTATAAATTTCTATGAAATAAAAACAAAAACATTTAATTTTATAAAATAAATTTTTATAAAAAAAATTAGCGTGATATATTTTTATCTTTAAATTATTTTTTTCACATTTAGAAATTGAATTTAATGGAATGGATTTATTTTTTTAATCAGAATTTCAAAATGAGTTAATGGGGTTAATATCATTTTTTGGGAAAATCATATGTTACCAAGGTAAAAAGTAAGTAACAGCGGTAAACTGTAAAATGAGGTAAAAGGTTAAACTATGGTATAAAGTTATAAAATATATTAAAATATTATTACATAATTGTGTGGATGAATAAATTTCTTAAAGAGAATAATAAATTTATTAAAGGTTTTCATTTGTTGTCAACTATGAGTTAGAATAATTGGATGTTGTTTAAAATGTATTTGATATGTTTGAGAATTTTCTTGAGATGATTTGAGACATTTCTGTGTTTTTTCTTTTGAAATTATAAACTTCTGAGGTTCAAAAGATTGAATTCCATAAATTTGTCTAGGTTATGATCTTCACTATAGGGAATATGTGCCATGACCCATCCTCGGGGCCAGTGTCATGACTACCCCAAGCCCGCCATCCATAGGCCAGGGGCAGGCGACTAGCACCAAAGGTGTAATCTTGATAAAAAGAAAGGCATTTCATTTTAACCTGTAACACACACTTAGTCTGAACAGAAGCAGTAGAGGCAACAACTGGAAATAAAAACCAAGTAAAATTGAATACAAGAGAATGTGCTGAAAGGAAAGGGGCCGGAAATACAATCCCAACAGTAAAGTACAATTGCAGAAAAGTAAACAGCAACTACTAAGTCATCCTCCAGAAATCCCACCTAATGGGTGGGTACAGATGGCCTCCTCAGCACCTCAGGTTCGTCTATCCACTCCGTGTACATCTCGCCAAGTGGTCCACCTCTAGGTACAGTCCTGCTCTATAAGTCACTATCTCAATCAGTGCTATCGGTCGTCTGCAACCAACACAACAAAGTGCGGGCACAGCCCATGCAGGGGTGAGTATAACAATACTCAGTAGGGTCCCTGAGACCCCCGATGGTCTCCTAGAATCCATGTAGGATAAACCACAGAAGAAAGATACAATCAAGAAGTTTCACCTAACCCTACTTAGGTATATGCCCATACATATACCTAAGTTATCAACCACATTCCAGCTCCAAATCTCGAGTCCAAGCACATCCCAGTCCACACAGGAAAATAAGTCAATCATATCGATGGTAATGATTGAAAGTCAAGAATCAGCTCACACAGGTATACATCATTCGTATAGCAATAGAGATGAATAGATGTAGTCACTGATTCATCTAAGCTGTTGGACCCACACAAGATACTAGGCCAGTTGAGCTGTCGGACACACACAAGGTACAAGACAAGCTACTCTGTCGGACCCACACAGGATACAAGAATAGAAGTCAAAACTGTCGGACCCACACATGATACAAGAATATTAGTCATCGCTGTCGAACCCACGAAGGATTCCAGTACAATAGTCGTCACTGCTGAACCCACATAGGATTCTGATTCAGTAGTCGTAGCAGTCGCAGCCAGGTCTAGGGTTCCCGCACAGAGCATGCACGATTCCAGGAGGGTCCACTCCTCAGGCAAAGGGGTTGATACATCAACTATCATTAAATCCAGAGTTTAGGGACCCCGAAGTTCCGTCTCATCAAATGAAACCCAATGCGACAGACGGCGCGTCAATTGGTCTCCTGACTTGAGAGTTATTGGCTTTTCTGTTCCAGGGGCTCGGTTGGATTTACGCTCGTTCCAAACCCAGCAGTTTTCCAAATTTTTCCAAAACTCACATAGATTATCACAAAAGGACCGCCTCATTGTGAGGAACCCAGTGTCGTAGACGACATGTCGATCGGAAGCGGTCTAGAAGATATTCATGTTTAAGTGAAACAGGCTCAGCCCGTCAAGCCTAGTGGGCTGGCGGGTCGGCCCTACCTGGTTTGGCGGGTCCAACCTGGCTGTGGGTCGGCCCGGCCTGTAACAACCCGGTATTTTATGATAAGTATTCTTTTTAATTAATTTTTTTTCATGTGTTTTATGCTACAACAAGATTATCTTGTGCTATACGCCACAATGTATTATCTTGAAGTATACGCCACACTATTCTTAGATTGTGTTACACACAATTTCATGTTCGTTTTATAATATTCATTCTACGCAAAATTAAGTGTATATGTATATATATATATATATATTCAATGTATAAATGAAATATGGTTGGATTCTGTTATACAAAATACTAATGGATTTTTGCACAACACGCAACCCTGACTTGGCTTGCAGTACACACAATCGTGACCTTCCTCAATAGCGTGTGTTGTACGTAATACCAGGTTTTACTAAACAACGATATATGGTTATAATATTATTATAAACTAGCTTTAATGAATATTATTAACTAAATTTTTAATTTAATAACAATATTATTCATGTTACATATTTTCTAGAACATGGTATGAGAACAAAATAAATTTTTCGGGTATAATAAGTATTTTTTCTAAATGCACTTTTGCCGCCTTTTGATGGCGCACCTACATGAAATCTAGTTTTTGACATGTTTATAAGTTCAATTTGACAAAATAAAATTCTTCTTTTGAATCAGGATATAAAAATTTACATTGTATAAAGTTTTGATATTTTTTTAATAACTTTCATATTTTAATGAATAGTAAAAACACGCTATATTTTAATAAAAAAACATTTTTCATCGTAATAATTTATGTGGTTAAATTATAATATTTAATTGTTTTAAATTATAAATAGAATATATTTTTACCATTTAATATAATTTATGCCATTAGCATTGATTTTACATTGAATTCGTAGGTTAAATCAATTCAATATTTTGTAATGTTTTAAACAAAAACTCGTTTTCTTTCAACAACGGGATTAATTTTAATTTAATTTCTGCAACTTTTTTGTATTTAATTTGGAATAATGGATTCCATATTTGATATCATTGGGTCCAAATTATATTAATAGTTACTTTTTTATTGTTGGGCATTATGAATAGTAAATGTGGTAATTTTTATTTGCTGTGGTTAAAGATAAATCGGGTAAATCAAGGTTAAAAGAATATTAAAATAATTTAAAATTACCTTGACACTTGTCCTAACCTTATTGGATGAGTAGTGGCCGACCATGGGCATCCTTGGGCCGATTTTGGGACCCCAATGAGCCACTTGTAGTGAAAATGACAATTTGGATTAATTAATTTAATGTAAAGACATAATTGACTTTAACAAAAATCTTTTAGTAATTAATTTTTATAAGGGGTTATATAAGCTATATTTTATAAAATAAATATTATTTTGAAATATAAAAAGATTTCCTACATCATGGTATTTGTTTCATAATTTATATACATCAAATTAATTAAATTATTTATGACACAATAATGATGTAGTGTTTACCTCATTAATAAATGATTTAAATAAATAAGATTATAATGATTAAAATATCATCCAAAACCTGCCCAATTCCAATTGGATGATTTTATTTCGAATATGAGACATCTTATCTTCGACATTAATGTGTTTTGGACCTCTTGAATCTGAAGATAAGTTTAAAATAAAATAATGTTTTCACACTTTCCTATAGAGCCCCTCCTCTCCCTTATAAAAGGAGACCGCTTATATGCAATTCTTCACACCTCTAAAGCCTTTTGGCTCGTCCAAAATCTGACCAAACCAGCTCCCTACATCCATTTCCACCCCTTTTAAGCCCTAAATTAGGCAGAAGACTCTCCAAGAAGTCCTTTTGGTTCAAACCAAAGGAAGTTACCAAAATTGAAGGTTTCAGTTTCTCTTAAGTTGTTTTCTTTTATTCTACTTCTCCAACCCCTAAACACTTTTTAGTACTTTCTTTTGTAACAACACCAATATCTTAAATATACTAGTATGTTTTTATGAGAAGGATTCAATCTACAATTACACACACCTCCATCTAATGGATGAAGAACATAATGTTTCTATGATGGAAAACTAACGCCTCACGAAATGATGATTGTTCGATTTTCTCCTACTGCCTCTCATGGTGGTCATTACGATGGAAATGTATTTATATATAATATATATTATGTTTATGATTTCCTTATGCTTCTTTAATTACCAATTATATCAAGCCTTTAAGGTTTCCATAGTTGTTAAATATGATAATCTCATGTGAGAAAGTGCGGACTACCGCCCCCTCAAAGTGATGTGATTCGTTAATACCTTATATGGGATGTATAAAGAATGTGTTTAATGATATTATATAAGATATTATACTGGAATTATAATATAACTATGTATAATTATGATTTAATTCCATTAAAATAATAAATAGAAATGAAAGTAGCATCAATGCGTACGTACGGCTTACCGTCTCCATGAACGGTGAGTTTCATATCTTACCTCCATATGTTATGTACTATTATAAATGCTTGTACATGCTGGTTATATAATGAATTTATATGATATTTAAATCATGCTTTAAATTTTGGATGTAGGTAAATCATTATATAAGTAATAATAACATCAAGAACAACAAGTCCAAACACGTACGATAAATAAGATGATTTTACCCAAAATGATACTTTTACATTAATTTATGAAAAAATGGGTAATATAAAGTCATAAGTGAACCATATATGATATCATAACAATGAATATGATTCTTTAATAAGTCAATGACATTATTTAAATCATTATACAGGAGGTTTGGATACGTACAAAGCATACCAGACCTAAGGTAAGGGATAATTTTTCAAATCTCATTTTTATCTGAGATTGCTTATTCGAAAGTATTTACTGAGGTTATTTATATCATCCAAGTCCATGTTTTATAAAAGTGTTTTCATGTATTTTTAAAGACCTTTTTACCCATTTTTTACTTTAACTACAAGGTATGTATGTAATCTTTCTTTTGTTTACGTTACGAGGTACTTTTTTGACTTTTCCGACAAAAGTATGAGGAGAATGTTATTTTTAACTTATACAGCGTGAACGGATTTTTACGGTTTCATAACGCCTCATTTTCATGAAGATTACTATACATGATTTTATGAATATTTTCAACAATATAATTTTATTTTAAAAGTGCATTGAAATTTTTGAAAAGAAAATGATTTTGATGAAGAAAGGATATTTTCCTCAAGAATTCATTTCAAATGTTTTATCAAAAAAAATTTCCATCTAAGATGACATTATTTGATATGTGTTTGTTTAAAGTTTAATGTCTCTATGATTTACATTGTTCACTTTTCTTATGATGAAATGTCCATTTGTTTTATATGTATTATGAAATTATGGGATGATGTTTATGAAACCCATTTTATTCATTAGGTTATGATGAATATTTTAATTTTATTTTGTGGCACAAGTAAGAATGATTTCATTATGAGATGGGTGGGACCTATATCTCCCTCAAATGCATTTGGTAAAGATTTATATCTCATGAGATAGACATGGCTGTAACGGCAAGTTAAACCGGTTCAGTAATTAGTTAATTTGCATAACCATTATGTTTCATACTTTAGTTTTTAAAGTTAAGTTTTGGTATTTCATTTTACGATGTGTGTTGAAATTAAAGAAACTTTCAATTAGAAAACCATGTATAACACCGATAAATTTTAAGGGAAAAATTCATTTTAAGGGGGGTAGAATATAACAACCCGATATTTTATGAAAAGTGTTCTTTTTAATTAATTTGATGTCATGTGTTTTATGCTACAACATGACTATCTTGTGCTATACGCCACACTGTATTATCTTGAAGTATACGCAACACTATTCTTAGATTGTGTTACACACAATTTCAAGTTCGTTTTATCATAGTCATTCTACGCAACATTGAGTGTATATATATATATATTCAATGTATAAATGAAATATGGTTGGATTATGTTATACGAAATAATGAAGGATTCTTGCACAACACGCAACACTGACTTGGCTTTCATTACACGCAATCACGACTTTCCTGGATAGTGTGTGTTGTACGCAATACCAGGTTTTACTAAACAATGATATATGGTTATAATATTATTATGAACTAGCCATTATGAATAGTATTAACTAAATTTTTAATTTTATACCATTATTATTTATCTTACCTATTTTTTAGAACATGGTATGAGAACAAAATAAATTTTTCGGGTAAAATAAGTATTTTTAAAAAAATGCAGTTTTGCCGCCTTTAGATGGCGCACCCACATTAAATCTAGTTTTTTACATGTTTATAAGTTCAATATGACAAAATAAAATTCTTCTTTTGAATCAGGATAAAAAAATTTACATTGGATAAAGTTTTGATATTTTTCTGATAACTTTCATATTTTAATGAATAGTAAAAACATGCTATATTTTAATTAAAACCAACTTTTTTCATCATAATAATTTATGTGGTAAAATTATAATATTTAATGGGTTTAAATTATAAATAGAATATATTTTTACCATTTAATATAATGTATTCCATTAGCATTGATTTTACCTTGAATTCATAGGTTAAATCAATTAAATCTTTTGTAATGTTTTAAACAAAAACCTGTTTTATTTCGACAATGGGATTAATTTTAATTTAATTTCTACAAATTTTTTGTATTGAATTTGGAGAAATAGATTCCATTTTTGGAATTAGTGGGTCCAAATTATGTTAATAAGCTACTTTTTATTTTTGGGCATTATGAATATTAACTACGGTAATTTTTATTTACTGCGGTTAAAGGTAAATATGGTAATTCAAGGTTAAAAGAATATTATAATAATTCATAATTACCTTGACACTTGTTCTAACCTTATTGGATGAGTAGTGGCTGACCATGGGAATCATTGGGCCGATTTTGGGACCCCAATGAGCCACTTGGTAGTGAAAATGACAATTTGGATTAATTAATTTATTGTAAAGACAAAATTTGTAACACCCCAAACTTCCACGGTACGTTTCCTTTCGAATAATGTTATGGCGTGCATTGTATACAACTTCGAGATTTTAACACACCATAACCAATCAAACTAGCTGTTTTGAATAGTAATACATAATTTTTTTAATTTTATAAATTCTATCTCTCAAAATGGACTTCATTTTTGGATTCGTAATATCGAAATTAGCCTAGGGTGAAATTTTGGTACTTTTCGGATAACTTTCATATTTTGATGAATAGTGAAAATTGCTAAATTTTAATTAAAAACAACTTTTTTAATCAAAATAATTAATAGTGATAAATTATGAATTTGAGTGGTTTTAAAGTATATTTAGAATATATTTTTACCATGTAATACAAATTGGGTCATTGAACATAATTTCACATTTAAACCAGACATAAACAAGTGCCAATCTTTTGATAGTTATTATCTCTTAAAAACACGCTTTTTGTTTTAACAACAGGAATTAATTTTAAATTAATTTCTGCCACTTATGTGTTTTTAATTTGGAAAAATGGATTCCATATTTGGAATCAGGATGTTCAAATTGTGTAAATAGGTAACTTTTATTTTTAGACATTTTGGATAATTACTTCGGTAAATATTTTATTTACCATGGTTAAAGGGTAAATCCGGTAAACAAGGGTCACAAAATAATATTATAATAATACTAAATTACCCTAAAACATGTTATAACCCTATTGGTTGATACATGGTCGACCATGGGAATCTTTGAGTCGATTTTGGGACCCCATGGATCCACTTGTAAGTGATAATGACACTTTATTTTAATTAAGTTAAAATAAATACAAAAATGACACAAGCATGTATCTTTTAGAAAAACAATTGTTACATAGGGTTATATAAGTTTTATTTTATAATATAAATATTAATTAGAAAGATAAAAATATTTCCTACATAATTATATTTTATTTATAATTTTTAGACATTAAATAAGTTAATTTATTTATGACACAATGGTGATGCAGTAATTACCATAATAGTGAAAAATTAGAATAATTGATATTATAAATACCCAAATAAATATAATATGAGACTTTTATTGAATTAAACTAATTTTATAGGTTAATATGACATATTAGGATTGATTTAATTAACTTTTTTCGAATTAATCATTCTTTTATGTGTTTCAAAAAAATCAAGTATTGAATAGTTTCAAAATTGACATAAAGGAGTTTTTAAAACAAATATTATATTATTAATTGATATTAAATTCCTAAAAATCTAAGGTTATGCCAAGAGACTTATATCGTGATAGGTATATCATTAATGGACCACTTGGGGGGGGCTCTTTGATGTATATAGTAAGTTTATTAACCATATAATATAAAAATACAAAGAGATATTGTAAAAGTGAAACTAAATAACTAAGAGTTAATACCTAAAGATAAGGTTAATATAATGACCCAAACCTATCTAAATTATATTGGATGAGTTGTTTTCGACCCATACCCACCTTAAAATTTAAATAATAAACATTGTAGCCATTAGAAACTGAATATTAATTTATTATAAATTAACATTTCTAGCTTTTCCAAAGGTACCCCTCACCCCTCTTATAAAAGGGAACTCCTCCTTCTCATTTCTTAATACCATCAAAGCCTTTTGGTTCGGCCAAACCCTGCCCAAATACTCTCTCAACTTCCCTCACTAAAACCTAGAGGCCTTAGTTTGATCAGAAATCCAACCTAAGGAGCCCTTTTGATCAAATCAAAATAAAGAACCTGAAGAAGAGGTAATGTTTTCACCACCCCTTTTCAAGTTCCTTTCTTCATCCACTTCTTCTTTATTTGTTTTTACCATTATAAAATAATAACTACTGTATCATATATATACTGTTATTTTATTATAAATATGGTACAATCATATTCATTATTCTATCCATCCTTTGAATAACATGTCACCATACGTGCGTACGTACGGCATACCGTCTCCACATCGTGGTGTAATTGTTATTCAATATATTATTATTTGGATGGGTATAATAATGATGTGTAACTCATGTAAATAATAAATATAACATTATAATTATTCTTTATATATTATATACCATCCAATTATATATTATTTTAATATCAAAAGAATGACATTGTCGCTCGTGCGTACGTACGGACTACTGTCTTCACGAACGCGATGAGATTCATTCTCCCTCATATCCATTCAAGTATAATTATAATTTTATGATTTAAAAATAGTATCTAAGGACATGATATCATCCTGGATATGAATAATATACATCCCATTAATAACTAATATGGCTCACATAACAAATAATATAAAGTAAAATGAACCCGTTAACACCCGAAATGACGATAATTCCAAGATATTATTAACAAATCAATGTTAAAAGATCATATATGATATCATATTAAAGTAAATGATACTTGTATAATTCAATAACAATTATTTCACCATTATACAGGAGGTAAACCTACTGTCGACAAAGTAAAAAGTACAACGTAAGGGGTTTCTTATCTCACTTTCAATTCCGTGAGATTTCCATTGTTCGCCATTAAATTATTGAAAGTGGTGTATTGTGTACTTCCATATGATATATATTATCATGATTATATTTATATTCATGTTAATTTTGTAAATAATTCGGTGGTTATTAACTTTTTTCATATGACTCAGTTGATTACAACGTGGTAAGGGGTTTCTTATCTCACTTTTAATTCCGTGAGAATTCCATTGTTCACCACTTATTTATTGAATGTGGTGTGTGTACTTCCCATGATTGTATTCATTGTGTAATGTACATTAATTTATTTATATTTACATCATCATTGTATTATCCTTCTTTCATGGGTGTATATTTCATAAGTTACCCAATCGATAAGGGAATTTGAAATTTCAATTTCCACTCATTTGGCTTTATGTATATTTCATTGATTATATTACTCCACGATTTTGTGTGGAATCACTATTAATTTGATTATGTCATAATTTCCACTCCCTTTTTTGTGGATATACTTTTGATACACATAATCACTCCATTGATAATTTCTCAAGTCATCGATATGAATTTGATAAGGGTAATTTTAACTCATTCTCCATTTGTTGAGTTAAACATCCAATTCATTGGTGTTGTTTTTAAAAGATTATGTGTGAATATCCTTTGATTGTTTTACACTGAATATCCCATCATATTTAGTTTATTTATATTTTTCACAAATAATTATGTCGTTGGTTTATCCTTAACCTAAGGATACGACCTTTATGAGAGATTTCATCTCAATTTAAATTCCATTGAGACTTCTTTGTTGTTATACACCAAATCACTTTTATGTGGTGTATATAATGTACTTTGGCATAGTATATCATGAATCCCTTTATTCTCATGATATTAAAAAGTTTTGGTTACCTCAATTATTTGTATTCAAGTGTCGCTCTATTGGTTAGAATCTCTAACTAAAATACCATTTTTAAATGTTTTAAAGACTTATTCTTCTAAATATTTCTCATTAATGTCCATGTTTTAAAAAAATGGTTTTAAGGATTTATTTATATGGACACTAAATTTTTAAAATTAAAACACCTTTTAAAAGTTTCAAAGTTGTATGGGACACTTTGAATCAAAAATCTATTTTTAAATGGCTTTTTGACAAATAGTGTGACTTTGAAAGGATTTCAACAAAAAGGGGGATAATTCTCTCAAATAGTTTTGATGATTATTTTCATCTATGTCAACATCCTTCATTATTCTTGACTGAGGTTAATGTGATACAATACAATCTTCCATATTGTATTGAATGAGTTATGTTTGACTGTGGATCTGCTATTTCTATACCATTCATGGTTTGTGGTTAAAGTATTGACATTTCGTATGCTAGTTTTAATACGAATGTTTATGTTATGTTTAAACCTGTTCATATGAGGAATGCGTTGGACTTAATAAGTGACGGTTGGAGCCCACTATAGCTCCTCGATGCATCGGTAGGTCTCATGTGACAAACTAGTGTCTTGGCACAAGGCCTTGGAAAAATATTATTTGTAGTCTTGGCACGAGGCCTTGGCTATGTGGTTATGATAGTCTGGCATTATGAATTCCATCATTATGAAAGTGGTTATTGATATTGCATGGGATTGTTCGACTAGTAGAATATCCATGTGAGTAAGTAAATGGCATTATTTTATTTTATCTTTGCCATTTTATTCTGAAGTTCAAGTTTAAAAGGCTTTTGTTTTAGTTATAAACATCCTTAAGTGTTTATGATTATCTATGAAAGCTTCTGCTATAATGTTATCCTTACTGAGCATCTGATCTCACCCCTTTCAATGTTTTATTTTTCCCAGGATTATGAAGAAGTAATTTATGAATGACCTGCAGGGATAGTATGAGGGGATATGAAGACAAGATGTTTTTTTATGATGTAATGTAAAACTTTATGGATGTATCTAGTTCTTCCAAGGCTACTAAACTAATCGGTCTTTCGAGACATGATCTTTATTGTGATCCTGCCAATGTTATGTAATAATGCACCAACTTTGGGTAACTGGGGTCGGGGCATTACAGTTGGTATCAGAGGAACTTTAGTACAAACCTTGGAAGCTAGATTTAGATAAACTCTGATTAGAGCACATAGACCTAAGATGAACTTTGATGATTAGTATAGAATAACTTCCTAGAATTTTGGTATTGTAGAGATTTTGTGAGTTTTCCGAGCAATACATCCCTATCTGGATACGAGCAGGTAGAGGTGGCTCTGGCACAGATGTACCTAGGGGTAAAACCTGAAAACACCGCTTTGAGATAGACTCTAATGGGAACTGGATCACGACAATGGGCCTTGCTGCACTCTTGGTTACGACACTCCCGAGGGATATTCTTAGGATAATTTACATTTTCTTTACAAACCGATTTAAGTAATTTATATATAAGATGAGAGTAAATGACCTTGGTTAATCCTAATATGTTTCAAATTGAGAATATGGTGACATTTTAATATCTAAATGATTTTACGACTACTGTTACTCACACAATGCTTTCTGGTTTTAGTCAATGGCTGGATTCCAAGGAAGTCATAGTGACTTTGAGAATGAGGTACAAGGTGGGAACGGTGGTGGCAATGAGCAACAAAATGGAATGTTGATAGGCGTAAAAGATATCATCTTTATGCCAATAAGTTTTCCAAAAATATGATCAACAACATATATATTAACCAACTCCCAGACTCAACAAGGAAGAGAAAGGTGATAAATGATAAGAGCTCCAGGAATGGAGACCATGGAGAAAAGAACACTCAATTTTCATCATGCAGGAAATGTGGAAGGAGACACCCAGGAAAGTGTCTCAATGGGATAACGAAATGCTTTACGTGCGGGAAGGAAGGAGATAAAGTGAAGAATTACTGAAAAAAATGAAGAGTACTATGGAAGAAGATAAAAATGGTCCCAAGAGTCCATTTACAGTCATTTACCGTAAATGTAGGGGACCTGACCATTACCCGAGTGAATTTCCTATTCTATAGGATATTTTCATGGTCAAAGAAGAAGCTATTTGGAAATAAATGGTTGGAGAAATGTTTTAAAAGTATTAGCGCTCCTTGTTGGTGGGTTTACTTTGGAATAATTTTCTCTTGTATTTGTAACCCCGCAGTTTGCCATGTGAGAATGATATTTGAGGAAGAATTGTCTCTTCTCTTGTGGATATAGGTATAAATAACCATTTGGTTTTATATGATCATTGGGGTTTGAGAAAATTATAAGTTATTATAATTTGGGATGAAAATGCATGGTATGATATAACAATTGTGGTTAAATTATGTTATTTTGAGGAATTTATCTCATTTGAGTAATATTATAAAATATAGTTTTTGAAAAAGGACAACACGTAGACCGTGTGACAACCCGTCGTGTTGGGAAAAGCTGTGGGAATCGAACCCACAACCAAAGTGCGATTGGGATTTATCGCCTACCACTGGACTAAGTGAAGTCCCTGGTTAGTGTGACTATTTTCATTAGTTAAATGATTTTATTGATCAATAATATGTTGATTTGGGTTCTTATGTCTTATCAAATGAATACCCTTAGTATAGGAAAATGATTTGGTGATTAAGTGGAAACTTTTATTTTGGAAGATGTTCACTTTTTTGGGAACACTATATGTCCAAGGAAAATAGAATACTAAGGGATGTCATTAGAGGAGTAATGGTGGATTTTTATCTATGTTTTTATTGTGGATCTAGATTGATTTGGGTTATTTATGGAAATTATTAACCTATAATAAAGAATATATGATTAGGTTAATTACTTTTAAGTATGTGACTTTAAGAGTAGATGATGTCATTTGGAGATACAATTTAACGTGGAAGACTATATTCTTATAAGTTTTGGGTTTCAATATTAGTTTGGATTATATTGAAGGATTTTAAGGAGAATTTATTATTGAATGGTATTTATTTAACTTTGGGGTATTGTTGGTTTAATTTTAGAAATTAGGATTAGTATTTTTTTCTCTAATGGAATATACATTTGGGGGATCATCAGATATTATAATAACCATTTTGGTTTTGATTAATCTCTAAAGACAAGTTAAATATATAGTTTATCCTACATGGATCATGTATTTCTATAGAAGATTATTCTAGCTCTTTTATTGTGACCAACTCTTCTTGAATACTCATTGATCAATAAAAATAAGTTAGTGGTAAAAAGTTATTAAATAATGAAACTATAATTAAAATGTAAGTATATCTCTTTATGTTTTTAGTCAATATCATAAATGAATTCCTCGTCCTTATGTAATGTAACTTAAAACAAAAAAATGTTGTTTGTTTACTTTCCTACTAGGAGACTAATGGACGTTTGTCCCAACACATGTTTGTGGTTTGCTTATTGTTTACTTTCTCATGATAATGATTTCTATCCCTCTCCATTAGAACTTGACACTTAGTTTATCATCCATATCCATGTTTTCCTACATGGAATCCGAGTATGGGTTATCTTGGATGACCTTTATACCTCTCTTTCTTTCTTTTAAAGTGATAGTTTTATTGACTATTTTTACAATGTGGGACTTTCCATTATATTTCGAAGCACAATTTTAAAAATTTTGAGGACGCAATTTATTGAAGGAGGGGAGAATGTAACACCCCAAGCTTCCACGGTACGTTTCCTTTTGAATAATGCAATGGCGTGCATTGTACGCAACTTCGAGATTTTAACACACCATAACCAATCAAACTAGCCGTTATGAATAGTAATACCTAATTTTTGAAATTTTATAAATTCTATCTCTCAAAATGGACTTCATTTTTGGATTCTGAATATCGAAATTATCCTTGGGTGAAATTTTGGTACTTTTCGGATAACTTTCATATTTTGATGAATAGTGAAAATTACTAAATTTTAATTAAAAGCAACTTTTTAAATCAAAATAATTAATAGTGATAGATTATGAATTTGAGTGGGTTTAAAGTATATTTATAATATATTTTTACCATTTAATACAAATTGGGTCATTGAAAATAATTTCACATTTAAACCAGACATAAACAAGTGCCAATCTTTTGATAGTTATTATCTCTTAAAAACACGCTTTTTGTTTTAACGACAGGAATTAATTTTAAATTAATTTCTACCACTTCTGTGTTTTGAATTTGGAAAAATGGATTCCATATTTTGAATCAAGATGTTCAATTTTTGTAAATAGGTAACTTTTATTTTTAGACATTTTGGATAATTATTTCGGTAAATATTTTATTTACCATGGTTAAAGGGTAAATCTGGTAAAACAAGGGTTAAAAAATAATATTATAATAATACTAAATTAACCTAAAACGTGTCTTAACCCTATTGGTTGATACATGGTCGACCAATGGAATATTTGGGTTGATTTTGGGACACCATGGATCCACTTGTATGTGATAATGACACTTTATTTTAATTAAGTTAAAATAAATACAAAAATGACACAAGCATATATATTTTAGAAAAACAATTTCTACATAGGGTTATATATGTTCGATATTAGACTATAAATATTCATTAGAAATATAAAAAGATTTCCTACATAATTATATTTTATTTATAATTTTTAGACATTAAATAAGTTAATTTATTTATGACACAATGGTGATGAAGTAATTACCATAATAGTGAAAAATTAGAATAATTCATATTATAAATACCCAAATAAATATAATATGAGACTTTTATTTAATTACACTAATTTTATTGGTTAATATGACATATTAGGATTGATATAATTAACTTTTTTGAAGTAATCATTCTGTTATGTGTTTCAAAAAAATCAACTATTGAATAGTGTCAAAATTGACATAAAAGAGTTTTTAAAACAAATATTATATTATTAATTGATATTAAATTCCTAAAAATCTATGTTTCGGCAAAGAGACTTATATCATGATATTTATATCTTTAATGGACCACTTGGGGGTCTCTTGGATGTATATAGTATGTTTATTAACCATATAATATAAAAATACAAAGATACATTGTAAAAGTGAAACTAATTAACTAAGAGTTAATACTTAACGATAAGGTTAATATAATGACCCAAACCTGTCTAAATTCTATTGGATGAGTTGTTTTCGACCCATCCCCACATTAACATTTAAATAATAAACTTTGGGGCCATTAGAAACCGAATATGAATTTATTATAAATTAATATTTCTAGCTTTTCCAAAGGTACCCCTCACCACTCTTATAAAAGGGAACTCCTCCTTCTCATTTCTTCACAACATAAAAGCCTTTTGGTTTGGAAAACCCCTTCCCAAATACTCTCTCAACTTCCCTCACTACAACCTAGAGGCCTTAGTTTGATCAGAAAGCCAACCTAAGGAGCCCTTTTGATCAAATTAAAAGGAAGAACCCGAAGAAGATGTAATGTTTTCACCACCCCTTTTCAAGTTCCTTTCTTCTTCCACTTCTTCTTTCTTTGTTTTTACCATTATAAAATAATAACTCCAGTATCATATATATACTTTGATGTTATTATAAATATGGTACAACCATATTCTGTATTCTATCCATCCTTTGAATAACATGTCACCATACGTGCGTACGTACGGCTTACCGTCTCCACGTCGTGGTGTAATTGTTATTAAATATATTATTATTTGGATGGGTATAATAATGATTTGTAACTCATGTAAATAATACATATAACATGATAATTATTCTGTATATATGATATACCATGCAATTATATATTATTTTAATATCAAAAGAATGATATTGTCTCTCGTGCGTACGTACGGACTACCGTCTCCACGAACGCGATGAGATTCATTCTCCATCATATCAATTCAAGTATAATTATAATTTGATGATTTAAAAATATTATCTAAGTACTTGATATCATTCTGGATATGAATAATATACATCCCATTAATTACGAATATGGCTCACATAACAAAGAATATAAAGTAAAATGAACCCGTTAACACCCGAAATGACGATAATTCTAAGATATTATTAACAAATCAATGTTAAAAGATCATATATGATATCATATTAAAGTAAAGGAAACTTGTATAATTCAATAACAATTATTTCACCATTATACAGAAGGTAAACCTACCGTCGGCCAAGGAAAAAGTACAAAGTAAGGGGTTTCTTATCTCACTTTCAATTCCGTGATATTTCCATTGTTCGCCATTAAATTATTGAAAGTGGTGTATTGTGTACTTCAATATGATATATATTATCATGAATATCTTTATATTCATGTTATTTTGTAAAGAATTTGGTGGTTATTAACTTTTGGCCATATGACTCAGTTGATTACAACGTGGTAAGGGGTTCCTTTTCCCACTTTTAATTACGTGAGAATTCCATTGTTCACCACTTATTTATTGCATGTGGTGTGTGTACTGCCCATGATTTTATTCATTGTGTAATATACATTAATTTATGTATATTTACATCATCGTTGTATTATACTTCTTTCGTGGGTGTATGTTTCATAAGTTACCAAATCGATAAGGGAATTTGAAATTTTAATTTCCACTCATTTGGCTTTACGCATATTTCATTGATTATATTACTCCACGATTATGTGTGGAATAACTATTCATTTGATTATGTCATAATTTCCACTACCTTTTATGTGGATATAATTTTGATACACATAATCACTCCATTGATAATTTCTCAAGTCATCGATATGAATTTGATAAGAGTAATTTTAACTCATTCTCCATTTGTTGAGTTAAACATCCAATTCATTGGTGTTGTTTTTACAAGATTATGTGTGAATATCCTTTGACTGTTTTACACTGAATATCCAATCATATTTAGTGTATTTATATTTTTCACACATAATTAAGTCTTTGACTTATCCTTAACCTAAGGATATGACCTTTATGAGAGATTTCATCTCAATTTAAATTCCATTGAGACTTCTTTGTTGTTATACACCAAATCTCTTTTATGTGGTGTATATAATGTACTTTGACATAGTATATTATGAATCCCTTTATTCTCATGATATTACAAAGTTTTGGTTACCCCAATTATTTGTATTCAAGTGTCTCTCTTTTGGTTAGAATCTCTAACTAAAATACCATTTTTAACTGTTTTAAAGACTTATTCTTATAAATCTTCCTCATTAATGTCCATGTTTTAAAAAAATGGTTTTAAGTATTTATTTATATGGACATTAAAGTTTTAAAATTAAAACTCCTTTTAAATGTTTCAAAGTGGTATGGGACACTTTGATTCAAAAATCTATTTTTAAATAGCTTTTTGACAAATAGTGTGACTTTTAAATGATTTCAAGAAAAAGGGGGATATTTCTCTCAAATAGTTTTGATAATTATTTTCATCTATGTCAACATCCTTCATTATTCTTGATTGAGGTTAATGTGATACAATAGAATCTTCCATATTGTATCGAATGAGTTATGTTTGACTGTGGATGTGCTATTTCTATACCATTCATGGTTTGTGGTTAAAGTATTGACATTTCGTATGCTAGTTTTAATACGAATGTTTATGTTATGTTTAAACATGTTCATATGAGTAACGCATTGGACTTAATAAGTGACGGGTGGGGCCCGCTATAGCTCCTAGATGCATCGGTAGGTCTCATGAGACAAACTAGTGTCTTGGCACAAGGCCTTGGCAAAATCTTATTTTTAGTCTTGGCAGAGGCCTTGGATATGTGGTTATGATAGTCTGGAATTATGCATTCCATCATTATGAAAGTGGTTATTGATATTTCATGGGATTGTTCGACTAGTAGAATATCCATGTGAGTAAGTAAATGGCATTAATTTATTTTATCTTTGCCATTTTATTCTGAAGTTCAAGTTTAAAAGGCTTTTGTTTTAGTTATAAACTGCCTTAAGTGTTTATGCTTATCTATGAAAGCTTCTGATATAATGTTATCCTTACTGAGCATCTGAGCTCACCCCTTTCAATGTTTTATTTTTCCCAGGATTATGAAGAAGTTATTTATGAATGACCTGCAGGGATAGTATGAGGGGATATGAAGACAAGATGTTTTTTTTATGATGTAATGTAAAACTTTATGGATGTATCTAGTTATTCCAAGGCTACTAAACTAATCGGCCTTTCAATACTTGATCTTTATTGTGATCATGGAAATGTTATGTAATAATGCACCGACTCTGGGTAACTAGGGTCGGGGCGTTACAAAATTTACTTTAAAAACAAATCTTTTAGTAATTAATTTTTATAAGGGGTTATATAAGTTAAATTTTAGACTATAAATATTATTTGGAAATATAAAAAGATTATATACATCATTGTATTTGTTTCATAATTTTTAGATATCAAATGAATTAAATTATTTATGACACAATAATGATGTGGTGTTTACCTAATTAATACATTATTTAAATAAATAAGATTATAATGAATAAAATATCATCAAAAACCTGTCCAATTCGAATTGGATGATTTTATTTTGAATATGAGTCATCCTATATTCGACATTAATGTGTTTTGGACCTCTTGAAACCGAAGATAAGTTTATAATAAAATAATGTTTTCACACTTTCCTAAAGAGCCTCTCCTCTCCCTTATAAAAGGATACCACTTCTCTGCAATTCCTCACACCTCTCAAGCCTTTTGGCTCATCCAAACTCTTCCCAACTAAGCTCCCTACATCCCTTTACTCCCCCTTGAAGTGTTACATTAGGAAGAAGACTCTCCAAGAAGTCCTTTTGGTTCAAACCAAAGGAAGTTACCAAAATTAAAGGTAACAGTTTCTCTTAAGTTGTTTTCTTTTATTCTACTTCTCCAACCCCTAACCTATTTTTAATACTTTATTTTGTAACAAAAACAATATCCTAAATATACTAGGATGTTTTTATGAGAATTATTCTAACTACACTTACACACACCTCCATCTAATAGATGAAGAACATGATGTTTCTGTGATGGAAAACTAATGCTTCACGAAACGATGATTGTTCGATTTTCTCCTACCGCTTCTCATGGTGACCATTATGATGTCACTGTATTTATATATAATATATATTATGTTTATGATTTCCTTATGCCTCTTTACTTTCCAATTATATCAAGCCTTTATAGTTTCCATAGTCAGTAAATATGATAATCTCATTTGAGGAAGTGCAGACTACCGCCCCCTCAAAGTGATGTGATTCGTTAATACCTTATGTGGGATGTATAAAGGATGTGGTTAATGATATTATATATGATATTATAATGGAATTATAATATACCTATGTATCATTATGTTTTATTTCCTTTAAAATAAGAAATTGAAATGAAAGTAGCGTTCATGCGTACGTACACCTCACCGTCTCCATGAACGTTGTGTTTCATTTCTTACCTCCATATGTTATGTACTATTATAAATGCTTGTATATTCTGGATATATAATGAATGAATATGATATATAAATCATGATTTACATTTCGTATTTAATTAAATCCTGATATAAGTAATAATAACATCAAGAACAACAAGTCCAAACACGTACGATAAATAAGATGACTTTACCCAAAACGCTACTTTAACATTAATATATAAAAGAATGGGTAATATAAAGTCATAAGTGAACCATATATGATATCATAACAATGAATATGATTCTTTAATAAGTCAATGACATTATTTAAATCATTATACAGGAGGATTGGATACGTACAAAGCATATCGGACCTAAGGTAAGGGATAATTTTGCAAATCTCATTTTTATCTGAGATTGTTTATTCGTAAGTATTTACTGGGGTTATTTATATCATCCAAGTACATGTTTTATAAATGATTTTTCATGTATTTTTAAAGTCCTTTTTACCCATTTTTGACTATTACAACATGGTATGTATGGAATCTTTCTTTTGATTACGTTACAAGGAACTTTTTTGACTGTTCCGACAAAAGTATGAGGGGAATGTTATTTTTAACTTAGACGGTGTGAATGGATTTTTACGGTTTCGTAACGCCTCATTTTCATGAAGCTTACACTACATTATTTTATGAATATTTTCAACAAAATACTTTTATTTTAAAAGTCCATGGAATTTTTTGAAAAGTAAATGATTTTGATAAAGAAATGATTTTTTCCTCAAGAATTCACTTCAAATGTTTTATCAAAACCATTTTCCATATAAGATGACATTATTTGATATGTGTATGTTTCAAGCATAATGTCTCTATTATTTCTATAGTTCACATTTCTTATGATTAAATGTCCATTTTCTTTATATGGATTATGAAATGATGGGATGATGTTTATGAAACCCATTTTATTCTTTGGGTTATGATGAATGTTTTAAGTTTATTTTGTGGCACAAGTAAGAATGATTTCATTATGAGATGGGTGGGACATATATCTCCCTCCAATGCATTGGGTAAAGATTTATATCTCATGAGATAGACATGGTTGGAATGGTAAGTTAATCTCGTTCAGTGTTACAGGACTGAAACGAGGAGTGAACATGATTCAGAAAGGGACTTTGTCCACTACGATGGTCTTGGCAGCAATGCCTTGGCTACTATGGAAATCATAACAAGTGATGAATGGTTGCCACAATTACATGTCTTATTCCCATGCTAGTTTATCATGATTGTTGTTCATTTATGATCTACTCTTTATGTACTTCCATGAATTATGTCTTTGCTCAAGATTTTGATGTTTAGATTTTATGTTCATGTTTTTTCATTCAAATGTTTATGAATTATTTTATGTTCTCTATGCTTACCATTACTGAGAATTTGAGCTAACCCTTTATATGTTTTCTGTTCCCCAATATTTAAACAATGTTTTAGTTAAGAAAACAAAAGAGGATGATCTTTATGGGAGATGTTGAAGATCTTCCACCAGGATTAGAAGATTATGTTCCGAGTTTCCAAAGACACTAAACTATTACGGTCATTGAGTTTTGATTTTTTTTATGTATTAAATATTCCGAAAATGTAATGTATTGTCCATGTACGTCACGATTCGGGTCTCTACACGGCCTGGTTGAGTGTGGCCCACCCAGGGACCCCGCCCGGTGGGTCTGACCCGGTTAGGGGGTTATCTCGGCCTGGTGGGGCGTGACCCACCTGCGGACCCGGCCAGGGTCACGGGCCGATTCGGCTCACCCGGCAGCGCTGAGCAGTGTCGCCAGTCCTTGCTACCAAAGCGGACGAAGTCGGATGGTTTTGTCCAGCGTGATCAGCCCGTGGCTGCAGGCCACAGTTCCTCCGCACGCGGTGCCAATAGGGGCTGCAGTTTCCTTCAGCCCGACTGACAGGCGGCTGGCCGGTTCGCCCGTCGAACAGCCCGTGGTTCTCCCGAAGCGTGGCTCCAAGAGGCGCCGCAGTCTTCTCCAGCACGGCGGGTAGTTGCCGGCCGGTTATTCTTCGTCCGAGTGGCCCACGGTTGCGGGCCGTGGTTTTCCTCCAAGCGGATGGCAGACGACTGTCATTGCTGTCACCGCCTCTGGTCATCGCCCCCCCTTCATTCTCCTGGTTATCCTCTGATGCGGTGCGACGACACCGCACCATTTCGATTCGCCTCTATTTTCAATTAACAATAACAAAATAGAGGGACGTCGGTCCGTGTTGGTTCAACCCGTGCCCTCCATATTAGCTGATATCATTTGGAAAAAGACGTAACAAGGCATACATCGAAGAACGAGGGTATAATTTTATACATTAAAAATCAATCAAATTACCCTACCTCGATTCAAGGTACGTTGTTGAAATAGTTGAAGATGGCGTCACGGAATTTGGGCGTCGTGGAAGACGGACATCATTCCATCTACGTTGGAGGGAAAGACGTTGGTGATGTTCTTCCCAGGCGGCATCTTCTCCCTTGGCATGGATGAAGAATAAAGAAGATGGGCGTTCTTTATGGGTGTCACCGTTCTTCGTCGAGAGAGGAAATTGTTCTTCGTTGGAAGAAGGCCCTCTCTATTCTCCAAAGCTCCACCAACACAATATGTGCCAACCCAAAAATAATAGCTTGGATATTTTTTTTATTCTTGGTATGAATTTCAAAATAATTCAAATTTGGTGAGCCATTTAATTAATTTATAGATAATTAAGTGAGTGTTGGCATCTTAAATGGAAGGAGGTGAGAGGTTTAAGAGTTAAAGGGGGTTTATGGGTGTTAAAGGGGGAATTGAGGGGTTAGGTGCTCGTGTGGGTGCCACCACACATTATCCTCTCATGGTAGGTTATGTGGGGTGTGGTCCCCACCTCCAACTCCTCTTTGGAGAAGATAACCACCCCCTTAACAAAAATTATGTAACACATATTTTTTATTTATTTTAATAAAAAAACCCATAAATTAACTTCTCCACCCTACCAAACGCAACTACGGTAAATGTACCCTTAGGCGAATACCGACGCTGTGATTTCATCGGTGTCCTCGTATTTCAATTACGAGCATCAGTTCTAAAGATATAAAAATCCACACGTACATTTACTAAACGTACCGGATCAAAACTTCAGAAATTTATTCCGGGCACCCCGGGCCTCCGAATTAGGTGTTGTCAGACACTACGGACTCGTAAAATTCCAAAGAATTTAAGAAAAAACAATTCCTTGAAATTTATAGGTCTTCACAATATGAATAAATATAATATTTCATAAGAGTCAGTCTCACTAAATGCACCAAAATTTAATCAAGTTTGAAACCATATTGAATTAAGAATAGTATACTAGAAATATTGTATGGGTTATTGATCTAAATTTAAAGAGTCTTCTTTTGACATACAAGTTGAAAATTGGAAAATTCCCAAGGGACACTATGGCATGTAAGGGTAGGTTTTTCATTTCATAAGATTTATTCCAAAACTATAGTGTAATATTGACAAAGGCATGATATTTTAATTTTCATCCCTTGAATTCTTAAGAGTCAACCTGAGTAGATATTAGAAAATTGGCTATGTATCATTTCATAAGATTAATTCAAATATTTCTTAATTGTCATTGTGTGATTTTGTAAGATTCATTTAATGTTTCAAGAAATCATTTTGTTTCTTGAAATTTTAGAAAGTAACCAATCATCTATGTGGTTCATAAGAGTTGATTTATTGATATAAGAATTTTCATTAGGTCCCGGTACATAGCAGAATATTTGAGAAAAAAATTATTTCTTGAAGATACATTCAAAACATAACTATATTGATGTTGTGTTGTTCTACATTTAAAATATCCAAATCTGAAGATCATTTTGTAACTATTGCTAGGTTTTTTTATGATTAAAATAGGAGATCAATACTCTAAAATTAAAAAGTATTAAAATAATGGTATTTTAATATTATAAACATTGGTCACATGTGGATAATTAATTAGTATTTTTATTTAATTAATGGAGATGATAAAATTGGTATTTATTGAAATTGAGATGAGGATCCTGGTAGACAGATCCACATTATAATTGAACTATGTAGATCATGGAATATTATTGATAATATATCTATTATGTAAATATTTTTTATTATATGATGGCACATCATTCTCTTAGTGAAAATAATTCATAATTATTCAAAAATTATTGATCTAGTATTAGATTAGTGTAAACCAAAAAGAGGAATGGGAAATTGAGACCATGGATTTTTTGAAGTGTGAAGAAAATAATATATATCTTGTGTATTCAGTGATCAAAGATTGGGAAGTATAATAATGAAGTCAAAGAATTAGTGAGAAAGACCATGTGATCTAGATATAACAATCAATATTAGAGTTTGATTCTCTTAAAATGGTAAGGATATTCTGATTCATTTTATTTGAAGGCTCAAGAGGGAGATCAACTTTGTTTCAAAATAATCTGAAGTAAAAGTGATCTTACGTAGATAATTTATTTTTAATGTCTAGTTTTTGGAGTGAACTAGTATAATAATATATCTTCATATTGTGAGGAAATATATTATCCTAGAAAAGTGGATATCAAACCTACACTAAAATTTATTATAGATTAAAATATTTAATTATAGGTGTTGATTATAGGATGGTCCCTTCACAAACCAAGATATATCCAATTTTTTATACTAGTGAAGAAATAGACTCAAAATTAACCCAATATCTTTCAAGAGTACTTACCCTCATTGGGATCAAATCTTGTAAAAAAATTGTTCCATTTTTTTATTTTATTTTTGTTTAAATCATGTACGGTTGTGATTTAAATTTCATGTGATCAAATTATAAAAGAACACATAGTATTATTTCTAAAGAATAAATTACAAAATAATTATCACAGATTCACCCCACCCCACCCCACCCCCCCCCCCCACCTCCTTTAGTGGTTTAACCATTGTATGGGAATTTCAACTAGTATTGAAGCCTACCTTGGTACCCACTATGATCATTCCAATAAGAACTGATTATGGATATGTTCAACATTGATAGAGGAGGTTGAATCGATGTTGGTATATTTTTAATAAATTTAAACTCTTTTATCCATTTCCCTTCACCTATACACTTTTTAGGGTGAAATGATCTCTTATTATCTATTCTCATATTTTTATTTGTATTCTATAGATCTGAAGACACACACACAAGAAGAGTAAAATATTTATACAAGTTTCACCTTTCAAAATGGTAAAGATGGTGTGTTGTAAAATATAGATAAATCCATGATTACATGACCCTCTAGTATCAACCTATGAGCATAAACAAGATGAGATTATCCAACAATCATGTTACACATATCCTAATACATTATAGTGAATCCCACACTTTAACAGAATCATACAAGGTATTTATACTACCTCTTGATAGTGTTATAATAAGTTACATGTGACAATAAAGAGTCTATCACAAATTTACACTCTATTAACTAGATGATGTACTAATTTGTATTATTCTTTCTCTATTACTTGAAAAATAAAATGGAAATAACACTTATTATTTATTTACTTGACTAAGGGTTTGTAACTATCCATTATTCTTCTTCTTTTGTATGTATAGTAGTGTACTCACTTTCTTTTTTTCTTCTTGAGAGAAAACTTGAGTAAATATTCTTCTTCTTATTTTATTGAAAAAATGCATGACCACTATTCTTCTATCTATGAAAACTAAACTACATAGTACTCTACTCTTCCATATTCTACTTCTTATTTAGTGAAAAAAAAATTGTTTATTATTCACTTTTCATACACTAAAAAATAATTCAAAATATGTTTTTTTCCTCTTCGCTATCATTGATCCCAAATGAATTTTCATCCATCTATTTTGAACTTTTAGTATATATATTTAATATTGTAGTGTCAGTTTCTATATTATATTACTTCTATTAGGTTATCTTCACTACATAACATTACAAATTTATGAATTTCTATAATTTTTAGTAATTCAAAACTAATTAAAAAAGATACCAAAAGAATCATCATTAACTTAACATGTACTCTTATTCTATTAAAAAAATCTATAACTAAATGTTATTATGTAGACCTTCCATATATTTTATCTCCCATAAAAATCAAGATTTATTTTATTTATAAAAACTCAATGAAAACTAATTCATCAAAAATCTATGTATGTGTGAATAAATTTACATCACAATAATAGTTTCTCCTTGGTTCGTGGCTTAAATCACTCACAAGTTCTCTTTCTTTTTTCCTTATTATCTACAAGAATCATGATAATGTTTATCATGATATTTATTAAAATAATGATTAGTTAACCTATGATTTATGGATTTATTTTTCCATATTTTCATCATAAATATTATAAAAATTAATCGAATTATGTGATGTTGTGAGATAGTCTTTCAAAATTAAAAAGTATTTTTGCAATGTACATTTTTTACTACTAAAATGTTTGGTTTAACTATACCAAACTTTTTGTTTGACTATTTTATATATGGAATATTCATTCATAGAAAAATGAATCTTCCATGATATCATATGACACATAGAAAATTGAAAATGACACATATACAGGTTTTTATGACTAGTATATAGTCTCAATTTACTCATACACATAATACAAATAAATATTATACACAATACCTTAAAAACACCACGATCATTATCTTGATTCATAGTAAGTATGGTGTATATGAGGTTCGAATATTCTTCCAATATACATTTGACCATGGATTTTCTAATATCTTTGATAATTATTATTTGAATTGTTGGTTTTAAATCAAGTTCTCATCTTCTCCTATGGTGTATTTATAGTGAATACACATAATATATCCATTTGATTGATGATATAATATTTTTAAGGGACTTTGTCTCAATCTACATTCATTGATGCATATTTTGATGTTACACACCTATCTTATTTATGAGGTGTATATACTACTCTTTTGACATGTCATATCTCGAATATCCTAATTCCTATGATATTATAAGTTTCATTTAATGATATTTCATCCTGAGTATTATGATTCCAATGTTTCAAAGTGGTATGGGACACTTTGTAATGTTTAATGATTATTTTTCCCACGAATTTTTCAATGATTTCATATAAAGTATTTTTATCTATGTCAACATCATTTGATGAATATTTTGTTAAGGATGTACTCTGATAATAACATTCATAACATCCCTTTGTTTTACTGGGGAAGTACTGATATTTCATTTAACTAGTTCTTCCAATACCGATAGTTATTGATTTTTTTAAGGTATTCTTTATTCATGTGAGGAATACATTAGACTTAATAATTGATGGGTGGGGCCTGATATAGCCCCTTGATGCATCGATAGGTCTCATGAGACAAACTAGTTTGGGTTTTGGATTATGTATTACCTGTTTATGTATAGTTTATTGGTCGAAGCCTTGATGGTGAGTTTTATACATCCAACATTATGAAATCCCTCATTATGAGATTAGTTATTGATTTTAAAGTGATTAGTTTATTAGTATAATATTAATGGTTATGTTTTCTATCTCATGTGAATATATTTGTGGAATTATTTGATCATATTTTATTCCATCTATATTATACTCAAGTTATTGAATAAATGGCATGTTTTTTCAGTTATTTACCTTTCCATATTGATTTTTCTCATTGATTCATTATTTGTTTCATTGTATTTACCTACTACTGAATATTTCATCTCACCTCATTCTTATATTTTATTTTACCCTTGATTCCAACAAGTTTATTATGATTGATATGTAGGGTTATGGCAAGGGGAATAATGGTACTCTCAAATAATTTAAAAAAAATTGTTTGTCCAAAATGTAATTTGAATTTCAAATATGTATCTAGTTTACCAAGAATACTAAACTATTTGGACCTTTTGGATTATATTTACTGTATCTTATAATAGTGTAACAAAGTAATGCACCAGCTCTAGGCTACTAGATTTCGGATCATTACAGTTGGTATCAGATGAAGTTTAGTATAAAACATGGGAACAAGATGTAAGAAAAGATAGATTATGGGACAAAACCAATTGGTTTAGTATGTGTGAAAACTTTATTTAACAAATAGTGCCTTTTAATTTTATGTTAATATTTTTAAAGTTAATGATAATCATTAGGGTATATAAAATCTTTGAATTTAATGTAACTATGGGTATTTATATTTCTGGTAATACAAAATGAAATGTATGTGATAACCTTTGTGGTTCAAAAATTTCTTTAATTTTGAATATATAAGGGACTCTAATAAAATTTTTGGATAATATTAATATAATTTTAGAAAACGGAGAACATGTGTCCTGGGTGACAACTCACTGCATCTAGAAAGGCCGTGGGATTTGAACACACAACCGAAGGCCGATAAGGGTGCAGCACCTGCCACTAACCTATGTGAAGTTCTAGTTAGCATGACATTTTTTTATTTAAAATATTTAATGTATAAAGGTTATTTTTATATTAGGGACATTTTTTATCAAATAGATAACCTTGATATTGGAAAATGATTTTGTGATTAAGTTATTAATGTTATTTCATAAGACATTCTCTATTTTGGGAATCCTATAATATTATGGTAAACATAATATTATGAGGAGTAAAGGGTGAATTTTATTTTGGATTCAAATTTGATTTTATTTTGGACTTATGGTGATTCATTTTATTAGTGTAAATTTTTATCATGTATTATATATTATGTGATTTAGGTAATAAATATTTTGGTATAAGACATTAAGAGAAATTGATGTTATTTTGAAGAATATATGATTAAATATTTATGTTTTTTGGGTTTAAATATTAGTCTAGAATATTTTTTTGGAAGGATAGTTATTTGTTGAATGATATATGTTGACCTTTGGGTATTGCTGTTGAATTTTAGATATTAAAGTTGTTTTGATCATAAAATAGTTTGTTCTTTTTGGGGAATTGTCTTATATTATCCTAAACATTTTGGTTGTGGTTAATGTATAAAGAAATTAGGGATATATAGTAATACTTTTATGGATTTTTTGATCTAGATAAGTTTATTTGAATTCTTCCTGAATGCAAAAATCTTCTTAAATAATCTTCATTTGGAGAAAAAGATTAGTTAGTGGTGGAAATTGATTAAAGGATGAAAATCTATTTTTCATTAAGTATGTTTCCTTATGTTCTTAGTCTTGGAAGAAAATTAATTCCTTAACATTAGGAAAAGTATTTTGAAACAAAAGAATTAAATTTTCACTTTTCTTTCTAATAAATCAATGGCCTTTTATCCCATCACAAATTTATGGTTTTGTGATTGTTAAATATCTCATGAACATGTACTCTATCATTCTCCATCCTAACTATATATTTGGTTTTTTATTCCATGTCCATGTTTTCTTATATGGACCCTAGTATGTTTTATCATAGGTAAACTTCATAATTCCCTTATTTCTTTTAAAGTGAATGTTTTACTAACCCAATTGCCAATGTGGATTTTCTAAAAAATGAAATTTGAAGTATCAACCTTTGATTTTTGAAGTGAAATTTAAAATTGAGAGGATGAATTGTATTAAATAATTTTAAAATGTAACACCCCAAGATTTCTTGGTATATATCTTTTTATATTTAATCTCTTCAATAGAATAAATTTAACGAAAAACAGAGCTTAAATGAACTATGATATACTATTAATATTTTTATTTAAAATAAAATTATCTACTAGACATTAAATTGGAGGTTATGAATAATATTAAATAAATTATGAAAATATTATTGAATTCATTGGTTACAAATTAATTATAAATAAATATAAAACCAATTTAATATAAATTATTTCTTTAAAATATTTAAATGAGTACAACTTTGTTTTGTACAAATAAAATAATCAAATCATGCTTTTTGGAATATATTAATAATGTATATATATATATAATATTCAATATAATTTTTAACATTCATTCTATGTGTTTTCTATATATGATGTAAGAACAAATCAATTTTTATACATAAAAGATGTATTTTTATAAAAAGATAGTTTTATCACAATTTGTTGGAACAATTATTTTAAATCTAGTTTTTGACACTTAGAAATTCTATTTGAAAAAATAATCATATTATTTGAAATAGAAATATCAAAATTTACATCGGTTTAATTATTGCTACTTTTTCGATAAGTTTTCATGTTTTGAGGATTTATGATTGTTTTTAAAGAATAATTAGATCACTTTTATATCATTTAATACAATTTAGGTCATTATAATCAACTTCTCATTGAATTTGGATATAAAAACGTTTCAATCATTTGAACGATTTCACTTTAAAAAACATGTTTTTTTTGTTCAGTAAAAAAAATTAATTTTATATTATTTTTATCCAATTATGTGTTTTGAATTTTTAAAAATGTATTCTATATTTGTAATTAAAATGTTTAAATTTATTAAATCTAACCCTTTTATTTTTGGACAATATGAATAATAACTTTAGTATTTTTTTAAAATTACCACAGTTAAGGGTAAATCGGGTAATTATCGGTAAAATAGTATTATAAGTATTATAAAATTGCCCAAACACTTGTACTAATTTTACATTATGAGTTACTATCGTCCAACATTATCCTTAGGTGAATTTTATGGCCTCTTGGATCCACTTGGATGACGTTAATCCTTTTATAGTATTTTATTTTAACAGAAGACAAATATTTCATACTCATATTTTTAATTAGTATTATATTTTTAATATGTGGTTATTCAGAATATATATTCAACGATAAGTATTAATTTTAAATATAAAATATTTTTCTTAATCATGGTAATTTATTTTTAATTTTTAGGAAATAGATAATTTACATAAAGGATTGCACAATGATGGTTCAGTAATTGTTTAATAAATGGAATTATAAAATAAATGATATTAAAAATATTAAAATAACTAAACTTTGACATAATTAATGTTATATATGAATTTTATGGATTAAATATAAATATTAGGGATTAATTAAAGGTTTTTTTAAGTTATCTTGTGTATTGATATTTTTTAAAAGTCAAACTAATGTATAGTGTCAAAATTGACATCAATGATATATTAAAATAAATAGTATTTCATTAAATGATATAAAATTAGAAATAATATAAATTTTAGAAAAAAATATTTGGATAAGGTTTAAAAAATCAATAATGATCCATTTATGGATCTTTTGGTATTTTATAGTAATTATATTATCCCTTAATGAGTAAAAACACATGTTGTCGCAATGAGAGATAAAGAGAATAAATAAGTATTAAAGCCAAAATATAAGGGTAATAATATGACCTAAACTTGTTTAAAAATCATTGGTTGAAATTTTTTGACCCATAATAATCTTATATTCTGAATAAATCATTGTTTATCCATTTTTAATTGAAAATTAATTTATATTAATTTAATATTTTTAGAGTTTTCAAAAGTGTCCATTGCTTCAATTATAAAAGGACACCCCGTACCTCACTTATTCACACCACTTTTCGCCTTATAGATCAACCAAAATCCACCCATTTCTCCTTGAAAAATCCTTATAAATGTTTTTTAGGTCCTTTCCATCCAAGAAAACCAACCCTACATCCCTTTGAAAAATATCTAAAGGAAGTCCTCTGAAGAAGAGGTAATCATTTTTACTAATTCATTCAAGTTCATTTCTTCTTATATTTATTCTTAATGTGTTTTTCCCATTAAAAAGTAATAAATATAGTATAATATATATTTTGAGGTGTTTTTATATATATTTTACAACAATATTCCACCTTTTATCCATACTATGAAAAATGAAATCATTATGCGTGTGTGTATGACTTACCGTCTCTACGCCATTGTGTAATCTTTTTTTCATCAACACTTTAATTGGATGGTATAATGAAGGAAATAATGGATATTTTTAATAAATATTATTTTATATTTATTCTAGAAAAATTAATATACCATACACCTCCTTACCCTTTCACCGTTAATGGAATGATATTGTCACTTGTGCATACGTATGACCTACCCTCTCCATGATGCAATGCGATTCATTTTCCATATTCATCATTAAATAATGATTATAAAATGTATATAATGAATAAATATGATATTAATGACCTTAATATAATTATGGAGATGACAGAACCTTATCATATACACAAGAACCAAGAATTACATAATAAAACATGAATAGGAAAATGAAGCAGTTAACACGAGAAACAAGGGTAATAATTAAATATCATTAACAAGAGGGTGATAAAATGATATAATACAATCATACAAGATATCATAAATATAAAAATAATTATGGTATAAATTAATAATATGTTTTAAATCATTATACAGGAGCATAAATAATATACAACCAAAAGGAAGTGTGAGGTAAGGGTTTTTCTCATCTCACTTTTACTTCTATGAGATATATGCCTCATTCACCGCTTATTTGTTGTGTGTGATGTATGTGTATTAAAATTTGATATATAATATCATAAATCTCATTATATTTATATTATTAAATGTTTAATTTGATAATTATTACCTTTACGGGCCATATAATTCAACAGATTACAAGTGGAAAAGGATTTTAAAACTCAATTTTTATTCATTAGGTTAATCTTCTACTTCATTGATTATATCATGCTAAGGATAGGTGTGAAATTCATTTTAATTATATAATATTTGTAATTCTATTTTTTTTATGTGTATTTATAGTGAATATGAATAATTTATTTATTTTATTAATGATATAATCTTTGTGAGGAACTATGTCTCAATCTCCTTTCATTGAGGCATATATTTGATGTTATACGTCTATCATCTTTTAAGAGGTGTATATACTGATAATTTGATATGTTATATCACAAATACCATTATTATCATGATATTATAAGTTTTATTTAATGTTACTCTATTATGGGGGTTATTATTCAAATGTTTCAAAGTGGTATGGGACACTTTGGAATGTTTAAAGATTATTTTCCTCATGAATTTTTCAATGCTCTCACTTAAAGTACATTCAGATATGTCAACATTCTTTGTTGAATGTTTTTTTGTGGATCTAGTCTATTAATACCATTCATCATATCCTTTTGTTTTATTGCGGAAGCTTTTATATTTCTCATGACTAGTTCTTCCAATACGGATAGTTGTTGACTTTGTAAAGGCATTATTTATTCATGTGAGGAATGCATTAAACATCGTAAGTGATGGGTGGGACCTGCTATAGCACCTCAATGTGTTGAGAGGTTTTATGAGACAAACTAGTTTTATTTTTTGCTTATGTCTTAATCTTTTATGTATAGTTTCTTGTTCGAATCCTTGACGATGAGTTTTAGACCTCCGACAGTATGAATTCCCTCATTATGAGATTAGCTATTGAATTCCATGTGATTATTTGATTAGTGTAATATCCAAGGTTATTATTTCTAGTTCATGTGATTATTTATATGGAATTATTTGATAATATTTTATTCCATCCATTTTATTCTCATGTTATTGATTAAATGGAATTTTTTTTGGTTATATACCTTTCTATATTAATTATGCTCATTGATTCATTTTTGCTTCTAATATATTTAAACCGTACTGAGTATTTCCGCTCAACCCATTATTATGTTTTATTTTCACCAAGTTTCCAAGAAGTTTATTATGATTTATATGCAAGGTTATGCTAAGGGGATGAATTTTGTTCTTAAATAAAATGTTTTTTTATTTTATGTCAAAAATTCAATTTAAATTTCAAATATGTATCTAGTTTACCAAGACTACTAAACTATTCAATCTTTTTGGATGATATTTATTTCAAATTATTCTAATTTAATAAAGTAAAGAACTAGATATAGGATACTAGAGTGAGGTTCATTATATTTAAGTACATTTTCTAGTCCTTATCATTTTATTTTTACCCTTAATTACTCGATTTTCCCTTTATCGTGGTAGTAAAAATTGATACAGTTACTATTCATATTATCCAAAAATAAAAGGGACCTATTTAGTTATCTTAAAACTCATGAATCCAAATATGGAATCCATTTTTCAAAATTCAAAATGTATAAGTTTTTGAATTTAATTTAAAATTAAATCGGAAAAATGAAATTGAAAACAGTTTTTTAGAAAAATTCTCTTTTAAAATATAAAATATTTTTACAATAAAGTCATGTATAAAATCCATTTAAAAATAAATAATTGGATTATTTTAAATCAAATTTAACTAGTTAAAATTTAAAACTAATCCAAAACATATTTTGAACTTGTAAATTCTTGAAAATTTATTTTTTAATAAAAATTTATTTTTCACTATTCATTGAAAAATCATATTGTTCATAAAATTATCAAAATTTCACAATAAGAAAATGTTGATAATATGATTTCAAAAATTATGTTCATTTTGTCAAATAAATTTTTTAAAATCGTTATAAATTATTTGTATTATTTGTACATAAAAAGTAATAAAAATCAATTTTGAAGAAAATGTGGTTTTAATGAATAAAATGACTTTACTAAAAATCTAGTATTTATTTAAAAAGAATTAATTAATACATTTTCAATGAGTTTGACCATTATATATTTTATAATTATATTAATACAATTCATTCCTCCCAATTTAATGGCTAGTTTATAAGGGTCACATTTAAATAATGATATTTAGTTTTTCTTTAAATCTCATTGTGACATATCATATATGCTATCAGACATAATTTCTCATTATTAAAATCATGGGATGCTACAGCATGTGGAAGTAAGATTCGTCCCATTATTTCATAAGTTTCATTCAGAATAGATGTTACAAGATTTATTGAGTCTATTTTTAATAGAGTCATTCGTAGATTTTATAAAAATCATTTCAATATTTTGTAAGAGGCATTTATTTTTATGAGAAATGATTTAAACTCGTGAAATTTGGAAAAGTAATAGACTCTCCTTGAAGTTTTTAAGTGTTAATTTATAGATATATTATTTTTTTAACCTAGTTTTAATGATCACAAAATCATGTTTATTATGTTATTAATGAGTTTTATGTTTTATGATAGAATTTTATACTATATGGAATTTTGGTGAAAAATTTTCTACGTATGGAAATAACTCACCATTGAAGTTGAGTCACCATCAGGTTGAAAATTTAGGTATGTTTGGAAAATAACTACTATCATAGATGAGTCACCTTCATGATGGAAATATGGTTAAGTATGGAAAAGAACTACCTTCATAGACAAGTCACCGCTAGGATAAAAATTTGACTATAGAAAAGACTCACTACTAGAAATAATTCACCACCAGATGATCTATTGTCATACATTACCTACCATAATTAAATTTAGAAAAGTGTCAAAATGTCCCACAACAAAGATGAGTCACTTTTGGTCCTGACCTGCTATTAGCCTGTCTCAATGCCAACTTTTTCCACTACCAACATAAGTCACTTCCAACTTAAGTCACCATTAGGATGAGTCACCACCAGAAGAGTCACTATCATTATTCTGGGACTTTAAAATTAAATGTTTCGTATAGTTATATTATTGAATTTTATGTTGTTTATAATTTAAATAGATATTCTTATACCATTTTAGGGAACATTAAAGATGATATCATAGCTCATTAAGATGAGTAGAAGATTCAGATGACTGTTCTTCAAATAGATACTCATGCATGATACTGTTAGATTATGAATTATACTCCCTCATGCGTACATAAAAATCTAGTATGAACCATATTTAAAGAACTAGAATATTGTAGAAAAGTGTGATACTTTCTGAATATCTTATACATTTTATCCTTACCTACACACAACTATGAGAATGTAGAGCATATCTATCATACAGATCATTTATTATAGATATAAAAAGATATCTTATTATAGAGACCCAATCTTGATGTACATGGAAATTACATTTCATTTACGAAATAATTAATACATGACACAAACAAATTCCTAAAGACTGTATTAATTTAGTGTCTTGGGAAACTCGTAACATAATCTTCTAATCATGGTGAAAGATCTTCAACATCTCCCATAATGATCTTCCCCTTTTTTCTTACCTAAAACCTTTCTTTATATCCTGGGTAAATGAAAACATAGAAATGGTGAGCTAAAATACTCAACAAAGTTAAACATGGAGAACATAAAACAAACCATAAACATATGAACATAAAAATAAGAACATAAAGTTTAAACATCAAAATCTTGAGCAATGACATAAATCTTGGTAGTACGTAAGGCATGGATCAAAAAGGGAAATTTACCAGGATATAATAGCACTGGAATAAAACATGTAATTGTGGAAAAAAGTGAGCACATATTATAATTTCCATAGTATCCAAGGCATTGATGACAAAACCATCATAGTGTAAAAAGTCCATTACTAATCAGGGTTTACTTGTCATTCCAGCCATGTATTACCAAACCGGATTTACCTGTTGTTACATTCTTGTATATCTCATGATATATAAATCTTTACATAATTCATTGGAGGGAGATATACGTCCCACCCATATCATAATGAAACCATTCTTATGTGTTCCACAAAAACATAAATCATAAATCATAGCATAACTCATTTAATAAAATGGGATTCTTAAACATCGCAACATCATCACATAATCCATATAAGATAAATAGATTTCATAAAAATAATAACATCATAATATAAACAAATAAAAGTATTAATAGGGATAGAAACATAACAATACGTCATCTTATATGTAAAATAATTTTGATAAAACACTTAATCTTAGTTCTTGAGGAAAATTTCATTTCTTCTTAAAAAATATTTTATTTTATCAAAATGTCCTGCAATTTTAAAAGAAAATAAGTTAATTGAAAATAAACTTGGAAACATGTAAAGGAAGATTCATGAAAATAGTTCTGAATGAAATCATAAAAATCCATTCATTTTAATAAGTTAAAAAAATGTTCTCCTCGTACTTTTGTTGGATAAGACAAAAAGTACCTCGTGTGGTAAAAAACGAAAGATTCCTTCCAAACCGTGTAGTAAAATTCAAAATGGGTAAAAATGAATTTAAACATATATAGAACGGTACACATTTTATAATAATATTTTTCTTAGAAAACATGGACAGGGATGATAAATATAACCCCAGTAAAGGAAGATTCTTGGAAATAATTATTTGTTAAAGCATAAAAATTCATTCATTCCATATATGTTAAAAAAACATTATCCTCGTACTTTTTCTAGATAATTCAAAAAGTACCTCACATGGTATGAAAATGAAAGATTCCTTCCATACCATATAGTAAAAATCAAAATGGGTAAAAATTACTTTAAACATATATATAAGAATAGTACACATTTTATAAGAATATTTTTTTTGAAAACATGGACATGGATGATAAATATAAACCCAGTAAATACTTACGAATAAAAAATCTCAGATAGAAATGAGATTGGAAAAGTTATCCCTTACCATAGGTCCAATTTCTTCTGTATGTGTCTGAAACAGCTTTATAGTGAGTTTTAACATATTATTAACTTGTAATAGAACCATAATAAAATTTATTATATCATATATGATTCACTTACAACTTTATATTACCCATTAATTTGTCAATTCCATGTTAAAGCAACGTTTTCGGTAATAATCATTTTATTTATCGAACATGTTTAGACTTGTTATTCTTGATATTATTATATCGATCATGATTTACATACATAAATAATGTAAAACATGATTTATATATCATATATATTCAGTATAAAAATATATATAATAGATTTATAAATGTAATGGAATACACCATTCATGGAGACGGTAGGTCGTACGTATGTATAAATGCTGTTTTCGTTTCATTAATAAATTAATCCAAGTAAGTAAAAGGAATATATATATATATATAAATCCATTAGAATTATAATTTCATACATTTCATTATTATTTATTATATATACTCAATAATAATTCTTTAATGGTTAACATGTAGAATGAATTTTCTTGCGTTGTATAGATGGTAAGTTGTACGTATGCACGAGTGACAATATCATTCTCATTGTTGTTGAAAGGTATTGAAGTGGATGGATTATAGTATCTAATAATTATTATATTGTTATAATAATCATATATAGTTATTATTTCTACCATTATACCCATCCAAGTATGGTGGTGGTGAAAAATATATTACACCACGGCGTGGAGACGGTAAGCCGTATGTACGCATGCGCAGTGATTTCATTTTTTCATAGGATGGATAGAAGGTGAAATAGGGTTGTTTAAAATTTATAATAACATATAAATATATGGGTGATAATAAAATTATTATTTTATAATGATATTACTAAATAAGATAAAGTAGAAGAAGAAAGTAACTTGAAATAATTGTTAGAAGAGATTACCTCTTCCTCGACGTGCCTCCTTTTAATTTCCACATAGGGCACTAGATTTTGTCGTTTGAGAATACTAGAACCTCCATAATGATACTATGAATTTTTAGAAGATTATTTTTCAGGGTTTGGGTGAGCTTTAAGGCTTAAAATGGAGTGAAGATGATATGGAGGAGGTTCCCTTTTATAAGAGAGGAGAGGGGCACTTTAGGAAACTCTCAAAAATATTAATTTATAATAAAATAAAACCTTACCCAAAACCTAAAAAGTGTAGATAATTAGGAAATGAGAATATATAGGGCTTTAATCTCATAAAAAAATAAATTTTTGACTACTTATTTTGTCAATTTAAGCCTTATCTGTTTAATTGACCCTTAGTTATTCTATTAAAGTTTAATTTTGGGAATAACATTTTAAATATTTAATGGTAGTGAATATTTACTTATGTGGTGTTAATTGAGATTAAATGGATACTTTATGATATTTTAGACCTTATAATTATCACTTTGTAATTTTTTAATATTGCTATGATTTTTAAAAAATGTAATAAAATGTAATGTTTATAAAATATCAATAGTGTCAATTTTGAAACTATTCATTTAATAGACTTTAAATAAAGATCACACATAAGATAAATTCAAAAAAAAATATTAAATACACTCTAAAATGTCATAGTCACCTATAAAATTCATATATAACATTAATTAGTTCATATGATATTTCTTTTAAAATTTTTAAAACCATTTATTTGATATTTCTATTAATAAAATAATTTTTACATCACTATTTTGTCATCATTAATTTTAATTATTTAATATCTAATAATTATAAATAAATTTTTATGACGTGGGTAATTATTTTATATTTATATAGACTATCTATTGTCGATTTTATCTTCTAGTTATCCATATATTAAAATTATTACACTTATATAAAAAGAGATTGTGACACTTTGTCCATTTCATTAGTTTTTATTACATTCATGTCATTTTCATAGGTAAGTGGAAATAAAGTGGTTACATTTCAACCAATAGATGATAAAGTTATAATTTAATCATCCAATTGTATTTTTATAGGTGTTAATGTGATTTTATAATATTATTTTTACCCTTAATTAGATGATTCACCTTGAACCATGGTAATAAAAATAATTACCAAAGTTAATATTCCTAATGCCCAAAACTAAAAGTAGCATATTAACATAATTAAGACCTAATTATTCAAAATATGGAATACATTTTTCAAAATTAAAAACACATATGTCATAGTAATTAATTTAAAATTAATCTCGTTGTTGAGAAAATGGGTTTTAAAAGTTAAAACATTGCAAAAGATTAAAATATTTTTACCTATGAATTCAATGTAAAATCATTGATAATGACATAAATTATATGAAGTTGTAAAAATATATTCTATTCATACTTTAAAACAATTCAATAATATATTTTAACCATATAAATTATTTTAATAAAAAAATTGTTTTCAATTAAAATTTAGCATATTTTCACTATTAATCAAAATATGAAAGTTATCAGAAAAATATCAAAAATTTTTCCAAAGTAAATTTTTATTCCCCTCCTCCAAATAAGAAGTTTATCTTGTCAAATATAACTTATAAAAGTGTAAAAAATATATTTATAGTGGGTGTGCCATCAAAAGGCGTTAAAACTGCATTTTTTAAAATACTTCTTTTATCTGAAAAATTGATTTTGTTCTCAAATCATGTGTAAGATGAATTATAGTGTTATATAAAATTTGAAATGTGGTTAATACTATTAATAACAGATATTTTATATAATATTTTCATAATATATCATTGTTTAGTGAAACTCGGTATTGCGTACCATGCAAGTAATCGAGGAAGGTCGCTCTTCAGTGTAATACAAGTCATGTCAGTGTTGCATATAGTGAAATCTTCCTTTGGTGTTGCGTATAACATAATATAAACTTAGTTAATTTATAAAATGAAAAAAAATCATACTTAGTGTTGTGTGAAATTAATTTTATTAAAATAGCATGAAATTGTGTGTAACACAAGCAAAGTATATTGTTGCGTATACTACAAGATAATATGGTGTTGCGTATAGTGCTAGCTAATATTGGTGTAGAGTAAAACACAAGACATCAATGAAATTAAAAAGAATCTATCTCATAAAATCTCAGGGTTTTACACTTACTATTATCTATTTTACTCCCCTTTTTTAGAAATGAATCAAGTTCCTATCCAAGCTATATTTTCGGAGTCAAAATATTTTTATCACATCTGAAAAAGAAACACCATAATTTTTTTATATTTTTTACTTTCTCCTTTGACTCATTGACTTTAGATTTTGAGAAATGTGTGGTTTAACCTACTTATCAAACACACACTAACTCATATTTTTAAACTAAAAGATGCATGATATCTTCGTAACTCTCTCTTTACATTTTTTTACCAATGGTGTTGTGGGAGAGGTCCATGTGTGGCCTATTTTTATTCTTTTCCCATGGTTATTGTGGAAAAGGTCCATGTGTGACCTAAATAGCTGGTTAGCTATTGTGTATACCCAATACATGTTGCATATTAAGATTATTTTATATAATTTTCTTGTAAATGGGTGATTTCCAAGTGTATAGGGTTAGGTCTTAGCTTGAGACTGAACCACATGTATTTATTTTGTGGTCTGTTTTGTTTTGTTTCATTTCAAAGCATTAAACTTAATTTTCATTAAATTGTAAACAAAATCACTACTTTTATTGTTGAACATAATTAGTGTTTATATATTATTTTGATTAAGTAAATTGATTTTAATAGTTAAAATAGTTTTCATATTATTTTAACAGATACATAATCACACTTTGAGAATTATTTTAAAATATCAGAACATATATTGATAATATATTTTTATTAACTGGGTGTTTTTAATTTTTTGTGGATTTTATTTAATCTTGTTTTAATAGAAATTTTTATTGGGTACTCAATTCACCCCACCACATCTTGAGATACTCACTCCAACCAACATTTAGTATCAAATGTTTTTCAAAATATTTTCAACTATGGATTTTAGTTATGTTTTAAATATCATAAATTTCTATCAATTCTGAATTTTTTTTCTTTAAATGGTTAATATATAAGAAGATTCCTATACCAATATACATTCTTTATTTAACATAAATAACTATGATAAATGGAAAATAAAAAATGAAAATTCACCTTGAAACATGGGTTTTGAAATATGGTCTGATGTAGAAGATAAATGTGAATTACCGAAGACTACTAGGAATACATGGGATAATGCTACTAAACATTCTTACAATAAAAAATGCAAATCTATGAATGCTCTTTACTATGATTTGGGTGATGAATATTTTAATTGGATGTATTTTGTAAAACTACTTATGAAATATGGGATACATTATTTATTTCTCCTAAAGGAACAACTAATGTAAAATAAATGAGATTGAATACTTATATGATTAAATATGATACATTCAAGATGAAACCTAATGATATTATTTTTTATCAATATCTTGGGTTTAATTAAATATTAAACAGAATGATCTCCTTGGGAAATCTATTTTTAGACAAATATCAAATCACGTGACTGCTAAGATGAATTATAGAGAGATGTAGAGGAGATTCAGTCTTAATGAGAGAATTATGTGACATCAGTAAACTACCAATCAAGGAATTGATTGTGAAGTTGATGATTTATGAGGAAGATATTAAATTTAACCAATAATAGGATAATGATCCTAAGAGAAAATCTATATCATTCAAGTATACATCTTCAAAATAGAAAGGAAAGGGAAAAAATAAAAATTGATAGCTCTAGTGATAAGGAATGACCAGCCAACAGTGATAAGTAAATGTCCCATATGGATAGAAATTTTAAGAAATATCTAAGAAGAATAAATTCTTTATCAAACCAATCTAAAATGGGAATGTTTGATAATATAGGGAATTAAATGAACTACTATAAAAGAGAAGATAATTCAAATGAGATTACTTGTTTTGAGTGTAAGATAAAGGACATGTTAATATTGATTTTACCAAGATAAATTACAAAGATAAGTATGATGATAAAGATAGAAAATATAATAAGTCCATAAAATTTATTTTGAGTGCCTTTGAGGATATGTCTCTTGACTCTGATTCAACTCATAAAGAGAATCATTATAAAAAAATATGTACTTCATTACAAACATATCTAAGGTACTTAATGTATCTCATGTGCATAATTATAATCATTCTAGAAATTAAAAAAATGATGATGATATTTCAAAAGAGGAAAATTTTGAATATTTAAATATAAATGATGATACCTTTAATGAGTTTAAAGACAGATACAAATTCTAAATAAATGACATGAATTATCTGCTAATATTTAATTTTATTTTACTGTAGATAAAGAAAATAATTCTCAATTATGGAATGAAAATACTCAACTAAAATTGTCAAATTACTAGCTAAAGAAATACTTGGATATATTTTATAATTTAAGGGAAACTATCACTCAAATTCAAGGTTAAAAAATTCTCTTAAGTATATTACTGGCTTAGGTTACCAACCTAGATGGAGAAGAATTATTATGAGTAATTTTGTTCCAAAATCTAATTCTAGAACATATACTGCTAATTTTTATTCAAGTGGACCGAATAAAGTTTTTATTTAAAAAAATCAATATTCTTATTGGAAACACATAATGAAAGTAGGGGTTTCTAAATATCTCATTATTAATATTTCAAGACCTAAGAAATTCTGGGTGTCAAAATTATTTTTGATATATAATTTTTTTGTATGGAAATTTCTTGAAGATATCCTATATAAATTTATGATACCTAGAATTCAATTTCACTAGATATATGACCGGATATTACTTGAACTTCATGAACCTGATAAAGGTTGATAGTGGACATGTCACCTTTGGTGAAAATGCTAAAGTAAAAGTAATTTTCCTTGGGAAAATCAGTAACTTTAATTCAGTTTTAATTTATAAATTTATTTTTATTGATGGTTTAAAATATAGCTTTCTTATCATATCACAACTATGTGATTATAGTTTTAATGTAATGTTTGAAAAAAATTATTTCAATGTTTTTAATTCTAAACTGATTTAGTATTTACTAAATTGAAAAATTAGAATATGTATGTTCTTGATCATGATTCTTTAATTTTAAAAAAATATTACATAATTTCCTTTCATAAATAATCTTGTCTTTGGAATAAGAGACAAGTACATTGTAATATTCACTTAGAATTATTACTATAAAATGGTTAGTCATGGATCTTCCCAAACATGAATTCTCAAAATATAAAGTATACAAACCTTGTCAAAAATGGAAACAACACAAAATATATTTTAAATTAAATAAATAAATTTAAATATCCATGCCTCTTGAGTTGGTTCACATGGACTTATTTAGGCCATCTAGAGTTTCTAGTTTAAATGGGAATCACTATGTCTATGTACTTGTAGATGAATTTTCAAGGTATACTTGGGTATTCATTTTATCTCAATGGAGTTAATCTTCATCTTATTTTACCAAGTATACTAAATTTTTATAAAACCTAAGTGGACTAGGAATTAATAACATAGGACGTGACCATGGCTGCGAGTTTGAAAATCAAGACTTTGAATCATTTTTCTCACAAAATTTATATAACCATAACTTCTCTACTCCTAAGACCCATCAGCAGAATAGATTTTTATAAAGAAGAAATAGAACACATAATGAGATATTATAGACAATGCTTAATTAATATGACATACATGTCTACATTTTGGAACGAGCTATAAATAATGCTTGATATATAATTAATATATTTTTAGATAGACTAATCTTTAAGAAAAAACCATATGAACTTTGGAATAATAGAACAACTAAGGCTAGTTACTTTAGAGTTTTTGGTTTCAAATTCATTATTATTAACACTAAGGATAATATTGGCATCTTTTCCTCCAAAAATAGTGAAGGAATTTTCCTTAGTTATTCAACTTCAATTAAATCCTATAGAGTTTTTAATAGAAGAACCAAGACTATGGAAGAGTCTTTCCATGTTTTGTTTGATGAGACAGATGTATGTGAAGCTACGACTCCATTATAAAACCTTGAGGATGATTTATCTACTTTAAAAATAGATTCTAAAACTATTTACATTGCTATAAATCATGCATAAAAATCTTCCAATGTTGACAAACTTACAAAACCTGAACTAGAACCTATAGAAGACCATGAGGTGACCAACCCTTCTTTTTTGAGATCTCTTAAGACTCTTAAATACCACCCTTTATATGATATATTTTTAACCTTAGATATTGTCACACAAACTATAGTATCTCTAAGAAACCAAGATGAACATCAAGCATTATTTCTATATCTTGAACCTAATAACATCACTGACTCAATAAATTATAAATTTTGGGTAATGTTTATACAAGAAGAACTAAATAAATTTGAAAAAAATAAAGTTTTTTAACTTTTTGATTGACCCAAATAAACATTTTCTATAGGCACTAAATGAGTGTTTAGAATCAAGGTTGATGAATCTAGCACAATAGTGAGGAATAATGATAGACTAGTTTCACAAGGGTAAAGTTAAGAAGAGGGTATAGACTATGAAAAAAATTCACCTGTAGCTAGACTTGAATCTGTTAGAATACTATTAGACTATGAAACATGTATAGATTTCAAAATATATCAAATGGATGTCAAAAGTGCATTATTGAATGGGTATATAATTGAGGATGTTTTTTTAATAGACCCATGTATTTCAAATCCCTCATTTTCCAAATCATGTATTTAAATTAACAAAAGCTTTATATGGTTTAAATCAAGATAATAGAGCTTGGTATGATAGGATCATCTCTTTTATTATTTCTAAATTATTTTCAAAAATAATATATGATCCTAACCTATTTTTAAATATAATTTCAAAATATGTTTTAATTGTTCAAATATATTTAAATGATATTATCTTTGGATCATCTAAAAATTCATTATGTACTGACTTTTCAAAAATGATGCAAAATGAATTTGAAATAAGTGTAATGGGTGAACTGAAATTTTTTCATGGTTTTAATATATTTCAAAATAAATAATGAATAATTTTAAATGAAATTAAATATAATAAATACCTTTAAAAACGTTTTCTTTTGGATAGCACTAAGAGTAGTGACACTTCAATGAGTACCACCTATAAATTGGATCTTGATGAAATTGGGAAATCAGTTGATCAAACCAATTATGCATGTATGATTGGATGTCTTATCTATTTAACTACTAATAGACCTTTCATTATGTTTACTATGTGAATGAATTCTAATTTTCAAGAAAACACAAAAGTGTTTTGCATAGTTGCTATAAAAATTATTTTTAAATACCTAAACCGTACAAACAATTTATAATTATTCTACCAGAGAGAACAAGCATTTGACTTAGTTAGTTACTTACATACTGAATTTGGTGGTTGAAAGTTATATAAAAAAGTACCTTTGGAACTTATCAACTTTTGTTAAAGTCTATAGTTTCTAGGTGAAGTAAGAAACAAAATTATGTTGTAGTTTTTTCTACTGAATCTAGATACATAGCTGTAAGTAGCTGATGTGCTAAAAAATTGTGGATGAAACACACATTGTTAGACTATGGATACCAAGTAGAATATTTCCCTATAAATTTTGACAACACAAGTACTATAAATATTTATAATAACTCTATATCTCACATTAAAATAAAATACATTGATGTAAGACATCACTTCTTGAGAGATCATTTTCCAAATGGTGACATAACTATTGAATACATTGGAACTGAACATCATCTTTCTAATATTTTCACTAATACATTGAATTATAAGAGAATGTAAAGCATAAAATCTGAATTAGGAATGATTAATTTTGGTTAATTTTTACCTATCATTGTAGTTTTCCCCACCATTGGAGTTTTACCCACTGTTGTAGTTTTACCCACTGTTGGTGTTTTGCCCACTGTTGGAACAAGCCACCATTAAATAAACCTTTGTTGGTTTTTGAGCCACTATTACTATTTCATATTTATGGGTTAAAATATAATTTCTATGTGACTCAAATGTTATTTATTTTTTCAAATTAAAAATCAATAAATCCCTAAATGATATAAATTAGACACTTGTATAATGTAGATTTTCACTCCCCCATGCCTTACCTTTGAGCCTCACCATGACCCTTTATCCCCCAACCTTTCACCTTACATCGACCCCATCAAAACCTTATGAGCAGATCAAAATTGTTAGACTGAAGCAAGTATTGGTGTCTTCTATAGATGAGTAGTGCCCATAAAATAAGCATAAAAGTGATTCAGGTCATCCAAATATTGAGACAATGAACTCACATCTCATGAATCAGATAGTAGTACCTGAAAAATAAGTTCGTTTAGAGTGGTTTCTATCAAGAAAGTCTTTGGTTCTTAGAGTAATTAAAGACTAGGGATGGGTAAAGTGGTTTTCTAGTAATTATGGGATATTTAATCCAAGGTTAGTGCACTAGTTCTATAAGTATGTTTATTTTATCTTTGAAGAAGATGAATACTAGATTAGAAATAGAATTAATAGACACAAAGTTATTTTATATTCAAACCAATGGGATAGATATCTGAAAGTACCACAAAAAGGTGTATCAAATGAAAATAAAGGATATATTCTTAGTGGTAGTGATAACTTCGTGTATGAGGATGTTTTGGCAGAGCCGAATAAAGATGTAAGTGCAAGATAAACAACTACAACTATGCTTGATGGTGAATGCTGATTAATTTTCACGTTTATTCGTCATATGTTGTTCCTGAGGAAAGTTTATTCCACCACAATGAGAAATCAAGATTTATATATATTATAAATTGTGAAGAGAGTATAAAATATCAATTTTTGAAAATACTTAATTGTTCATATGATGGATATGTGCAAGAAATATTCTAGATAAACTCCCTTATCTACCCTAAATTTACTACATCCATGATGGAATCCAAGGGAATGGTTCATGGGGTAGAAGAAACTGATGAAAATTGTAGGTGATTTTGTCTTACAAGATTCATTTGTAAATGAATGAAAATAATATGGTACTCTTGGAAGAGGAAATGGGTTTATGATGTAGATAATATTTATTAGGATTTCAATCTTGTTGATCACCCTACTTAGAATAAAATATTATGGATCCTCGATTAGAGATAGATGATGTAGTTGTGTACTCATATGGGAAGAAGACGAGGATGATGCTTCTGGTGATGAGGAGAAAGAGTTTTTAGTTGATGAATTCAGTGACCCAACTTTTCCTAATAGCCCTTTTGTTATTTCTTATGGTTCTCTTAGATCTACTAGATCTCTCCTTTTCTAATAAACTTTTTTAAAAGAAGTAATTGAAGAGGAATAAATCAAGGTTTCTGGAGAGGAATAGTTTAAAAACACATCTAAATATTATAAAGAAAATGGTAATGAAAATATAAGTGATGATGGGAATGGTAAAAATAGTGAAAAATAAGAAGAAGAATGAGAATAAGATAAAGAAGAAAATGGGGATATAAAATATGAGGAATATGAAAATGAAAATAGAGATAACAGTGATGGTGGTTTATATCCTAATAAACCTAATGATAATGATATTCCTCAGGAATTCATTTCTTCTCTAGGTATTTTAGTTTCTTCTAAGTCTAAGGAAATACCAATCCTAGTTAAAGATGTTAATAGATCTTCTTAATATGAGATGGAAGCATATGTTGAGGGGGAGGAATCTCTAAGTCTTTATGGTCACCTTATTGAACCTATTGATAGTGACTATGGTGATACTTTATTTGTTGAGAAGAAAGTTGTTGTGCAAGAATCTGATGAGCATATGGTTTTTGAGCTTATAGTTACTAAACATGTAGTTTTTGAGTCTCCTGATGTGTCTTCAACCAGGTTGGATGTCACATCCTTTGAGTAATGATAAAAGTATCCTAGTTATGTTAGACTTTGATTGGAATACACTAAATATAATGATGATAGATCTTATTTTATATATTGAATAGAGTTGGATCCTATGTGATAAATGGTGGATTAGATAGATGCTATGGGGGAATTATAGAGATTTTCTTCTGATATTCTTGTCAATTCTGTGCCAACAGAGGTTACTTCCATTGAGATATTTTTTCCACCCTTTCCTACTCTTGTCATTTCATATGTGATTGTTTATTTTGTATCCAAATCTAACTTAGAGTCTTTTAGGGAAGGGAATGGTTATGATTTTGATAGGATTCTGAAGATTCAACCTACATTGGTCACTAATCTTAGTGAGAAATATGTAAGATACTTGTTAGGGATTGTGATCCAGCACATCCATCCCATGATGATGCATCTTATTCAAGAAGTATAGATAGAGAATGGGATGTTTGAAAATGATATGGAGACTTTGAGATCTACAATGGATGAGATGAGATCTAATTTTATAGATTATATGGATTATTTTTGTAAGATAGCGGACAATATATATTCTATGGATTCTAATTTGAGTGATCCACATCCTCCTTTGGATATTGAGTTGATCATATCAGAGGTTAGGGAGGAACTTGGAGTTGTTCCATGTGATGTTTTAGATATCCTTCAGGAAAGTTTGAGATAAATCTGGTATAATAGTGATCATGTTCATATGATGGTTAGAGAATTTATAAAGGATATAAAAGATGATATAGAAAATATTACAATGGCTATAAAGTATTAACTTTTGAGGATTTATAATTAGCCTGAGCTCAGTTCTCAATTCAAGATTCATACTGAGAACCTATGGATGCCTCCTACTACTCAAGCATTCAAAGAATAGGTCAATCGACTGATACTGATGACCCTAGTGCTCAAGTTATTTATGGAAGAAAAAAAAAAGTATTTTTAGTGCTATGTAAATAGAAAGAAATATCATCATAGACTCTATCAATCTGATGAAGCCGTTTATTCAATTTTTTGGCACCAAAAATAGTGGCTTCAAATGCCATTCTAGTCACTTTTCATCTCTCTCCTTTATCCTCTAATCCAATGTTTTTCATACCAGGTGTTACCAAGATTCCAATGAACCATTAACTACTCGATTTTAACCATTTATCCTAACTCTCAGAGAATTTATCTAGCATTTTAGGCTTATTATTATTAGATATCCTCCTTTTCTTCCCGATGTCCCTACAGCTACCACTACAGTTTCCTTAGCTTCAAAAACTATAACCTCTACATCTAACAAGGGAAATGGAAAGGCACCTATTATTCTAACAACCTAGAGTAAGAAGTGTTGAGATTATACTTTATGTATTTTATAGGGATTTTGTTGTTGAATTTCTATTGTATCTCATTTTGGATGTCCTTTAATTCCTTTTTTAATGGAAATTATCTTCTTATTTATCTTTTGTATCTTTTCATTTACTATATTTTCACTTTTTGATAATCACAAAATGGGGAGAATGAATATGAAATTTATTTAATGTTTTTATAGTGATAATATGCATTCAATACCATCCTTCTCATTTGATTCCATCATTCGTGTTTTTTATTAATACCTTTCCTTTGATATAGTTTGTATTCAGTTTATTTCATTGATATCATCTTTATTAATTACCACTGATACTATTTACTACATAATTCCTTGATATCATATGTGTTTAACTTTATTCCTTTGATAATATATTCAATAATTATGGTTATTTACATTCCAATTCCATTTCAATTATATTATCTTCTATTTTAAAATACTGTATCCTTTTAAAGTGTTATGTTGGTCTATTTTAAACCAATGATTAATCTATACATGGTTTAAATAATGCCATGATTTGTGATTATCAAATAGGGGGTTGTTAGAACTATTGTTTTAATGATCACAAAATCATGTTTATTATGTTATTAATGAGTTTTATGTTATATTATATCATTTTATACAACAATAAATTTTGGTGAAAATTTGGATAAGAACATAAATGACTCACCATTGAAGTCGAGTCGCCATCAGGATGAAAATTTGGCTAAGTATTGAAAAGACCTACCTCTAGAGATGAGACATTATCAGGATGAAAATTTGGATAAGTATGGAAAAGACTCACCATCAAAATTAATTCACCTCTACATGACCTACCGTCAAACACTACCTACCATCAGGAAATTTGGAAAAGTGTTGAAATGAAATATTGCTGAGATGAGTCACAATTGAGAATGACCTACCATCATCCTGACTCACTGCTAGATTAAGTCACAACTAGCTTAATTCAGTGCTAGCATAATTTACCTCCATCTTAAGTCAATGCTAGGATGAGTCACTACAAGAAGATTCACTATCTCTATTCTGTGACTTTTAAAATAAATGTTTATAACAACTATATTATTGAATTTAATGATGATGATTATTTTAATGGTTATTCTTAAACCATTTTAGGGAACATTAAAGTGGATGTTGGAGCTCAACATGAGGATAAAAAGATTCTAATGATTTTTATTCAAATGGATACTTCTAAAAATTGTTGTTAGATTAAGAATAAAACCCCCTCATACCTATATAAAAGAGTGATTTGGAACCATATTACAAGAACTAGAAGAGTTTTTGGAATTATGATACTTTATGAAGATCTTACACACTGCATCCTTACATACACATGACTGAGAGTTTATGTATTATAAAAAAACATATAGATACTTTTCTATAGATAGAAAAAGATAGATTAAGACACTCTATTTCGCTACATTTTTTTAATAAATGTCTCAACTTCTTATCCAAGCTACATAATAGTAGTCACAATCTTCAGAGCACATCGGACGAAGGAACATCAACTTTTCTTTATCTTTTTTACTTTCTCTTTCTAACTATTTTCTTTATATTTTAAGCAGTTTGTGGTTTACCCTATTTATCAAACACATACTAACTCTACGCTTAAACTAGAAGATACCTGATATATTTTTAACTGTCTCTTTTCATTTTTTACCGATGATGTTTTAGAAGCAGTATTTGTGTGCCCTGTGTTTATTCTTTTCCCATGGTTATTGTGGAAGATTTCAATGTGTGACCTATACAATTGGTTAGTTATTGTGTATACCTGATCCAGGTTGTGGATAAATATTATTTTATATAATCTTCTTAGAATAAGGTGGTTTTCAATGGGAGAGGATTAGGTATCATCTTGATACTGAACCTCTTGTATTTATTCCATTGTGTGTGTTTTTTTCATTTCAAATAATTAAACATTATTTAGTTTAAAATGTAAAAAAATATAATATATTGATATTTAATATTAATAATTATTTATATAATATTTTTATTAAGTAATTTGATTTTGATGGTTAAAATAGTTTTCATATTATTTTAACTAAAACTTCATCACTATTTGATAAATATTTTTAAAAGATTGGAAATTATATCTATTTAATATTTTGATTAACTGTGTTGTTTTAATTATTTTGTTGGTTTTATTTAAGATTTTTCATATAGAAATTTTTATTAGGTACAAAAGTCACACCCCCCCTCCTCTTGAGATACTCACTCCGACCAACAGGAAGCTTACTAAGGTTCATCTATATAGCGGAATATTTGAGATGAAGACGACTTTTTAGAAGATAATTACAAAACATAATTTCAATGGTGTTGGGATTTTATTTAATTCCATTATCATGAGTTATAAATTATGTTGTGATTCAAACTGGGTTTTTGGATTAATAAAATATGATAACAAATCATTAATTTCCTTGATTTTTCAAATGAAAATATTTGAAAATTATAAATGGTGACAACAACTTAAGAATTAAAAAGTATTGTTATTTAGTCAACTAAGATCATAAAATGGGTATTTATGGAAATTGAACAGAGTATCATGGGGGGAATTCCCACATGAATAATTTAATTTGGTGGTTCAAGAATGATAATGGCGTGAAGATCAATTATGGGAATATATTGGAATATGCACTAGTGCTTGATTTTATAAATTTTAATAATTATAAATTATTTATAAATGATCAATTAATAAGTATATTGGTGTGAACCAAAACATTTGATAAGAGACGGAGACTGGTGAGTTATTAAAGAGTTTTTAAAAATATAAAAACTGTAGGTTTTTAGTTAACTAAGATTGATAAGATGAATAGTTAATTTCTTGATGGGTGAGAAATTATAGAAGATCAAGATTCCACATTGAATAATAGATTTTAAAGTTATCGAAAAGGTTACCATAATATAATTTTTATTATTTTAAGTCTCAATAGGAAGGTTAAATTTATTTCGGAAGAGGCCTAGAGTAAATGTTATATGACTTAGTTTATTTGTTGGAAATATCTAACGACTATATTTATCTAATAAAATAATATATTAACCTATTGGGATATAATATTTTATCCAAGGGAAGTGGATATCTGAAATTATCTATTGTTTTTTTTATTAATATAAATTAGTTTAGGTTTTGAGTATGGGATGGTACTTTCTCATCCCAAATTTTCACAAATTTTATATATTCATTGGAAATTAGTGAATAAGACTCATATTTATCATAGAATTGATTATGTACCCACATTGGTACCAAACCATTTTAAAATTGTGTTCACCCTGTGTTTCTTTCACTCTATTTCAATGATGTAAAGCTAAGATTTAAATTTGAATCGATCAGATGATGCCGACTAGCAGTATAGTTCTTATTGGATTGGTGTATCTTGATCCTCTTTGGATGATACTGGACTGAATTCTTATGTCCCATATTGAGAAAAAATATGAAACTCTATAGTGATATCACTGTGGGTTTTGGGGGAAACGTGCCCCTACTTTGGGGGTCCGGGGGTCGAAGGCTGTCATACCAAATTTTGGAGGGGCACTGTAGCAACTATGAGTAATTATACCAGAGCCGAATGATCGAAACTGATAGGGAACTGTAGAAATAAAGACTTTGGAATGACTACTATAGTATCTAAGACTTTGGATATGATAGTACTTAGCTCCATGGACTTCCAGCCACTGACCATTTTAGCAGCTTGGACTTTGGTGGTTGTGACATTGTAGCAATGCAGAATTCCATCCGCTTTTCACTATAGAGTTGTAGACATTTTGTGTAGTTGGTTGAATAGTTCTCCTTCTTATTTATTATCCCATTTAGGACTAGGGCTTCATGTGTTAGAAACTCTAAGATAATCTATATATTTGTGCTCCCGAAACTGGTGAATTTTATACCACTTCGTGGATTTAGGGATCATTTCTCAAACTGTGTAAATATTTGTGTCATGTGTGTGATTCATTCTTCTATCTTTTCTTTATCTACAAACATATTCTATCATTATTAATCCCATAATTTTTTACAACGAGTCTGATGTATCAATATAGGGAGCCTATACCCTCTTTATCAAAGTTATATAATAGCTGAAGTAGAATAAAAATAACAAAAATACAATTACTGATAACTAGTATGATATCATAACCAAAACAAACCATAAATACATGATGAACCAGAACAAAATACAATATCCATAACTAAATAGTAGATATTCCATGCCAAATAATTTTCATGTTTCAAATGAAATACCCAAATTAAAGACACTGACAACTCCCAGGTGGGTCCCAATACCAACTTTGATTCCCTCGTCCATGCTCTATCCCGACTCATCCATCTAACATAGGGCCCTTGCCCTTATTCTATATTGTAAACATGAAGTCTATTCAGATAATAATTAGTAATCTCGAGTTGGGTGTGGGTATAACTCAGTAGGTCACTATGAATGGCATATAAAACAATATCCAGTCAATAATTGTGTATGTAGTTGTATAAAGAATAAAATATAAGGAATTGATTAAATAGTTTGTATATATTTAATTATTCTTTATTTAGCCACATAAACCCCCAAGTTCCTAAGGACACTTGAGCCCTTAATACCTTCTTCAACTCATGCTGGATTCTGAACCATAGCACATGTCTAATTTTAAAATCATTATAACATGTGGGATTTCATTATACATTTCATTTCAATTTAATATTATGGATACATCAATCCATAGTCCAATGCCAAGATTTTGGGCATATAATGCCATACCTAGAACCCCATGAATATTCGGAGAATAATTCCATGTCTCACACCCCATTTATCAGTCAATCACATATGGGTATTTGGAGCATCAGACTATGTCCTACACTCCTATATAGTCAATCACATCTGGGTTTTTGAGTGCTATTTCATGTCCCAAACTCATATATTAGTCAATCACATATGGGTATCTAGATCATTAATCTATGTCCTACACTCGTATTTCAATCAATCACACATATATAACATATATCACATTTAACAGGGTTAATCAACATTAAACCTCTTGTCAAATTTCACATCATGGATACCATTTCAATTATCAAAAAAATCTTGGTTCAATACTTTCATCACATTGAATAATATGAACATTTCACCATTAAAACATTTTGTAATATTTAAATCACAAAACCCACTAACCCATTAAGTTCAAGTTAAACATCTCATAATTATCATTATCAATTAACTAATAATCACATTAATTGAAAAATTGTACAATCCCAATATCCCATAAATTCCACAATAAAAATATTTTATTAATTAATTAACTAATTAATTAATCCAATTCCACCAAATTTTAATTACCCCAATTTTAACCCAATTCATTATCAAATGGAAATTAAATTAAATCAATTTAATATCCGATGAAATTTAAAAATCATGGAAATATAAATTTCTAAATTACATACACATAATTAAATAGAATATGGGATTTAGAATTAAGAACGCCTACCTTAAGATTGATTACAAATGCTTGCCAATGAAAATTCCCAATTGAAGTAGAACAACCAAGATCAAAAGAATGAGATCTAGATCCAAAACATGGATCCAAAGTTTAATGGATTAAGATATATAAAGACATAAATCTATATCAATCACTACTATAGGGAAATATCTATTTAAATAATGAGATATAGAGAGATGGAAGAGAGATGGGAAACTATTCGGGATGAGAATCTCTTACCATGAGAGGTGCATATCTTGAATCTAGTCTTTGATTCATCAAGACCAGATATTGGAAGGCCTTGGAATACATATGAGAGCCTCCAAAATTATATAAAACATATAGGGTTAGATTTGGGTCTAATTAGGGTGAAGGTAGGGTGTTTGGAAATTTTAAAAACAATTTTATGAATAATTAAATTCAAGCACATAGTTTCTTGGGCAGGGATGCACAGTTTTCAGAACGGTGTGCCCTAATTGTGTACATCTACTATTGGGGTGCATGGTTACTCTTAAGAGGGTTCATGGTTTAAAAAACCATGTTCCAATCATGAAATCTCTCTTTTTCTGGGGTTTCATGGTATTTTTGGGTAGGGTGAACGGTTTTGGAAAACCATGCGCCCTCCGTGCACTGCCCAAAACCACTCCAAAAACATCCAAATCTCACCCAAACGCACCCAAGAAAAAACCCAAACAAGATATACTACAGGAAAGTAAAAATTTTACCTAAAAAATATCAATACATCTATATAAAAGTTTGGTATCATACATTAGTACATGGTTTAATATGAAAAAACACATGATCAAACGACCCTCTAGTGTCAAACATTTAGCAAAAATAATCCAAGATTATCCAACACTCATGTTATGAATCTCCTAATAGTTTATATTGCATCCCACACTTTAACAACATCCCTATGGGTCTTTTTATTACCTCTGGATAGTGTTACAATAAGTTATATGTAACAATAAATAATCTATCACAAATTTAGACTCTATTAAGTTGTTGATGTGATAATTTTTCTTATTCATTATCTCTTACTTGAAAAATAAAAAGAAAGTAACACTTCTTATTTATTTACTTGCCTATGGTCATGTTACTATCCATTCATATTCTTTGGTATGTATAGTAGTGCACACACCATCTTTTTTATCTTATCGAGAGACTACTTGAGAGATGTCACTTCTTATTTTCTTGAAAAAATTTAATACTTCTTTTCTTCTCTCTATGAAAACTAAACTGTACAGTACACTTATCTTCCTTCTTCTGATTCATATTTAGTGAAAAAAAATATAATTTTTTCTTCTTATATTTTCATCGACTACCAAATTATTTAGGATATGTATTTTTAGGTCTCCTATTCACTATCATCAATCCCAACTGATTTTTCAAACATCTATTCTATACTTGAAATAGAAATATATTCAGTTTTGTTTTGTCAGTTTATTCATTATATTACTTGTATTATTCTATCTTCTCTACAAAACATTATTACTTTATGAATTACTGTAATTTTCAATAATTTAAAACTACCAAAAAATTGGATACCAGAAGACTCATCATTGACTTACTTTAGATCATGCTTCCATAAAAACAATCTGTAACAATATTTCAATATGGAGACCTTCATTCCATTTTATCTTCCATAAAACTCAAAATTTATTTTCTTTATAAAAACTCAATGAAAATTAATTCATCAAAAATCCATGTATGAATTAGTTAATTTACGTCAAAATAAAAATTTCTCCATGGTGCGTGGCTTAAAGAACTCATAAATTCTCTTTCATTATTCTCAATTGTCTAATAAAATCATGAAAAAGTTTATCATGATATTTATTACAATGATTATTAGTTAACCTAGAATTTATGTATTTTATTATCCATATTCATCTCATAAATCATCAACAAAGTATTGGACACATGGAAATTATTGAGATACTCTTTCGAAATAGAAAATTACCTTTCCAAAGTAAATTTTTATGCTTATTAAGTTTGGTTTTACTCAAAAAAAACTCACTATATTATTATTTAACACATGGGCTAGTCATTATTAGACAAATAAATATTACATAACTTCATATGACACATGAAAACAAGTTAAATTGACCCATATGTAGGTTTCTATGACTAGTATATAGTCTGAATTTACCCATACAAAGAATCTAAATCACTATTACACACAATACCTTAAGAACACACCTGTATTTATTTGATTCATAGTAACTATGGTGTACATGAGGTTAAAATATTCCTTCACTCTACATGTGTGCATGGAGTTTATAATATCATTGATATTACTTTTCATGAACCGAATCTGGTCACCATTAAAACTGTCACTAAACCCAGTCCATAGAAAGACCCGATGGGCGTTCCCTATCCCCATGGGCTGGAACAAGTGCCTAGTTATCTTAAATATTGGTTTGTGAATGATTTAATCGAGTTTAGAATCATTTAACAACCAAAGACAATAAATAAACGGAATCTGAAAATTACCAACCAAACAAGCCTTAAATAAAAATTCAGAACTTAATACAAGGTTATTAACATGACGCAATTGGTTCAAAACTACAAAAGTAGAAAAAAAAATGCAAAGACTACCACAAAACATGGGGCCATCACCCACGAGCCATATCCACAACATCGCACAACGGGAGCAATTTGCAACCCAAACCACCATCTCCAAAATCCTTTCCCTTACCTGTGTCAAACATAACCATGTATACATACAACCAAATGTCTAAGTATGGTGTGAGCCTAAGCCCAATATGATACCACCCAATTATTTCATTTGATAATCATTATAAGAGAAAAAACATGCAAGTGTTATAAACAAGGAATGGTAGCAATAATTTCTAAAGGTGCATCTTTTAAATGAAAATAGTTTTCAATGTGGGTAACTTTAAAGAATAGGTACATTTAAATAAAACATGTAAAATACTGAATTTTCCATCCAAACACACCATAATCCAAAGATAAATTCCAAGTAGTCAATGAGCACGTAATAAAGTAACACCCATAGGCACTAGTTATTTGTGAGCCCCATGTACCTTGCATCTCAGTGTGAAAGTAACCATACCAATATCTATTCTCATTCACGAGATACTTGTAGTGGAATCACCTATAAAATAGTGTTCCCAAAAATCATCATCATCATAATTTTTCGATTGTTTTCAATGTCAAAATTACTATGTGAAATAGGGACAAAATCACTCTTGATCACTTGCATACTAGTACACATCCACCCACCTAGATACCTGATTTTCCCTCTTTGTGCTCAAACAAGTTTTACATGATACCAAATTCCATTTATAGATACGTTTTTTTATATACACACAAAACAAGAGCTACACATTCTTTTCACTATTTTTATAACTCAAATAAAAGCTTAGAATTTCTATAAAATAATTACACAAGTTATAAAAAAACCTTGCACATAAAATCCATTTAAAAAACATCTATTAACAAAAAAATGCATACCAATATTACAAAAAACCATAATTTTCTATAATAAAACATTTTTACAAATACATTCCATGAATTATAACACAACACCAATTGGTACAACAAGTAATGCACAAGTTAAACGCCCATTTTCACACAATATTGTCACTTAAAAATCAATCACTTAACAAATTCTACTAATAAAAGTTTTTTTCACTAAAAATAATGAAATAAGAACATAAAATAAATATAAATCCGGAAATTTAACTCATTCTACAATGCTTACTCATGGAATCTCCTACCATATATGTTAAAACCCTCAAATACTTGTGCGTAACTTCAACTGCACCATTGTCACACCATAAGGGAGTTGACACAATCCTAAAACCACAAGATTGGACCAAGAAAATCCAAAAAAAAGAACCTAGGTTAGAATACCTAATTTTTGGATATTAGGAAACTCAATAGAAATGGAAAAAACCCTTAAAATAATGGGAGAAACCCTAAGGAAATGCGAGGAGGAAGGAAGGAAACCCACTTACTTGAGAGATCTTGAATAAATCACCCCAATACCACAAAGGTTGAATCTATAAGCAACCAAAACTTATAGTGAGGCTCAATTGAGGGCGAGGAGGTACATTTAAGACTGAAATGGGTAAAAGCAGAAACAATTGAATGATTTATGGATAAAATAGATTACCTTCTCAAATCTGGATGATTTGAGAAAACTTGAGACGTTTCTCCCTAATTCGCAATGTAAATGAGCTATAAATAAGAATAAAAGAATATGGGGGTGCGCCTAGGTATTTTTTATTCTTATGGAAGATAAAATCACCAAAAAACATTAAAAAATGAATGAAATATTAAATAATTAAAAAAAGTTAAAATAAGAAATGGGTTTATGGATTTTCCCAATTACTAAATAAATCACACAAATCCAAAATGATAATGTGTTTATAAGGGTTCTAAATGGATATAGTGATTTGAAGAGGTCATGGGAGGCCAATTGGGAAATTTAATGGGTGAAAATGTTGAAAAATTAATGAGCTATTAAAGAAACAAAATTTGTTTTTAAATTTGGAAATAGGCTCATGGTTTGGCCCAAATCTTGAAAACTCACCTTTTCTTCCAAAAATGAATGGGGAACCCTCAAAATGATGAAATAATGTATATTAAATGAAATGTAACATTAAAATAAGTCATGGATGTGACAATTATCCCCACTATGAATGAATTTCAACCCTATAAAGTCAACCCGAAGCTTGATCAGAAAACAGGAACAGGTACTCTTCCTCAACCCAGGACTTCCGCTCCCATGTCTCATATGTATCATTCCCATGCTTATAAAGAATTTGAACAAGTGGAATTGACATTACCAGAAGCACCTTCTCTTGGGAATCAACTATTAGCACTGGACACTCAAAAATAGACAATCGGGATCTATCTCCAATTATTCCCAATTCAGTACATGGGACGGATCAGAGTTATACATTTTCAACTGGGAGATGTGGAAGACATCATGAATTGAAGTAAACTGAGAAGTCAAGGTCAACCTGTATTCCACTCTAACAATATGCTCGGTGATCTCAAAAGGACCGACATACTGTGGCATCATCTTCCCTTACTTTCCCAATCAATGATGGACCAGATGGGGGTCACTTTCAAGAATACCATGTACCCATATAAAACTCTAGGTCTCAATGACTTTGGTCAGCATAAGATTTATGATTACTCTGACCTATCAAAAAGCATTGCATGATCATCTTGACCTTTTTATATGTCTCCTGCACAAGGCTCGGCCCCAACAATGAAGTACCGCCTACCTCAACCCAACATAAGGGGGGACCAACAAGGCCGACCATAGAGAACATCAAAATAAGCCATTTGTATCACGGATTGGTAACTATTATTATAGGAAAATTAAAACAATCCCAAATGGATATCCCATTACCTACAAAGTCCAAAACACATGCACGGAGCATGTGCTCTAGGATCTAATTCGCCCACTCTATCTGACCATCCGTTTGAGGATGGTATGTCGTGATCATCTTAATCTGTGACCCCAAGGCCTTCTAAAGTCCTTCCCAAAACCGAGAAGTGAAATAGGGGTATCTATTTGAGAAAACTACTGATAGAACACCATGAAGCCTTAACACCTCCTGGAGATACAAACAGACCAACTCATCCACTTTAGCAGTATCTTTGATCAGAATGAAGTGGGATGATTTGGTCAGATGATCAATTACCACCCAAATGGAATTCTTACCCTGGGGTGTTTGAGGTAAGAAAAAAATGAAGTCCATGGTGACCTCTTCCCATTTCTAGGTAGAAATGGGTAATGGATGGAGCAAACCAGATGGACTTTGGTGCATCTCTTTCACCTGCTGACATGTGTAGCATCTCAACATGAATTCAGCTATGTCTCATCTCATACATGGGCATCAGAACTATCATCAAATAGCATAATACATCTTTGTGGCACCAAAATGGATAGCCCACTAATACTGGTGGCTATCCTGCATCACCACCTTCTATAGAGATGAAGACACTACTAAACATCCCTTGAAGCACAATATTCCCTCAGGAGATGATGACCAATCATAAGACATATCTCCACCATGAAAAAATAGCGTCGACCACTGACAAAGCTCATCACTGGGTTGTTCTCTTTAAATCAACTCCAAAAAAGAAGGATTCAACTAAATGCTCTCCAAGAACACATCTCCACTGTGCTCCTTGGTCTCCACATGAATTTGAGAAAAGATCCCCATCAGAGTCCACTAATAACTAGACCTCCTCAAGTCTTTCACTAGTAAATTTCTACTCAAATCGTCTACCACCACATTACCCTTGCCCGGGGTATAGACAATGTTAAAGTCGAACCCCTACAAGTAATCTATCCAACGGCGCTGCCTCAGAATAAGTTCTTTCTATGGGAAGATGTAGATCAATATTTTGTGATCATAATAGACTATAAACTTCTCCCCAAATAGGTAGTGACACCAATTCTTCAAATAATTTATCACAGCTTCTAACTCCAAGTCATGGGTCGGATAATTCTTTTCGTGTGGTTGGAGTTGGTGAGAACCATACACCACCACGTGATCAGTCGGCATAAGAACACACCTTATACTCATACCTAAAGCATCTCAATAGACTAAATACCCCTTTCCATCCTTTGGAAAAATCAGAATGAGGTTGGTATTCAACCACCGCTTTATTTCCTCGAAAGTTGCCTGACATTCTGGGCCCTATAAAAACATTATCCCTTTCTGGGTGAGCGTTGTCTTGGGTGAAGAAATACGAGAGAAATCCCGAAAAAAAAACTCTTGTAGTTACTAGACAGGCCTAGGAATCTTCAAATCTCGAACACATTCATTGGATTCTCCCATGACATAACCACACTAATCATGTCGTGGTCCACCAAAACCCACTGCTTCGAGATCACATGCCCTAGAAATTTTTCCTCCCTGATCCAAATAGTGCACTTGCACAACTTATCATAGAGGTGGTTCTCTAGAAAAGTTCCCAACATGATCCGTAGATGATGATCATGTTCCTCCTTAGATTCAGAGTAAATAATGATGTCATACATGAACACCATGATGAAGGAATTGAGATACTGATGGAACACCATGTTCATGAGTTCCATAAAGACTATTGGAGCATTGGTCAATCCTAAGGGCATAACCAGATACTCAATGTAACACCCCAAGCTTCCTCGGTATGTTTCCTTTCGAATAATGCAATGACGTGCATTGTACGCAACTTCGAGATTTTAACACACCACAACCAATCAAACTAGCCGTTATGAATAGTAATACCTACTTTTTGAAATTATGTATATATTATATTTCAAAATTGACTTCATTTTTGGATTCGGAATATCGAATTTAGCCTAAGGTGAAATTTTGGTACTTTTCGGATAACTTTCATATTTTGATGAATAGTGAAAATTACTAAATTTTAATTAAAAACAACTTTTTTAATCAAAATAATTAATAGTGATAAATTGTGAATTTGAGTGGTTTTAAATTATATTTATAATATATTTTTACCATTTAATATAATGTTGGTCATTGGACATAATTTTACAATTAAACCGAACATAAACAAGTGTCAATCTTTTGATAGTTATTATCTCTTAAAAACACGCTTTTTGTTTTGACAGCGGGAATTAATTTTAAATTAATTTCTGCCACTTCTGTGTTTTGAATTTAGAAAAATGGATTCCATATTTGGAATCAGGATGTCCAAATTGTGTAAATAGGTAACTTTTATTTTTAGACATTTTCAATAATTACTGCGGTAAATATTTTATTTACCATGGTTAAGGGTAAATCCGGTAAATAAGGGTTAAAAAAATAATATTATAATAATACTAAATTACCATAAAACGTGTCTTAACCCTATTGGTTGATACATGGTCGACCATGGGAATCTTTGGGTCTATTTTGGGACCCCATGGATCCACTTGTAAGTGATAATGACACTTTATTTTAATTTAGTTAAAATGAATACAAAAATGACACAAGCATATATCTTTTAGAACAACAATTGTTACATAGGGTTATATATGTTGGATTTTAGATTATAAATATTCATTAGAAAGCTAAAAAGATTTTCTACATAATGATATTTTATTTATAATTTTTAGACATTAAATAATTTATTTTATTTATGACACAATGATGATGCAGTAATTACTATAATAGTGAAAAATTAAAATAATTGATATTATAAACACCCAAATAAATATAATATGAAACTTTTAATGAATTAAACTAATTTTATAGGATAATATGATATATTAGGATTGATTTAATTGACTTTGTTCGAAGTAATCAATCTGTTATGAGTTTCAAAAAAATCAACTATTGAATAGTGTCAAAATTGACATAAAAGAGTTCTTAAAACAAATATTATATTATTAATTGATATTAAATTCCTAAAAATCTAAGGTTCAGACAAAAGACTTATATTATGATAGGTTAATCATTAATGGACCACTTGGGGGTCTCTTGGATGTATATAGTAAGTTTATTAACCATATTATATAAAAATACAAAGAGACATTGTAAAAGTGAAATTAATTAACTTAGAGTTAATACTTAAAGATAAGGTTAATATAAGTACCCAAACCCTTTCTAAATTCTATTGGATGAGTTGTTTTCGACCTATCCCCACCTCATACTTTGAATAGTCAACTTTGGAGCCTTTGGAAACCGAATATGAATTTATTATAAATTAATATTTCTAGCTTTTCCAAAGGTGCCCCTCACCCCTCTTATAAAAGGGCAGTCCTCCTTCTCATTTCCTCACACCTCTCAAGCCACTTGGCTCGTCCAAACTCTGCCCAACTAAGCTCCCCACATCCCTCTCCTCCTCCTTTAAGCTTCCCCTTAGGCAGAAAGCATTTCAACAAGTCCTTTGGTTCCAACCAAAGTGAGTTACCTAAATTAAAGGTAACGATTTCTCTTAAATTATTTTCATTTATTTTGCTTCTTCAACCCCCAAACTCTTTTTATTTACCTTCTTTTGTAACAACACCAGTATCCTAAATATACTAGGATGTTGTTATAAGAAGTATTCAAACTACACATACACACAACTCCATCTAATGGATGATGAACATAATGTTTCTGTGGATGGCAAACTAACGCCTCACGAAACGATGATTGTTCAAAAACATCTTACCGCCTCTCATGGTGGCCATTATGATGGCACTGTAATTAAATATGATATTAATGATATATATTTTATATATAAGCTTCTGTAATTACATTTTATTTCATACCATTATTCGTTTCATGTCGTATATACATACGATAATTTCATTTGAGGAAGTGCGGACTACCGCCCCCTTAAAATGATATGACTCGTTCATACCACCCATGGAACGTATAAAGGATGGTGTTAATGAACTTAAGTAACATATATAAAATATTATATTATACTGGAATAGTAATATACCTATGTATAATTTGGATTCGATTCTTTTAAAATAAAAATTAAATGGAAGTAGCGTTCGTGCGTACGTACGGACTACCGTCTCCACGAACGCGATGAGATTCATTCTCCATCGTATCCATTCAAGTATAATTATCATTTGATGATTTAAAAATGATGTTTAATAACTCGATACCATTCTGGATATGAATAATATACATCCCATTAATAACGAATATGTCTCACATAACAAAGAATATAAAGTAAAATGAACCCGTTAACACCCGAAATGACGATAATTCTAAAATATTATTAACAAATCAATGATAAAAGATCATATATGATATAATATTAAAGTAAATGATTCTTTTATTATTCAATAACAATTATTTCACCATTATACAGGAGGTAAACCTACCATCGACCAAGGAAAAAGTACAATGTAAGGGATTCTCTTATCTCACTTTCAATTCCGTGAGATTTCCATTGTTCACTACTAAATTATTGAAAGTGGTGTATTGTGTACTTCCATTTGATATATATTATCATGATTCACTTTATATTCATGTTATTATGTAAATCATTTGGTGGTTATTAACTTTTGGCCATGCGACTCAGTTGATTAAAGTGGTAAGGGATTTTCTTATCTCACTTTTAATTCCGTGAGAATTCCATTGATCACCACTTAATTATTGCATGTGGTGTATGTGTACTGCCCATGATCGTATTCATTGTGTAATATACTTTAATTTATGGGTATTTACATCATCATGGTATGATACTTCTTTCATGGGTGTATGTTTCGTAAGTTACCCAATTCGATAAGGGAATTTGAGATTTCAATTTCCACTCATTTGGCTTTACACATATTTCATTGATTATATTACCCCAAGATTATGTGTGGAATCACTATTCATTTGATTATGTCATAATTTCCACTCCCCTTCCTGTGGATAGAAGTTTGATACACATAATCACTCCATTGGTAATTCTCAATTCATTGATATAAATTTGATAAGAGTAATTTTAACTCATTCTCCATTTGTTGAGTTAAACATCCAATTCGTTGGTATTGTTTTTACAAGAATATGTGTGAATGCCCTTTGATTGTTTTACACTGAATATCCAATCATATTTAGTGTATTTATATTTGTCACACATAATTATGTCATTGATTTATCCTTAACCTAAGGATACAACCTTTTTGAGAAATTTCATCTCAATTTACATTCCATTGAGACTTCTTTGATGATATACACCAAATCACTTTTATGTGGTGTATATAATGTACTTTGACATAGTATATCATGAATTCCTTTATTCTCATGATATTACAATGTTTTGATTACCTCAATTATTTTTATTCAAGTGTCTCTCTTTTGGTTAGAAACTCTAACCAAAATACCATTTTAAAATGTTTTAAAGAATTATTCTTCTAAATCATGCTCATTAATGTCCATATTTTAAAAGTGGTTTTAAGGATTTATTTATATGGACATTAAAGTTTTAAAATTAAAACTCCTTTTAAAAGTTTCAAAGTGGTATGGGACACTTTGATTCAAAAATATACTTTTAAAAGGCTTCTTGACAAATAGTGTGACTTTTAAATGTTTTCAAGAAAAGGGGGATATTTCTCTCAAATAGTTTTGATGATTATTTTCATCTATGTCAACATCCTTCATTATTATTGATTGAGGTTAATGTGATACAATACAATCTTCCATATTGTATCGAATGAATTATGTTTGACTGTGGATGTGCTATTTTTATACCATTCATGGTTTGTGGTGAAAGTATTGACATTTCGTATGCTAGTTTAATACGAATGTTTACGTTATGTTTAAACCTTTTCATATGGGAATGCATTGGACTTAATAAGTGACGGGTGGAGCCCGCTATAGCTCCTCGATGCATCGGTAGGTCTCATGAGACAAACTAGTGTCTTGGCACAAGGCCTTGGCAAAATCTTATTTGTAGTCTTGGCACGAGGCCTTGGCTATGTGGTTATGATAGTCTGGCATTATGCATTCCATCATTATGAAAGTGGTTATTGATATTGCATGTGATCATTCGACTAGTAGAATATCCATGTGAGTAAGTAAATGGCATTATTTCATTTTACCTTTGCCATACCATGTTGAAAGTTCAAGTTTAAAAGGCTTTTGTTTTAGTTATAAATTGCCTTAAGTGTTTATGCTTATTTATGAAAGCTTCTGCTATAATGTTATCCTTACTGAGCATCCGAGCTCACCCCTTTTAATTTTTTATTTTTCCCAGGATTATGAAGAAGTAATTTATGAATGACCTGCAGGGATAGTATGAGGGGATATGAAGACAAGATGTTTTTTTTATGATGTAATGTAAAAATTTATGGATGTATCTAGTTATTCCAAGGCTATTAAACTAATCGGTCTTTCGAGACTTGATCTTTCTCATGATCATGCCAATGTTATGTAATTAATGCACCGACTCTGGGTAGCTGGGGTCGGGGCGTTACAGTTGGTATCAGAGAAAGTTTAGTACAAACCTTGGTAGCTAGATTTAGATAAACTCTGATTAGAGCACGTAGACCTAAGATGAACTTTGAGGATTAGTATAAAAAAAACTTCCTAGAATTTTGGTATTGTAAAGATTTTGTGAGTTTTCCGAGCAATACATCCATGTCTGGATACGAGCAGGTAGAGGCGGCTCTGGCACAGATGTACCTAGGGATAAAACCCGAAAACACCGCTTTGAGCTAGACTCGAACGGGAACTGGTGCACGACAACGGGCCTTGCTGCACTCTTGGTTACGACACTCCCGGGGGATATTCTTAGGATAATTTACATTTTATTTACAAACCGATTTAAGTAATATATACATAAGATGAGAGAAAATGACCTTGGTTAATCCTAATATGTTTCAAATTGAGAATATGGTGACATTTTAATCTCTAAATGATTTTACGACTACTATTACTCACACAATGCCTTCTGGTTTTAGTCAATGGCTGGATTCCAAGGAAGTCATAGTGACTTTGAGAATGATGTACAAGTTGGGAACAGTGGTGGCAATGAGCAACAAAATGGAATGTTGATAGGCGTGAAAGATATCGTCTTTATGCCAAATCAGTTTTCCAAAAATATGATCAACAACATATATATTAACCAACTCCCAGACTCAACAAGGAAGAGAAAGGTGATAAATGATAAGATCTCCAGCAATGGAGACCATGGAGAAAAGAAACCTCAATTTTCATCATGCAGGAATTGTGGAAAGAGACACCCAGGAAAGTGTCTCAATGGGACAACGAAATGTTTTACGTGCGGGAAGGAAGGACATAAAGTGAAGAATTGCCGAAGAAAAATGATGAGTACTATGGAATAAGATAAAAATTGTCCCAAGAGTCCATTTACAGTCATTTGTCGTAAATGTAGGGGACCTGGCCATTACCCGAGTGAATGTCCTATTTTATAGGATATTTTCTTGGTCAAAGAAGAAGCTATGTGGAAATAAATGGCTGGAGAAAAATTTAAAAAGTATTAGCACTCCTTGTTGATGGGTTTGCTTTGGAATAATTTTCTCTTGTATTTGTAACCCCGCAGTTTGCCATGTGAGAATGATATTTGAGGAAGAATTGTCTCTTCTCTTGTGGATATAGGTATAAATAACCATTTGGTTTTATATGATCATTGGGGTTTGAGAAAATGATAAGTTATTATAATTTGGGATGAAAATGCAAAGTATGATATAACATTTGTGGTTAAATTATGTTATTTTGAGGAATTTATCTCATTTTGGTAATATTATAAAATATAGTTTTTGAAAAAGGACAACACGTAGACCGTGTGACAACCCATCGCGTCGGACAAAGCCGTGGGAATCGAACCCACAACCAAAGTGCGATTGGGATTTATCGCCTACCACAGGACTACGTGAAGTCCCTGGTTAGTGTGACTATTTTTTTTTGTTAAATGATTTTATTGATCAATAATAAGATGATTTGGGTTCTTATGTCTTATCAAATGAATACCCTTGGTATAGGAAAATGATTTGGTGATTAAGTGATAAATGTTATTTTGGAAGATGTTCGCTTTGTTGGGAACACTATATGCCCAAGGAAAATAGAATACTATGGGGTTTCATTTGTGGAGTAATGATAGATTTTTATCTACGTTTTTATTGTGGATTTATAGTGATTTGGGTTATTTATGGAAATGATTAACCTATAATAGAGAATATGTGATTAGGTTAATTACTTTTGAGTATGTGACTTTAAGAGTATCTGATGTCATTTGGAGATACAATTTAACATGGGAGACTACATAATCAAATTCTTCTATGTTTTGGGTTTCAATATTAGTTTGGATTATATTAAAGGATTTTAAGGACAATTGGTTATTGAATGGTATCTATTTAACTTTGGGGTATTGTTGGTTTAATTTTAGAAATTAAGATTAGTGCATATTTATCTCAATGAATATCCTTTTGGGGGATCATTAGATCATTCACTGACCATTTTGGTTTTGATTAATCTTCAAAGACAATGTAAATATATGGTTTATCCTTCATGGATCATGTGATTCTATAGAAGTTTATTCTATCACTTCCAGTGTGACCAAGTCTTCTTGAATACTCATCGTTTAAAAAAAATGAGTTAGTGGTGGAAATTTATTAAAGAATGAAAATCTACTTAAAATGTAAGTATATCTCATAATGTTCTTAGTCAATATTATAAATGAATTACTCTTCCTTATGTAATGTAACTTAAAAAAAAATGTTGTCCGTTTACTTTCCTACTAGGAGACTAATGGTCGTTTGTCCCAACACAAGTTTGTGGTTTTCTCATTGTTAACTTTCTCCTGATCATGATTTCTATCCCTCTCCATCAGAACTTGACACTTAGTTTATCATCCATATCCATGTTTTCTTACATGGAATCCTAGTATGGGTTATCTTGGATGACCCTTATACCTCTCTTTCTTTCTTTTAAAGTGATAGTTTTATTGACTCTTTTTCCGATGTGGGACTTTCCATAATATTCCCAAGCAAAATTTTAAAAATTGCGAGGACGCAATTTATTGAAGGAGGGGAGAATGTAACACCCCAAGCTTCCTCGGTATGTTTCCTTTCGAATAATGCAATGACGTGCATTGTACGCAACTTCGAGATTTTAACACACCACAACCAATCAAACTAGCCGTTATGAATAGTAATACCTACTTTTTGAAATTATGTATATATTATATTTCAAAATTGACTTCATTTTTGGATTCGGAATATCGAATTTAGCCTAAGGTGAAATTTTGGTACTTTTCGGATAACTTTCATATTTTGATGAATAGTGAAAATTACTAAATTTTAATTAAAAACAACTTTTTTAATCAAAATAATTAATAGTGATAAATTGTGAATTTGAGTGGTTTTAAATTATATTTATAATATATTTTTACCATTTAATATAATGTTGGTCATTGGACATAATTTTACAATTAAACCGAACATAAACAAGTGTCAATCTTTTGATAGTTATTATCTCTTAAAAACACGCTTTTTGTTTTGACAGCGGGAATTAATTTTAAATTAATTTCTGCCACTTCTGTGTTTTGAATTTAGAAAAATGGATTCCATATTTGGAATCAGGATGTCCAAATTGTGTAAATAGGTAACTTTTATTTTTAGACATTTTCAATAATTACTGCGGTAAATATTTTATTTACCATGGTTAAGGGTAAATCCGGTAAATAAGGGTTAAAAAAATAATATTATAATAATACTAAATTACCATAAAACGTGTCTTAACCCTATTGGTTGATACATGGTCGACCATGGGAATCTTTGGGTCTATTTTGGGACCCCATGGATCCACTTGTAAGTGATAATGACACTTTATTTTAATTTAGTTAAAATGAATACAAAAATGACACAAGCATATATCTTTTAGAACAACAATTGTTACATAGGGTTATATATGTTGGATTTTAGATTATAAATATTCATTAGAAAGCTAAAAAGCTTTTCTACATAATGATATTTTATTTATAATTTTTAGACATTATATAATTTATTTTATTTATGACACAATGATGATGCAGTAATTACTATAATAGTGAAAAATTAAAATAATTGATATTATAAACACCCAAATAAATATAATATGAAACTTTTAATGAATTAAACTAATTTTATAGGATAATATGATATATTAGGATTGATTTAATTGACTTTGTTCGAAGTAATCAATCTGTTATGAGTTTCAAAAAAATCAACTATTGAATAGTGTCAAAATTGACATAAAAGAGTTCTTAAAACAAATATTATATTATTAATTGATATTAAATTCCTAAAAATCTAAGGTTCGGACAAAAGACTTATATTATGATAGGTTAATCATTAATGGACCACTTGGGGGTCTCTTGGATGTATATAGTAAGTTTATTAACCATATTATATAAAAATACAAAGAGACATTGTAAAAGTGAAATTAATTAACTTAGAGTTAATACTTAAAGATAAGGTTAATATAAGTACCCAAACCTGTCTAAATTCTATTGGATGAGTTGTTTTCGACCTATCCCCACCTCATACTTTGAATAGTCAACTTTGGAGCCTTTGGAAACCGAATATGAATTTATTATAAATTAATATTTCTAGCTTTTCCAAAGGTGCCCCTCACCCCTCTTATAAAAGGGCAGTCCTCCTTCTCATTTCCTCACACCTCTCAAGCCACTTGGCTCGTCCAAACTCTGCCCAACTAAGCTCCCCACATCCCTCTCCTCCTCCTTTAAGCTTCACCTTAGGCAGAAAGCATTTCAACAAGTTCTTTGGTTCCAACCAAAGTGAGTTACCTAAATTAAAGGTAACGATTTCTCTTAAATTATTTTCATTTATTTTGCTTCTTCAACCCCCAAACTCTTTTTATTTACCTTCTTTTGTAACAACACCAGTATCCTAAATATACTAGGATGTTGTTATAAGAAGTATTCAAACTACACATACACACAACTCCATCTAATGGATGATGAACATAATGTTTCTGTGGATGGCAAACTAACGCCTCACGAAACGATGATTGTTCAAAAACATCTTACCGCCTCTCATGGTGGCCATTATGATGGCACTGTAATTAAATATGATATTAATGATATATATTTTATATATAAGCTTCTGTAATTACATTTTATTTCATACCATTATTCGTTTCATGTCGTATATACATACGATAATTTCATTTGAGGAAGTGCGGACTACCGCCCTCTTAAAATGATATGACTCGTTCATACCACACATGGAACGTATAAAGGATGGTGTTAATGAACTTAAGTAACATATATAAAATATTATATTATACTGGAATAGTAATATACCTATGTATAATTTGGATTCGATTCTTTTAAAATAAAAATTAAATGGAAGTAGCGTTCGTGCGTACGTACGGACTACCGTCTCCACGAACGCGATGAGATTCATTCTCCATCGTATCCATTCAAGTATAATTATCATTTGATGATTTAAAAATGATGTTTAATAACTCGATACCATTCTGGATATGAATAATATACATCCCATTAATAACGAATATGTCTCACATAACAAAGAATATAAAGTAAAATGAACCCGTTAACACCCGAAATGACGATAATTCTAAAATATTATTAACAAATCAATGATAAAAGATCATATATGATATCATATTAAAGTAAATGATTCTTTTATTATTCAATAACAATTATTTCACCATTATACAGGAGGTAAACCTACCATCGACCAAGGAAAAAGTACAATGTAAGGGATTCTCTTATCTCACTTTCAATTCCGTGAGATTTCCATTGTTCACTACTAAATTATTGAAAGTGGTGTATTGTGTACTTCCATTTGATATATATTATCATGATTCACTTTATATTCATGTTATTATGTAAATCATTTGGTGGTTATTAACTTTTGGCCATGCGACTCAGTTGATTAAAGTGGTAAGGGATTTTCTTATCTCACTTTTAATTCCGTGAGAATTCCATTGATCACCACTTAATTATTGCATGTGGTGTATGTGTACTGCCCATGATCGTATTCATTGTGTAATATACTTTAATTTATGGGTATTTACATCATCATGGTATGATACTTCTTTCATGGGTGTATGTTTCGTAAGTTACCCAATTCGATAAGGGAATTTGAGATTTCAATTTCCACTCATTTGGCTTTACACATATTTCATTGATTATATTACCCCAAGATTATGTGTGGAATCACTATTCATTTGATTATGTCATAATTTCCACTCCCCTTCCTGTGGATAGAAGTTTGATACACATAATCACTCCATTGGTAATTCTCAAGTCATTGATATAAATTTGATAAGAGTAATTTTAACTCATTCTCCATTTGTTGAGTTAAACATCCAATTCGTTGGTATTGTTTTTACAAGAATATGTGTGAATGCCCTTTGATTGTTTTACACTGAATATCCAATCATATTTAGTGTATTTATATTTGTCACACATAATTATGTCATTGATTTATCCTTAACCTAAGGATACAACCTTTTTGAGAAATTTCATCTCAATTTACATTCCATTGAGACTTCTTTGATGATATACACCAAATCACTTTTATGTGGTGTATATAATGTACTTTGACATAGTATATCATGAATTCCTTTATTCTCATGATATTACAATGTTTTGATTACCTCAATTATTTTTATTCAAGTGTCTCTCTTTTGGTTAGAAACTCTAACCAAAATACCATTTTAAAATGTTTTAAAGAATTATTCTTCTAAATCATGCTCATTAATGTCCATATTTTAAAAGTGGTTTTAAGGATTTATTTATATGGACATTAAAGTTTTAAAATTAAAACTCCTTTTAAAAGTTTCAAAGTGGTATGGGACACTTTGATTCAAAAATATACTTTTAAATGGCTTCTTGACAAATAGTGTGACTTTTAAATGTTTTCAAGAAAAGGGGGATATTTCTCTCAAATAGTTTTGATGATTATTTTCATCTATGTCAACATCCTTCATTATTATTGATTGAGGTTAATGTGATACAATACAATCTTCCATATTGTATCGAATGAATTATGTTTGACTGTGGATGTGCTATTTTTATACCATTCATGGTTTGTGGTGAAAGTATTGACATTTCGTATGCTAGTTTAATACGAATGTTTACGTTATGTTTAAACCTTTTCATATGGGAATGCATTGGACTTAATAAGTGACGGGTGGAGCCCGCTATAGCTCCTCGATGCATCGGTAGGTCTCATGAGACAAACTAGTGTCTTGGCACAAGGCCTTGGCAAAATCTTATTTGTAGTCTTGGCACGAGGCCTTGGCTATGTGGTTATGATAGTCTGGCATTATGCATTCCATCATTATGAAAGTGGTTATTGATATTGCATGTGATCATTCGACTAGTAGAATATCCATGTGAGTAAGTAAATGGCATTATTTCATTTTACCTTTGCCATACCATGTTGAAAGTTCAAGTTTAAAAGGCTTTTGTTTTAGTTATAAATTGCCTTAAGTGTTTATGCTTATTTATGAAAGCTTCTGCTATAATGTTATCCTTACTGAGCATCCGAGCTCACCCCTTTTAATTTTTTATTTTTCCCAGGATTATGAAGAAGTAATTTATGAATGACCTGCAGGGATAGTATGAGGGGATATGAAGACAAGATGTTTTTTTTATGATGTAATGTAAAAATTTATGGATGTATCTAGTTATTCCAAGGCTATTAAACTAATCGGTCTTTCGAGACTTGATCTTTCTCATGATCATTCCAATGTTATGTAATTAATGCACCGACTCTGGGTAGCTGGGGTTGGGGCGTTACAGTTGGTATCAGAGAAAGTTTAGTACAAACCTTGGTAGCTAGATTTAGATAAACTCTGATTAGAGCACGTAGACCTAAGATGAACTTTGAGGATTAGTATAAAAAAAACTTCCTAGAATTTTGGTATTGTAAAGATTTTGTGAGTTTTCCGAGCAATACATCCCTGTCTGGATACGAGCAGGTAGAGGCGGCTCTGGCACAGATGTACCTAGGGATAAAACCCGAAAACACCGCTTTGAGCTAGACTCGAACGGGAACTGGTGCACGACAACGGGCCTTGCTGCACTCTTGGTTACGACACTCCCGGGGGATATTCTTAGGATAATTTACATTTTATTTACAAACCGATTTAAGTAATATATACATAAGATGAGAGAAAATGACCTTGGTTAATCCTAATATGTTTCAAATTGAGAATATGGTGACATTTTAATCTCTAAATGATTTTACGACTACTATTACTCACACAATGCCTTCTGGTTTTAGTCAATGGCTGGATTCCAAGGAAGTCATACTGACTTTGAGAATGATGTACAAGTTGGGAACAGTGGTGGCAATGAGCAACAAAATGGAATGTTGATAGGCGTGAAAGATATCGTCTTTATGCCAAATCAGTTTTCCAAAAATATGATCAACAACATATATATTAACCAACTCCCAGACTCAACAAGGAAGAGAAAGGTGATAAATGATAAGATCTCCAGCAATGGAGACCATGGAGAAAAGAAACCTCAATTTTCATCATGCAGGAATTGTGGAAAGAGACACCCAGGAAAGTGTCTCAATGGGACAACGAAATGTTTTACGTGCGGGAAGGAAGGACATAAAGTGAAGAATTGCCGAAGAAAAATGATGAGTACTATGGAATAAGATAAAAATTGTCCCAAGAGTCCATTTACAGTCATTTGTCGTAAATGTAGGGGACCTGGCCATTACCCGAGTGAATGTCCTATTTTATAGGATATTTTCTTGGTCAAAGAAGAAGCTATGTGGAAATAAATGGCTGGAGAAAAATTTAAAAAGTATTAGCACTCCTTGTTGATGGGTTTGCTTTGGAATAATTTTCTCTTGTATTTGTAACCCCGCAGTTTGCCATGTGAGAATGATATTTGAGGAAGAATTGTCTCTTCTCTTGTGGATATAGGTATAAATAACCATTTGGTTTTATATGATCATTGGGGTTTGAGAAAATGATAAGTTATTATAATTTGGGATGAAAATGCAAAGTATGATATAACATTTGTGGTTAAATTATGTTATTTTGAGGAATTTATCTCATTTTGGTAATATTATAAAATATAGTTTTTGAAAAAGGACAACACGTAGACCGTGTGACAACCCATCGCGTCGGACAAAGCCGTGGGAATCGAACCCACAACCAAAGTGCGATTGGGATTTATCGCCTACCACAGGACTACGTGAAGTCCCTGGTTAGTGTGACTATTTTTTTTTTGTTAAATGATTTTATTGATCAATAATAAGATTATTTGGGTTCTTATGTCTTATCAAATGAATACCCTTGGTATAGGAAAATGATTTGGTGATTAAGTGATAAATGTTATTTTGGAAGATGTTCGCTTTGTTGGGAACACTATATGCCCAAGGAAAATAGAATACTATGGGGTTTCATTTGTGGAGTAATGATAGATTTTTATCTACGTTTTTATTGTGGATTTATAGTGATTTGGGTTATTTATGGAAATGATTAACCTATAATAGAGAATATGTGATTAGGTTAATTACTTTTGAGTATGTGACTTTAAGAGTATCTGATGTCATTTGGAGATACAATTTAACATGGGAGACTACATAATCAAATTCTTCTATGTTTTGGGTTTCAATATTAGTTTGGATTATATTAAAGGATTTTAAGGACAATTGGTTATTGAATGGTATCTATTTAACTTTGGGGTATTGTTGGTTTAATTTTAGAAATTAAGATTAGTGCATATTTATCTCAATGAATATCCTTTTGGGGGATCATTAGATCATTCACTGACCATTTTGGTTTTGATTAATCTTCAAAGACAATGTAAATATATGGTTTATCCTTCATGGATCATGTGATTCTATAGAAGTTTATTCTATCACTTCCAGTGTGACCAAGTCTTCTTGAATACTCATCGTTTAAAAAAAAATGAGTTAGTGGTGGAAATTTATTAAAGAATGAAAATCTACTTAAAATGTAAGTATATCTCATAATGTTCTTAGTCAATATTATAAATGAATTACTCTTCCTTATGTAATGTAACTTAAAAAAAAATGTTGTCCGTTTACTTTCCTACTAGGAGACTAATGGTCGTTTGTCCCAACACAAGTTTGTGGTTTTCTCATTGTTAACTTTCTCCTGATCATGATTTCTATCCCTCTCCATCAGAACTTGACACTTAGTTTATCATCCATATCCATGTTTTCTTACATGGAATCCTAGTATGGGTTATCTTGGATGACCCTTATACCTCTCTTTCTTTCTTTTAAAGTGATAGTTTTATTGACTCTTTTTCCGATGTGGGACTTTCCATAATATTCCCAAGCAAAATTTTAAAAATTGCGAGGACGCAATTTATTGAAGGAGGGGAGAATGTAACACCCCAAGCTTCCTCGGTATGTTTCCTTTTGAATAATGCAATGACGTGCATTGTACGCAACTTCGAGATTTTAACACACCACAACCAATCAAACTAGCCGTTATGAATAGTAATACCTACTTTTTGAAATTATGTATATATTATATTTCAAAATTGACTTCATTTTTGGATTCGGAATATCGAATTTAGCCTAAGGTGAAATTTTGGTACTTTTCGGATAACTTTCATATTTTGATGAATAGTGAAAATTACTAAATTTTAATTAAAAACAACTTTTTTAATCAAAATAATTAATAGTGATAAATTGTGAATTTGAGTGGTTTTAAATTATATTTATAATATATTTTTACCATTTAATATAATGTTGGTCATTGGACATAATTTTACAATTAAACCGAACATAAACAAGTGTCAATCTTTTGATAGTTATTATCTCTTAAAAACACGCTTTTTGTTTTGACAGCGGGAATTAATTTTAAATTAATTTCTGCCACTTCTGTGTTTTGAATTTAGAAAAATGGATTCCATATTTGGAATCAGGATGTCCAAATTGTGTAAATAGGTAACTTTTATTTTTAGACATTTTCAATAATTACTGCGGTAAATATTTTATTTACCATGGTTAAGGGTAAATCCGGTAAATAAGGGTTAAAAAATTAATATTATAATAATACTAAATTACCCTAAAACGTGTCTTAACCCTATTGGTTGATACATGGTCGACCATGGGAATCTTTGGGTCTATTTTGGGACCCCATGGATCCACTTGTAAGTGATAATGACACATTATTTTAATTTAGTTAAAATGAATACAAAAATGACACAAGCATATATCTTTTAGAAAAACAATTGTTACATAGGGTTATATATGTTGGATTTTAGATTATAAATATTCATTAGAAAGCTAAAAAGATTTTCTACATAATGATATTTTATTTATAATTTTTAGACATTAAATAATTTATTTTATTTATGACACAATGATGATGCAGTAATTACTATAATAGTGAAAAATTAAAATAATTGATATTATAAACACCCAAATAAATATAATATGAAACTTTTAATGAATTAAACTAATTTTCTAGGATAATATGATATATTAGGATTGATTTAATTGACTTTGTTCGAAGTAATCAATCTGTTATGAGTTTCAAAAAAATCAACTATTGAATAGTGTCAAAATTGACATAAAAGAGTTCTTAAAACAAATATTATATTATTAATTGATATTAAATTCCTAAAAATCTAAGGTTCGGCCAAGAGACTTATATTATGATAGGTTAATCATTAATGGACCACTTGGGGGTCGCTTGGATGTATATAGTAAGTTTATTAACCATATTATATAAAAATACAAAGAGACATTGTAAAAGTGAAACTAATTAACTTAGAGTTAATACTTAAAGATAAGGTTAATATAAGTACCCAAACCTGTCTAAATTCTATTGGATGAGTTGTTTTCGACCTATCCCCACCTCATCCTTTGAATAGTCAACTTTGGAGCCTTTGGAAACCGAATATGAATTTATTATAAATTAATATTTCTAGCTTTTCCAAAGGTGCCCCTCACCCCTCTTATAAAAGGGCACTCCTCCTTCTCATTTCCTCACACCTCTCAAGCCACTTGGCTCGTCCAAACTCTGCCCAAATAAGCTCCCCACATCCCTCTCCTCCTCCTTGAAGCTTCCCCTTAGGCAGAAAGCATTTCAAAAAGTCCTTTGGTTCCAACCAAAGTGAGTTACCTAAATTAAAGGTAACGATTTCTCTTAAATTATTTTCATTTATTTTGCTTCTTCAACCCCCAAACTCTTTTTATTTACCTTCTTTTGTAACAACACCAGTATCCTCAATATACTAGGATGTTGTTTTAAGAAGTATTCAAACTACACATACACACAACTCCATCTAATGGATGATGAACATAATGTTTCTGTGGATGGCAAACTAACGCCTCACGAAACGATGATTGTTCAAAAACATCTTACCGCCTCTCATGGTGGCCATTATGATGGAACTGTAATTAAATATGATATTAATGATATATATTTTATATATAAGCTTCTGTAATTACATTTTATTTCATACCATTATTCGTTTCATGTCGTATATACATACGATAATTTCATTTGAGGAAGTGCGGACTACCGCCCCCTTAAAATGATATGACTCGTTCATACCACACATGGAACGTATAAAGGATGGTGTTAATGAACTTAAGTAACATATATAAAATATTATATTATACTGGAATAGTAATATACCTATGTATAATTTGGATTCGATTCTTTTAAAATAAAAATTAAATGGAAGTAGCGTTCGTGCGTACGTACGGACTACCGTCTCCACGAACGCGATGAGATTCATTCTCCATCGTATCCATTCAAGTATAATTATCATTTGATGATTTAAAAATGATGTTTAATAACTCGATACCATTCTGGATATGAATAATATACATCCCATTAATAACGAATATGTCTCACATAACAAAGAATATAAAGTAAAATGAACCCGTTAACACCCGAAATGACGATAATTCTAAAATATTATTAACAAATCAATGATAAAAGATCATATATGATATCATATTAAAGTAAATGATTCTTTTATTATTCAATAACAATTATTTCACCATTATATAGGAGGTAAACCTACCATCGACCAAGGAAAAAGTACAATGTAAGGGATTCTCTTATCTCACTTTCAATTCCGTGAGATTTCCATTGTTCACTACTAAATTATTGAAAGTGGTGTATTGTGTACTTCCATTTGATATATATTATCATGATTCACTTTATATTCATGTTATTATGTAAATCATTTGGTGGTTATTAACTTTTGGCCATGCGACTCAGTTGATTAAAGTGGTAAGGGATTTTCTTATCTCACTTTTAATTCCGTGAGAATTCCATTGATCACCACTTAATTATTGCATGTGGTGTATGTGTACTGCCCATGATCGTATTCATTGTGTAATATACTTTAATTTATGGGTATTTACATCATCATGGTATGATACTTCTTTCATGGGTGTATGTTTCGTAAGTTACCCAATTCGATAAGGGAATTTGAGATTTCAATTTCCACTCATTTGGCTTTACACATATTTCATTGATTATATTACCCCAAGATTATGTGTGGAATCACTATTCATTTGATTATGTCATAATTTCCACTCCCCTTCCTGTGGATAGAAGTTTGATACACATAATCACTCCATTGGTAATTCTCAAGTCATTGATATAAATTTGATAAGAGTAATTTTAACTCATTCTCCATTTGTTGAGTTAAACATCCAATTCGTTGGTATTGTTTTTACAAGAATATGTGTGAATGCCCTTTGATTGTTTTACACTGAATATCCAATCATATTTAGTGTATTTATATTTGTCACACATAATTATGTCATTGATTTATCCTTAACCTAAGGATACAACCTTTTTGAGAAATTTCATCTCAATTTACATTCCATTGAGACTTCTTTGATGATATACACCAAATCACTTTTATGTGGTGTATATAATGTACTTTGACATAGTATATCATGAATTCCTTTATTCTCATGATATTACAATGTTTTGATTACCTCAATTATTTTTATTCAAGTGTCTCTCTTTTGGTTAGAAACTCTAACCAAAATACCATTTTAAAATGTTTTAAAGAATTATTCTTCTAAATCATGCTCATTAATGTCCATATTTTAAAAGTGGTTTTAAGGATTTATTTATATGGACATTAAAGTTTTAAAATTAAAACTCCTTTTAAAAGTTTCAAAGTGGTATGGGACACTTTGATTCAAAAATATACTTTTAAATGGCTTCTTGACAAATAGTGTGACTTTTAAATGTTTTCAAGAAAAGGGGGATATTTCTCTCAAATAGTTTTGATGATTATTTTCATCTATGTCAACATCCTTCATTATTATTGATTGAGGTTAATGTGATACAATACAATCTTCCATATTGTATCGAATGAATTATGTTTGACTGTGGATGTGCTATTTTTATACCATTCATGGTTTGTGGTGAAAGTATTGACATTTCGTATGCTAGTTTAATACGAATGTTTACGTTATGTTTAAACCTTTTCATATGGGAATGCATTGGACTTAATAAGTGATGGGTGGAGCCCGCTATAGCTCCTAGATGCATCGGTAGGTCTCATGAGACAAACTAGTGTCTTGGCACAAGGCCTTGGCAAAATCTTATTTGTAGTCTTGGCACGAGGCCTTGGCTATGTGGTTATGATAGTCTGGCATTATGCATTCCATCATTATGAAAGTGGTTATTGATATTGCATGTGATCATTCGACTAGTAGAATATCCATGTGAGTAAGTAAATGGCATTATTTCATTTTACCTTTGCCATACCATGTTGAAAGTTCAAGTTTAAAAGGCTTTTGTTTTAGTTATAAATTGCCTTAAGTGTTTATGCTTATTTATGAAAGCTTCTGCTATAATGTTATCCTTACTGAGCATCCGAGCTCACCCCTTTTAATTTTTTATTTTTCCCAGGATTATGAAGAAGTAATTTATGAATGACCTGCAGGGATAGTATGAGGGGATATGAAGACAAGATGTTTTTTTTTATGATGTAATGTAAAAATTTATGGATGTATCTAGTTATTCCAAGGCTATTAAACTAATCGGTCTTTCGAGACTTGATCTTTCTCATGATCATGCCAATGTTATGTAATTAATGCACCGACTCTGGGTAGCTGGGGTCGGGGCGTTACACTCAAAGTGTCTATACCTACTTTTTAAGGTTATATTTGGGATATCTTCCTCTTTCACCCTGAGTTGATGATAACTCGAATGCAAGTATTTTTTTGAGAAACACTTTCCCCCCTTTATATAGTAAAACAATTCATCTACGTGGGGCCAAGAATATCTGTTCTTGATGGTTAATTTATTCAGCTTTTATTAGTTAATATGCAACCTGAGGGATCTATCATCCTTCATCACAATCATAATAGGAGTATCCCAAGGAGAGACGCTCAGGTGAATGAATCCTTTGGATTATAAATTGTCTAGCTGTATCCTTAATTCCCTCATCTCAGTGTGGGCCATACAATGCGAGGTAAGAGATATTGGTTGTGTTCCCAATTCCAAATCAATCGAGAACTTCACATCCTACTCTGGAGGTAAGCCAGAAAAATTATCTGGGAATACCTCTAGAAACTCATCTGCTACACATGGTAGTCCACCTTAAGGTGCACGACCATCATCCTCTAGCATGAGTGGTGATAACTGGAAGAAAAGATTCCCCAACTCCAAGAGTGTTGGTCTTGGGAAACCCAACCAAGGATCCCAATCCCCAAGGAAAACCTGATGACTCCCATCTGGTGCATGAAACTAACCCATCGCCTATAGAAATCGATGTGCGATTGAAAGTGTACCAGCCAATCCATGTCAAGTATCACATAAAATTGATCCATATCTAAGACTATGAGTTTCCACTCTATCTCAAACCCTCACACAGAAAGGATGAATGATGGGAACCTAAGACCTTGATCCTCCTTCTTTCCCAGCAGTATCACCAAACCCATCGCAAAAGACAAAATCATAGTTGAAAAATTCATCATGTTCACAAAATAGGTAGAGAAGAATGAAACATAGACAATAGTATCAAAAATATTAGAAACTATAGAAGATGTAATCAAAATGGTACCTTGAACTGTCGATGGTCTCACCTCTGTTAATGCTGGTACCTGATCCACTACAAGAAGATGTCTGGTCTCTACATGAGAACGGCCATTATTCTCTGGCTGTGACCTGAACTGGATATACCCAATAGATGATATGGCTCTACCACTATGACAACCAAACTGAGATCCCCCTGTCCTCGACCGCTCTGATTGAGCTATCACTCACCAAAAATCCACATATCCTTCCCCACATTGGAGTGGATGTGCCATCCTACAAAAGTGCTAAAAGTTTCAAATTCCACCAAGGATTCATAGGAATATTTTATTCTTTTCAGATGTGCCCTAACCTCCCCCACTGGTGGTACACAACGGACCTCGCATCAGAAGCTACTAAAGAAAATTGCATGAAAGGTTGGCCTGATCTTACACCCCCCTTCATTCACTGATCCTCCCACTTCCTTTTATTCTCAAAAGAGATACCACTTCCCAAATTAGATATCATCCTAGAAAAACCATCCCTCCCCTTGAGGTCAATCTCCACCATACATGCTCGGTCAACCACATCTACATAGGTTTTTAGCTTGAACAGGAAGACATGGGAATTGATCTCTGGCTGCAAAACCCTCTCGAACTTCTAGCCCTTAATCTACTGTAACACCCCAAGATTTTATAGTAAGTTATTTTCTTTAAATTAATTCAATAGCTTGAGCTACATGCAACACTGAGTTTGAGCGCACCATGACTTACCAAACTAGTCGTTCAAAAGCAGTCATGAATAGTATTTACTGAATTTTGAATTTTATATACTCAATATAATTTTAGAAAATATATTATGTGTTTCTAAGACATAATATAAGAACAAATTCATTTTTTCAGATAAAAGAAGTATTTTTCAAAAAATGAAATTTTACCACCTTCTAATGGTAAACCCTTTTTAAAACCAATATTTGACACTTTTATATATTCAATTTAATGAAATTAAATTCTTCTTTAGAATCGGGACATAAAACATTATTTTGAATAAATTTGGTGTAATTTTATGATAACTTTTATATTTTGATGAATACTGAAAAATACTAAATTTTAATTGAAAACAACTTTTTTAATCGAAATAATTTATAGGGTTAAATTATGAATTTGAATGGTTTGAAAGTATAGTTGTATTATTTTTTATCATTTAATACAATGTAGGAAATTATAAGTAATTTCACATTCAAATTTTACATAAACATATGTCAATCATTTGATAGTTTTTACTTTTTAAAAACCTTCTTTTTGGTTTCAATAATGGGAATTAATTTTAAATTCTTGAATATTTTTCTAAAAACATTCAATTTTCAATGAATAGTGAAAACGTTGTGTTATAGTTTAAAACCGACTTTTTATTTAAATATTTATTTAATTTATTTAAATATATTTTAAGTCAAAAATAGATATATAATACCTATATAAGTTCAATATAATTAATTAGATCATTTTATAATAAACATAGATGTATAAAATTTTATTGAACTTTTTATCGTCTTCTACCCACCTTATAGGAGCATTTGAAAATTTGAATAAAACATAATTTTACCATTTCTAGGAGTTTAATTTCAAAAATCTATGAGATTTAGTTGAAATCATTATGTAAAATTTAGTTCAATAAGATGAAAATAATTTTCGGTGAATAGTAACTTTTGACTTTTATTTACCACGGTAAAATGTAAATAGCGTAATTAAGGGTAAAAATGATATTATAATTACCCTAACACATGTCCTAATTCTATTGAAAAGTGTAATTCGACCAAAAACAACCTTAGGAATAAAATATGATCCTCTTTGGTCCACTTGGATTAGATTATGACATTTATTATTATTTTATATTGAGAAGAGTTAAAAGCGTTAAATTCAAAGTTTAATAACTAAACCATTTTTAATATAGGGTTATACATAAGATAAATTAGTCTCTAAATATTAGTTAGAAATATAAAAATATTTCCTACATAATGATATTTTATTTCTAATTTTTAGACATTAAATAATTAAATTTATTTATGACACAATGATGATGCAGTAATTACCTTATTAATGAAAGATTAAAATAATTGATATTAAAAATATCCAAATAAATATAATTTGAGACTTTTTATGAATTATAATAATTTTAAAAGTTAATATGACATGTTATGGTTGATTAAATATTTTTTGAAGTAATCATGCTGTTATGATTTTCATAAAAACCAAACACTAAATAATGTCTAAAATGACATAAATGAGTTATTAAAACAAATACTATATTATTGGTTGATATAATATTCCTGGAAGTAATAGTTTCATCCAATAGGATTAAATAATATTGTATAATTCACCAACTAACCATTTTATGTTCTCTTGTAATTTTAGAGTAAGTTTATTAACCATATAGTGTAAGAATGCAAGAAGATGTGGTAAAAGTTAAACTATTTAACTAAGAGTTAAATCAGAAATATAAGGTTAAAATGGTAACTAAAACTTTTATAAAACCTATTGGTTGAGAGTTTTTATACCCATACCCACCTTATCTTCTAAATAAATTATTTTCGATCCATTAGAAATCGAAAATGATTTTATGATAAAATAATATTTCAAAATTTTCCTAAAGTGACTCTCACCTTTCGTATAAAAGAGTACATCCCCTTATCTTAATTTCACATATCCAAATCCATTTGTCTCGGCCAAACCTTACCCATATATCCTCAAAAATTCCCTTACATCAACTTAGAGTCCTTACTTTGATCAGATATTTGACTTAAGGATCCCTTTTGATCAACTCAAAAGGAAACACCCGAGGAAGATGTAATAATTTCACCACCCTCGTTCAAGTTCTTTTCTTCTTCCACTTCCTCTTTATTTTTTTGTTTACATACCAAAATAATAACTCCAATACCTTCTACATACTGTTATTTTATTATAAATATGTTACAACCATATTCATTACTCTATCCATCATATAAATGACAAAGTCACCATACGTGTGTATGCACGGCTTACCGTCTCCACATCGTGGGGTAGTTTGTTATTAAAACACTTAATTATTTAGATGGGTATAATAATGAGTATAACTGATATAAATAATAAATATGACATGATAATTATTCTATATATACAATATACCATCCAATTACATATGATTTCACCATCAATATAATGATATTGTCGCTCGTGCGTACGTACGGATTACCGTCTCCACAAACACGATGAGATTCATTCCCCATGGTAATAATTCCAGAATAATTTTTATTTTATGATTAAAAATAATTTATATGAACATAATATCATTTTTTATATGAATCAAATACATCATATCCATAACGAACATGTCTTATGTAACCAAGAATATAATGGAAAACGAATCAGTTAACACCCAAAACGATGATACTACTAAAATATTATTAACAAAGAAATATTAGAAGATCATATATGATATATTATTTATGTATTTGGTTCTTGTATAATTTAATATCAATTATTTCATCATTATACATGATTTTAAACTACCCTATACTACGGAAAAGTACAAGGTAAGGGGTTTCTTATCTCACTTTTAATTCCGTTAGATTTCCATTGTTCGCCACTTATTCATTTCATGTGGTGTATTGTGTACTACACTTTGATATATATTATCATGATTCTCATTATATTCATAGTATTCTATGATTTATTTTATTTGTTATTAACTTTTGTTCATATGACTCGATTGATTACAACATGGTAAGGGGTTTTCATCTCACTTCTTTTTTCTGTGAGATTCATGCTATATTGACACTATTTACTTTTTTGTGATGTATGTACTACCCATGATTGTATTCCTTATGTAATATAATTTAATTTATAGGTATTTAAATCTTCATTATATTAGGCTTCTTTCATGGGGTGTATGTTTTGTAATTCACCAAATTGGTAAGGGAATTTCTAATTTCGATTTCCACTCATTGGGTTTTACGTAAACATCATTGATTTTTTTACTCCAAGATTATATGTGAAATCACTATTTATTTATTTATGTAGTAATTTTCAGTCCCCTTTGGGTGGATATACTTTTGATACACATAATCACTCCATTGATAAATTCTCAAGTCATCGATATGAATTTTATAAGAGTAATCTTAACTCAATTTTCATTAATTGAGTAAATCATCCAAGTCATTGGTGTTGTTTTTACAAGAATATGTGTGAATGTCCTATGATGGTTTTACAATGAATATACAATTATATTTAGTTTATTTATATTTTTCAAACATAATTATTTCATTTATTTATCCTTAACCTAAGGATATAGTCTTTATAATGGATTTCATCTAAAGTTACATTCCATTGAGACTTCATTGTTGTTATGCGCCAATTCATTTTTATTTGGTGTATATACTATACTTTGATATAATATATCCTAAATCCCATTATTCTCATGATATTATTATTTTTTTATTACCTCAATTATTTTTATTCAAGTTTCTCTCATTTGGTTAGAAACTCTAAACAAAAGATCATTTTAAATGTTTTAAAAATTCATTCTTCTAAATCTTTCTCATTAATGTCCATATTTTAAAAATGGTTTTAAGGATTTATTTATATGGAAATTAATGATTTAAAATTAAAATTCATTTTAAAAGTTTCAAAGTTTTATGTAACACTTTGATTCAAATATCTATTATAAACATCTTCTTGATAAATAGTTATACTTTTAAATGTTTTCAAGAAAAAGGGTGATATTTCTCTCAAATAGTTTTTATGATTATTTTCATCTTTGTCAATATCCTTTATTATTCTCGATTGTGGTTAATTTATTATAATAAAATCTCCATTTTGTATTTAATGAGTTATATTTGACTTTGTATGTGCTATTTTATACAATTCATGGTTTATGGTTAAAGTATTTACATTTTGTATGATAGTTTAATACGAATGTTTATGTTATGTTTCAACATTTTCGTATGAGGAATGCATTGGATTTAGTAAGGGACGGGTGGAGTCTGCTATAGTTCCTCAATACATTGGTAGGTCTCATGAGACAAACTAGTGTCTTGGAATAAATCCTTGACAAAATATTATTTATAGTCTTGGCACAAGACCTTGACTATGTGGTTTTGAAGTCTAGAATTATGCATTCCATCATTATGAAATTTTCTATTGATATGACATGTGATTATGTGACTAGTAGAATATCCATGTGAATAAGTAAATTTCATTATTTGATTTATGTTTTTCATATTATGTTGAAGTTTATGTTTAAAAGACTTGTGCTCCAGTCTTATACATTTCCTTAAAGGTTTGTTCTTATTTATGACAGTTTCCGCAATACTGTTATCCTTACTCAGCATCTAAGCTCACCCCTTTCTTATGTTTTATTTTTTTCCAGGATGAAAATAAGTATATTACGATAAAACTACAAGAATAGGCTAAGGGATATAAGAGTGTTCAAAGGGGACACAATGTTGTTTTTTTATTTCATGATGTAATGTAAAATTTATATATGTATCTAGTACTTCCACAGCTACTAAACTAATCAGTCTTTCAGGACATGATTCCTTGAATCATGCCAATGTTATGTAATAATGCACCGTTTCTGGGTAACTAGGGTCAGGGCATTAGAGTTGGTATCAAAGGATGTTTAGTACAAACCATGGAAGCTAGATTTAGAAAAAAAACTCTGATTAGGAAACACTACCCTAAGATAAACATTGAGGATTAGTATAGAAGAACATCCAAAAATTTAGGTATTGTAAATATTATGTGGGTTTTCCAAAAAATACATCCATGTCTGGATATGAGCAGGTAGAGGCGGCTATGGCACAGATGTACCTAAGTTTGAAAACTTCGACAAGTAGTTTTGTGCATGACACGGGGTATCCTGGTACATGGAAATGGGCCTTACTACACTCTTGGTTACGACACTTCCAAGGTATATGCTTAGGATAATTCACATTTTCTTCACAAACTGATTTGATGGATTTTAATATAAGATGAGAATAAATAAACTTGGTTAATCTTAAGGTGTTTTAGATTGAAAATAAGGTGTTATGATATTCTCTAAATGATTTTATGACTCACATTATGCTTTATTATATTAGACAATGGATGGATTCCAAGGAAGTCATAGTAACATCGAACATGATGTACAAAGTGGGTACGGTGGTGGAAATCAGAAAAAAATGGATTTTTGATAGGTGTAAAAGATATTGTGTTCATGCCGAATCAGTTTTCCAAAAATGTGATCAATAACATATATATTAACCAACTCTCAGACTCAACAAAGAAGAGAAAGGCAGTGAATGATAAGAGCTCAAATAGTGGAGACCATGGAGAAAAGAAACCTCAATTTATATCATGCAGGAAATGTGGAAGTAGACACCTAGGAAAGTGACTTAATAGAACAAAGAAATGCTTTATGTGTGGGAAATAAGGACATAATGTAAAGAATTGTCGAGGATAAATGAAGAGTACTATGGAAGAAAATAAAAATGATCCCAAAAATCCATTTAAAGTAATTTTCCATAAATTTAGGGGGCCTGGGCATTACCTGAGTTAATTACTGATTCTTTAGGATGACCTCTTGGTTAAGGAAGAACCTATGTGGAAATAAATGGATGAAAAAATGTTTAAAATTATTTGTGATCCTTTTTAATTGGATTACTTTGGAAGAATTTTCTCTTGTATGTGTAACCCTATAGTTTGTTACGTGAAAATGCTATTTTAGAAATAATTATCTTTTCTTTTATAGTTATAAATAACCATTTAGGTTTATATAATCCTCGAATTTGAGTAAATTGCAAGTTATTAAATTTTGGGATGTAAATGCGAGGTATAAGATAACATTTGTGGTGAAATTATGTTATGGGTATCTTGAAGAATTTTTCTCATTTTGGGAATGTTATAAAATATAGTTTTTTAAAAAGGACAACACGCAGACCATGTGACAACCCATCGCATCGAACAAACATACGGGAATCAAACCCACAACCAGAGTGTGACTGGGATTTATCACATACCACTGGACTACGTGAAGGCCTTGGTTAGTGTGATTAATTCTTTTTTAGTTAAATGATTATATTGATCAATAATAAGTTAATTTGGGATCTTATGTCCTATCAAATGGATATCCTTAGTATAGAAAATGATTTGGTGATTAAGTGATAAATGTTATTTTGGAAGACGATCGCTATGTTGGGAATACTATATGGCTAAGAAAAATAGAATACTATGAGATTTAATTTGAGGAGTAATGGTGGATTTTTATTGTGGATTTATAGCGATTTGGTTTATTTATGGAAATGATTAACCTATCACAGAGAATATGTGATTAGGTTAACTACTTTAAGTATGTGAATTTAAGATTTGTCGATGTTATTTGGAGATACAATTTAACATTGAAGACTACGTAATCAAATTATTATAAATTTTGGGTTTCAATATTTGTTGTGATTGTATTGAATTATTTTAAAGATAGTTGTTTATTGAATGGTATTTATTGAACATTGGGTATTGTTGGTTTAGTTTTATAAATTATGATTAGTATTTCTTTATCTAAAGGATTATCCTTTTTGGGGATCATCTGATCTTATACTAACCATTTTGGTTTTTCTTAATCTCTAAATACAAAGTAAATATATAGTTTATCCTTTGTGGATCATGTGATTCTATATAAGTTTATTCTAGTGATTCAGGTGTAACCAAGTCATCTTTAATACTCATCGTTTGAAAAAAAAAATGAGTTAGTGGTAGAAATTTATTAAAGGATGAAACTCTACTTAAAAAGTAAGTATATCTCTTTATGTTCTTAGTCAATATCATAAACAAATTCCTCAATTTTATTAAATGGAACTTAAAACAAAAAAAAATGTTGTCTATTTAATTTTCCTACTGGGGAAACTAATGACCGTTTATCCCATGACAAGTTTGTAGTTTTCTTATTGTTAACTTTATCCTGATCATGTTCTCTATCACTCTCTATCAAAACATGACACTTATTTTATCTTCCATATCCATTTTTTCTGCATGGAATCATAGTATGCGTCATCTTGGGTGACCTTTGTACTTCTCTTTCTTTCTTTTAAAGTGATAGTTTTACTGACTCTTTTTTTGATGAGGGACTTTAAATAAAGTTCCCAATCCCAATTTTAAAATTGCAAGGATGCGATTTCCAAAATGGGGGAGGAATGTAACACCCCAAGATTTTATAGTAAGTTATTTTCTTTAAATTAATTCAATATCTTGTGTTACACGCAACACTGAGTTTTAGTGCACCATGACTTACCAAAGTAGTCATTCAAAAGCGGTTATGAATATTATTAACTGAATTTTGAATTTTATATGCACTATATAATTTTAAAATCCATATTATGTGTTTCATAGACATAATATAATAACAAATTAATTTTTTCAGATAAAAGAAGTATTTTTTTAAATGTAATTTTACCGCCTTCTAATGGTAACCCCTTTTAAAAACCAATATTTGACACTTTTATATATTCAATTTAATGAAATTAAATTCTTCTTTAGAATGGGGACATAAAAAATTATTTTTAATAAATATTGGGTACTTTTCTGATAACTTTCATATTTTGATGAATGCGGAAAATTGCTAAATTTTAATTGAAAACAACTTTTTTAATCAAAATAATTTATAGGGATAAATTTTTAATTTGAATGGTTTGGTAGTATAATTAGATTATATTTTTATAATTTAATACAATTTATGTCATTATAAGTAATTTCATATTTAAATTTCACATAAACACATGTCAATCTTTTGATAGTTTTTACTTTTTAAAAACCCGCTTTTCTATTTCGACAACAGAATTAATTTTAAATTAATTAATGAAACATCTATGTTTTGAATTTGGTAAAATAGAATTCATTTTTTTATTTTGAATATCAATATTTTCTTAGGGTGATTTTTGGTTATTTTTCTAAAAACATTTAATTTTTGATGAATAGTGAAAAACACTTTGTTATAGTTTAAAACCGTCTTTTTATTTAAATAATTATTTATTTTATTTAAATTTGTTTTATGTAAAAATAGATATATAATACCTATATAAGTTCAATATAATTCATTAGAGTCATTTTATAATAAAATTAGATGTTTAAAATTTTATTGAACTTTTTACCGTCTTTTACCCACCTTCTATGAGCATTTGCATATTTGCATAAAACATAATTTTACCATTTCTATGAGTTGAATTTCAAAAATCCGAGAGACATGGTTAACATCAGTATGTAAAATTTGGTTCAATAAGATGAAAATAATTTTTGGTGAATAATAACTTTTGACTTTTATTTACCACAGTTAAAAGTAAATAGGGTGATTAAGGGTAAAAATGATATTATAATTACCCTAACACATGTACTAATTCTATTGGATAAGTTTAATTCGACCAAAAACAACCACAGGAATAAAATATGATCCTATTTGGTCCACTTGGATTAGATTAGGACATTTATTATTATTTTATTTAAAGAAAAGTTAAAAGAGTTTAATTCAAAGTTTAATAACTAAACCATTTTTAATATAGGGTTATACATAAGATAAATTCGGCTAGGAATATTAATTGTAAAGATAAAACGATTTCCTACATAATGATATTTTATTTATAATTTTTAGACATTAAATAATTAAATTTATTTATGTCACAATGATGATGCAGTAATTACCTTATTAATGAAAGATTAAAATAATTGATATTATGAATATCCAAATAAATTTAAGTTGAGACTTTTGATGAATTCAAATAATTTTAGAGGTTAATATGACATGTTAAGGTTTATTGGATAATTTTTCTTCAAAGTAATCATACTGTTATGATTTTCAAAAAAAACCAAACACTAAATAATGTCGAAATTGACATAATTGAGTTTTTAAAACAAATACTATATTATTAGTTGATAAAATATTCCTAAAAAATATAAGGTTCGGCAAAAGGGCTTAAATAATATTATAATTGTCATTAATGAACCACTTTATGTTCTTTTGAATGTTTAGAGTATTTTTATTAACCATATAGTGTAAGAATACAAGAAGACACGGTAAAAGTTAAACTATTTTACTAAGAGTTAAATCTAAAAGATAAGGTTAAAATGGTAACCAAAACATGACTAAAACCTATTGGTTGATAGGTTTTAGACCCATAACCACCTTATCTTATAAATAAATCATTTTTGATCCATTAGAAACCGAAAACTATTTTATTATAAAATAATATTTCAAGGTTTCCCTAAAGTGACTCTCACCTCTCTTATAAAAGGGTACTTCCCCTTCTCTTAATTTCACGTCTCCAAAGCCGTTTGTCTCGGTCAACCTATACCCAAATATTCTCCCAACTTCGATCAAATAAATCTAGAGTCTATACATTGATCAAAAATCCAACTTAAGGATCCGTTTTGATCAACTCAAATGAAAACACCTGAAAAAGAGGTAATAATTTCACCACCCTCTTTCAAGTTATTTTCTTATTCCACTTCCTCTTTATTTTTTTATTTCCATACCAAAATAATAACTACAGTACCTTCTACATACTATGATTTTATTATAAATATGGTACAACCATATTCGTTATTATATCCATCCCGTAAATGACAAAGTCACCATACGTGCATACGTACGGCTTACCATCTCCACGTCGTGGGGTAGTTTCTTATTCAAACATTTCATCATTTGGATGGGTATAATAATGATTATAAATGATATAAATAATAAATATAACATAATAATTATTCTTTATATATGATATACCATCCAATTACATACGATTTCACCATCAATATAATGATATTGTCGCTCATGCGTACGTACGGATTACCGTCTCCACAAACGCGGTGAGATTCATTCCCCATCATAATAATTCAAGAATAATTTTCATTTTATGATTAAAAATAATTTTCATGAACATAATATCAATATTTATATGAATCAAATACATCATATCCATAACCAACATGTCTTGCATAACCATGCATATAAAGGAAAATGAATCAGTTAACACCTAAAATGATGATACTACTGAAATATTATTGACAAAGTAATATTAGAAGATCATATATGATATCATATTTATGTATTTGGTTCTTATATAATTTAATAACAATTATTTTACCATTATACAGGATGTTAATCTATCCTATACTAAAGAAAATTACAAGGTAAGGGGTTTCTTATCTCACTTTTAATTCAATGTGATTTCCATTGTTCGCCACTTATTTATTGCATGTGGTGTATTGTGTACAGAAATTTGATATATATTATCATGATTATCTTTATATTCATGGTATTCTATGATTTATTTGTTGGTTATTAACTTTTGGTCATACGACTTGATTCATTACAACATGGTAAGGGGTTTTCATCTCACTTCTTATTTCTGTTAGATTCATGCTATATTTACACTATTTGCTTTTGTGTGGTGTATGTACTGCCCATGATTATATTCCTTAGGTAATATAATTTAATTTATGTGTATTTAAATCTTCATTTTATTAGACTTCTTTCAGGGGGTGTATTTTTTGTAAGTCACCAAATCGGTAAGGGAATTTCTAATTTTCATTTCAACTCATTGGGTTTTACGCAAACTTCATTGATTATTTTAATCCAAGATTATGTGTGAAATCAGTATTTATTTATTTATGTAGTAATTTCCACTACCCATTGTGTGGATATTCTTTTGATACACATAATCACTCCACTGATAAATTCTCAAGTCATCGATATGAACTTCATAAGAGTAATCTTAACTCAATTTTCATTCATTGAGTTAAACATCCAAGTCATTGGTGTTGTTGTTAAAAGAATATGTGTGAATGTCATCTGATTATTTCACACTGAATATCCAATAATATTTAGTGTATTTATATTTTTTACACATAATTATTTCATTGATTTATCCTTAACCTAAGGATAGGGTCTTTATATTGGATTTCATCTCAACTTACATTCCATTGAGACTTCTTTGTTGTTATGCTCCAATTCATTTTTATTTGGTGTATATACTGTACTTTGACATAATATATCATGAATCCCATTATTCTCATAATATTATTAAGTTTCGATTACCTCAATTAGTTTTATTCTAGCGTCTCTCATTTTGTTAGGAACTCTAACTATAATAGCATTTTAAATGTTTTATAAACTTATTATTCTAAATCTTTATCATTAATGTTCATATTTTAAAATGGGTTTAAGGATTTATTTATATGTTCATTAATGTTTCAAAATTAAAATTCCTTTTAAAAGTTTCAATGTGGTATGTGACACTTTGATTCAAATATCTATTTTAAGTTGCTTCTTGATAAATAAATATATTTTTAAATGTTTTCCAGAAAAAATGGAATATTTCTCTCAAATATTTTTGATGATTATTTTCATCTATGTCAATATCCTTCATTATTATTGATTGAGGTTAAATTATTATAATAAAATTTTCCATATTGTATTGAATGAGTTATGTTTGACTATGGATATGCTATTTTTATACCATTCATGGTTTATGGTTAAAGTATTGACATTTCATATGCTTGTTTAATACAAATTTTTATGTTATGTTTCAATATTTTTGTATGAGGAATGCATTGGACTTAGTAAGTGATAGGTGGAGCCTGCTATAGCTCATCGATGCATCTGTAGGTCTCATTAGACAAACTATTGTCTTAGCACAAGGCCTTGATAAAATCTTATTTGTAGTCTTCGCACAAGGCCTTGACTATGTGGTTATGAAGTCTAGAATTATGCATTCAATCATTATGAAATTAGTTATTGATATGACATGTGATTATTCGACTAGAAGAATATCGATGTGAATAAGTAAATGGAATTATTTAATTTATATTATTCATATTATGTTGATTTTTAAGTTTAAAATACTTGTGTTCTATTCTTATACATTGTCTTAAATTTTTGTTCTTATTTATGAAAGTTTCTGTAATATTTTTATCCTTACTGAGCATCTGAGCTCCCCCCTTTCTTCTGTTTTATTTTTTCCAGGATGCAATGTAGTATATTACGATTAACCTATAGGAATAGGCTAAGGGATGTTATAGTGTTCAAAGGGGACACAATGTTTTTTTATTTCATGATGTAATGAAAAACTTATGTATGTATCTAGTACTTCCAAGGTACTAAACTGATCGGTCATTCAGGACATGATTCCTTGTATCATGAAAATGTTATGTAATAATGCATTGATTCTAGGTATATGGGGTCCGGGCGTTACATCTACTCATTCAAGACCATTTCCAGAGCATGTGGAAATAGATCATAGAAATGGTTGGAATACTCCATCATAGAAATTTCCCCCTAAACAAGGTCCTAAATTCTCAAGATCGAGCATATGCCAAAACTTCAGGGTAGTACTGGTCGTTGAAGATAACCATGAAGTTCTTCCATCTCATCTACTCATGATTCCAGGCTTGAAGCACTGATTCCCACCACCTTCAGTTGGTACCCTCTAACATGAAATAGTCACACTTCACCCTGACCTCCTCAGGGGTTTCCAAGAACTCAAACATGTACTCGATATTTTCGAGCCACTCCATTTCTTCCCGGGGTTCTGTGCTACCTCTTAAAGTAGGAGGATTGTTTTTCAAAAACCCATGGGATTTTTCCTTCCTAGGACCGGTATCTTCTTCTCTAACAGGATCTCGAATAGGAGCAGTTCCATGTCTTATATCTTGGAAAACCCGAACTACAACCTCTACTGGCCTCTGATCAAGCAGTGAGGGAGAACCTTTTCTAGCTTCCTCCCGTGGGTGCATGGGAGCTTTCCAGGAAGGCATGTTTATACAAAAGCAAATAGTCACAAGAGAAAAATTATTACAATAGTTTTGAAACATTTTATCACTAACATCAATCATAAACACACCAAACACATTACAACAATAAAATAAACAACTACTTCACCCCCACCCGATGTCCACATGCAGTCTACAACCCACACATCTCACCTGGAAGTGAAGTCAAGAAAAAAATTCCCATATCCCATGCTGACTCAAGGTCTATCATGAGATTTGTGGTCTAGATACCCTACTCACGACCAAAACTCCATTCTCTGATAGGCCTAGCTCATGTCTAGCCCGACTCATCCCAAAATAATAATACAACCCAAAAACATTAACCTCCTCTGATACCATTTTGTCACAAACCGAATCTGGTCACAATCAAAACTGGCACCAAACACGGCCCATAGAAAGACTCAATGGGAGTTCCCTATCCCCACGGGCTTCCACAAGTGCCCGGGTATCTTAAATATTGGTTTGGGAATTATTTACCTGAGTTTAGAATCATTTATCAACCAAAGACAATCAATAAACTAAATCTGAAAATTACCAACCAAACAAGCCTTAAATAAAACTTCAGAACTTAATACAAGGTTTTTAACATGAAACAAGGGATACCAAACTACAAAAGATGTATAAAAAACAACCCAAAGACCACCACATGATAAGGGCCACCACCCACGAGCCGTCTCCACAACGCCACACTATTGGAGAAATTAGAATCTCGAACCACCGTCTCCGAAAGCCTTGCCCTTACCTGTGTCAAACATAACCATGTCTACTTACACCCAAAGGTGTAAGTAAGGTGTTATCCTAATCCCAATAGGATACCACCCAAATATTCCACGTAACAAGTAATATAATATAAAAAACATGCAAGTGTTATGAACAAAGAATGGTAGAAATAATTTCTAATGGTGTGTCTTTTAAATGAAAATAGTTTTCAATGTGGGTAACTTTAAAGAATAGGTAAATTTAAATAAAACATGTAATCTACTTAATTTTCCATCCAAAAACACCATAAGAAAAATATAAATTCCAAATAGTTAATGATCACTCAACACGAGAACACTCTAGGGACTAGTTTGTTGTGAGCCCCATGTACCATGCCTCTTGGTGCGAAAGTAACCATAACAATATCTATTCTCGTGCACAAGTCACTAGTAGGAGAATCACCCATAATCTAGTGTTCCCAAACATCATTGTAATCATAATTTTTTGAGTGTTGTCAATGCCAAACTTGCTAATTGAAACAAGGACAAAACCACACTAGCATGCTAGTACACGTCTTCCCACCTAGATACCCAGGTTTCCCTCTTTCTGCTCAAAAAAGTTCCACATGATAAAAAATTCCATTTACACATAAAAACACTAGTTATGGTAATACACACTCAAAAGAGTATCTAAACATGCTTTTCACCATTTTTATAACACAAACAAATGCTTATAATTTCCATAAAATAATTACACAAGTTATAACAGAACTTTTCACATAAAATCCATTTAAAACCCCTCTCTTAACAAAAAATGCATACCAATATTACACCAAACCATAATTTTTAGCACTAAAACATTTTTATATATCCATTCCATGAAATATAAAACAACACCAATTGGAACAACATGGAATGCACAAGTAAACCACCCATTTTCACCCAAAATTGGCACTTACAAATCAACCGCTTAACAAATGGAACCAAAAACAATTTTTTACTAAAAATATTGAAAAAGGAACATAAAATAAATATAAATCTAGAAATATAAATCATTATACAATGATTACACATGGAATCACCTACCATATATGTGAAAACCCTCAAACCCTTGTGCGGAACTTCAAGTGCACCACCGCCACACCACAAGGGAGTTAACAGAAACCTAAAACCACAAGATTGGACCACGAAAATCAAAAAAGGACCCTAGGTTCAAATATATAATTTTTGGACATTATTGACTTAAAGAAAAATTGATGAAACCCTATGAAAATGGGAGAAACCCTAAGCAAACATTATGAGGAAGGAAGGAAATCCACTAACTTGATAGATCTTAATGAAATCACCTCAAATACGCCAAAGATTAAATCTCCAAGGAACAAAAACTAATAGTGAGGCTCAGATGAGGCTTAATAGATCAATTTAGGACTAAAATGGAGGAAAAATAGTGAAAATTTAATGATTTATGGATGAAACAGATTACCTTCTCAAATATGGGCAATTTGAGAAATCCTGAGAAGTTTCTCCCTAATCTGTGATGCAAGTGATCTCTAAATAGAGAGACACAAACATGGGGTCATTACTAGGGATTTTTTCTTCGAGTGGGAGGTATAATAACTACAAATTTAAAAAATTAAGGAAATATTAAATAATTAACAAAATAAGAAATGGGTTTATGGGTGTTCCCAATTCCTAAATAAATCACCCAAATTTTAAATGAGAATGAGTTTATAAGGGTTCCAAATGGCTATGGTGGTTTGAATTGGTCATGGTAGGCCAAGTGGGAAGTGTAATGGGTGAAAATTTTGAAAAACAAAGTATTTATTAAAGAAATAGATTTTGTTTTTAAATATGGAAATGGGCTCATAGTTTGGCCCAAATCTTGAAAACTCTCCCTTTCCTCAAAAAATGCATGGTAAACCCCCAAAATGAAGAAAGAATGGAAATTAAATGAAAAATAACTTTAAAATAATTCATGGATGTGACAATTATTATATGAATTTTGGTGTTGTAACTCAAGTTATCATCTTCTCCAATGGTGGAACATGACATAAGAGATATTGGCTTGATGTATATTTAATCAAGTGTGAAATATGATAGTATACATGATTTTGTTTGATAATATTACCATGTAACACTTAAATGATGTATGATACAGATGTTTAAATAGTTACACATCAATTTATCAATGGGTATGTGACTACCTTATTATTTGTAATGCACCATTAATGGCTTGAACAAATTCCTTGGGGCTTCCTCACTCGATGTGCCTAATGTACTTCCTGACATGATATATCTACTCAACTTATATTTTTCCACCATACACAGTATTTTTCCACAACCATGTTATCCTTGGCTGAATCATCTTTAAAATTAGTCTTTTATCTATCTACGAGTTCCTAAAAACTCAGATATTTAGCAATCCTTGAGTTGTACCTATTTTTTTACTAACTCCTCTATATTTCCTTTTCAAAATAAAAAATTTTATACTACCAAAAAACTTAATAACCCAACATATTACATTTTCCTCTTATCATATTCTGTTTAGTTTAACTTTAATATTTATCCAAGACTACTTTCAAATTCTTATAAAAAGGTATGGATAGAGTCCTCAAACTCCTCAAGATCTTCAAACCATATCTTCAAACAACTATATATTTAATATAAATGACTCTTTAAAAGTATAATGTAAATAACTCTTCCTTTTTCAACAAAATAATTATAATAAACTTTAAAAAATGAGACTGGTATTTCAATTCTTATTAAATTAATTTAATTTGATTTCATCCATGGGACCACTTCTTCACACAACAATCCTAGGTTATTCTTCCACCTTTAAAGATCTTATTCATTTCTCCAATTATTATTTGTTTTATATATACATAAAATTTCATTAGAAGACCATGATAATTGGTAACAAATAGAAAATAAATAATAGTATCCCAACACATCCCTAACAAAAGATGAAAAATAAATAATCAGAATTCTATCAATAGAAAAGGTGTTCTTATATTTCATGGTAAGAACTTTCATTGATGGAAGAATATGATACATACTTATCTTATTCCACAATTAATTTAAGTGGGTGATGTTGTGGAATTGGATTTTACACCCCTTATAAGATACTCACTAATTAAATTTGTTGATAAGATAAATCTAGAAGTATATTATAAAACTAAAAATGATATTTTTTCATCTTTTCCTAAAAAAGTATACATAAAAGTTATGGGACTCTAGATATATTAGAATATTTGGGATTAGAGTGGGAATATATATGAAATAAATATTAAAAATTAATAATTCAAAATATAAATTTGTAGAACTAATATTTAAGATATTAGAATGACATATGATGAGACAATAAATGACTACTTTACCAGAAAAAAATGAGATAGTCAAACATATTAGGGGATTTGGTGATAGTTTTGAAGATTTAATTATATTAAAGATGTTAGAATGAAATTATCCTTGTAAGTGTTCTCAAAATATATCTTCTCTAGAAGAAAAGGGAGATTTTTCTTTTGATGAGTTTGATCACACATTTCTTAATTATGAGACTAGTAAGGATCCTATATTCATGAAAAAGACCAAATAGGAAGTTTAATTCAAATCCATGAACCAAATCAAGATCAAGGAGGATAAACATGAGTCCTCCACTAAATCATAAAAATATGGGGGGGAAAGTTAAGGATTATAAAAGAATAATGGTCCTTTCTCTATAGCCCTAAAAGGGGGAAATCATGGGCATAAAGGAAAACTTATACTCAAGTACCTTAAATATGGTGTAATTGGAAATTTTATAGTCGAATATCTAAGAAATACAAATATGGAGTATAAATATGTATAGAATGAAAAAATTCCTTAGAGAAAGAAATAGGGGTCAAGTTAAAATAAATTTAAACAATCTATTAAGATGAAGATATAGTTTTATAGAAGAAAAAGAAGATATTTAATTAGATGATGAAGAATTTTACCCTTATTTATATAGCCAATTAGAAGAATAAGTTATTTAAAAATTAAAAAACATCATGGATCATGTTCAAAAACATGATGAGGCCTCTAGAATTAAAGGAGAAGAAGGTGATGACACATATATGGTGGAAATGTTGATAGTAGAACATGAAGCCTATCTTGACCAAAACACTAAACACAAGAGAGATATCAGGATATTTAAGAAAGATAATGGAAATAATAATTAAGGAAACTAATAGTTCATCTCAGGGATACATTAAGAGATTAAATGGTTCAAGAAGAAATTTTTAGAGTAAGAAAAAATAGTTATGAAAAATATTTAGAAAATATTACTAAATGGTGAAGAGTTAAATAAGACATAATCAAAGTGTATTGAAGTAGAAAAATATCGGAAGAATATGAGATAATGCATCAAAAAAGGTTGTGGAATTCCAAGAACAATAATTAGAATCTGTTGAATGTAAGAACCCAAAAAAGATATGTTAGCTTTATTATAGCTGAAATTAAAATAAAATCTATTATTTCTAATAGTTCTAGTTCAAATACATAATATGGTCAAATTTAGGCAATGAATGATGATAATAAAAACACATCTCTATAAAATAAAGATAAGTGTATATCAATAATATATTTCTCCACAAAATAAAAATATGAACAATATATGGTTGATCAATAATAATTATCTTCTTATTGTAATTTTTAGCAATATGGACTAATTATATTTAAGAGTAATTACTAGTGTTATTGGGTGTTTGGGAACAAATCCTACTCATTATGGTATAATATTTCACATTATTATATATAAAATGAATCAATGGGGAGAAAATATAACAAATAGAATAGTTTATCAGATGAAGAAAGCTATGAAAATAAATTCAACAAGTTATTCTACACATAAGATATTAAAATTCCTGGAAGAAAAGTCTAATTTGTGTGACCAAAATTGTTGTTGTGATGAATATAGTATGAATAATCTTCCTAGAAATTTTTCCTATGCTGAGAATATAAAGGGGGTATAGAAGATGAAGATGGAATAAAATTCAATTTTTTGGAGAAAAATTATTGAAATCAATAAATATTAGCAAGCCATGGATTCTTGGTAGTTTCTTCCCATCAAATATGAATAGATGCACTAATATCTTGAATAATATTAAACAACATGATGATGATGTTGTTAACTTTAGAAATGAAAGATCACTCAAGAAAAAAAGAATTGGAACAAATGATATTGAAACCCAAAATCTGAAGTCAAATGGTGTACTATGTCTTAAAAAGATTAAAAATAATATATTAAGTATGATCTAAATATATGATTATGAAAATTAGATTATTTTTTGAGGACTCATGTGTCATCATAAAAAAATAATTTTTTGGATTATCAGCTAAGGAAAAAAGATCAAGTGGTTATTTATTCCAAATTAATAATCCTACTATTTCATATTATCTTAGTGCCAAGGATCAAAGTAAGATATGGAATATAATACTTTTTTATCTTGGTCAAATAAATTTGGTTAAAATAATAAAGAATGATTTGGTGAATTATATACCTCAACTAATTTGAGAGAGATGATGTTTGTAAACCATGGTAGAAAGGAAAGATGGCTCTTGGAACTCACAGAAGGTGTAAATTCTGTCCACTAGGCCACTTAAAATAATACACTATGATTTATATGGACTTATAGGACCTTGGAATACCATTTTTAACATTATAATATTCATTGATTATTTCAAAAAAATGACCAATGTTATGTTCTTGAAACTCAAGTTAGAATCATTAGAAATGTTTAAGACTTTCCAAATAGATCTTAAGAAAGAACCTAGAGTCTATAAAAATGGTTAAGATCTAATAAAAATTTTCAATACACCATTAATAATTTTTAAATTTATCTTGAAAATCATAGCACCGTGCCCCAATATAATAGAATTTATAATCAATTGTACAATCGAGCTGACAAATGAAAGAACAAAAGTTTAGATGAGATGGTATGAACAATGATTATTGATGATAAAATCTCAAAATTCCTTTAGGGACAAGTAGTATATACTATTGTACATATATGAAAAAAAATTATTTTTGATACCTAAATAAAATATGGAATTGTGTAGAATGTGGTATATACAAAATCTCATAGTGAATTAGTTCAATTTTTTGTAGTACTTGTTTCTTAAAGATCAACAACCCAAACTAGGAAAACATTATAGAGATATCTGAATAATGGTTCCTTATGTGATACTTAGAAAATGATAGAGGCTATAGGTTTTGGAAAATGATATTTCATAGACTATTTTATTTTATTGATGTTAAGGCCATTGAAAATCACAACAATATGGTTATGACATATGGAATAGTATTTAGGAACATTGAAGTTATTTGTTTATAGATTTTTTATGAGGAGAACAATAAAGACGCTATAAATGAATCAGTTAATGGTGATCATAAGTCTAATCAAACCTATTATAAGGATGGAGATACTAGATATATGAAATTAAAATATCATAGATTGAAGAATCTTTTTTAAGAAGAAAAAATAACTATAATGCAAGAGGCAACATTGATGATAAGAAAAATTTTAAGGCTTGCGAGTCAAACATATACCATTTCATATACTAAGCCACAATAAGTAGTAGATTAAATTGAACAAAAATTGTTAATTAAAGCTATAAATGAAGTGCTTTATTAGATAGAAAAAATTTCAACTTGGGAGATTTCTCCTAGAACTAAATGTAAGAATGTTATGGCTTCCATGTGAGTATTTAGAAAAAAACTAAATAAAAAAAATTAAGGTGTCAAGAAACCAAGATATAATAGTATGAAATCGATATCCAAAAATTAAAGGGATTGAATTTTAAGAGAATTTTAGACAATTTTAAAGACTTTAATCAATCATAATGTTTCTTGTAGTTGTAACTCACAGTCACTACATGATTTATCATATGTTTGTGAAGTCTGTCTTTTTTAACGGAGAATTAGAAGAAGAATTTTTTATTGAACAACCTAAAGGATTATTTCTTGATAAATATAGAAATATGTTTTCTAGTCTAAAATGGTACTTTATGGGATCTAATTTTCCCCTAATGTTTGGTATTCAAAATTGTAAGTATTTTTGTAAGAAAGGAAGTTTACAAAAGAGAAGGTTGATAAAAAATATATATTAAAGACATTTCCACAAGCATGCTAATTTTCATAGTTTATGTTGATCAAATGATATTTTCAAGTGATAATGAGAATTGTTGGGATATTATTTCTAAATAAATGAATATTAATATTTATTTTTCAATGATTGGTGATATTATATACTTTCTGGGATTTTAGATTACACAAAAAATATGACTACATCTTCCTATACCAATAAAAGTATGTCATATGATATTAAAAAAATGTATATAAGACTCTAAAGAAGTCTTAGCACTGAGCATAGTTTGAATTATATTGAGTAAAGATGGTATAGAAAGAAATTTTAATCAAAAATAATTTAGGAGAAATATTGGAGGTTTTCTTTATCTAGAACTATTAAGACCAGACATAATATATGCAATGACTCAATATTTAAGATATCAATGTGAGACATAAGAGTCTCACATGTTGGAATCAAAAAGAGTTCTCAAATATGTCAATAGTGCATTAAACTATGGTATGATATATAGAAAAATTATAGAATGGAATCCTAGATTTTTCAAAAAAAACTATAGTTTTCTAGTTATTACTAAGATAGAAAATCTACATCATGTGGTCCTTTATTTTTAAGTGAAGGATGGGTGCGTTAGAAAAGCGAGAAGCATAATTCCTTGAACTTGAGAACAAAAGATATTGAATATGTAGAAGTAACAAATGTCCCTACATAAATTCTATGAATGAAATTGAAATTGGAAGACTTGAACGTGGATGTTAAAAATCTATTGACAATTTCTTGTGATAATCAAGTTGTCATTTATTTGTCCAACTAACCGATCCAACATTCCAAATCCAAACATATTGATATTAAATATCATATAATTAAGGAGAAAGTGGAAAATAGGGATATCATGATAGATTATATCTCTATAAAGTATTATATTGTTGATGTGTTTACAAAATATATTATAAGGGAAATATTTTCTATGTTAAAGATGAAACATTATGTTCGAAATTCCCCATTCACTTGGGTATGTATGGGAATAACCTCCAAAATGCTTTGGATTCTGTTTTAAATGGGAGGAAGAAGTAAAAAACACTTATGGAAGAAAATTACATTATTCTCTTTATCAATTTTCAATATTTGGTTGTGGTTATTATAAATAAGGGGGGGAAGAAGAAAATGAGTGGACAGATTTAGTGGGAGAGCATTTAGGTCACTGAGTCAAAAAATTAATTATTATTGAGTGAATGAATTATTTGAAAAAACATTATATTATTTGAACATATGGTGTGAAGTAGCATCTCTATGAGAAAGGATGTAATTTTATGAGACTTTGATATGAGTTTTTGAGAATAGAAAAGAGTTTTTGAAGTTAACAACAAATCCAATGAGGGGGACTAAAGAACCCAATGCAATTGTTGAATGGATTTATTTGTAGTCAACTATGGCTTCGAATTATTAAAAGTTGTTGAAATTTTATTTGAAGTGTTTGAGAATGTTTTTGAGAATATTTTATATCCTATTATATATTTTCCTGAAATTAAATATTTTAGAGGTTCATATATTAGAATAACTAGAATCTGGAAAAGGCATGATTTACACTATTTGGTATATGAGTAACTCTGATTTTTCATAAGATTAATTCTCATTGGAAACATTGAAAAATTGAAAAATGTAGGAACGTTATGATATTTGTAAGAGTCATCGAGAAATTAATAAGGGAAATTGATCTGACTTGTAAGAGTCATCTTTTGAGTTTTAGGTAGAAAATTGAGTATTATGAGGGACACTATGGAATGTAAGAGTGGTTTATTCAATTTTTATGATTTATTCCAGAACTAGTGTGGAAGATTGACAAAGGCATGTGGTAGAAAGAGTCATCCCATGATTTTATAAGTGTCATTCTGAATAGATATTACAAAATTGATAGAGTCAAATTTCATAAGACCGATTCATAGATTTTATAAATATCATTTCAAGATTTTATAAAACTCATTTATTTTTATGAGTAATCATTTTGTCTCTTGAAATATTGAAAAGTCATACTCTCCTAATAATTTTTAAGTGTCAATTTCTTGACATAGGAAGTTTCATAAGGGTCAACTATATTGTAGAAAATTTGAGATGAAGATGAATTTTTAGAAGATGATTCCAAAACATAAGTGGGATGTTGTTGTCATTTTCGTTAATTCAAATATCAGGAGCTGTTAATTACGATGTGATTCAACCAGGGTTTGTGGATGAATAAAATGAGATGCAAATTCATTAATTTTATTTATTTTTCAAATAAATATATTTGAAAATTATAAATAGTGACCACAACTTGGAAATTAACAAGTATTATTATTTAATAAACTAAAATAAAAAAATGGGTATTTATAGAAATTGAATAGAGTATCAAGGGGAGAAGTCCCACATGAATAATTTAATGTGGTAGTTCATGAAAGATAATGGAGTAAAAATCAATTATGGGAATATTTTAGAATATCAACTGGTGTTTGATTTTATGAATTTCAATAGTTATAAATTATTTAGAAATGATCAATTAAGAAGTATATTGGCATGAAACAAAACAAGTGATGAGAGACTAAGATAGGGGAGTTTTTAATGAATGAGGAAAAATCTATAAAGCATAGGTTTTCAGTGAATTGATATTGAGAATAGGAATAGTGAAGTTATTGATATTGTGAGCAAGGCCAGAAGATCTAGATTCAACACTGAATAACAGAGATTGAAGTTATTGAAAAGGTGACCATAATTTGATTTTGATTATTTAAAGGCTCAAGAGGAAGATCAAAATTGTTTCTAAAGAATCCTAGAGTAAATTTGATTTGATTTAGTTCATTTTTTGTTAGTATCAAAAGATTGGAGTGATCCAATAAAATAATATATGTACTTATTGGGAGATAAAATTTTATCCAAGGGAAGTGGAAATCCAACCATCTCTATAGTTTTTTTCACAATATCAATTAGTGTTGGTGCTGAGTATGAGATGGTAGCTTCTCAGCCAAAACTGTCAACAATTCTATACACTCATTGGAAATCTATGAATAGGACTCATCTTTATCATAGCATTGAGTATGTACCCACATTGTTACTAATCCTCTTAAAAATTGTGTTCGCCCTGTGTTTATTTCATCTCTATTTCAATCAGGTAAAGCTAAGATTTAAATTTGAATGGATCATATCCAAATAAATCACATTGGTGTTTTTCTAATGATAAAATTGTAAAGAAACACCATTGATTAATCTCTCCTTCTTAGTGGTATAACTCATTCCTATGGAATTTCATTCATGTCCTATATTCCACTTTTATCCACTTTTTATGGGATTTTTCTTTCAAAATTACATTCTTATATATTAAAGAATGGGTATTTGAAAATATACAATTCAAACTCATATTTTAAAGAACCCCTCCTCCACCCACTCCAAACTATGCCTCTAATTCAGTTTCCCCTCAAATATCATTCCCTAATAATCTTCACTCGTGTTTCGGAGCTTCTTGTCGCATGAATGAGCCCTATATCCACCATTTTGTAGGATGTATTTGAGGAAAGATTTGATCCTTTAATGTGTGTACATTTTTCATTGTCTTTTTAGTACACCACTTCTTGAATAATATTAAAAACATTAATAACATGTCATTCACATCATTATTATTTTCTAAAAGTGATATTTCAATAATAAAACGAAATAATCTTACACATTCATTCATTATAATATATTTTTATTTAAACTAGTTTTACCACCAACATGAATGATATTATATACTTCCAATTCGATATGTTTATTTTCTTGGAAAAATACATTGGTTTGGTGTGAACCCTCATAAATCCCCTAATCAGTACTAGATGATTAAGGGCATTAGACATCATGAAACCATTCTAGAAAATTTTGACCCATACACTGTAACGTCCATTAAACATAAATTTCCCCCTACTTTGGATCATTATTTATTATGTCCTCGCATAAATTGGCCATATTATCCTTGTTTTTGATAAATTCTTCCAATTTGATATTCCCTTAATTAAATTGATGAATCAAAATGCACTCTTGTTTATTGATCCATACTATTTATTCCTTTTTTGTGCCAATTTGTAGTTCTCTTTTATACATTCTGTTGGATTCTTATGTTGAGGTGTTGATTGTAAAAACCTGTACAAATATATCTTCAAGGAAGTGAATCAATAGGTACAATTTAATTCCTGGTCCACTTCCATATTCCCCACATAACTAGTCCCTGTTGGATGACCCCATGGTGTCCTCTTGGGAGTGCTTTACCAGGTCATCTTCTTGAGTGCACTGGATTTTATTGGCCGCAAGTTCTGGAGCTCTATATCCTTGACTTCATATCCATTAGATGATGAAATACCTTGTTTATTCAATAGTTCCTTTCTCATAGCTTGTTCATAGCTCGGCACACCAACAGCCCAACATAGACTAGGCTCACCCAATCATAGAACTTCTATTCTAAGAATGATAGTTCTAAGAATGATTTTTGAGAGCCTTACCGATCCTATTATCCTAATGAACATAGTCCAAGGGATCTCTAATCAGGGCCTCCACCTTATCAATTCATATCCCACAAGACAACAGAAGATGATAAAGTCTTTTATAGGAAGAACTACAGTCACACTAGGATTCAAAAAACACCCTCAAAAAACACCAAAACTCCTCATAAACCTCTATCCCTGCTGATTCAACTAGGGCATTGGATACAACTAGTTCAATAGAGATGCAAGGATCTCTAGGGTGATACATTGACTTCAACTAACCAATAAAGCTCATGAATCCCCCCACCATGATACCTAGAATTTTGAGAAAAGTAGGGTGTTGGGAAGGAAGGGGAAACTATGAGAATATTACAGAAATTTCCATCCAATGGGGATCACATTTCTTATGAAATATATAATCCCATCTAATAAAATAAAAATGGAGACCATCAACAAGCCTCTGGCCTTAGGACCAAAAAATCAGATGGTCGTCTTCGGTCAAAAATCAAACGACCATGTGGAGAGGGTCCAGTAACCCTATTATTGGGCATTCCTTCCACCCCCAACATTCACTGATGAATATTTCAAAAAAACTAAGGAGTTCCCATCATAATCAATAAACTAGGGAACGATCATTAAATGTCGATGCCTTAGTAAATTCTAGATGTGAAAGTGGAAGCTTTGGAGCCCCCAAATGGAGTGGAGACTTTCTAGATGAGGGAGATGTGTGAAAAAGGATGAAAGAGAAGCTTTGTTTTTAAAAGGGGAGAAAGATGATCGGAAATAAGATGGGGATCCAAATAATACCCTCCCTCTTCTGTGGGTACTATAGAAATTTCCTCAGGTGTTCCCCCCATGAGAGCAGAGCCGAGAAGCGAAAGATCCTCATTTTGGATTTATTTTAAAACGGAATGGTATTAATGTATGATAAATATTAAATACTGGTGATATATAGTTTTAAAAAGAAATTTAAATTTTTATTATCTTTCTCCAATATTGGTATATATATTCCTTAATAAAATCAATTTTTTTCATTGATTTAATATTCATGTAAATTTGAAATATTTAACCATTCATTGAAAAATACCCCAAACATCCATACAATGGACATGGAACATCAAAAACCATTAATGAATTATTGTTCTGGTACAAAAAAAATTCTATATGTGATTAAATATTTATCATGGAATTGGGACCGAAACCGGAATACTGATCTAATTGTGGGTCAAATGGAATAATTAACACTAAAAATTTGATATTATCAATGAAAGTTTAATAAATGAGTAACAAAAAATTATAAATAAATGATATTCAGAAAAATAAATATAAATAAGGTAATTATATAAATTAATAATAAACCTATGTTGATTTTACAGAGCATGTCCAAACTAGTGGGAATCTAAAGTAAGGGTTGTTTCTCAGTCTTTTCTCTCGTGATCAAGATTATACCTCTATCGCATATCTTCCTTGTGAATTTTAAATATCATTTATGGTAAAGGTAAAAAATGACCTATATTCTATATATCATGTATATTTTTAAGCCATTGCACGATCTTCTTTGAAATATTATCTTTTTCACTCGAAGAAATTGTTATATAAATTTATTCTTGTCTTTTTTCAAATTTCCAAGGTCACTCTCTATGATTTAACATAATTTTCTATATTTTCATTTATTATATATTTTTAATCTTCCAGAGAATTATAAATACCTATAACTCTTACATTATTTTATATTTTACATGTCCATTTAATACCCTCTCTTTGATTTTTTCCATACTTTGTATGTTAGAAAAATTTTATGGGTTTTTCTAAAATCAATCTCCTTACATTGAGTTATATTTATTTTATAGTGATCAAGTATGTTTGATAAATCTACCCCTTAACAATATCATATTTTATTTTCTCTAGTATTTTTTGTAGTTATATTTATTTATCAAAATGGTAATTTAATTGATCCAAACTTCATGAAAATACAATGCTATAAAGTATAATTTCTAACCCGTGTTTTTGGGAATTCATTTCCATGCCAATGTTCTTTATTACCACAGATGACTTTTTGATTATTTTGAATATAAAATATATATTCACTTCATTATATGTCATATTTGTCTTTAATTAATCTCAAAAGGAAATGTTATATCTTCTTTATCAATGTTTTTTACTTGAAAAAATTATTAAAATATTGAAAAGTAATTCTTTCAAAATTCATTTTAATTTTGTATATTTCACTCCATGTTTTTTTCTACTATAACAAAAATTCATTTGAAGGTTCCATTATTATCACATTTTTTGTGTTATTTTGAGATATTTTCTATTTCATTTTTGGTCTTACCATTATTACACAGCTAACCGAGGTAGTTTTCAATAAAAATGGTGTTTTTTAGGCGGATAGAAGGAGGTGCATGATTAGTAGAAAACATGCGCTAGACCTGTGAAAACCGTGTGACCAGGACAACACAACTAAGCGCACATGCATGTTGTTGGAGTTGGTGTCCTAGAAACCAACTTATTTATACATTATGATATAATTTTATTCATTGGACGAATACTAATAAACTCTTTATCACGTCATGATTGTTCTTCTATGTGACATAGTATGTGATAATGTGCTAAGAATAGTTGTCACACTAAAAGGTTATAGCGGATCTTTGATACGATGAGAATCTAGAAGTTCCATGACACTATTCTTAAATATATGTTTTATTGCCAGATGATATCATTTGAAGGGACACAAATGATACAGGTTATCAGAAGTGGGGACTCATGAGATTTTGAGGAACCATCTCATGATGTGCACCGTTGGTAATATCTAGGTGGATATTATGAGAACAAGACTTGCCAGTAGGAAATCTACATTCCTAAGTGTCATTGGATGTTCCTATTTGAGAATGTGTGTATTGGTCCTTAGACTTGAAGATTATTATCAATGGGTATTATGACTCATGCACTTATATGTATTGACAAAAACCCTGATGACAGATGTTCACAGCGAGCTCGGATATGTTTGGTGTGTCACGAGTAATACTGCATTAATGAATAATGTGAGAAATTATTTGTCACTTCTATAGAAGTAGATATCTCAGGACATTTGATGAAAATGATATAGCCTAACTAAATCCATGACAATGGTGTTCTCTAGGAAAGTTCAATTCTGGGAAGTCAAATAATGAGAAATCGAGCACATGGGTTGATGACACTTGCATGCAATCCGCTTGATTAGAGATATCCGGATAAAGCGGTTATATTACATAGTAAGTGTTCATATGAGGTGACATGTCATTGTGACATAATCTTCTTTCTCTTGGGTGCCTTGACTCGTTTCTAGATAGTAATCTTGGACTTTAGGCAAACCCGCCTAATGTCAACGAGAAAGATGCATAGAGGGTCACATGCTTGGTGTAGCTAGATTCTCAGTTAAAAAATTTATTTATTTAACAAGCTGAATAAATATCATTCTTGGTTGTGGTTTAATAATTATTCAAGTATTCCTGATTGGATTTATTTCATCTCTAGTTATACAAGAGAATATACTGCAGATGAAGTATTTATTTATCGATGAATAATGCAGTTATATTTATTTAATAAATAAATAGTTATTATTCAAGGCCCAATAAATATTGAGGAGGATCAGTGGACCATGTTATGGGTCCAGTGAGAAATAATATTCAATATTATTTGGTTAAATAATATTTAAATATAATAGACAAATTAAGCACATGTCATAGAAATAATATCATTTCAATTATTATTTGACATGGGGTTTCATATGAAATAATAAATTATGTAAGGACACTTGTGCTAATTATTTATTATTACCTAGTTAATTAAATTCTTCGTTATGTTATTATTATATAAATCAGCCAAGGAGTCATTCGATCATCTAACCAATTGTTGTGTGCACAACATCCTTGAAGAAAAGCTCTCTAGCCTAGAGAACTATTTCCTCTCCAAGAACACTCTCATGAATAAGAGAGATCCTCCTCCACCAGATCAAGGAGGATGCTTTAGAAGCGATTATCAAGTTGAGCAAAGGCGAACATCACAGGTGAAAGGATATTTTGTGCTATCACTCGTAGAATCCATTGACGATGTCCAGAGATATGTAGAGCACATGTGGATCATTGCTAGAGGATTCATATCCTTGGATTCAACATCTCCCTAAAGCCATGCCCCAAAACCATGGTCAGACACATCAATAAAGAAACAATATGACAACCCTGCTTTTATTACGAACTTAAACATGATTTATTACATAAAAATTCACTTGATACAACAATGAAGATCGAGAGGATTAGTGTCTGTGGGGATTAGGATCATTACATAAAAACATAAAACATGAAATACAACATCTTTATTGAAAACTTCCTTTACATGACCACTACATTCCCTCATACTTATCATTACATGGGATAACCTGAGGACATGCATAAGAAAATGGTGAGCTATAAAGCCCAGTAAGAGAGTTCACATGGAATATCATGAGGATTATAATACATGTCCGGAAATAGTCATATCAATAGAGCATAAGAGAAACATGAACATAAAGGCACGATAAAGCATGATAATCATAACATGGAAATGTGGCAACAACACTTAACATGGAATTAGCATGAGCTAAGGCTCATTGCACATGGAGCATGATTAAATCCTCATTGCACATAAAGCACAAGTAAACCCTTGTTTCACTTGAATTAGCATGAGTCAACACTCATTGCGCATGACGTATCATGATACTATACTTTACCCAATTCATTGGAGCGCAATAAGGGTGCACCCTTCTTAAACATTTCATTTTATGCGTAAGTGTGCCACATGGATCATAAAACATGGATTCCTAAAACATAATCATTTATTCCACGATAATGGAATGTGGAATTCATACATGAAACATTATAATCAATAAGTAAATTTGCATAAAGGTGAATTCCCTTGATAGAGAAATGGGCATTGTATTCACTACACAATGGATTTGGCCTAGAAAATTGGTGCGATTTTGGTAGCGTAACGGCATGACATAAGAATTCATAGAAATGGTTGGTGATAGAGAAAGGGGTTCCTCAAAATATTTACATGTAATGTACAGTAAGGAGGTCATATAGATACATGTCCCAACAATTGTAATTGAATTTAGATTCATGATACAAAAGTATTGCTTGAATTTAAATGAGGAGAGAGAAGTTCCTTTCGGAATTTCGGCATAGTAACGGGTGTACATGGGATGAATTTAATGAGAGAGAAATGGGTCTCCAATCATTCAAAAAAAAAGGAAGTATGAGGGAGTTGGAAACCCATACCCCAAAATTCATAATTGAAATTAAAAGGGCAAAACAACATAAAGAAAATTGGACAAAAATGAGAAAGGAAGAAAAAACCCTTACTTGGAAGTGTGCTTCCAAAGGCTAGAGAGAGGCTTGTGAGATGCTTCTTAGGAGATTGGGGCACCTTGGGAGGATTATAGAGAGAGTAGTGTAGAGTTTGGACGAACTCAAAAGGCTTTGAGTGAGGAGTAAGTGGGAGCATGGGTGGTTTTATATAGGAAAGGTGAGGGAATTCCTTATTATTTAGGTTTGGGTCCCCTTACATTAAATTAATCCAAACTACAAACCATCCCATGGTTTTTTCCCATGGTTTTTGGAAAATGGAAGAGGAAAAAAATATTTTATAAGGCCAAAGTCTGAACATCTTAAAATAATAGGGTTGCTTATGTGGAGGTGAGTTATAATCCCATGGAAATTAATTTAAAAAGACAAGGTGTTTAATAAGTCTTGAGAGGTTCATTAATGCTTTGAAAAGTAATCCAAACAAACCCAAAATCACATTATTTTAATGGTAAAACATATATTGTCTGAACATAAAGATTATAGTATTTTATTACATCATTATTGGGTCATTATGATGTCATAAATCACATTATATATTGAAACGGTATTTAATTTATACTCAAAAATTTGTCTGTCTCATAAAATTATGAAAAATTCACCGTTGGATAATTTTGACATCCTAATTCCAAAAATAACATTTATTTTATCTAAATAATTTTCTAAATATTTTAATTTTCACTTTTAAAATAAAAACCTTCATTTATCGAAACTTCACGGGTTTTGACCAAAATGGATTTCAAGCCTTAATAAAAATTACAATTTCATTCATAAAATTATACGATTATTTATATTTAATAAAAATTAATTTAATAATAATATTTTAATAAAATATTATTTAATTCAAAAATCCCTTAATTTAATAAAATATAATTCTTAATTAAATAATAACTAAAAACATTATTTGTACTTTAAAAACAATTTACAATGTATCAATAATGACAAGAAAGTATATTCATTATTATATAAAAAAAAATGTACATGAACATAGTACTATTTATTTGTTACATAATCCCTTAAAAGAGCCGCATAAGACGTAAGGGTAAGGTGTGCAATGGTGATAGACTCATGGAGTGGCTCAGATAACATTTCCCGAGTGGTAATCTCTATCAACTTACACTTTTCCCGTAGACGGTCCCGTTTGAGCTTGACATGATGAATCTCAGCTTGAGCTTGGTCAAGAGAGATGCCCAAGGATGCCACCTCTTTTCCGAGCTCCAACAAATGGGCTTCGTATGGAGCAATTCTACTAGATGAGTCCATCGCTTCTTTTGTTTGAGTAAATTTGGATTTGTTAAAACCCTATATTTATACTAATCATGTGATCACTATTCAACGGCTATATTAGCAACGGTAAAAATTCTTAACATAAAACCAATGAAGTTGACATTTTATATAAACATAAAGACACATTTAATTAGATCAATGGGGATTTCCATTAATGAATCTTTGGGTTGTTACAATATTCCCCCCTTAAGAAATTTCTCCCTCAAAATTTTCCTTTTCCCACAATAAAACAGATGTGGGTAACTCAGCTTCATCATTTCCTCCAATTCCCAAGCCGCTTCTTCAAACTGGTGGTTACTCCACAACACCTTTACGAGGGAATTGTCTTATTTCGTAGAACTTTTTCTCTATGATCTAAGATCATCCCTGGTTGCTCCATATAAGAAATATCATCTTCTAATTGTACCACCTCAGAAGAGAGTACATGTGAAGGGTCCGGTATGTACTTCTTTAAGAGGGATACATGAAAGAAATCATATACTTTGTCCATAGTAGGTGGAAGTGCTAGTTGATAGGCCACAGCCCCAACATGATCAAGAATCTCTAAGGGGCCGATGTACCTTGGACTTAACTTCCCTTTCTTTCCAAAACTCATGACCTTCTTCCACGGAGATATGTGTAGAAAAACCATGTCTCCAATGTTAAACTCAAGGTCTCATCGACGATTATCTGCATAACTCTTCTGTCGACTCTGGGCTGCCTTGATATTCTGCTGAATGGTTTTCACCTTTTCCACCATTTCTGTGACCATTTCTGGTCCAAGCAGCTTACGTTCACCGACCTCATCCCAACATGCCGGTGTTCTGCACGTTTTCCCATATAGGGCTTCATATGGTGCCATTTGGATACTCCTGTGGAAACTGTTATTATAAGAGAACTCAACCAGAGGAAGATGTTGATCCCATCCTCCTTTAAAGTCCATTGATTATGCTCTCAACATATCATCAAGTGTTTGGATAGTCCACTCGGATTGGCCATCAGTTTGAGGATGATAGGCCATACTGAAGTTCAGTTCAGTGTTCAGAGCATGTTAAAGACGCTTCCAAAACATAGAGGTGAATCTTGGATCTCGATTAGACACAATTAGTAGTGGTACTCCATGCAACCTTACCACTTCCCTAATATATATCAGTGCCAGTTGATCCAATAAGAAATACTCCTAAATAGAAATGAAGTGTGCAGTCATTGTAAGACGATCCACAACAACCCATATTGCATTGTTGCATTTGGATGTCCTCGGAAGTCCGGTGACGAAGTCCATGGTGATTATCTCCAATTTCCATTCTGGTATGGGAATGGTTGCATCATCCCCTTAGACTTCTGCCTCTCTGCCTTCACTTGAGGGCACACCAGGCACATTGATGTATATTTAGTGATCTCCCTTTTCATATTATCCCACCAAAAGGTTTCTTGGAGATCTCGATACATCTTTGTGCTCCCTGAGAGAATAGTGAAATTTGAACTATGTGCATCATCCAAAAGTTCCTTCTTCAGCTCCAGACTTGGTGGAACACATAGTATTTTCCCAAACCGCACAATTCCTTCTTCATTAACATTAAACTCCGAGGATTTCCCTTTTTCGATAGCCTCCACTTTTTCTTTAATTCCCACATCATTCTTTTGAGCATCCTTTAACCTTTCCAAAAGAGACGGTTGAGAAATAATTTGTGAAAGGATTGATGATGTTCCTTTCTCTATAATTCCCATATCCATCTTCATTAAGTCTAAGAAGATTGGATCCTTCTAAATTCTCATCATTGATAGAATCGCTGGATCCTTTCTACTTAGGGCATCTGCCACCTTGTTCGCTTTCCCAGGGTGGTAATTGATTGAACAGTCATAATCTTTGATGAGCTCTATCCATCTTCTATGGCACATATTATGCTCTTTCTGTGTGAATATATATTTAAGACTCTTGTGGTTAGTATATATCTCACATTTATCTCCAAATAGATAATGCCGCCAGATTTTCAAGGCAAAAATCACTGCCGCCAACTCTAGATCCTACGTTGGATAGTTTCACTCATGGATTTTCAATTGCCTTGAGGAAAAGGATATCACTTTATCATTCTGCATCAGCACACAGCCTAATCCCTTCTTTAAAGCATCACTGAATACCAAAAAAAATTCCCCACTTGTGGGTAAAGTGAACACGGGTGCAGTGATAAGCCTCCTTTTCAACTCCTTGAAGCTTTCTTCTCATTCATCACTCCAAGAAAGCATTACTCCCTTCAATTTATCTTGGTAAGAGGGTTGGACAATCATGATAAATTTCTCACAAATCATCAATAATATCCAACTAACCCCAAGATGCTACAAATATCCATTATCAATGTTGGCGTCGGACATCCCCCAATTGCATCTGTTTTGGAGGGATCCACAGATATCCAATTGCATGCGATGATATGGCCCAAGAATGATACTTCCTTCAACCAAAACTCACGCTTTCTATACTTTTCATAGAGATTTTCCTTGCGCAATGTCTCCAGTACAGTTCTTAAATTCTCCTCATGGTCCTCCATGGTTTTGGAGTATATTAGAATATAATCTATAAATAATACCAAAAAATTTTCTAGGTAATATCTAAAGACTCTATTCATTAAGTCCATGAAGATTGTTGGAGAATTATTGAGTCCTAAAGGAATTACTATGAATTCATAGTGCCTGTATCTTGTGCGAAAAGTAGTCTTGGGGATATCTTCCTTCTTCGCCCTTACTTGATAATATCCCGATATCAAGTCCACCTTGGAGAAGTATTTTTCTTCACGCAGCTGATCGAACAAGTCATCAATTCTTGGGAGAGGATTCTTGTTCTTTATTGTGATTTTTTAATTTCACGATAATCGATGCAAATCCGCATTGACCCAAATTTATTCTTAATGAAGAGGACCGGTGCACCCCATGGTGAAGCAATTGGGTGTATAAACCCTTTATAAAGATTCTTTTATAGTTGTTTCATCAGCTCTTCAAGATCTACAACAGCCATTCTATACAGAGTCTTGGATATTAGTAAAGACCCAGGTATAATTTCAATTGAGAATTCAAAATCTCTTATAGGAGGAAGACCAGGAAGTTCCTTGGGTAACACTTCAGCGAATTCCCTCACAATAGGCATTTCTTCAAGGATGGTTTCTTCCTTGGACTCAATCATCTGAGCCATATACTCATGCTCATAAGGGAGTTATATCCATGCTTTAGATGATGGATCTAAAGGAGATTCATCTTCCTTCATACACTTGTAAAGAATTGGGGGTCGATTCTCCATATGGAGTGTGATTTCCCTCTTCTGACAATTTATGTTGGCTCTATATAAGGAAAGACAATCCATGCCAAGAATTGCATGGGATTTTACCAGAGGGATTATGATGAGGTTCGCCAGGAAATTCAATCCATAGATTATAACAGGGGAGGACTTATATTCACAGGATGCAATGATTTCCCCATTTTCCATACTCACCGACATCTTCACTTCCATGATTTGTAGTGGTGCTGGGATTGTTCTAATAATCTTTTGAGATATAAATGAATGCGTAGAACCGGAATCAAAAAGTATGTTCTCTATTCTTGAATGAATAACTAGCGTACCTATCACCACTTCATTGTAGGGGTTCACTTCAGCCGAAGTGATGGAAAAAGCTCTTCCTTGTTTCCTTGGAGGTTGTTGGTTGCCTCAAAAAAACCCTTGGATTAGGGCATTGATTTGAAAAATGACCCGGTTCGTTGCATTTGTAGCATTGAACAATGCGTTGAGGTTCGAATGGAGCATTCCTCTCCTCTCTCTCAGCCACAAACCTTTCTTGCCAATAGTTAACAGCTAGGTGCCCTTATCTTCCACACCTGACGCATTTCCTCATCCCCTTAAGGAAATTTAAAGGGTGCTTCTTTCCTCACTTTTGTCAAGTGGGGTGCTGGATCTTCTTAGCACCATTGGATTTATCCATCGGACCACCAGCATTAAATTCCACCTTATGCTTCTTATCCCCATGATACCCATGTGATTCTCCGATCTCTATTTCGACCTTGAGGGCACATCAGACAATTTTCTCATAGTTGTCAATGTCACGGATTGTTAATGCTTTCCGTAGGCTAGGCTTCAACCCACCAAAGAAGCGATCAACTTTGTATTCTAGGGTAACGACAAAACCAGAAGCGTATCATGAATGCTTTGTGAAGTTTTTCTCGTACGCTCCAATAGATTCTATGTCTTTTTTGCTTGAGGTAAAGGAAGTCCCTTTCCATCTTAAGTCGGAGGGTGCACAGAAAATATTTATCGAAAAACATCTTCTGTAAATCCTTCCATTCCAACGCCTCGATCTCCTCCTCAGGATTCATATTTTTGATCAACTTCCACCATTGATCAGCTTCACCCTCCATACGAAAATTCATTAGGAGAACCTTCTCTTGTTCAGAACATTGAAGGGTGGATAAGATCTTTTCAATGGATATGATCTATTGTTCAGCGATCGTCGGATCGAATGATCCATTAAAATTAGGAGGCCATTGTCTCATGAAGTTCTCAATAGTGACTTGTTATTTCTTAAGGGGGTTGAACGTTCCTCTTGATCTGTGTTTCTATTCCGAACTTGAGTTAGCTGAGAGAGAAGGGTGACAATGTTCGTGATTTCTGCTCCCATTGGATTGGGCATCTCATTAGTACAGTCATCACACTGATCTTCACAACGGTTATTAGCCCAAGTCCTCCTATTAATGGTCATTGGCTGGAAGAAAAGGAATGTTAGGGGTAACACATAAAGGGTAATCCAAATATAAAAGTTGATGACTTATAAATAAACTTTTATATCCTTAACTCATAAGTCTATAGGCTTCAATCTTGGCTTTTCATGATCTACTTTCTAACATATATTTTTAGGGAAATTTTTTTTAATTCCCTTTATAAGGGTTCATACTATGGTTGTGAATTTATCAAAACATATCCCCCAGGAGTGTTGTAACCAAGAGTGCAGCAAGGCCCATTGACGTGCACCAGTTCCCGTTCGAGTCTAGATCAAAGCGGTGTTTTCGGTTTTTACCCTTAGGATACATTTGTGCAAGAGCCGCCTCTACCTACTCGTATCCAGACAGGGATGTATTTGTTTGATAAACCACTTACTGAATACTTACCAAAACTTAAGGATGTTTTTATTATACTTAGTCTTGTCTCTAAGGCTTTACTAGGTTTTTCTATTCCTAATCCCACAAAATAAATAAACCTATCCTCTGATACAAACTATGAAAACCCTGCTTTTATTACAAACTTAAACATGATTTATTACATAAAACATCATTTGATACAACAAATAAGATCAAGAGGATTAGTGTATTTAGGGATTAGGATCATTACATAAAAACTTAAAACATGAAATACAACATATTTATTGAAAACTTCCTTTACATGACCACTACATTCCCTCATACTTAGCATTGCATGGGATAACCTGAGGACATGCATAAGAAAAGGGTGAGTTATAAAGCCCAGTAAGGGAGTACACATGGAATATCATGAGGAGTACAATACATGTTAGTAAATAGACATATCAGTAGAGCATAAGAGAAACATGAACATAAAGGCACCATAAAGCATGATAATCATAACATGGAAATGTGGCAACAACACTTAACATGGAATTAGCATGAGCCAACGCTCATTGCACATAGAGCATGAGTAAATCCCCATTGCACATAAAGCACGAGTAAACCCTCATTGCACTTGAATTATCATGAGTAAACACTCATTGAACATGACGTATCATGATACTATACTTTACCCAATACATTGGAGTGCTATAAGGGCACACCCTTCTTAAAAATTTCATTTCATGCGTAAGTGTGCCACATGGATCATAAAACATGGATTCATAAAACATAATCATTTATTCCACGATAAAGGAATATAGAATTCATAAATGAAACATTATAATCAATAAGTAAATGTGCATAAAGGTGAATACCCTTGATGGAGAAATGGGCATGGTATTCAATACACAATGACATTGGCTTAGAAAATCGGTGTGATTTCGGCATCGTAACAGTGTGACATAAGAATTCCTAGAAATGGTTGATGAGAGTGAAAGGGGTTCCTCATCGTATTTAAATGGAATGGATAGTAAGGAGGTAATATAGATACATTTCCCAACAATTTTTATGGAATTTAGATTCATGATACAAAAGTATTTCTTGAATGTAAATGAGGAGAGAGAAGTTCCTTTCGGAATTTCGGCATAGTAACGGGTGTACATTGGAGGAATTTAATGAGAGAAAAAGGGGGTTCCCATCATTCAAACATAAAGAGGGCATTATGATGGAGGTTTGAAACCATACCCCAACATTCATAATTTAAATTAAAAGGGAAAACAACATAATGAAAATTGGACAAAAATGAGAAAGGATGAAAAAACCCTTACTTGGAAGTGTACTTACAAAAGCTAGAGAGAGGTTGTGAGAGGCTTCTTGGGAGATTGGGGCACCTTGGGAGGATTCTAGAGAGATTAGGGAAGAGGTTTTATGAACTGCAAAGGCTTTGAGTGAGGAGGAAGTGGGAGCTTAGGTGGGTTTATATAGGAAAGGTGAGGGAATTCTTTATTATTTAGGTTTGGGTCCCCTTACATTAAATTAATCCAAACAAAAAACCATCCCATGGTTGTTGCCCATGGTTTTTGGAAAAGGGAAGAGGAAGAAAATATTTTATAAGTCCAATGTCCAAACTTCTTAATATAATAGGGTTGCTTATGTGGAGCTGAGTCATACTCCCATGGAAATTAATTTAAAAAGACAAGGTGTTTAATAAGTCTTGAGGGGTTCATTAATGCTTTGAAAAGTAATCCAAACAAACCCAAAATCACATTATTTTAATGGTAAAATATATATTGGCCTAAAATAAAGATTATAGTATTTTATTACTTCACTATAGGATAATTATGATGTCATAAAACACATTATATATTTAAATGGTATTTAATTTTTACTCCAAAATTTGACTGTCTCAGAAAATTTTGAAAAATTCACCATTGGATAATTTTGACGTCCTGATTCCAAAAATAAAATTTATTTTATCTAAATAATTTTTTAAATATATTAATTTTCAATTTTAAAATAAAAACCGACATTTATCAAAACATCACGTGTTTTGACAAAAAAATGGCTTTCAAACCTTAATAAAAATTACAATTGCATTCATAAAATTATAAAATCATTTATATTTAATAAAAATTATTTTAATAATAATATTTTATTAAAATATTATTTAATTCAAAAACCCCTTAATTTAATAAAATATAATTATTAATTAAATAATTACTAAAAACATTATTTGCACTTTAAAAACTACTTACAATGTATCAATAATGACAAAAAAGTATATTAATTATTATATACAAAAAAATAATATACATGAACATAGTACTATTTATTTTTTACATAACCCCTTAAAACAACCTCATAAGACCTATGGGTAAGGTGTGCGATGGTGAAAGACTCTTGGGGTGGCTCGGATAACATTGCTCGAGTGGGAATCTCTATCAACTTCCACTTTTCCTGTAGACGGTCCCATTCGATCTTGAAATGATGAAGCTTAGCGTGGACTTGGTCAAGAGCGAAGCCCAAGGACACCACCTATTTTTTGAGATCCGACAAATGGTCTTTGTATGGAGAAATTCTACTGGATGAGGCCATCCCTTCTTTTGTTTGAGTAAATTTGGATTTGTTAAAGCCCTATATTTATACTAATCATGTGATCACTGTTCAACAGCTATATTAGCAACGGTCAAAATTCGTAACATAAAACCAATGAAGTTGACATTTTATATAAACATAAAGGGACATTTAATTAGATCAAGGGAGATTTTCATTAATGAAACTTTGGGTCGTTATAAAGAATCACCATGGAGGTAATCCTATAATTAAATTAAATTAATTATAAACAAAATATATCGATCCTCACTTATCAGTTCTGGGTTTTCTCCTTTATATTTTATCTTTGATTAAATTTCGTGGAAATTGGTGTTCATCGTCGTATTGATCCCAGATTAATCATCGATTACGAAAATTCTCAATGTTGGGTACAGACCCATCATGCACTTCTTCTATGCCCAGAACCAAAAAGTGGTATCAGATGGGTCATATTTTCGTTTACAATTATTTAAATAATTCATTGATGATTTAAACTTTAATAATTTATTTTGTCAATTCATATTTAATCGTTCTTGTAATATGAATTTCTAGATCTGTTCGTCCCTTATCATTCTCACAGATCTAACAGAAATGAATAATTTTATGATTAAATTTAAATCAAGGATCACATCAGGAGGAGCCGGAAGTTCGGTTAAGATAACACAAGAATACATGCCATTTAGTCAGATCTACATGTCGTGTATTTGTGTTCAATTCATCATGAGTAATTTAGAAATTACTCAAGTCGTGTGCATTAATGACATGTGATGTAGTTAATTCTTACATCACGTGTTGACCAGGACAGACTGGTGCACGGTTAGCTGGACTACACTTCGTGTAGCCCACTAGACACGACGTGTAGTCCCTTTAGGTCTGGGTCAAGTAATGTATCCCATACATGGCTTGCCCAACTGGGGATTGTGTAACGCGAAGTCTACACAGTGTGTGGCCCACTGGATACGTTGTGTACTCCGAAGACTTCTGAAGTACACCTCAGATGTCGTTTCCCCAAGCATTTACTTCAGATAGATGGTGAGGAGAGTACACACTGTGTAGTCAGATCGACACATTGTGTACTGCTTCCAAATTACACAGATTTGAAAATTTATTATTATATTATGTAACCCTTGAGACATGTACCTTCATTTGTGTGTAAATTTAGGACACAACATGTGATATGGATTTGATATATGTGTGTGTGTGTGTGTGTGTGTGTGTGTTTAATTAACATCTATGTAATGTTCAATGATCTTCACATCATGTATGAGTTGTATTAAAATTATAATTCTGCATGCATGATACATGTCACAAAGAATAAAGTGTATACAAGTATAAATACATGCTATGTAGTTTTGGATGAGTTTTCACTAGGTTACTTCCAATGTACAAGTTATGTACAGGGTTATGGATGAGAATCTCAAAGAAATTCATAAAAGGATTAAGATAAAAAGGATTGATTAATTAATGATAATGAATAATCTATTCAAGTGTATTTTATCTAAATAATAATGATTAAATAATTGAATGCTAGTTTTATTAAATGTGTAATTATTTGCATGTATGTGGATGATCATGAGCTAGACCAGACCTTTGTATCTGATTGGTTCCCTTTTAATTTATTTATTAAATTAAAATTATTGTCCTGCGTGCCTTCTCCTCATTAATATGTAGGGCCTACATGATCATGGTTTGTTTTATGTAAACCCCCTTTTACCCCTCACTTAAGTGTGTGTTAAAAGCATATATAATGTATGTAGCTCCCATGATAGTAGAGGCGGTTCAAGTTAGGATCTGAGGTGAAACCAATACAAGGAGATACAAAGGTGGAAATATGGAAAGCTGTAAACACGAACCTTAAATGGTTCAAGGTGTTTCTTCCCTAATTTAGGGTTAGTTTATCAACCGATAGATAAACAAACCAATATTAAATCTCATGATCATACCCTTAATTTTATTTCTGTCAGTTTTGTGTTTATTCATTATGGATGATTGATGTGATCACGTAATTAATGATCTAACAAGAATACAAGATGGAACTAAAAAATGTATTATGTATAAATATTATCTATACATGGTTAATCACTTAAGTATATCCCAATTAACAATAACAAACATGTGAAAAGATAATAAGTGGAAATTCATGTATAAAGGATAAAATCCCTCAGTTAAATATTATGTCGGTATAGCCTTCCATTACTTCGGTTAGAATCGAACCATAGTTCAAAGTGCTTGACAAACCCTAGTTAGGGTGATTTCAGTTATCAGATAATTCTAATTTAAAGTTTTGGGTTGACATAACATAGTTTACATAAAGGGTTGACTACCCTATCAGGATTTGGTGTAACTAAGCAGAAAAGGTTGAGGAAATATAAAAGTAAGGATTTCTGTATTGTAGAGTCCACTCAATAGATCAAGTAGTTGTGAGTTAATGCAGTTGGAATTTGGAATGCCTACCTAAAACCTTTCAAGTTGCTTGACCAACCCTAGTTGGGGTAATGTGAAGGGAAATATGGATCCTTGCTGCTATAATTTCCAAGCAACATGATATTCCGAAGCCAATGGTGATGACTATTGGGTTTTGAAAAAATACAGGGAGACTAATAGATATTAATTTATTTATTTTTTTATATTTATCACGATAATGTACTAAAACTCTATTCATCTTAATTGGTAGAAACATCAATAAAAATGACATCAAACATATCATTTTGATCCATACTTGAGAAGGAAAATTTCTTACCGGCACTGATTTCCAAGGGTGGAAAAGGTGCCTTCGGGTTATACTTCACCATGAGAGGAATCTTTATGTGCTGGAAGATCCATTACCAGTTGTTCCTAGAAATGGCGTGAGTGATGAGGAACTATCTTTGTATGAGAAACATCTGAATGAAACTACGGATGTTTAGTGCCTCATGATATCATCCATGACCAATTATATCTTGAAGCAACATGAGAAAATTGATGCTTATAACATGATGTCTCACCTTGAGGATCTCTATCAAGAGAAGGTGATACATGAGAGGTATGAGATCTCCAATGATTTTTTTACTACTATGCATGGAGAGTTTGCGCTACTTGTACCACATGTATTCAAGCCTATTGGACACATTTATCATATGTATATCTTATGGATTAAATTCTCAGATGAGTTGCATACAGATCTCATACTATCACCGCTACCTAATACCTTCTCTGGTTTTATTGTGAATTATAATATGATCAATAATGATAAGACTCTATTAGAGTTTCTTACCCCGATTCACAAAGTTGATAAGGAAATGAGCTGTGAAAAACTCATAGTCCTTATAGTGAATAGGAAAAGGAAGGACAAGGTAAAGGGGACAAAGATTTATAAATAATCTAATGCCTCTGAGCACCGTCCAACCAAGAAGAATAAGACCCAGAGGTAGGGCAAGGAAAAGGAGGGAATATGATTTTCATCTGGCAAGTTAAGCCACTGGAAGAGGAACTGCACCCAGTGGCAAGGGGAAACCAAAGGTGTGTTCCTTACCGAGTGAAATCTTTCAATTTTTACAAATTGGGTATTAGATACAACTTATGGGGCTCACATATGTATTCAAATGTAGGAACTATGTAGATTCTGGAGAATTGCTAGAGGAGAGGTGGATCTGTGAGCTTCCAATGGTGTGAGGATGGCTACTCATGCCATTAGTGACTACCACCTCACATTGCTGATGGTAATGATATTGGTTTTACATGGCTGTTATTATGTTCCTAGTGGTACAAAGAACATAACTTCTGTATTGAGTTTAGATATAGATGGATTTATTTTCAAGTTTGGAAATAAATGTTGTCACTTTTATAAGGACAACATATGTTATGAAATGACACATTTAAATAATGGTTTGTTTGTATTAAATTTCAAGAACCAAGTGTTGTCAATTGATAACGAACCAAGTTAACATGACTCATACAACACCCAGTTGTGGAATCACTGCCTTGGTCATGTAAAAGATAAGTGCCTAAAAAAGATATGTCAAGATGGTTATTTAGACTCTTTCGAGCTAAAACCACTTGATAGATGTCATGCTTGTTTATAAGGGAAATTGAAAAAACCACCATTTGTTCGATAGGGTGAATGGTCCACATAGCTTCTAGGATTAGTAAACACTAATGTGTATGGGCCTTTTCTAGTAGAAGCTATAGGTGGATATTCATCATTCATTACTTTTACCGATGACTTGAATATATATGGATATGTCTACATAATGAGGTATTAGTCTGAGTCCTTTGAAAAATTCAAGGTGTTCAATAATGAAGTATAAAATATGCTTGGTAATAAGATAAAGAAGCTTAGATCAGATCAAGGGGGAGAATATCATAAGCAATAGTTCATCAAACTTTTACGGGAGTTTGGTATTCTATTTCAACTCACTCCACCTTATACACCACAGTGGAATGCTGTTAGTGAAAGGAGGAACTGTACCTTGTTTGACATGGTAAGGTTGATGATGATTCATGCAGATCTTCCATTATCCTTTTGGGGATATACATTTCAAACTACAGCATACACTTTAAACCAAGTACTAACTAAGGTGGAAAATGGTATTCCCTTGGAGCTATAGAGGGGAAAGAAGCCCACTTTGTCCCATAAATGTGCATGGGGATGTGAGGTGTTTGTTAGGGATTTCATAGGAAACAAACTAGGACCCATGGTACGAAGTGTATCTTTATAGGGTATCCTAAGGAAACAAAGGGATACTACCTATACAACCCCTCAAACAAGAATGTGACTATTGTCAAACATGATGTCTTTCTTGAGAGGGAGAACATACTCAAAAAATGATAGTGGGAGCAATATTGACTTTGATGAAGTTGATGCTCAAGATACACAAGAGTTGGTACAGGAACAACTTCCATAGGTCCCCAAGGAAGAGGTAGTTTCTGAAACACAAGTACTATGTAGGAGCACAAGAAAGGTAAGGTAACTAGAGTGACATGCTGTAAGAACCTGGTTATTATTCTTGAGGTATTGGTTTCTTCTTTTCCTTTTTCCCTTATGTGTTTTTGAGAAAATAAGGAAAATGGGGAAAAATCCCAAATTTGTGGGTACACGTTGTGTACTTTGGCTATGTGGGATGAGTACATAGAGCGTGTAGGCCTGTCAGTGATGAAGGGTGTAAAAACTGACTACACGCCATGTACTAAGTATTTACATGTCGTGTAATCAGTCGGTAGGTGAATAGTAAGGTGGCGGAGGCAGCTATCAGCTGAGCGGCAGTACACGCTGTGTATTCAAGAATACACGTCGTGTACTCATGTCGACAGATGAACAGTGTCATGGTGGAAAGAAGCTGCCAGGGGAATAGTTAAAAAAATAAAAAGTACACGTTGTGTACTTTAGAGTACATGTCGTGTAGTCATGAAATTTCTCTTAAAATAGGCAGTACCCTCCTCATTCGAGAGAGGAGGCAGAAACGCCATTTGGAGCTCGGGAGGACGACCAAACCATGGAGGATCACCCGATCGTGCACTGGGAATCCAATTCAGCCTCTATTGATCACGTTGGGACCATACGGGTAAACCCTCCCCTCTCCTTTTGTTGTTCTTACGAATTATTACTCTAAGGGATTTTATTTATGTTTGAACGGGAATTCTTTTATCCCAAATTTACACCGTTCATGGTCATTTCGAGAGACGTCATTCACGTATATTGATCAAAGGAGATCAAGGTAGGTGGTCTGGTGTTTATTTCCAACTATTGAGTTGAATTTGTGTATCGTAGTGCTACAAACCCATGTTTGGGGAGTCGTATGGTTGTGGCCTTTGCTAAAAGTTATCTATAATTTCATCGATATACTTTTGATAAGTTAAAACTACTATTTTGGATCAATGCTTGGTTCAAGGACCACCCCTAGGGTGATTTCCTTTGTTTATCCATTTTTTCATAATACCTATGCGTATACTGTGAATTTTATCATTCATTAAATTGTCTTGAGAGGAATTGTATATAATTTCTTGCTTATGTGTTGGGATCAGCCCGGTTACTTGTATAGCCTGAGGGAAGTGTTTCATTTATCCTGTGGGAAACCTTTCTCATGCCTGTGGGTAGTAGTTTCTATGGTCGTGGGTAGTAGTTTCTGTGCCCATGGGCAGTAGTTTCTATTCTTGTGGGAAACACCTCGTACTCATGTGGGAAATATTCCTTATTCTTGTGGGAAGACACCTATGGGTTTCGATTCTGATTACCTGGGGGTATAGATTGTATGTCTGAGGACAGTGTTATCATGAATATTCCCCATGGTGATTTTCATATGTTATACCTGCCAAGCTAAAGAATTGGATTTGAATGGTTAAATGAATATTAAAATGGAAATATAACTGGTAGAGTTAGTTAACATTGAGTACTGCTTAGTTTATTACATTTACTACTGCGCACTATTGTTGCACATTTTCACTAATAGTTGGGCACGGGTCTTTGGTGGTTGCCTACTGGGATTTATTTCTCACACCCTGTTTGGGACACATCATCAGCCCAAACAGATTACATTCTTGCAGGTGTCGATAGGGGAATGGGTCCTTATATAATTACATGATTGTAGCAGAGGAGTAGGAGAGCATGGGACCAAGCTTAGGCCTATGATGCTGCTGCGATCTGTTTACTCTGCTTTGTTTTGTTTAGCTGTACCTTGTACTTTGAGTTATATTATATTGTATTGCAGTGTATCCTATTATGGATTCTTTCATATAATTAGTTACATGTTGCATCTTTATATATATTATTATTGGTTCCCTTTTACTTCAGTTGTCTATTTCAGTTGTATATTTTTTACTACTTCCGCTGTTGTATGTTAACTTTTCGGTTGCACTATAATTTGACAAATGAGGGCATAGTTTCCCCACTATCAGACCTGGGCCCTCGCTGCTAGTCAGCAGCCTCTGGAATTTGGGAAAAAGTGCTTGAGGTCATGTGACTAATCGGTTTTGGGGTACCCGTTGCATGGAACCCGGATCTGAGCTGTTACAAAGTGGTATCAAAGGAGATTTATTTTATTTGACTTACTCTTTGGAGCGTATAGTTATGGATAAAATGGGAATTGGTAATTGGTAATATGTTGTGCCTAAGAGTAGCTAACCTGTGTACAGGGAAAATCCAATTTACCCCATGTTGCAATTATTCTGATTTTGCACATTTTACAGTTGATCTGATTGTCATCGTTGGGTGACGCACTTGTGGTGTGCTACTTGTATTTTTATTCTGGGTTCTATTTAGTTGCAACCCGGTGAGATGAGCGTATTCCATATCATGAATCATTTAGGAACATGTTAGAATCACATTCCATGCATAGTTTCCATGCCATGTAGGTGCATTATAAATTGCATGTTGTTGTGATAGATGTTGTGCTAGAAAAGCATGATGTTTTGAAATCTGCTTTGATAAATACCAGCTATTTGATAGGGTGTTGTTGTGTGAGGTTTTGATAGAATGAATTCCAAACTTTGGTACTTGAGGAGTATGGGCCCTCAATGACCGGAATTTGGTGGATCATTGATGTGTTTATTTTTCTATAACATGTATAAGATGCCAAGCTTTGATTCACAGGGAGTATGGCCCCTCACAGATCAGAATTTGGAACTTAGGTGTTTGTTTCCATGTTTTTCTGGGTTTTGGAGTAGTTTCTAAGGGTTACTGTCTAGAAAACCCAACATACACGCCGTGTAGTTATATGGACACATTTCATGTGTTCTTCTGTTCAGAAAGAAATGAAAACTTTTTAAGTACACGCTGTGTGCCCTCGGTACACACCGTGTAGTCTCTTCCCGTGTCATAGGCCGTGTGGGCGGGGATACGGGGTAGGGAATGGCTTGGGGAAACATGTCGTGTACTGGTTGTACACATCGTGTAGTGTTGACCTGGTGTCCTCCGTGTAACCAACAACATGAATGGAGGAAAACTTAAGACATACATGTCGTGTCTACCTTGAACACACCGTGTAGTCTGACCCAGGTGACCGACCGTGTCACGAACAACACGGGTAAGTGTTATCTTTCCTAGTACATGCCATGTCCACCGGGAACATGCCGTGTGGTGTGACCTGGGTACACATGCCATGTCACGAACAACACGGGCCGGTGAAGAGCCTGTCACGTACATGTCGTGTTCCTATGGGACACGCCATTTAGTCTTGTTTTAGGAGAGCTGTGTGGATTAACCATATAGAAGGACTCAGGCAGGGGAAGAAAAATCAAGTACACGCCATGTATATGGACAACACACTGTGTGTTTTGGGGCGTTACATGACCAGTGATGGCAGAGTAAATGCCCATGTAAAAGACTTAAGGGAACATTCCTTGTAGTATTTATACACAACGTGTAGTTAAGTTTTATAAATCTTGAATGCTTTCCTTCTCCTATTCCCTACTTGGTCTCTTAGTTTTCATTCTTTGATAAATCTTCATCTAAGGTGTTCTTTGACCTTGTAGAGTCATGCCTCCGAGACAACTACGAGTTGTTCGCCAAGAGAGAGCCAACGATTATACTTCTGATATGGTAGGCCATAGGCTACCAGTGGATCCTCTTGTAGTTTCAGATGTGGCTCCAACCATTATATCAGACGTAGGTACGGATGTGCAGTTTCGTGAAGGCTTTATGTGGTTCATGCAGACCTTCCAAGGAGCACCGCCGGCTGCCACATCCATGGCAGAGCTGACTTGTATATTCCAGCAGAAACATCCACCTACGTTTCTAGGGTATGGAGGACCATAGGCTACAGATTCATGGATGGACTCATTGTATACTATCATTGAGAATCTAGAGACACCTCCAGGGAGGAGGGTCAAGCTCCCTACATTCATGCTGCATGATTCTGCTAAGAGTTGGTGGGATGTTACCACCTAGACTGAGCATCACCAAGACATGGCATGGGAAGCTTCTCAGGCAGCCTTCTATGACTTCTTCTTCCCAGAGATGCTAAGGGCAGATCGAGCTCGAGAGTTCATGAATCTGTAGTAGGGTTCCATGTCAGTGATGGATTATTCTTCTCGCTTCACCGATATTCAGCATTTTGCACCCGTTATGGTGGGTGATGCGGTGTTGATGGCTAGACGCTTTGAGGATGGTCTTCGATATGAAATCCGAGCACTGGTGAATGTTTTCAGCTAGACTAAAGTGTATGCTATTGTGAACCAGGCATTGATTACTGAGTGGAACATTCGGGAACCTAGTGGTGAATGCCTGAGCGGCTCGACACCAGTTTCTAGTACTATTTCTACTGGTAAGAGGAAGAGGTAGATGTACTTCTCTCACGGTGGTAGTACTAGCCAGAAGAATAATTTAGGTGGCCAGGTCATGTGCTACCAGTGTGTTAAAGAGGGGCACAAGAAACCGTAGTGTCCACGTGACCCAGTGGAGTGCCGAGATTTTGGTAGTATGGGTTATCTCCAGCATTTTTGTAGGGCACTTATACCAATGGCTAGTGAGAGGGGTTTTGTGTAGAATTCGCGTGTGAGAGTAGGACAATCAGCTTCTTTCTAGTCGGGAAATTGGAATACATTGGGGTGTGCAGGCCGAGATTTTGGTTATGGCCATGGTATCCAGACATCGAGATCTTAGAGGCAGAAGATTGGGACAACTTAGGGTAGCCAGGCTATGTCGTAGGGTCGTGGCACTGGGCAGCCATATGCATTGCAACATACCCAACAAGAGCCGGATCTCAGACCTTCTATAACCAGAGGTACTATTCTAGTACCTCATGTTTTATCTTCAGTACTTTCTGATACTGGTGCTACATATATCTTTATATTTGTGCCCATTTTAGAGAGCCTTGGGCTTTGTGTTTCTTCTTCTTCTGATGTTATGACGCTAGACACTCTTTTGGGAACTAGAACGGCTAGTGTGCGTCAGTGCAGGGAGTGCCCGTAGAGGTTGTTGGGTGTCACATTCAATGGGACCTATATGTCTTAGAGATGATGAGATATGCTGTCATTCTCATGATAGACTGTTTGGTACCCTTCTGATCCTTTGTGGATTGCTATCATTGCAGGGTGAGTTTCATGTCACCAGGGGCTAAGAGTTTCTATACAATGGTGAATGGGATATCCAGGTGATCCGAGCTGGACCCAAGCATCGTGGGCGAGGTGGAGTGACAACCTAGATTGCAAGTTTATATAAGGATGATCAGGGGACTTGTCGGAAGGATTTACCTCCAGTAGTTGATCGTTTCATGGATGTCTTCCCGGACAACTTTTCAGGTCTTCCTCCAGAGCGAGAGGTGGATTTCTCTATTGAACTTGTTCCAGGAGAGGTACCAGTGTCCATTCCTCCTTATAGGATGGCTATACCTGAGTTTCAAGAGCTTATGAGGTAGTTATAGGAGTTACAAGAAAAGGGTTTCATCTGACCCAGTACTTCTCCATGGGGTTCGCCGTTCCTCTTTGCGAAGAAGGTAGATAGTATCCTCAGACTCTGTGTGGATTATCAGAAGTTGAACCACCTAACGGCCAAGAACTGATATCCCTTACCATGGATTGATGATCTTTTTTATCAACTTTGGGGAGCATCTCGAATATTGACTTGAGATATGTATATCATCAGTTACGCATTAGACCATTAGACATACTTATTACAGCTTTTCAGAGCAGGTATGGTCTATACGAGTACTTGGTTATGCCATTCGGACTCACGAACACACCAACAGTTTTCATGGATCTGATGAATCGTGTGTTCCATCCTTATCTGGATTCTTTTGTTGTATTCTTCATGAATGTAATCTTGGTAAACTCTCACACTCTACATGACCATGCTACCCATATTGAGATCATTCTGAGTACACTGAGATAGCATCGGCTATATGCTAAGATCTCAAAGTGCCACTTTTGGATGGACCAGATACACTTCCTAGGTTGTATCATTTCAGAGGTAGGAGTTGCAGTAGACCCAGAGAAAGTGAGAGCAGTAGTTTCCTGGGAGAATCCTAAGAACGGGTTTGAGATACAAAGTTTCTTAGGGCTGGCTGGTTACTACAGGCGCTTTATACAGGACTTCTCCCTCTTTGCAGCGCCATTGACAGGTTTGACTAAGAAGGGTGTGAAGCTTGTCTGGTCAGAAGCTTGAGAGACATCCTTTCAGCAGCTAAAGGGAATGTTGACCTCACCCCTAGTCTTGATACTTCCAAAGCAATGGAAGATCTATACAGTTTAATGTGATGCATCAAGTATTGGTCTAGGAGTAGTGTTGATGCAGGGTGATCGAGTTTTTGTATATGGGTCTCGGTAGTTGAGGCCACATGAGAGGAATTACCCGACACATGACCTCGATTTGGCTGAAGTTGTTCATGCATTTCACTATTGGAGACATTATCTCTTGGGGGAGCATTTTGTGGTGTTTACGGACCATAAAAGTCTCATGTACCTCTTTACCCAGCATGACCTGAATTTGAGACAGTGAAGGTGGGTTGAATACCTTCAGTCCTTCGACTTCGAGCTTGCCTATACACCTGGTAAGGGTAACACAGTTGCTGATGCACTGAGTAAGAAGACTCAGATACAGGCAGTTCATGAATCCAGTGTTGAGTGGAAGCTTATGCATTTGTTCTCTGAGATGAATTTGGAGGTGCACGATAGTCAAGGTCAATCCTATCTTTCATCCTTAGTTGTGACTTCTACCATCCTGGATAGAGTGAGGATGAGACAACTATATGATTCAAAAGGCTTAGTTCTACGGGATTCGGTGGCAAGTGAGGACCCTCCTCCTAGTTGGATGATAGGTGATGATGAGGTACTATGTTTCCATGTATGAGTGTGGGTTCTAGGGGATATACGCGAGGAGTTGATGTGGGATTTTCATGCTTTATCTTGGGAAGTGCATCCCGGAGTTACCAAAATGTACCGTGACTTGATACGTCAGTATTGGTGGCCGGGTATGAAATGGGAAGTAGCTGGTTTTGTTGTGAGATGTTCCACCTATCAGCAAGTGAAGGCAGAGCATTAGAGTCCAGCCGGACTGTTACAGTAGTTACCCATTACAGAATGGAAATGGGATTATGTTGTTATGGACTTCGTGACCATTTTGCTGAGGTCACCTCGAGGCAATGATGTTGTGTGGGTTTTTGTGGATAGTTCATGAAGGTAGCTCACTTTTTGTGGATCAAGGACACCTTCGGTGTTGACGAGCTTGAGAAGCTGTATATCGGAGAGGTCGTACGTCCTCATGGGGTCCACCGTTCTATTGTTTCAGATAGGGATTCTTGTTTTATGTCTCGTTTTTTGCAACATTTTCAGAGGGCACTGGGTACACAGGTGATTTTGAGCACAGTTTACCACCCTCAGACTCATGGTCAGTCAGAGCATACAATACATGTTCTTGAGGACATGTTGTGTACATGTGTCCTAGACTTTGGGGGCTCTTGGGAGAAGCATATACCCCTAGTCAAGTTCTTCTATAATAATAGTTTTCAGGAAACTATTGAGATGGAACCTTACGAGTCGTTATATGGTAGGCTATACCGATCACCCTTGTGCTGAGTAGAGGCAGGTGAGGTAGCTTTACTGGGACCACGTCTCATATAGGAGACTTCAGAGCAGGTCCAGTTGATATTGAAGTGGATGGCTACTGCACAGTCTCGTCATAAATCTTATGCGGATCGCTGTAGATGACCCTTAGAGTTCGTGGTCAGGGATCATGTTTTCTTGCGTGTTTCACCAAGGTTGGGACACAGGCGGATCAAAAGATAGGGTAATCTTTCAGTGAGGTATGTAGGGCCGTTTGATATTCTGGAGAGAGTCCGGTCAATTGCCTATCGATTTTATTTACCACAAAGGTACCATTCCATGCACGATGTCTTCCATGTATCTTATTTTCACCGTTATCATTTAGACCCATCTCACATCTTTCATCCTAAGGAGGTTGATCTTCAAGTCGATGCATCCATTGAGGATCATCCTATTAGGATTATTGATAGGAGCACAAAGTTTATCTGAGACTGGTCAGTTCCTCCTGTACAGGTGCTATGGCAGCATGGACGAGTGCAGGACGAAACCTGGGAGTGGGAGACTGACATACGTGCTCAGTGGTCGGAGTTTTTCACAGCTTTATCTTCACCACCCTTAGAAGTAAAATTCGAGGACGAATTGATTTAAGGGGGGATGTTTTTAAGAACCCGATTCGTATTCTAGAGTTACGAGTTTCTTCATTTCCTTTTTTCCTTAAGTGTTTTTGAGAAAATAAGGAAAATGGGGGAAAATGCCAAATTTGTGGGTACACACCATATACTTTTCCACACACCATGTACTTTGGACATGTGGGATGAGTACACAAGGAGTGTAGGCCTGTCAGCTATGAAGGGTGTAAAAACTGACTACACGCTGTGTTCTAGGTATTTACACGCAGTGTAATCAGTCAGCAGGTGAACAGTAAGGTGACAAAGGTCACTGTCAGCTGAGCGATAGTACACACAATGTATTCAGGAATACACGCCGTGTACTCTTGTCGACAGATGAACAGTGCCTCGGTGGAAAGAATTTGTCAGGGGAACAATTTAACAAAATGAAAAGTACACGACGTGTACTTGAGAGTACACGCCGAGTAGTCATGAAATTTCATGTAAAACAGGCAGTAGCCTCATCATTCAAGAGAGGAGGAAGAACCATCGTTTGGAGCTCGAGAGGACATCTGAAGCTTGGAGGATCACACGATTGCGCACCAGGAATCTGATTCCACCTCCGTCGATCACATTGGGACCGTACGGGTAAGCCCTCTCCTCTCCTTGCGGTGTTCCTACCAATTCTTCCTCTAAGTGAAGTTATTTACATTTGAACGTGAATTATTTTATCCCAGATTTATGTCGTTCATGGTCGTTTCGAGAGACACTGTTCGCGTATATTGATCAGAGGAGATCAAGGTAGGTGGTCTAGTGTTTATTACCAACTGTTGATGGGAATTTTTGCACTGTTGTACTACGAACCCATGTTTTGGGTGTATTATGGTTGTGGCCTTTGATGAATGTTATTTATAATTGCATAGATAAACTTTTGATAAGTTAAAACTGTTGTTTGGGATCACTACTTGGATCCAAGACCACCCCGGGAGTGTGTTCCTCTGTTTAGCCGTTTGTTCAGAATACCTATGAGTATACCATGAATTTTAGAATTATTTGAATTTCCTTGAGAGGAATTGTATATAATTTCTTGATTATGTGTTGAGCTAGACCCGGTTACTTGTATAGCCTAAGGGTAGTGTTTCGTTTAGCCCACGAGAAACCTTTCTCATGCTTATGGGCAGTAGTATCTATGCCCTTGGGCAATAATTTCTGTGCCCGTGGAAAGTAGTTTCTGTGCATGTGGGTGACACCTCGTATGAATATGGGAAATATTCATTATTCTTGTGGGCAGACACCTGTGGGTTTCGATTTTGATTACCTAAGGTTAATGATTGTATGTCTGAGGACAGTGTAATCATGAATATTCACCATGGTGATTTTCATATGTTATACCTCCCAAGTTAAATCATAGGCTTGGCATGGTTAAATGAATATTAAAATGGAAATATAACTGGTAGAGTTAGTTACTTTTGAGTACTATTTATTTTATTGCATTTACTGTTGCACACTGTTGTTGCACATTTTCACTGATAGTTGGGAACGAGCCTTTGGGGGTTGCCTACTGGGATTTATTTCTCACACCCTGTTTGGGTCACGTCTTCGGCCCAAACAGATTACATTTTTGTAGGTGTCGATAGGGGAAAGTTCCCCTATATAGGTACATGATTGTAGCAAAGGAGAAGGAGAGCATGGGACCAAGCTTAGGCTTGCGATGTTGTTGCGTTCTGTTTACTCTGCTTTGTTTTGTTTGGTTGTACCTTGTAATTTGAGTTGTATTGTATTGTATTGCACTGTATCCTATTCTGGCTTCTTTCATAGAATTAGTGACCTACTGCATCTTTATATATATGACTGTTGGTTCTCTTTTACTTCAGTTGTATATTGTTTACTACTTCCATTATTGTATGTTATCTTTTCCGTTGCACTACACTTTGAAAAATGAGTCATAGTTTCCCCACTATCAGACTAGGACCCTCGCTGCTAGTTGAAAGCCTCTGGAATTTGGGTAATGCGCTTGAGGTCATGTGACCAACTTGGTTCGGGGCACCCGTTGCATGGCACCCGGATCCGGGATGTTACACATGGTTTCCATGTCACCGAGTGTAACATCCCCAAATGATACATAGTTAAATGACTAAATGATATGACTCATGTCAAGAAGGTGCACCTTCCTTTTCGGAAGTCTGTCTGATTAGAGCTCCAAAGTTAAGCGTGCTTGGTCTGGAGTAGTGATCAGGATGGGTGACCTTCTGGGAAGTTTCGCAGGGTGTGTGTGAGTGAGAACAAATCACACTGGAAAGGACAAGTTTTGGTATGTGGGGACAATCATTAGTCAGATGACATGTTCAAGCATGTGGGTGGACCCTGGGGTGGGCCCCATGTGTCTGTGGGGCAACTGGTGGTACCTGGTGGGCTAGGACCCGACGACCATGTTAAGGCGGGGTGTTTGTGATGTCATCGGGACCCAGTTGTCACATGTGGGTGGACCCTGGGGTGGGCCCCATGTGTCTGCAGGGCAACTGGTGGTACTTGGTGGGCCAGGACCCGACGACCATGTTAAGGCGGGGTGTTTGTGCTGTCATCGGTACCCGGTTGTCACATTTGGTATTAGAAGAAAAAACCAAGCCTTATGTGCGGTGCACTGCCTAGGTTGAGATGCATGGCCCACAATGAGGGTGTTGTGCTCTAAAGGGGGGTTATTGTAACATCCCCAAATGATACAGGGTTAAATGAATAAATGATATGACTCATGTCAACAAGGTGCACCTTCCTTTTCGGGAGCCTGTCTGACTAGAACTCCACAGTTAAGCGTGCTTGGCCTGGAGTAGTGATCAGGATGGATGACCTTCTGGGAAGTTTCCTAGGGTGTGTGTGAGTGAGGACAAAGCACACTGAAAAGGAAAGGTGTTGGCTTGTGGGGACAATCATTAGTCAGATGACCCGTTCAGGCATGTGGGTGGACCCTGGGGTGGGCCCCACGTGTCTTCAGGGCAATTAGTGGTACCTGGTGGGCCAGGACCCGACGACCATGTTAAGGTGGGGTGTTTGTGCTGTCACTGGGACCCATTTGTCACACCGAGGATGGTGACTTGTTATTATTGGACAATGATGAATCTACCTTCTACAAGGAAGCAGTAGAGAGATCAGAAGCTGCAAGATGGATAAAAGATATAAATTCTGAGATGGATTCCATGTATCCAAACTAGGTATGAGTTCTGTTCAATGTGCCAATTGATGTAAATTCTATTTGGTTTAAATGGATATTCAAAAAGAAACTGTACATGGAAGGTCAAGTTAATACCTATAAAAGTAAGGCTAGTGCCTAAAGGTTTTAAAAAACGTTAATTAATTTACCATGATGAAAACTTTTAACCAATTTCCATGTTTAAAGCCATAAGAATCATACTTTCCATAGCAGTTGTAACATCCCGACCCCAGAAGCCCAGAGCCAGAGCATTACTTATTACATTGTCATGATTAAAAGGAATGAAATCCAAAATGAATGATCAGTTAAGTAGTCTTAAAAAAACAAGATACATATATTTAAGTCATATTACATAGGGAAATGTAACAAAATACAATACATAACAATAACTAATAAAATACATTCATGAGAACTCAATAAATGGTCTCCTCTTCATAACATGTTGAAGGTATAAAAATGAAAGGGGTGAGCTAAAATGATTAGTAAGGGTTACTAATATAAGAAGCATGAATCAACAATAATTGAATCATAATCATATTTTCATAGTCAATATGGCATGATGAATAAATGAAAAATACATGCCATTAATTAACTAAGAATGAAACTTTATCTATAGATTTTGTCATAGTAAAAACTTCATGGATAGTAATAACTGAAAATGAAAAAATAAAATTATTATTAATTGGACATAATGTATTTGGAACATGATACAACTATACCATCAAAACAGTTTATGTTTGTGGGTAGATACTTCTCTGATTCTGTTTTGGAAACAAACCTGAATGGTTTTTCACTAACTGATTTGTCGGATGACACATGTCAATGCATCGAGGGGCTATAACAGGACCCGCCCATCACTAGAAGTCGAAAGAATTCTTTATACATATATTTAATACAAGTAAAATATGCCTTCTCAATATCTTTATAGAGTAGAGGATATAGATTCATTAATATTAACATTCCGAATAAACACCATATATAAAAGGGTATACATCTGTTATGACCCATCCCAGTGGGGCCTACTTTGTGATTCCCCAAGCCTGCCTCCAATAGGTCAGGGGCCACTGATTAGCACCGAGTAGGCATATCACTAACATGGGAGGCATTTCTTAAGTACATGTACACACACACACACACGCATCTCCAATCCCACAAATGATCAAATGTAAAAAAACACTACGGGGAAAAATGCATGCATACAACTAAACCCAACCAACATAGTACAAAGGAAAGTAGAGTGCAGAAAGTAAACTGGGAAAAAATACAAGCCCACCAAAAACAAGAGTCTACAAACTATAAAGTCCAACATGTAACCACAAAGAGGTACTGAGACTGCTGCTCAAAGCCGCAGGAACACCTCATCCTATAGGGAACTTAGAAAGCTCGGTCTAGTCCTGGTCCACCCTGGACTCCATCAAAAGGTTGCTCATTTGCACAAGACATGACACGTGCAGGAAAAACTCATACAGGGGTGAGTATAACAATACTCAGTTGGGGACCCCAAAAACCACAAAGCAATACACAAGGTAAAGGTACATTCATCTGTACATAGTATATGTCTACCAAAAATATATAAAGAGACACATAATACAGATATACTCAAAACTCAGACCCGTGGTCTAGATACAAGTCACACAATCACATACCCATACTAAGGATTCAGTTCGAAGGTTCCGTGAAGCACTTGTCTAGGAGAACTCACACCACGAGTCTGATAGCTCTGATGATGTCCGTTCGAGAAGTACCATTCATTGGGAAAAGCCATGACAGATAGATACGCTCATTCTGAGAGAACACACTCTTGAGTGGGGAAAGATCACAATACACATATGAGGATCACTACCAGGTCCTTGAAGGATACTGCAACTCATTCAGATTCACCTGCTAAGTAGAGGATCAACATCCTATATTATTAGTCACATAAATACCTGACTCTACTTAGGGTCAAAAATGGATAGACGATCTCGATTTGGGCCTCTTATAGGGATACCTAACTCTATCTTGGAATGTACTACTAAATGGATTGTACTCCTATGGATAGAAATGATACATGACCTTCAGGGGAATGAGAAAAATGGGAACTATCCCAAACAAAACATTTCCAAGGAATGATGTACAAGAGGATCAAGGAATGTTCCAGGATATATATGATGTGTAGAAGGGGTCAGATGCCATGTCTCCCGACTCTGGGTGCTGCTCATGTCTAATTGATTGAGTTAAAGGGAACATGCCTCGTAGAAAGGTGTATACATGGTGTGTAGGGTGGACCACACACTGTGTCTTAGTAACCGGGGTCCGCTCTCTGTACGCGGTTGTGTGCCTGTACATGGCTTCAACCTGTGTGTGTCGTCCTATGTAATGGGTACACAGGGTAACCCATGCAGTCATCCTGGTTTGGCCGTGTGGTGGAGTACATAGTCTTGTACCCCACTCGGTGTCTATGTATCTCCTGAGATACACGCTGAGTTCCGCGTAAGGACCAACACACCGTGTTATTTGGAGAACACACCATGTTTGTGCTTCCTATCACCCAAAACTCTAGATGAAATTGAGTGGTTCCCACAATCCATGTATTCCAGGGATCAAATCGTGTTCTTCTCCGTGCACAGCATGGAATCCCTAGCCACCACTAGGTCAAACATACACGGCATGTTCTTCAGGATACATGTCGTGTTGATTGTAATTTTCCAGCAATGTGGGCCTGCTCTGCCACAACTTAGTGACACTCTGGTCTTCGATCCAGCAATCCATTTTCCCCAAAACTCAAAATCCAAGGTCACACCATCATGTCGTTGATGTTTCGGGAGGTTCATGGTGTTCGATCATCCCCAAAAACGTTTTTTGATAATCCATATAAAGAATGGTTGAAGAACAATTTCTCCCAAACTGTGTTGATTCATCTACCTTCATCACTGTCTCACCTCCACTAGGACATCACGATGTCGGATCTATGTTTTGGGATCATTTCATTTTGAAATAGACACACAAAAATCCGATGTTCATAACCCTGTGAAGAACGTGATGAACGCGGGGTTAAGAGGAGGAATAAATAAATAAACAAATGAGGAATGCACCTCCATCGTTGATCTTCATGGCATCGATTATCTCTCATTAGAAGGATTTAATAGGATGAATCAAAATATAATCCAACAACTATCACAAATCAATATTCTGAATCAATCCCTAAAGAAACGGAAAATAACGCCCTCTCACAAGAACGCATGATCCACTGATCAACTTGTTCATGGGTTGATCTGCATTCATCATTTAATCAAAGAACGGGGAAGAACTAAATCAAAATAACAACCTCATCCCTCAAACATCAATGAAGAGGAAGATCGTTCATCATTTGGGATTCGATCTTGTTGCACAACTATCCATGTGTCGTCATTCGCTATCGAGAGTTATATCAAAAGCTCCAAGAATTCGCTAGAGTTTCTATCAATTTTCTGCCAATGATCAACACTCGATTAACCCATTAAAAAGAGGGAGCACATCTCAACATTCTATTGCGCTGCAACATTAATGAGTTAGCATTTCTATTTTAGAGTCATTATGCTATGTCAATAATTATTGAAACAACTGCTTTGTTGTTTCACTGCAGCAAACATTTCCAAATAAAATAAAATAAACTTTTAAAATTATTTTATTTTATTTTATTTTACTAAAAACGTCTGAAAATTAACTTTTTCCCTCGACCCACACCGGTTGAGGTTAGGCCCATTATTAGGTAAAGTCATTATCCCAGACACAATGGTGCCCCTAGTTTTTTAATTTGGGAATCTATTTGAAAACTGCCACAACCAGGAACACACGCCAACTCACTTAACTTAAAAAATTTCAAACCACTATTCCGGGATCACCGGGACTTGGAATGACATGTTTTCTCCATTATTGGTATCGAAATAATTTTATATAATATCTAAAAATAATACATATAAAATCTGAGACATTAAAGTCTCCAATCCTTGGGGATTTACATCCTAAAATCCAAAACAAAAGGCTACTAAAAAAGATGTGGGTACTGGGCACAGATCTGAGCCTTCCTCTCCCCCGTGATCTCCTGAAGGTTCCTGTGCTACCACTAGACGTGCACCAAGGGAATCGATTGCTAACAAGGGATCCTCTCATGCCGATCCTCTATCTCCACTGGGTACTCAGAAAATGTCACTCTATCCTTTACGTACAGCTTTCCCTAGTCAATGACGTGTGATGGGTCATGCATTTACCTCCTCAACTACAACACGTGGAAGATATCGTGTACTCAGTGAAACTATGATGGTAGAGCTAAGTGGTATGCCACCTCGCCAACTCAACGCAGTATTTGAAAAGGTCCGATGGACCTCAGAGATAGCTTGCCACCCCAGCCAAATCTCTGTAACCCTTGTTGAGGTGAGACCCAAAGGAAGGTGTGGTCTCCATCCTCGAACTCCAGAGGTATCTGTAATCTATCAGCATAAGACTTATTCTATCTCTATGAAATATTCATCTGCTCCTGGATGATCTTCACCATATCAGTGGTATTTCACACTAACTCTGGACCCATAAGAGTTGACTCTCCAAGATCAGTCCAACAGAGCGGTGACTGGAAAGGTCTCCCATATAAATCCTCGAACGGTGTCATACCAATGGTGGAGTGGTAGTTGTTTTTGTATGCAAACTCCACCAGTGGTGGGTGGTCCTCCCAACTGCGACCAAAGAATAATATGTAGGCTCGCAACATATCATCCAGAACCTAAATAGTCCTCTCCGTCTGAACATCAGTCTGGGAATGGAATGACGTGCTCATGCGTAGCTGATTCCCAAAAGCCTCCTAAAATCCCTTCCATAACTGAAATGTGAAGAGGGTGTCTTGATCTGAGATTATTGCCAAAGGGACACCATGAAGTCGAACTATTTCTTTCACATAGAGGTGTCTCAAGCTCTCTACGAAGCCCTGCTCCTTAATACCAAGGAAGTGGGCTGACTTGGTGAGTCGGTCAACGATCAAACAGATGGAATCGCGTCCCTTGGACGTTCGTGGTAAGCATGTCATGATGTATATTGATATCCCATCATACTTATACTCTGGCACTACCAAGGGTGAGCTAACCCTACTAGAACCTGGTGCTTGGACTTCACCTACTGGCACGTAAGGTATTGAGAAATGAACTCTGCTACTACTTTCTTCATACCTGCCCGCCAAAACCGCCGTCAGATATCCTAGTACATCTTCACCATGATAGGGGTGTATCTCCAAGGGGGGTGTATGAAACTCACTTAGAACCTCCTCCTGCAATGCCACTGGTATAATAATACGTCCTATGAAAAGAAAAACATGCTCCCCACCTTGAGAGTATCCATCAGGAGCATGTACTGTGGATAAATGAGTATGTAAAGCCTCAAAGTAGACATTCCCAAGTTGCGCCTCCATAAATCATTGTAAGAGTGGAGGGGTGAAAACCATTGACTGAAGATAAGTTGCATCCACTCTGTCCACAAAGGATAACTATAATGAGGCCAACTGCTCTGTCGCCTCACTCAACAGATGTGAGCTCGATCTCCTACTAAGAGAATCAACCACCTTATTCCCCTTAACAAAAATATATATGATTGCAAAATCATATTTCTAGAAGAACTATAGACATCACCTCTACCTCAGATTACGATCCTTATACGAAAAGATGTATTTTAGGATCTTGTGGTCAATGTAGATGATAAAATTCTTGCTCATAAGGTAGTGTCGCCACATCTTCAACACGACGACTAATGTTGAAAACTCAAGATCATGGGTAACATAGTTCAACTCATGCAGTTTCATCTGGCGTGAACCATAAGCAATCACTTCCTGTATGTGTATCCATACATATCCAAGCCTGGTCCCCAATGCGTCGTAGAAAATTATGTACTTGATACCCTTCTCTGGCAATCTCAAGATCAGGGCACTCATCAAACTCTGTCTCAACTGATCAAAAGCCTACTGGAACTTCTCTGTCCATATGAAGGGTTTCCCCTTCCTAGTCAAGGCTGTCATTGGTGCTGATATCTAGGAGAAATCAGGAATGAATCTCCTGTAATATCCTACTAACCCAAGGAAGCTCCACACCTTCGTCATGCTCTGAGGTGTCTCCCATGCTGATATTGCCTCCACCTTGGCTTGGTCCATTTCTACTCCATCTGCTGAGAAGACATTTCCTAGAAACTGGACCTCTGGAATCCAAAACTAGCACTTTGAGAGATTCCCATAAAGCTAGTTCTCTCGGAGTTTGTCTTAGACCATCCGTAGGTGTCTTGCATACTCTTACTATGATTCCGAGTACACAAGGATGTCATCGATGAAGACCACTACAAACTAGTTTAAGTATGGCAAGATGATCTGGTTCATAAGTCCCTTGAATACTCCAGGGGTGTCAATCATACTGAAAAGCATAACCTAGTACTCGTAGTGATCGTAGAGGCATCTGAAATCCATCTTCAGTATGTCCTCATCCCATACTCGTACTGGTGGTAACCTAATTGAAGGTAATCCTTTGAGAACAATTGTTTTAATGACCTATAATTTCCATGTAAATGTTTTTTAATTATATGGAATTATTACGAGTCAGTGAAAATTAACGACGCGTGATTCTGAGGCTCGGTGTGCTCAGAATGAATTTTTGAACTTTTTTTAAGGTACGTTCAGTAAATTCATGGGTGGAATTTTATATCTTTTGAACCAGTGCTTGGATTAAAAATCCAAGGGCATAGTTGAATCTATAGTTCCATGATTTTCTTAAGGGAGGATTCACTTTTACCGTAGTAAGTCTATAAAAGAAATTTAGATTTGGAATTTTGAAAAGAATAATAAAATAAATTTTTTATTTTATTTATTTATTGCTTTTACTCCAACAAACAATCATCAGGGGTGGGACCAACGACATGTCAATCCATTAAATGGCTTCACTCCTCAAATCCTTTGTAACAACGCCATTGGAATTATGAAGGTTCTTAATAAATGAACCCCCATTAATTCCATGGGCATTACTCACCCTCCCCCCTCTCCTATTTATATGGAGCTTAGGGAGAGGTATTGGAATGACTTCACCAAGCGACAAAGATCTAATAAGGTGTCATGATGCCAATCACTTGGAGGATAGAGACGATTCCAGCAGGTGCTGATGAGTGACACTGAATCACGAACCGAAGGACGATATTTGAGTGGCAACATTAGTGGCTTGTTGCGGGGACAACGAATACATACTCTTCCTCAATCATAGGCATTCTCCAATGATCGTGAGGTAGAAGTTTTCTTTAAAGTTCATCTTTCATCTTTTCATTGCTTCCATTCATTATCATATTAACATGGAGGGTGCAGGCCAAACGAACAAGGCCTAGCCCCCTCCCCCACCGCTCTGTTTAAGTTGCGTTCTTCAGGGACATTTTCCTCAGGGTGAAGACAACGATAAGATGACGATAGTGTTGAAGAAATCGTCGAACTGTAGGCACGCCAAGTCGGCAGTGGCCAAAGAAGACCCGCAACAATCGACCCTGGGTGAAGGAGGGCAGCGCGTGATGGTGCGCTGTGGAGGACGGAGGTGGCTGGCCTGTGCCAGCCTCGTGGGACAATGGGAGGAACCCACTGGCGCCACTGACAGAATGTGGAGAGCAACGCGGACTCACGCCGCACTGGGTTGGAGGAACCCCGGTCAGCCAAAACGGTCGATCGTTACGTGGTGGGGCAGCACCCCACTGGCTGGCCGAAATGGCCCCGCACTCATGGGGCCAGCTAGGAAGACCGTTTAACCTTCTAGTGGATAAGGCCAGACACAGGCCGGCTGAGCGGGATAAACCTTCCCTGTAGGCTGGGCTAGACCCACGACCTAGTGGGACGAACCCGAGACCTAGTGGGACAACGCGGGTGGGCTGAGCCCCACCCGATGGGCCAAGGCAATCGTGGCCCATGCCCGTGAACTGAACCAGGTTGACCCAGATGCACCGGACCTAGTAAACTAGGCTGACCCTTAGTAGGCTGGACATGAGTGGGGTCAGGTAGACCCTAGGACCCATTGCATCAGGCCATCCTGACCGAGTTGGACCGGGCCCAGATCTGACAGGTCCCTGAATAAAGAAACGACCATAACTGAGAAACCGAGTGTTCGTTCGACATTATGTCATTGGTGTTGAGATCCCTTTTGGGAAGCGTTCCCTTTGGTATATTCTGGTGGCCCCGATCGAGCTAGGCTATACCAAGGTGTGGTAACCCCCATTTCATAGAAAGGGGTATAACAAACAGACCGGGTGTCTGTTTGACGAACCATCTGCAGTGCTAGAACCCTCTGGATGAGGAAGTCCTTTTGGTATACTCCACATGAGTTCTGGAGAAAGTTGGAGTGCATATGGGTTAGATCTAACTCGAATCCAACTGGGCTCTCGGTACTAAAACACTTATAAGTCACAAGTCGGGCATCTGATTAACGCGCCATATATCGCATTAGAACCCTTACGACATGACTCTCCTTTGAGATACATCTTTCTGGAGATTAGTGGTGGTTGAGGTATGAAAAATGGATTTAGGAGCGGATCCTCCCGAAATCAAGTGTACAATGAGTGGGAATCCAACAGCTGGCAGTGAGGTGGATGTTGGAGGCAGATCATATGGAGGTTAGTACCGAGCGATCCTATGTGGGTCAGCACTTATTGATCTTTTGTGGGTTAGATCCTGTGTGGGTCAGCACTCAATGATCCTATATGGGTCAACACATACCGATCCTATGTGGGTTAGATCCTATGTGGGTTAGCACTCAATGATCCTGTGTGGGTCAGTGCATACCGATCCTGTGTGGGTCAGATACTGTGTGGGTCATTGCGGGGGATAGTACCTATCGATCCTATGTGGATCTGACTTCGTATAGTCAGTAGCAGAGCCTCTCGATAGAATTAGATGATCTAGCTTCTCTACTAATCATTTGTACTCATGTTCTTTACTTATATAACTAGTGTGAGCTAAGTCTTTTACCTTATTGGTGTTATCTTCATGGTGTTACCTATGTGGTACTTTTACCTTCGTGGTGTTACCTTCATAGTGTTACCTTTGCGGTACTTTCACCTTATTGGTTTTACCTTTGTGGTATTCTTCCCTCATGTATGAGATGAGTATATCTTGATAACTTAGGTATATGTATGGGAATATACCTAAGTACAGTTGTTGACTACTTCGTGCTTTATGGTTGAGGTGTTGCTTTGTGGTTTTTACATTGTGGAACATTGGGAGACCTTCGGGGGTCTCAGGGTCCCTACTGAGTATCGTTATACTCACCCATGCACGAGATACACCCGCATCTTATTGTGTCTTGTATAGACGATGGACAAAGTTGATCGACGTTGAGGGAGCTAGGACTAGGTGGTGCTCGGAGGTGGACCTTTGACGTGAAACACTGGAGTAACTATTGATCATGAGTTATACCTACACATCAGGTAGTATCCTTATTGGATGATACATGATCTATTTTTCTTTTTTCAGTTATACTTATACTTTTCAGTTGGGCTTTTATTCCGGCCCCTTTACTTTCAGTACACGTTTTACTACATCAGTTTACCTTGTTGTTTCTTATTTTTTGGTTCTCAGTTTGTGTGTTTGTACAGGTTTGAAGGAAACACCTTCCCGTTATATGGATATACCGTTTTGGTTCTTGTCGCCAGCCCCTGGCCTATGTAAGGTGGACTTGGGGTACTCACGGCATGGGCCCTGAGGGAAGAGTTGTGACAAGTGGTATCAAAGGAGTCGGTTCTACCGAAGAACTAGGACTCTGGTATTTTCAATGTGGCAATTGTGTTAATTGTGATGAGTTTGGTTTTCAGTTTGGGGAATCCAGTCTTAGTGTGACGACCGACGTATCCATACACTAGGACCCTAAATTATGATTTTCGGCTCAGTGCATGAAAACACTGATTGCGTGTGTTTTGAAAAGTTTTCTTTTGTTATCTTGAGTCATCTTACTAGGTATAACATATTGACCATGGAACACCTGTTTTATTTTAAGATGCCTCCACATAGACATCTAGCCATGATTCCTAAGAGAGTACACGATGACGGCCCACCGAGCGATGAGGCTTCAGTGTAGGGCCCTCTTAAGGCAATAATACCATCGGGTGGTGCACCAGTAGCACCACCACCCATTGGGCAGAAGATGCCACCCGCCCCACCAGTAAAGGGTGCATGCTGACTGAGAACGTTTCATGAGTTTCATTGGCTGAGAGATCCAAGGTTCTGAAGCAAGATAGATCTGCAGGTGGTTGGGGACTAGCTGAAGCTTGTGGCCAAACTTTTTCACTTACTTGGGACACAAAATGATCTAATGGTGATCCTAGCTCCCAGTCTCTTCTAGGGAGCAGTTGGGAGATTATGGAGTCTGACACTCTTGTTACACTATGAGGTGAACCTCACCTGGGAAGACTTCAAGGTCCTTTTTAGCGCATATTTTGTCCCAACGACTCTACGCTTAGTGCATATATAGGAGTTGATGCATCTACATCCGGGAAACATAACCATGGACCAGTACTCGATGAGGTTCACTGATCTCTCCCACTACTCCACCGACATAGTACGAGACACTTTATTTAGGGCTTAGACCAGAAAGGTCTGGACCAGGCGAAAGCCTGATCCCGAAAATTTATTAAGAAAAAAGTGCAGGTAAAGACAGAATAAAACAGTGCTACATTACATCAAACCCATACTCATCCCTCTCCCTATCATCGCATAACTCATCTCCAGGATCAGCAGACTCCCAATCTGAAGATTCATACCTCCGCATCATCTCAAGGTACATGTTTTTCTTCCTAAGCATCTCCTCAGACATCTTCTCCTTGATTTTCCGTGTCCCACTATGTCCATTATCCACCGTAGGAGACCCTCCCCTTCGCTTGCCACTATTCCCATTTGCATGAACAATTTCTTGTGACCCTTCATTCTTGTACGCAGACCTCGTCGCCATTGGTTTGGGTAGGTCCTTGTAGTCCCTCCGTGTCTTCCTCCTACTTTTGGTTTTCCCCTCCACTTCCTTGCTTAGGGGTTCATGAAGTCCATGCTTGACAACATCAATGTAGGATGCTTTGTGGTTATGTAGCTCCTCCTCTTGCAAGGGGTAACCATGTGATTCCACAACACATCCATCGTCAACCTTACTGCTCATACTCAAGTCATTCATAATTCTTCCAACAACCTGACTAACTTTCGGATTTTCCATCACCATTGCTTCTTTTGTCATGACAAGATCATGTTCACTGCCTTCTGCCACCATAGAACCATGCTGCTGTTCAGCCACACCATTCATGTCCAAACTACCTTGAGAAACCTGCCCATGATAAGCTGCCAATACCCCATTCACCTCCTTTGAGATCTCCTTGATCTGCTCATCAGAAACCCCTACACTTTTACCAATTTTTACCTGCTCCATCCCAGGTGAGACATGAGGCTGTCCACCAGAATCACCTATGGTCAGAACAGCTGATCTCTCCATCACATGGACAGTGATGGCATCTTCATGAGATGGGAGACACTGAAGTGCCTCCTCTTCTATTGGTTCATCCTCCTTCTGATCATTATCCATCAAAACAGCAAACTGATTTTCCGAACAGTTTATCAAACCATCATCATTAACCTGTACCATGATAGGAGATCTCTGCCCTGTAGATTTACTCCCACTATAAGCCTGATTTTTCCCCAGTCCCCTGCCCATATACAGCACAGCAGACTCACCAGCCTTCATCCCCTCTTTATCAGAAAACTCCATTACTTATTTCCCCTTTCTGTTAGCCATTTTCATTGAACCCTCATCTTCCTGCATTGAGTCCTCCATACCTCTCTTACCTCCATTTGGCAGTTCTCCTGCCTGGATCTCCTGCCCCACACACATTCCTGAAGAAACCTCAACATGACCCTGGTAATTTACCATATCATCAACCACTGGGGCTTGTCCAATTTCGGATACCCCTCGATCCAGACCTGTTTTTTGATGAACCATCTCATCAACCGCCGGGACCAACCCAGTTTCAGATTCCCCTGGATTCAGAGCTGCATGAATCGGAACCATATCACCATTCCCAGTGTTATTAAGCACACCCGAATGAAATGCCGGAATCCTTCTTCGACATTTAACAGTTTCATGCCCCTGCTTGCAACAATTGGAACAAAACGGAATCCAAGTTTCATACAGAATTTTTTGAGCATACCTGTATTCACCTTCCACGATAATCCAAACGACCTCTGGCGGAACTCTTGAGAGATCCATTTCAACACAAACTCTCGCAGAAGCGGGATTTTACAGAGAGGCAGTTCATTGATCACAGCAAATAAATCGTCCAATAGAGTTACCTATCGAGCGTAGAAGTCCTGGATTTTGAAAAGGAATTGGAAGTCCCGGCAACTGCAGCCAGATTGCTGAATTTGGAGAATCACGGTTTAAATGATTTTCAAAGGTCCATCGAAGAAGATGGAAACTCGAATCCATCTTACTTCGGGACCAAGCCTTCCCCAAATCCCCATCATCCGCAAACAGGATGAGGATTTGTCGTGGTCCAAGAATTCCAACATGCGCAAAATTCTTGAGCCCCCATTTTTTGTTTACAAACTTACTGAAATCCTCCAACAGCGGACGTTTTCTCACAAACGTTGCAATAAGGGCATTAGAAAGCAAGGCCGAAGCCGCATAGAATTCCTGTGATGAAACTGGAACAACGGGTTGGCCGGAGATGCAGCCGGGGACCTTCGGGGCGACATTGATAGACGGAAGAAGGAAACCTGTGGCCAGCGAGGGTTGGAGAGCACCATCCCTAGACTTCCCAAATTCAGGTGCAGGAGAGGACGGTCCCCCTCCCCCCGCAGAGGGAGGAGGGGTTGCGGCGGCGGCCATCGCCAAACCCTACCACGGGGTTCGCCATCGGTGGGAAACGAGAGCAAGCGCCATTCCCTTCTTTCCCATATCTAATAATTCGTTATCTCGTTTTTCTTTAGGGCTTAGACCTTTGATAAGGGTCTTCGACAGGATATTAGAGCATCGATGATATCACTCAGCATTCCAACACAGGCTGGGGTGCTAGGGCGAGCACTTTTGGTAGAGATCCTCCTAGCTAAGCAGACACTGATAGAGAGAGCCACCATCGAACGTCAAGTAGTGGAGTCATCCACAGCAGGTAGTAGACGGATGACGTAGGGGCCCAAGCAGGTCAGACCGTCTGGTAGATGACCTTAGGATATAGGGTCGGTGGTGAGGGGTTCATGGGACAGAGGAGGACTGTTGAGGATCAGGAAGTGCTACTCATGTGGCGGGCAGGGACACATGGCTCGCGACTCCCCGACCTACCATACGGATGACTAACTAATGGTCAAGGGACTTCCAAGGTAGAGGCAGAGGTTTGAGAGAGGAGGTCTGCAGGGCGGTGGACATGGCAAAGGAGATGGCCATGAAGCAGGCAGTGGATGGAAATTCAAGGTTCTGCCACCACCACCTCCAGGTGGTCCACCCTGACCATAGTGAGTAGAAGGACATGGATGATCTTCGCTCCAGGTAGCTGAGGCCAATGACCATCGTGCTCCGGAGGTGATTAGAGGCAAGATATGTGTCTATTCTACCCCATCTGTAGTACTTATGGACATATATTCCAATCACTCTTTTATTATCATGACCCTTGTTCGGAGCTCTAAGATTTAGATGGAGCTGTTGGCTCAATCATTATGGCTAGATACTCGTATGGGAGAAGATTCAATGATTACACATTGGTTCCAATAGTGTGAGCATACTCTAGGAGGCGAGAGTTTCAGCTGGAATATTCTAGTAGTGGCATCGAGGCCTTACGATGTCATCTTGGATATGGATTGGTTATTCACAGTCCATGATCAGATTGACTGTATTAGGCACAAAGTGTGGTGTGTCCATGGGGATGGGACCAATTTTTCCTTCACTAGTGATAAGGGAACCTTTGAATCACAAGATGGACTTACTCGGAGGAGGGTGCATCTGATCACACATCAGTTGGCTAGCCTTAACCTAGGAGAAGTTGTTGTTAAGAGTCTGAGATATCCTGTAGTGGCGGACCAGTATGCCAATGTATTTCCTAATGATATTCCAGGATTACCTCCACGCAGAGAGGTAGAAATATACATCGACCTATACCCTGGGATGACACCTATATATACACCAGCATATCAGATAGATCCCGTGGAGCTTCATGAGTTACGATTACAACTAGAGGACTTGTAGAGGAAGGGTTTCACAAGACCCAGTGTTTCTCCATGGGGTTCCCCAATTTTGTTCTCCAAGAAGGTAGATGGGAGTTTGAGACTCTGTGTAGATTATCGGTGCTTGAACCAGGTGACCATGAAGACCAAGTATCAACTCCCAAGGATTGATGATCTCTTTGATCAGTTGAAGGGATCTAGATGGCTTTCGAAGATAGACCTCAGATCAGGCTATAATCATCTTAGGATATGAGATGATGATGTGTATAATATGACCTTTAGATGACTATATGGCCACAACGAGTTCTTGGTTGTGCCATTTTGAAAGAAAAACACACCTTTATGGTTCATGGGAATCATGAATAGGATATTCTAGAAAAACCTTGATCTCTTTTCGGTGGTCTTCATCAACAACATCTTGGTGTACTCAGTGACGGAGGAGGATCATACCTATCATCTGTAGATGGCTTTGGATAAACTCTAAGAGCACCGACTCTATGGTAAGCTCTCGAAGGGTCAGTTCTGGATACGAGATTTCCACTTTCTAGGACACATTATCACAGAGGCTGGAGTTGTAGTGGATCCAAAAAAGATAGAGGTTGTGCTAGATTGGGAGCCACGCAGGAGTGTGATCGAGGTCCAATGTTTCCTAGGGTTGGCTGGGTACTACCAGAGATTCGTACACAACTTTTTAGATTTGCGTCACCATTGTTAGCATTGATGAAGAAAGAACAACCCTTCGTGTGAATGGAGATATGCCATCATAGATTTCAGGAGCTGAGGCAGAGACTGACAAGTGCCCCGATCTTGAGGCTACTAGAAGAGGCCGTTGGGTATGTAGTCTATTGCGACACATCGGGGACCAGAATTGGATGTGTCCTGATGCAAGAGCCAGCAGTGATCACGAATGGTTCCCAACAACTGACACAACATGAGAAAAACTATTCCACCCATGACTTGGAGTTAGCAGTAGTGGTCTTCAACTTGAAGATGTGGCGACATTACTTGATGGTCAAATGTTTTACAATATACTCTGATCACAAGAGTCTTTGGTATATCTTCTCAAAGAGGGACCCAAACTTGAGACAATGATGATGGATAGAGTTACTCTAGGACTATGACTTTGATATAGTCTATACTCCTGGGAAGTGGAATGTAGTGTAAGATGCACTAAACAAGAGGTCTGGTCTACAGTTGCTGAGTGAGGTGACAGAATATCTAGCCACGTTGCAGATATCCTTTGTGGATAGAGGTGGAGTAGCTTACCTCTAGTCTATGACTGTCACTCCCCAACTTCTTTAGCGATTTCAGGAGGCACATATTCGAGAATTTGACTGCGAGGCACAACAAGATCATATTTCAATAAGTTTGGCACATGATGGATTTTATGAAGGTGGGGAGAACTTCATCCTCTATAGAGGATACACAATAGTACCAGTGATGCAATGGGGGGAGTTGTTGAGGGAGTTCTATACGTCCCTTATGGCAGTATATCCTAGTGTGGAAAAGATGTACCAAGACCTCCAGCATCATCACTGGTGGTAAGGGATGAAGAAGGAAGTGGAAAAGTTTGTTTCATGATGCCTCACTTGTCAGCAAGTGTAGGTCGAGCATCAGGTTCCAACAGGCTTAACGCAACCACTAGAGGTACCGGAGTGGAAGTGGGAGGGTATCTCCATGGAATTTGTGATAGGTCTTCCATGTACGTCTAAGGGACATGATTCAATCTAGGTGATCATTGACCGACTCACCAAGTCAGCCCGCCTCCTACCCATCTGAGAGCAAGGATCAGTAGAGGTCTTGGGACACCTCAATGTAAAAGATATTTTAATACATCATGGGGATCCATTGATGATCTTATCCGAATATGATGCACGTTTTACATCCTATTTGTGGAAGGGATTACGTGAGGTGTTTGGGACTCAGATAAATTTGAGCACCATCTTTCATCCACAGACAGATGATCAGACAGAGCAGACAATTCAGACACTGGAGAACATGCTACGTGCTTGCGTCCTAGATTTTGGCTGTAGTTGGGAGGATCACTTTCCCTTGGTGGAGTGCGCATACAACAACATCTATCACTCCATCATTGTTATGGAACCATTATAGGTCTTATACTATCGACCTTGTAGATCACCTCTATGCTGGACAGACCCTGGGGAGTCAGCGCTTATGGGTCCAGAGTTGGTACAGGCAACCACTGAGAAGGTGCATATCATCCAGGAGCAGTTGAAGACTACACAGAGTAGACATAAGTCTTATGCCGATAGGATGAGAAGGCCCTTGGAGTTTGAGGAGGGAGACCACGTCTTCATATAGGTCTCATCTCGACGAGGTTTGTGGAGATTTGGCTAACTTGGAAAACTCTCACCGAGGTTTATCAGATATTTTTTGATACTTTGGAGGATTGGAGAGGTGGAATACCACTTAGCACTGCCACCGTAGTTGGAGAGGGTGAAATATTTTTTCCACGTATCCCAACTGAGGAGATACGTGTATGACCCATATCACGTCATTGACCATGGAGAGCTAGAATTTGATGACGAGGTGACATTTTTGGAGGTTCCAGTGGAGATTGAGGATCAATAGGATCAGGTCCTTCGTGAATGATAAATACCTCTAGTTCATGTTCGCTGGTAGTATGGGAACCTCTAGGAGAGCACATGGGAGCGGGAGAGTCGGATTCGTGCTCAGTACCCCTATTTGTTTCCTTAGTCTATGTTATGGATTTCAGGGATGAAAATCCCTAAGGTGGGGAGAATGTAAAGACCATTATTTTTCATGTAATTTTTTTAATTATATGGAATTATTACGAGTCTTCAAAAATTGACAGCGCATGATTCTGATGCTAGGTTTTCCCGAAATGAATTTATGACCTTTTTAAGGTACATTCAGTAAATGTGTGGGCATCGTTTTATATCTTTTTAACCAGTGATCAGATTAAAAATCCCAGGGAACCGTTGAATCTACAACACCGGGATTCACTTAAGGGAGGATTCACTTCGACCACAGTATATCTGGAGAAAAAGATAGATTTTGGACTTTTTATAAGAATAATAAAATAACAATGTTATTTTATTTATTTATTTATTTTCCTTCAATGGACAAGCGGTAGTGGCGGGACCAATGATGTGTCAAGACATTAAATGGATTGACTCCTCAAATCCTTTGTAAATAGCTGTTGGAATTAAGAAGGTTCTTATTAAATGAACCCCCATTAATTCCACGGGCATTACTCACCCTCCCCCCACCCCTCTTATTTATACGGAGCTTAGGGAGAGGTATTGACATGGCTTCACCAAGCGAAAAAAAATCTGATAAGGGGTCGTGACACCAATCAATTGGGGGACAGAGCAGGTTCTATTGGGCGGTGACGAGTGACACCGAATCACGAACCGAAGGATGAAGTTTGAGAGGCAACGTTGGTGGCTTTGTGTGGGGACGATGAACTCATACTCTTCTTCAATCGCAGAAATTCTCCAATGATATCGAGGTAGGGGTTTGTTTAAAGTTTATTATTGATATTTTCCTTGCTTCTGTTCATTATCATATTAATCAGAGGGTGCAGGCGATACGAACAAGGCCCAGACCACCCCGCTGCTCCATTTAAGTTGCGTTCTTTAGGGATGTTTTCCTTAGGGTGGCAATAATGAGATGATGGTGGCAGCGTAGAAAAAACTGTCGAACCACCGGTGCACCAAGTCAGCGGTGGCCGACGATGGTTAGAGGAGATCCATGGAAACTGGCCATGGGTAGAGGAGGGATGTGTGCGAAAACATGCCATAGAGGCTAGAGGCGACCGACCCATGTCGGCCGCGTAGGACAAGGGGAAACGTCTGCAAGCTCCACCGGTGGCTACAGCTGCGGCCAGTGGGCTGCGGTAGGTGGAGAGTGGAGAGGCCCAATGATGCGCCGGGTTAGCAGACCCCCGGTCAGCCAAAACGACTGACAGTTACGCGGTGGGGCACCACCCCACTAGCTGATCAAAATGGCCCTACATCCACGGGGCCTCCTGGGAAGACAGGTCCACCTTCTGGAAGACTAGGCCAGACGAGGGTTGGCCCTACAGCCCAGTGGGCTGGACCCACCAGCGGGTCCGGCTGAACCCGTGGCCTAGTGGGCCAACGTGGGTGGACTGAGCCCCACATGATGGGTCGGGCCAACCACAGCCCGGGCCCGTGAACCGATTCGTGCCGACCCCGACGAGCCGGACCCAGTAAACAGGGCTGACCCTTAGCGGGTTCGAAACAAATGGGGTCAGGAAGACCCCAGGACCTATTGCATTGGGCCGACCTAACCGAGTCAGACTAGTGAGGATATCGATGCCATCTTGGGGTGTGATTCGATGTAGAAGTCGATCTCCCAGTGGGGACGTAGTCCTGAAACATCTTTAGGAAAGATATCCTCATACTCCACCACAACTGCTGGGAACTGGAAGCTCAAAAAATCTACTGCTTCGAGGGTAAGGCTATCCAAATCATGAGTGATCAGCTGCACCCTCCTATGCATGAGACCATTCTATGATTTTTGGGTCTTCTTTTCACTGAAAAGGTAAATCTCATCCCATCACTATAGACACACCACACTCTTCACCTAAAGTAGACAATCTGGGCATGGACCGAAGATAACCAATCCATACTAAGAATGACATTTTAAGGCATGGACGCTACCAACAAGAGGTTACAACCGATACTCTCACCTCTAATGGTAATATTGCACTATCTGCAAAGTTGTTTGATCATCGAGTCTCCTCCCATAGGTTTATCCAAGAATAAGGTTCGATTCAACAGCTATACCAAAATCTCAAGGTTTTGCACAAGACACGTTGAAAGGAAGGAATTACTGGAACCTATGTCTATAAGTATGGAATATAAGGTAGAAAAGACACAGATCATACCTTGGATCGTCCCTGTAGTCCCTAGGTCGTATTCCTCGACTGCATGCAGTTGTCACTGCCCTTGTCCCCCAGCTCCCTGAGCCTAGTGAAAATCTCCTAGGGGTGGTGCTGGGAGTGGATCGAAGTGTCTACCACCACCTGCACCTCTCCTTGCTCCTCTGCCACGTATGACACCTGGTGGGTCGGTCTACTCCACTCTTCCTTTGCCTCTGTGGTCCACCCACCACCTCTCTGTCAGCATCTCAACGGGTTGGATAGTCTCTAATGAGATGTTCCCTACCATCACACGAGTAGAATTGCCTCTCCCTAGGATGACAAGATCCCTCTGGAGAGCCCTGGACTATTGATCCCCTATCCTAGTTTCTCCTGTGACATCTCTCACATCTTGATTCATGTACCTGACATTGGATCCATTCTGCCAAGGTCTCCACACCTATCTGCCTGTTGCTGACTTCTATTGGCTGTCTCTACTCCTCTAAGAAGCTATCGATCACCAAGGTTCCATCGAGAACTTCAACATAAGGTGAAATTAATAGAGGCACGACAACAGATTTGATGTCCCTTCCTAGACCTAACTCAAAGGATCGAGCTCTGAAGTACCGATCCATGACTATATCCATCGAGTACCTGGTGAGGTTAGTGAACATCGATGAATTGTAAACCACCATCAAACTGTCCTGCTAGAGCTAAAGAAGCTCCTGGATACACACTACTCTCAGCATAACCGGAAATAAATACTCTCTAAAGAGTTGCTCGAACTCCTTCCAGGAAAGAGTCTCCTTGCCGTGAGTCTGTGTGGTCAGACTCCACCATCATCTTGTTGAACCCTGAAGAAGGATCGCTCCTCAGATCACCATATGGTCTGTTGGTGTACTCAATAAATGAAAATCTCTGGTCACTTCCTCAAGATACTCCTCAGCCGCCTGAGGGCTAGGCTCCCCTTAGAACCTGATGGATCTCTATCTCTAAAACTCATAGAGCATGCTCAGCCAACACCCCTCATCCATAGGTACTACAAGTACCACGAGCTTCTTCGCTGGTGGTGGTATAGAAGGTGCAACACCTAGAGGTAACGCCTATGGAATTGGTCCTTGTATAAATGCCTCATCACTGAGGGGATCATCCTCATGATTGAGCTGCTGAATCCTAGCAGGTATGCATCGCTAAGGTATTTTATAAAGAAACAAGATGAACCATGGTCAACAATTATATCTGGATTGCTGACACAAAGGAAATGGAAAACACAACCCATTCTTATATGATGCATTTACCATTGTTTTATTTCCCCACAACTAGTATTATTATATAACGAGTCTAAAAGCATGTTATCAGAGTCCTGGTGTATGGATACGTCAGCCGCCCGCACCAACACTGGATTCCCTGTCCTGAAAGCCAAATTTGAAACACTTAACACTGTTTCCCCAAACCAATCTCACATACTCTTGGTCCTAAGGTAGAACCAGCCCCTCTAATACCACTCTTCCATGACTTTACCTAGTGGGGCATGTGACACGTCTTTCTAAGCCTATCTCCAATAGTCCAGGGGATGGTGACTAGCACCGAGTAGGCATATCACTAACATGGGAGGAATTTCTTAAGTACCTTTACACACACTCACACACATCTCCAATCCTACAAATGATGAAATGTAAAAAAACAAAGTAACGAAATGAATTCATAAAACTAAACCCAACAGAAAAAGTACAATGAAAACTATAGTGCAGAAAGTAAACTGGGCCAGAATACAAGACCACCAAAAACAAGATTCTACAAACTATGAAGTCCAACCTGTAAGAAAAAAGAGGTATTGAGACTACTGATCAAATCCATAGGAACACCTTGTCCTATAGGGAACTCAAAAAGCTTGGTAGGATCCTAGTCCTCCCTGAACACCCTCAAAAGGCCGCTCATCTGCACAAGACACGACACATGGGGCAAAGCCCGTAAAGGGGTGAGTATAAAAATACTAAGTAGGGGACCCTAAAAACTGCAAAGCAATACACAAGTTTAAGGTAAAATCATATATATAAATTATATGTCTACTGAACATATAGAAATAGAAACACAATCTAGATATACTCGAAACCATGACCCATGGTCTAGAGACAAGTCGCACAACCGCATACCCATGCTAGGGATTTAGTTTTCAGGTTCTACGAAGCACTCGTCTAAGATAACTCACTCCATGAGTCTGATAGCTCTGATAAGGTCCATCTGAGAAGTACTGGTTTTCAGGAAAAGACATAATAGATAGATACAATCATTCCAGTAGAACACACTCTTGAGTGGGGAAAGATCCCAATACACAGATGAGGATCACTACCAGGCTATGGAAGATACAGAATCTCATCTAGATTCACCATTTAATTAGAGGATCATTGTTCTGTAGGATTAGTCACATCGATACATGACTCTAATTAGGGTCAAGAATGGACAGAGGATATCGCTCCGAGCCTATTGAAGGGATACCTGTCTCTATCTCAAAATGTCCTGCTAAAGGGATCGTACTCTTGTGGATGGATACAATACCTGACCATCAGGGGAATGAGAAAAATGGGAACTAACCCAAACAAAACATGTACAAGGAATGGTGGACAAGAGGATCAAGCCATGTTATAGGCTATACACGGTGTGTAGAAGGGGTCACACGTCGTGTTTTGAGACTCTGGGTATTGCCCTTGTGTAACGGACCGAGTCAGAGGGAACATTCCATGTAGAAATGTGGGTACACAACATGTAGGGCAGACCACGCGCCGTGTCTGAGTAACCGGGGTCCAATCTATGTACGTGGACATGTGCCCATACATAGCTTCAACCCATGTGTGTCATCTTGTGTAATCGGTACATCAGGTAACCCATGTAGCCAGCCTGGTCTGGTCGTGTGGTGGAGTACATGGTTGTGTACCCCACTCGGTGTCCGTGTATCACCTGAGATGTGTGCCGAGTCCCGCGTAAGGACCCACACGTCGTGTTTGTGCTTCCTATCACCAAAAACTCCAGCCACCATTTAGTGGGGACCACACACCATGTCTTCTTGGGAGCATTTCATGTTATTCTACATGCAAAACATGGAATCCCTAGCCACCTCCAGGTCAACCATACACGGAGTTTTCTTCAGGATACATGCCATGTGGATCATAATTTTCCAGCAACGCGGGCCTGCTCCTTCTCGCCTCAGTGAAGCTTCGGTCTTTGATTCGACAATTTTTTTACCCTGAAACTCAAGATCCAAGGTTTCCTCTCCATTCCATCGATGTTTCAAGAGGTTTTTTGCGCTTAATCAGCCCCTAAAACTTGTTTCGATCATCCGTGTGAAGAATGGTCGAAGAATGATTTCTCCTAAACCGTGTTGATTTGTCTACTGCCATCACCATCTCATCTCTGCTAGGTCATCATGATGTTGTATCTCTATTTTGGGATCGTTGCGTTTCAAAACATATGTTCAATGATTCGGTGTTCATAACCCTGCGAAGAACGCGAAGAACGTGGGATTAACAAGAGGAAGAAATCAATTAAAAAAGAGGAACACACCTCCATCATCATTAGTTACGATTTCAATTAGATCTCATTAGAATGATTTAATAGGATGTATCAAAATATAATACAAAAATTATTACAAATCAATTTTACTGAATCAACCCCAAAATAAATGGAAAATAACGCCCTCCCGCAAGAACGCATGATCCACGGATTAACCTGTTCGTGGATTGATCCACATTCGTATTTTAATAGAAGAACAGGGAAAAACTAAATCAAAATAACAAAACCCTACCTCAAATGTCTATGAAGAATAAGATCAGTCATTATTTGGGATTCGATCTCATTGCACAATGATCCACACGTCGTCATTCGATATTGAGAGTTCTCTCTAAAGCTCTAAGAATTCTCTAGAGTTTCTCTCAATTTTCTTCCAATGATCAACATTCAATTATCCCATTAAAAGGAGGGAATGCTTCTCATCATTCTATTGTTCTATGACATTAATGAGTTAGTCTTGTTGTTTCGAAGTCATTATGTTGTTTCGTTAATTATCAAAATTGTTGTCCCGTCGTTGCACTGCAGCGAACATTTCCAAATAAAATAAAACAAACTTTTCAAATTATTTTATTTTATTTTATTTTACTAAAAATGTATGAAAATTAACTTTTTCTCTCGACCCACACTAATTGAGGTTAGGATCGTTCTTAGATAAAGTCGTCTTCCCAAACGCATTGATGGCCTCAGATTTCTAAACATGGCATCTATTGGGAAACTACCAAAACAGCGAACACACACCAACTCACGTAAATTATAAAAGTTTAAAAAACCATTCCGAGATCACCATGCCTTAGAATGATGTGTCATCTCCATGCTTGGTCTCAAAATAATTACATATAATATTTAAACATAATACACAGAAAATCTGAGACATTACAACGTCTTAAGACAATAATCATATCCATGAAACAAGAATATGGATATATAATATATTTACAATTTCAAATGAAAAATGACCCCAAAGGGGTAGTAGGTACACCGCATAAGAATTATTAGGTGCACAATAACAATTAAATCACAATGAAATATAAATTGAAACAAAGTCCCTTACAACATTATAATCAATCGAGTTAATGATCATAAATTAAATCACTGAATAACATAAATATAAAGAGAATCGTGATATTATATTATCAAATGGTATTAAAAATACATCACAAACAAGAAATAAGAGTAGAACAATGGAAATATCATGGAAATAAATGTGAGATGAAAAACCAATTACAAAATATCGGCATGGTATCAGGTGTACTTAAGAGGGATTAATGAGAGAGAAAGGGGGTTACTCGTCATTTATATGTCATGGGGGAAGTATGGGGGAGGTGAGAAATCATACCCCATCATTAGGAATTACATATAAAATGACATAACATTGAGGACATTCTTGAATAAAAGTGAGATTGATAGGATCCCTTACCTTATGACCGAATGTGTTCTTGAATTGATCTTAATAACCGGAATATTAAATTTTAACTTCATTAATTAATAAGTACATAACCTCTTCTACATGTAATTGATTTATTTTAACCTTATTATGTTCATTCATGAACTTTTTATGGGTTTAAGAGATTCAATTTTATTGTTTTGGAAGCATTTTCTTCCATTGTTTTCATTATCAGTTTACTTATATTTCTGAATGGATGTTCGTTTGAAATGTTGTTAAACATCCATAATTTTAAACATATATTATTAGTGAAATTAAAAATATATAAATGATCTTATAATTATTCTGGTTATATACCATGAGTATGAATCATTAAATAAATGTTAATGATAAATTCTTGGATTAACTTAACAATTTTTTTCACAATGAACTTGTTTTGTATTAATATTTTATATTTCATTCAATTTCATTTATAAGTTACATTTTTTTATCTCTCCTCACCTCCCCACATCCAAATGATATAATAATTCTATTACCTTACATGAACTATAATTTTATTATGCTAATGGAATATTTCATCATCATCTCTCTTTTCTCCCTCCTCTTACACTAAAAATGAAAATATCATCTGAGATGTGTTAATTTATCACATTCAAGGATGACATGTCTTTAATTTCTAATACTATCTTAAATAATAGTCATTAAACATTTTTAATGGTTGAACCAGATCATAATATATGCATTTTATCTTATGCAATGTTTTGGACATCCTTACACACTCATAATATAAAATATTAATACAAAACAAGTTCATTGTGCACAAAACTGCCAAGTTAATCCAAGTGTTTATCATCAACTTTTATTTAATTATTCATCATCATGGTATATAACCAGAATCATTATAAAATCATTTATATCTCTATAATATCACTAATTATATATTTTAACAATTCTGGATGTTTAACCATATTTCTAATGAAATTTCATTCATGAATATAAGTAAACCAATCATGAAAACCAAGGAAGAAAATGCTTCCAAAACAATAAAATTGAACCTCTTAAACCCATAAAAAGGCCATGAATGAACATAATAAGGTTAAAATAAATTAATTAAATATATAGGAGGTTCTATAATTATTAATTAATGAAGCTAAATATGACTATTTAGGTTATTAAGATCAATTGAAGAACATATTCTGGCATAAGGCAAGGGATCGTCTCTATCTCACTTTTATTCGAGAATGTCCTCTATGTTATGCCATTTTATGTGTAATTAATAATGATGGGGTATAATTTCTCACATCCCCATACTTGCCTTATGATTTATAAATGATTAGTAACCCACTTTATCTCTCATTAATCCCTCTCAAGTACACCTAATACCATGCTGATATTTTGTAAGAGGTTTCTCATCTCACTTTTATTTTCGTGAGATTTCTATTGTTCGACATTATTTCTTTTATTTGGTGTATTTTTACAACCATTTGATATATAATATCATGATTCTATTTATATTCATGTTATTTAGTGATTCAGTTGATGATTATTAACTCGATTGATTATAATGTTTTAAGGGAATTTGTTTCAATTTCTATTTCATTGTGATTTACTTAGTATTGTGTAGCTAATCATTCTTATGTGGTGTAACTACTTCCCCTTTAAGATAATTTTTTATTTAAAATTGTAAATATATTATATATCCATATTCTGGTTACATGGATATTGTTATTTTCTTAAGATGTATACCCTTTTATATAAAAATTTTATTTGTAATGTTAATATTAATGAATCCACATACTTTACTCTATATGGATATTGAGATGGCATATAATACTTGTATTAAATATATGTATAAAGAATGATTATGACTTGTAGTGATTGTTTTTTCCTACTATATCCCCTCGATGCATCGACATGTCTCATGAGACAAATTAGTTGGCGACAAACCCTTAGAGTTTGTTACCAAAACAGAATCAGATGGGTATCTACCCACATACTTAAACCGTTTCGATGGTATATTGGTATCATGTGCCAGATACATGAAATCCAATTAATAAGAATTATATTTATTCATTTTTAGTTATTTCTATCCATGATAGTTTCACTATTACAAAATATATGGATGCATTTTCATTCTCAGTTTATTAATGGAATGTGTTTTTCATTTATTCACCATGCCATATTGACTATGACAATTGGATTATGATTAAATTATTTTTGATTCATTCTTCCCCTATTTATAAATCTTAATGATCATTTGATCTCACCCCTTTCATTTGTTTACCTTCAACAGGTTATAAATAGGAGACCATTTATTGAGTTCTCATGGATGCAGTTTATTAGTTTTTGTTATGTATTGTATTTTGTTACCTTTACCAATGTAATGTGAGTTACATGTATGTATATAGTTTCATAAAGACTACTAAACTGATCATTCATTTTGGATTTCATTCGTTTTATTCATTCCAATGTAATAAGTAATGCATCGGCTCCAGGATTCTGGGGTCGGGGTGTTACAGTAGCTTTCCATGACTATGAGATTTGGAAGATGGATGTCAAAACTGCATTCTTTAACAGGAACATCCAGGAAGATGTCTATATGACACAACCAGAAGGTTTTGTGACACCATGTGATGCTAAAAGGTTATTCAAGTTGTATATATCCATTTATGGATTAATGTAAGAATCTTGATCATGGAACATTAAATTCAATTAAGCCATTAGAGAATTTAGTTTCATTAAGAATGAATGTGAGCCATGTGTTTACAAGATTTTTAATGGGAATTTGGTCATTATCCTAGTATTGTATGTTGAAGAAATATTTCTTATTGTAAATGACATAACAGTCTTGGAGTTAGTCCAGGACTAGTTAAACATGTTCTTCTCCATTAAGAACTTATGCAAAGAAGCCTACATTCTAGGTATCCAGATCATTCATGATAGATCCAAGAGGCTAATTTGACTAAGTCAAAGTATATACATTGTCTAGATACTAAAGAGATTTAGTATAGAACAATCCAAGAGGGTATTGGTTCCAGTGTAACATAGTATACATATTTCCAAAAAATGTGTCCACATACACAACATGAGAAATATTGGATCAGTAAGATTATATAGGCTTTAGTGATAGGATCTATCATGTATGACATGTTATGTACTAGACATGATGTTGCCTATGCACTGATCATGGTAGGGAGATATCAAGAAGATCAAGGAGAAAAACATTGGACTACTATCAAGACTATCCTTAAGTAATTGAGAATAACTAAGGATATGTTCATGGTGTTTGGAGGAGACACAAAGCTTATCATCAAAGGGTATGTTGCTGCTATTTTTCAGACAGATCAAAATGATCTAAAGTCGCAATCAGGATATGTTTTTTATCTCAATGGAGGAACTGTGAGATGGAATAGTTAAAAGAATACATTTTTAGTTGATTCTACTGTGGAGTCTAAATATATATTGTCTTTTGATGCAGCTAAGGAAGCCATCTAGATTTGGAAATTTGTCTAGGAACTTGGTGTGGTTCCTAGTAATAAAGATTCCATTACATTATATTATGATAATACTGCAGTGGTGGCTCCTGAAAATGAACCAAGGTCACATCAAAGAAGAAAACACATACTCCAAAAGTATCACCTTTTGTGGGGTTTCTATCAAACAGGTGATTTTGTAGTGAACAGAGTGTTTACAGTAGAGAACGTGATAGATTCCTTGACTAAAGGCCTATCTTAACAAAAGCTTGAATATCATGTGAGATCTAGTGGACTGAAGGTTGTTAGCAGCTGGATCTAGTGCAAGTGGGTGTCTGTTGGAGCTGGTGCCCCAGAAACCAACTTCTTTGTACTTTATGATAAACATGTATTCATTAGATGAATATTAATAAACTATTTATCACATCATGATTTTTATTCTACGTCTCATAGTATGTGATAATTCCTAGGAATAGCTATCACACTATAATATCATAGCAGATCCATACTATGATGAGAACTCAGAAGTGTCATGACATTATTCATAAAATATATGTTATGTGGCCATATGATATCTTTTTAAGGGACACAAATGATACAGGATACCAGGGGTAGGGAATCATGAAACTATGAGGCACCTTCTCATGATTTGCAACTTTGGTAATATCTCAGATGATATTATGAGAACAAGACCCACCAGTAGGAAATCCACATTCATAAGTTTCAATGGATGTTCCTACCTACAGACGTGTGTTTTGGTCCTTAGACTTTAAGATTATTATTAATGGTTATTATGACTCACGCTCTTAGATGTATTGATGAAAACCATGACAACATGTGTTCACAGTGAGTTAGTATTTGTTGGGTGTATCACAAGTAATACTGCACTAATGAATAATATGTGAATGGATTTTTCACTTCTACGGAAGTAGATATCTCAGGACCTTTTATGGAATTGATATAGCCTAACTAAATCCATGACCATGGCGTTCTCTTCGTATGTTCAATTCTGAGAAGTCAAAGAATGAGAAATCGAGCACATGGGTTGATGGCCCTTACATGAAACCTGCTTGATCGAAGATATTAGGATAAAGGGATTATATTACATGGTAATCATTCATATGAGGTGACATGTCGATGCGACCTCAAATTCTTTCTCTTTGGTGATTTGACCCAATTTTATAGAGTAATCTTGGGCTTTAGGCAATCCCGCATAATGCCAATGAGAAATATTCCTAGAGGGTCATACATTATGTGTATCCAGTATCTCAGTTAAATAAATTATTTATTTAAAATGTTGAATAAATATTATTCCCGGTTGTGGTTTAATAATTATTCAAGTATGCTTGATCACAATTATTTCATCACTAGTTATTCAAGAGAATATATTATAGATGAAATATTTATTTATCAGTGAATAATGTAGTTATATTTATTTAAGAAATAAATACTCATTATTCAAGGCCAGGTAAATATTGAGGAGGAATGACAGACCAAGTTACGGGTCTGGTGAGAAATAATATTAAATAATATTTATTTAAATTATATTTAAATATAATGTGAAAGATAAGCACATGATAGGGAAATAACAACATTGCTATTATTATTTTACATGAGGTTTCACATTTAATAATAAATTAAGTAATGGAACCTATGCTAATTATTTATTATTACCTAGTTATTTAAATTTCCCAATATGTTATTATTCTATAAATTAGAATAGGGTCATTGGACTGGCTAAACAATCGTTGTGTGCACAACATCCTTGGAGAAAATCTCACGAGCCTAGATACCTCTTCCCTATCCAAGAACACTCTCATGGATGAGAGTGATCATCCTCTACAGGATCAAGGAGAATGTTTTGGAAGAGATTCTCAAGCTGATGGAAAGTGGACATCCAAAACGCAAGGATCTTACATGCTACCACCTAGAGACTCCTTCCGTGATATCTGGAGATACGTGGAGCACATGTGGATCACTGCTAGAGGATTTTTATCATTGAATTCTACATCTCAACAAATCTGTACCTCAGACCCCTGGTTGGACGCATCAACAAAGAAATAATCCCCTTGGAGGTAATTCTATAATTAAATTAAATTAATTATAAACAAAATATGTCAATCCTTTCTTCTTGGTTATGGGTTCTCTCCTTTTTCTTTTATCATTGATTAAATTTCATGGACACTAGAATTCATCATTGTATTGATCTCAAATTAATCATTGATTATGACAATTTTCAATGTTGGGTATAGGCCCATCCTACGCTTCCGTTGCGCTTATATTTTAAACATGACCTCCCTTAGTGTAAATCGTGCAACTAGGAATGTGGCATTGTCCATGCCACATGTCTAGGTGCACAAGTGTGCTCCCTATCTAGGTAGACCATATGACCTATCAGATCTTTAATATTTTGGGAATTCCTAAACTATCCCTCATCAATTTTAACCCCATAAATTCTCTTTTTCACCCCATTCACCCCCTCCATCCCTAGGCTCACCTCCCTCTTTTCCTTCCTCTCCTCCTTAATTTAATTTTCGGTGGATTTGGCTTGGAATCATCATGAAAACATCAATTAAGTTAATCCCCCCTTCTCTTCTTCCCTCTTCTTGGTCTCTTATGTCTCTTTTCTTGTGTTCTCATTTCTCCAACGGTTAGGTTGATCTATGTTGGGTTTAATATAATTTCATTGGGTGGAATCTTGTTGGTTTTGGTGTGATATTTCTTATATAGGGTCTCTTCTTAGTGAAACCTATGATTTACAACCACTTTCGGGTGATTCCACATGAAAAGGTAGGTGGTTTCATGTATATATATTTTTGGATGATTTAGACAAGCTTTATGATTCTTGAATAATTTCTAAAATTGTTTTGGTGTGTGTGAAAATTCTTGATTTGAAATTATTGGTGTGTGTATGGTTTGAAAAAGGTTAAGCCCCCTGGTTAATGGAAATTTTGATTATGTGATGGATTATCTTGTGAAATAAAGAAGTTACATGGTTTAAGAAGGGAGAAATCACATTAGAATCTTATGCACCTACGTGTACATACTAGGAAATGTATGATATGAATGACCCACCCTACTAAGATGGATCATTATACAACCCCAAATAAACATTTATGATGGATATTGGTCATCTCGAGTAGGAGATAGGCCTTCATGTACTGGTTTGATCACTGAGAGTACGAGTATCCTAGGTGTAACATCCTAGGTAAATAAAGAATATGACATTTTCATATTTATTAAAATTTGTGAATAAAATGTTAATATTACTTTAAAGGTAATACTACGTTCTATGTCATTCCTAGTATGCAACAATGAGATTCTTTGAAATCTTACGTTGCACACTAATAACATAATAATATTATTTTAAATGGTAGTTAACGCCTAGTCATTGTAATGGCGGGAATGAAACAAATAACTAAAAACTGATTATATATGTTTGTTAAATATTTTTACATTTATCCAATAAAAGTTAGAGGCTTAAAATAAGGAATGATTTCTATTTTAAGCATAAATATTCTAATCTTCATTAAAAGGTCGATAAACCACCTTTTGATGGAGAACCATTTTTAAAACTACTTTTTGTCAATTTTATATGTTATATATGAAAAAATAAAATCCTCATTTAGAATCATGACATCAAAATTTACTTTCTGTAAATTTTTGTTATTTTTCTGATAAACTTCATTTTTTAATGAATAGTGAAAATGTTGTATTTTAGTTCAAAATATACTTTTAATCTAATTTATTTATATGGTTTGATTATATTTTTAACTGGATTTAAAGGTAATTTGAAATATATTTTTACAATTTAATACAATGGTGGTCATTGGAATTAATTTCACTTTGAAATTGGACATAAAAAAGTGTCAATCTTTTCATAGATATTGTTTCATCAAAACACTATTTGTTTTGACAGCTTGAATTAATTATAAAATAAATTAATACAACTTCAATGTTTTGAATTTGGTAAAATGTACATAATATTTTAATTTTTAATATCAAATTTACTTTGGATAAATTTTTGGTATTTTTCTGACAAAGTTTCATTTTTAATGAATAGTGAAAAATACTGCATTTTACTTCAAAATAGCTTTTTCATCTAATTTAATTATATAGTTAGATTTTCCTTTTAATTTGTTTTAATGTGTAATTGAATTATGTTTTTATCACTTAATACAATGTTGTTCATTGTATGTAATTTCACTTTTCAATTGGATATAAAAACAAGTCAATATTTTGATAAATTTTACTTCTTAAAAACCTGTCTTTGGTTGTGACAATGTGAATTATTTTTAAATTAATTACAACAATTTCTGTGTTTCTAATTTGGTAAAATTGATTCCATATTTGTAATTATAAGTTCCAAATTAAGCAATTAATACTTTTTTGTTTTTGTACATTATGAATAGTAACGACGACAATTATCTTTAATTATCATGATTAATTAGTAATCAGGTAGTTAAGGGTAACAAAATAATATAATAATAATATAAAATGACCCCAACATGTGTCCAAATCCTTTTAGTTTTGTCATGGACGACCATGGGTTGACTTGTGCCATCTTATGGACCCCATGGAATCACTTTTGTGTGATAGTGCCTTTTATCATATTATTTTTAAAGAAAGGAAAATATAATCAAACTATGTAACACCTAAGTAAGACGATTTTAATTTTGTTTAAATAAATGATATCTTATACTACAAATATTAATTGGAAATCTAAAAATATTTCCTACATCAAGTTATTTTTTTTATAATTTTTAGATATTAAATAAATTTATTTATTTATCACAGCATGATGATGAAGTGATTACCTTATTAATGAACGATTTAAATAAAATTAAATGATAAGGTAAAATCTAAGACTTAAAATTGTTTAAAACCCATTTAATGGGTGGATTTATAACCCTTATCACCTTATCCTAGAAATATATCATTGTGGGACATTTAAAATATGAAAACCATTTTATAATAAAGAAACATTTCAAGACTTTCCAAAAGTGACCCTCCTACCTATTATAAAAGTCCCCCACCTCTACCCCCTTACCCACACCTCTAAAGCACTTGTATCATTCAACCTCTGCTCATATTATCTCTCCACATCCATATAATACTCTTAGAAGCCTCACTTTTGGCATAAGTCTTCCCAATAAATCCTTTGGTTCAAATCAAAAAGAGTTACCTGATTTAGAGGTAATGTCTTCTCTCGAGTTTCTTTCATTTATTTTCCTTATTCACTAACCAATATTTTCTTATTATTTGAACCCATAATAACACCATTATCCTCAATATACTAGGATGTTGTTATGAAAAGGATTATACCTACACTTACACACACCTCCGTCTAATGGTTAAAGAACATATTGTTTCTATGGGTGACGAATTACTGCCTCACGAAACGATGATTGTCCAATATTCTTTTAACACCTCTCATGGTGGCCATTATGATGGCACTATATTTATATATGATATATATTATGATTATTTTTTCTTTATGATTCTTTATTTTTATATATATATCAAACCTTTATGGTATCCGTTATGTGTAAACACAATAATTTCATTTGAGGAAGTGCAGACTACCGCCCCCTCAAAGTGATATGACTCGTTCATATCATATTTGGTATGTATAAAGGATAGGTTTAATGATATTATATATGATAAAATACTAAAATTATAATACTACTATGTATCATTATGTTTTAATTCCATTAATTATGAAATATAAATTGAACTAGCATTTATGTGTACGTACGGCTTACTGTCTCCATTAACGGTTCATTTCATTTCTTAACTCTAAATGTTATGTACTATTATAAATACATGTATATGCTGGATATATATGATATCCAAATCATGAATATCATTCTGGATATAATGAACCTTTGACCACATGAACAACATGTAATTATAAGAAATCCATTTTTGACTTAAGTACCAAATATCGACAAAATGAACATTATTAACTTAAATGATTACATAATACTTATAACATGTAAATAAGTGATATTAAAGGAATAATAAACTTTAAAAAGGTTCTTAACAAAGTATAAATTAACTTTAGTTTATTATTCAGGAGATTAAAGAACGATCGAGTCAAGGCGGACACGAGGTAACCTATAAGGCCTCGACCTTAAACCTTACTGAATATTGAATTAAATGAATAATTCACATTGAGAATCTTTTCAGGTTTAGAGTTTTAGAGAATTAGAACATAACTATTACATCTCAAAAGATTACATAGTAGTCACTTATACTAAGTTTCAATAATAAAAAAACTCTTAAAAGAAACATGTCTAGTTCCATGTTTTATATAGCATGACATTCCCTTGATCCCATCCTTGACCTTATTCCACATTAAGTCCTGTGAAAAACATTTCAAAAAAACATGGGGTGAGCATAAAAATCCCAGTAAGGGATACACAAAGAATGAAAACTGTTAGTTTTTTAAAATCATGTAAACCATGTATACTCTATCAAAGTAATACCTTCACCTACTTGAAGTAGTAAAAACTCTTCACTGAATAAAGTATCATTACTTACCTTTTTGTAACCAAAGGATTACCATAAAACCCATATAAAGAACACATAATATATATAAAGGTAACTTGGGACATAAACATACTTAAGTGGAATAACCATACGGTCGACTTCCACACATATCACTTAATGGAATAGCCATACGGCCAATTTCCATACATACTTAATGGAATAGCCATACGGCAGACTTCCATACCCAATGCATTGGAGGTTATAACGTAACCACCTGTCCTGGTATTCACGGAACCACCCGTCATATGGTTTATAATGTAACCACCCATTAAAATGTCCAAGTACCAATATAAAATCATAAAACATAAAACCAATATAAAGGAATGATAACATTTCCATATTTCAATCACAATATATCATAATAGAATCCTTTATCAAAACCATTTTCAATATCAAAATACATAAAAGAGTATATGGTATTTATTTTTTTTAAAAAACATTACGGCTTGTTGAGGAAGCCAAAGACCAAATAATACTCACAGCGGCAGAAAAGGTCGTTGTCACCGCGTACGTAAAAAAACATTCCATTTTTTCGTTTAGTAAAACGCTTCGTAGAAAAAGATTCCTTTTGTATAAAAGTAAAAGTCAAAGGGGTTTATACACCGTATAAAATAAAGTTGTGTATAAAACGAAATATTCCTCAATGAAAGGATATTGAGACGAAGTCCCTTACCTCGGGTCCGACTTGACTCGATCGTCCTTTAACGTCCTGAATAATAAACTTGAGTTAATTTATACTTGATTAAGAACCTTTTTAAAGTTAATTATTCCTTTTATATCACTTATTTCCATGTTATAAACATTATGTAACCATTTAAGTTAATAATGTTTGTTTTGTCAATATTTGGTTCTTAAGTCGAAAGTGGACTTCTTATAATTACATGTTGTTCGTGTGGTAAAAGGTTCTTTATATCCAGAATTCCATTCCTGATTTGGATATCATATATATCATATATATCCAGCATATACATGTATTCATAATATTACATAATCATTTAGAGGTAAGAAATGAAATGCACAGTTCATGGAGACGGTAAGCCGTACGTACGCATGAACGCTACTTTCATTTCTATTTCGTATTTTATAGAATGGAATCATAATGATATAAAGGTATATTATAATTCCAGTATAATAACATATATAATATCATTAACTTTATCCTTTACACATCCCACATATGGTATTAACGAATCAAATCACTTTCAGGGGGCGGTAGTCCGCACTTCCTAAAATGAAGATATCGTGTTTACCCATAATGGAAACAATAATGGTATTCCATAAATGAAAAATACAGAAGATTAAGGAAAGAATAAACATATTATATATCATATATAAAAATAGTGACATCATAATGGCCACCTTTGAAGGTGTTAAATGAGTATTTAACAATCATCGTTTTGGGAGGCAGAATTTCGCCATCCACGGAAACAGTATCTTCTTTAACCATTTGATGTAGTTGTGTGAGAGTTTAGCTAGAATAAATATTATAACAACATCCTAGTATATTTAAGATACTGGTGTTGTTACAAAATAAGTAAATAAAAAGAGTTTAGGGGGTTGGAGAAGCAAAATAAAACAAATGAACAAGAGAGAATGAATTACCTTTAAAAGTGTAACTCCTTTTGATTTGAGCCTAAAGGCTTCCTTTGAAAGGATTCTGGCCATAGGGAATCCTATAGGATGAGGATAGGGATGTGGAGAGAGTAAATGGGCAGGGGATGGGTGAGCCAAAGGCTTGAGGAGTGTGTGAAAATAGGTATAGGTGGGGGCCTTTTATACGAGGAGAGGAGGGGCACTTTTGGAAATCATGAAACTATTATTTTATTTTCAAAAGTGTTTCGAATTTCTAAAGTCCCACATTGATATATTTCGAATATAAGATGATAAGGCTTATAAATATTCCCATACAATAGGTTTTGTACATGTTTAGGTTTTAGATATTACATTATCTTTCCATTTTATTTAAATCGTTAACTAATGAAGTCATCGCTGCATCATAATGATGTCATACATAATTTAATTTATTTAAAGTCTAAAAATTATAAAACAAATACTATCATGTAGGTAATCTTTTTATATTTCCAATGAATATTTATAATCAAAAATATGATCTTTATAACCCCATGTAAAATTTTTTTTCGTAAAACATATTATGTTTGTGTCATTTTTACTTTTATTTAAAAAAAGGCATTAAAGTCATTATCTCACCCAAGTGGCTCCATGGGGTCCCCTAAATAGACCCATGGGTTTTCTTGGTAGGCCAAGACACAACCAATAGGGTTAGGACATGTTTCAAGCTCATATCATTCTTTTAAAGAATTATTTTTACCTTAAACTACACTAATTACCTCTATTCGCGATTAAAAACTTAATAAGTTACTATTCATTAAAAAATTATTTTAATCTCATTGAACCACATTTTACTTCTTAATGAAAACCATGTATGTATGATTTTTTAAAATCAAAACACAATGATTTCAAAATTTCATTTAAACGGAAAATCAGTTTTTATAAGTACCACTTAGTGGTTTCACTATTCATCAAAAATTGAAGTTTTTCAGAAAATTACCAAAAATTCACCCTAAGCTATATTTGATATTAAGAATTAAAAAATGAAGTCTATTTTACAAAATTCAAAACATATAAGTCAAATTAATTAATTTAATAATTAATTCCCGCTGTCAGAGCAAATAGCGTGTTTTTATGAAACAATATGTATCAAAAGATTGACACTAGTTTAAGTCCGATTTCAAAGTGAAATTAATTCCAACGACCACTATTGGATTTAATGGTAAAAATATTTTCTAATTTCACTTTAAAACCAATTCAAAAGATAATCTAATCATATAAATAAATTAGATTAAAAAGAGGTTTTGAATTAAAATACAACATTTTACACTATTCATTAAAAATGAACTTTATCAGAAAGGTACCAAAAATTTACAAAAAGTAAATTTTGATGTCCTGATTCTAAAGAAGATTTATTTTTGGTCCAAAAGAATTTATAAGATTGATCAAAACTATATTTAATGACAGTTCGCCGCCAAAAGGTGATAAGTGAACCCTTAGTGAAAATTAGGGTATAAATGCCTAAAATTGAACTCTTTCCATATTTTAAGCCTTTATCTTTTATTGGGTAAATGTAAAAACATTTAAAAACATATATAATCATATTTTAGTTATTTCTATCCATTCCCTCCAGTACTACAGCTACTTGTTAACTAACATTTCAAATAATATTATTTTATTACTTGTGTGCAATGTAAGTTTTCAAAGAAACTCATAGTTGCGTATCGAGTATGCTACCGAACGTAGAAACCCCTTTTAATTAAAATTAATATTTAATTATTAAATATTAATAAATATGAAAATTCTTTATTCTTTAATTACCTGGGATGTTACATCCTTCCCCCCTTTTGGGAATTGCGTCCTCGCAATTTTATTCACTTATCAAAATAAGTGGGGGTATTTATACCTCATAGCATTTTCAGATTCCCACGTTGCCTCTTCAATCACATGGTTTTTTCACAAAACTTTTACCTGATGAATCACCTTATTCTGTAACACCTGCTCCCTGTGGTCAAGAATCTGGACTGGTTATTCTTCATAAGATAGGTTCTCCTCTAGCTGAACTACCTCTGGACTCAAAACATGAGATGGATCTGGCATATACTCCCTCAACATTGAAACATGAAAAACATTGTGTACCTGAGATAAACTCGGAGGTAAAGCCACTCAGTAAACAACTGATCCAACTTTCTCCATAATTTCATATGGTCCAATAAACCTTGGACTCAGCTTTCCTTTCTTACCAAATCTCATCACACTTTTCCAAGGAGAAACCTTGAGAAAAACATGATCACCTACCTCGAAAGATAGATCCTTCCTCCGATTATCCGCATAACTCTTCTGCCTGCTCTGAGCTGTTCTCATGTGCTTCGGAATCAACTGAACTTTTTCTGCCATCTCTTCTACCAATTCTGGTCCCATCAGCTTCCTTTCACCCACTTCATCCCAAAATGCTGGAGTTCGACACCACTTCCCATATAATGCCTCAAATGGTGCCATCTGTATACTGGAATGAAAGCTGTTATTATAGGAAAACTCAACCAAAGAAAGATGTTGGTACCAACTTCCCTGATAATCCATCGAACAAGTTCGTAGCATATCCTCCAAGGTCTGAATTGTTCGTTCTGACTGCCCATCTGATTGAGGATGAAAAGCTATACTAAAATTTAATTCAGTACCCAACGACTTCTGAAGGCCTTTCCAAAAGTTAGAAGTGAACCTGGGATCACGATCAGATACAATGGAGAGAGGAACTCCATGTAACCTGGCTACATCTTTAAGATACAAACTGGAAAGTTGATCTAGGGAAAATGTATCTCGTATAGCAAGGAAATGAGCAGACTTGGTCAAGCGTTCAACAATAACCCAGATTGCATTATTACCTCGAGATGTCTTCGGTAATCCCACAACAAAGTCCATGGATATATTCTCCCATTTCCACTCTGGCACTGGTAAAGGATGAAGCATCCCTTTTGGTAATTGCCACTCTTCTTTAACCTGTTGACATGTCAAACACTTCACAGTAAAATCAGAAATATCTGTTTTCATTCCATCCAACTAGTAATACTCCCGCAGATCTCTATACGTCTTAGTACAGCCAGGATTAACTGAAAACAGAGAACTATAAGCTTCACATAACAACTCATTCTTCAATTGTGAATCACAAGGTACACACAATCTCTTCACAAATCTCAAAACACAATCATTATCAATGTCAAATTCAAGCAACATACCTTTCTAAACCAGCTCTACCTTTTTCTGCAACTCACTGTCTTGCTTCTGTGCTTGCTTGATTCTGTCTGATAGAGAAGATTTCACTGATACCTGAAACAAAACAGAAGAACTTCTTGCACAAACAACTTCTATGCCAAAGTTCATCAAATCCTTAACCAAAGGATCATGTTCCAAACGCAACATTGCTAATGAAGCATTACTTTTTCGACTCAAAGCATCAGCCACTTTATTTGCTTTTCCCGGATGGTAATGAATTGTACAATCATAATCCTTGATTAATTCCAGCCATCTCCTCTGTCTCATGTTCAATTCTTTCTGAGTGAATATATACTTTAAACTTTTTTGATCAGTATATATTTCACACTTTACTCCATACAAATGATGCCTCCAAATTTTTAAAGCAAAGACAACAGCAGCTAATTCCAAATCATGTGTAGGGTAATTTACCTCATGAGTTTTCAACTGTCGTGAAGCATAAGCAATTACCTGATCATTCTGCATAAGGACACAACCAAGTCCCTTCAATGAAGCATCACTGTATATAACAAACTCACCATTCCTGGAAGGAAGTTCCAAAACTGGAGCATTCACCAATCTTCTCTTCAACTCCTGAAAACAATCATCACATTATTTTGTCCAGATGAACTTAACACCCTTACGAGTTAGCTTAGACATTGGACTAGATAACCATGAAAAAGTTTCAACAAACCTTCGGTAGTAACCTGCCAAACCAAGAAAACTACGGATCTCGGTTACATTTGTGGGTCGTGGCCCTTCTTCAACAACTTTTGTTTTAGTAGGATCAACAGTTATGCCATATTTTGAAACAATGTGACCTAGGAAAGAAATTTGTTGTAACCAAAACTCACACATGCTGAATTTTCCATATAGTTTCTTTTCTTTTAAGGTTTGCAAGATAACCCTTAAATGACTTTCATGCTCTTCTTTACTTTTAGAAAACACCAAAATATCATCAATGAAAACAACCACAAACTTATCCAAGAACTCATGGAAAATTCTATTCATAAGGTCCATGAATACAGCAGGTGCATTGGTTAACCCAAAAGGCATATCTAAAAATTCATAATGGCTATATCTAGTACGGAACGCAGTCTTCGGAACGTCTCCTTCTTTTACTTTCAACTGATAGTACCCCGACCTCAAGTCAATCTTCGAAAATTACTGAGCTCCCTGGAGCTGATCAAACAAATCATCGATATGAGGCAAAGGATACTTGTTCTTAACAGTAATATTATTCAAGGCTCTATAATCAATGCAAAGTCTCATTGATCCATCTTTCTTTTTAACAAACAAGACAGGAGCACCCCAAGGTGATGTGCTAGGTGGAATGAAACCTTTATCTAATAACTCCTGCAATTGTTTCTTTAACTCTAAAAGTTCAACTTGAGCCATTCGATAAGGGGGTTTTGAAATTGGCTTAGAATCAGGAACTAAGTCAACAGTAAATTCAACGTCCCGATCATGAATAATACCAGGCAACTCATCAGGAAAAACATCATGATACTCATTTACCACTGGCACATCATTAATCTGAACAGTTCCCTTGTTTTCAACAATGTGTGCAAGGTAACATTCATTTCCATCTTTTACAAGTTTCTCGGCCTCTTGATATGTTATCAACAATAAGGGTTCATTCTTGTACAAAAACTGAAAGTCTTTCTGAAAAGAAACTTCTTTATCTCTACAATCAATCTTATCATGGTAAACAGAAAGCCAATCCATGCCCAAAATAACATCAAACTCTACTAGATTCAAAACAATAAGGTTTGCTGGTAGATTGTTTCCACACACAAGGATAAGAAGGTTCTTATAATTCCTTTTTGTCTCAACGTTCCCTCCGGGTGTTTTTACCATAAGTTCAGGATTCATATCTTGATATGGAATTTCCAATTTACTAGAAAACTTCTCAGAAATGAAAGATTGTGTAGACCCTGAATCAAACAACACATTGGCATAATCTGAACAAACAAACAGTGTACCTGATACCACTTCATTCGATGGCCCAACATCTGCTGAAGTTGTTGCAAAGGATTTCACCACCCCTTTCTACATGTTGTCTGGCTACATTCCCCCAGTTGAGTTCTTCGTCGGACACTCGTTTGCATAATGACCCATTTCATTACACTTAAAACATCTTACAGTTGGCTTTTCATTTCCTTCTTGATCATCTTCCTTACAGTTACGAGCAATATGACCAGACTTACCACACTGAAAGCACTTACCAGACTTGGATAAACATTCTTCAGGATGCATTTTACCACACTTCTCACAGGATAGATATTTGGTTTTCTTACCTCCTTGCTTATTTGATGAATTCTTCCCATTTTCCTGCCAACTAGACCTCTTATTTTGTTGTTTGTCATAGAACACCTGATCACCAGAAAACTCCATTTCCACCTTCTCCGCACATCGAACAAGTTTTTCATAACTTTTGAACTCAAGAGAAGCTAAAGCCCTTCGATACTTTGGCTTTAACCCTGAGTAAAAATGGTTTATTTTACTATCAAGATCTCGTATGAAGTTTGGAGCATACCTTGCCAATCGAGTGAACTTTGCTTCATAAGAAGCCACTGAATCATCCTCCTATCTCAATTCTAGGAACTGTTTTTCCATCCTAAGACGAACCACCTTAGGAAAATATTTCTCAAGAAACATACCTTTGAATTCGTCCCAATGAAGATCCTCAATCTCATCACTATCCCTGATATTTTTCACCATCGAACACCACTGATCAGCTTCACCTTCAAAATGGTAAACTGCAAGACTAACCTTTTGATGTTCTGAACACCCCATGACATCAAAAATATTCTCCAGTGCTTTAATCCACCCTTCAGCTTGCACAGGGTCAGATGATCCTCTGAATGATGGGGGATGTTGCCTCATGAAATGTTCCACCACTAACATGTTCCTCTGCAGTTGATCTGGCTGATCTCGTGCATGGATACCACCACCATTTATAGCCTGAGTCAACTGTGCTATCACTGCAACAAACTGTTCAGTTCCGATTCTGACCATCTCAGGTTGCTGATTTGGAAGGTTTTCTTCCTCCTAATATCATCCCAACATAGTTGCTTTGTTTCCTCTACGGAAAACCATTCTGAACACAGAAATATCTTAGGCGAAGCAACATGGTAATCCATAAATGCTATATCATTTCAATCATATTATAATTTAACACTTTTCTAACTCCTAAAGTTGTCCAAACCGACATTTGATACCAACTATATGGCCCCGACCTTAAACCTTATTTAATATTGAATTAAATAAATAATTCAAGTTGAGGATATTTTCAGGTTTAGAGTTTTAGAGAATTAGAACATAACTATTACATCTCAAAAGATTACAAAGTAGTCACTTCTACTAAGTTTCCATAATAAAAAAAACTCTTAAAAGAAACATGTCTAGTTCCATGTTTTATATAGAATGGCATTACCTTGATCCCATCCTTGACCTTATTCCACATTAATTCCTGTGAAAAACATTTCAAAAAAACTTGGGGTGAGCATAAAAAGCTCAGTAAGGGATACACAAAGAATGAAAACTGTTAGTTTTTCAAAATCAAGTAAACCATGTATACTCTATCAAAGTAATACCTTCACCTTCTTGAAGTAGTAAAAACTCTTCACTGAATAAAGTATCATTACATACCTTTTTGTAACCAAAGGATTACCATAAAACCCATATAAAGAACACATAACATATATAAAGGTAACTTGGGACATAAACATACTTAAGTGGAATAACCATACGGTCGACTTCCACACATTTCACTTAATGGAATAGCCATACGACCAATTTCCATACATACATAATGGAATAGCCATACGGCCGACTTCCATACCCAATGCATTGGAGGTTATAACGTAACCACCCGTCCTGGTACTCACGGCACCACCCGTCATATGGTTTATAACGTAACCACCCGTTAAAATGTCCAAGTACCAATATAAAATCATAAAACATAAAACCAATATAAAGGAATGATAACATTTCCATATTTCAATCACAATATATCATAATAGAATCCTTTATCAAAGCCATTTTCAATACCAAAATACATAAAAGAGTATATGGTATTTATTTTATTTTAAAAGCATTACAGCTTGTTGAGGAAGCCAAAGACCAAATAATAATCGCGGCGGCGGAAAAGGTTGTTGTCACCGTGTACGTAAAAAAAACATTCCTTTTTGTAGTTTAGTAAAACTCTTCGTAGAAAATGATTCCTTTTGTATAAAAGTTAAAGTCAAAGGGGTTTATACACCGTATAAAATAAAGTTGTGTATAAAACGAAATATGCCTCAATGAAAGGAGATTGAGACGAAGTCCCTTACCTCGGGTCCGACTTGACTCGATCGTCCTTTAACGTCCTGAATAATAAACTTGAGTTAATTTATACTTGATTAAGAACCTTTTTAAATTTCATTATTCCTTTTATATCACTTATTTCCATGTTATAAACATTATGTAACCATTTAAGTTAATAATGTTTGTTTTGTCAATATTTGGTTCTTAAGTCGAAAGTGGACTTCTTATAAATACATGTTGTTCGTGTGGTCAAAGGTTCTTTATATCCATAATGCCATTCCTGATTTGGATATCATATATATCATATATATCCATCATATACATGTATTCATAATATTACATAATCATTTAGAGGTAAGAAATGAAATGCACCGTTCATGGAGACGGTAAGACGTACGTACGCATGAACGCTACTTTCATTTCTATTTCGTATTTTATAGAACAGAATCATAATGATATAAAGGTATATTATAATTCCAGTATAATAACATATATAATATCATTAACTTTATCCTTTACACATCCCACATATGGTATTAACGAATCAAATCACTTTCAGGGGGCGGTAGTCCGCACTTCCTAAAATGAAGATATCGTGTTTACCCATAATGGAAACAATAATGGTATGCCATAAATGAAAAATACATAAGCTTAAGGAAATAATAAACATATTATATATCATATGTAAAAATAGTGACATCATAATGGCCACCTTTGAAGGTGTTAAATGAGTATTGAACAATCATCGTTTCGGGAGGTAGAATTTCGCCATCCACGGAAACCGTATGTTCTTTAACCATTTGATGTAGTTGTGTGAGAGTGTAGCTTGAATAAATCTTATAACAACATAATAGTATATTTATTATACTGTTGTTGTTACAAAAGAAGTAAATAAAAATAGTTTAGGGGGTTGGAGAAGCAAAATAAAACAAATGAACAAGAGAGAATGAATTACCTTTAAAAGTGTAACTCCTTTTGATTTGAGCCTAAAGGCTTCCTTTGAAAGGATTCTGCCCAAAGGGAATCCTCTAGGATGAGGAGAGGGATGTGGAGAGAATAAATGGGCATGGGATGGCCGAGCCAAAGGCTTGAGGGGTGTGTGAAATGAGGTAGAGGTGGGGGCCTTTTATAAGAGGAGAGGAGGGGCACTTTTGGAAATCATGAAACTAATATTTTATTTTCAAAAGTGTTTCGAATTTATAAGGTCCCAAATTGATATATTTCGAAGCTAAGATGATAGGGCTTCGAAATAGTCCCATCCAATAGGTTTTGGACATGTTTAGGTTTTAGATATTACATTATCACTAGTGCAGAAAACGTTTTTTACGTCGGTTATTTTTTATTATTTACGTCGGTTTTTAGGCGACGTTAATACGGACGACGTTATAAATAACGTTTTTTACGTCGGTTATTTAAAACCGACGTAATATCCCTAACTTCACGGTGGTTATCACGTCGGTTCATATAATAACCGACGTGATAAATATGCGCGGGGGGCTTTATCACGTCGGTTATTCCCTAAACCGACGTGATAAAAGGCCTGGGATATCGTTTATCACGTCGGTTATGTCATAACCGACGTGATAAACCCTTCCCCTGGCCTATTACCACGTCGGTTATTTAGGAAACCGACGTGATAAAAAGGCCTGGGAAACGTTTTAGCACGTCGGTTATTCAATAACCGACGTGTTAAATCGATTCCCAGGCCTTTTATCACGTCGGTTATACTAAGCACCGACGTGATAAAATCCCCGGGAAAGGTTTATCACGTAGGTTCTAGAAAAACCCGACGTGATAAACCCCTACCGATTTATTTACCACGTCGGTTATTTTATAACCGACGTGAAAGAATTTTTTTTTTTTTTAAATAATTGCACTGCTCTCACCAAAAAGCAACCAGAAACCAAACAAAAATAACCATGCCAGCCCTCCCCCAAGCCCCAACTGAACCCCACCCTCATCTATACCCACCTAACAACCTGGCCAGCCCTCCCCCACCACATTGGAGCCCCACCACAACCCTTGGGCACCCCTCCCATATCCCTTGGACACCCTCCACCCCTTGGACACCCCCAAGACCCCTAGTACAGCCTCAAACACCCATTGGACACCCCCCCACACCTTGACAGCCCTCCCAGACCCCTTGGACACCCCCCCCCCTCATTTACACCCAACCTGCCCCTTGGACACCCCCCCACCCCTTCGACAGCCCCCCCACCCTCATTTACACCCCCCGAACACTAGGACAGCCCCAAACACCCCTTGGACACCCCTCCCATATCCCTTGGACACCCCCCCACCCCTTGGACACCCCCCCACCCACTGGACAGCCCCCCACCCCCTGGACACCCCCCCGACCCCTTGGAAACCCCCCCTACCCCTTGGAAACCCCCCTACCCCTTGGAAACCCCCCCTACCCCTTGGAAACCCCCCCATCCCCTTGGACAGCCCCAAACACCCCTTGGACACCCCTCCTATATCCCTTGGACACCCCCCCCCACCACTTGGACACCCAACCGACTCCTTGGACAGCCCCAAACACACCTTGGACACCCCTCCCATATCCCTTGGACACCCCCCACCCCTTGGACACCCCCACCCTCATTTACACCCCCCCCCCCCCCCCCCCGACCCCTAGGACAGCCCCAAACACACCTTGGACACCCCTCCCATATCCCTTGGACACCCCCCAAACACCCACCCACCCCCTTGGAACCTCTCCCCCCATACCAAAATCCAGACCAGAAAAACCATCAACAGTAGACCAAAACAAGAAGTAGAGAAAAATTAAACATTCACTTATATAACATTCAAAACTTACAATGTCAACTTCAAAAAAAACTAAATCCAACCTAAACGACTACGAAATACACAATTACATTGACAATATTCAAAATTACATTTTACATTACAAACAACTAAAAGTCAATCGAACCTGTAAAATAATTTGACCACTCCACTTGTAAGTGTTTGATATCTTCAGCAGTAAAGGGTTGAGGGTCATCAAAAAGCTACAAAGGAAAAGGATAGTAGTCAACGTGTATAATGAATAAATCAAATTGAAATATTATTAGAAAGAGGAAATCTTACCAGGTCAAAACTCAGAACTGTCCCAGTTGTTATTATTTCATACATAAATCTTAACATGTAATATCCGCATTCGATGATGCCTTGTTGCTCATGACATTTCTGTTTGAATGAGTGTAAATTCAATATATTATTTTTATGTAATAAATCAAAATGTACAAATTATAAATGGATATTTACCTTCGCATGTACATATTTGATCTTGTAATTCCTTTTCTTTGCGCTTTTTCGAAAGTGGACCCATGCCCTGTTAGAAAATAATACGAATGGGGTAAATTTAAAATTCATTATAATATATAAAACTATTGTGAAATTGAAACTTACGTTTCCAATATATTCTTAAAACTTTCTCGCACATCATCATGGAGAGAGCATATCCAATAAAGTGTTTTCTCCCTAGGGCAAAAAACCCCTAACATCCAATGATCCCTGAGAAAAGGAAATTTAACGTTAGTGGTTTTTTATGTTAAAATATAATTAACTCTTTGAGAGGGATGTGTTTCATACCTCTCACAAAAAGGCATCATCCAACACTGTGTGATTACATTCTTTTCAAATCTATCAGCAATATAAAGCATTCTTTGTTCCTCATCCAATGCACATGCTTCAGGGGAAATCAATTATGGGTCCATGAATCCATATACATCTGTCAGCTCATTCCTCTCACAAATTTTATACATATACCTAATACAAAGCAGACATAAGTATACATTTTTAATAAATATAACGCAAGGAAAAGGAGTTAAGACTTACATGATAAAAATTTGCACCACGTTGATGCCCATCTTATCTCCAGTGACAAACTCCATGATATCACTTTTCATAATCCCCACACATAGTTCACGTCCACAGACATGAGCTTCCATTGTAAAGTCATAATGATCCGCCAACAAATTTGAATATCTTGACAATTTGTCAAGACTGCTAGTATCTGCATCTGATGTCATAGCTATCTGTCTTTGTTGTTGTCTATACAGTATTTCTTTACCTTTGAAGTATTCCTGTAAAAATAAATTGAAAAATATATTAGTTTTCAAATGATAAAACATTAATAAAAATATAAAATAAAAGATATAACATCCATACCTCTATGGTAATGAGTCGAAGAAGTCTGGATGGCCAAAGTAAAAAATGGCCGATACTATGTCCAACTGTCGTCACCTCATCTGTAGGTAATGGTATCCGAGCTGATCTATCTATAATATCCTGTACAGTGACCCTCTGATTCTCTACCTCTAACTGTTGATGATGAACTGTATCTCCTATACAATATACCATCCCATATGCAACTATATGATGTTGAGGATCATCAACATACAACTCACAATAAGTAGGTAGCTGCGGCGGAGGAGGAGGATCAAAAATGGGGTCCGCAGGCTGAGGTGGGGGAGTGGGAGCTACTGGGAGAGGTGGAGTGGGAGCTGCACCCTGAAATTGTCATTGCAAGTCTGCAAACATTAACTGCACCGATGCTCTAATCTTGTCCTCCATTGTCGCATTAATATTATGGACTTCAGCCTCCAACGATTCTATTTTTTTTTTATAAACTCCCTCAACGTTAGAAGTTGAGGAACGTGGCAACACTTTTCTTACCGATACACCTGCCGAATATCCTCTTACACGGCCAGGATGTTCGGGCTTTCCCAATGCCACAGATAAAATATCTTCCCTCCCAGATGGTGTAAATGTCCCCTGTGAACTCTGCTCCTCAAGAGAGTCCTGTAATAATTAATTGAACTTTTCTATAATGATTGGAAATATATGACGAAAATAGTAAACTTAAATAAATAAAATAGATATCTTACAATCCTCTCAACTACGAGTCTCGATTCTTCCGAAAGATATTGTCCTTTTTTGCCCTTCCGAGCTCTTTTCCATTTCTCATGTCTAGATGGAGGGGATGGAGGGGCCACCTCTCCAGAGCTTGAAGACTCAGCTCTTAGTTGTTGAAATTTTTCTGCCATCATTTGTTCTTCCAATAATGCATACCCTCCCCGAGATAAACTATGAGGGTATACATTTTTAGATTGGATCTCTTGATGAGCTTTCCTTGTTTGCTGTAAATTAAGAATAAGTAATCATTAACAAAACAATAATAAGATCATTTATATAAGAAAGCTTATAAAAGTTTACATTGCCCTTACCAAAAATGATTCTTTTCTTCTACTTTCAAAAAATTGTCTCCATGTGTCTTCATCTATAAAAGGATATATACGACATGGATTCTCACGACTCCTATGACCATAAATGAAATCAGATGAGAGGGTTGATTTGAAATCCCTCCATCTCCTAGCAGCCAACGATAAGCATTTCTTCCTGACTCCTCCAGTGTCAGGAATATCAAATGTCATCTGATAAAAAAGAGGTTAAAAATATTATATATACTAGAAACATTTAAAGAACAGTCAAACAATAGCAAAAGATCTTACCAAAATGGTCTCCCACAGCTGAGAAATTATCGCCTTATCCACACTTCTCCAATCATCATAAAGAATGCTTACTTTGCTCTTAGCCTGAGTTGCTACAAAACCCTTAAAATCTTTAGCATTTGGACCTCTAGGAAGATCATCCTCATCAAACTCCACGACTATCCTCTCCTCCTTCGTACGGGCAAGTGATAATTTTGGTAAACGTGTGCACCCACGCTTACCAACCTTTGAACTCTTTTTCGTAATAGGAGCATGTGAATGTTCCTCCCCAGATGTATGACCAATATGCTCATCTCCAGAATCATGTGGCTGATCAACTGATTGATCTGTCATTTTCCTTCAAATCAAAAAAACAAACATTAGTTCACAAATAGAAAAGTGTACTAAATTACATAATAGTAAACATCGGTAATATGATAAGCATGTTAAACAATGATAAACATGGTAAACACAGGCAAAATGTTGCCAAGGAGTTGGCATAAGAAAGCTGAAAAGTGGACTCACTGATGCCACCGGCCGGCCGCTGGCTCACCACCGGCCGGCCGGTGGAGCAGACAGCCTTCCTCTGTCTGGACCACCGGCCGGCCGCTGGATCACCACCGGCTGGCCGGTGGACCAGACAGAGAGCCTTCCTCTCTGTCTAAACCACCGGCCGGCCGCTGGCTCCTCACCGGCCGGCCGCTGGTGATCCAGACAGAGAGGAAGGCTCTCTGTCTGGTCCACCGGGCGGCCGGTGGTGATCCAGCGACCGGCCGGTGGACCAGACAGAGAGCCTTCCTCTCTGTTTGAACCACCGGCCGGCCGCTGGCTCAACACCGGCCGGCCGCTGGTGATCCAGACAGAGAGGCTCTGTCTCTGTCTGTACCACCGGCCGGCCGCTGGCTCACCACCGGCCGGCCGGTGGTTCAGACAGAGAGCCTTCCTCTCTGTCTGAACCACCGGTCGGCCGCTGGCTCAACACCGGCCGGCCGCTGGTGATCCAGACAGAGAGGAAGGCTCTCTGTCTGAACCACCGGCCGGCCGGTGGTGAGCCAGCGGCCGGCCGGTGGTACAGACAGAGAGGACCGGTTTCCGGTGCGCGCAGGACTTCTCCTCTTTACGGTTTTTATTGTTTTATCGTTTTGGTTTGATACATATTTTAATAAGTAAAAAATTTACAGTATCTAACATTATATGAAAAAACTAAATGTAAACAAGATATATACTTGTGTTACCTGTAATTTTAGGAATGTACAGTTGGATTGTTTTCCCAAATTCCTTCGTCGTGATCGTTCCTAATGGCACAAACCATGTCTTCAACATACTCATCATTATGTTCTGTTAATCTTTCCATGGAAGTAGGGATCTCACATAAATCAGCATCTTCATCAAATTCATCCTCACCAACATATTGGTTTTTCCCTTGTAAAACAACAGCCCACTGCATATCTGATTGATCTACTACATAGAAAATTTGTTTGGCATGTGTTGCCATTATAAAAGAATCAGCTGTGTCTTCCAATCTATTCAGATTAACAAGTGTCATTCCAAATTCATCGTGTCTGACACTGTTGTTACCGATAAACCATTTACAGTTAAAAACGGGAACTTTAATTTTAAAGTAATCAGCCTCCCATATGTCTTCAATCACTCCATAATATGCACTTGATGCCGAAATTGGGTTCAATCCCCTTTCCCTCATTATTAACCCGTTCATGGCGAGATGGAGGCAAACCTATGTGTTGCGCCGTAGCCAAGTAACTCGTACAAAACTCTGCTACCTCCTCAGAAATATACTTTTCAATAATGGAGGCTTCAGGTCGATATGGATTTTTAACATATCCCTTTAATATTTTCATATACCTTTCAAAAGGATACATCCAACGAAGATATACAGGTCCACAAAGCCTTATTTCTCGAACCAGATGAATCAGTAAATGCACCATCATATCAAAAAAAGTTGGAGGAAAATACATTTCCAAATGACAAAGTATAATAATTGCATCCTTTTCCAAAATGTTCAAAGCATTCACATCAATCGCCTTGTTGCAAATTGAATTGAAAAAATAACACAACCTCATTATAGTCTTTCTGACACGGATGGGCAATATTCCACGCAGTGCAACTGGTAGAATTTGTTGCATCATGACATGACAATCATGTGATTTCATACCTATCAACTTCAAGTCTTTCAATGAGACAAAATTTTTTACATTTGAAGAATAACCTTGAGGCACTTTGATATCATGAAGACACTGACAGAAGCTACTTTTCTCCCTCTTCGATAATGTATGACAAGCCGGGGGAAGAAATGTTCGTCTTCCTTTAGGAGTGGGAGCTAACTCTAAACGTATTCCCATTGACAGTAGGTCTAACCTTGCATTCAACCTATCTTTTGTCTTTCCTTTAATATCTAGCAATGTTCCGATCAAAGAATCACAGATATTCTTCTCCACGTGCATGACATCAATATTATGTTTGACTTCATGATACCTCCAATATGGTAGCTCAAAAAATATTGACCTTTTCTTCCAAATATGTCTATCATTACCAGATTTCTGTGTCTTTCCCAATGTCACATCAAGGTTTTTCACCCTCTCAAAATACAATTCTGGGGATAAAGGTTGAGGTGCAGTATCAAATTCTTGTGAGCCATTGAATGCCTTTTTTAGTCTTCTATAAGGGTGATCCATAGGCAAAAACTTTCGATGACCCATGTACACTATTTTCCTCCCATGATGCAATTGACAATATGACGTCTGTTGTTCGCAAATTGGACATGCTTTATGCCCTTTAACACTGTATCCAGACAAATTTCCATATGCTGGGAAGTCATTTATAGTGAATAGAAGCACTGCATGCAGTTGAAAATATTCCATTTTATAAGAATCATACACCCTAATACCATCAGCCCATAAAAGTTTCAAATCATCAATCAGCGGTGACAAGTATACATCAATATCATTGCCGGGTTGCTTTGGACCAGAGATCATGATACTCAACATGACATATTTGCGCTTCATACAAACTTCAGGAGAGAGGTTGTAAATTACCAATAAAACAGGCCATGAACTATGTGTGCTACTGAGGGTTCGGTATGGATTCATTCCATCTGTGCACAAGCCTAGTCTCAGATTTCTAATTTCATTTCCAAATGTAGGGTACTGGGCATCAATTTTCTTCCATTGTGGAAAATCAGCTGGATGACGTATTTTTCCATCACATACCCGCTCATCAGCATGCCATCTTAACCTTTTTGCATCATGTGAATTAGCAAATAAACGTTTGAAACGAGGAATTATAGAAAGATACCAAAATACCTTTGAAGGGAGCTTTGTAATCTCTACATCAGCTTGTGATTTTTCTTTCACCTTATACCGTGATGTCCCACATTTGGGACACTCTTTCAGAAATTCATATTCCTTCCTATATATAATGCAGTCATTCGGACATGCATGTATTTTCCTGTATCCCAATCCCATCGGGCATAATATTTTTTTGGCCTTATAATGTGAATCTGGAAGATCGTTATCTTTTGGAAGAATGTCTTTCATCAATTGTAGCAGCTCTGTAAAACTTCTGTCACTCCATCCATGTTTCGCCTTCAGGTTAATCAATCTTAACACCGCCGACAAAACCGTAAAATCTGTACAACCAGGATATAATGGTTTTTCGGCATCACCATATAGACGTGCAACTCTCGGTTCTATCTCAATTTGTTCTGCTACAATATCGCGAATCATTTCATCAATTCCATCGGAGTTACCATCTTGCGATTCATTATCATCAGTGACATTCTGTCCAGTTTCGCCATGCCAAATCCAAGGGTTGTAACTCGGATTGAAACCATGACAAATCAGATGATCTTTTATCTCTCTACTTTTCAACTTCTTCATATTCAGACATTTCAGGCATGGACAGAAAAAAATGTCACTACTTGGAACATTTCGTTTAGCAAATTCCAAAAAGGCATCAACACCTTCCTCATATTCATTGCTCATTCGATGTGCCGTAATCCAACTTCGACTCATTATTACCTATAAAAAATAGCAAAAATATATATATTTTTTAGATAAGACAAATATATGTTTATATGAAAAAAATCATAATTTGAATATAACAATTTTGAAATATAAAACAAATCGATGTGTAAACCCCCCTGGACACCCCCCGACCCCTCTGGACAGCCCCCCACCCCTCCTGGACACAACCCCCCACCCCCGACCTGCTTGGACACCCCCCTGGACACCCCCCAACCCTCTGGACAGCCCCCCCACCCCTCCTAAACACCACCCCCACCCCCTACCCCCTTGGACACCCCCCTGGACACCCCCAAGGCCCACCCACACCCTTGGACAGCCCCCCACACCCACCCACCCCCTTGTAAACCCCCCTGGACACCCCCTGACCCCTCTGGACAGCCCCCCACCCCTCCTGGACACCACCCCCACCCCCTACCCCCTTGGACACCCCCCTAGACATCCCCCAACCCTCTGGGCAGCCCCCCCACCCACCCGGACAACCCCAAATACCCTCTGGAGAGGCCGCCACCCACTTGGACAGCCCCCCACACCCATCCACCCCCTTGGACAGCCCCCCACACCCATCCACCCCCTTGGACACCCCCCTGGACACCCCACCGACCCCTCTGGACAGGCCGCCACCCCCTTGGACAGCCCCCCACACCCACCCATCCCCTTGGACACCACCCTGGACACCCCCCGACCCCTCTAGAAAGCACCCCCACCCCTCCTGGACACAACCCCCCACCCCCGACCTGCTTGGACACCCCCCTGGACACCCCCAACCCTCTGGACAGCCCTCCCACCCCTCCTAAACACCACCACCCACCCCCTACCCCTTGGACACCCCCCTGGACACCCCCCAACACCCACCCACGCCCTTGGACAGCCCCCCACACCCATCCACCCCCTTGGACAGCCCCCCACACCCATCCACCCCCTTGGACACCCCCCTGGACACCCCACCGACCCCTCTGGACAGACCGCCACCCCCTTGGACAGCCCCCCACACCCACCCATCCCCTTGGACACCACCCTGGACACCCCCCGACCCCTCTAGAAAACACCCACACCCCTCCTGGACACAACCCCCCACCCCCGACCTGCTTGGACACCCCCCTGGACACCCCCCAACCCTCTGGACAGCCCCCCCACCCCTCCTAAACACCACCACCCACCCCCTACCCCCTTGGACACCCCCCTGGACACCCCCCAACACCCACCCACGCCCTTGGACAGCCCCCCACACCCACCCACCCCCTTGTAAACCCCCCTGGACACCCCCGACCCCTCTGGACAGCCCCCCGCCCCTCCTGGACACCACCCCCCACCCCCTACCCCCTTGGACACCCCCCTGGACATCCCCCAACCCTCTGGACAGCCCCCCCACCCACCCGGACAACCCCAAATACCCTCTGGAGAGGCCGCCACCCACGTGGACAGCCCCCCACACCCATCCACCCCCTTGGACACCCCCCTGGACACCCCACCGACCCCTCTGGACAGGCCGCCACCCCCTTGGACAGCCCCCCACACCCACCCATCCCCTTGGACACCACCCTGGACACCCCCCGACCCCTCTGGACAGCCCCCGACCCCTCTAGATAGCACCCCCACCCCTCCTGGACACAACCCCCCACCCCCGACCTGCTTGGACACCCCCCTGGACACCCCCCAACCCTCTGGACAGCCCCCCCACCCCTCCTGGACACCACCCCCCACCCCCTACCCCCTTGGACACCCCCCTGGACACCCCCCAACACCCACCCACACCCTTGGACAGCCCCCCACACCCACCCACCCCCTTGTAAACCCCCCTGGACACCCCCCGACCCCAAATCCATGCACCTATGCCATGGTTGTGTGTGAATAAAGTAGTAACAACTGTAAAAGGGCAACCCATCCAAATGGACACGCCCCAACCCTCTCGGGGATTTATAGAAAACGATGAAAAATTAGTGAAATCATAAAATTACTCAATATTGCAAGTCGAACAAATAGATCTAGGGATGATAAATAAGATTATGGTGCCAAAACGAGTTAAAAGGGTTCGCAATCGAAGAATCTTAGCTAGTTTCAACAAAAAAATCACAACACATATATATTTACTATCCGCGAAAAAAAAACGAACGAGTGGGAGGATTACCTGAGTGCTGCAAGTTTAGATGATTGATCCGAGGAGATTAAATATGAGAAACGATGATCGCAAAACGAATCTAAACCAACGAAATGGACGAGCCGATTCGGGTTTACGCGCGAGAGAGACGAGTCGCGACTGTCGAAGGTAAACTCGCGAATGACAATCCACGGGTCTGGGTAAATTTTTAATTGAGTTATCACGTCGGTTATTCAATAACCGACGTGATAATTGTTTTAAAAACATTTATAACGTCGGTTATTTCAATAACCGACGTAAAAAACTTCCTCCGATTCATTGTTTACGTCGGTTATATAATAACCGACGTAAAAAATGGCTCAAAATCCGCGTTTTTTTACGTCGGTTATGGAATAACCGACGTCAAAAACATCTGCGGATTCTTTTTTTACGTCGGTTATTTTATAACCGACGTCAAAAAGCCTTCAAAAACCGCGTTTGTTACGTCGGTTATTCAATAACCGACGTGAAAGGGCCTTCGAAAACCGCGTTTTTTACGTCGGTTATAAAAATAACCGACGTAAAAAACGAAGCCGCGAGATTAATAACGTCGGTTATTTGTATAACCGACGTTAAATGTGTACCGAACACAGGTTTTTACGTCGGTTATTTCTTAACCGACGTAAAAAACCTCGTTTTACATATTATGACGTCGGTTTTATATAACCGACGTAAAAAATGGTGACGTAAAAAACGTTTTCTGCACTAGTGTATCTTTCCATTTTATTTAAATCGTTAACTAATGAAGTCATCGCTGCATCATAATGATGTCATACATAATTTAATTTATTTAAAGTCTAAAAATTATAAAAAAATTACTATGATGTAGGAAATCATTTTAGATTTCCAATTAATATTTATAATAAAAAATCTGATCTTTATAACCCCATGTAAAAATTGTTTTCGTAAAACATATTATGTTTGTGTCATTTTTACTTTTATTTAAAAAAAGGCATTAAAGTCATTATCTCACCCAAGTGGCTCCATGGGGTCCCCTAAATCAACCCATGGGTTTTCTTGGTCGGCCATCACACAACCAATAGGGTTAGGTCATGTTTCAAGCTCATCTCATTTTACTAAAGCATTATTTTTACCTTAAACTACACTAATTACCTTTAATCGCGATTAAAAACTTCATAAGTTACTATTCACCAAAAAATTATTTTAATCTCATTGAACAACATTTTACTTCTTAATGAAAACCATGTATGTCGGATTTTTGAAAATCAAAACACAATGATTGCAAATTTTCATTTAAACAGAAAATCAGTTTTTATAAGTACCACCTAGTGGTTTCAGTATTTATCAAAAATTGAAGTTTTTCAGAAAATTACCAAAAATTCACCCTAAGCTATATTTGATATTACGAATTCAAAAATGACGTCTATTTTACAAAGTTAAAAACATATAAGTCACATTAATTATTTTAATAATTAACTCCCGCTGTCAGAGCAAATAGCGTGTTTTTATGAAACAATAAGTATCAAAATATTGACACTAGTTTAAGTCCGATTTCAAAGTGAAATTAATTCCAACGACCACTATTGGATTTAATGGTAAAAATATTTTCTAATTTAACTTTAAAACCAATTCAAAAGATAATCTAATCATATAAATAAATTAGATTAAAAACAGGTTTTGAATTAAAATACAACATTTTACACTATTCGTTAAAAAAATGAACTTTATCAGAAAGGTACCAAAAATTTACACAAAGTAAATTTTGATGTCCTGATTCTAAAGAAGAGTTATTTTTGGTCCAATAGAATTTATAAGATTGATCAAAACTATATTTAATGACGGTTCTCCGTCAAAAGGTGATAAGTGAACCCTTAGTGAAAATTAGGGTATAAATGCCTAAAATTGAACTCTTTCCGTATTTTAAGCCTTTATATTTTATTGGGTAAATGTAAAAACATTTAAAAACTTATATAATCATATTTTAGTTATTTCTATCCATTCCCGCTAGTACTACGGCTACTTGTTAACTAACATTTAAAATAATATTATTTTATTACTTGTGTGTAACGTAAGTTTTCAAAGAAACTCATCATTGCATATCGAGTACGCTATCGAACGTAGAAACCCCTTTTAATTAAAATTAATATTTAATTCGTAAATATTAATAAATATTAAAATTATTTATTCTTTAATTACCTGGGATGTTACATAACCGATTTCTTATCTCACTTTTAATTCCATGAGATTTCCATTGTTCACCACTTATTTGTTTCATGTGGTGTATTGTGTGCTGAAATTTCATATGTTTTATCATGATTATATTTATATTCATGGTATTATGTGTTTCATTTGGTTTTTATTATCTTTTGGTCATACGACTCGATTGATTACAACGAGGTAAGGAGTTTTTTTCTCACTTTTTATTCCTGTGAGATTTATGCTACATTTTCCAATATTTCCTTTTGTGTGGTGAATGTACTAACCATGATTGTATTATTTGAGTAATATACTTTAATTTATGGTTATATATATATTCATTGTATGATCCTTCTTTCATGGGGTGTACGTTTCGAAAGTTACCCAAATTGTTAAGGGAACCTTTCACCCTCTTCTTTTTAAAAGGCTTCTCTTTGTTAGGTCTTTTAATTTACATCTTCTTATGTTTGGATATGTTCTTATATATCCTTATTGCTATAAATTTTATGTCCAAGTGATGAGATAACCTTTTTATCTCTCATAAACTGATTTTCTGAATTTTATAGTGACGTAGTCATGCTGTCAAATTTCTATAAGGGAACTTCTTAACCCAATTTCAATTCTTTGGGTTAAACCTCTACTCCTTGATTATGACATGCAATGAATATTTGTAGATAACCTCTGATTTTTTTACACTTAATATCCACTTATATTTGGTGTAATTATATTTGTCACACATTATTATGTTATTGATTTATACTTAATCTAAGGATACCTTCTTTGTAGGGGACTTCGTCTCAATCTCCTTTCATTGAGGCATATTCTATTTTAATAAAATAATTTATTTTATACGCTGAATAAACACCATTGAATTTTCATTTCATTTAAATGGAATCTTTTTCTATGAAGCGTTTTACTAAATGAAAAAAATAAATGTTTCTTTGAACGTACGTTGTGACAACGACCTTTCCGCACCTGTGAGTATTATTTGATCTTTGGATTCCTCAACAAGACATAATGTTTTTAAAAGAAAATAAATACCATATAATCTATTATATATTTTGGTATTTAAAATGGTTTTGATAATGGATTTGTTATAGAAATATATTTATGTCATATATTGTGATTGAAATGTGGAAATGTTTTCATTCCTTTATATTTGTTTTATGTCTTATGGTTTTATAATGGTACTTGGATATTTGACCGGTGGTTACATGATAAACTAAATGACGGGTGGTGCCATGAATACCAGGATTGGTGGTTACATTATAACCTCTAATGCATTGGGTATGGAAGTCGGTCGTCTGGCTATTCCATTTAGTGACATGTGTGGAAGTCGACCGTATGGTTATTCCATTTAAGTATGTTTATGTTTCAAGTTACCTTTATATGTTATGTGTTCTTTATATGGGTAATCTTTTGGTTACAAAATGGTAATTAGTGATATTTTATTAATTGAAGAGTATTTAATGCTTCATAAAGGTGAAAAAGTATTACTTATGTTAAAGTATTCATGGTTTACTTGTTGTTTCGAAAAACTAATAGTTTCTTTCATTGTGTATTCCTTACTGAGCTTTTTATACTCATCCCATGTTTTTGAAATTTTTTTATAGGACATAAAGTGGAATAGGTTCAAGGATGGGATCAAGGAAAGTCATGCTATCTAAAACATGGAACTAGACAAGACTTTTTTTCATGAGTTTTTATTTTATGAAGAAAATGGGAACTGAGTAGAAGTGTCTACTTTGTAGCTTTTGAGATGTAATAGTTATGACCTAATTCTCTAAAACTCTAAACCTAAAAAGATCATCAATGTGAATTATTCATTTAATTCAAGATTAATCAATGTTTTAAAGACGGGTCCTTATAGTGGGTATTAGAGGTCGGTTTAGATAAATTTAGAGGTTACGGTATTCTTTAAGCATAAGTGACAATAACATAATGGTTAGGATTTCAGAAAGAGTCATAGTTTTTTTAGATAAACTGAATGAGATTAAGATAACATGAATAATTATATCTTAGTATTATATGATGATTTTACTAATATACTCACACTGACCTTTTTGGTTTTAGTAAATGGATGGATCTAGCAGGCACCAAAGTAACAGTGGATGTGAAGAAAACTGTGACAGTTTTCCCAATGGGAAACTGAATGATATGGGAGCTACAATGAGAACTCCTGTGTTTATTCTCAACCAACTATCTAGAGTCATGATAGACCACCTAAACCTTAGTGATTTTTATAAGGCATCATTTTTTTTTTGAGAAACAAATCCCTACCGAAGTTCAAGTAATAATAATTAAGGTAAGTGTGTTCAAAAACCTATGTGTCAAAGATGTGGAAAGAAACACCTAGGAATATGTTTCAAAGGGATAGAAAGATTCTATATATGTGGAAATGAAGGTCATAAATCAAGAACCTTCCATGAAAAATGGAAGCATCTATTTGACTCTAGGAAAGGGAAAGAAGTTCTATTTGAAGGATCAATTGAATGTTTTAAATGTGGTGTGCATGGTCATTATGAAAACACATGTTCTATGAAGAAGTTTCAGGAATGGGACCACCAGGATCATTCAAATATTTTTTACCAATACCTAATGCCATTCTGATTTAGGATGATGAAACTAACAATGACCAATTAAAGGTATGGATTATTTCTTAGCATATGTTTTCCTATTATTGAAATCTTAGGATATGATTCATGGTTTTCTTTGTAGGAATGAAGTATTTCAGAATAAGTTGGAAAGGAATGTTTAATGGATCATGAATAATTTTGAACGAGTAAGAAGTCAACATATAAGGGATTGAAGAGTTATGGTAGATTTTATGATGGTGAAATGCTTAAAAGTATTAAGGCTCTTTTGATAACGGGATTACATTAGAAGAATTTTTATAATATGTGTAACCCTGAAGTTTGATATATGAAAATTTTATTCAAGGAATCACTTTTATTTTTTGGATATAGTTATAAAGAACCATTTGGGTTTATATAATCCTTTAATTTTAGGTAATTACCGGTTAATTCATTTTTGGATGCAAAATGAAAGTTATTAGATAACCTTTGTGTTTAAAATATGTTATGGTTATTTTTTATTAATTTATCTCTTTTTGGGGAATGTTATAAAATTATATATTTTTTAAAAGGTACAACACATAGACTGTGTGAAAACCTGTCGCGTCAGATGAAGCTGTGAGAATCGAACCCACAACCAAAGTGTGACTGGTATTTCTCGCCTACCACTAGACTACGTGAAGTAACTGGTAAGTATGACTAATTATTTTTAGTTATATGATCTTATGAATCAGGAATAAGTTGATTTTGGGTTTTCTATGGAAATGATTAACCTATCAAGGAGGTTATGTGATTAGGTAAATTACTTTCTAGTTTGAGACTTTAAGAGTAACTGATGTTATTTGGAGATAAATTTTAAGATTTACCTTGGAAGACTATGTGATTAAATCCTTCAAATATCTGGGTTTAAATCATAGTTTGGATTACTTTAAAGAATTTTATGGATAGCTGTTTATTGAATGGTCTTTGATGAACTTTGGGTTTTTTTTGAAAAATTTTGGAGATTAAGGGTAGTTTTTCTTTTTTTTAAGGATTATCCTTTTGCAGATTATCTGATCTTGTACTAACAATTTTGGTTTTGGTTAAGGTCTAAAGGCATGGGAAATATATAGTTCATCTTTTTTGGATTTGTTGATTCTCAAGAAGTTGATTATAGTTCTCTTAATGTGAACAAGTCATCCTGAATACTCATCGTTTGGAGAAAATATGAGTTTGTGTTAGAAATCTACTAAAAGTTGAAAGTCTACATTACAAGTAAGTAGGTTTACTTATTTTTTAGTTAAGCTCATAATTAAATTACTCAATTAAATGTAACTTAAAATAAAAACATTATCTGTAAACTTTTCCTACTGGGGAATCAAATACCGTTTAACCCATCACAAGTTTGTGATTTTCTAATTGTTAACTTTCTCCTAGACATGCCTTATATCACTCTCCATCAGAACATGACACATTGTTTTTTTCGTCCATATCCATGTTTTCTGTACGTGGAATACTAATTTGGGTTATCATGGGTAACCATTGTATTTCTTTTTCTTTCTTTTAAAGTGATAGTTTTATTAATTACTTTTCCGATGTGGGGCATTCAATGAAGTTTCTGAGCCCAATTTTAAAATTGTGAGGACGCAATTCCCAAAAGGGGGGAAGGATGTAACATCCTAGGTAAATAAAGAATATGAAATTTTCATATTTATTAGTATTTGTGAATAAAATCTTAATACTACTTTAATGGGCATGCTATGTTCGATGGCATACCAAGTATGCAACAACGAGTTTCTTTGAAATCATACGTTGCACACTAACAATATAATAATATTATTTTAAATGGTAGTTAACGCCTAACCGTTGAAATGGAGGGAATGGACAGAACTAACTACAAAATGATTATATATGTCTGTTAAATATTTTTACATTTATCAAATAAAAGTTAGAGGCTTAAAATAAGGAAAGAATTCGATTTTAAGCATAAATATTCTAATTTTCTTTAAAAGGTCGATTAACCGCGTTTTGATGGAGAACCCTTTTTAAAACTACTTTTTGTCAATTTTTTATGTTATATTTGACAAAATAAAATCCTTTTTTAGAATTGGGACATCAAAATTTACTTTGTGTAAATTTTTGTTATTTTTCCGATAAAGTTCATTTTTAATGAATAGTGAAAATGTTGTATTTAATTCAAATCCTCCTTTTAATCTAATTTATTTATATTGTTAGATTATCATTTTAATTTGGTTTAATGTTTAATTGATATATATTTTTACCATTTAATCCAATGGTGGTCAATGGAATTAATTTCACATTGAAATTGGACATAAACAAGTGTCAATCTTTTGATAGATATTGTTTCATAAAAACACGCTATTTGTTTCGACAGTGGGAATTAATTATAAAATTAATTAATGAAACTTATATGTTTTGAATTTGGTAAAATGGAAATCATTTTTTAATTTTAAATATCACATTTAATTTGGATAAATATTTGGTATTTTTCTGACAAATGTTCATTTTTATTGAATAGTGAAAAATACTGCATTTTACTTCAAAACTGCTTTTTCATCTAATTTAATTATATAATTATATTGTCCTTTTAATTGGTTTTAAAGTGTAATTGAATTATTTTTTTATCACTTAATACAATGTAGTTCATTGAAAGTAATTTCACTTTTCAATTGGATATAAAAACAAGTCAATATTTTGATAAATGTTACTTCTTAAAAACCCGTCTTTGGTTGTGATAACGAGAATTATTTTTAAATTAATTACTGCAATTTCTGTGTTAGGAATTTAGTAAAATGGATTACATATTTTTAATATAAAGGTCCAAATTAATTAATTAAAACTCTTTTGTTTTTGGACATTATGAATAGTAACGATGACAATTATATTTAATTATCATGATTAATTAGTAATCGGGTAGTTAAGGGTAATAAAATAATATAATAATAACATACAATGACCCCAAAATGTGTCCAAATCCTTTTGGTTGTGTCATGGCCGACCATGGTATGACTTGTGCCAGCTTATGGACCCCATGGAATTACTTTTTTGTGATCGTGACCTTTTATCATATTATTTTTAAAGAAAGGAAAATAAAACCAAACTATGTGACACATAAGTAAAAAAAATTAATTTTGTTTAAATAAATGATTTCTTAGACTATAAATAGTCATTGGAAAGCTAAAAATATTTCCTACATAATGGTATTTTTTTAGACATTAAATAAATAAATTTATTTATGACTCCATGATGATGTAGTGATTACCTAATTAATGAACGATTTAAATAAAATGAAAGGATAAGGTGAAATATAAGACATAAACACGTATAAAACCCATTTTATGGGGGGATTTTGAACCCTTATGACCTTATGCTCTAAATATATCATTTTGGGACCTTTAAAATCCGAAAACCATTTTATAATAAAGTTACATTTATAGACTTTCCAAAAGTGACCCTCCTCCCTCTTATAAAATGGCCCACCTATACCCACTTACCCACACCTCTCAAGACCTTGGATCGTCGAAACTTGCTCATATCATCTCTCAAAATCCCTTTCATATTCCTAGAAGCCTCAATCTGGGCAGAATTCTTCCCAATGAAGCATTTGGCTCAAATAAAAGAGTTACTCGATTTAGAGGTAATGTCTTCTCTCGAGTTTCTTTCTTTTATTTTCCTTCTTCAATCACCACTATCTTATTATTATTTGATCCCATAATAACAACAGTATCCTAAATATACTAGTATTTTTTTTATGAAAATTATTCTACCTATACTTGCACACACCTCTGTCTAATGGTTAAAGAACATAATGTTTCTGTGGGTGGCGAATTACTGCCTCACGAAACGATGATTGTTCAATCTTTTTTTAACACCTCTCCTGTTGGCCATTATGATGGAACTGTATTTATATATGATATATATTATTTTTATGTTTACTTTATGCTTTTTAATTTTTTTATATATATCAAACCTTTATGGTTTCCATTATGTGTAAACACGATAATTTCATTTGAGGAAGTGCGGACTACCGCCCCCTCAAAGTGATATGAATCATTCGTACCATATGTGGTATGTATAAAGGATAGGTTTAATGATATTATATATTATAAAACAATGGAATTATAATACTATTATTTATCATTATGTTTTAATTCAATGAAACATGAAATAGAATTGGAAGTACTGTTCATGCGTACGTACGGCTTACCGTCTCCATGAATAGTGCATTTCATTTCTTACCTCTAAATGTTATGTACTATTATAAATACATGTATATGCTGGATATATATGATATATATGATATCAAAATCAATAATTACATTCTGGATATAATGAACCTTTGACCATATGGACAACATGTAATTATAAGAAGTCCTTTTTTTACTTAAGTGCCAAATATCGACAAAACAAACATTATTAACTTAAATGATTACATAATGTTTATAACATGGAAATAAGTGATATAAAACGAATAATAAATTTTAAAAAGGTTCTTAAGCATGTAGAAATTAAATTTAGTTAATTATTCAGGAGATTAATGAATGATCGAGTCATGTCAGACACGAGGTAAGGTATTTCTTATCTCACTTTTAATTCCGTGAGATTTCCATTATTTGCCACTTATTTGTTGTATGTGGTGTATCGTGTACTGAAATTTCATATATATCATCATTATTATATTTATATTCATTTTATTATGTGATACATTTGGTGTTTATTATCTTTTTGTCATACGACTCGATGGATTACAATGAGGTAAGGGGTTTTTATCTCAGTTTTTATTCCCGTGAGATTCATGCTACATTTTCCACTATTTCCTTTTGTGTGGTGTACATACTTCCCATAATTGTATTCTTTTTGCTATATAGTTTAATTTATGGGTATTTAAATCTTTATTATATGATTCTTCTTTCATGGGGTGTATGTTTTGAAAGTTACCGAAATCGGTAATGGAACCTTTCACCCTCCTCGTTTTAAAATGAATTTCTTTGTTAGGTATTTTAATTTACATCTTATTGTGTTGGGATATGTTATGATATATCCTTATTGTTGTAAATTTTATGTCCAAGTTATGATATACCCTTTTTATCTTTCATCACCTCATTTTCTGAATTTTACAGTGACCCCGTCAGGCTGTCAAATTTCTGTAAGGGAACATCTTAAACCAATTTCAATTCTTTGGGTTAAACCTATACTCCTTGATTATGTCGTGATATTAATATGTGTATATCAAATCTAATTTTTTTACACATAACATCCAATTATATTGGGTGTATTTATATTTTTAACACATAATTATGTAATTGATTTATCCTTAATCAAAGGATACCATCTTTATAAGGGACTTTATCTCAATATCCTTTCATTGAGGCATATTTGTTTAATACACGAAATTATTTTATATTCTGTATAAACACCTTTTTCTTTTCATTTCATTCAAATGGAATCTTTTTCTATGAATCATTTTACTAAACAACAAAAAGAAATGTTTCTTTTAATGTACGCGGTGACAACGACCTTTCCGCCACTGCGAGTATTATTTGATCTTTGGCTTCCTCAATAAGATGTAATGTTTTTAAAAGAAAATAAACACCATATAATCTATTATGTATATTGGTATTGAAAATGGATATGATAATGGATTTTTTATAGAAATATATTTTTGTGATATATTTTGATTGAAATGTGTAAATTTTTTCATTTCATTATATTTGTTTTATGTCTTATGATTTTATAATGGTACATAGACATTTGACAGGTGGTTACGTGAAAAACCTAATGATGGGTGGTGCTGTGAATACCAGGATGGGTGGTTACATTATAACCTCTAATGGATTTGGTATGGAAGTCGACCGCATGGATATTCCATTTAGGTACATGTGTGGAAGTCCACCGTATGGTTATTCCATTTAAGTATGTTTATGTTCCAAGTAACCTTTATATGTTATGTGTTCTTTATATGGGTAATCTCTTGGTTAAAAAAGGGTAAGTGGTGATATTTTATTTAGTGAAGAGTATTTACTACTTCATAAAGGTGAAAAGTATTACTTATGTTAAAGTATTCATGGTTTACTTGTTGTTTTGAAAAACTAATAGTTTCCTTCTTTGTGTATTCCTTAATGATCTTTTTATACTCATCCCATGTTTTTGAAATGTTTTTCACAGGACATAAAGTGGAATAGGGTCAAGGATTGGATCAAGGAAAGTCATGCTATGTAAAACATAGAACTAGACATGAATTTTTTTGAAGAGTTATTATTTTATGAAAAAAATGGAAACTGAGTAGAAGTGTCTACTTTGTAACTTTTGAGATGTAATAGTTATGGCCTAATTCTCTAAAACTCTAAACCTGAAAAGATCCTCAATGTGAATTATTCATTTAATTCAAGATTATGTAATTTTTTAAGGCCAGGTCTTTATAGTTGGTATTGGAGGTCAGTTTAGATAACTTTAGAGGTTATGGTATTTTTTAAGGATAAGTGACATTACAAAAATTGATAGGATTTAAGAAAGAGTCATAGTTTTTTTTACATAAATTGAATGAGTTTAAGATAACATGACTAATTATATCTTATTATTATATGATTATTTTACTAATATACTCACATTCATCTTTTTGGTTTCAGTAAATGCTTGGATATAGCAGGAACCAAAGTAACAGTGGATATGAAGAAAACTATGACGGTTTTCTGACCAAGAAACTGAATGATATGGGAGATGCAATGAGAACTCTTGTGGTTATTTTCAACCAACTATCTAGAGTCATGATTGACCAACTGAATCTTAGTGATTTTTATAAGGCATCATATTTGCGAGAAATAAATCCCTACAGAAGTTAAGGTAATAATCATAAAGGTAAGTGTGTTCAACAACCTATGTGCCAAATATGTGGAAAGAAACACCTAGGAAAATGTTTCAAAGGGATAGAAATATGCTATAGATATGGAAATAAAGTTCATAAGGCAGGAACCTTCCATGGAAAAGGAAGCATCTAGTTGACTCTAGGAAAGGGAAAGAAGTTCTTTCGGAAGGATCAATAGAATGTTTTAAATGTGGTGTGGATAGTCACTATGAAAACACATGTCCTATGAAGAGGTTTCAGTAATGGGATCACCAGGATCGTACAAATATTTTTTAACCAATACCTAATTCCATTCCGATTGAGGATGAAGAAACTGACAATGACCAATGAAATGTATGGATTATTTCTTTACATATGTTTTCTTATTATTGAAATTTTAGGATATGATTCATGATTTTTTTTGTAGGAAAGAATTATTTCAGAATAAGTTTGAAAGGAATGGTTAATGGATCATGAATAATGTTGAAGGAGTGATAACTCAACATATAAGGGATTCAAGAGTTATGATAGATTTTAGGATGGTGAAATCCTTAAATGTATTAAGGCTCTTTTGATGATGGGATTACATTAGAAGACTTTTTATAATTTTTGTATCCCTGAAGTTTGATATTTGAAAATTTTATTCAAGTAATAATTGTCTATTCTTTTTTGGATATAGTTATAAAGAACCATTTGGGTTCATATAATCCTTGAATTTGAGGTAATACCCGGTTAATACATTTTGGGATGCAAAACAAAATTTATTAGATAAACTTTGTTGTTAAAATATGTTATGGTTATTTTTTATGAATTTATCTCTTTTTGGAGAATGTTATAAAATTATATAGTTTTTAAAAGGGACAAAATGCAGACCATGTGACAACCCGTCGTGTCGGATGAAGCTGCGGGAATCGAACCCACAACCAAAGTGAAACTAGTATTAATCACCTACCACTGGACTACGTGAAGTCCCTGGTTAGTATGAATAATTATTTTTAGTTATATGATCTTATAAATGAGGAATAAGTTTATTTTGGGTTGTCTATGGAAATGATTAACCTATCCTGGAGGATATGTGATTATGTTAATTACTTTTCAGTATGAGACTTTAAGAGTAACTGATGTTATTTGGAGATAAATGTTAAGATTTACCTTCGAAGACTATATGATTAAATACTTCCGAGATTTGGGTTTAAATATTAGTTTGGATTAATTTGAATAATTTTATGGATAGCTGTTTATTGAATGGTCTTTGATGAAAGTTTGGTTTTGTTTGAAAAATTTTGGAGATTAAGAGTAGTTTTTCTATTTGTAAAGAATTATCCGTTTTGGGATTATCTGATCTTGTACTAACAATTTTGATTTTGGTTAAGGTCTAAAGACATGGGAAATATGTAGTTCATCTTTTGTGTATTAGGTGATTCTCAAGAAGTTTATTATAATTCTCTTAATGTGATCACGTCATCCCGAATACTCATCGTTTGGAGAAAATATGAGTTTGTGTTAGAAATATAGTAAAAGATGAAAGTCTACATGAAAATTTAGAAGGTTTACTTATGTTTTAGTTAAGCTCATAAATAAATTACTTAATGAAAATTAACTTAAAAAAAAGGTTGTCTGTTAACTTTTCTTACTGGAGAATCGAATATCGTTTAACCCATCACAAGTTTGTGATTTTCTGGTCATTAACATTCTCCTAGACATGTCTTCTATCACTCTCCATCAGAACTTGACACATTGTTTTTTTCTTCCATATCAATGTTTTCCCTACATGGAATACTAATTTGGGTTATCATGGGTAACATTCATATTTCTTTTTCTTTCTTTTAAAGTGACAGTTTTATTGATTACTTTTCCGATGTGGGGCTTTCAATGAACATTCCAAGCCCAATTTTAAAATTGTGAGGAATCAATTCCCAAAAGGGGGAAGGATGTAACATCTCAGGTAAATAAAGAATATGGAATTTCCATATTTATTAATATTTGTGAATAAAATTTTAATACTACTTTAAAGGGAATGCTATGTTCGATGGCATACTCAGTACACAACAACGATTTTCTTTGAAATCTTACGTTGCACACTAATAATATAATAATATTATTTTAAATGGTAGTTAACGCCTAGCCGTTGTATTGTAAATAATGAAAGAACTAACTAAAAAATTATTATATATGTTTTTTAAATATTTTTACATTTATCAAATAAAAGTTATAGGATTAAAATAAGGAAAGAATTAGATTTTTAGCATAAATAGTCTTATGTTCTTTAAAAGGTCGATTAACTGCCTTTTGATGGTGAACCCTTTTTAAAACAAATTTTTGTCAATTCTATATGTTATATTTGAAAAAATAAAATCCTTATTTAGAATCGGGACATCAAAATTTACTTTGTGTTAATTTTTGTTATTTTTCTGATAAAGTTCATTTTTTAATAAATAGTGAAAATGCTATATTTTAATTCAAAACCTCAATTTAATATAATTTATTTTTATGGTTATATTATATTTTTAATTGGGTTTAAATTTTATTTGAAATATATTTTTACCATTTAATCTAATGGTGGTCAATGGAATTAATTTCACTTTGAAATTGGACATAAACAAGTGTCAATCTTTTGATAGATATTGTTTTATAAAAACATGTTATTTGTTTTGACAGCGGTAATTAATTATAAAATTAATTAATGAAAATTATATGTTTTTAATTTGCTAAAATGGAAAATATTTTTGAATTTTTAATATAAAATTTATTTTGGATAAATTTTTGGTATTTTTCAAACAAATGTTCTTTTTTAATGAATAGTGAAAAATACCGTATTTTACTTCAAAACTGCTTTTTCATCTAATTTAATTATATAGTTATATTGTTTTTTTAATTGTTTTTAAAGTGTAATTGAATTATTATTTTATCACTTAATACAATTTTGTTCATTGGAAGTAATTTCACTTTTCAATTGGATATAAAAACAAGTCAATCTTTTGATAAATTTTACTTCTTATAAACCCGTCTTTGGTTGTGACAAGGAGAATTATTTTTAAATTAATTACTGAAATTTTTGTGTTTGGAATTTGGTAAAATTTATTCCATATTTTTAATCTAATGTTCCAAATTAATTAATTAAAACTCTTTTGTTTTTGGACATTATGAATAGTAACGACGACAATTATCTTTAATTATCATGGCTAATTAGTAATTAGGTAGTTAATGGTAATAAAATATTATAACAATAATATAAAATGACCCAAATATGTGTCCAAATCTTTTTGGTTGTGTCATGGCCGACCATGGAATGACTTGTTCCAACTTATGGACCCCATGGAATTACTTTTGTGTGATAGTGACCTTTTGTCATATTATTTTTAAAGAAAGGAAAATAAAACCAAACTATGTAACACCTAATCAAAACAATTTTAATTTTGTTACATAAATGATATCTTAGACTATAAATAGTAATTGGAAAGATAAAAATATTTTATACATAATGGTATTTTTTTATAATTTTTATACATTAAATAAATAAATTTATTTATGACTACATGATGATGCAGTGATTACCTGATTAATGAACGATTTAAATAAAATGAAAGGGTAAGGTAAAATATAAGACATAAAATTGTCTAAAACCCATTTTATGGGTTTATATCGAACCCTTATGACCTTATCCTTGAAATATATCATTGTGGTACCTTTAAAATCCAAAAACCATTTTATTATAATGTAACATTTCAAGACATTCCAAAAGTGACCCTCCTCCCTCTTATAAAAGGCCCCCACCTATACCCACTTATACACACCTCTAAAGCCCTTGGATCATCAAAACTCTGCTCATATTATCTCTCCAAATCCCTCTCATACTCTTAAAAGCCTCAATCTGGGCAGAAGTCTTCCCAAGAAAGCCTTTGGCTCAAATCAAAAAGAGTTACCCGATTTAGTGGTAATGTCTTCTCTCGAGTTTCTTTCTTTTATTTTACTTCTTCACTCACCACTATGTTATTATTATTTGATCCCATAATAACACCAGTATCCTCAATATACTAGTATTTTGTTATGAAAATTATTCTACCTACACTTACACGCACCACTGTCTAATGGTTAAAGAACATATTGTTTCTGTGGGTGCCGAATTACTGCCTCACAAAACGATGATTGTTCAATCTTCTTTTAACACCTCTCATGGTGGCCATTATGATGGAAATGTATTTATATATGATATATATTATGTTTATGTTTATTTTATTCTTTTTCATTTTTTTATATATAGCAAACCATTATGATTTCCATTAAGTGTAAACACGATAATTTCAGTTGAGGAAGTGTAGACTACCACCCCCTCAAAGTGATATGAATCATTAATACCATATGTGGTACGTATAAAGGATAGGTTTAATGATATTATATATTATAAAATACTGGAATTATACTACTACTATGTATAATTATGTTTTAATTCCATTAAACATGAAATAGAATTGGAAGTAGTGTTCATGCGTACGTACGGCTTACCGTCTCCATGGACGGTGCATTTCATTTCTTACCTCTAAATGTTATGTACTATTTTAAATACATGTATATTCTGGATATATATGATATATATGATATCAAAATCGTGAATATCATTCTGTATATAATAAACCTTTGACCATATGAACAACATGTAATTATAAGAAGTCCATTTTTGACTTAAGTGCCAAATATCGGCAAAACAAACATTATTAACTTAAATGATTACATAATGTTTATAACATGGAAATAAGTGGTATAAAAGGAATAATGGAATTTAAAAAGGTTCTTAATCAAGTATAAATTAACTTTAGTTTATTATTCATGAGATTAAAGAAATATCGAGTCATGTCAGACACGAGGTAAGGTATTTCTTATCTCACTTTTAATTCCGTGAGATTTCCATTGTTCGACACTTATTGGTTGCATGTGGCGTATCGTGTACTTCCATTTCATATATATTATCATGATTATATTTATATTCATTTTATTATGTGATTAATTTGGTGTTTGTTATCTTTTGGTCATACGAATCGATTGATTATAATGAGGTAAGGGGTTTTTATCTCAGTTTTTATTCCCGTGAGATTCATGCTACATTTTCAACTATTTCATTTTGTGTGGTGTATTTACTTCCCATGATTGTATTCTTTTTGTAATAAAATTTAATTTATGTGTATTTAAATCTTCATTTTATGATCCTTCTTTCATGGGGTGTACATTTCGAATGTTGCCCAAATCGGTAAGGGAACCTTTCACCGTCCTCGTTTTAAAAGGCTTTTCTTTGTTAGGTCTTTTAATTTACTTCTTATTGTTTTGGGATATGTTATGATATATCCTTATTGTTTTATACTTTGTTTCCAAGTTATGGTATACCCTTTTTATCTTTCATCAACTCATTTTCTGAATTTTACAATGACCCCGTCATTTTGTCAAATTTCTGTAAGGGAACTTCTTAACCCAATTTCAGTTCTTTGGGTTAAACCTCTACTCCTTGATTATGTCGTGCTATGAATATCTGTGGATGCCCTATGATTGTTTTACACTTAATATGAACTTATATTGGGAGTATTTATATTTGTCACAAATAATTATATAATTGATTTATCCTTAATCTAAGGATATCGTCTTTGTAAGGGACTTCGTCTAAATCTCCTTTCATTGAGGAATATTTTGTTTTAATACAAGACTTTATTTTATACTCTGTATAAAAACCTTTGAATTTTCATTTCATTCAAATGTAATCTTTTTATACAAAGCATTTTACTAAAAGACAAAAAGAAATGATTCTTTTAACATTCGTGTTGACAAGGACCTTTCCGCCGCCGCGAGTATTATTTCATCTTTGGCTTCCTCAACAAGCCGTAATATTTTTAAAAGAAAATAAATACCATATAATCTATTATGTATTTTGGTATTGAAAATGTTTTTGATAATGGATTTGTTATAGAAATATATTTATGTGATATATTGTGATTGAAATGTAAAAATGTTTACTTTCCTTTATATTTGTTTTATGTATTATGATTGTATAATGGTACATAGACATTTGATGGGTGGTTACATGATAAACCAAATGACGGGTGGTGACGTGAATACCAGGATGGGTGGTTATGTTATAACCTCCAATGCATTGGGTATAGAAGTCGTCCATATGGCTATTCCATTTAGCGACATGTGTGGAAGTCGACCGTATGGTTATTCCATTTAAGTATGTTTATGTTCCAAGATACCTTTATATGTTATGTGTTCTTTATATGGGTAATATTTTGGTTACAAAAGGGTAAGTAGTGATCCTTTATTCAGTGAAGAGTATTTACTACTTAATAATGGTGAAAAATATTACTTATGTTAAAGTATTCATGGCCTACTTGTTGTTTTGAAAAACTAATTGTTTCCTCATTTTTGTATTCCTTACTGAGATTTTTATGCTCATACCAAGTTTTTGAAATGTTTTTCACAGGACATAATGTGGAATAGGGTCAAGGATGGGATCAAGGAAAGTCATGCAGTCTAAAACATGGAACTGGACAGTACTTTTTTTCAAGAGTTTTTATTTTATGAAAAAATGGAAATTGAGTAGAAGTGTCTACTTTGTAACTTTTAAGATGTAATAGTTATGGATTAATTCTATAAAACTCAAAACCTGAAAAGATCCTCAATGTGAATTATTCATTTAATTCAAAATTAAGTAATGTTTTAAGGTCGGGTCATTATACTAGGTCCCTACTAACCCTCGTTACTTAGAGATTTCCCATGGTGCTTATGATGTATTTTATTACTTGCATTACTTGTTTCTTTTTATAACAAATCTTACTTTCAAATAATTTTTTTCTTTATATAATAAACTAGTGCGTTTAATTGCCTAATGTTAGCTATTCATGGAACCATCTACTAGTATCCTACTAGGAAAATTATCTCACGCCCTACATAAACCATCCATTGTATGTATAATTTATTTAGTCTAGCCCACGTAATGTCAATGCTTTCTATGGTGAAGGTAGTTGTTCTTTGTGCTAGAGATCCATTTGGGAAGGTTTTGTTGTTGGTTGCATGGGGTGTCATCCCAAATGATACATGGATATCTTGTTCATCTATTTTACCCCTCCCCATTTTTGATAGATTTGTTTCTAGGTGTACTTGTTAAATGTGGAACTCAATTTTTTATCACTATTCCCCACTTTATCATGGAATGACTAGGATGTTTATTTAGTTGTTTTACAATTATTTTTTGTTGTTGGTTAATTATTTTATGGGCTAAACCATTCTTAAAGGTGTTCTGTGATGCCCAGACACTAGTTTCCATCCCTTGGGGATCGAGAATTCCCTTCAAGCATGTCATAGGATGGGTTGAGTGTCGGGTTAGATGGAAACTTGGACTGGTTCATGGAAATTTTTGGGACATTTATTATTTATATAAAATTTTAATATACGTATATTATATTTTTAAAATGTTTTTAAAAGTGACATATATATTTTTTTTTTTGCAAAAATATCCCCAAAACATTAAGAAAACTATTTTTGTTATTTCTCTTCCATTTTCCCTCATTTTAATCATAGTTCATTTTTAATGAAATTACTATATCTCATAAAAAATTTAAAACAATATTTATGGAAATATTATTATATTTTTTTGTTTCTAGAAAATTAAATTTAAACTATTCCTTTACATATTTTCAGATATTTTAGAATTGTGTAAAATCTAAGAAATTTTCTTCTTAAACAAACTATAGTTGTTATGCTACTGTGAATTTTTATCTAAAAATGTTAATACCATTTTCCAAATATTTCCTCTCATTATATATTTTTCATATGCATGAGTTTTATGAAATAATATTCCGATTTATTCATCCATTGTGATATGGAAATTAAGTCTCTATGATTTTTTTACATAAACGCCAATGTATTTCCTTATCATAATCCATTTTTAAGAAAAAATAATTTATCGATACCTTTACACTCTGAGTAACATATATTTATTTCTCTTGATTGAAGGGTGTTCAACTAGATTTATATAAAATTTTATTGATTGGTGGAAGATATTGATATGATTATATATTAATTTATTCTACATGGGGAACCTTATAAACCAATAATGGATTGTTAAGCTATGAATTGATATATTGTTTTACATTTCTAGTATCATCAACATTATTTCATTGGATGTTTTTTAATCCTTATAAAAGATTATATGTAAATTATTTTATTTTCAAGGGAAAATAATTATATCATTATTTATTACATTCTTATAAAACACACATGTGATATTGCTATTATGTGGTGGATAAGACTAGAATTAAATAGACATATAATGCATTGGGAATAACGTTATATATCATGAGATAACTAGGTTATTTATAAACATGATGTGGATTTTGGTGGTAACAATTTTATGACTAGATATGATGCAATTAGCCCTGTTCACAATTTTATGTAGATACATAATGATGTTATCTATATTCAAAATGTTTTTATGGTCTTGGAAGGGACCCTGGTCACATTGTTTTGATATCCTATTCTTATGTATGTAATACACGCATATACCACATTGTTTATATCCTGAAACATTCATATTTTAAATCATAATGGTTTGTGTTTTTCGATTATTTATTCCACATTTTAAATCTATGGAATATTTTATTTTTTTTAGGATCATCTCTCTAATAATTTGACATCATGATCTATAATTATGCTATCATGCCTCAAGTTTACTTCTTATGATTCTATGATTATATTTTTATTATCATTACAGTTCTCACATGTTTATATTTCTAATATGATTATAATATAATGATAAATTACTTATTCCTAATTGATATATATCATTTGATCTTACCCTTTTCTTATGTTTTCCAACATCCAAATGAATTTTCAAGAAGGGATATGTCTTGGATAGATTCGTGTGTGGAAAAAATTTGAGAAAGTATTAGAAGATTTATTGAGTAACAAGATGGATCCTCAATCCTGAATGTTCACCAAGAGATAACGACTTTATATAATCCTTTTATTATATTTCTTAAGAGTTTATCAAATTGATTTCATTAGTACTATCAGTTACTACTTTAAGGGATGAATCTTCCTAGAATCACAATGGCCATTTTCCCACCCTCATCCCCAAGGTGAGTTATCCCAATTTATTGGTCAATTCTTTCCTATCAGTCTATGAATTGTTTCCTAAAACATTCTTACCACTATGATAAATAAAAATATTTCTCATCTCGTGGGTCTTAAAATATCTAAAGAGCAACATGGATTTCACAATAGATGTAATAGTCAATGTGTTATCAGTCTATCATAATAAAATATTTTTGATCTTTATAGGAAAGTGTTTGAGTCCAAAAGTATGATTTAGATTGAAACTAAAAAATATTTTGATAGGATGGAGGGGGGATTCATTCATAATGTCTTAAGGCACTGTATTTGTTAGAATGGTTTTGTGTTCTCTTTCGGTTCTTATCCTCGTCAAGGATTTTAATCTCTTATGGAAAAGAGATTTGGTTTCTTCAAATTGGTTAGAGGCCTTTGTATGTGAGACCCCTATCAATGAGTCTTGTCATTATGTATAAATATTTTTTATTAGAAACCTTAATAAAGGCATTTTCAATGGGTTGGTTCATCCTTTTATACGTTGTTTTAGTTTTAAAGGAATTTATCACATCCTTTTCACTAAAAACATGATTTTATTCATCAATAGTAGAAGAAATTAAATCCCCAATTTCAAGATATTCTTGAATTAGTGTAGTAGTAGAAATGAAAAAATTCCAATATTCTCATTATCATTCTTTATATCTCTAACTCCTACTCTAGAATTAATTCCAAAAAAATCTAGGATAGGTTGGGAATCAGTAAATGGATGTTTAAAATGAACTATCTAGGGGATCCTATCTCTATGTTTAGAATTTAGATCCAACATTTTGATAACATTACAAATAGAATCATGTGGAAAATTATCAATTGGAAGTGTTGTTTTCAATATTTTGGTGGGAAAATTACATTGTTTGATAGTTTTTTGCCCAATATCCCAATACATATACTCTATGTTTGTAGGACCCCAAAATTTTTCATTAAAAATATCAAAAAATCCTTCAAAATCATCATTTCTAATTCTTTTCAAAAGGGTTAAAATCGCATGGAAAGATTTTATAAATTGGTCAAACCTATTGATGAGTGGGGAATCAACCTCAGGTGTGTTTATGATCTTATAATCTCCACACACTCCAAGCTCTCTTAAGAAGATATTTCATGGAATTCCTTCTATGAAAAATTCATTAGGTATAAATACAAGAACTCCACTTATTTAGAGATCTAGGGGAATACAACATCTCTTATTTAGAAAAAAACATAATGCCTATATTATCATTATCCTAGAAAATTCCAAATGGATAATTTGTAGAGGGTATTCTTCCCTTCTAGTATAGGAATTGAGATATATCCCTTATTCTTTCCTAGGTGAGTAGTCCCCACCCTTATCTTCAATAAAGCCACTAAATACAATAAAACCTTGGATGTATTTATTAATAACGGTTAGAATGAAATATAAAACACTATTTAGTTGGCTGATGTACTTAAAAACTATGTCCTCACACCCTATCCTTCAAGAATATTCACTACTGCTTGTTACTAGAACACTATTAGTGTTCACCGTTATCACGAACTAGCTTGGATACCATGGTACCCTAATACCTAGGCTAGTACTAACATGGACTGAAGGACATTTATAATCCTCAATGTTTGGTGACTATCACCTGACAACATATAAGATAAAGGTGGGAATGAGTTTTCCACAAAAACACTAGAATAAATAACTACAATTCATTATGCTAAAAATAAAACTCTATAGGGAGAACTATACCAAAAGTCAAATATGTATAAACAAATCAAATTACATCATAAATAATTCAAAATATAGGATAAAAAACCATGTCCCAATGGACAGATCTCTACATGTACCATGAATCAACAATAAGAACCCCTCCAAGTGGCACATTACCCTTACTCAAACCCAGAAGAAGATAATCTACAAACACATGAAAACACAAGTTGGGTGTGAGATAAAAGCTTAGTGGGGTCTCAATATGGATTCCAAATTAAGTTTCCCCATTAATTAAACAAATAAATCTTTTAATTTTAAATAAAATGCATGGAAATACAAAATAATATTTAAAAAAATAATTCTTTACATTTTAATTGATGGAAATATTTCAAACAATGTATTAATAAGAATTTTATATAAATTCACAAGGCATGTGTAAAACAATTAATAAAATGTAATATATATCAAAATAATATCAAATGAAAAACATGGTCATCCTCCAAGAGGTGTGATAGTTCCAGGTTATGGGATCCTCACACACTTGAATAAGTGATCACTAAAATATGTGTACACATGTCTCTTAGACACTGGTAAGAGAGGACTTATCACCACCCCATCGGGTATGTTACCTATTGTAATACGTTTTGTTAGAGTTGTAAAGATTCAATAGAGTTTTGTACCAAATAACTCACTGACTACCCAAAATTTCATGTGCTCAAACAATAATCAATAATGGGGAAATTATTTCAAAACTATTGAAAATACAATTTCCCCATTTTTTAATTTCAATATGCCAATTTCTCATTAAAAACCAATACATGGGTTTTTAATCAATTCAATAATTTTTCAAGGATAAAACCAATGGGTTCTTATCAAAACAATTTAATCAATTTTTCTCAAATAAAAAATTGAAATCAATTTCAAAAATCAATTTAACAATTTAATTCCACAATACAATTTCATAATTTTACATCGAATTCCACAAACACACCCCAATTAATTAGAATCAGGGGTTCACTAATTTCATTCCAAGTAAAATTCAAATCCCAATTCACTGGAATTGTGTTTTTCAAAAACCAATTAAAATAAAATTAATTTAAATCAAGAAATTTAGGGTTAAATCATTTGGCCAATCATAAATGGAACCACTTATTGTAGATCACAAGATCACTAAACACAATGACCACAATGAGAAACTCCAATGAATAATGTAAAAAAAGGAGATATGAGAATCAAACCTAGATTAAATATCTAAAACATTTGAGATTAGATCTTCTAATAACATAGATACATAACAAACCCTAAAAAGAGATAAGAAGAGAGTTGGATATAGAGAAAGGGAGAATAAAACTTATCGGGAAGAGATCGAACAACATTCCACTAGCTTCAATCTACTTCATAGAGGTTTTGGAGGAGGAAAAACGATTATAGGGAGCCTCCAAGGAAGAATAATTCGTGTTAGGTTTGAATGGGCCCATCAGGAACATAAACGAAGGGTTTCATGGTTTTAAAAAAAAATTGGAATTAAAAAATTATGTGTGCACAGTTAGCTGGGTAGGGCCGCATGGTTTTTCATAATGTGTGCCCTAACTGTGCCCCCTGGTGGGGTGTATAGTTTCTACTAGATGGGATCATGGTTTTTTAAACTATGTTCCATCCATGAAAGTCCCCATTGTTTGGGTTTTCATGGTTTACCTTGGGTGGGTGCACAGTTTGGGAAAAATGTGTTCCAACCATTCACACCCCATAAAGTTCCATGAAAATTCCAAATTATCACATGAATAACCCTTAAATGAATCCCAATGAAGTCATGATAAAAAAGAGGGTTCAAGGAGTTCCTAAAAGTAGTAACATACTATTACAACCTCTAAACCATATAAAATTTCTTTCACCAAAAATCCTATCAAGAACCATCCATGTCAAAAATATGAGGCCACTTATCTCCCATTAGTGACTCTCTCTCCAAAATCTCATGAGTATCAGAACTATGCTTCCATAATAATCAAACCAAAGGTATAATAATCCCATGAAGTACCTTAGTTTCAGAATCAACTATACTAACTGGATGTTCATTCTTGGATAAATCGGGTTAAACATCAAGATCACTCCATCTAAGAACGTGAGATGGATCAGAAATATACATTCGTAGCTGCGATACATGAAACATGTTATGTATATACATCAACTATTGAAGAAATGAAAAATCGTAAACCAGCTTCCCCACCTACTAAAAAACATCAAAAGTTACCACAAAATGAGGAGGAAGATTCCCTTGCCTCTCAAACCGTTGATGACCAAACTGAGGTTAAACTTTCAAGAAAACCTGATCACCAACTAAAAATTACAATGGTTTGTGAAGATGATATTCATAATATTTATACTAGATCTGTGCTTTTAACATTATTTGATGAATTAAATGAATCTTTTTTGTCATCTCTTTAACCAAGCTTGGGCCATGTAAGGAACTTTTACCGATCTGTTCCCAACACAACAGATATTTAATGGCCGACCATATAAGGCCTCCAAAGGGGACATCCTTATCATGGACTGATAACAATTGATATAAGACAACTCAATCATCCCTATATAGTCATCCCAATATCTAACAAATTTTGGGATGTAGGCACAAAGCATCACTAAAAAAAGATTAGATGTAGTTTTTTAGAGGGGGTTCTACACAACCCCTATAAATTAATTTTCTATATAATTAGAGGGGGTTATACACAACCCCCTCTAATCATAGAATTTTTAAGGGGTTATGAAACCCCTATAAATTCTTTTTCTATATAAATTATAGGCCGTTCAGTTCGACTCTCACTAATCATCGAATTTAGAGGGGGGGTATGAACCCCCTCTAATTTTTTAAATTAGAAGGGGTTTTCAAACCCCTCAATTTTTTTAACATTATTTTTTTAATACCTTGTTGTATTTTGGAGGGGGTTTTGAACCAACTATAATTTAAAAAAATAGATGGGTTCATAATTATTGTTAATCAATGAGATTAGCTACGGCTCAAAACCTCCTCTAATGTATTAAATTAGAGAGGGTTCAAAACCCCCTCGAATTTCTTAAATTAGAGGAGGATTTAAACCCCCCTCTAATATATTAAATTATATAGGGTTTAAAACACCCTCTAATGTCTTTAAATTAGAGGGGGTTGTGAAACCCCTCTATTTAAAAAAATCTATAATATATATATATATAATAAAAACACTACATATAAATTTATTTAAATTTATATGAACATGTTAAATAAAATATTTATTTGATTGTATATAATTTTATTTATATGTATAAAAAATATAATTGTAGAATATTATTTACATTAATATTTATTTATTTTTATAAACTGTATTTCACATAATATTAATTATAAATAATATAAAAACATAAACATATTATAAAAATATAATTTATTTAGAAAATATATCGTATAAAAACTGAGGATTATAGTTTTTATAATTTATATTATAATAATAATAAATATATTTTCAAATAATATGTTTATTCATTTATATTATATAAAAGCAATATTATGTAATATACAATTTATACAAATAAATATATATTAATGTACATAATATTATACAATTGTATTTACTAAAATATATACATATTAATGTTCATAATAATAAATATATGTATTGAAATACAATATATAAATATTTATATAAATTGTATTCTTATAATATTAATTATATATAATATAAAATTGTTTTTCATATATCATTATATAAATATTTTTATAAATTGTATTTCATATGAAATATTTGTATAAATTGTATTTCATATATATCTTTTTCATATAATATTAATTATATATATTATTATACAATTTATACAAATAAATATATATTAATGTACATAACAGTAAATATATGTATTGAAATGCATTATAGAAATAAAATTTCAAATATATTATATAGATATATTAAATAAATAGAGATATATATATATATATATATATTATGTAAATAAACATGTATATAATATATAAGTATGAATTTAAGTATATAAATAATGCACATAAATATATTTATAAATATCTAAATATAAACATATATAAATATATAAAAATATAAAAATATAAATATATAAATATATGGTTATATAAATAACATATATAGTATTATCAAATTTAGTTACTCAAATGTATGTAAATACACATATAAAATATATAGTTTATATTAATAAAAAAATTGAATATAATATAAATGTATTATAATATAAATACATAAATACACAATATAAAAATACATATATTAATTTATATAAAAATATGTATAGGTTATATATTTATATATATTTAAATATTTAATAAAATATTATTTACTTAAATAAGCATCAATATATATAAATATCATAATGTGTAGTTAAATAATAAAAATTAATTTGTTGTAGTAGTTGAGGTGCTACACTGGGATCATGCTGGTTGTGAGTTCGAAACCCAAGGGTTTTAATTTTTCAAGGGGCGGCTACGCGTGGACTCAGAGAAATGCAAGGAGGCACTGCGAGGCACTGCCAGTTAAGGGCACATGAAATGCAGGAATCAATTAAGGTTAAGGGAGAAACCACACAAGGGAATTAAATGGAGGGACTGGATGGAGGAATTGAAGGGAGGGACTGGATGGGGGACATGATGTTGAGGGAGGAGGGACTAGACCTGAACTAGACCCGTGTGAAGAACAGGATATAACTGGAGAGGGAGAGAAAAAGAGGTGAGGGGGAATTAAAAATAACATAATATTTTAAAAAAATATTACAGGTGGTTTTCCAAACTGCGTCTAATAATGACATCAATTATAGGGGGTTAAACCCCCTCTAACAATGGCCTTAATTAGATTCGCTTTGGAAAACCACCCCTAATATGAAGCATATGACCCAATTAGAGGCGGTTCCGAACCGCCACTAATACGGGATTAAAATTAGAGGGGGTTAAAACCCCCACTATTTTGACATTTTATGGTGAAATTAGAGGGGGTTAGAACCCCCTCTAATCTAACTGCTGCTAATTACGAACTACTTTACCAGTGCTAAACAAAAATCGCCTCTAATATAATGTGGTGGGCTCATTAGCGGTGCTTATGGTTAATCACCACTAATGTGTTTAGATGGGGTTATAACCCCTTCTAATCTAAATAATAAACCCTTATAATTGGGGAATTTTTTTGGTAGTGCATATCCTCAATATTTAGTATAGATCTCTCTGTTAGGACATCCAAATAAAAATAAAATACTGTACTAAAAAACATGATATCCCATTGCCTCTTGAAGGCCTCTCTAAAAGAGAGAATTAAAACAAGGATCTATATCAGAGACTATAAAATATGGAACTCCATGAAAATGAACAATATCTCTCACATAAATATTTTCCAACTCCTCAACATTGGATGTATCCTAAATGGGTATAAAGTGAGATGATTTAATTAGCTGATCAATCACTACTTATATCACATTATTCTTTCTCTGGGTATGTAGAAACCCAAACATAAAGTCCATAGAGATCCCATCCCACATTCAAGTCAGCACTAAGAGTGGCTAACACAAACCCAAAGGTATCTGGTGCTCTTCCATGACCTGTTGGAATGTATAATAATGAGAGACAAAATAATCAATGCCCCATCGCATATATGGACACCAGAATCTATGTCACATGTCATAGAACATCTTTGTGGTTCATGGGTGCACTTACCACTAGGAATTATATAACCCCCCATTAAAACATTCTTTATCACTAATTACAATCAAAAATTATTCCAACAACATATAATACCCTCCATGGATAATAAACACTTAGTAATGGTCTACCCACCATAAAGAGAGTCCCTAATGATGTAAAATTCATTGTCAAGATATTGTTCCTGAAGAATCAACTCAAGAAGAGAGGATTTCAACTAAACACTGCTCAAAACAACCTCATCCCTTAATTTCTAGACCCTTATATGAAACTATGAAAAAAGATCCATCAAGTTCTACTCTTCTAAAGATTCTTTCACAGCCTAGGATGGAAGTTTACTGCTAAAAGCAACCACAATGACATTACATTTCCCCAGGGTATAGGCAATGTAGAAATGATGCTAATCACCCAAATGTCTCTAATGGAGATTAAATTTTTTTGGACAGAATATATAACTCAAGATCTTGTGGTTGGAGTACATGGTAAACCTTTCTCCAAAAATGTAATACCACCAACTCGTAAGCCCATGCATCACATCTGCGAGTTCAAGGTCATGGTTCGGGTAATCCTTCTCATACGGGCTAATATTTAGAGATCCATAAACAATGAAATGATAATCATGCATAAGAAAACATCCCCAAATTGAATCCGATGCATCAAAAAAGACTACATAGACCTGTCTGATCTTTGGAAGAGTTAACACCGATGTGGTCATCAAAAGATGTTTCAACTCCACAAAATAATTATGAAATTTCTCATCCCAAAAACACTTTACTCCCTTCTAAGCTGGGGAAGTTATATGAGAATCCAACTTGGATAATTACTTTACAAACTGGTGGTAATACCTAGCTAAACCCAAGAAGCTCTGAATCTTAAAAAAAATTCATCGTTGATCCCATGTCATAACAGCTTTCAACTTATTAGGATCAACTGATATACCATGTTACAATTCCATTTTTCTCAAGAACATCACTTCCTGAATCCAAAAATCACATTTTGATAGCTTGGAATAATGTTAGTGAATTCTCAGCAATTCCAGAACTACTCTCAAATAGAGCACATGATCCTCCTTAGAGGTAGAGTAAACCCAGATGTCATCCACAAAGACCACTACAAAAGTATCAAGATACTCATAGAATTAATTTTCATTAAATCCATGAAGACTACATAAGAGTTGTCTATACAAAACTTCATGATAAGGTACTCATTAAGTTAATATGTGCTCTAAAAGGATATTTTCTGAATGTTCGATTTTTTTATTCTCAACTAGTGGTAACTACATCAAAGTTTAATATTCAAAAACCACTTCTCCCTTTTTAACTAGTCAAATAGATCATCAATCCATGGAAATAGATACTTTTTCATTATCATGACTCGATTGAGGTTTTGGTAATAAACACAAAGGTGAAGTGGTATATCAGATTTCTTATTAAAGAGAACCAGTATCACTGAGGGTGAAAAACTCAGGCATATAAAGCCTTTCTTTAAAAGATCATCCAACTGAGTCTTCACCTCTTTCATTTTAGCTGGTGATAAATGCTATGAAGGAATAGATTCTAGATGGGTAATTGTTACATAATCAATCAAAAACTAGTAGAGACCCAAATATTACTATACATAGATATTAATTTACATTTTCGGAATACTTAATACATAACAAAAACAAACACATAGGACCGTAATATTTTAGTGTCTTTGGAAACTCAGAACATAGTCTTCTAATTGTGGTGAAAGATCTTCAACAGCTCCCATAAAGATCTTCCCATTTTTTCTTACCTAAAACCTTTCTTTATATCTTGGGGAAAAGAAAACATATAAAGGGTGAGCTCAAATGCTCAGTAAGGGTAAGCATGGAGAAAATAAAACAAACCATATACATTTGTACATAAAAACATGAACATAATGTTTAAACAACAAAATCTTGAGCAATGACATAAAACATGGCAGTACGTATGGAATAGATCATAAAGAAACATTTGTCATGATAAAATAGCATGGGAATAAAACATGTAATTGTGGAAACCATTAATCACATGATATGATTTCCATACTAGTCAAGGAATTGTTTTCAAGACCATCTTAGTGGACAAAGTCCCTTTCTGAATCGAGTTCCCTCCTCATTTCAATCTTGTATCACTGAACCGAATTAACTTACTATTCTAGCCATGTCTATCTCATGAGATATAAATCTTTAACCAATGAATTGGAGGGAGATATAGGTCCCACCCATCTCATAATGAAATCATTATTTTGTGTGCCACAAAATAAACATACATTTTTTATAATAACCCAACAAATAAAATGGGTTTCATAAACATCATTCCATCATAACATAATCCATATAAAACAAATAGATATCATTTAATCATAAGAGAAGTGAAAGAATGTAAATCATAGAGACATTATACTTGAAACATACACATATGAAATAATGTCATCTTAAATGGAAAATGGTTTTGATAAAACACTTGAAAACAATTCTTGAGGAAAATATCCTTTCTTCTTCAAAATCATTTTCTTTTCACAAAATGCCATGAAATTTTAAATGAAAAGGATTTTGTTGAAAATAGTCATGAAATATGGTAGAGTAATATTCTTCAAAATAAGGAGTTATGAAACCGTAAAAATCCATTCATGCCATATAAGTTTAAAAAAACATTCTCCTCGTAATTTTTTCGGAAAAGTCAAAAAGTTCCCCATATGTTAAACAAAAGAAAGATTCCATCCATAACACAAAGTAAAAGTAAAAGTGGGGTAAATATGACATTAAAAGTACATGGATTAATATTAAACACTTAATGAAAACCCTTTTATGGGCATGAATGAAAAATATAACCCCAGTAAATACTTACAATTAATAATCTCGGATAAGAAAGAGATTGGAATAGTTATCCCTTACCTTATGTCCAATTTCTTCCATATGTGTCTGAGACTCTTGTATAGTGTGTTTAAAAATATTATTAAATTTTAAAAGAACCATAATAATATTTATGATATCATATATGATTCACTTACGACTTTATATTATCCGTTCATTTGTTAATTCCATGTTAAAGCAGCTTTTTGGGTAAAATCATTTCATTTGTCGTCCGTGTTTTGACTTCTAATTATTAATATGATTAGTTAGATCATGATTAATTAATTCCAGAATATAAAACATGATTTATATATAATATATATTCAGAATATACATATATATAATATATTTATTAATAGAAAGAAATACACCGTTCATGGAGACGGTAGGTCGTACGTACGCATGAACGTTGTTTTTCATTTCCTTATTGAATTGAATGGAATTAAGTAGATGAAATACATATGTATATATATATAAATCCAGTGGAATCATTATTTAATATTTTTCATGATTACTTATTATATATACTTTATAATCATTCTTTAATTGTTAACATGGAAAAAATGAATCTCATCGCGTCGTGGAGACGATAATCTGTACGTACGCACGAGCAATGATATCATTCCCATATTTATTGAATGGAATTTTAGTGGATGATATAATATCTTAGAATCTTTATGATTTTATAATAGTCATATATATTTATTTTTTACACCATTATACCAATCCAAGTAAGGTTGTGGTGGAAAAACAGATTACACCACGGCATGGAGACGGTATTCCGTACGTACGCATGGGCGGTGATTTTGTTTTGTGTAGGATGGATAGAAGGTGAAATGTGGTTGTTTAATATTTATAACAATATATCTGTATATTAGTAATACTTATATTATTACTTTATAATGAAACAACTAAATAAGAAGAAGTTGAAGAAGAAAGAAAACTTTAAAGAGTCGGTAGAAGAGATTACCTCTTCCTCGACACACCTCCTTTAAACTTCTTATTAGGGCACTAGAGTTGGTCTTTTGAGAAAACCAAATCCTCTATGATATAACTAGAGAGGTTTCTAAGAGGAATTTTCAGGTGTTAACTAAGATTCAAGGATCAAAAGGGTGTGAAGAGAAGAGGCAAGGGGTGCCCTTTAATAAGGGAGGAGAGGGGAACCTTAGGAAAACTTAAAATATTATTTTATAATAAAGTCATATTCAGTTTTTTAATAGCTTAAAATTCATTTATTTAGAATCTAAGGTGGGGATGGTACGAAATACTCCCAACCATTATATTTTAGACAAGTTTAGGTTACTATTTTATCCTTATCATTTAGATTTAACTCTAAGTTAAATAATTTAAATTTTACCGTGTCTTTTTGTTTTCTTAAACTATCTGGTTAATAATCATACTATAAAAAGCCAAACGAACCCCAAGTGGTTAATTATTAATATATATATCCTTATATAAGTCATTTGTCCGAACCATAGATTTGTTAGGAATAAAATAACAATTAATAATATAATATTTGTTTTAAAAACTATTTTATGTCAATTTTGACACTTTTTGGTACTTGATTTTTTTGAAAATCATGATAGCATTATTAGTTCTAAAAAAGTTCTTTAAATAAATAATAACTTGTCATATTAACCTATAAAATTAGTTTAATTCTTAAAAAGTCTAAAATTACATTTATTTGGGTATTTATAACATCAATTAAGTTAATATTTCATTAATAAGGTAATTAATGCATCATCATTATGTCATAATTAAATTAAAATATTTAATGCCTAAAGATTATAAATAAAATACCATTATGTATGAAATCTTTTTATCTTTCTAATGAATATTTATATTCGAATTTATCTTATGTATAACCCTATATTAAAAATGTTTTAGTTATTAAACTTTGATTTTAACTATTTTAATTCTTCTTAAAATAAAATGATAATAAATGTCCGAATCTAGTCCAAGTGGACCTAAAGGGTAATATTTTATCGCTAAGGTTGTTTTTGGTTGAACTACACTTATCCAATAGAATTAGTACATGTGTAAGGAAAATAATAATACCATTCTTACCCTTAATTACCCTATTTACTTTTAACCGTGGTAAATAAAAGTAAAAAAGTTACTATTCACAAAAAATGATTTTCATCTTATTGAACCACAGTTTACTACTTGATATTATCTATGTTTCTCGTATTTTTGAAATTCCAATCACAGAAACAGTAAAATTATGTTTTTTTGTAAATTTTCAAACTCTCCTAGTTGGTGGGTAAAAGACGGTGAGAAGTTCAATAAAATTTTTATATGTCTAAAATTATTATAAAATGACTCCAATGAATTACATTAAACTTATATAGGTATTATGTATCAATGTCGACCTAAAATAAATTTAAATACAATAAATAAATATTTATATAAAAATTCAGTTTTTATATAGTAACCGAGTGTTTTCACTATTCATCAAAAATTGAAAGTTTTCAGAAAAATACCAAAAATTCACCGTTGGATAATTTTGATATTACGAATCCAAAAATAAAGTCCATTTTGAAAAATAAAATTTATAAAATTTCAAAAAGTGGGTATTACTATTCATAAAGGCTAGTTCATAATAATATTATAATAGTATATCGTTTAGTGAAACTTGGTATTGCGTACTACACATGCTATCGAGGAAGGTCTTTATTCAGTGTAAGGCAAGCCAAATCAGAGATTCGTGTAGTGAAATCTCCATTTGGTGTTGTGTATAACATAATAAAAACATATTTTATTTATACATTAAACAAAATCTATCCTTATTGTTGCATAAAATAATTTCCGAAAAATGAACTTGAAATTGAGTGTAACAAGAGTCAAGAATAGAGTAGGGTATACTGCAAGCTAATACGGTGTTGCGTATCGTGCAAGATAATATTGGTGTAGGGTAAAACACAAGACATCAGTGAAATTAAAAAGAAAAATTCTCATAAAATCTCGGGTTGTTACATTCTACCCCCCCTTAAAATGAATTTTTACCTCGAAATTCTTCCGGGTTATAAATGGTTTACTACTTGAAACACTCTTCTAAAGAAACCCACATCGTAAAAAGGGATACAAAAACTAAACTATAAAAACTAAATTATGAAACATAACAGTCACCCAAATTAACTAATCATTGGGTTTCCCCATAAGAGAACATAGGTGAAAATATGGATATGGAAGAAAAATCTAACCATCATGTTCTGATGGAGAGTGGTAGAGAACATGGATATGAAAAATCCAACAATCACAAATCCATAAATTTGTGATGATCTAAGGTACCATCTGATTCATCGGATATTAGGGCACTAGGAAAATATTTTTTGTTTTCAATATCATTTTCCTAAAGTTGAAAATTTTGAAATAGAAGAAATACTTACATTATTTCGGTATAATCTCACTGTTGTTCATGCCTTGAAAAATTTCCACTTCATCTCTTAAAGAAATGAAGTTGAATTTTTCATTCGTGAAGTGTTATCATATCATGTGATAGAATGATGGGTTATTCCATATGTCTCAAACAAAAGGTTAGAAAAATTTATCAAATATACATAAGTCCATCTATGGTGAGTTTAATCACATATGATTCCAAAAATGGACTTATAATTCATCTATCGTACTTCTTAATAAAACTATTTTCTACTAACCAGGGACTTCTTTTATGCCAATGGTAGAAAATAAAGTCATGTCGCACTTCGGTTGTGGATTCGATTCCCACAGCCTTGTCCGACGTGACGGGTTGTCGCCCGTCCTACAGGTTGTCCCTTTTTCTAAAACTACATTATACTAAAATTCCTACAATAAAAAGTTCTAGCCATAAATAATACTATCTTATTTCTAAATTAATTCATTCAAATCTTTAGGATTATCCAAAATACTTCTATCCAAGCTCAAAGTATAAAGAAAACAATTATTATAAATGTCATCTACCGATCATGTGAATAAAATCATTTATCCCCCATATATCATACGATATATCTTTTTGGTCACATTACAAACATGTGAATAACTTAATCATGTATTCTCTTGAAAAATGAATACCCATTGAACCTTAGTGAAAACATGAATGATGTCAAAAGTTAACTCTTTCCACATACCAAAAACCAAAAATTCTATATACTCAAACCATGATATAACTTTTTCCTTATATTAGTCATGAACTCATTAATACTATCAAACATTTCATTATATCCTTATCCCTTTTTTATGCACATATTTGGTTCTTTCTAAAAATATTTGAATAACCTTTCATGGTTACTAGTACCATTCAACATATACTTTCAAAACTCAAGCAAAGGCAATAGTGTAACAACCCTTAGATTTTTCTTTATTCCATAGTACCATACATTATTCTTGATAAACGTACAATCATTACACTACCTTCTTAAACCACTGACAAAGCTTCATAATTTCTTCCATATCATATATCATTTGTAGTCTCTTCATCATCATCCATAAAAATACTACCCATATGACCATGCTGATTCTCTTTATGAGATTTTCCCTTAGTGTATTGGTTTGAATAATACCCGTACATTCCAGATTTAAAACACTTAACCGTTGTCGATGTCTTAGCAATACCATTATCCTTGTCTATGCTGTTAACTGAATCTTTTCCTTTACAATTACAAGTTTTGTGTCCTTTTCCACACCCAAAGCATCTTCCAGTTCCTTTGAAACATTCTCCCTCATGCCTCTTCCCACATTATTTACATGAGGGAAATTGAACTTTCTTTCCTCTATGATCATCATAAAACTCTTTCTTTCTCTTATTAGATGAGTCGGGAAACAAAAAAAAGTTGAGATTATTGATCATATTATGAGAATTTTGATTAGGCATAATAACGATATGTGGACTTCCAGATCCAATTTCATTTGGTAGCCCCTGAAGAATATCATTCCATTGTCCATCATATCCTCCATTATCGTGAATCTTCCTGTTTCCAGCCATTTTCTAAAACCCAATAAGAATAGTGTGAGAGGCCAAAATCGTAATCAAGGGGGAGTAACTTCAATATAGAACATCTTAGGTTTAATTCTAATATCATTACCATAATTTTAGGACTATAAACTATACTTATACTTAACCTTATGGACATCCCTAGACATACCTTAAAAAATCTCTAAGGATCTCAATAAAGTTCTCGGATTCTAGTTTCCAAAGTTTGACTAAACCTTTCCTCTGATACCAACTATAGAGACCCAAAGCTTGATATAAATAGACATTACCTTAATTTTTCAGACTACTTAAAACATAACAAAAACAAACACATAAGGACCATAATAGTTTAGTGTTTTTGGAAACTCAGAACATAATCTTCTAATCGTGGTGAAAGATCTTCAACATCTCCCATAAAGATCTTCCCCTTTTGTTTTCTTACCTAAAAACTTTATTTATATACTAGGGAAAAGAAAAAATATAAAGGGTGAGCTCAAATTATCATTAAAGGTAAGCATGGTGAAGATAAAACAAACCATATACATTTAAACATAAAAACATGAACATAATGTTTGACCAACAAAATCTTGGGCAATGACATAAAACATGGCAGTACGTAAGGCATAGATCATAAGGAAACATTAGTCATGATAAAATAGCATGGGAATAAAACATGTAATTATGGAAACCATTAATCACGTGATATGATTTCGATAGTAGCCAAGGCATTGCTGCCAAGACCATCTTAGTGGACAAAGTCCCTTTCTGAATCGAGTTCACTCCTCGTTCCAGACCTGTATCACTGAACCAGATAAACTTACCATTCCAGCCATGTCTATCTCATGAGATATAAATCATTATCCAATTAATTTGAGGGAGATATAGGTCCTACCCATCTCATAATTAAATCATTTTTTCATGTGCCACAAAATAAACATACATTATTCATAATAACCCAACAAATAAAATGGGTTTCATAAACATCATTCCATCATAACATAATCCATATAAAACAAATGGATATAATTTCATCATAAGAGAGGTTAAATGTTTTAAATCATAGAGATATTATACTTGAAACATACACATATGAAATAATGTCATCTTAAATGGAAAATGGTTTTGATAAAACACTTGAAAATAATTCTTGAGGAAAATATCCTTTCTTCTTCAAAATCATTTTCTTTTCACAAAATGCCATGAAATGTTAAAAGAAAAGGATTTTTTGAAAATAGTCATGAAATATTGTAGATTATTCTTCATTAAAATAAGGAGTTATGAAACCGTAAAAATCCATTCATGCCTTATAAGTTTAAAAAAACATTCTCCTCGTACTTTTTTCGAAAAAGTCAAAAAGTCCCCCTTATGGTAAACAAAAGAAAGATTATTCCCATAAAACAAAGTAAAAGTCAAAGAGGGGTAAAAATGAAATTCAACATACATGGAATAATATTAAACACTTTATGAAAAACCTTTTATGGTCATGGATGAAAAATATAACCCCAGTAAATACTTACGGATAACAATCTCAGATAAGAACGAGATTAGAATAGTTATCCCTTACCTTATGTCCAATTTCCTCCATATGTGTACGATACTCATGTATAGTGGGTTTAAACATATTATTAACTTGTAAAAGAACCATAATAATATTTATTATATCATATATGATTCACTTACGACTTTATATTATCCGTTCATTTGTCAATTCCATGTTAAAGCAGCGTTATGGGTAAAATCGTTTCACTTATCGTCCGTGTTTTGACATGTAATTATTAATACGATTACTTAGATCATGATTAATTACTTCCAGAATATAAAACATGATTTATATATAATATATATTCATAATATACATATATATAATAGATTGATAAATGGAAATAAATACACCATTCATGGAGACGGTAGACCGTACGTACGCATGACAACTGTTTTTTGTTTCCTTATTGAATTGAATGGAATTAAGTAGATGAAATACATATATATATATAAATCAAGTAGCATAATTATTTCATATATTTCATGATTACTTATTATATATAAATTATAATCATTCTTGAATTGTTAACATGGAAAATGAATCTCATCGCGTCGTGGAGACAGTAATCTGTACGTACGCACGAGCGATGATATCGTTCCCATATTTATTGAATGAAATTTTTGTGGATGATATAATATATTAGAATCCATATTATGTTATAATAATCATATATAGTTATTCTTCACACCATTATACCCATCCAAGTAAGGTGGTGGTGGAAAAACAGATTACCCCACGGCGTGGAGACGGTATTCCATACGTACGCATGCACGGTGATTTTGTTTTCTGTAGAATGGATAGAAGGTGAAATGGGGTTTTTTAATATTTATAATAACATATCAGTATATTAGTGATACTAATGTTATTACTTTATAACTAAAAAACTAAAGAAGAAGAAGTTGAAGAAGAAAGAAAACATGAAAGAATCGGTAGAAGAGATTACCTCTTCCTCGACGCACCTCCTTTAAATATCATATTAGGGAACTAGAGTTGGTATTTTGAGAATAATAGAACCTCTATTATATAAATAGAGAGGTTTGTAATAGGAATATTTTGGTGTTGGCTGATATTCAAGGCTCAAAAGGGTGTGAAGAGGAGAGGGGCACCTTAGGAAAACATAAAATATTATTTTATAATAAAGTCATATTTGGTTTTTTAATAGCTCAAAATTGATTTCTTTTGAAGCTAAGGTGGGGATGGGTCTAAATCCTCCCAATCATTATATTTTAGACAAGTGTAGGTTGCTATTTTATCCTTATCATTTAGATTTATCTCTAAGTTAAATAATTTAACTTTTACTGTGTCTTTTTGTTTTGTTACACTATATGGTTAATAAACTTACTATAAAAAGCCAAAGGAACCCCATGTGGTTAATTAGTAGTATATTTATCATTATATAAGTCGTTTGGATGAACCTTAGATTTTTAAAAATAGAATAAAAATTAATAATATAGTATTTGATTTAAAAACTATTTTTTCTCAATTTTGACACTATTTGGTACATGATTTTTTTGAAAATCATAATAGCATGATTAGTTCGAAAAAAAGTTAATAAAATCAACAATAACTTGTCATAGTATCCTCAAAAATTTGTTTAATTCATAAAAAGTCTAAAATTACATTTATTTGGGTATTTATAACATCAATTATGTTAATATTTCATTAATAAGGTAATTACTACATCATCATTGTGTCATAATTAAATTAAAATATTTAATGTCTAAAAATTATAAATAAATTATCATTATGTAGGAAATCATTATAGATTTCTAATGAATATTTATAGTCGAATTTATCTTATGTATAACCCTATATTAGAAATAATTTAGTTATTAAACTTTGATTTTAACTATTTTAATTCTTCTTTAAATAAAATAATAATAAATGTCCTAATCTAATCCAAGTGGACCTAAAGGGTAATATTTTATCCCTAAGGTTGTTTTTGGTCTAACTACACTTATCCAATAGAATTAGGACATGTTTTAGGGTAATAATAATATCATTTTTACCTTTAATTACCCTATTTACTTTTAACCGTGCTATATAAAAGTAAAAAGTTACTATTCACCAAAAATTATTTTTATCTTATTGAACCACATTTTACTCCTTGATATTAACTGTGTCTCTCGGATTTTCTAAATTCTTCTCACAGAAGTGGTGAAATTAAGTTTTATGTAAATTTTCAAACTCTCCCATGAGGTGGGTAAAAGACGGTGAAAATTTCAATAAAATTTTTATATGTCTAAAATTATTATAAAATGACTCCAGTGAATTAAATTGAACTTATATAGGTTTTATGTATCAATTTTGACCTAAAATAAATTGAAATAATAATAATAATTATTTATATAAAATGGCGGTTTTTAAATAGTAACCCAGTGTTTTCACTATTCATCAAAAATTGAAAGTTTTCAGAAAAATAAAAAAAATTCACCCCAGTCTAATTTTGATATTCTAAATCCAAAAATAAAGTACATTTTGAAAAATAAAATTTATAAAATTCCAAAAATTGGGTATTACTATTCATAACGGCTAGTTCATAATAATATTATAATAATATATCGTTTTGTGAAACTCAGTATTGCGTACTACACACTCTATCGAGGAAGGTTTTGATTGTGTGTAATGCAATCCAAGTCAGGGATGCGTGTAGTGAGAGCTCCGTTTGGTGTTGCATATAACATAATCAAAACATATTTTATTTATACATTAAACAAAATCTATACTTAATGTTGCGTAAAATAATTTCCACAAAACGAACATTAAATTATGTGTAACAAGAGCCAAGAATAGTGTAGCGTATACTGCCAGATAATAAGGTGTTGCGAATAGTGCAAGCTAATTTTTTTGTGGCATAAAACACAAGACATCAAAGAAATTAAAAAATAATAATTCTCATGAAATCTCAGGTTGTTACATTCTACCCCCCTTAAAATGAATTTCGCCCTCGAAATTCGTCCGGGTTATAAATTGTTTATTACTTGAAACTCTCCTTCATAGAAACCCACATCGTAAAAAGGAATACAAAAACTGAAATTTAAAAATTAAATTATGAAACGTAATGGTTACACAAATTAAGTAATCACCGGGTTTCCACATAGGATAACATAGGTGAAAATATGGATATGGAAGAAAAATATAACCATCATGTTCTGATAGAAAGTGGTAGAGAACATGGCTATGAAAAGGCCAACAATCACAAAGCCATAAATTTGTGATGATCTATGCTACCATCTAATTCATCGGATATAAGGGCACTAGGATAATATTTTTGGTTTTCAAGATCATTTTCCTAAAGTTGAAAATTTTGAAATAGAAGAAATACTTACTTTATTTCGGTATAATCTCACCGTTGTTCGTGCCTTGGAACAATTTCTACTTCATCTCCTAAAGAAATGAAGTTGAATTTGTCATTCATGAAGTGTTAGCATATCATGTGATAGAATGATGGGTCATTCCATATGTATCAAACAAAAGGCTAGCAAAAGTTATCAAATATACATAAGTCCATCTATGGTGAGGTTAATCGTATATGATTCCAAAAATGGACTTATACTTCATATATCGTACTACTTAATAAAACTAGCTTCTACTAACCAGGGACTTCCTATAGGCCAGTGGTAGTAAATAAAGTTCTGTCGCACTTCGGTTGTGGGTTCTATTCCCACACCCTTGTCCGACGCGACGGGTTGTCACCCATCCTGCGGGTTGTCCCTTTTTTCTAAAACTACATTATAATAACATTCCTACAATAAAAATTTCTAACCTTAAAAAATACTATCATATGTCTAACTTAATTCATTCCAATCTGTAGGATTATCCAAAATACTTTTGTCCAAGCTCATTGTATAAAGAAAATAATTATTAGAAATGTTATCTACCGAGCATGTGAATACAATCATTTATCCCCCATATATCATATGATATATCTTGTTAGTCACATTACAAACATGTGAATACCTTAATCATATATTCTCATGAAAAAAGAATACCCATTGAACCTTAGTGAAAACATGAATGTTGTCAAAAGTTAACTCTTTCCACATACCAAAATCCAAAAATTCTATATACTCAAACCATGATATCACTTTTTCCTTATATTAGTCATGAGCTCATTAATACTACCAAACATTTCATTATCTCCTTATCCCTTCTTTATGTGCATATTAGGTGCTTTCCAAAAATATTTGAATAACCTTTCACGGTTAATGGTACCATTTAACATATAATTTAAAAACTCAAGAAAAGGCAATAGTGTAACAATCCTTAGACTTTTCTTTATTCCATAGTACCATACATTATTCTTGATAAACATACAATCATTACACTACCTTCTTAAACCACTGACTAAGCTTCATCATTTCTTCCATCTCATATATCATTTGTAGTCTCTTCATCGTCATCCACAAAAATACTACCCATATGACCATGCTGATTCTCTTTATGAGAGTTCCCATTATGGCATCGGTTTGCATATTGCTCGTACATTCCACATTTAAAACACTTAACAGTTGTTGATGTCTTAGCAATACCATTATCCTTGTCCATGGTGTTAACTGAAACTTTTCCTTTAAAATTACTAGCTTTGTGTCCTTCTTTTCCACACCCAAATCATCCTCCAGTTCCTTTGAAATATTATTCTTCATGACTCTTCCCAAATGATTTACACGAGGGAAATTGAACTTTCATTCCTCTATGATCATCATGAAACTCCATCTTTCTCTTATTATCTGAGTCAGGAAACTTACCAAAGTTGAGATTATTGATCATATTATGAGATTTCTGATTAGGCATAATAATGATATGTGGACTTCCAGATCCAATTTCATTTGTTTGCTCATGAATAATATCATTCCATTGTCCATCATATCCTCTATTATCGTGAATCTTCCTATTTCCAGCCATTTTCTAAAACCCAAAAAGAATAGTGTGAAGGGCCAAAATCATAATCAAAGGGGTGTAACTTCAATATCGAACATCATAGGTTTAATTCTAATATCGTTATCGTAATTCTAGGACTATAACCTATACTTATACTTAACCTTAGGGACATCCCTAGACATACCTTAGAAATATCTCTAGGGATCTAAATAAAGTTCTCAGATCCTAGTTTCCAAAGGTTGACTAATCATTTCCTCTGATACCAACTATAGAGACCCAAATCATGATGTACATAGACATTACTTTACTTCTTTGGAATACTTAATATATAACAAAAACAAACACATAAGGACCATAATAGTTTAGTGTCTTTGGAAACTCAGAACATAATCTTATAATCATGGTGAAAGATCTTCAACATCTCCCATAAAGATCTTCCCCTTTTGATTTCTAACCTAAAACAATTCTTTACTTCCTAGCGAAAAGAAAACATATTAAGGGTGAGCTCAAATACTCATTAAGGGTAAGCATGGAGAAAATAAAACAAACCATATACATTTGAACATAAAAACATGAACATAATGTTTAAACAACAAAATATTGAGCAATGACATAAAACATGGCAGTACGTAAGACATAGATCATAAGGAAACATTAGTCATGATAAAATAGCTTGGGAATAAAACATGTAATTGTGGAAACCATTAAGCACCTAATATGATTTCCATAGTGGCCAAGGCATTTCTGCCAAGATAATCTTAGTGGACAAAGTCCCTTTCTGAATCGAGTTCACTCCTCATTCTAGTCCTGTATCACTAAACCGGATTAACTTACCATTCCAGCCATGTCTATCTCATGATATATAAATCATTACCCAATGAATTGGATTTATATATAGGTCATACCCATCTCATAATTTAATCATTCTTTCGTGTGCCACAAAATAAACATACATTATTCATAATAACCCAACAAATAAAATGGGTTCCATAAACATCATTCCATCATAACCTAATCCATATAAAACAAATGGATATTATTTCATCATAAAGAAGTGAAATCATGTTAATAATAGAGACATTATACTTGAAACATAAACATATGAAATAATTTCATCTTAAATGGAAAATGGTTTTGATAAAACACATGAAATGAATTCTTGAGGAAAATATCATTTCTTCTTCAAAATCATTTTCATTTCACAAACTGCCATGAAATTTTAAAAGAAAAGGATTTTGATGAAAATAGCCATGAAATAATTTAGAGTAATCTTCTTTAAAATAAGGAGTTATGAAGCCGTAAAAATCCGTTCATGTCGTATGAGTTTAAAAAAACATTATCCTCGTACTTTTGTCGGAAATGTAAAAAAGATCCTCGTATGGTAAAAAAAAGAATGATTCTATCCATAACACAAAGTAAAAGAAAAAGAGGGGTAAATATGACATTAAACTTACATGTAATAATATTAAAGACTTTATGAAAAACCTTTTATGGGAATGGATGAAAAATATAACCCCAGTAAAAACTTACGAATAACAATCTCAGATAAGAACGAAATTGGAATAGTTATCCCTTACCATGTGTCCAATTTCTTCCATATGTGTCAGAGTATCTTGTATACTGGGTTGAAACATATTATTAACTTTTCACAAAACCATAAGAATATTTATGATATCATCTATTATTCACTTACGACTTTATATTATCCGTTTATTTGTCAATTCCATGTTAATGTAGTGTTTTGGGTAAAATCGTTTCATTTATCTCCGTGTTTTGACTTGTAATTATTAATATGATTACTTAGATCATGATTAATTAAATACAGAATATAAAACATGATTTATATATAATATATATTCAGAATATACATATATATAATAAATTGATAAATGGAAATAAATACACCGTTCATGGAGACGGTAGGTCGTACGTACGCATGAATGCTGTTTTTCGTTTCCTTATTGAATTGAAAGGAATTAAGTAGATAACATAAATATATATATAAATATATCCAGTAGAATAATTATTTCATATATTTCATGATTACTTATTATATATACTTTATAATCATTCTTGAATTGTTAACATGGAAAATGAATCTCATCGCGTCGTGGAGACGGTAATCTGTACGTACGCACGAGCGATGATATAGTGCCCATATTTATTGAATGGAATTTTAGTGGATGATATAATATCTTAGAATCAGTATGATGTTATAATAATCATATATAGTTATTATTTACACCATTATACCCATCCAAGTAAGGTGGTGGAGGAGAAACAGATTACACCACGAGGTGGAGACGGTATTCCGTACGTACACAGGCGCGGTGATTTCATTTTCCGTAGGATGGATAGAAGGTGAAATGGGGTTGTTTCATATTTATAATAACATATCAGTATATTAGTGATACTAATTTTATTACTTTATAATGAAACAACTAAATAATAATATGTTTAAGAAGAAAGAAAACTTGAATGAATCGGTAGAAGAGATTACCTCTTCCTCGATGCACCTCCTTTAAACTTCTTATTAGGGAACTAGAGTTGGTCTTTTGAGAATACCAGAACCTCTATGATATAACTAGAGAGGTTTGAAAGTGGAATTTGCAGGGGTTGGCCGAGCTTCAAGTCTTGAAAGTGAGTGAAGAGAAGAGGGAAGGCGTGCCCTTTTATAAGGGAGGAGAGGGGCACCTTAGGAAAACTTATAATATTATTTTATAATAAAGTCATATTCGGTTTTTTAATAGCTCCAAATTGATTTATTTCACAGCTAAGGTGGGGATGGGTCGAAATACTCTCAACAAATATATTTTGGACAAGTTTAGGTTACTATTTTATCCTTATCATTTAGATTTAACTCTAAGTTAGATAATTTAACTTTTACCGTGTCTTTTTTTTCTTACACTATATGGTTAATAAACATACTATAAAAAGACAAAAGAACACCAAGTGGTTCATTATTAATATATATATCCTTATCTAAGTCATTTTGGCGGAGCCTTAGATTTTTAGGAATAAAATAACTATTAATAATATAATATTTGTTTTAAAAACTATTTTATGTCAATTTTGACATTATTTGGTACGTGATTTTTTTGAAAATCATAATAGCATGATTAGTTAGAAAAAAGATAATTAAATCAATACTAACTTTTCATATTAACCTATAAAATTAGTTTAATTCATAAAAAGTCTAAAATTACATTTATTTGGGTATTTATAACATCAATTATGTTAATATTTCATTAATAAGGTAATTACTGCATCATCATTGTGTCATAATTAAATTAAAATATTTAATGTCTAAAAATTATAAATAAAATTAAATTATTTAGAAAATCTATTTATCTTTATAATTAATTTTTATAGTCTAATTTATTTTGTTTATAACTCTATATTAAAAATGTTTTAGTTATTAAACATTGATTTTAACTACTTTAATTCTTCTTTAAATAAAATAATAATAAATTTCCTAATCCAATCCAAGTGGACTTAAGAGTAATATTTTTTCCCTAAGGTTGTTTTTTTTTCAAACTACACTTATCCAATAGAATTAGGACATGTTTTAGGGTAATAATAATATCATTTTTACCCTTAATTACCCTATTTACTTTTAACCGTGGTAAATAAAAGTAAAAAGTTACTATTCACCAAAAATTATTTTTATCTTATTGAACCACATTTTAATCCTTGATATTAACCGTGTCTCTCAGATTTTCAAAATTCCACTCACAGATGCGGTAAAATTATGTTTTATGTAAATTTTCAAATTCTCCTAAGAGGTGGGTAAAAGACGGTGAAAAGTTCAATAAAATTTTTATATGTCTAAAATTATTAAAAAATGACTCCAATGAATTAAATTTAACTTATATAGTTATTATGTATCAATTTTGACCTAAAATAAATTTAAATAAAATAAATAATTATTTATATAAAAAGTCGGGTTTTAAATTGTAACCGAGTGTTTTCACTATTCATCACAAATTGAAAGTTTTCTGAAAAATACCAAAAGTTCACCCTAGGATAATTTCGATATTACGAATCCAAAAATGAAGTCCATTTTGAAAAATAAAATTTATAAAATTTCAGAAAGTGGGTATTACTATTCATAACGGCTAGGTCATAATAATAATATAATAATATATCGTTTAGTGAAACTCGGTATTGCGTATTATACACGCTATCGAGGAAGGTCTTGATTACGTGTAATTTAAGCCAAGTCAGAGATGCGTGTAGTGAAATCTCTGTTTGGTGTTGCGTATAACATAATCAAAACATATTTTATTTTTACATTAAAAAAATCTATACTTAATGTTGCGTAAAATAATTTCCACAAAACGAACTTGAAATTGTGTGTAACAAGAGCCAAGAATAGTGTAGCGTATATTGCAAGCTAATACGGTGTTCCGTATAGTGCAAGCTAATTTTGTTGTAGCGTACAACACAAGACATCAATGAAATTAAAAAGAATAATTGTCATCAAATCTCAGGTTGTTACAAAACTCTTCCTCCCTTACTAGTGAAATACTAGATAAGTCCGAAGGAAAGATGTCAGGAAAATCAATAAAAACTGGAGGAAGATCACCGCTGAAAGATTCCCACTCCAGATCAAAAGTGAACAGGTATATTACTTTTACCAACTAGAAAATCCCAAGAAACATCAATATTTGATAAGGAGAAAATATAATCAAGATAATAGATACCCAGTTCTCTCTTCATTCTGATGGGTGTAGTAATATACATCATATATGATAAAATATCCAAAGGAATGTTTACCAAATTCACAATACGAGTTAAAATGAACAAATGAGATAAACCGGTATTAAATAAATTAGTCACAAAAGATGAAGCAATAGTGATGGTTCCTCTCATGGTCACTATACCCGTATCATATTTCTATGGAGACTCTTCCACTATGTAAAGAACCTTCATTTTGGATGCTTATGGTTGGAACCCCTTAGTCATTGAAGCATCTGATTTCACCACAGTTCTTTTTGGCATAGATGATCATGTTCCAATAAGTGTAGTAGAATAGGCATGATATAACTTCTTTATGTGAACCATGTTTTTGTAGGAACCACATACTTCTGGTGCCTCAGTGAAAACCCATTTTGAGTGCCCAGGTTTCCCACACTGGTAACAAATCAAAGGGCCGCTTCTAGGTACTATATGGGGTGTAGAAAAACTCTTCTATTGAGAATCATCATGAGAATAATCATGCTTCCTATTCCCATTAATGGAATTCAAAGAAATACCACTAGGGGAAAAGAAACACCCATCAATCCTGACTTACCTACTAGGTCCATTTAGACCGTCAATGCTATATCCATCACATCATTTTAAGAAGGCAGCTTTAACAAGAAAACATGAGAACAAATATCATATCGAATTCACATATTGATCGATCGAGTATTAATATTCTCAATAAATAAAATCTTAGGTGAAAACTCTACAGGATCAATAAGCCAAATTGAATATACAATCATGGTCGTGTAGGTCTACTCAAGTTTAAAAAACTCTATATCCTTTGACAACACCATTGACTCTAGATAGAATTGTTCGGTGAAGAGAAATTTAATGTCTTTCCACTCTAATCCCACATGATTATTAATCATCACCATGATTTCCCACCATATTATTATATTTACCTCTAGATTTATAGTGGCACATTTCACCTTGATTTCATCAGGATTTTCCAAGAATTAAAAAAATCTCAATGCTCCTTAATTAATCATCAGCCTTTAGAGGATTGTTTGACCCTTGGAACACTGGAGTCTTCTAGAAAAAGAAATATTGAGCATGAATCCTAAATTAATCCCTATGAGGTTCAAAATTTGGCACCTAAACGTGAATGGGTGAAGGTTCATGTCCTAGAGAATATAAAACATGCACAACAACTTCAACCAGATTATGGTTCAGAGGAGGATTCAATCATTGTGGTTCACTAGAAGCTTCATCCTAGATCCTATTTGCACATCTTCTTGGAGGTATGATGCTACAAAAAATTAGTAGACTAATTTTATGAAATCATATTAACACTCTAATATAGAAACAAGGGAAATTAATCCCATTAGATAGATAAACATGATTTGGATTTCAAACCATCGAAATCAAAAATAGGTAGAACACTACAACTAACACTCAAGATGTCTCTCATGAACCACCCTTAGTGACTTAAAGACCATTACATTGAGATATATCTAGACACTCAGTTGAAACTACATCCTATTTCCCAATAAGATTACTCAACTACATACTGGAATCAAGGTAAGATGTTTAACCTCCATCTGATACCAGTTTTTCATGAACTAGTCCAAATACCCTGGTACCCTAATACTCAATCTGATCCTAAAATGGCTTTAAGGGCATTCTTAATACCCACAGGTTGGAAACTAGAACTTGGAATCATACAATATAAAGGTGGGAAAAGTTTATCTGCCAAAAAACATCGGAATAAACGACTACAAGTTAGTATGATCAATAGAAAACACCATAGGGATAACTGTTCTAGAATTCAAAAAGGTATATACAATACAAAGTACATCATCAAAGTACCAAAAAATAGGATAAACAATATAAGTCCCAAAAGACAAATCTCTCCATGTCCCAAGTATTAAAAAAAACCACCTGCAAGTGGCTCTTTACCCTTACTTGAACCTGGTTGAAGATAATATAAAAGAACATGAAGGAACAGGTAGGGTGTGAGGTAAAATCCCATTAGGGTCTCATCAAGGATTCTATAATAAGATGCTTCATTAATTAAAAAATAATTATTTCAATTTTAAATAAAAAAGGAATAGAAATATAAAATCATATTTAAGATAAATCATTCATTACATTTCAATTGATGGAAATATTTTGAACAATGGATTAATAAACATTTTATATAAAATAGTTTATATAAATTTACAAGGCATGTGTAATTTTTTTTACAAAGAATGGATTATATATCAAAATGAAAACAAATGAGAAACACAGTCACCTTCCAATAGGTATGACAGTCCCAAGTTATGGGATACTTATACACTAAATTGGTGATCATGACAATATGTGTACAAACATCCCTCAGACGTTGGGAAAAGAGGAACCATCACCATCCCATCAGGGATGTGACCCACTAAACTATATTTTATTAGAGTTGTAATGCATCAATAGAGTATTTTCCCAAACAACTCACTAACTACCTAGTATTGTATGTGCTAAAACAATTAATAATTAGAAACATTATTTCAAAATTGTTCAAAATATAATTTCCCCATTTATCCATTTCAATATGCCAATTTATTTTTAAAAACCAATACATGGGGTTTTAATCAGTTCATGCATTTTTTAGGATAAAAATATTGGGGTATTATTGAAAAACATTATCACATTTTTCTCAAATAAAAAACTAAAATCAATTTAAAAAAATTAAAAATTAAAATCCACAACTTAATTTCACAATTTTCTATCAAATCCAAAACATGTCCCAATTCATTGGAATTAGGGGTTTCCACCCAATTTCATGCAGAGAAAATCAAATCCCAATTCATTAGAATTGGGTTTTTCACAATCCAATTGAAATAAATTTAATTTAAATCAAGTAATTTATGTTCAAATAAATTTTCCAATAACAAACCAAACCACCCTACCATAGATCATGGGATCACGAACCACAACACATACAACAAGAAAATACAATAAAGAATTTCAGGAAAAGATATCCAAGAATCAATCCTAGATTCAAGATCTAAAACAAATGGAGATTAGATCCTCCAAAAAATGGAGATCTAACAAACCCTAATGAGGAGAAAATAATAGATAGGGATATAGAGAATATAATAAGAACTCTTATCCAGAAGATATCGAACGATGTTAACCTAGAATTGATTCTCTTTGCAAAGGGTTGAGTGGATCCAAAGTCACCTCTAGGAAGCCTACAAGGAGGAATAATTCATGTTAGGTCAAATGGGACTATCGGGCACCTAAACCGAGGGTTTAGAGATTTGAAAACAAATTTTTGGACTTAAAAAAGCTTGTATGCACAGTTAGATGGGAATGGCTGCATGATTTTTTAAATTGTGTGACCTAACCATGCTCCCCTTGGTTGGTGCATGGTTTCTACTAGGCAGGCACATGGTTTTTTTAACCATGTGCCAGCCATGAAAACTCCCACTATTTTGGTTTTCATGGTTTACCATGGGTGGATACACAATTTATGAAAATCATGTGCCAAATATGCACAGACCAGAATGTTCCAAAAAAATTCCAAATTTTCACCTGAAGCACCCTTAAACAAAACCCATCCAAATCATGAACAAAAAGAGGGGCACAAAGTACCTGAAAAAAGTAACATGGTGTTACAACCATCATCATGATGGACTTTATAGAACCTTATAATGAAAATACATCCCTATCAAGTTTAACTTATTAGTTTTGAGTCTTTGTAATCATGTTATCCCCATAGACATTTAATTTCAGATAAAGGGTGTCCATATCACCACTAAATTAATTTCCTTTAAAAATTATAACTATTAATCTATGGTGAATCTTTTTTTTAAAGGGAAATTTGAACACCATGTTTGGTACATTCTTTGATGAATATCGAGGGTGAATATCGGTTACGAATCAGTGGATTAGTTCCACCGGTCAAGCTTCAATTCCTAATATAGTGGTGATATAAATTTATAGGGCCAATGAATTCTATTTGCAGTAGATTATTTGGTTATATGGACCTTTCATAGTGTTATCCATCATTAGGGGATGGTTCTTAATGTTTCTTATTTCAGATACATTATCCTATAAATTGTCTCTTCATTAGATCACTATGTAGGGAGGATTCTCTTCCTCACCCCATGAGAAGTAAACTCTCTTGGGCCGATCGTACAACCACTTCTATAAACAATGGGGCATGTTTTTTCTAGAAATCTTCAAGAAAAGGGATCAATATATATTCGGATGGGTCTAGTGCTCATAGGATAATGAGAGTTGGTGTCCTTGTATGTGAAATTTCGGGTTCCATCATCATGTAATTCTCATCCTTATATGGAGTGAGAAGTTCCATTCAATATGAAGCACATGCCATGTTAATAGGTCTGTAAATTTTTAAATCCAAGAACATATCCCTTGATACCATTGAATCTAATTCCTTTATTCTATTCAACTCCTTTTTGGGGCTCTCTTTTAGCCAGTTGAGCATTTCCTATTTTATAAGGACCTCTCAGAATATGTTGCACTCGAATGTGGAGATCCTCCACAAATAGTCTGAGGAGAATAAGGTGGCTGACCTTATTTCCTCCAAAGGAGATCATTCAAAGATACTAATCATTTATTTAATTACCAGTTCCCTTACCCAATACTATACTATTATCATCAAAGGGGATACCATCTTTCTTCACCACTTCCACCCCCTTAATCCTTTTACTTTATTTATATATATTAACATATACCTTTCTTTTTGAATAATAATAAAAATTTATTTTCAATCAGTAAAAATATGGTCATGTGGATAATATCTAAATACACTAAACCTTTGGTCCACAATAGTGTGTTCTAATATTTAAGAAAATATGTATAATCATTTAAAATGAGGTATTTGTTTTTTTATTCCTATTGGTATCATAGTTTATATATGAAGTATGTATTTTTCTACCATATATTTATGTTCAAGATTAGGGGTGACTCTTAACATTAGTTCCAACACTCATTGAGGTTATTCTATACATATCCCAAACATATTTCATACTACTGTATTTTTCTTTCCCATATCAATATTTTTTTGGGAAGTGGTAAATTTTGGGCTAGTCTTGTATAAGTCTCATACCTATTTCTCATTATATGACTTTAAACTATAAGAAATAATATCCCATCCTATATGAAATTAAATTTTATAAATAATTCATTGCAACATAACCTAAAATGAAATGATTCATATTATTTCCATATGATCTTAATCTATTTTATTTTTCCATATTCATGCAACTTTAATCTATATGCTACCTCATATTACATATCACTCAAATATAAGGTTTTTTAATGATTACTTTCACACTATACTCACATGAATTTAATATGCATGTTATTCCTTCTTTATACCTTAATAAAAAATATTCAATTATCATGGAAGAGTGGAACACCTTTTTACAATTGTCTTATACTGTGAGCCTTGAAAAATTTATATTTTTATTCCCTTAATTGGGATATGTTGGAATCCTTATAGTGGTTCAATCCCAACTCTTAAAGAATCCAACCTATTCTCAAAATTTAAATCTTCTTGGATAATATTTAACTCTTGTGTACTAATCACTATCATGGATAACAAATAACTCAACCATACTATTTTTTATTCTTGAGGATATAAAATTCCAGTGTACTCTTTCATACTTCATAGTTGTAATAATGTACCCCTTTTATCTTACTAGTTAACATTTACCACTTCCATACCCTTTTCATCATGTTGGAGAATATTAATATCTAGCACACCATTTTCACTTACTTGGATAATATCAAACTTTAATGTACCCTTTTCATCATCGTTAATAGAAAAAAACTCCAACATATAATTATTTTTATTCCCAGATGAGATTTACATGTAGCATACAATTTTTTCATTCTTTGATGAGCCAAAAAACCCACATCACCATTTCATATTCTTAGATGAAATTAAATTTTAGTAAACCCATTTCAACTTACCAGGTGGAACAATACTTAAAAATACCCTTACCCCCTTGGAAGCTACAAAATATCATCATACACCTTCTTCTTCATAAATGATATTAAACTCTAGTATACACTTTTAATCTTCCTGGATGATATTAAACTCATATGTACCCTTTTTACCTCCTATGATATTTATAAAATCTTACATAACATTTCAAACATGCTATATTGAATGAAACTCTAGAATAATATCTCATGTATTAAGGTATTGATTTAAAATATATTGTAAATATAATTGTTTTTTATTTTCATTTAAGCAGTCGAACATATATTTTTTCCTTATACGATTGAATAAACATTCAGTGTACCTTCACCTATAGATTTAAAAAATATCATAACCTACCCTTACCAGTGCAATAATAATGAGTTTATCTATGCCTTAGGCACATGAGGATTTATTTGTTTTTATAAAATCATGTATTACATGAATATTACTTAGTCCATTTTATCCCTAGCCTTTTCCTAGATAAGGTATCAAGTAGTGTAATTATGCGACATTAGAACTAGAGTGGATTTAATGAATATGATTTAAATCAATAAGATAGTCATGAGCATAATAATAATAACCTTTTTAGCATGATTCAACCTCATATCCTCCCAATTTTCACATATACATATGAAGACCCCGTGATCTCTCCTTTTAGAGAAAGGAATTATAAGTAAGGGATAAAAATTAGAGAAATAAAAAAGATTATGAACTTGATTTCAAATCCTTTACCATTATGAGAGACCGATTGATCATGTATCTTTTTTTTGTGATATTGTAGTGATTAGTTGTTTGTTTTTGAAAAACAATGTTACTCAAATAACCACAACCAATGATGAGTAAATAAGAATCAAAGACCCCAAACAACACGAGGTTCGTAAATTTGAAACCAGTGATCATATAAGACTATATCAGCTATTATAAATCTTATATACACAAACAGATACTACTACTAATACTATAACTGTTTTTAATCCTGGTGAAAAAAATCCACATTCCCCAATGTAACACCTCCATCACCAAATGTTGAATATATTAGAGTGTAATATTTCATGATTTTTAGGCCCAAAATAGATGAAAATTTTTTAAAATCATGATGTTCCAAATCTATTTCTTATGCTTGGATGAAAATTAACCGATTAGGAAGATTTTATCCACATGTTGAACCACATCAAGAGTCTCCTTAAGGATAGATAATGCATTCACACGTTACCTGGTGGGATATGGAGGGTTATAAATCTATTTTATAATTTAGGATTATAACTTTAGGGATATCATTAAATTAGGTCATATCCATCACTACACAACCCATGCTTCTCCAAATCCATTATAAGATACTATTTTTTAGGTCATTTATGCCTATGTTCTAGGATGTAGTTCTTTCCAAGGGAAATATAGTCCTGCCACATGGGGGGAGGTCGGCTTCTTTACCACTACTTAGACTATAAAGGTATATAGCTAAACCCCTATGTCTCACCTAGGGAATTTGAGGTTATGTTTAGCTGGAGGCATAATTCTACCTTTTTATGTGCATCATTTATCTATAATATTAATAACATTCTTTCAGATAAACTAGCTACCTTAGAGGCCCTCCCTATGATGAAGTGATAAAATACTATATAGTTCATCCATATGTTAGTGGAACTAATATCCATCAAATATGTCCTCCATGTGATGGATCAATCATCTTCCATTGATGTCATTCTTGTGATGAAGAAAATAATTTGCAGGGAGGTCCTCCCCATAACATAAAACTTAGCAATGAAGGATAACCTTATAAAGAGGTTAGAATACCACCTTCCATAGAGGTCATCCTTATGATAAATATATCTTCGAATGTAGTGTTACCCCCTGTAATGATGGAAACTATTAAGATAAAGGTCCTCCATATTCCAATGAAATCATCCACCATGTAGGCCCTTCCTATGGATATGTGAAAAAATATACTACAAGGGTCCTAATAGTGATGATTTGATCATATAATATGAAGTCCATCCCTATTATAAAGACACCAACTGACATAGTTGTTTTCCATATACTTATGAAATTGAATTCTTTGTAAGTACCCCCATGAAACTGCCACCAATAGGTACCACAAAGGCCCTTCCCATGATGAAGACAACTACTTGAATGAGGGTCCTCTCTATTTTGATAAAATAAGCCCCCATGAAGGCCTTTAGCATGGAAGTGAAATCTATAGTGGGTTTAGGGGTCCTTATCATAATTACTTAGTCATCCAACATGGATGTACTATCAAGGATGAATATGGTAGCTAATTATGTGTTTCACAATATACCGATGAAATTAGTAACCATGATGGTCCACCCTTTAAGAGAAGTATTAATAAACACAATGAAGGTCCTTCCCTTGATAATGCAATAAACATATATAGGGTTCCTCCTCATGAAAAAATTAATCAACTCTGATGGATGATCTCTCTTAAATTATGAAATGAACTACCATATAGGTCATTCTAATGGGATTATTGAAATCAATCCTCATAGAGGTCCATCCCATGATAATAATGAAGAGATACTCCTAAATGAAACTACCTAATAATGTTGGATCATTCATGGAAGGTGTTGAAAGTGAATATCTATTAGATCTCTAATATCTTAATCGAATGTTGTTCAATGTGATAACCATGAAACCTCTATATCCCCCACTTGTGAGCTATCACAATGTTTATGAGGTGGATTATAATGAAGGTGAGAATGTATTCCATCCCAAAACCAATTTATATATTGTTTCAATTTATACACTGGTTTCTACCTTTTCACCTATGTTCACTTGGTGGGAGGTATCTATATTTTAGATAGATTCATCAAGAAGAATTTCACCAAAGGATAGAACAAAAAGACCAATATATTGGACAAGGATTGAGTTTTACTCTTAGAGTAAAAATAAATCCTTAGTATGAAAATATTCAATCATACCAATAGATCCTCCCAAAACTAGAACTATTTTTAGTAGATACCCAACCATTTATAAAAATAAACATTTTATAGTCAATGTACATGTTGATATAGTGGACATCACCAGTTACATTTTTAGACCACTTGAATGTGGGACAATTTTTATATTCCCTAGTTGACTTGAGACTTCTTGAAAAAGTAGAAATAAAGTAACCCATTATTGTAATACCCCAGTATTCTACAATAAATTTCCTTTTAAATAAATTCAATAGCTTACGTTGCACACAACTTTAAGTTCGAGTGCACCATAATTTATCAAATTAGTCGTTTTAAAAGTAGTTATGAATAATATTAACCACATTTTAAAATTATAAATTTATATTTTTTAAAATATAATTCCTTTTTAAATTAGGAATATTAAAATTATCTTTGGGTGATATTTGGGTGTTTTCCTAAAAAGTTTCATTTTTTGATGAATAGTGAAAAATACTTTATTGTTATTAAATAAATGACTTTTTCATTTAAATAATTAGTTGAATTTAAATTGATTTTAAAGTCAAAATAGATAAATAATACATATATTAATACAATTTAGTTTATTGTAATCATTTTTATAATATAATTAGATATTCGAATTTATTGAACTTTTGAAGGTCTCTTTTACCTGCTTTCTAGCCACATCTGCGGGATTAGAATTAAACGTAATTTTATCACTTTTGGGAATTTTATTTCTAAAAATAGACATAAATGATTGTATTTTTTATGAAAATTTTCATCTAATAGGATCAAGTTAATTATTTTATTTGAATAGTAACTTTAGTAAATTTTTATTTGTTTAGCACAGTTAAGGGTAAATCGGGCAATTAAAGATAATATAATAATATAATATCATTATAAAAATACCCTAAAACTTGTCCTAATCTCATTGGATAAGTGTTTCTCGACCAAAGTCAATATTAGGATGAAAATATGATCCTTTTTAAGCCAATTGTAATAGATTATGACATATATTATATTTTATTTAAAGAAGAGTAAAAAATATCATATTCAAATTTTAATAATTATAAATTTTTTAATATGAGGTTATATAAGTGACATGGTTGACTAAAAATAGTATTAGGAACATAAAATTTTTATCTAAATCTTGGTAATTTATTTATAATTTTATAAAATAAATTATTAAATTAAATAGTGACACAATAATCATGTAGTAATTGATTTATTAAAGGAAGAATCAATTAAATGATATTAATTGTATTAAAAGAAATTTAATTTGAAATATTTGATGAAATCCACGGTTTTTTATGACTTTTACATTTTAGAGATAAGATAATGTTGTTTTTTTGAAGGAATCAAATTTTTATGATTTTTTAAAAAGTCAAGTAATAAATTGTGTAAAATTTGACATAAATAAGATTTTAAAATAAATAATATTTTATTAAATTATAAAAAATTAATAAAAAATATATATTTCATAAAAATAACTAATATAATGTTAAATATGTCATAAATTATCCAATTTGGGTTTTTTTTTCATTTTATAGTAACTATATTAATCACATTTTGTAAAAAGGCATGTTGTCGAGGTAAGAGTTAAAATGTTTAACTAAGGGTTAAATGAAAAAAAGATAAGGATACTTTTGTGAACTAAATATGTCTAAAATTCAATAATTTAGAGGATTTAGACCCATACTCAACTTATTCTTGAAATAACTCTATTTGGACCTATTTTAGATCTAAAATCAATTTATATTAAATTAATAGTTTTGGAACTTCCAAAAGTGCCCCTTCCCTCTCTTATAAAAAGAAACATCTCCTTATCTTTTATTCAAACCTCTAAATACCATTTACTCAGACAAAACCTACCATTTTCTCATAAAAAATTCTTATATTCATCCTAGATTACATACTATGAGCAGAAATCCAACCTATGAAGTCCTTTTGTGCAAATTAGAATGAGACACTTGAAGAAGAGGTAATTATTTTACCAAACCTTTCAAAGTTATTTTCTTAATATACTTATTTTTCCTAAGTTGTTTCCATAATAAAGTAATAAATAAATAATTAAATATATTCTTATATGTTGTTATTATTATGAGACAACCATATTCCTCCTTTTACCCATACTATGAAAAATAATATCACCATGCGTGTGTACGTACGCCTTACCATCTCCATGCCCTAGTGTAATTTTTTTCATCTATAATTTATTTAGATGGGTATAAAAATAAATATAAAGGATTTAAATAAAAAATTATAAATTATATTTTTTATATATAATTCATATTCCATCGAATTCCTTATCCTTTACCATTACAGAATGATACCATCGCTCGTGCGTATGTACGACCTACCGTCTCCACGACGCGATAAGATGAATTCTCTACGTTAACCCTTAAAGAATGATTATAAAAATATAAATAATGAATATGTATGAAATATATGATATAATGATTCTACTATAAATATATATATATATACTTATATGTCATTTACTTTCTTCCATTTAATATGATAAGAAAACAGAAACAATGTTCATCCGTACGTATGACCTACCATATCCATGAACGGTGTATTCCATTTCATATATATAACATTTATATATATTTATATAATAAATATATATAATATATAAATCCTTTTTTATATTCTAGAAGTAAATTATGATCTAAGTAATACGATCAAGAATAACAAGTCAAAACACATACTATAAACAAAGCGGTAATTATCCAAAACATTGTTTTAACTTGGAATTATTAATAAATATGAAATATAAAGTTATATATGAATCATATATGATATTATAAATGTAAATATAGTTATTTTATAAGTGAATAACATATTTAAACCCATTATATAGGAGGTTAAAAGACGTTCACCCAAACGGGAATGCAAGGTAAGGGACTTCATCTCAATCTCCTTTCATTGAGGTATAATTTGATATTATAAAACCACCTTATTTAATTAGGTGAATATATATATCCACTTTGAGTAATCATGTAATTATTTTATTTATTATCAATTTATTTAATGTTTTGATAAACATTATTCTTTTATTGGGTTTATGATTTAAATGTTCATAGTTGTATGGGATGCTTTGGATGTTTAAATAATTAATCATTTCTCCAATTCAATATTATTCATAATTTCATTAATATTTATTTATATGTATATAAAGGATTATAAATAAAATTTTATGTCTATTTATAATTTCATTCAAATTTTTTCAAAAGGAATATTTTTAAGGTTTTATGTAAGGATTAATTTTACAATCACTTTATTATTTGGGACTGCTTTTATATATGAATTTACCAGGACATGTTTATAATCCATGCCCATTTTTCTTAAAAATATATTTAAAGACATTATTACTTTTATTATAATTTTTTTAGAGAAATTTTTACCCATTTTTGATTTTATAAAAATGAATCTTTTTGTCGTTTTCATTATGAGGTACTTTGGTTGACTTTTTCGACAAAGTATGCGAAGAATATTTTTCAACTTATATGGCGTGAGAATATTTTTTCCACCATCATGACGCTTTAATGTTTTTAATCTTCTTTTAAAAGCTCACAAGATTTTTTTAATGAAAATATTTTATTTCTAAATTGTATGGAATTTTAAATAACTATTTTCAACAAAAGGGGTATTTCTCTGAAGGAGTTTCTCATGATTTTTGATAAAAAACAATTATATAGAACATTTTATTGAAAATAAATGATATAATTTCCTCAAATTGTGTTAAATATGTTTAATTAGAAATTATATGGGATTAGATCATTCATTTGTAAATTTGATGAAAATTCTGGTTTTACCCTTTTAAAATCACTGTAGTATATCAATCATAAATATTTTTATTTGAATTATTTGAACCTAATAGTTTGTAACTGTGTTCCTTACTCCATAGGATACAACTTTTATTCAGGATATTAGATCAAAAGAATGCATTTTAATGGAGTATTTGGGCCATAAATTCAAAGGTCGGTTGGACACACCAGAATGGAGAAGCTTCTGTATTTCGGCCATAACTCCTTCATATGGGCTTGTATTAAGCCCCAAGTTTGATAGGAGATAGAGGACCCATATCCGCATATATGATCCTGCTGGAAGGCCGGACAATTCACGCGTTTTGGTGGTCAAATGGGCAGTGCTAGTTGGAATAAAATATTTGTCCAAGATTCCCCATTCACACTTGAAACCACTTTGAACCTAGCCTCCAAACCACTCTATAAATTGTTGTTTTTCTCATTTTGTGGGGTTGGGACGTGAATTGGTAAGTTGATGGAAGTGGAGAAGTGTATCCACTCCAATTATCCAACCATTTCAGTAAGGGTATCTCTTGAATAAAGTATCCCTTCGACGAAGCCTTCTTCTTCTCCTTCGTGTTGTAATGCTTTTGTTTGTGTAATAAACTTCTCTGTTATTATTTTATTTCTTCTCTTTTATTATGTTTTAATTAAATTTCTTCTTCTATTAATCTTCCTCATTGGTCTGGAATTCTTGAGTAGAAGCGTTATTGGGTTATACCCATTATAAACCTTTGCACATGCAAAAAGCTTCTACGATGATTAGGCCACTAATGGAAGTGTAGTCTTTTAGTAATCGATCTATCTTCTACCCTCTTAATTTAATTATTTTGACTCATTATGAAACTTTAATTAATTTAATATGTTCCATGAATTGTTTTTTTAAATTGTATGAAACTAGTAGAGCAATTGAATTATTAACACAATAACACGAGAAGTCGATATTTTGTATAAATTGTGAGAGCGCGATTTTAATCAGTAATGCAAGACCACACGGGATAAATTTGTAGAGTTAAAATATAATCCCTAAACCCAATTCATCCTCATTTCCAAAATGTATATGTGCTCTAATTACCCACTGACCATAAGCTAACCTTAGAACAACAATCAAAGCAGGGTGCTGCGATTGCGTGTTCTGAAGCTAGCCTAGGGTTTAAGTAATTCAATCTTGGTGGTTAAGTTAACTCTTGTAGGGTTCGAGGGTTAACAAATTAGGGGATCATAATTAAGTGTATATTGATGATAATTATTAATATGTAAATGAAGACATAGAGTTATATCTATTACTCCTTTTAAATATTTCATTAAAAACATCTTTTTGTTGTGTCATTTTAATCAAAATTCATTTCAAAACTAAAAACAAAAAAAATTAAAATCTTCTTCCAGAAAACTTCTTTTAGATTAATAAACTATAACCAACTCCTATCCTTTAAAGTAGTGTTTTTATTCTCTTTTTTTTATTTTTAGAATACCTCTATTTTTTTTAATTCACTTCCTCCTTTGAGAGACGACATTGGTCAGCCACTCTGATGCACCTAAGTACGCCAAAATCACACTAATCATTTAAGGGTGACCACGACAGCACTCTTTCAAATTGGTGCCATTGTCGGGGAGGAAAGTAATTAATTCAACCAATTAGAGGTATTTATTTTATTTTACATTATATTCTCTTCCTATCTTCTTTCTTCCTTCTTTACCCAATCTATTTTTTTCTTCTTCTTTTATTTTCATTTATTTCTTTTTCCACCATCAACTCAAACTTATTATTTTTATTTTACAATAGTCCAATTTATTTCTTTTAATTTTTGTTTGATTTATGACACAAACTAATTCTGATGATCTCTTAGATCTTGACCCTGAGATTGAATGCATCCTTAGGGAACGAATCAGACATTCTCAGTCTACGGGAAGTTTCAATATTCAACCAGTTGGTGAAGTCCTCCACTTTTAGAACATTGAAATTGGAAGAAATTAAAATTCAACCATAAAACAAGAACCAATGGCTAACAATAATTGAAATTAACTTAATAGAACCATCCAAGAATTGGCTGCACCTGATATTAACTATCAACCAAATTGTATTGCATACGAAAATCTCAAATCGGACCATGAACTAAAATCTGGGTTAATTCACTTACTTCCAAAGTCTCATGGCCTCTCTGGTGAGGATCCAAATAAACATTTGAAATATTTTAATGTGGGTTTCTCAAACTTGAAACCATGAAATGTATCTAAAGACCAAATCAAATTAAGAGCATTCCCATTCTCACTTTATGGAATTGCGAAAGATTGGATGCATTATTTACAACCCAAATATGTAACTTGTTGGAAAGATTTAAAATGTCTTTTCTTGCTGAGATTTTTTCAAGCATCAAGGACCACATCCATTTGTAAATAGATATCTGGTATCAAGCAAGCTCAAGGGAGTAAATGTATGAGTATTGGGAGCGATTCAAGAAGTTGTGTGAAAGCTACCCACATCACCAAATCAGTGATAAATTACTCATCCAGTACTTCTATGAAGGACACACACCTATGGAGAGAAGCATGGTGGATGTTTCGGCTCGAGGAGCATTGGTGGACAAGACACCAGTAGAAGCACATGCATTGATCGACAATATGGCCCAAAACTCCCAATAATTTGGCGATAGAGGTACAACACATGTCAGGGGAGTACATCAGGTAAGTGATTCTTCTCTTGAAAGTCATTTGATTGATACCAAGTTGGAAGAATTGACCACTATGGTGATGCAGATTGCTTTGGATTCAAAGACATCCCAACCCCCTCCTTCAAGGCCTTGTGGTATTTGCACTGAGACAAGCCACCCAACTGACTGTTGCCCACAACTCCAAGAAACAGAATATTGTGCAACAGTGTTCCCTGGGAGACCATATCATCAACAACAACAACAACCATATCCCCAAAAGAAGTTTGATCCAACATACAAACAAGGGTTGAAGGATCAATCAGATATGAGGCATGGCTCTGGGCAACAACAAAGGACCCCTATTCAACCAAACTTCCAGCAGCCTCCACCTTACCAACGGGGTTTCTAACAACCCCAAAAGAGATTCGAAGCTCAAACATCAACAATTCAACATCAAGGGAATCTAAAAAACAAGGTGGAATCTAACACAGATGATCTTTTGAAACAAATTGTTCTTAATCAATAGAATGAGCTGAAGAGTCAAGGTTCGGAGTTGAGGGAGTTGAAGACTCAAATGAGCCAGATTGCCACTGCCCTCCATGAACTAGTAAGTAAGAATTCTGGAAATCATCTTTCCTAACCCACTCCAAATCCAAAGGGGAATGTTAGGGCCATCACATTTAGAAGTGGGAAGCAAATGAACGATACATTTGCACCTACCATTCCACCGGGATTCACCTTAGCTCTGGAGAAGCCCCATTCCATTCCAACTGGTGAGAAATCCAAGGAGAAAGATAAGGGTAATAAAATGATTGATGATGTTCCTCCTAAACCCCTTCCTTTTCCAAATACGGTTGTTCAAACCAAGAAGATGTCTGAAGAAGAAATAAAAAAGGAGGTTTTCGACACATTCAAGCATGTGGAGATCAACATTCCTCTTCTTGAAGCCATCAAACAAATCCCAAGGTATTCCAAATTCTTAAAAGAACCCTCCATCAATTGAAGAGGGATCAACGGAAATGAGAGGATCATTCTTGTAAGGAATGTGTCAGCACTCATTACACAAACTCTAGAAATGCCGACAAAGTGCAAGGATCCAGGGAAATTCACCATCCCTTGCACCATAGGGGTGTTGCACTTTTCTGATGCACTTTGTGATTTGGGAGCTTCCATAAATGTGATGCCTCACTCTGTATTCTCTTCTTTACAGGTTGGTGAGTTGAAGCCGATGAGAGTAGTGGTGCAATTAGCGAATAGAGCTATGGCATATCCAGCAGGAGTCCTTGAGGATGTACTTGTCTGGGTAAGAGACATGATCTTTCTAGCAGAATTATATGTGCTCAAAATGGAGGATGATCAGGTATGTTCTCATTCCCCCATTATCTTAAGTAGGCCCTTCCTCAAAACTGCAAAAACTATCATAAATGTCAATGAGGGTACACTTTCCATGGAATTTTGGGATGAAGTTGTGATATTTAATGTTATGGATTCCATGAAGTACCCATCAGATGATCATTCTGCATCTGTTATCTCCCATTTTAAACCACCAAGTAAAAACACCATGGAATTGGATTGTCCTATGCTTAGGGAGATTATGAGTATTGGTTCTAGTTTGATGTCTAAGAGTACTTCCACACCTGTTTCTATGGAATAAGAATCTCTAACATTTGATTCTGAAATGGAGTCATATTCTGATCTTGATCATGTGAAGTCTGATTATGACATGGATGTCGAGTATGTTGATGGATTTGAAGCTTTATTCTCTAATTTTGATGATGTATATTCTGATATTGATGCTCTTTGTGCACATGTTTCAGTTCCTTCTATGTCTCCATCCATACACCACCACTCTACATTAGAACTCAAGCCATTGCCACCAAATCTCAAATACTCATACTTATTGAGTGGTGATCAATTACCTGTTATCATTGCTAACAATCTCCATTTTGAACATGAAGGAAAACATTAAAATCTTTTGAGGGAGAACATATGGGAAATCAGGTGGACCTTGGCTGACATATCAGGTATTAGACCCTCCATTTGCATGCATATGATTCTTTTGTAGGATGGGGATAAACCAGTGAGGAATCCAAAAAGGAGACTCAATACAACCCTTTTATAGGTTGTTGAAAAAGATGTTGGAAAATTTCTCGAGGCAGGTATAATTTACCCTATTTCTAACTCACAATGGGTTAGCCTTGTCAAGGTTGTACCAAAGAAAACTAGTTTCACTGTTATAAAAAATGAAAATAATGAGTTAGTTCTTGTGAGAGTACAAAACAGTTGTTGTGTGTGTATTGATTATAGGAAACTAAATCAATCCACTCATAAGGACCATTTCCCACTTCCATTCATTGACCAGATTCTTGAGAGACTTGCAGGTAGGACACATTATTTCTTCTTGGATGGTTTCTCTAGAAATTTTCGGGTCCCATTGCAGTAGAGGACCAGGAAAAGATGAAATTCACCTACCCATTTGGTACCTTTTCTTACCTAAGGATGCAATTTGGACTTTGCAATTCCCCAGGTACCTTCCAGAGATGCATGGTAAGTATTTTCTCAGATTTCATTGAGACCTTTGTGGAGGTATTTATGGTTGATTTTACAGTTTATAGATCCTCGTTTGATGAATGTATCTCTAGTTTGGGTGATGTGTTGCATCATTGTATTGAGAAGAATTTGGTCTTAAATTTTGAAGATGTCATTTCATGGTCGAAAAGGGAATTGTCTTAGGTCATATAGTCTCACAACATAGAATTGAAGTTGAAAAATCTAAGGTAGACATCATTTCATCCCTTCCATATCCTAAATGTGTGTGTTATGTTCGATCATTCCTTAGACATGCTGGATTTTATCGACGCTTCATCATAGATTTCAGTAAGATCGCTTTACCATTATCTCAATTGCTTCTAAAAATATTGACTTCAATTTTGAAGATTCATGCAGGGTATCATTTGATGAGATAAATAAGTTTCTGACCACTCCACCGATCATACAGCCCCCGCAGTGGGAACTTCCATTTGAGCTTATGTGTGATGCGTCCAACTTCGTCGTTGGAGCTGTCTTATCTTAGAGGGTGGAGGGACATTCACATGTGATTTCATATGCATCGAGGATGTTGGATTCTGCCTAATAAAACTACACCACAACAGAAGAGGAGTTTCTTGTTGTTATATTTGATTTAGATAAATTTCATTCATATTTATTGGGATCTAAAGTAGTTGTTTTTTCTGACCGTGCATCTTTGAGGTACCTCCTAAAGAAGCCAGATGCAAAGCCACGGCTTATCCTTTGGATGCTCCTTCTTCAATATTTTTACATTGAGATAACGGACAAGAAGGGGTCATAGAATTTGGTGGCAGACCACATGAGTAGGCTTACTCACACACCAGAGGGTGACACCTTGGACTAAGTACCACTTCGGGACACTTTCCCCGATGAGCATCTCTATACCATCTCATGTATGCATCCTCAGTATGATGATTTAGTAAATTGCATTGTTTCCTATGAAATCCCAGCAAATTTGAATAAGCATCAAGTCCAAAAATTAAAGATTGAGTCTAGGTTTTATGTGTGGGATGGTCCTTACTTATGGCGCATGTGTAGTGGCCAAGTCATTACGAGGTGTGTTCCCAATCATGAGTTTGAGTCTGTTTTGCATTTCTATCATACAATTGCTTGTGGTGGACACTTTGGACCCCAACATACTACTAGAAAATTCTTAGACTATAGATTATATTGGCCTAGCTTATTCAATGATTCCCATGTGTTTTGTAAGTCATACTCTCATTGCCAACACACTGGGAACATTTCTAGGAGTCATGAGATGCCCCAACAACCCATACTATTCTATGATATTTTTTATGTATGGGGCATTGATTTTATGGGCCCTTTTCCTAGTTCATTTGGATTTTTGTATATTTTTGTTACTGTTGATTATGTGAGTAAATGGGTGGAGGCCAAGGCCACCAGGACTGACGATTCTCATGTTGTAGTGTAATTTTTCAAGGCTCAAATTTTCTACAGGTTTGGAGTACCAAAGGCCATCATCAATGACCAAGGGACACACATTTGCAATAGAAATTTTTCTTCCCTCCTTTGGATGTATGGGGTGACACATAAAACATCAACACCATACCACCCCCAAACAAAGGGCTAGGCTGAGGTTTCAAATCGTGAGTTGAAACAGATTTTAGAGAAAACTGAGCAGACAAATAGGAAGGATTGGAGAAATCGCTTGGATGATGCATTGTGGAATTATAGTAAAGCATTCAAGACGCCCATTGGTATGTCCCCATTTCGGATTGTTTTTGGGAAATCATGTCATCTCCCCATGGAAGTTGAGCATCAGGCTTATTGAGCTATAATAAAATGCAGCATGGATTTGGCCCAAGATGGAATCCAAAGGAAGCTTCAAATTCAAGAGCTTGAGGAGATTATATTGTCTTCATATGAGAACTCAAGGCTCTACAAGGAATGATCAAAAGCATATCGTGATAGAATGATCCAACAAAGGGAGTTTCATGTGGGAGAGAAAGTCCTTCTCTATACTTCACGACTGAAGCTAATGCCTAGTAAGTTGCGTTCCATATGGTTAGGTCCTTAGGTTGTGACTAATGTTTTTCCTTATGGTGCAGTGGAAATAACACAAGAGGACACAAGAAGGAGATTTAAAGTCAATGGGAAACATTTGAAGAGATACATTGAGGGACTTTCTACTGATGCAGTGGATTTTATCACACTGCATGACCCCATCATCACTTGATAACATCAGGCTGTTCCTAACCCTTTAACTTTTTTATTCTTTGTCCTATTTAAAATTATACATTTCATGTGCGTATATAATCTCATGAGTTCACATTGATGACAATGAAATATTTGAATTGTGGGGGAGGGAACCTTTTTGTTTAGTAATTTCATTTGTTTTCCTATTTAAAAAACAAAATTTGTGTTTTTCAAATTGTGTGTTTTTATTTTTCAATTTTCTTTGGGTTTTTAAATTTTTGAGCTGAAATGATTCTCATCACAATTTTGAAATGCATATAACCGAGTGAAACAATTTATCCCATGAAACTAAGCTTAAATGAATGCTGAAAATGGCTTTGTTTCAAGTTCAAATATTTAGTAATTTCATGAAGAATACATTGAATTTTGAATCTCATGCCACATATTGTTGTCATTATATTTGAAAACACATTCCTATGAGGCTTCTAAACCATTATTTTTATATTCTTTACATTCACCTCACTTCTTGAGAGAACCAAACTGTGCTTGATTTAACCAGAATTTGATTTATTCCTGTCAAAACCTAAGAGTTTGAGGTACTTATGTTTAAATGATTGAGGAATTTTTTTTGGTATTAAAGCCCCTATTTCAAATAATCCCTTTTATAATGGCCTAACATGAACATTTAATCCTTTTATCTCTTAGAAGCCATGCACGGCCTATTAGGTTAGCCACCTTACAAGCCAATTTTCCTTATCCAACCATCTCTTGAAGTGAAATTGCATAATCTAGTTGAGCTTAAGTGTGGGGGAAGCTATCTTATGTTGTGCTACCACATTTTGCGATACTTCGGGTGAAAAATTAAATTTTGAAGAGATGTGTTTGCTGCTGAACAAAAACATTATACGGAAATCTGTTCCTTTCGGGAGCTTTCATGATAAAATAAGTTGTGCCTTTCTAGAGCTTCTAATAGAGTGGGAAAACTGTGCCTATCTAGGGCTTTCAAGAAAATCTTGTTTGAGAAGATTGACATTTTTTATGCTGAAATGATGAATGAAGTAAACTTTCCATGACTTTTCATGATGATGGAGCTGAATTGATACTATGGGGATTGAGGAGAAGACCATATTTATGTGAAAATTAGATTAATGCAATTTTGCTTCAAAAAGAGTCGAGCCCTCCTCATTCAGCCTCAGAATTTTTCACACCTTAATCCTACCAACCGAAAGCCACAGAACAACCCTGAAAATTCCTCATGATAAAAATATGTCTTTGACTCACATTGGATGGTGGTGTATGAATTTATCAAGCCTATGGTGACCCTTGTATGAGTTTGTATGAGAAATACATTGCAAAAAACTTGATATTTGAGTGATGAGAGATAATTCAAGCGAGGTAAGTGTTTTGTGCATGGGATGGTAAATGAAGTGGAAATATATTGAATTATATAAATGAAGAACTTGAAATAATTATTTTTTTATGAGGAATGATATCTTTTGATTCTTGGTGTGGAATTGATGGATCTCAATGATATGTGTTTTAAAATTTGTTTTGATTTGATATTAATGTTTACTTGATATGACGTTTTTCTCAGGAGGTCAAAAGGGTAAGTGTGGGGGAGTTGATAAAACACTATTATATTGAAGATTTTATTGATAATAAATGATATAATTTCATCAAATTGTGTTAAATATGTTTAATTAGAAAGTATATGGGAATAGATTATTCATTTGAATATTTGATGAGAATTCATGTTTTACCCTTTTAAAATCACTGGTGTATTTCAATCATAAATATTTTTATTTGAATTATTTGAACTTAATATTTTTTAACTGTGTTCCCTACTTCATGGGATACAACATTTATTCAGGACACTAGATCAAAAGAATTCATTTGGATGGAGTAATTGGGCCATAAAATAAAAGGTGGGCTGGACACACCAGAATGGAAAAGCTTCTATATTTCGGCCATACCTCCTTCTTATGGGATTGGATTAAGCCCCAAATTTTATAGGAGATAGAGGACCCATATCCTCAAAAATGACCTTCTGGAAGGCCGTCCAATTCACTCGTTTTGGTCGTCAAATTGGCGGTTCAATTTTTAATAAAATATTTTTCCGAGATTCCCCATTCACACATGAAACCACTTTGAACCTAGCCTCCCCACCACTCTATAAATTGGTTTTTTTCTCATTTGGTGGGTTTGGTATGTGAATTGGGAAGTTGAGGTCAGAGGATATGTGTATCTACTCCAATTATCCAACCATTTCAATAAGGGTAGCTCTTGAAGCAAGGATCCCTTCGATGAAGCCTTCTTCTTCTCCTTCGTGTTGTAATGCTTTTGTTTGTGTAATAAACTTCTTTGTGCTTCTGTTATTTCTTTTCTTTTATTATGTTTTATTTAAATTTCTTATTTTATTAATATTCCTCTTTTGGCTGAAATTCTTTAGTAGAAGCGTTATTGGGTTATACCCATTATAATCCTTTGCACATGCAAAACGCTTCTATGATGATTAGGCCACCCATGGAAGAGTAGTATTTTAATAATCGATCTATCTTCTACCCTCTTCATTTAATTATTTTGAATAATTGAGCTACTATAATTCATTTTATATGATCCATGAATTATGTTTTTAAATTGTAAGAAGCTAATAAAGAAATTGAATAATTAACACAAAAACACACGAGGTCGAGATTTTGTGTAAATTGTGAGAGTGCGATCTTAATCGGTAATGCAAGACCACACAAGATAAATTTGTAGAGTTCAAATGTAATCCCTAAACACAATTCATCTTCATTTAAAGAATTTATATGTGATATAATTATCCAATGACCATAATATAACCTTAGAACAACAATCAATGCAGGGTTATGCGATTGCGTGTTCTGAAGCTAGCCTTGGGTTTAAGTAATTCAATCTTGGTGGTTAAGTTAACTCTTGTAGGGTTAGAGGGTTAACAAATTAGAGGATTATAATTAAGTGCATATTGATGATAATTATTAATAAGTAAATGAAGAGGTAGAGTTAGATCGATTACTCCTTTTAAATATTTCCTAAAAAACATCTTTTTGTTTTGTCATTTTAATCGAAATTCATTTCAAAACTAAAAACAAAAAAATAAAATCTTCTTCCAGAAAACATCTTCTTGATTAATAAACTATAACCAAAAACTATACTGTCAAGTAGTGTTTTTATTATCTTTTATTTTATTTTTATAATACCTCTAAAAATTTGTTTTAATTCACTTCCTCCTTTGAGAGAAAACCTTAGTCAGCCACTCTGATGCACCTAAGTACCCCAAAATCACACTAATCATTTGAGGGCTCCCACAACATTGCTCTTTCAATTTTATTAAAAACATTATCATATATGTCAACATCCATTATTGGATATTATGTTTAATTGGGGTTTATTTCTTATGATACAACCTATCATATTGTATTTAATGGTTTATAAAACTTTTGATGCTGGATTTCCTATTTTTATACCATTCATGGTTTATGGATAATATATTAAGATTTCTTATGAATTTTTAATATGAATGTTTATGTTGGTTATGTTTTACCCATTTTATAAGAGCAATGAATTGGACTAAGTAAGTGATGGGTGAGGCCTGTTATAGCCCCTCTATGCATTAATAGGTCTCATACTAGAATTTTGGTAAGGTAGATATTATGTGTGTATTATTAGAAATATGTAAAGATCTGATCCCAAGATACCAGACTCAGCCCTTACAAATGCCGTGTATTTTTTTGAAAAAGGATACTAAATAATTCCACAACATATTACATAATAGAGGATCTTTTACCAGCCTAGGTTTTGGTCGATTAGAATTCCAGTAATGCATTCAGATAAAAAAGTACAAAATTTAGTAATCTTTAAGCAAACTAACATTAAAGCAATGCTTCTACATTATAAATTCATTGTAGAACTTCCACTAATCCTGTAAGAATAATTTAAATACACAGGGTGAACACAAAATGACAGGTAAGGGGTTTTAAAACATGACCATTAAGAAACAATTTTTTTAAAATATTTCTTTAAAATACCTGTTTTAACTCATGAAATTAACATTTCTCATAACATGTAATCAATATTATCTTGAGAGATTATGAAATATCTTTTAAAATAAACTCATGCTCAAAAGTGCTAAACTTATTTAAGAGTTACAAATAAAATGAATTATAAAATATGAATGCACTTGAATAGATATGAATGAAATGCCACCTATAAGTTAGATAATGACCACACATAATTATGTATGACATGGAAATGGTACCGATACAAATTTACACATGAAATAATATTTTTTCAGAATTTGCACAGACAACGATGTCATTTATCATTCCACATAAAAAAACCATGAAATGATAGATAAGATTATAACCTTTTTATTAATACTTTAAAATATATGATTTTCTATATAATTATATACTTAAATATAAAACATTTTACCTTGTTCATTTGAAAATGTAAAACTGATTAATATAAGTTCATAAGAGAATCATCATAAACTAGGATATTATTCTACTTGAATAATCACATGAAACTTCACTTACTAGATTCATAATAAGGGAATGCATGATGTGGTACATCATAACCAAAACATGAAGCCCTCATTACATGACCATAAATAACCATATTGTCAAGGCCTCGTGCCAAGACCATAAATAACCATTTTTTCAATGTCTCGTGCCAAGACCGTAGTTTGTCTCATGAGACCTACTGAAGCATCAAGGGTCTATAGAGGGCCAAAAAATCACTTAATAAGTCCAATTAATTACTCATATTAACAAGGATAAAAATAAACAACATATACATTCATATTAAAAAAACATATTAAATGTAAATATCTTTCCCTGAACATTAAACATAAACACTAACCATTCAGAGTAAATTGGTGACTAGTTTTGAGATAGTACATCAACAATCAAAATAATAATAAACTATTCAATTAAATATGGTAGATGATACCATAAAATATTAATCCCAATAATACATAAGAATCAACAAGAGTGTTGAAATAGGTGAATATACTCTTATCAAATCATTGAGTAAGTATTGAGATAAATACTCCTTCACTTTGAAATTAAAAGTTCTTTTGGAAAAATCATTTTATAAAATTGGAAGTAAAATAAGATAGTATTTTCATAATAAAATGAGTGATTTTATAAATATAATGTCTACTAAAAACATATTATAGAGTAACCTTGAAAATAAGTAAAAATTTTACAAATTCCCTTGAATCGGGATTTTATTTCAGGAATAATTTTTGAAACATCCTTTTAAAACATATAAATACCCATAAATGAAAGTATGAATCTAGTTGGTAAACATATATAGAACATTATAATAGATTATATGGGGATTAAATATGAATAAATAAGAATTTAGTTGAGGTAAGTAGAGAATAATAGTAACCCGAATGAAAATGAAGGTTTGGGTAGAAAACCATTACTTGATTAAGATCTGGAGAGGCTGAGTGTTTCTCTAATTGAGGGAGAGAAAGAGAGAGCTTAGAAGATGATATTTTTGGGTAACAACTTGGGTTAAAAGTGATTTTAAAAAAAACAAAGTTTTTAATTGTTGTTCTAAATTGACCATAGCTAACCCAAACAAAAACATTAATTAGAAAAAATCAATGTGCTACATGTTGATTTACACCCTAAAATATAAAATTGTAGTATTGAAAAGGACCCGAGTCAAGGATGAATATGTTTTGTTTAAAATAATCAGCCACCTTGGAAAAAAATGAAGAGATCATGATGAGGGTGGAAAGGATGGTGTCACGAGACGGAGGGAATGAAAACGGTCTAGTAGATACAATGACATGATGGGGACTGGTACAGTTTAACACAGAAGAAGGAGAAAGAAATGGATGGCTCAGATCAATTTTGGATCTAATCTAAGGGTTAAAAATAAGCCTAGTTATTTTTAATAATGGAGGTCATGCAACTAATCGATGGATGACTTGTATTTATCTGAGGATTTAATCGGACGATCATGGTGGATCTGCACGATTTAAAAACATCGAATGGCCGTGATTTGATCATGGCTAGATTAAATGGAAGATATTGATCATGAATTTTTAAATGGTATAAATGGTCCAAATCAAGCAGATCTAGTTCAAATGGTCCAAAAAATGTGCAGTAATAAACTTCAGTGATGTGTCTCAAACAGGGTATCAGTGCGAACAACCTGGATCTCACGCGGACATATCTTACGGCAGAGATCATGCACCATGAGAAATAGAATCCCACATCGAGAGAGTGTGGGTTTTTAGGGATTCCTTATAAGGCTCCGCATGTGGTTCCATCTCTTGAAGACACAAACATACACATAAGGGGTCCTTATACATGGGACCCCACCGCATTTTCTCATTCCACCCTATGATCATGCCTGATTAGAGACGTATACATGGATTTGTGTGCATATTTCCTCGACTATGCTTACCTAGTTCGCCAGCCTGTTACTCAAGCTTCCTTGGGTGTGGGTAGATGCCTCCTTTATAGGGTTGACTAGGTCCCCCAACATAGTAGAGGTGTCCCAAGTCTAGGGTTGGTTCCAAAAAAATTTAATACTTAAGATTTATAAAATTTTTAGATAATGAATAAATTTTAAGATTATTTTCCATATTAAAATCTTTAAATGACATTACTAGTTTATTAAACCATATTTAAATCATATCCAAGTCATTTTAATATAAAAATACTAAAAACTCATGCTTAAATCAATTACCCATGTTATATCAAACCATTGTATTATTTCAAGACATTTATAACATTTAACATAATTAAACACGTATAATAATATTTTTCTTCCCAAGTTATAATTAAAAGACATAATTTTATTTAACAGAAATTACTATTTAAACATTCCCAATGGATATAAAACCCAATGGTCTCTTTGAAACCTCAATGACTACTTAAAACAGTCATTTTAAGACATATAAATACTCGTTCAAGGTATTGAAAAGATCAAAGGTCATCTACTACTTCAAAAGAATTGTGATCTATATCCATTTGACTCTCAATATTGTTGATATTCTTCTCACTTTTTTTTGTTTTGGTGAATTTAAGGTATGAAGGATACTTAATTATACTTATTTTGATGTTGGGTGGTATTCCATTTATTTTATTGGGACTTGGGATGAGTTTTCTTGAGTATTTGTATTTTATTGTATCAATGTATTATTATAGTTTTTAAATAATGTGTTTCTCATTGTCTTTTTTATATTTGAATCAAATAACACCGTTGCACAAAATGACATCATAAATAACAATAACTTAAAAAAATATTATTATTACAGTTATAATTAAGTTCGGGGCATTATATTATTTCCCCTTAAGAGATTTTTTCCCCCTCTACTCTATTGTGCTCAGACACTTCCATCAGCACCAACCTTTTGACATCATCCTCGATGTCCCTACAAAAAACAATTTATTATTATTTACAAAATTTGAATAAAAAACATTTAATTTATACCTTTACTAGGTCCACCACCATGGATAATCTGCTAATGACCATAGGTGGATTCCCAGATTAGTTTTTAGTTCCTCAATTTCTTTGTCCTAGATACACCTAGAGTAGATAGGATAAAACCCACTCATAAAACACCTGGGTTTTCAGTGTGAGGCATGAGAGGTGTGGAGTTAAGAGATTTTGGAATGGACTCATTCCATATATATTTATCGAACTACTTAATTTCTAAAATATTTGATGTCATAAAGTCTCCCATACATACTAAGACTTATAACTTGGAATAGATAGACTACATGAAGGTCACCCTCCATTACAACTTCTCGAAATTTTCCTAAGGCTAGGTAATTCTCAGATAGATTGATACAACGGAAGAGACCTTCATGTTAATTTCCTATATGCCTATATTCTGAAAGTTTTGAATTTTCCATATAGTGATATACATAACCATCTCCTTTGTAGAATCAAATGATATTTGGGTTGGTTGACACATGGTAGAGGTTTTTTCAGGACAAACATAGGTTTTCAAAAGGTTAGTATTCTTCTAAACAGGATTTGACAATTATGGTTTCAAGAAGTTCAGTAGGAAATGACAAGAGGTTAGTTGGTGAACCCTCTCCTTATATCTAAAAATTTAAGAAAGGGATTTATCTAATGAATACATATTTAAATTAGTAGTTTCATTCTACTTTTCCAAAATCAACTAGGTCGTTCCTCTGTTACCAACTGTAAAGACCTGAGCTCGAGCAATTGGAATCATCCCTTATGAATGTTGTTTAATTTTTTTTGAAAAAGGAAACTAAATAATTCCACAACATATTATATAACAAAGGATCTTTTATAGGCCTAGGTTTTGTAGAATTAAAATTGTAGTAATACATTTAGATTAAAAAAATAAAATTTAGTAAATATTAAGCAAAGTAACATCAGATAAACGCTTCCACATTAAAATTTCATTGTATCACTTCCACTAAACCTGTAAGAATAATTTAAATATATATTGTGAGAAAAAATAACCAATAAGGGGTTTTAGAACAAGATCGTTAATAAATACTTTTTAAAACATTTATTTAAAATACATGCTTTAACTCATGAAATTAATATTTCTCATAACATGTCATCAATAATTTCGTAAGGTATTCCAAAACAGATTTTAGGATAAACTCGTGCTCAAAATTTGGACACTTATTTAAGAGTTAAAAATAAAATAAATTATAAAATATGTAGGTACTTGAAAATAAATTCATGAAATTATACCTATAAGTTAGATAATGACCGAACATAATCATGTATGGCATTCTAGGTTTGAAGATACAAATTTACACATGAAATAATATTGTTTCAATATTTTCATAGACAATGATGTTATTTGTCATTACACATAAATGAAAAACATGAACTGGTAGATAAGTTTATAACATTATTATTAATATTTTTAAATAGATTATTTTATATATAAGTATATACTAAAATATAAAACATTCTTCCATGTGCATTTGAAAATGTAAAATTGATTAATTTAGGTTCATAAGAGAATGATCATAAACTAGGATATTATTGTAGTCAAATAATCACATGGAACTTCACTTACTAGATTCATAATGATGGAATTCATAATACAGGACATAATAACTATACCTTCAAGGCCTCGTTCCAAAAAAAATAACCATACTGTCAAGGCCTCATGCTAAGACAAAAAATAACCATTTTATCAAGGCCTCATGCCAAGACCATAGTTTGTTTCATGAGACCTACCGATGCATCGAGGGGATATAGAGAGACTTACCCATCACGTAATAAGTTATATTCATTCCTCATATTAATGGGGATAAACATAAACAATATATACATTCATATTGAAACTAACATATGAAATGTAAATAACTTTCCCTGAACATTAAGCATAAACACAAACCATTCGAAGTAAATTAGAGATTAGTTTTAAGATAGAACATCCATAGTCAAACTAAAAATATAAAATTAAATTAAATATGAGATATTATATTAAAATTGATTAATCCAAATAATACATAATAATCAACAAGAGTGTTGAAATAGATGAAGATAATCTTATAAAATCATTGAGTAATTCTTGAAACGAATACTCTTTTACTTTGAAAAGAAGAGTTATTATGGAAAAATATTTTTATAAAACTAGAAGTAGTGTAAGCTAGAATTTTAATAATAACATTAGTGATTTTAGAAAGATAATGGATACTAAAAAATATTATAGAGTTCCCTTGAAAATTGGTAAGAATTTGATAAATTCTCTTGAATCGGGCTTGTATTTCAGGAATATTTTTTGAAATACCCTTTTAAAACATATAAATCCCCATAAATGAAAATATGATTCAGGTTGGGACATATATATAGAATTATCACATAATATATGAAGATTTCATATGAATAAATATGAAATTAATTGAGGTTAGTAGATAACAAGATTAACCAAAATTAAAATGGAGGTTTGGGTAGAAAACCCATACTTGATTCAGATCAGGAGATAATGAGTGTTTCTAGAACTAAGGGAGAGAATGATAGAGCATGAAAGATTGAACTTTTGGGTAACAACTTGGGTGAAAAGTGATTTTTTTTTAAAAAAGTTTTCAATTGCTGTTCCAAATTGGCCATAGGTAACCCAAACAAAAATATCAATTAGCACAAATTAACGAGAAATATGTCGACTGACACCCTAAAATATAAAATAGCAACAATGAAGAGGATATGAGTCAAGTATGGAGATGTTTGGTTTAAAATAATCACCCTCCTTGGGAAAAAATGATGAGATCGCGATGCAGGTGGAAATAATGGTGTCACCGGAAGGAGGGAATGATAATGGAATGGAAGATACAATGGCATGATGGGGACTGGTACGGTTCAGTGTGAAAAAAGAAGGATAAATAAATGGATGGCTCAGATCAATTTTGGATCCGATCCAAATTTTAAGGATAACCATATTTATTTTTAACAAAGGAGGTCATGCAGATGATGAATGGATGACTAGGATTTATCCATGGATTTGATCGGATGGCCGCGATGGATACATGAGATTTAAAAACATTGGATTGTCGTGATTAGATCATGGCTAGGTTGAAAGACCACTGTCGATCACATGTTTGTAAATGGTATGTATGGTCTAGATTAGGTGGAGCTAGATCATATGGTCTGTAAAAATGTGCGACGATAAATTACGGCACTGGGACTCGAATGGGGAATTGGTGCAGACGAATTGGATCTCACATGGTGAGATCCTGCAACTGAGATCGCACGTCATGAGAAAATAAATCCCACATTGAAAGAGAGTGGGTTTTCGGGGCTTCCATATAAGGCTATGCATGTGGTTCCATCTCTCAATGACACACACACACAAGGGGTCCTTATACCTGGGACCCTGCCGCATGCACCCATCCCACCCTCTGCTAAATATGCCTTTAAATCAAAGTGTACCATACCACTTTGATTTATTTGAATCTTAGTCATAGTTGAAATAAATTAATCAATAAATTATTGAGGTACATAATCTTTAAACAATCAAAAGTGTCCCATAACACCTTGAAACTTTAGTTCATAATCCATATATTATCATAAAAAGATTCATCTCATTCTTAAATTAATTATCTTTATTTTTAATTCATCAATAAAATGAATAATCAAATAAATTCATATTTAATAAAAATGAATATATTTTTTTGCCTTATCAAAATAATTTTATAAAATAAAAAATAGGTTTCACACATGAAATGATAACTTGATTCATAATTTCACATAAAATGATAAGTTTTATCTCATGCAGTTGAGAAAAAATGTGTTTATAAGAGTTTAAAATCACTAATCATTAGTTTTGGAGGTTGATAAATACCATTTTAATAATAGAGAAAGAACATTTATACTTATGTTTTTTATAATTAAATTCATATACATGTATATATATATACTTGTATATGTGTATGTGGATTGTATGCATGTAATTATTTCAAAATTTTAAAACAAGAACCCACCCAAGAACTCACACCGAGAAGGTATTGATAAATAAATGTACATGTGTGTACTTGCTTGTAGGATCATACATATACTAATATATATGTGTGTGTGTGTGTGTGTGTGTGTGTGTGTGTGTGTGTGTGTGTGTGTACATATCACCCTTGTATCATTAAATTTTGAAAACTAAGATAAACCCAAATATAAATAAGTTCTTATATTTAAGGTTCTTGGAAATAGTAACCTTTATCATATATATGTGTATATTGAAAATATTAAGAAGTATATGTGTATATATACATGTATATACACACACACATATATTTTTGGGTAAAATATCATAGCATGGTAGTAAAACAACACCCTTAAAACGTTAATTCTATATAAATAGATCCTTTATAATCGATATTTCATATCATATATATCATTTGGATTAAACAGATATAGTGTACACACATATAGATGTATGTATATGTATATATCATTTATGTATTTTTTTCTTAAATGAAATTATTTTCTTATATTTTTTTTCTAGTAGAAAATCACATGGTCTTTCACTTACTAGATTCATAATGAGGGAATTCATAATGAGGGACATCATAAACATTCTTTCAAGGCCTCGTGCCAATACCATACATAACCATTTTGTCAAGGCCTCATACCAAGACCATAAATAACCATTTTTCAAGGCCTCGTGCCAAGACTATAATTTGAATCATGAGATATACCAATGAAATTATACACATGTATGTACACAGACATATATAAAATGTAACACCCCAAGATTTCATAGTACATTATTTCTTCAAAGTAATTCAATGACTTGCAGTACACGCAATACTGAGTTCTAGCGCACCATGACGTACCAAAAAAGCCGTTCAAAAGAGGTTATGAATAGTATTAACTAAATTTCTAACTTTATATAATCCTAATAATTTTATAATCCATATTTTGTGTTTCTTAGACATAATGTAAGAACAAATTCATTTTTTTAGATAAAAGAAGTATTTTTCAAAAAAAATCAATTTTACCACCTTTTAATGGAGAACCCTATTTAAATCCAATATTTGAAACTTTTATATATTCAATTTGACCAAACAAAATTCTTCTTTAGAATTGGAATATAATAATTTAGTTTCAATAAATTTTTGGTGTTTTTCTGATAACTTTCATATTTGGGGGAATAGTGAAAAATACTATATTTTAACTGAACAAAACTTTTTTTATCAAAATAATTTATAGTGTTAGATTATAAATTTTAATGGTTTGGATGTATAAATAGATTATATTTTTACCATTTAATCCAATTATGGCCATTCTAAGTAATTTCACTTTGAAATTGGACATAAACATGTGTCGATCTTTTGATATTTATTATTTTTTAAAAATACGCCTTTTGGTTTTGACAACGGGAATTAATTTTAAATTAATAAATGAAGCTTATATGTTTTGAATTTGGTAAAATTGACTTCATTTTTGAATTCAGATTATCAAAATTATCTTAGAGTAAAATTTTCATATTTTTTTAAAATCATTCAATTTTTGATGAATAATGAAAAACACTATGTTATTATTTAAAACGGAAATTTTATTTAAATAATTATTTATTTCATTTAAATTTATTTTAGGTCAAAATAGATACATAATACCTATATAAATTCAATGTAATTCATCGGAGTCAGTTTATAACAATTTTAGATATATAAAAATGTTATTGAACTTTTTACCGTCTTTTACCCACCTCCTAAGAGCATTTGCAAATTTACATAAGACTTATTTTTACCACTTTTGTGAGTTGAATTTTGAAAATCCGAGATACATGGTTGATATAGTTAAGTAAAATGTGATTCAATGAGATGAAAATAATTTTTGGGGAATAGTATCTTTTTACTTTTATTTACCACAGTTAAAAGTAAATAGGGAAATTAAGGGTAAAAATGATATTATTATTACCCTAAAAAATGTAATGATTGTATTGGATAAGTTTAATTCAACCAAAAAAACCTTAGGAATTAAATATCATTTTTTAGGTCCACTTGGATTAGATTAGGACATTAATTATTATTTAATTAAAAGAAGAGTTAAAAGTTCTAAATTGAAAGTTTAATAACTAAACCATTTTTAATATAGGGTTACACATAAGATACATTTAACTATAAATATTAATTAGAAATATAAAAATATTTCCTACATCATGGTAATTTATTTATAATTTTTAGACATTAAATAATTAATTTTATTTATGACACAATGATGATACAATAACAACCTAATTAATGAAATATTAAAATAATTGATATTATAAATATCTAAATAAATGTAATTTGAGACGTTTTATGAATTCAACTAATTTTATAGGTTTATCTGACATGTTAGGGTTGGTTAGATGAATTGTTTTAGAAGTAATAATGCTGTTATGAATTTAGAAAAACAAAATACTAAATAGTGTCAAAATTGACATAAAAGAGTTTTTAAAACAAATATTATATTATTAATTGATATTATATTCCTAAAAATATAAAGGTCGGCCAAAAGACTTATATAATGATATGTGTATCATTAATTAACCACTTGGGGTTCTCTTGGAATTTTATAGTATGTTTATTAACCATATAATATAAAAATACATAGAGACATGGTAAATGTCAAACTATTTAACTAAGAGTTAAATGTAAAAGATAAGGTTAATATAGCTACCCAACCTGTATAAAACCTATTGGTTGAGTGGTTTTCAACCAATCCCCACATTAGACTTTAAATAATCTATTTTGGATCCATTAAAAATAGAAAATTATTTAATTATAAAATAATATTTTTAGCTTTTCCTAAGGTGCCCCTCACCCCTCTTATAAAAGGGCACTCCCCCTTCTCTATAATTCACACCTTCAAAGCCATTTGGGTTGGCCAAACCCTGCCCAAATACCCTCTCAACTGTCCTAACTTCATCCTAGAGGCCTTACTTTAGTGAGCAATCCAACCTAAGGAGCCCTTTTGATCAAATCAAACGGAAGAACCTGAAGAAGAGGTAAATATTTCATCACCACTTTCAAGTTCCTTTCTTCTTCCACATCATCTTTATTTGTTATTTCCATTACAAAATAATAACTCTAGTATTTTATATATACTGTTATGTTATTATAAATATGGTACAACCATATTCATTATTCTATCCATCCTTTGAATGACATGTCACCATGCGTGCATATGTATGACTTACCGTCTCCATGTCGTGGTGTAATTGTCATTCAATACATTATTATTTGGATGGGCATAATAATGATGTGTAATTGATGTAAATAATATATATAACATTATAATGATTATGTATATATTATATAACATCCAGTTATATATTATTTTAATATCAAAAGAATGATAATGTCACTCATGCGTACGTACGGATTACCGTCTCCACGAACGCGATAAGATGCATTCCTCATTGTATGCATTCAAGACTAATTTTCATTTGATGATTAAAAATAATGTTTAAATACTTAATATAATTCTGAATATGAATAATATATATCATATCCACCAAAAACATTACTTACAAAATAAATCATGTAGACCCCGGATAACGCGTCCCCAAAATTTTCCAAATGCCTCCATACATGATCCAAGATCGTAGTCCATTTTGCATGCTTCGATTTGGTAGGTCGTAGGGCCCGAACGGAGTTACGGATTAGGAGTTATGGACGTTTGAAGTTTGGCTGGAAATCTGGTTCGTGAAGCCCATTCGTGAACCCCCCCCCCCCCCCCCCCCGTGATCGCGGAGCGTCGCCGTGAAGAAATGAGGCGGGAAGCTCCGCGAACCTGTTTGAATTTTGTGATGCACCACGAAGACCCTCCGTGAAGCTCCGGAAGCGGTAACTCTCTGCGAACGCATTTGACATTCGCGAGCCCTCCACGAAGCTCCAGAGGCGGTACCTCTCCACGAACGAATTTGACGTTTGCGAACGCGCCGCGAAGCACCTGAGGTGGCGCGGGAGTTCTACTTCGTGGCGCCCCTTGCCTATAAATACCCTGCTCACCCCCCTTCTCCAGACAGACGGCCACAACCACTTCGCCCCTTGGGCGGCTGAGCGGAGCTCTACATTGAGGCTCCGTGAAGCCATGCTCCGTGAGCAGCTTGCTTCGCGTTGCTGCTCCGCAGGCCGAGGCTCCGTGAGTCCATGCTCCACGAGCCAATGCTCCGTGATGCTGCTCCGCGAGACCATCCTCCGTGAGTCCATGCTACACGAGCCTATGCTCCGTGATGCTTCTCCGCGAGACCAAGCTTCGCGAGACCCCTTTTCTCTGCGAGAGACCATTGCTCCACGAGGCCATGCTCCACGAAGCTACTTCGCGAAGACCCATCCTTTGCAAGGATCCTACCTTCGCGCCCACCGGTCCATACCGCGGGGCCTGCGCCCCTGCACCCCTGCTCGAGGTCAGTGCCGGCCTTCGGTCCGGTCCCTTCGCTACCGTCACAAACCTCGATGAAAAATGGAGAGTCGCACCGCGACCTTTTCTGGCTGGGATATCGGGATTTCCATTGCGCACTTATGCACTTCCACCTATGGAATACCAAGATTAGAGATACTCCTCCACACACCATGAAACACCTTGAGTTGACATATTCCTCTGGGTTTCATTCCATGTCGTGAGTTGAGATTCTCATCATCAATTCCCCGAGTACCTTGAGTCGAACCATTCCTCAGGAAACTCCTCCAAACCCTATCACTTGGCTCCTATGCCAGGTTGAACCAGAAAGGGCCGCCCTTGCGTAAGTCCCGACACCAACCATTTCTAGGCACCTTCTTCCTAACAGTCCTATCTACATGACTTTAAACTATAGTAATCCTTATCTTCCAAACATAGGATGCCTCTTTCCCTATACGAGAGATGCCTTATGCTCCTAGCATAAGATGTCAATAGTCCTATCTATATGACTTTGAACTGTAGTATCCCCTATATGATCAATATAGGATGCCTCTTGCCCAATACAAGAGATGCCTCATTCTCATAGTATGAGATGCCAACAGTCCTTTCTACATGACTATAAACTGTAGTACTCCCTATCTAACCAATGATAGGATGACTCTTGCTTCGAACAAGAGATGCCTTATGCTCCTAGAATGAGATGCTAACAGTCCTACCTACAAGACTCTAAACTGTAGTGATCACCCTATATCTCGATCATGGGATGCCTCTTGCACTAAACAAGATATGCCTTATGCTCCAAGCATAAGATGCTCAATGCCATGACTACAGTGGCATGATTCCAATGCCCCTTGGCATTATCCCTCTTGTGCACCAGTGCATAGGTAAAGTCCTCAATTCACCAGTGATTTGTGATGCCCCCATGGCCAGACATGAGGATGACATCCGGGCAACTCCTTGCGTAAGCCCCATTCACCAGTGCCGCTCCTTAGCGGCACCCGGGCAGCTTCCTAGCGTAAGCCCCATGCACCATTGCCGCTCCTTAGCGGCACTCGGGTAGCTTCCTAGCGTAAGCCCCATTCACTATTGCCACTCCTTAGCGGCCCCCGGGCAGTTTCATTGTGTAATCCCGATCCACGAGTGGCGCTCCATAGCGGCACCCAGGCAGATTCATTGCGTAAGCCCCATCCACGAGTGCCGCTCCTTAGCAGCATCCGGGCAGCTCCTTGCGTAAGCCCCATTCACCATTGTCGCTCTATAGCGGCACCCGGGCAGCTCCTTGCGTAAGCCCCATTCATCAATGCCGCTCCTTAGCGGCACCCGGGCAGCTTCATTGTGTAAGCCCCATCCATGAGTTCTGCTCCTTAGCGGCACCCGGGCAGCTTCATTGCGTAAGCCCCATTTACCATTGCCCATCCATAGCGGCACCCGGGAAGCTTCCTCGCGTAAGCCCCATCCACTATTGTGATCCCAATCAGCGGTAAGTCGTTGTGACCCTATGCAGCAGTAAGCCGTTGATATCCTTTTCCAGAGGTATGCCGTTGTGACCCAATCCAGCGGTAAGCTGCTGCGAACCCATTCAATGGTAAGCCGTTGACATCCTTTTCCAGCGGTAAGACGTTGTGACCCAATCCAGCGGTAAGCTGCTGCGAACCCATTCAACGGTAAGCTGTTGACATCACTTTCTAGTGGTAAGCCATTGTGACCCAATCCAACAGTAAGCCGTTGCGACCCCATACAGCGGTAAGCCGTTGTGATCCTTATCCAGCGGTAAGCCGTTTTGATCTCATACAGCGGTAATCCATTGTGATCCTATCCAGAGGTAAGCCATTATGACCTAATCCATCGACAAGCCGTTGAAACCCCCAATCGGCGGTAAGCCATCATCATAAGAACTACGTGGTCTTTGATTCCCTGCCACGAGGATACGTAGGAAGCCTCTTCATGGCTCAACCCCAAAACTATCATCATCCTTTTCTTCGGGCCTCCATCCTGGAGTAAGTCCCAGCACCATGGGCCGCCTAACGCGTAAGCCCCTCTTCGCTTCACACGAACGCACCCTTCGCAGCGTGATCGTCAGGCCCTTGTTGTCTCTTGTTTCTCACACCGAGCATGACTCGCGTGGGCTTTGAGTTGGCATTGGCCATGACAATACCTCGTCCATCATGACGTGAAACTGTATTCCCTCATTCAGCATGATGTTAAACTGTATGCCTTTGTCCCGCATGACATTAAACTGAAAACCCATTTGAACTACAATGTCTTTGATCCATGTCAAGGCATCGTACGTAGGAAGCCTCCACGAGGTTCAAGCCCACCCATCTTCCAATTCATGTCGAGTTCTACCTTCGTCCAGCATGACAATAAACTGAATTCCAGTCCGACGACAAGCCGTTGTGACCAATCCGAACTATGAGGACTTTGATCCATGTCAAGGCATGGTATGTAGGAATACTCCCAGAGGTTCAAGCCCATATCCCATCGGACCAAGGTCCCTCATTTACGTCGGTTCGCCGACACCCACTGCCATCCCGAACTACGGGGACTTTGATCTATGTCAAGGCATGGTACGTAGGAAGCCTCCACGAGGTTCAAGACCATCGCCCGTCGTTTATTCACATCAGGGTTCACTACCGTCCCGTATGACGTTAAACTATATTCCATCAATCCCTTGACCTACGAGGACTTTGATCCATGTCAAGTCATGGTACGTAGGAATCCTTCCCAAGGATCAAGCCCACCACTAGTGGACCCACAGGTCTACTTTCACGTCTGTTCATCGATGAAACCCTTTGAACTACGAGGTCTTTGATCCATGTCAAGGCATGGTACGTAGGAAGCCTCCCCGAGGTTCAAGACCGTCTCTCATTGGACCAAGGTTCACTTTCACGTCGGTTCGCTGACGAATCCCATCCTTTGCACTACGAGGTCTTTGATCCATGTCAAGGCATGGTACGTAGGAACCCTCCCCGAGGTTCAATCCCACCACCCATCGGACCAAGGTCCACCTTCACGTCGGTTCGCTGACGATGCCCATCGGACCAAGGTCCACCTTCACATCGGTTCACTAAGGATGACCATCGGACCAAGGTCCACCTTCATGTCGGTTCGTTGATGATGCCCATCGGACCAAGGTCCACCTTCACCTCGGTTCGCTGATGCATCGGACCAAGGTCCACCTTTACATTGGTTCGCTGACGACATCCATCGGGCCAAGTTCCACCTTCACGTCAGTTCACCAGCACCATCCCAAACTACGCGGACTTTGATTCCATGCCACGGGGATACATAGGAAGCCTCTTCAAGGCTCAATCCCAACTTCACTGTCGCCCCTGCGATGGTCCCATTTCATTCCCCCTCCACTCCATTCATCCATCCATCACCCATCCTGATTTCCACCCAGGCCACCACATCCCGGTGGGATCATTCCATACACCTCCTCGCTGCTCCTAGCCGTGCATGGGCCGCTTTCCATGTCTAAGCCCCATCATATCTCCGGGTCGTTGTCCTCTATGTACACCTCGATTCATCACCCTTTCAAACTTTGTGGGTTTCGATCCCTGTCCTCTACACAGGGTACGTAGGAAACCTCCAAGAGGTTCAATCCCAACCAATGGTAATCCATGGTGTCCCCCATCCTGGGGCAAACTTCCCCTGATCTGCCCTCAGTGGTGTTCAGATCAGCCATTACGGTGTGACATATCCCCTCTAGGGAGTGCACCACCTCGAATCCGTCCCCATTGGGCATTTTGATCCAACCATCTTCCAGGTGTTTTCCCTTTGGGATATACCAATCTTATCCGTCTCTATGGGGCGTTATGATCACCCTCATTCCATCTCCGCAAGACGTTAAACTCGCGGCCCACCTCGTGATAAACATGAGATGCCTGAGGAAAATCTCGGAAGACACGCCTTTGGTGTAACCGTCTCTACTAGACGTTAACATTGCAACATACCCTGTGTTAAACATGGGAAGCTGAGGAAAACCTCAGATACATGCCTTGGGTTCTGCACCCTTGAGATGCCCTCTTACGAGGAAGAATGCAGGTCCCCCTATGTCCACGCACCCATAAATGCCTCGACATGCCTGATGTTGTTGTCTACTCCGACCAAAGGTCGCAACCATGTCAATACCATATAGAAGGTCTTGAAGGAAGTAGTGTAATTAACCGGCGTCCATGAAGATATGGCACCGGGAATGAGATTCATGAACAATGTATTAAATCTATGAGGGAGACCCGGACTAGGTGACGAGTTCCGAGGAGGAATCCATGGAAGGAAGAACTGGCATCCCATCATCCTGTTTCGATCAAGGAGCAGACGTACCTGAACAAGGAACGAATTCCGCCCGCCTTTGGAAAGTGGGAATGCGGGGCAACAGTAGCGTGTCCTCAACAGACAGATGCACGCGCCCCGGCGAAAGCATCAAAAACAAAGCATATAAAGGAAAACAAATCAGTTAACACCCGAAACGATGATACTACTGAAATATCATTAACAAAGCAATATTAGATGATCAAATATGATATCATATTAATTTATATGGTTATTTTATAATTTAATAGCAATTATTTTACCATTATATAAGAGTTTAACCTACCCTCTACCAAGGTAGAGTACAAGGTAAGGGTTAATTTTACAATCTCTTTATTTTCCGAGGTTGTTTACACGTAATTATCTACTGGGACCTCTTTATCATCCACATCCAAGTTTCATAAAAATGTATTTAAAAACATTCTTAGTATTTTATAGACTACGGGTTAAAGCCATTTATACCCTTGTTTGAATTTTATAATATTTTTATAAAGGAATCCTTCCGTCGGTTTCCAAACAAGTTCCTTTATAACCTTTTTGAAAAAATTAAGGTAAGAATGTCTTTTTTTAACTTATACGGTGGGTGAGGCTATTTTCTGCTGTTATAACATAATCAAATATTCCCTTACAATCATATAAGAATATTACAAAATAAAGGTTTTATTTTACAATTATGTGAATTTTAAATGATTTCAAAATAGAAAGATATATTTCTCTAAAAAAGGTTTTGATTTCATCTATGTCAACATCCATTGATGGATTTTAAGCTTATTTGAAGTTGATTTATTATGATACAAAACTACCATATTGTATTGAAGGTTTTCTGTATGTTTGACTGTGGATGTGTTATTTTCATACCATTCTTGGTTTATGGATAAAGTATTGACATTTCGTATTCCAGTTTTAATACGAATGTTTATGTTATGTTTAAACCTTTTCATATGAGGAATGCATTGGATTTACTAAGTGACAGGTGGATCCCACTATAGCTCCTCGATGCATCGGTAGGTCTCATGAGAAAAACTTGTATCTTGGCACAAGGACTTGAAGAAATATTATTTGTAGTCTTGGCACAATGCCTTGACTATGTGGTTATGAAAGTCTGGCATTATGTATTCCATCATTATGAAAGTGGCTATTGATATTGCATGTGATTATTCGACTAGTAGAATATCCATATAAATAACTAAATGGAATTATTTGATTTTATATTTGTCATATTATGATGAAGTTCAAGTTTAAAAGGCTTTTGTTTTATTCTTACACATTGCCTTAAATGTTTAGGCTTATTTATAAATGTTTCTACTATATTGTTATCCTTAATGAGCATATGATCTCAGCCCTTTCTATGTTTTATTTTTCCCAGGATGCGAAGAAGTATATTATGACTATCCTGAAGGAATAGTCTCTAGGATCTAAGTGTTTTCTATGGAAATAATGTTGTTGTAGTTTTCTATTTTATGATGTAATGTAAAACTTATGAATATATCTAGTACTTCCAAGGCTACTAAGATAATCGGTCTTTCGAGACTTGATCTTTTGTGATCATGCCAATGATATGTAATAATGCATTGACTCTGGGATTCTGGGGTCAGTGTGTTACATATTTTTTGGTAAAATATCGTAGAATGGTAGTAAAATAACACCCTTAAAACTTCAATTCCATAGAAATGGATCCTTTAAAATCAAGTTTTCATATCATATATATCAATTGGATTAAAAAGATATGGTGCACACACATATAGATGTATGTATATGTTTATATCATTTAAGTATGTTTTCTTAAATGTAACCATTTTCTTATATTTTTCTTCTAGTCGAATAATCACCTGGTCTTTCACTTACAAGATTTATAATGCAGGAATTCATAATACGGGACATCATAAAAATTCTGTCAAGGCCCCATGACAATACCATACATAACCATTTTGTCAAGGCCTCATGCCAAGACCATAAATAACCATTTTTTCAAGGCCTCATGCCAAGACTATAGTTTATATCATGAGATCTACCAATGCATCATGAGGCTATAGCAGGACTCACCCGTCACATAATAAGTCCAAATCATTCTTCATATGTCTATATAAAATATTTCTTTAAATCAAAGTGTCCCATACCACTTTGATTTATTTGAATCTTAATCATAGGTGGAATAAATTCATTGATAAATTATCGAGGTACATAATCTTTAAACAATCCAAAGTGTACCATACTAATTTGAAAAGTTTAGTTCTTAATCCATATATTATCATAAAAAGATTAATCTCATACTCAAATTAATTGTCATTATTTTTAAGTCATTAATATAATGAATAATAAAATAATTTCACATTTAATCAAAAATGCATATATTGTTTTAATTTCTCAAAATAATCTTATACAATAAATAATTAGGTTTTCACCTGAAATGATCACTTGTTTCATAATTTCACATAAAACGATAATGTTTATCACATGAAGTTGAGCAAACAAAGTGTTTATAAGAATTTAAAATCACTAGACATTAGTTTAGATGTTGAAAAATACCATTTCAAAATAAAAGAGAAATAACATCTATACTTTTTTATTCTTAAATTCCAATATATGTATATATATATATATATATATAACTACATATATTTATATACTTATATAAGTGTATGTGGTTTTTATATATAAAACTCTTTCAACATTTTAAAGAAAGAACCCTCCCATATGAACACACACCAAGAAAAAGTTGATAAATAAATATAAATGTGTTTTATTTCTTGTAGGTTTACATATATACTTTCATATATGAATATCTCTTTTATAAAAATAAATTTTTATAAGTATGTTAATACATAAGTTTTTAGATATAATATTAATGGAAAATAAACCCTTAATATATATATATATATGCTGAATATATTAAGTTGTATATGTGTATATAAACATGTATATACCCATATATATACAATTTTTGGTAAAATATCATAGCATGGTAGTAAAATTACACCCTTAAAAATATAATTCTAAAGAAATATATCCTTTAAAATTGATATTTCATATCATATATACCATTTGGATTTAAAAGATATGGTATACACACATATAGATGTATGTATATGTATATATATTTTAAAAAACAAGAGAAAATAATAGAATCCATTACATGATTCAGATCAGGAGAGGCTGAGTGTTTCTAAAACTGAGAGAGAAAAAGAGAGCTTGGCAGGTCGAATTTTTGGGTAACAACCTGGGTGTAAAGCGAGGTTTTAAAAAAACACAATTTTCAATTGATGTTCTGAATAGACCATAGCCAACCCGAAAAAACATTAGTTAGAAAAAATCAATGAGAAACATGTTGATTGACACCCTAAAATTATAAAAAAAGTAACCATAAGGGAGATATGAGTCATGGATGGTGATTATTGGCTTAAAATAACACCACCCTTGGAAAAGAAATGAAGAGGCCGAAGCTAAAGGGGCCATGGAAAGGGTGGAAAATGGCATCATGGGAAAGTAGAGGTGAAGAGGGGCCGACGATTACAAGGTGTGATGGGGACTAGTTTGGATTCAATGATGAAGAAGAAGCAAGAATGAATGGATGGATCAAATCAATTTGGGATTTGGTATAAGGGTTAAAAATAACCCTATTTATTTTTAACAAAGGAGGTCATGCGGTTTATCAATAGATGACTAGGATTTATCCATGGATATGATTTGACAAACATAGAGGATCCATGCAATTTAAAAGTAATGGACGGTCATGATTATATTATGGCTGGATTGAATGGATGCTATTGATCAAACATTTTTAAATGGGATGAACGGTCCAGATCAGGCGGAGCCAGTTCAGATGGTCTGCAAAAACGTACGACGATAAATTGCGGCGTTGGGACTCAAATGGGGTATCAGTGTAGACAACCTGAATCTCATGCGGTGAGATCCTACGATAGAGATCATGTACCATGATAAAATAAATCCCACATCTAATGTGAGTGGGTTTTTGGGGCTACCTTATAATACTCTTTGTGCGGTTCCATCTTTCAATGACACAAACACACACACAAGGAGTCCTTATACATGGGACCCCACTGCAGGCACTCAACCCACCCTTTTTTTGCACATAATTATGGCCCTATACATGGGTCCGTGCATGGATTCCCTCCACTATGCTCACCTGGTTCACCATCTTGCTGCTCAAGCCTTCTTGGGTGTGGGTAGACGCCTCCTTGCTAGGGTTGACCGGGTCCCCTAGCATAGTTGAGTTGTCCCCAGCCTTGGGCTGGTTCCAATTTTTTTAATACCTAAAATACATTAAAATAAAAATTTTAGATATAGAACAAAATTTATCCAAAAATATTTTTTTAATCCCCTTTTTAACAGCCTTTATTACCATTAACTATTTCCATGCACTTATTTACTTAAAACTTCTTTTAAATCAAAAAAAAATCCATCTTCATTTTAAACACTCAAATATAGTTTACTATTAATATAAACACCCATGTTATATAATACTATTTGAAAATATTTTCATTCTCAGACAGGTTGTAGTATCGAAACCTGCCTCTGATACCAACTGTAAAGACCCAAGCCAAAGAAAACAGACTCAGTCCTTACAAATAATGTGTAATTATTTTTTAAAAATGAAACTAAATAATTCCACAACATATTACATAACATAGGATCTTTTACTGGCCCGTGTTTTGGAGAATTAGAATTCAAATCATTCATTTAGATATATAATTACAAAATTTAGTAAACATTAAGCAAAGTAACATCAGTCCAAAACTTACATATTATAAATTCATCATAGCACTTACACTAAACCTGTAAGAATAATTTAAATACATAGGGTGAGCACAAAATTCCCAGTAAGGGGTTTTAAAACAAGACCATTAATAAATATATTTTTAAAAACATTTTTTTAAAATACATTATTTAACTCATGAAATTAACATTTCTCATAACATGCCATCAATGTTTTCTTGAGATATTCTGAAACAAATTTTAGGATAAACTCATGCTCAAAATTGCTAAAATTGTTTAAGAGTTAAAAATAAAATGAATTATACAATATGCACAGACTTGGAAAGAGATGTATGAAATTCCAACTATAATTTAGATAATTACCATACTTAATCATGCATGACATGCCATGGGTGTAGATAACAATTTACACATGAAATAATATTTGTTTAGAATTTACACAAACAACTATGTCATTTATCATTCCACATAAATGTGAACCATGAAATGTTAGATAAGTTTATAACATTATTATTAATCCTTTCACATAGATTATTTTATAAATAAGTATATACTTAAATATAAAACATTTTACCATGTTAATTAGAAAATGTAAAACCGATTAATATATGTTCATAAGAGAATGATCATAAACTAGGATATTCTTTTAGTCAAATAATCACATGGAACTTAACTTACTATATTCTTAATGAGGGAATGCATAATATGAGACATCATAACCATACCATCAAGGCCTTATTCCAAGGCATTAAATAACCATACTTTCAAGGCCTCATGCCAAGACCATAAATAACCATATTGTCAAGGCTGCGTGCCAAGACCGTAGTTTGTCTCCTGAGAGCTACTGATGAATCTAAGGGATATAACGGACCCCACCCATCACTTACTAAGTCCAATGAATTTCTCATATAAATTAGTTTAAACATAAAAAACATATACATTCATATTTAAACTAATATTTGAAATGTAAATAACATTCCCCAAACATTAAGCATAAACACTAACCATTCAGAGTAAATTGTTGAGTGGTTTTAAGATAGCATATCCACAGTCAAACTAATTATAAACAATTCAATTAAATATGGTACATGACATCATAAATGATTAATCCCAATAATACATAATAGTAACCAATAGTGTTGAAATTGATGAAGATAATCTTATAAAATCATCGAGTAACTATTGACATAAATACTCATTTACTTTGAAAAGAAGCGTTCTTTTGGAAAAATATTTTTATAAAACCAAAAGTAAAGTATGATTTTATTTTCATAATAAAATGAGTGATTTTAGAAAGATAATGGATATTAAAAACTTATTATAGAGTGACCTTGAAAATAGGTAATAATTTGAGAAATTCCCTTGAATCGAGATTGTATTTTGGGAATAAATTTTTAAAGATCCTTTTAAAACATATAACTCCCCATAAATGAAAGTAGGATTCTGGTTATTACACATATATAGAACATTATCATATAATATATGAGGATTAAATAGGAATAAATCATAATTTAATTGAGGTAAATAGAGAATGAGAGTAACCTAAATGAAAATGGAGGTTTAGGTAAAAAAACCCTTGCTATATTAAGATCAAGAGAGGCTGGGTTTTTCGGGAACCGAGGGATAGAAGTAGAGAGATTGGAATATGGAATTTTCAAGTAACAACTTGGGTTCAAAGTGAGTTTTTAAAAAAAACATAGTTTTCAATTGTTATTCTGAATTGACCATAACTAACCCAAACAAAAACATTAATTAACACAAATCAACAATAAACATGTTAATTGACATCCTAAAATATAAAATTGTAGCAGTAAATAGGATATGAGTTAGAGATGGATATGTTTGGTCTAAAATAATCACCCTCCTTATAAAAGAATGAAGAGATCACAATGTGGGTGGAATGGATGGTATCATGAGAAGTAGGGAATGAAAAGGGAATGATGGCTATAATTGAACGATGGGGAATGGTATGGTTCAACGTTGAATAATAAAGAGAAATAAATGGATGGATTAGATCAATTTTGGATCCAATCTAAGGGTTAAAAATAACCCTAGTTTTTTTAACAAAGAAGGTCATGTGACTGATCAACGGACGACTAGGATTTAGCAATGGATTTGATCGGATGACTGTGGTGGATCCATGGAATTTAAAAACAGCATACGACCACAATAAGATCATGGATAGATCAAATAGTTTCTTTTGATTGAGCATTTTTAAATGGGATGAACAGTCCATATCAGGTAGAGCCAGATCAGACGGTGCACAAAAACACATGGCGATAAACCGCGACGTTGGGACTCGAACAGGGTATCAGTGCAGATGGTCTGGATCTCATGTGGTGAGATCTTGTGGTTGATATCACATGCCAAGAGAAATCGAATCCCACATTGAAAGCTAGTAGGTTTTTAGGGCTTCCTTATATAGCTCTATGTGCAGTGCCATCCCTCGATGACACAAACACACAAACAAGGGGTCCTTATCCAGAGGACCCCACCGCGAGTGCTCAGCCCACCCTATGCTCACACTTGATTAGGTACCTATACATGGGTCCATGTATGGATGACCTCCACTATGCTCACCTGGTTCACCATCCTACTAGTCGAGCCTCCTTGGGTGCAGGTAGACGCCACCTTGTTGGGGTTGACTGGGTCCCCCAACATATTTGAGGTGTCCCCAGCCTAGGGTTGGTTCCAAATTTATTTAACACTTCAAATTTATAAAATTTTTAGATAATGAATAATTTTTTTTGATTTGTTTCCATATTAAAATCTTTAATTGACATTACTAGTTAATTAAACCATCTTTAAATCATTACAAAGCCATTTTAATTTAAAAATACTAAAATCTCATTCCTAATTCAATCACCCATGTTATATCAAACCATTTTATTGTTTCAAGAAATTTTAATAATTTAACATAATTAAATACATAAAATACTAATTTTTTCTCAAGTTATAATTAAAAGACATAATTTTATTTGACCAAAAATACTATTTAAAATCTCCCAATGACTATAAAACCCAATAGTCTCTTTAAAACCTCAAAAACTGATTATAACGGTAATTTTAAGCCTTATAAATACCCATTTAAGGTATTGAAAAGATCAAATATCATCTCTTGTTTAAAAATAAAAGTGATATATATCCCTTTGACTCCCATTATTTTTTATATTCTTCTATTTTTTTTGATGGATTTAAGGAATAAAGGCTACTTAATCGGTCTTATTGTGATATTGGTTGGTCTTCCATTTATTCTATTTGGTCTTACGATGAGTTTTATTGAGTAGTTTTAATTTCTTGTATTAATGTATTATTCCAGAATTTAAATAAAATGTTTCTCATTGCCTTTTGTATATTTTAATTAAATAACACCATTGCATAAATTAAAAGTAGCAATAACAATAAGTTAAAAAAATATATTATTATTAGAGTTATAATTAAGTTCAGAGCGTTAAAAAATATACCCCTGTCTGGATACTACAAGTGGGTGTGGTTCTGGCACAGATGTACCTAGGAGTTACAACTCCAACAAGGTGTCCCAGTCCTGAATCAGGGTATCCTGGTGCATGACAACATGCCTTATTGTGCACCTAGTTTGATACTCCAAGGGGTTATTCTTAGGATAATTTACATTTTATTTACAAAACATTATGAAGGATTTAAAAGTAAATATATACCCAAAGAAACCATTTTTATGAATATGAGACTAGATACACATAAATTTTAATTTATGATAATAAGTTTTCTAGTTTTTTGATTATATGTTACGATATGATCTAACCTAGTGTGTGTTGTCATTTTGAAATGGTGCCCGGTAGAAGAAATGTAAACCTCATCGATGCACATGATCCAAATAGTAAGAAAGATCATACATTTCAAGGTATTAAGACAATATATCTAAGAGAAATAATCTCCCAATAATTCTCATCATATTAGGGAATAATATCAAGTGATAGCTGGATAGGTAAAAAGTACTATAGGTATTATGAATTCAGAGGGAAGCATAAGAATAAAAGGAAAACTAGGAAAAATTTGGATAAATGGAAGAAGGAAAAGATGTATTTTACCACATGTGTTAATTATGCAAAGAAACACCCTAGTACATTCATAAAGGGAATGAGAGTTTTTTTAAGTCCGGAGACAATGGCCACCATGTTCGTGATTTTAAGGGAATGAAAAAAAAATTCAAGGTGCAATGATTCCACTGCAAGGAGATGGGACACTATAATAATCAATGTCTCATGTGTTAAAAGAATATACCCAAAAAAAGATAATGTTTCATGGTCAAGATTATGTTACTAACACGGATTATGAGGAATGGTTAATGTGTTTATGTTTTTAATTATCTCAATTGAGTACTTTATCAATGATGTACTGGTTATAAGAATTATGGAATATGTAAGGATTGTACTATAGTACTATTTTATTAAGGATTTGAGAATTTATATTGAATGGTACCAAGAAAAGTGAATCAATAACAGGTTTATCTTTTTAGAAAACATACGTGTGAGGGATAAAAACCCTTTATATGTTTTTGATACTGAGATAATTATATTGGAATAATGAGATGATTGATTTTCATAAATTAAATTAGATATTATTGAATATATTGGAACTGATTAATGGTTTGTTTAAAAATCAATTTATTCAATCTTTATTGGAGTATAAAACATTTGTGGATTTAAGGTGTATATCCAAAATTCTATGTTTCATATAAGGAATAAGTAATCACAGACGTATTCAATAAGGATTATGATTTAATGATAATTTGGGATATTTCCATGTTTTATGAGACTACATGCTGAAGGTATTCAAATATATGATATGTAACAATAAGAACTAAATTAAATTATTTGGGTACATTTATGTTAAGATTGGTTTTAGAAATTTTGATATCTTATTAAACGGTTAATTTGGATATAATTGTTTTAGATGAGTTAAATAAGTAGGAATGGATTATGTTAAACATTGGATATTATTATTTTAGGTTAAAGTATGATTTATTTGATAATTTGGGATAACCTTTTTGGTTTCAGTAAATATTTAGAGGATGATGGAAATACTTATGGGCCATATTATTTATCAATGGTGATTTAGTCATGAAAATTTCATTTTGAACTATAATTTCCAAGTGTAAGGGATGAAGTTAAAATAGATGGTGGCACAGACAAAGGATGATATTATGATTATTTGAATAGTAAAATAATTCTTCAACTCTAGGGAAAGGATCTTGAAACAAATAATTCTATCATAGTACTTTTTTTTGACGAATCAAGTTGTCCCTTAGATCATTGCAGATTTATAGATTTCTGATTGTTAATTTTCTCCTAACCCTTTTCTCTAACACTCTTCACCAGAACATGATGGTTAAATTTTTTTCTTGCTAATATTTTCCTAAATTGAACCCTTGTATGTGTTATCTGTTGTAACGTTCATACTCCCCTTTCTTTATTTTAAATTGGTCCTTATATCGACCATTATTCTAATGTGGGATTTCAATAAAGGAATTTTTAATTGTCAAACCCCAGTTACCGAACCCAAATTAGAAAATTGCGAGGACTTAATTTATTATAGGAGGGGATAATTCAACCCCACAATATTAAATGGTACATTTCCTTTTAAATAAATTCAATAGCTTATGTTGCACACAACACCGAGTTCGAGTGCACCATGATCTATCAAACTAGCCATTTAAAAAGGGGTTATGAATAGTAATAACAACATTTTAAAATTATAAATTTTATTTTTCAAAATAGAATAAATTTTTGAATTCATTATATAAAAATTATCTTAGGTTGATTTTTTTTATTTTTCTAAAATGTTTGAATTTTTGAAGAATACTGAAAAATACTTCATTGTTTTTAAAAACTAACTTTTTCATTTAAATAATTATATAAATTTAAATTGATTTTAAAGTCACAATAGATAAATAATAGATATATTGATCCAATTTAGTTCATTGTAATCATTTTTATAATAGAATTATATACAATAATTTTTTGAACTTTTGAAGGTCTCTTTTACCTGCATTCTAGCCACATCTGGGGGATTAACATTAAATTTAATTTTACCACTTTCATGAATTGTATTTGAAAAAATGGAAATAAATTTTTTAAATTAGTATAAAATTTAGTGATCTAATAGGATCAATATAATTTTTCTGGTTAATAGTAACTTTAGTAAATTTTTATTTATTTACCATGATTATGGGTAATTAGGGTAATTAAAGGTAAAAAATTATATAATATCATTATAAAGTTACCCTAAAACTTTAAATAATTTAGTTGGATAAGTGTTTTTTACCAAAATAAAACTTATGCTGAAAGTATGATCCTTTTTAAGACACTTGTGATAGATTGTGACATTTATTATAATTTATTTAAAAAAGAGTTAAAAATGCCATATTCAAATTTTAATAACCATATCATTTTTAATATGAGGTAATATAAGTGATATGGTTGACTATAAATAGTATTTACAATTATATTTCATTATCTAAATCATGGTAATTTATTTATAATTTTAGAAAATAAATAATTAAATTAAATGGTGACACAATAATGATGCAATAATTGATTTATTAAAGGAAAGATCAATTAAATGATAGTAATAGTATTAAAATAAAAATAATTTGAAATATTTGATTCCATACACATTTTTTGGATTAATTTGACATTTTAGGGATGAGATAATTTATTTTTTTAACGAATTATGTTTTTATGACTTTTTAAAAATTCATGTAATAAATTGTGTAAAAATTGACATAAATGAGATTTTAAAATAAATAATAATTTATTAAATGATATAAAAATTAATAAAAATATATATTTCTGAAAAATTACTAGGATATTAAATATGTCATAAATTATTCAATTAGGGTTTGTTTTTAATTTTATAGTAACTATATTAAAACAATAGTGTAAAAAGACAAGTTGTCGTGGTAAGAGTCAAATTGTTTAACTAAGAGTTAATGCCAAAATATATGGTTAATTTTGTGACCTAAACATGCCTAAAATTCATTGGTTGAGATGATTTATACCCATACTCATATTAGAATCGAAATAACTCACTTTTTAGATATTTTAAATCAAAAATATATTTATATTAAATTAATAGTTTTTGAATTTTGAAAAGTGCCCCTGCCCTCTCTTATAAAAGGACACCTCTACTTATATTTTATTCACACCTCTAAAGCCATTTTTAACAGAAAAAAACCTACCCTATTATCCTTGAAACATCTCTCACTTCATCATAGAGGCCATACTTTGGGAATAAATTCAATATGAGTCATTTTTTGAAAATCAAAAGGAGAAACTCGAAGAAGAGGTAATTGTTTTATCAACTCTTTCTAAGTTCTTTTCTACTTATAATTTGTCTTCCAAAGTTGTTTCCATAATAAAGTAATAAATACAGGATCTAAAATATTATGATATTTTTAATGATTACGGAACAACCATATTCATCCTTTTAGCCATCCTATGAAAAGCAATATCACCATGCTTGCGTACGTACAACTTACCGTCTCCACGCCATTGTGTAAACTATTTTTCATATATAATTAATTTATATGGGTATAAAGATGAAAATTAAGGATTTAAATAATAAATATGACATGATATTATTTATGTATAATTCATATTGCATCCATTTCCTTCCCCTTTACCATTATGGAATGATATTATCAATCATGCGTATATACGGATTACTGTCTCCACGACACGATGAGATTCAATCTCCACATTAACAATTGAATAATGATTATAAAAATATATATAATGAATAAGTATAAAATATATGAAATAATAATGATACTAGAATAATATATATATATATATATATATACATATATACATATATTTAACTTACTTTAGTCCATTTAATATGATAAGAAAACATAAACAACTTTCATGCATACGTATGACCTACCATCTCCATGAATGGTGTTTTCCATTTCATATATACACCATTTATATATATTTATATACTGAATATATATGATATATAAAACATGTATTACATTTTTGAAGTAATTAAATCATGATCAAAGTTATACGATCAAGAACAACAAGTTAAAACGCATATGTCTAACAAAGCGGTTATTACCCGAAACATTATTTTAACATGGAATTGTAAATAAAATGGTAATATAAATTCATAAATGAGTAATATATGATATTATAAATATAATTACAGTTCTTTAATAAGTGAATAAAATATTTAAATCCATTATACATGAGGTTAAAAGACATTCACCCAAAAGGAAACGCACGATAAGGGACTTCATCTCAATCTTCTTTCTTTGAGGTATAGTTTGATATTTTTCAACCACCTTCTTTTATGAGGTGTATATATATATCCCCTTTGACTTATCATATAATTAATTAAATTATTACTAATTTATTTAATTTTTTGATAAACATTATTCATTCATTGGGTTTATGATTTAAATTTTCAAAGTGGTATGAGATGCTTTGGTTGTTTAAAAAATTAATCCTTTATACATTTCAATATTCTTTATATTATAATGCATATTTATTTATATGTATATAAAGGATTATAAAGGATATTTTATGTCTATTTTTAATTTCATTCAAATGTTTTCAAAAGTAATATTTTTAAGGTTTTATTTAAGGATTAATTTAACAATCTCTTTATTATCCAGGATTGCTTTTACGTAAGAATTTACTGGGACATATTTATCATCCATGTCCACATTTATTAAAAATACAATTCAAAATATTTTTAATATTATTTTAAAAAAATTTATAGAAATTGTTACACATGTTTAATTTTATAAAAATTAAACCTTTTGTCATTTTCTTTACGAGGCACTTTGTTTGAATTTTTTGACAACGTACAAGAAGAATGTTTTTTAACTTATATGGTGTCAACATATTTTACTATCATCATGTTGCATTGATGTTTTGAAGCTTCCTTTACAATATTACAATATTATATTCAATGAAAATATTTTCTTTTTAAATTATATATAATTTTAAATAATTATTTTCAATAAAAATGGGTATTTTTCTAAAAATGATTCTCATGATTTTATTAAGATCATTTTCAACTATACCAATATCCTTTAATAGATCTTAAGTTTAATTGATTTTGATTTCTTATAATATATCCTATCAACTTGTATTCAATGGTTTATTAATAGTTTGACTATGGATGTGCTATTTTTATACCATTCATGGTTTATGGATAATGTATTAAGATTTTGTATGCTAGTTTTAATATGAATGTTTATGTTGGTTATCTTTTACCCCTTCCATAAGAGAAATTAATTAGACTTAGTAGGTGATGGGTGGGGCCCACTATAGCCCCTCGATGCATCAGTAGGCCTCACGAGACAAACTAAATTGGGTTTTTACTAGTTTATGTATGATTCTGGAATGAGGCCCTTATAGTATGGTTATGATGTCTAGCATTATGCATTACCACATTATGAGATTAGTTATTGATATTAAATGTGATTATTTGACTAGTAAATTATCCATGTGAATAATTAAATGGAATAGTTTGGTTTATTATTGCCATATTATGCTCAATATTATGTTTAAAAAGGCATGTGTTTTAGTTTTATTCCTTGCCTTAAAATTTTATGTTTATTTATGATATCTTTAACTGTATTTTTTTACCCTTACTGAGCATCTAAACTCACCTCATTCTTATGTTTTACTTTCCTAGGATGCCAAGATATGTATTATGACTAATATATAGGGTTAAAATAAGAAAATAATGGTTCTATAAAAGTATTATATATGTCATATTTTATGTTTTGAATTAAAATGTAAGGTTCATGTTTGTAATTTATTTTCCAAGACTGCTAAACTGATTGGTCCTTTAGGATTTGATTTCTGGTAATCATAAAAATATATTAAAATTATACAGCAGCTCTTTGCTTCTGGGGTCTAACTGTTATAATTATTGTGAAAAAATATTATGAGACTTATATAACAAATAATGATGACTTTGATTATATATGGGAGGAATGTATTATTGATACAATAACATTAATATCCTCATCTCCTTCCATACACTGATACATCATCCCCAGTTTCATTGAGTGGGAATATATATCATGCATCTTCCATAATTTTTTTGTGACATTAACCTTGGATTCTAGTGAATGTTGTATATAAGGTATTCTCACAGGTTGACGCTGGTTAATAAAAAAATTCAATTGTTTAGCCTCACTTTCCTTACGGTAGCATGAAACCATATGTATATTTGGAAATGTGAATGTCCAACACATTTGTGCATACATCGTTAGGGTGATTAATCTAATAATTATATAGTCATGCCCATATGTATGAGTCATGGGGAGAGTATGATATATTGCACTGTATTTTTATAAAACCACCTATTTAAAGGGGATTCTATGTGTTAGAACGTTTATCCTACATTGGAATGGTTATATAAGGTAGTGTATAATGTCATCACTTTCAATAACACCCTTTATGAATAGGATTATACAATTTAAAAAAGGAAAAAATAGATTTTCCCTTGAGATTGAGAAATTAATAGAATCATTTATAATGTTTCTCATATGGTAAAGGTAGTATCATGTTCATTGTGGAAAAAAGATAACAAGATGGGGTGAACCACTATAATAATTTATACTTTATTAACAATATCTATGCCACTAACATCACCGATGACTATTTCCCCATAATCAATGTCTATTAGACTGAGGTTACTTATAATTATAGATTACCTATACCTGAATCTTAAAATAAAATAATCTCAATAATTGAAAAGAGACACTCCTATATATTTGACATCACTATGATAAGGATAGCACTAGGTTATGGTTATTTTTAACCCAACTATATTTTTCTAATCTTGTAGAACATGTAGAATGAAACACTAATTTCCACTGTACTTCCTTCAAGAAAATTAGTATTCACATGTTTATTAAAACACACTAAGATTTTAGAAGAAGAATATTATGTTCAGTAGTGTATGTGAAACACAACACTGAGTTTAAATGACCCATGAAATATATTTCTTTACATTTAATCTCTTTGATAACTTGCGATACACGCAACCCTGAGTCTAAATGAATTATAATATAGTATACTGTTATAACATAACTGTTAAATTGGAAGGTATGAATAAGACTAACTTAATTATAGAAATTATATAGTTTACAAATGTATAAAATAAATTCATTGTATATATATTTATTAGAAATAAAATAAAAATAATTTTTATGAAAAATTAATGTTTTCTAAAAAATAACATTTTTCAAAAAGGCGGCCTCATCACTCTTTATGAACATAATTTAAAATTAAAATTTACCACTTTTAAAAAATTTATTTTAAAAAATGGACTTAATTTTTGAAATCATCATTATAAAATTATTAAATATTTATTTTTTATAATTTTCTGAAAATATTAATTTTTCAATGAATAGAGAAACATACATGTTTTTATTGAAAACTGTATTTTTGTTCAAAAAATTTAAAAGTTAGATTTTGATTTAATTTTTTTAAATTTTTTATTAGTATAATTATATTACAATAAATATAATTTAGTTCATTGCAATAAAAATATTTTTGAATTTTTATATTAAAACTTTCTACACTTATGAGAATTTTCTCTTTGGAAAACCATTTTTTGTCGCATCAACGAGCTTAATTTTAAATTAAAATTTAAAAATTATGTGAATGTAATTTGAAAAAAATGGATTAAATATTCATAATAATATTAATTATTATTATATAATAAGACCAAATTAATTCTTGGTCATAATTTATAGTACAAATAATAATAAAAATCACCATAGTTAAGATTAAAACGATTTTACTGAGTGTAAAAGTAAAATGATAAGAATTAATATGAGATATAAACTTCTAAAATTTATATTTTATGTCCATATATTTACTGTATCTAATAAATTTTTTGGAAATGATCCATTTTTGAGCCTTTTCACATGTGAAAAACCTAGGTATCACTTTTTATTTTAAGAAATTACAAGTGTGTCATATCCCCCACTTATAAAAGGCCACACCATCTACTATCATCTTCACACTACCAAATACTTTTTTAGCCAATATATAACCATATATATTCCTTAAATACCTCCCCACATCCTAGAGTCATTTTATTTATTATAAATTTAATCAAGGAAGGATTTAGGAATAAACCTAAAGAGGTTATCCGAATAAGAGGTAAAGTTCCTAACCATGCATTTTCATTTAACTTTTTCTTATAAATTCATAAAATAATATAAAACCATTATATAATAATATCACCATTATATAACATATAATTACATGTTATTATATTAATTTAATAACCTATACCTATACCCTCTTATATCAAATGGGAAATAAAACCATCAATCGTGTGTACCGTGAACTACCACCCCATGATCCGATGTAATTATTTTTCCATCACTACCTCTAATGGTTGTATATAATTATGTATTTAACATATATATATTAAATAAATATACTTATGGAATTATAATAACACATATACCTTCTTACCTTCTAATTTTTTGGAAAATAATAACGTTTCTCATGTGTGCTTGTGGACTACCGCCTCTATGTAGCGATGAAAATGTTTTTCGTTAAATGGATAGTAATAAGGACATATTTAATTAATATACATGAAAAATTTTATATAATATTTTTTCTTTAAATTTTAAACATATTTTATGTTTTTTAATTCTATATATTGGAAAAATAGAAACGTCTTTCATGCATACGTAGAACCTACCGTCTCCCGGAACAATGTAACTCATTTTCCCTTATCCAACTTTTATGGACTAGTATAAATACTTATATAATGATTAAATATGATACATATATCATGTTTAAAATTATGGATATTATTTAACCATGATCAATTTACAATTAATGGAGCTACCAAATCAAGTCATACATGAAAAATGGAGCAATGATCACCCAGAAGAGTGATTTTATCAAATAATTGTTAATAAACTGGCTGAAAAAGACTAAAAATAAATCATATATGGTTTTAAATATATTCTTATGGTTCTTTAATATATATATATTAAATATATATTTATTATAATGTAGTTTCTAACATGGGTGAAGGAAATCATACCTGAGGTAAATGTTTCTTGTCTCACTTTTACTTTTGTGATACATATTCCATATTGACCACTTATTTCTTTTGTGTAGTAAATATACTACCCCATTTATATTTAATATCCTGAACATATTTATATTCATGGTATTTAGAGTTTCATTTATATTTGTTTCTTTCATGAGGATTGTGATTCAAAAGTTATCAAAGTGGTAAGTGTTGTTTCACAATCTTATCATTATTTGGGATTGTTTATGTTTAAGTCTCACTTATGGGAATTGTTTGATATTTTTATCTTAAAACAAATAATTTTTTTATCATATGTTTATTAATTAAATTTTGAAGAAATAATTCCATTTTTCTCTCTTTGGTACTTAAAATTATTAAGAAACTGTTTTAAGGAAAAGTTGACATCATTTATCTCTTTCATCAAAAATACATTTTCTTCCATATCTATGTTGTCTAAAAAAATTCAATAATGTTTTTAACATTCTCCATAAAATTTATTATAGAAAATTTTCCCATGTATTAATTTCTCAAAAAAGTTTTCAGAGGGAGATTATTTTTAATTTCCAAAACGAGGCACTTTTTATCCATTTAATAATAGTGTGAAAATAATTTTTTTAAAACTTATATGGTATGTATGAAATTACCAAAAATAATGACCAATAATTAATTTCAACATTCATTTAATATTTTTCAAGGATATTTGTATTTTTTTTAATCTTATGGAAATTTTCATTTTTTGAAAGTGATTTTCAAATTAAAAAGGATATTTTCCTGAAGAATGTTTTCAATGACATTTTTATCGTATTTTAATTTATCAAAGAAAAAAAACCTTATTTAACTTATAATATATTAATAATTTGTGGAATTGATACCATTATTATTATTATTTATATGGTTTATGATTATTTTTACTAGTGATATGCTATTTTGATACCATTCCCCATATCACATTGAATGGATTATGATTATGTTTATTGATTAGAGAAAGTATTAAAATTTATTATGATAGTTTTTCAATAAAAATGTTTTTATTGATTATGTTTCCTCACTTTCATATGAGGAATTCATTAGACTTAGTAAGTTATTTGTAGGGCATGCTATAACCCCTCGATGTATCGGTAGGTCTCATGAGACAAACTAGCTTGGGTTTTTGGCCAAATCCTTACCCATTTATGTAATATGTCTAAGAAGAAATCCTTGATGATATGTTTATGATGCCTGAAATTTTGCATTCTCGCACTATGAGATTAGTCATTGATGTTCCATGTGATTTTCTATTTGTTATAATATCTATGGTTAAGTTTTAAGATCATTTAATTATTTCTACAGTATTATTTGATCATCATTTATTCCTTCCATGTTATGATCAAGTATTTGATTTTATGACATTTTCTTTAGATATTTACCTTTACATATTTATTATTCCTAATTTATACAAGATATATTTTACTCTAAAAATGCCCTAATTGAGTAATAGAGCTCAACCGTTTCCTATTTTTCCTTTCCCAATGATTCCATAATGTGTTTTATGATTTCTATATCTGGATATGATAAAGGTAATAATGGTGAACTCAAAGAAAATACTATGTTGTATATTATGTTTTCAATTATAATATGATATTAAAGTATGTATCTAGTTTACTAAAACTAATAAAATATTCATTCATTTGGGATCATATTCGTTGTATCTTTTTCCAATTTAATAAAGTAACCTTAGACTCTTGGCTACTTGGGTTGGGGTTTTCATAGTTGGTATCAAAGAAAGTTTAGTAGAAAAATTGGGAACTAGATTTAGGAAAACATGGATTATGGAACATAACTCTAAGATGTAGTTTGATGATATGTATAAAAGAACATTCTAAATTCTTGGTGAGGAAGATATTATATGGTTTTGTCCTCGTAATACATCCCTGTCTAGATACTAAAAATGGATGTGGTTCTAGAATAGTGGTACCTGGGGTTAATAACTCTAAAGAGGGAACATTGAGATTTGACTCTATCACCACCTGGTAGAAAACAATACAACTTATTATATACCTTTTATAACACTATTTAGGTATATGGTTGGGATAATTTAAATTTTTATTAAAAACCATTATGAAGTAATTGAAAATAATTTTATTATTTGAAAACATTCCCAATAAAACTATATTTATGATTATAAAATTAGATATGCAAAAAATTTCATTTTTTGTTGAGTATTTCACTCATTTTTGGATTATAAATTATGTTTTATAATATTACATTCTAATCTAGTGTATTCCATTGTTTAGAAATGGTGATTACCAGAGGGAATGGGAACCATATAAATGCACGTATTCCATATAGGGATTTCCCTCCTGGGTAATGTAATGAAGCGAGAGTTGGAGATGTAGTTGGAACTGATCAAATTATAACAATATTGGGGTAGTTGACTTAGGTTATGAGTAATAAAATTGAATATATAGAGCATCCAGTTGATCTACTATGTGGTGTAACAATGTTATACTACTTCATGCATCAACAAGCTCCGCATTTTAATGGGACTACAAATCCATCTTCATTTGAGCAATAAATACATTCCTTAGAAAATATATTTTTGAATTTGGGAAATAATGAAATGGAGAAGCTTTTCTTGATAATTAATAATATCTCTAGGGATTAAGATCAATGGTATTGATTAATTCAAAACACTGAGGGTGAGGAGGAAATAATAAGCATGGAGTGGAAGGATTTTAATGTACTATTCTTTGGAAAATATTTTCCTTGTGAGAAATGAGAAGATATGGAGAGTCAATTCATAAGTATAAGACGAAGAAAAATGAAAATGTTTCTATGTATGAAACCATCTTTACGATATTATCACAGAATCTTGTAGACTACATACATAATCCAAATATCCTGATTGACTATTTATTTTATGGTATTAAGACAATACATTGAAGGGAACTAATCATTCAAATATTATCATCATATGAGGATATAATATAATGTGCTATCAAGATAGAGAAAATATTCTCCAAGTATTATGGTTTCTAAGGAAAGTAAGAGAACAAGATGACAACATAGAAAAATAAAGATAAGGGGAAGAAGGGATAGAAGGATTTTACCACATGAGAAAATTTCAGAAAGAAACACTCTGTAACTTGCTTAAAGGGAATATAATTTTTCTTCAAGTGTCAAGAGAAAGAACATATTGCTCATGAATTTAAGGGTAAGAATGAATCCTCTAATGATTAGTTTTTCAAATTTAAAGAGATAGGTCACTACACAAACTAATTACACAATAATCAAGGGAATATAACTAAAAATAATAAAAGGTATCAAGGTTAAGTTTATGATATTAACACAACCAAAGTAGAATTATCCATGAAATTGTGTATTTGGATTCAAGAATTATGTTATATATGTATTTTTCTAATGGTATTTTGGTTATAAGAATCATGAAACATCAAAGGATTGTGTTAATTTTGTAACCATATATGTATTTATGTAATATTAACTTAAGAGCTATAGATACCATCTTGGTTTTATGAGTTTAAGAATGATCATAAATTTAATATCTTAAACACATCCTTTTGAGGTTTTATGTAATGTGAGTTTATCAAGATTCTGGATATTTTGGGATACTTTTATAGAAATACAACCCATTATTTAGTATATGTTTCAATGAAAATGTTTTTTAAGGAATAAATCCTTTACATTTTGTGGGAATAAGATTCAAGGTATTGATAACTTTTAGGGTCTATCTGATCACTTCTTTTAAGGTAATAATTGTCAATTAATATTATTTTTTTTCATGGAAAAAATACGTCTCATAAGAAACCCTCATGGTTAAAAAGTGATTGAATGAAAAAATTTATTTTTGATGATACTTATAATATTTGGGAAGATTATAGGAATTATATTAATATGGATTTAGAAAAATGACAACCTGCATGCTGAGTGACAACCTATCACATCCAACAAGGGTGTGGGGCAGGAACCCACAACCGAAGGTCGATAAGGGTGAAGTGCCTTCCACTCACCTATGTGATGTATTAGTGAGTATAATATTTTTTTACATAATTGTTTATTGATAGTTACTTATAAAATTGGTTAAGTTGAATTTTGGGTGATACTGTTATGTTTTATAAATTAATAAATTGTTTTTGATAACTCGTGCAAACCATTTTGGTTTCGATATATGTTTAGAGATATATAAAAAGACTTGAAACTATTTTATGAATCTTATGATCTATTAAAAGATAGTTTTACGGATTTATGCATATAAAATTTATTTTGGATATTAATTTCATAGAGTACGAAATGATGTGGGATTGATTGAAGCACAAACAACAGATGAAATTGTTCTTATGAAATTAAAAGATATTAAATAATTATATTTACATGTGTTCTCTATCATGAGAGTAAAAGAATCCATCAAATTTAGGAAAATGATCTTGAAATGAAAATTTTATCCTATTAAATTCATTTCCATTATAGATTTATGGTTTTATGGTTGATCATTTACTTTTATATGATCAATGATTTCTATCAATCTTTATAATTATTTACACTTTTCCTCTATGTCTATATTTTTACTTCCCACTAATGTTTTCATACATTGCAACCTGGTTATGTATTATTATAGATGACCTTCATACTTACCATTATATATTATTAATAGTAAGTTTTAATAAACATTTTTACTATGTGGGGTTTCAATAAATGTTAGACCTTTGATGACCAAAATTGAATTGAAATAACGTAATTTATTTAAGCGGGCTAGAATGTAACCGCCTAATATTTTAAAGGAAGAACATGGCGTTTAATAGTGAATGCGAAAAAAAACATAAACAACCCAAAAATTATATTTATTTAAATGTAATATCTTTGATATCTTGAGATACACAAAACCCTGAGTCTAAATGAACTGTACTACAGTATACAGTTATAACATAGCCATTAATTTAGTGGGTATAAATATGACTAGATAAATTATTAAAATTATATGGGTTAAACAAGTATAAAATAGATTCAATAGTTATATATTTATTATAAATAAAATAAGAATCATTTGAAGTAAAAATAAATGTTTATTGAAGAAATTTATTTTTCTAAAAGGTGGTTTCATCGCACTTGGTAAACATGCATTAGAAATAATTTTTACCACTTTTAGAAAATTTATTTTAAAAAACTAACTTCATTTTGGAAATCATCATGTAAAAATTATATTAGAGTTAATTTTTTTAAAAAATTTCTAAAAAAAATAATTAATTTATGAATAGTGTAAAATATTGGTTTTTATTAAAAACTGCATTTTTGTTTAAAATATTTAAAAGTTCCATTTTGATATAAAATTGTTTTTAAAATTATAATTTTAAAATTATATTATAATAAATATTATTTTTAATATTTTAAAATAATTATTTTTTAATTTTGATATTCAAACATTCTATACTTATTAAAATTATTTAATAAGGTCAACTTACTTTTTTGGTCAGAATGAATAGTAAAAATAGTTTAAGGTTAAAACAGGTTCACCAAGGGGTTAAAATAAAATGATAACGGATAAAACAACCTATTAAATTATCCAATTTATATTTTATTGAAATATTTCAACCTTATATCATCCATGTCTTGGTAATGATGCATTGTTTAGCCTTTTGGCATGTGAAAAATATGGGTATCATTTTTTATTTTCAAAAATTCCAAGTGTGCCTTCTCCCCACTTATAAAAGGCCACCCATATCCTCTCTTATTCACACCACCAAATCCTTTTGGTCCAAAAATAATTTCCCTTATATATTTATTGCATCCCTACCCACATCATATATACCTTTAATTGGTCATAAATCAAATCTAGGAAGGATTTTGGAATAAACCTAAAGAGGTTGTCTGAAGAAGAGGTAAAGATCATAACCATGTGTTTTAAATTTACTTATTCTTATAAATACCTAAAATATTATCCGAATATGAAAAAATAATATCCCAAGTATATAATATATAATGAGATGTTATTATGTTAATGTAATAATCTATATATATATCCTCTTCCATCAAATGGGAAACAAAACCATCGATTGTGTGTATAACAGAGTATCGTCTCACAAATCGATGCAATTTGTTTTCCATCACCACTTATCATGGTTGGATATAACTAAGTATTTAAAATATGTATATGATATTTATGAAATTAATATAATTTTTTGATTTTAATATCACATATACCTTCTTACATTCTAATCTGTTAGAAAATAATAATGTCGTTCGTGCATACGTGTGGACTACCACCTCCACATGACGATGTGAAATGTTTTTCATTTTAATTTGACATGGATAGTAATAAGAATATATTTAATGAATATAAATTACATATATGATATAATAATGAAAATTTAAAGGTGAAACATTTTTTTAACTTTTTTACATTCTATCTGTTGGAAAAATATAAACAACATTCATGCATATGTACGACCTACCATCTCCATGAATGGTGTAACTCTTTTCCCCATCAATAAATTTTAATATACTAGTATAAATACTTAAATAATAATTATATATGATATTAATATTATGGTTACAATTATTTAGATGATTTAACCATGACAAAATTACAAGGCCCAAAACTACAAAACCATAATATATACAAAAAACCGAGAAATTATCACCTAAAACATTAATTTTAATAAATAATTGTTAATAAACAAGCCAAAAAAGACTATAATAAAATTATATATGGAATTAAATATATGGTTATGTTTCTAAAATATATTTATAATAAATATATATTTATTATACAGGATGTTCGAACACAGATGAAGGAAGTTAGACCTGAGCATAGGGTTTCTCGTCTCACTTTCACTTCTGAGAGACATATTCCACACTCACCACTTATTTATTTTGTATAATGTATATAATGACCCATTATTATGTATATCGGTAATATATTTATATTCATGCTCTTTAAATTTTCATTTTAAGTTATATATTTTAGGGGGTTTACGATTCAAAATTTATCATAGTGGTAAGTGTTTATTTCACAATATCATCATTATTCTAGATTTTTTATGTTTAAGTTTCACTTGGGTTATTTGTTTGATATTTTTATCTGAAACCAAATAAATTTTATTCTCCATTGGGTATTCATGAACTTTTCTTATAATATCACAACTTCCCCTCTTTTTCACATAAAATGATTGAGAAATTTTTTTTAAGAACATCTGACATTATTTTTATCTTTGTTTCAAAATAATTTTTCTTCCATATCCCCATTTTCTAAAAAAATTTTAAAAAATATTTTAAAAAATATCAAAATAATTTTTAAAAAAAAATTAAACATGTTTCACTTTTATATAATAGTTTAAATTGAATCTTCTTATCATTTTCTGAATGAGGCACTTTTTAACCTTTTTACAATAGTGTAAAAGGAATGTTTGTTAACTTATACATCATATACAAAACTACATGCCATCATGACCACTAATTACTTTGAATATTAATTTAAAACTTTACAAGGATATTTTTAAATAATTTTGTTCCTTAATATTGTTGAAATTTTTAGTTTTTGAAATTTATTTTTAAAGTGCAAAAATATTTTTTCCTAAAGAAAGTCTTTAATTGAATTTTTATAGTATTTATATTCATCAATGACAAAAACCCTTATTTCACTTATGAAAAATTGGGAATTTTTATATTGATACAATATTTATTATATATCTAGATGGTTTATGATGTGTTCAACTAGGGATATACTATTTTCATACCATTTTTTCATATTAAACTAAATGGTTTATGACTATGTTTACTAATTGGGGAAAGTATTAACATTTGGTATGCTAGTTTTTTTATATTAGTGTTTATGTCAATTTTTTTTCAACCCTTTCAAATGTGAAATGTACTAGACATGGTAAGTAATGTATGGGGATTTATATAGACCCTCGATGAATCGGTCGGTCTAATGATAATAACTAACTTGGGGTTTCAACTGAGGCATTACCCATTTATGTATGATGTCTTGACATGAGGCTTTGATGGTATGATTATGATGTACAACATTATAAATTCCCTAATTATGAGATTATTTTTTGACGTTCTATGTGATTATTCGATTACATATAATATCCATGGATATGTTTCAATCTCAAGTGATTATTCATATGAAATTACTTGATCATCATTTATTGCTTCCATATTACGCTCAAGTAATTTGTTAAATGACATCTGTTTCATTTATTTTTCTTCACATATTGATTATGTCTTATTTATTCATGACATATTTGATTGTATCCATACCCTTTATGAAAATTAGCGATCACCCCTTTATTATGTTTACTTTCCCCATGATGCTAGTAAGTGTTTTATGATTGATATATAGAGATATGCTATAGGTAATAATGGTTTACAAAAAAAATACTGTGTTGTATTTTATCTTTTCAATTGTAATATTATATTCAAGTATGCATCTAGTTTACCATGACTACTAAACTATTAAGTCTTTCAATATATGATTCCTTGTATCTTATTCCATTATAATAATGTAACCACTGAATATATGAGACTTGGGTTGGGTTATTTACATATATGATTGACCCTATAGACTATTAGTCAACACGATCTTCATTTTAGTACTTTCTCATGAGGTGTTCAATGGAATTCCATCCTGATCACCTTCCACAACTATTCATTTGTTATACTTCATCAATCAAATCATGTTAGAGTGGGGAATCACTAAAAGGGAAATAATTTGAAAATCCAATTTAGTGGATAAGAAAAATAATTCAATCATGATGATGCATTTGAGAGTTACTTTGATGCCAATAAATCCCCATATTATAATGATATGAAAGATAACATTTTACACATAAAATACCTATCAGTGAATGTTATCACATCCGACATAATTAATGTTCCATAATATGATGTTGAAAACAATCTAAATAGGGATGACTCATCACTCAGAACACTACTACAAAACACACAATATACACCACTAGCCTTTATCAATACTATAAAAAACACTGATAAAGGGTACCATTTATCAGTGCTAAAAAAGCATTGATAAAAGGTAACTTTTATTGGTGACATATTTTTAGCACTACTAAAGGGTAATATTTATCATCACATTTTCTAGTGATAATAGAATTCTCGATCTCTATGCAGGTCCCAATTCGAAATTGCAGTTGTTCAGTCACTTCTTTATATATGATTCTGTAGCATCCCAACATTAGAAGCCTGTTGTGGGGAGGGGCTCCCACATACATTCCACACACACTCATATGGTCCCCTAGCCCACATGGGCCTTGAACCACCCTTTTTTCTCCACTAGGTTAGCCCACTTGTATACACACAACCGAGTCTTATATCACCCGACCCACTTTCCCCACAATTATCACTTATACACGACCTTGCTCGCCCGACCATGGCTCCTATTTTAATATATACTGATAAAAAAATACAATTATTAAAAATGATAAAATATTAAAAAATTGAAATAATTAAAAAAATAAAAAATAAAATGAATAAATTAAAGAAATATTAAATTTTTTATTAATTAAATAATTATTAATATTAATAAATAGTACATATTAAATATAGATATATACAATGAAAAAATTGTAATAATTAAATTAACAAAAATTAAAAATGGGTTAATTAAAAAAATATTAATAAAATTGAATAAATTTAACATATATATATTTATTATAAATATTAATAAATAGTATATATTAAATATGCATATATAAAATAATAAATAAATATAATCAATCAACCAAATTTAAAAAGAATTAATTTCAAAATTAAAAAAAAATTATTAATGAAACAATTATTAATAAAAATTAATAAGTTTAATATATATATATACAAGAAAGTTTAGGGTAAGGCACTATTTATATTAAAAGAAAAAAGCTGAACATCTAACCCTTTTGAACTGGTATAAGGGAGAACCCATGACAAGCTCGAAACCTAGAGGCATGCAACCTTAGATATAAAGGCAATAACCCAATGGTACAAAGTCGATTACAAAAAAATTGTCCATGGCAGGCCCAACTTAAATACATCAGTGACAAAAAACCTAATGACACCACCCATGCTATCTGCATCGATGCCGCTATAATAGTGAGATCACATCCCACTAACAGCCAAAACCTTCACCATCGTCAACACGATCTTTGGTGCCGCCAATCAGACCCATCGTCTTCACCATCTACCGCCAGAGGCTGTGCATTGAGAACAAGCAGGATTAGGCACACATACATATATCAAGGGTGTGTTACATTAAATTTACATATAAAAATATGTAATAAATTCATTTTTATATACAGTGAACACACACATAATATTTATGTAATTTATTCAATTTTTAATATTTTTTAGAATTATATTTATTAACCTAATATGTTTAATATATAATATGTCTCTCGTCTGTAAATTTTATCAATTTTTATATTTTTATTCAACATATAATATGTATTAATTTTTAGTATATTTTTCTAATTTATTCATTTTTAATATTAATTATTCATTAATAATATTAATTGTTTTTTAATAATTTTATAATTTATTCATTTTTTATTTTTCATTGTTCCATATGTATGTAATTTTATCCAATTTCAATATTTATTTACATGTGTTTATTCATTAATATTTAATGTTTTTAATATGGTTTTATTTTATATAATTAATATATATACATATTCATTTTTTTAAATTATCTATATAATTAAAATAGTTATTCATTTTTTTAAATTTATTCATTCATATTATTATTTGTTTCATTAATAAGAACTATATATTATTTAATTTCATTGATCAATTTAACATATATCAAACTTGTATATATATATACACACATTAATTTTAGACATACAAATATTTACGTAATTAATGAAATCTTATATAGAAACACATACACCAAATATTTATATAATTTATTCAAATTTTAATATTCATTTAAGAATTTTATTTAGTAACATAATCTATTTAACTCGTTATGTTTTTAATCGGTAAATTTTATTTATTTATTTTTTATATTATTACAACTATTATTATTTATTCATTTTTAATTTTTTTTCTTTTTTGGAATTTAATCATTTTCTATTATTTATATATACATATTTATTTAATATGTTTTAATATTTTTAAAATGTACTCATCTTCATTTCAATATATGTCCATATTTTTTTATAATTTGTATCATTAATAAAACTTATCCATTTTCAATATTTTTAAAGTTTACTCATTTTTAATAATCTAATTTCACTCATTTTTAACATTCATGCATTTTAAGATTATATATTTATTAATAATGTTAAAAATATCTTTTAAAATATATACTTATAAATAAATATATTTATAAATGTATATTTACTAGATTTATAAAATTATAAAATTATAATTATTTATAAATAAATATAATTTCTTTTAAAAGTATTTATATAATTATAAATATATAATTATATATTAAAATAATTGTAAAATTATAATAAATATATTTAAATGATGAATATGTTTAATATATTTATATTTATATATACTTATTAAATATATTGAAATTTATAAAATTATAATAAATATATTTAAATAATGAAGATATATACGATATACTATATTTATATTTATTTATTAAAGCATTATATTGATATAAATATATTTATAATTATAACTAAATAAATATAATTTTCTTAAAAAATATTTATATAATTATAAATAAATAATTACATATTTAAATCATTATAAAATTATAAAAAATATATTTAAGTAATGAATATATTTAATATATTTATATTTATATTTATATATATTCATTATATATATATATAATTATTTAAATATATATAATGATATATATATATTTATAATTATATACATTTATTTATAAATTAATTTAAAAATATATTTATTTATAATTATAATTTTAAATCTTTATCGGCGCTGATAAACCCCCACTTTATTTACACTTCTTTGGAAGTGCTGATAAAACCCTCCCCGATATTTTAAAAAGAACCCTATCCGAATTGATTTTTTCATGTTGTTAAATATCTCAAAAAAGTTTAGTGCCACCTTCACTTTCACTCAACCTTCTCTCGAACAAATCAGGTCCTAAATCTAATGCATATCAATGTTTTCTCCTCCTCTGTCATTGCTTTGTTTTTTCGGGTTCAACAGTGTGTGATAGTGAAATGTTATCTTTTCTTGGTGGTGTCAGGGTTCTATGTTTAAGATCTCTATCAATGATGTCCACACCATCATTTATCATCCTCTAATGGTTCTTTGTTTGTGGGTCTTTATATTTCTGATTTTACCCCACTACGGCTCACACAGGTCTTGCTTAGTTCACGGTGTTGTGTTTTGGTTTTTCTATTTCCAACCCACTCCATGACCATTGGTTTTTCCAGGTATTAGTTTCACCCCATTCCAATAGCTCTCTATCACTACCCCGTATTGGTTTTCATCCACTTGTCCACTAACTAGGCTTTCTACGGTAGAGCATGGATACTACCTCAACATTATAAATTTATAAAATGGTTGAATAATGTGAGAATAGAAGGAAAAATTTATCTTCCTAGAAATTTTATGGTTAATTCATAAGGAAATATCGACGATATTACTACATGAATAAATAATATCATATTTGTTAATGTTGCTAAAATATATGAATATAAGAAAAAACAATGTGTTAAATCATTATATGAATTTACATATTATAATTAATAAATAGAAATTACCAAAAATATGAGTATATCTCTAGATCTTATATAGTTAGTATAAATATTCATTAGGCCTTTAATTCAATTTCCATAGTGAGCGATTGTAATATTTAATGATAATTACATTTGGTTCTTCTAGAAAACCTCATCAAAATTATATATTAATATTCATTTCATAAAGGATTTATTGGAGTATTATTTCAAAATTAAAAGATTATTTATATAATATTTCTATTTAAAAATATTTTTTTATATTAGGTAAAAATGTTCTCAAAATTCTCATTCTAAATTTTGAAAACCCTCTTTTAGGGGGATCTAGTTTTAGAGATATTCTACTTTTGAAATTGAGATTGGGAAGCTTTAATCATATCATTTTATGTGTAAAGGTGAAAAATATATCATGTTATCATTTCATGTGATTTTATTAATTAATATATTGAAAATATTACACCCTTTTAGTGGATTTTGTTTTTAGAATATTCTATATTCAAAGAGCCTCAAGGGAAATTATGTGATTCTCATGTTTTTTTCTTTTAAATGTTTTTATGTATTTGATTAATGTATATTTATAGTTTTCATGTATACATCTAAATCTTATTATTTCCATTTATAGTAATTTAAAAAACTATTACTTTTTAGTATAAAGGATACTTAAATTCCTTATTAAGTGATTCTCATTATGAAATTTAATGTTTTAATGAAATATTTGAAGTTGGTTGTTTCTTGAGCTAAATTATAAATTGACCTTTTAAAGTGAGGGTAAGTAATTATTATAGAATAAAGTATCATTTTTGTATATTAAACTAATTATTATTTTCATATAAAAATAATATTTTATCTAACTATATATTTGAATGAGTTGTGAAGTGTCTATAAATAAAATTTATGGTTTCATTTTTTGTTTGGGAAGTTTTATTCAGAATAAAAATGCTTTAAGGATTTTGAACCTAAAAATTTCATTATTTATTTGGTTTTAATGGTTTTCTTGGAAATAAATGAGTATCCTTATATTTTTAGTAGTTCAAAGTTTATATTTTTTAAAATTATAATTATATATTAAAATAAAGTGACGTGATCACTTGTGATCGGTTTCCCCTAAAATATCATTGTTTGTTTCTAAATTTCTGAAATGTTTTGAACAATGTGTGCGCAAGTGATCATATTTGTCCTCAATCTGTCTCTCCAATTCTCCTCCCAATCTATCATACCACAATCCTTTGTTGGTTCAATCTCTTTGTAACATCCTAATGTTTTCTAATGAAACACTACCCTTAATAAAGTACACGATACACCACATTGAGCTTAAATGAACATCTAAATATTATTTAAATGTTACTGTTATAACAAAGTCATTAAATTGGAGGGTGTGAAAAAAAATAACTTATTTATGAAATAAATCTAATGGTATAACTCAATATGAATGTATTGGTAAATTATTATAAAATAATCACATAATTGTTAGTAAGGTTATTTTATTCTTCAAAACATACATTTTCTTCAATAAATGGTTTTCTTTCTTTTTATGAGTAAATATTATAATTCATTTATGGATGTTTTATGAAATTTAATTGAAAAAGTAAAGTTAATTTTTGGTCTTATCACGTAAAAATTATCTTAGGATAAATTTTTGAGAATTTTTTGAAAATATTGAATTTTTAATGAATAGTGAAAATACTAATTTTTATTTAAAACAGTATTTTCTTTTAAGGCGTTTAAAAAATTAACATTATATTTTGAAATGTATTTAAAATTTAATTAATTAATTTTGATTTAAAATATTCCAATTGTGGTTTTTGAAATTAATTTTATATTTTAATTTATTATAATAATACTTTTTTATTTAAAAGGAATTTTTCTCAAAAACTAATTTTCATTACATTTTAACCGTTTCATATAAAATTAAATTTTAAAGCTTCTATTTTTTGAATTTTTAAAAATTAATCCCCTATTTTTAATTATGTGGTACAAATTCAGTGAAAATCCCACTATTGTTAGTCAATATGAATACTAACATTAGTAATTTTTGTTAGCACGGTAAATAGGAAATATGGAAATTAAAAGTAAAAATAATATGATAAGGACTGTAAAATGAACCTTACAATTGTAAAAAAAATTGATGATTATTTTTCATCCATAATCATTCAAGGTATGAATATATATGACATTTTTTCCATTTTTAAGTGATTATGTCATTAAAAATATTTTATTTAAATAAGAGTCAAAGATGTCACCCTCATATTTTTAATAACTATAAAATTTTTAATATGGGGTTATCCTAAGGATATGTTCAATTATAAATATTATTTTTAAATATAATATATTTATCTTCATCATGATAATTTGTTTTTAATTTTTAGTAAATCATTAATTATCTTAAAATCGTTCACAACGCCGATGTAGTAATTATTTAATTAATGAAAAACCAAATAAATGATATTAAAAATATTAAAATAAATATAATTTGAGATAATTAATGTGATTGAAAAATATTATAGATTACCTTTACATGTTAGATATTTAATAAAATATTTTTTTGAATCATATTTTTTATCTTAATTTTAATAAAGTCAAAGTAATGAATAGTTCTTAAAATTGACATTATGGATATTTTATTGTAAACAATGTTTTTTGAAATGATATAAAATTATTATAATTATTAAATTCAGTGAAATGATTAGGATAATGTTTCAAATATCATCCATGATCAATTTATGGGTCGTTTATCATTTTATGGTAATTATATTAACCCTCAGAGAGTAAAAACCCCATGTTGTCACAGTAAGAGTTAAAGAGTTTAAATAAGGGTTAAAACCAAAAGACAAGGGTATAAATTTACTCAAAAATAATAAAACCCTTACTATATGAAGTTATTTAGACCCATAATAATATTACATTTTAAATAAATAACTTTTTATCCCTTTGTAATTGAAAATTAATTTATATTAATTTAATATTATGAGAAATGCCAAGAGTTTCCCTCCCCTTTCTTATAAAGTGGAATATCTTATTCTCATTATTTCACACTTCAAAAAAATTTGTTTTAGATAATACTATACCAAGTATTTTCCTGGAATCACTACCCACATTATAGAGGTTTTATTTTAGGTTGAAACCCTACCTTAGAAGGCATAAATTTATAATATAAGGTGGTTTTCAAAAGAAGAGGTATAGTTTTTATTTGTATGTTTTAGTTTTTTTTCTTCCACATCCCTAAAACCTTATTCAAACATAATAAAGTAATAACTGTAGTATAGTCCATATTTTGATATTCTATTATGTTAGTGGCATGACCTATATATATATCCTTTTCGATCAAATGAGATACAAAATCATCATTCGTATGTACAACAGACTACCGCCTTGCAAACCAATACCAGAATCCTTACCTATACTCATGATTCTAAATAATGGGTATAGCCTAGAAAACCATGGGTATAGGATATACCCATTGTTCTATGAACTCTGGGTTCTTAAACCAACAAGATAGACTTGTACCCATAGTTTGAGTAAACCGTTTGTATCGACCACCTATACCCACGATTCCCAAACTGTTAGTGTAGAAAATTTCAATGGAAAGACCAATAACCATGGTTCGATCAGACCATGGGTATTGTTCCTTTATTAAAAAAATTCAACCATTTTTAATTGACCCATACACCTTCTTCATATACTCTAATGAATTACCGATATCCTACAACACATTTTGTGTTCTTATATTCAAATATATATATATTTATTTATTTATTTATTTATATTAAAGTATTTATTATTATTATTATGAAAAAATTATGATCCAAAATATACCCATGGTTCTTTCAAAACATGGGTATAATTTCTTTATTAAAAAAACACACTGCTAGGAATTGATCCCAACGCCCCCACTTATACTCCAATGACGTTACTATTATCCTACAACACATTTTATGTTCATATTTCAGATATATATATATATATGTATGTATATATAAGAATATTATTTATATTAAATTATTTATTATTATTAAAAAATAATGGGCTCACCTATACCAATGGTTCACCCAAACTATTGGTATAGGTGCCCAGAAACATTACCTATACCCCAAGTTTGTTCAAAATGTGGGTGTAGGTTTTACCACAGCCTTCCTAGTAATTGTTTTCCTTGCTAAACCTATTTATATGTTTTAAAAAACCATGGGTATATGGGTGACCTATACAAATGGTTAACCTTGGGTATAGGTTTTCCTAAAGCCTTCATGTGGTTTTTTCCCACCGAAAAACCAATTTCCGCAGTTTACCAAAACCATGGCTAGAGGTTCTGAACCAAACTCTATATCCATGGTTTTTGGAAGACATTGGTAGTAGGGGTGACCTATGTCCATGGTTTTGAAAAACATTGTGGGCATATCCTTGTTTTCCAATAGTGAGCCGATGCAATTCATTGTCCATCATCACCTCTCAAAACTTGATTTAATGAGGGATTTAAAGTATATATATGATATTTTTAACATATTTATACTTTTCTAGTTATTATATCACATAATACTTTCTTACATTCCATTCCACAGGGGATAAAACAACATCACTCATGTGTACGGTGGACTACCACCTCGTGAAGCGATGTGATTTGTTTTTCACTAATATTTTACATGGAAGGTAATAAGGATATATTTTATAAATATATGTGATATACATGAAATATTCAGTATATTAAAGACATATTCATGAAACTTAATATAAAATATCTCATTTTATTTCTTAATTTTCCAATCACTAAAAAGTGATAACATCATTCGTGCGTACGTCTGGACTACCGTCTGAATGAAGCAATGTGATTCTTTTTCCATATCCAAAACACATGGATAATATAAATATACGTGTATTTAATAAAATAATAGGAAATATATGTCATTATTATTATTTTGGAGATGATGTAATAATTAATAATTTGACCATAGTCAACAGTCCAATGTCATTTTGGACATAAGTATTGAATATCATCAAAATGTTTGTAATGAACTTAAGTGATTAAGTAATTATATATAACCTGGAATAAATGATATAAATGGAATAATAAACTTGAAAAGGTTATTATCATGTAAATAATTTACCTATGTTTATTATTGAGGAATATAAATAATGTACATAATAATTCAGACTTAAGGTAAGAGACTTTCTTTTAAAATCGTATTTTAAATTCCCTTTTCCATTTTTTTTCAAAAGTAAAATAGGAATTTTTTTAAATTATATGGAAAGTGCATCTTTTCTCACTATCAAGATGAGTTAATGATTTTAATGTTTCATTACATGCTTTCATGGTTATTTCCAAATAAAATTGTTTTCTTTGTGTGTGCATTGTTTTCTGGGAAAAAAATTTCAAAATAAAAAGGTTATTTCCATCAAGGAATGTTTTTATAATACTAGATTGGTTGTTTATGATTTTGTTATGGATATTGGGGGTTTTTATCTAGATTTTTGGTTATGTGATAAAACATGGATTGGTGGTTACATAATTAACCAATTACGGGTGGTTTTATGATAAACCAACGATGGGTGGTTACATTATAATATCCAATGCATAGGATACTCTAGAGTTGAAGGTTAACCATATTAGTTACTCCATTTAAAAGAGTGATATAGAAACATTATGTCCCATATTACCTATATAACTTTTATATTATTTCTAATGAATTTTAATAAATATGTTATGATTTTAAAAAGGTAAGATAATGATCTTTTTGAATCGATGATTCCAATTTATGGGTAAAAAGTTATGTTTTAAGAAATGGTTTTCCAGAAGATTCCATGTTTTTTCACTACACTAAAATATTTCTTTTTTTATGTCCCTTATTGGAATTTTTTTTCTCATCCCCCATTGTTAAAAAAAATTTCACAGGGTTTAAAAAAGATTAGAGACAATGATGAGTTCAAGATAAAAAATTTAAGGATTTAACATGAAAAGAAATCATTCTTTTTTTAAATAGTTTTTCTAGGTTGGAAAGATAGATACTGAGTATAAGTGTCAACCTGAAATGTATGGGTCACTATATAAGATTTTATCCCAATTATCTAAAACACTAAACCAAAAAGATCTTTATAATTACAATGATATTAATTCTAGTTAGAAATCCCTAGAATATTTAATGTTTATGGGTGTACCATTACAGTTGGTATCAAAGGTATATTTAGATTACTTTAGAGGTCAATATATTTTTTAGCATAAGTTAAAAGTCATATATTACCACAATGGATAGCATGGTAGGAATATTCATAATTATTTTTGATAAATATAAGGATTTTAAGATAACATGATATGGATATCTTAGTGTCTATCCTCTTTATAAGATTGTATATTATGATTTTATTGATATGTTCACACTAATATTTTTGGTTTTAGAAAATGGATGGATCAATATTGAGCCAAAGTAATAATAGATGTGAAGGAAAAATAGCTTGTTGTTTGAGTGAACAACTGAATAAAATGATATATGTAATGATAACTCTTGTTCTTATTCTAAGACAGCTATTAAGAGTAATGATTAAACACTTAAACCATAGTTATTTTCCTAATGAATCAAATATGAGATAAATGTATCCCAGCGGAAATTTAGGTGACAAATATCATAAAGGAAAATATGTTCAATGACCTATGTTTTAAGAATTTGTAAAGAAAAACATAGTAAAATGTATTAAAAGGATAAAAAGAAGTTTAATATGTGGTAAATGAGGCCATAATGCAATAGTCTTATGAGAAAAAATTAAGTATTTAGTTAGCTCTATGAAGGGGAAAAACGTTTTTCCTCAGTTATCAATTGAATGTTTTAAATGTAGGAAGTAGTCATTATGAAAATAAATATCTTAGGAAGAAGGCTCATGAATGAGATAATTAGCTCCATACAAATATATATTTATCAATACCTAATTTAAATAAATTTTAATATGAGAAAACTACAAATTATATATTAAAGGTATGGATAAATTTTAGGATTTATATGATCATTGCTACTACAATTTGGGATGAGAAACAAAAGTAATGAGACGACCTTTGAAGTTAAGAAATTTATTTAATATTAAATATAATAAAGGTTATTTTGATAATTTTATCATGTTTTTTGGAATGTTTAATGAATTATATAATTTTAGAAAAGGATAGCTCATGGACCACGTGACAACCCGTCATATCCCAAAAGCCCATGGGGATTGAACCCACAGCCGAAGGGAGACAAGGGTGAATCACCTATCACTATCCTAGATAATGATCTGGTTAGTATAAAATTGTTTTTATTTACTTAAACTATCGAAAAGATAATGATTAAGGTCATTTTGGGAATATATTGTTTATTAAATAGATAACCATGTAATTATAAATTAATTTGGTGTTAAGTGATTAATATTATTTTGTAAGATATTCATAATTTTGGGAACCCTATATAATTAAAGTAAAAAAATAATATGGGAATTTATTTGAGGAAAAATGGGTGAATTATATTTTGGAAGCATATGTGATTTTATGGGAATTTATGTAAATAGTTATCATAACTTGAAGATTATGTCATTAGGGAAAATACATTTTTGGTATGAGATATTATTTGGAGATAAATGTTGAAATTTATCTTAGAAGACTATGTGATGAAATCCTTAGGCTTTTTGGTTTCAATCGTAGTCTAGAATTTTTTTTTATGAATTTAAAGGATAATTATTTATTGAATGATCTATGTTGAATTTTAGGTATTATTGTTGAATATTAGAGATTAAAGTAGTTTTTTGTCAAATAATGGTTTATTATTTTAGGGAATTTTCTTATCTTGTATTAACTATTTTGTTTTTGGTTAATTCCTAAAGATTGGCGGAATAAATATTTATTATTTTATGGATCTTTTATCCAAAAAAATTGATTCAAGTGCTTTAGTAATGAAAAATTCATACTCAACATTTGGAGAAAAAGATAAGTTGATAGTGGAAATTTGTTAAAGGACAAAATTATACTTTTAATGTAATTATATTTCCATATTTTCTTAGTATATATAGCAATTAAATCTCTCAACTCTTGGAAAAGTATCTTGAAATAAAAGTGTTATCCATTTACATTTCTTACTGATAAATAAGTGGAATTTTAACCCATCAATGATTTAGGATTCTGTGATTGTTAATTTTCTTAGGACCATGTTCTCTATCACTCTCTATCAGTCCTTGGAAGATAGTTTTATCTTCCATGTCAATGTTTTAATACATTTAAACCTAGTGTGTGTTATCTTAGGTGACCTTTATACTTTCTTTTCTCTCTTATCAAGTGGAAGTTTTATTAATAATTTTTTGGATGGGGGTTTTCAATAAATATATTTTTAAAATTCAGACCTTGGTTACTGAGTTCAAGTTAAAAATTGAATGGATGAATTTAAAATTATGATCTTTTTAAATAAAACACTTTGTTCTACAACATACAAGATACACCGCATCTTGCTTAAACAAACAACTAAATATTATTTAAATATGACCATTATAACCTAGTCGTTAAATTGGTGAGTATTAATATGAATAACTAATTTATGAAATAAATATAAATGTAAAAATAAATATTAATTTATTGGTAAATTATTAGACAATAATCCCATAATTTTATGTGATGTTGTTTTACTCTTTAAAAAATACAATTTCTTCATAAATTGGTTTTCATTATTTTTATAAGTAAATATTATAATTAATTTTTGGATGTTTTGTAGAATTAATTTGAAAAAATAAACTTTAATTTTGATTTTATCATGTGAAATTTTTCTTTAGATTAATTTTTGATAATTTTATGAAAATATTGGATTTTAAATGAATAGTGAAAATACTATTTTTCATTGAAAACTGTATTTTCCATTAAAGTATTTAAAAAATTAAAAATATATTTTGATTTCTATTGAAATTTTAATTATTTAATTTTAATTTAAAATATCCTAATTAAGGTTTTGAAATTAATTTTATACTTGAATTTATTCTAAACACATTTTTCATATTTAAAAATAATTTTTCTGAAAAACTGTTTGTCATTGCAATTTGATGTTTAAATATTAAATTAAATTCTGAAAGTTATATGTTTTTAAATTTGAAAAAATTATTTCATATTTTTAATTATGAGGTCCAAATTTATTGAATAGTTTTCTTTTTATTTTTATTTAATATGAATAGGAACCATAATAATTTTTATTACCATGGTAAAAAGTAAATCAGGAAATACGACAAGGACTATAAAATAAACCTTATAAATAATTTTTTTATGAGTAATATTCATTCATAATAATTCAATATTTTAATATAAAACCCATTTTAAAAATTTTATGTTATTATGATATTAATAATATTTTATGTAAAGAAGAGTCAATGATATCACACTAATTTTTTAATAAGTATAGAATTTTTAATAGGAGTTGTCCATACAATATATTAAAATATAAATATAATTTTTAAATATAATAGATTTAGAATAATCATGGTATTTTTTTGTAAATAAATAATTACCTTTAAATCATTTACAACGCTGATGGTGTAATTACTTAATTAATAAGAAAATCAAATAAATGATATTATGAAAATTACATTAAATATACTTTTAGATAATTAATGTAATTAATGAATTTTATAGATGAACATGTCTTGTTAGGTATGTAATAAAATATTTTTTTGAATTATAATTGTTATATTTATATTATTAAATCCAAAGTAATGAATATTTCTTAAAATTGACATTATGGTAATTTATTGTAAATTATATTTTATTAAATTACATAAAATTCCAAAAAATATTAAATCTATCCAACTAATTAGAGTAATGTTTAAAATACCATCCATGATCTATTTATTTTTATTTTTTTATTTTATATTAAATATATTAACCCCTAAAGATTAAAAACACCATGTTGTCATGGTAAGAGTTAAGGGGGTTAAATAATGGTTAAAACCAGAAGATAAGGGTTTAAATTTAGTAAAAAATCGTATAATTTTTCTTGTATGACCTTATTTGGACCAATAATAATCTTATATTTTAAATAAATAACTTTTTATACATTTTTAATTAAAAATTAATTTATATTAATTTAATATTTTGGGGAATTCCTTGAGTGCCCCTCCCCTCTCTTATAAAAGGGCACATCTTATTCTCATTTATTCACACTTAACCACCATTTTCAATTAGAAAATACCAACCTAAATACCTTCATATAATCGATTCACACATTCTATTGGAATTATTTAAGGTAGAACACCAGCCTTATAAGTCTTAAGGTGTTAGTAAAAGGTGGTTTTTCAAAAAATAGGTATAGTTTTTTATCTTTGTGTTTTAGTTTTGTTTCTTATTCCACATCCATCAAACTTTATTCAGTCATTATAAAATAATAAATATAGTAAATAAATATAATTATATGTTATTATATTATTTTCATGGCCTATATTCATCTATTATTCCATCAAATGAGATGCGAAATCATTATTTGTGTGTATGGTGGACTGTCACCTAGCAAACTGATGTCATTTTTTTTCCTTCATCGCCTCCCATCAAATGAAATAATGATAGATTTAATGTATATATATGATATTTTTTGACATATTTATACTTATTGAGTTATGATATCTCATAATCCTTTCTTACTTTCCATTCCAGGGGGGATATAATAACATCACTAGTGTGTTCGATAGACTACCGCATCGCGAAGCGATGTGATTCATTTCTCACTAACGCTGTGTATGGATGATAATAATGATAATGTTTATAAATATATGTGACATAAATTACATATTTATGATATTCAGTACATATTTATCATAATTAAAATAAAATATATCATTTTATTTATTACCTTTCCACTCACTGAAAAATGATAATATTGTTCGTGCGTACATGTGGATTGTCACCTCTATGAAGCGATGTGATAATTTTTCCATCATTAAAACACATGGATTAAAAATATAATTTTATTTAATAAAATAATAAGATATATATTTCATTATTGTTATTTTTTATATGATGGAATAATGAACACTTTTACCCTAGTCATTATACCAAATTCATTTTGAACAGAAGTATCGAATATCACCAAAATTTCATAAGTGAACATAAGTGATTAAGTAATTGTACATATCATGGAAATAAAGGATATAAAAGGAATAATAAAATTGAAAAAGATTCTTAATCAAGTAAATATTTGTCTTATGCTTATTATTCAGGAAGATAAAAATGTACATGACAAGTCTAACTTTAGGTAAGTGACTTTTTTTTAAGTACTCTTTTAAAGTTCCTATTTAATTTTTTTAAAAAGTCAAAAAGAAATGTTTTTTAACTTATATGGAATGATATAATTTTATCACCTTTTTGAAACCTTAATTATTTAAAGATTCCTTTATATTTTTACATGGTTATTTTCAAATAAAATGTTTTCCTTTGTGTTCACCCAGTTTTTCTAAAAAAATAAGTGATTTCAAAATGAACAGGTTATTTTCCTTAATGAATGTTTTTATAATAAAATATTTTATGATTATCATTTTTTTATTGTTATTCAACATTATTTATATGGAATGGTGGTTCTGTTATAAAAAATCTATGGGTGGTTATGTTATTAACCAATAATGGGTGGTTCCATGATAAACTAAGGATGGTTGGTTATGTTATAACCTCCATTGAATTGGGCACTCCAAAGTTAGAGGTTGACCATTTTAGTTACTCCATTTGTAAGAGTGATATGAAAAAATTATGTCCCATGTTACCTACAAACCTTAAAATTTTTATATGCTTGCTAATGAGTTTTCTTATAAATCGTTTGATTTTAAAAATGTAAGTTAGTGATCTATTTGAATATATTATTATATTTTCATGGTAAAAGGTATGAATTGAGAAATAGTTTTTCATGGAATTTCATGTTTTTCACTAGACTAACATATTTATTACTTTTTATAGACCTTACAAGTATATTTTTCTCATCCTACATTTTTAAAATATTTTTCATATGGTTTAAGTAGGAGTAGTAGAAAGGATAAGGTCAAGATGAAAAATTTGAATATTTATGATGAAAAGAAACGATGCTTTATTTTAAAGAGTTTTGTTTCTTGAAAAAAAATGGATACTGAGTATAATTTTTCACCTATAATGTATATGTTAAAATACAATATTTTTACCTAATTTTATAAAACTCTAAACCAAAAAGATTCTCGGAATTATAATAACGTGAATTGTAGTTTAAAATAACTAGAATATGTAATTTTTGAAGGTTTGGCCTTACACTCTCCCTCTACATCACATTAATTTTCACTCATTCATCATTATTTATCACTATGATTTCATGAATATCCCAGTTGTGAAAAACAAAAACGCAGCCTACTATCAAGTAAGGTGGTGGCTACAAATGATAAGTATACATAGTTTTCGTGGTGCATTTCTGGTAATTTGATAAAAGTTCCTTGTACCCCTATTGGTCCCATGTTCTACCCAATATTTCTTACCTTGATCCATTATTAGTTCACCATATCCCTCTTATTAAAATTCATTTTTAGTCATTCGTCATTATTTAACACTCTGATTTCATGGAGGTCCTAGATTTTCACTAGAAAAAATGCCCACTTATCATATAAGGTGGTGACAACACATGATAAGTAAGTAGTTTTTTTATGATGTAAAGTTAGTAATAAACTCCATGTTTTAATTATCCCTCCCGCTCCTATGAGTTAAAATCAAAAAATTCTTCCCATTTTCATCCATGTATCCCTCCTACTCCACTTCATTCATTAAAAAAATTATCATGCATTAATTTAAAAAAAGTTTAAGATCCTTGACCCTATGTAAAAATCTGGTGATTACATGACCTTTTATTTTATGAGGAAAGTTATTTTTACACAAATTTTGAAATCCATGTCATAATTAAATAACAAGAAAGAATAATAATTTACAAGGGAAGGCTTCAATCCAATAATAAATATTTTTTGTACCAACTTATTTATTCCCACCATTTAGTTCCACCCAAAATAAAATTGAGAAATTGTACCAATAGCCACATGTTTACCCCATGTTGTTTCTTTTTATGTCACCCTTATGTAAAATGATAACTTGCCCAAAATCATAACCGATTAAATTCAAATATTGAGTTCCCCTTATTGAAGATATCTATAAAATTATATTTTGATTATTAATATCTTATATATATATATATTATACAAAATGAATATTTTATGAACCTAATAGGATGAATATTAATAAAAAAAGATTGTATGCAAATTTTATAACAAAAGAGTACAAATATGGAGTTAAAGAGATCATCAAATTTTTAATAGAGAATTAATACAACACTTCCCAAACCCTTTGTCTGTGTTTACTATGTTTGTGATATAGTATGTGATATAACCTTTGAAATATATTTGGGGTGTAAAAAATTAGTATCATAATGATTATATATTAATTTTGATCTATTTCTCAAGGAGAAGTATAATGGAGAAAATAAAATTGTTTAGAAATGAATTTGTTGAATACATGGTGTTAGAATGTATACAGTCATCATAAAGAGGTGACTTCATACTACATATTTAGTTAATTTTCTCATAATTTTATCAATTTTTTAGTCAATTTCATTATCATTTTATTCTAATAATTATTATTTTTTAATTTATACATTAGTTCAAAACACATGTCACATGCTCAAAACCATCAAATGAGCTCATATTGTTTTCAAAAATTATAAAAATGATCCATAATTAGTTTTGTGTGTGTAGGAATTGACCATGTTCTAATACAAGACATTATACAGTCAGTACGACCCAAAGTATTTGTTTTCAATATAAAAGTGTCAATTTAGTTTAAAACTCACATCACATAGCCCAAATTGAGAAAACACTTTTTAATTATTTTAAAACTTTAAAAGAACATTCCATAATTCATTTTTCATGTATAGGAATTAACCACAAATCAATTTGACACCTAATATGGTCGATAGGACTTGAAATAATTATTTTCAATACAAAATTTCATTTAAGTTTAAAACAGACATTAAATAGTCAAAATGGAGAAAACAATCTCGGTTCTTTTTTAAACTTTAGGAAAATGATCTGTAATTAATTTTTTTACATTGAGGAATTAACCATATATAAATCCAAGACATTATGTGGTTGATATGATATAATGTTTATGTTTTCAATAAATTAGTTCCATTTTAGGTTAAAACTTTTGTCCAATAACCAAAACCATGAAAACAAGCTAATACTCTTTTCAAAATTTTGGAAAAAAATTATAATTAAATTTATTTGTATAAGAATTGGCTACACATCAATATGACACATGATGTGGTTGGTATGTCCCAAAGTTCATGTTTTTAATACAAAAGTGAAATTTTATTTTGAAACACACATCAAATAGAAAAAACCAAGAAAAAATAATTTATTATTTTCAAATTTTAGGAAGATGGTATATAACTCATTTTTCATTAGTAGGAATTGACCTCACATAAATCTAACACACGATGTGGTTGATATGACATGAAGTGTGTGTTTTCAATAAAAAAGTGTAATTTTAGTTTAAAACACACATAAAATAGCTAAAACTAAAAAAATGAGCTTTTATAATTTCCAAACATTTAGAAAATGATCCATAATTCATTTTTCATATGCATTAATTGACCTCACATCAATACGACACATGATGTGGTCGATATGACCCGAACTGCATGTTTTCAATACAAAAGTGAAATTTTAGTTTAAAATACACATAAAATAGCCATGAAATGGAAAAAATATCATATTTATTTTTCAAATTTTAGTACAATGATTCATAATATATTTATGTTTTGCAGGAATTCACTGTATATCAATTTGACACATAATGTGGTCGATATGACTCAAAGTGCATGTTTTAAATATAAAAGTGTCATTTTAGTTTAGTATCACATAGCCAAAAATAAGAAAACAGGCTCATATTATTTTATAAATTTATAAAAAATGATTCATAATATATTTATAACATGTAGTAATTTATTGTACATCAATCCAACATACGATGTGGTTGGTATGACTCAAAGTGCATGTTTTCAATAGAAAAGTTCCATTTTAGTTTAAATCGCATATCACATAGAAAACCCAAGAAAACATACTAATATTGTTTTCAAATATTAGGAAAATGGTCCATAATGTATTTATGATTTTTAGGAATTGACCTAATATCAATCTGACACATGATATAGTCGGTATGACTTGAACTGCGTGTTTTCAATGTAGAAGTGTTATTTTAGTATAAAACGCATATCACATCACCAAAACCAATAAAATGAGGTCATATTGTTTTAATTTGTTTGGAAATCATCCATAATATATTTTTTATTTATATTATTTTATCGAACATCAATCTGACACACGATGTGGTCAGTATGAATCAAAGTGCATGTTTTCAATATAAAAGTGTCATTTTAGTTTAAAACGTGTATCACATAGTCAAAACCAAGAACACTAACTTATATTTTTTTATATTTTATGAAAATAATGCCTAATATATTTATGATGTGTAGGAATTGACCTCATATCAATTTGATACAAGATATGGCCAGTATGACTCAAATTATATGTTTCCAATTTAGAGGTTTCATTTTAGTTTAAACACATATCTCACAGCCAAAACAAAAAAAAATTAACATGGATTGTTTTAAAACATTAAGAAAAAGATCAAAAACATATTTCTAGCATGTTGGAATCGAATACATTTTAATCTGACACACGTTGTGGTTGGTATGAATCAAGTGTGTTTTTTCAATATAAGTGTCATTTTAGTTTAAAATGCACCTCACATAGTCAAAACCAAGAAAACAAGATCAAATTGTTAATAAAATTTAGGATAATTATTCATAATTCATTTATGAAATATAGGAATTTACCCCACATCAATATGACAGACGATGTTGTTGATATGACTCGAAGTGCATGTTTCCAATACAAAAGTGTTATTTTAGTTTAAAACGCATATTACATATCCTAAACTGATAAAATGAACTCTTACTATTTTCAAACATTAGGAAAATCATCCATAATTCACTTTTGATGTATTGGAATTGATTTCACATCAATTCGACACATGATGTGGTTAGTATGACTCGAAGTGCATGTTATCAAAATAATCATCATTTTATTTTATACCATTCCTTACATAGCAAAAACCAAGAAAAAAACCTATATTGTTTTCAAACATTCGTACAATAATCCATAATATATTTCTATCACATAGTAATCAATAACACATAAATATGACACATTATTAATTAATAATATCATTAATATATATAGAAATTAACAATATAATTTATCATATTTAGATTACATAACATTAAAATAATATTTTTTTAATTTTTTTTAAAAATAGGAATTGGTTTTATTACATGGGAAAATTTTTTATACAGTGGTTTATCATTGAAAAGAGTCTTCTATTTTTTATTTTTGTTTTTGGGTTATAATTTTTTTGGATAATTGTAAAATTGACATTAATGTTAATATTTTGTATGTAACTTTTTAATTTAGATGATAGTGAAATGTTTTATTTTTATTCTAATATGATTTACTCTATATTTCAATTCTTTTTTATGTATTCTGATTGGGTTCAATTTTATTGGGTTACTGCATGGCTGTTGTAGGGATATAGATATGTAACAACTGAAATGGCCTTTATTAGCACTTCATATAGCACCGATAAAGAGACCTTTTATCATCATTTGGTCTATCAATGATTAATATAACCTTTGTCACTACTTCTTAGATTCATTGATAAAATGATCATTTATCATCACTTTTTCTAGAATTGATAAATTCCATGGGATTTTAATATTTCTTTGATTGTAAACACATTTAAGCATTGAAAAAGATAATTTTTAGTACAGTTAAAAGCATGTTTTTTAGTGGTGAAAATTACTCTCATACTAAAGTACTTATTAATGGATACATACCCATCATTAAAGGTTGTTTTGGGAATTATCATCCCTAATTTTATGTCTATTTGTAACTAATTGATGAAACGTGGACAATTAAACATGAATTTCTATTTTTTTTCTAAACATATTCATAAATCCATTGAGGTCATCACTTCTGATGAGAAGGATTCTATGTTATAGAATAGAACAAAAAATATCTATAAAATCAATACAAATTTCATTGAGTAAATATACTATGTGATGATGATTTTCATGAAAAATTAAAACACCCACTATTTAATCAAGCTTACAAAGATGATATATCTTGACCCATAAGGAAAAATCACGTTTCTTAACTATTCTTAGACCACATTATCCAATTTAGTTGATTGATTACCATGTATAACATAAAGATTTTTCACTATTCAACCACTATTAATATAAATCTCAATCAAACCATATGAAATTGATTATTATTTTTAAAGGGGAATCATATGAAGAAAATATTAGTATTTCCCTTTCCTTAATAAAGGACATCAAGGTTCAACATAAACTATTATGAATAGATAGAAAGTTGTACCTTGAGTTAGAGGGCACGACTCCCCTATTGTCAAATTTTAGAAATTATACCTTATCATCATTCAAAGGAACAAGTGACCCAGATCAACATCTCACTCACTTTTCCTCTTAATAAATATTTCTATTAAGGACCCTCAAAAAACCAGACATATACAAAATTAGATTCGTCATCTTAATGCTACCCATGTGTGTTTTGTAAAATAAATTGGCAGATGAAACTATAATCAAATTGAAAAAAATATGACATTAATTACTAAATTATTTCGACTAGAAATTTAAGAGGATAAGTAAAAATAACTTATAAACCTATAAAATGTATGAGAATAAGTGATTAGATTATTTTTTTCACCTATTGTAAAACCTTAATAAATTTTTTGGAGATATATATCCCCTTGGAGAAGCTAGAGAGAATCTATTTAGGAATCCTTCAAGATGAGAAAGTAAAAAAATTTATCCAACAATAATACCCTAATGGATATTAAAAATTCATAGTTAATTGTAGCGACTCGTGTTTTTGGCACTGTCATACTTTGTAAAATTCCTACGAATAATTCCAGAGTTAGATGTGATGACGGTGTGCTATTCCGAGGCCCGGTGTTCCCGGAATTAATTTTACAAAAATATTAAGTATTTTTATACTATTCTCGTGGTGGGGTGCAGTTTCTCCTAAAAAAAATTACTCAGAATATGAATCTGAGGGCACAGTTGCGTTGGGAGCATGCCGTTTACCCTAGGCGGGGTGTAAACTTTGCTGGCGCGGGCCTGCTGTGGAAAAAGCCACTAGGGTAATTTACATAAGTAAATTGAAAAGTTTATTTATGATCATTAGCTCAAATAACTTTTGAATGTAGTCTCAGATCAAAAATATGATCCCACTATTTCATTTAGAATGATGTGTTTACCCTAGGGATGACCTAATCTCCTCCGCGCAGGGAGGTCTGGTTGGGGGAGTTATTTTAATAAATTAAATTAATTAAATAATCAAGAGAATCCAATCAAGACTCACCTCTCTTCTCCCACATTCTGTACACAGGAAAACATCCTCCCACCTCTTATCTTTGCTGACGATCCACCAAATCATGCAAACGAACTGTCGTTGGTCTCAGATCTTGACGGCGGATGCTCATGGGTCGTGCAACAGCAGCAGCGGAGCATGCGAAGCTTCATCAGTCTGCCAAAAGGTTGTTGGTTTGAGTTATAAAATCCGAGATCCTGTTTTTGTGTTTTTGTCTTCAAATTTTCATAAGGGTTGTGTAGTTCGGGTCCCAATATTTCTGAAACATGTTTCAGATCTGAATTTGGAGCACCGGGGTGCTCCCGAATATTTTCTAGCGGAAAACCCGGTTTTCCGGCGGTGAGGGCAGTAGCCATGGTAGATTCCAGAAAAGAAGCGGTGGCATGGTGATGGCGCGGCGATTTTCAGTGGTGGCACGACAGAATCTGGCGGTGGTGCGGTGATTTCCTGTGGCGGCGCGGTGGTTTCCGGGGAGGCAGGCGGTGGTCCGACCATGTTTTTATGGGGGTTCTTTAAACCCTTGTAACTCACAAACCGGAAGTCCGATTTGAGAGCCGTTTGCAGCGACACGAATTTTTCATCGAGAAGGATCTCTTGAGATTATTTAGGGAATTTTTTGAGTTGGTTTTTTGTCCCAGGGCCATGAAATGTTGAAAATAATAATAATATTTTATTATTTTCAACTTCTATCCGCCATAACACATGCACAGAGTGTCCAAATGATGTGTCGTCAGTGGCATTGGGAACCTGATGGTATGAAGGAATTTTCATGATATTTTCTAAGTGTTGGGACTGAGAACAGGGTGTGGGCCTCATGAGGCCGGGTTCCAGCGTTTACAGAGAAATGTGACTTTTCCACCGGGTGTCCGTTTTGGATGATCGAGTAGTCGATCTCGTGTGTTTTTTCCAAGGGGATCACAATAGTTTGATCTACTTAACATGTTTCAGGATCGTGGTGTGGGCCCCACCTTGGATGGCTATGGTGAATAGTACCTTTTTCACCGGGTGTCTGTTTTGGACGATCGACTAGTCGATCTCATGGGTCTTTCTTAGGGGATCGCAGTAGTGTGATCTGCTTGATGAGTTTTGAGATCGTGGTGTGGGCCCCACATGGGAAGCCTACATTGAATAGTACCTTGTTCACCGGTTTTCCATTTCGGGTGAGTAAATAGACTATCCTGCATGTTTTTCCACGTAGACTGCAATGGTGTCCTTGGTATCGGCCTAGGAGGTACGCAGTGTGGTGATGTTGTGGGTCGCTTGGGTTTGCGACGTTTGGACCAGTAGTGGTTGAGGGTACACCCTTGGTTTTATCCTATGAGAGTTCATGTGGCAACACAACCGTGGTATGGGTTTGTATTCCCCTCGATAGGATCTCTAACCTATTAGAGTTGTGGCATACCTCTGGTGGGCCCGAGGAGGGATCCTCTAGCCTTGCTACCCTAGATCGGGTTCTTGGTATCGATGTGACTGCTTATCCATGGGCGACGATCCTCTATCTAGCAGGTTAACCCTCGTAGGGTTTGTGGCATAATCAGGAATATGATCCCCTATGGATTGGGTCGTTCTTAGTAGGGTTGTGGTAACGTCAGTTATAAGATCCACTACTCAGCATACGGTTTATAGTATGGTTGAGGCATTGTTGGTTATATGATCCCCTACATAGCGCATGGTTTCAGTAAGTTTGGTGCATTGTCAATTCGATCCCCTACTATGCAAGTTATACATGATGGGGTTTCGGTATCGTCATGACCGCCTTGACGGGTGACGATCCTCTATCTGAGTGATGTGATTTTGTGGAGCGCCAAATCGAGTTGTGGTATTCCCCAGCGGGTCATGGGAATGATCCCCTATATGTGAGATCTTCGAATACAAGATCGGGTTGTGGTATCCCAAGCGGACCCTGGGAGTGATCCCCTGTCTGTGATATCTTCAAATACAAGATCGGGTTGTGGTATCCCCCAGTTGATCCTGGGAGTGATCCCTTATTTGTGAGATATTCAAATACTGGTGTGGTTTCAGGAATCCCCTAGAAGACCCTAGGAGTGATCCCCTATCTGAGGAGTTTTTTCTTTTTGCTGTTTCAGTGTGACTTTCTCAGTGATGATATCCGACGAGCGTGATCTCTCGGGTGATCATCTGGGATGTCTGTGTGGGACTCGATGGAGTGTATCTCTCGGATGAGTGTCATCTGGATGATAGTGCTAGTGGAGTGTGTTCTTCTTGTTGTGAATCATTTCTGGTGATGAGGTTGGTACCTCTTGTGGCTTGGTTAGTTAATGGAGTATATCTGGATGTTCATGGTATATGTGTGGACATATATCTATGCAGATTCTCCTTTTATATGTATGTTTGTATACCTGAGCAAATGTTCATGATATATATATGAGCGTATACCTGAGCATATGTTCAAGGTGTATGTATGGGCATACACCTAAATTGAGCTGACTAGTTGTGTTAGCCGAGGATGGTCTCGAGATAAAGTTTCCCTCTCCTATGGGTTTTCTCTGGATGGGATGAGATGACTATTGCCTTTAAGTTTATCTCTGTTGTTTTGGGTTTTCGGGGTGCCTACTGAGTATTTTTATTCTCACCCCTGCATGGGCTTTGCTCGCACATGTTTGTGTCTTGTGCAGACAACAGGCCATTCGACGGAGTCTCAGGAGGACCCGGAGCAGGTGGAGCATTGTGAGTGAGATTGATTGGGGTGTTTACCAAAGTTGTTCCGAGGATCTTACCAGCGGGTTCTTTTTATAGCGATCCCCTCCTTCTGAGAATGTTGGATGCTTTTTTAGTTTTCTTTTGGTGGGCCCTATTTTTTCCCTTTTTTAATTCTATTGCACTCTAGTTTGGGATAGATGTATGCATGCATTTTGTTTTCAGTTTTATATATCTCTGTACTATTTCATGGAGGTGTATGTGGGTGTGTGTGTAATGGTACCTTAGGCTAATGCCTCCCATGTGTGTCATAGCCTACTCAGTGCTAGTCACCAACCCCTAGCCTATTGGAGGTGGGCTTGGGGAGTCACGGCTCGAGCCTTGTTGGGTCGAGTCATGACATAGTGGTATTATAGGAGGTTCCACCTTTGGGATCTCTTAGTATAGTTGGTTTAGTTGTGAGCTTGGTTTGGGTTGTATAGCGGCAGTGTTATGGTGTTTCAATTTTGGCATTCTGGCCAGGGTCTCTAGTGTTGGTGCGGTGACCGATATATCTGTACATGAGGACTCCGATAACCTGCCTTTCGACTAGAGACATTCAGACATTGGTTGTAGGGAAATAATGGTACATACATTAAATAGGACTAGGTTTTGGGTTTTTTCTTTTCTTTATTGAGTTAGCTCTCCAGATATACTCTTTGACCGTTGTGCATCTTGATTGTATTTCAGGATACCTCCACGATGTCCACTAGTAGGGGTTCCGCAGTGTGGTTGTGTTGACAATCCACCCTAAGTAGAGGCCTTGGGGCAAGGTGAAGCTCTTAAGTCTTGACCTCTAGGTGGTCTGCCTTAGCGGCCACCACCTGTCGAGCAGCTGGTTGTGCCGATAGGGTAGGATGAGGTTGCACATAGGCTGAGTGCACTGCATGAGTTCTAGGGGTAGCGACCTTTGGGGTTCCGGGGTGATCTATACCCCCAGGCAGCTGATGACTGGCTTGAGGTAGTCACCTGAGTTTTCACCCTGGTGATAACACCTTCTGACCAGATGTTGGTCCTAGAAATGAGCCTTCTGCATGGTTCTTCCGGGTGATGGTGGAGCCTAGTGATGCAGTACCATGATGAGGAGGCGCTCTTATGGGAAATGTTTGAGCGGGTCTTCAGGGAAGAGTTATATCTTGTGACGCTGAGGTCAGTGCGGATCCAGGAGATTTTTTAGCTTCTATAGGAGGGCATGACCATGTCAGAGTACTCAGTGAGGTTTACAAACCTGTCGCGCTACTCCTTGGATATGGTTTGGGACCCGTTCATTAGGGATCAAGCCTTCGAGCATGGATTACACAAATATATCCGAGTAGGTGTGGTTTACTTGTGCCTCCCACCAATGCTGGAGTGCTGGAGTAGGCCTCAGTGGTAGAGAGCTTTCTGGCCGAGCAGATCCCATATATTAGTGTCGGGCATGCTAGAGCTGAGACCTCATTGGCCTGTTCTATAGCTGGTAGCCGACGACCGACTCAGGGGTCCAGACATATGTGACGTTTCAAGAGGCGACCTCTGGATGGAGGATCTGAGGCTCAGGGATCTTAGGTATCTCAGGTCATTTTTGTTCAGCTGCAGGAGAGGCAGTGCTATTCTTGCAACAGCCAATGACATATTTCTAGAGAGTGTCCAACCCATTGTGAAGTTTAGAGGGATTCAGTAGACAGATCTCCTTGGCATAGGCAATGTCTCGAGTACGGCGGCCCGCCGGGTGGAAGATGAGACGACGGAGCAGGTGCAACAGTGGGAGGTGGTAGGTAGTATCAGGTGCCACCACCACCACAGCCAGGTGGTCCACACCAAGCTCAGGGAGCTGGAGGGAGAGGGTGAGGACAACTGCAGGCCTTGGATGTTTTTGACCCAGAGGCTCCGCAAATGGATGAAGGTACACTTTGTGTCCTTTATACTTTTTACAGTAGTTTTGATCGACACTATTAGGTTTTACTCTATCCTTTCTGTTGCTTGTGTGAGGTTTGTTCAGGGCATTGGTAAGACCCTATGTCGGGGTCGATCGACATGATTCGAATTCATGAGGAAGGTTAATCCTTCAACCACTGAGACACATTTTTGTGACACGATTAAAACCGTGCTGGTGAGTCAGTGCCGCCCAAAGTGGATAGTGTCGAGGTGTGGTGGACGGGTTCCTCTAACTTGTTCGTGCGGGCATGGTTGTGTATTAGAAAACTCGCTGGTGTGGGAGACCCAGTTGAGAGTTCAGTTGATTTCCCCCGTACATATGAATTTTTGGGGAAGAAAAGTCCTAAGGTTGGGAGGACGTAGCAACTCATGTTTTTGGCCCTGTCAGACTTTGTAAAATTCCTACGAATAATTCCAGAACTAGGCGTGATGACGGTGTGCGATTCCGAGACCCCATGTTCCCATAATTAGTTTTATAAATTATTAAGTATTTTTACACTATGCACATGGTGGGGGTGCATTTTCTCATAAATAGTATCTCGGAATAGGAATCCAAGGGCATGGTTGTGTCGAGAGCATGTCGTTTACCCTAGGCGAGATGCAAACTTTGCTAGTGTGGGCCTGCTGTGGAAAAAGCCACCAGGGGCATTTTCGTAAATAAATGGAAAAGTTTATATATGAGCATCGGCTTGAATAACATCTGAACAGAGTCTTAGATCAAGAATCCAAGCTTACCGTTGCGTTCAGAATGTCGTGTTTACCCTAGGGGTGACCTAATCTCCTCCGCACCTGGAGGTCTGGTCGGGGGAGTAATTTTAATCAATTATATTAATTAAATAATCAACGGGAGCCAATCAAGCCCCCCTCCCTTCTACAAAATCCCGTATGCATGAAAACCTCCTCCCACTTCCGTTATTTTTTGATGATCCTCCATATCAAGCAAACGAAGCGCCATCGGTCTCGGATCTTGACGGCGGATACTCCTGGGTTGTGCAACAGCAGCAACGGAGTGTGCGAAGCTTTGTCGCTCCACCAAAAGGTAGGTGTTTTGAGTTTTAAAATACCATATCATGTTTTTGTATTTTTTTTATTCAAATTTTTTTAAGGTTTGTATAGTTCGGGTCATGATCTTTCTGAAACATGTTTTAGATCTGAATTTGGAGCACTGGCGTGCTCCCTGTGGCTCCTAGAAGTTTTCCGATGGAAAACCCGGTTTTACGGCGACGAGGGAGGCGGCCATGGAATATTTCGGAAAAGCAGCGGTGGTGTGGAGATTTTAGGGGGTGGAGCAGTGGAATCTGGTGGCAGTTCGGCGGTTTCTGGTGGTGGCACGATGGCTTTCGGTGGGGGCGCGGTGGTTTCTGATGAGGCAGGCGGTGGTCCGGCCAGGTTTTTCCAGGGGTTTTTTGAACCCGTGTATCTCGCAAACCAAAAGTCTGATTTGATATCCATTTGTGGAGATGTGAATCTTGTGTTGAGATGGACCTCTTTAGATTCTTTTGGTAATTTTGTGAGTTGGGTGTTTGGCCCAGGGTCATTAAATGTTGAAAATAAAAATAATATTATATTATTTTCAACTTCGATCTTCCATAAATCCTGCATGGAGTGTCCAAATGATGTGTCGTCAGTGGCATTGAGACCCTGATGGTATGGTGAACTTTTAAAGATAGTTTCCAAGTGTTGGGACCGAAAATAGGGTGTGTTCCCCACGAGGCCGGGTTCTGGCGTTTACGGAGAAACGTGACTTTTCGGCCGGGTGTCTGTTTTGGATGATCGAGTAGTCGATCCAGTGTGTTTCTCTAAGGGGATCGCAATGATGTGATCCGCTTGATGAGTTTCGGGATTGTGGTGTGGTCCCCACCTGGGCTGGCTATGGTGAATAGTACCTTTTTCCCTAGGTGTCTGTTTTGGACGATTGAGTAGTCGATCTTGTGGGTTTTTCTGAGGGGATAGTAATAGTGTGATCCTCTTGACGAGTTTTGGGATCGTGGTGTGGGCCCCTATACAGGCAGGCTATGGTGAATAGTACCTTGTTCACCGGTTATCCGTTTTGGGTGAGTAAATAGCTTATCCTGCATGTTTTTCTACGTAGAGTGATGGTGGCCTCAGTATCGACCTAAGAGGTGCGCAGTTTGGTGATGTTGCGGGTCACTCGGGTTTACAATGTTTATACCAAAATTGGTTGAGGGTACTCCCTTGGTTCTCTCTTATGAGGGTTTGTGTTGTGTCACAACCGTGGTATGAGTTTATGATCGCCTTGATATGATCTCTAATCTGTTAGAGTTGTGTCATACCACCAATGGGATCAGGGTGGGATCCTCTAGCTTTGATACCCTAGATCGGGTTCTTGGTATCATTGTGACTACTTACCCATTGGCAGTGATCCCCTATCTAGCTGGTTAACCCTTGTAGGGTTTTTGGAATCATCAGGAATATGACCCCCTATGCATTGGGTCATGCTCAGTAGGGTTTTGGCATCGTCATGTATATGATCCCCTACTCAGCATGTGGTTTATATTAGGGTTGCGACATCGTTGGTTTTATGATCCCCTACTCAGCGCGTGGTTTCGGTAGGGTTGGTTTATCGTCAGTTTGATCCCCTACTAGGTGATTTATACCAAATGGGGTTTCAGTATCATCATGACCGCCTTGATGGGCAACGATCCTCTATCTGAGTGATGTGATTCTGTGGAGGGATAGATCGGGTTGTGGTATCCCCTAGAAGATCCTGGGTGTGATCCCCTATCTGTGAGATCTTCGAATACATGATCGGGTTGTGGTATCCCCAGCGGACCCGGGGAGTGATACCCTATCTGTGAGATCTTCGAATACCGGATCAGGTTGTGGTATACCCCAGCGGATACTGGGAGTGATCCCCTATCTGTGAGATCTTCGAATACCAGTGTGTGTTTTGGCATCCGCTAGCAGACCCATGGAGTGATACCTTATCCGAGGAGTCTGGTGTTTTTGCTGTTTCAGCGTGACTTTATCATTGATGACACTAATGCAGAAATCGTTTTTTACGTCACCATTTTTTACGTCGGTTATATATAACCGACGTAAAAATGCGGCGAGTAGATTTTTCACGTCGGTTATTTTAATAACCAACGTTACAAATCGCGCCTGTTGGGTTTTTACGTCAGTTATCTTATAACGGACGTAAAAAACCAATGCGCGGGGGGTTTTTTACGTCGGTTATAAAATAACCGATGTAAAAAACCAAAACGCAGAGTGTTTTACATCGGTTATTTTATAACCGACGTAAAACACCCCCCGGGGCTTTGGTTTTTTACGTCGGTTATTTGATAACCGACGTAAAAAACGCGTAGATATCGGGTTTTTTTACGTCGGTTATATGGAAACCGACGTAAAAAACCCCATGGGGATTTTTTACTTCAGTTTTAAGATAACTGACGTAAAAAATCTAAAAAATAGTTTATAACGCCGGTTATATAATAACCGACGTTATAAAACATTTAAAAAAATTAAAGCATGTGTTCTGTCATTTACGATTTTTCGATTGACAGTCGTCGGCTCGTCTCTCTCTCGCGCGGTAAACCTTAATCGGCTCGTCGATCGCCTGCATTAAACTCATTTTGGCTTCATTGTTTTTCTTCTTCACTCCTCTCGGATCTATCATCTCAACTCGCGACATTCAAGAAAGCCTTCCATGACTTTATTTCGTTTGTTTTTGTTTCGATTCTTGATGTGATTTTCGTTCATTTTTGAATCTCGTGGAATTTTTTGTTATTGCAAATGGTTATTATGTCCATTTAACTCGCAACATTCAACTCGCAACATTCAACTCGCAACATTCAAGCAGGTGTTTTTTGGAAAGACTATTTTTAACTCTTATTCTAGATTTTCATTCTGATATACGCTTTACGATTCTATAGTACAATGAAAAAGTAGATTCATTAAAGCTTCTTAAAACACTTATACTTCATCTTTTCTTCTGAAATAAGAATCAGTAACAACTCCAATATGATCGATATATTGATCTATCTGAATACCAGCAACTTCATTACGAGCAACCTCTTATGTATCTAAATAAATCAATATCTGATAAAAATATTACTATGACCATGAGAACATAGATATTTGACTTCACAACCATTCAAATTATTCAATCATTTAGAAAGAATAATTAATTTTAAAACATTGAGGATTAGCTTCAGCAAAATCTGAAAAATAATGGGTGGTACTGTAACGTTCCATTCTTCCAGTAACATTATTATGTCCTACTTAGCTGGAATGTGTCTTTCTGGATGAAGATTGGTAGTAATTATTTTCTTAAAATCATATTTTCAATATGATTGTCTAGAAAATGATTTTCAAAGTGTATCTGATTTCTTGAATACGATGGTATGTCCGATTTTCAACAAAACTAAGTGAGGTGATTTATTTTATTATTAATAATTCATAAAAAAATTATAATACCTAAATATTATTATCATCCTTTTCATATTTTTCATTATAAAAAATGTAAAGGGTACTTTCTTTTCATTCTCAAGTTAAATTATATTTTTTATAATGGACTTTTCTATCTAGGTAGAAATAATTTAATGATAATTAGATTGAATTAGGTATATTATCTTATCTTACCATCCAAACACATTTTTATGTATTAATAATTATTATGTTTTGTAAAAACAATTATGACCCCCATTTCATTTTTGTTAGTTAATTGATCTATGAAAGTGTTATAAATGATTTGATGATCACGATTCACCCATATATATGGATAGTCATTATGTGACATTTGGGTCCATAATATCCTTCTAATGCATTCGACAATGCATTATATATCATAGATCAAAATGGGATACAGATGGTTATACCATGTCCAATGTGTTATGTGATGTGTCTCGTAAGAAATATTATAATAAATTATAGGAAAGGTGATTAACATATCCCAATATGAGGTGAATAAAACTATGTTTTCCCTTGACATATGTTATGACCTATATGATTATGTTTGTGCCACACTCTTATGTTATTCCACATACCAATGTTGTGGTCTTGTGAATAAGGTTTTTTAAATCATGTTCCCACTATCATATAAATCATGTCTTATGTTATGCTAAAATTGTTATACTTGGACTCAGGTTTTATGATCTATGATTATATAGAACTGTTTCACTTATCTTTTTGATCATCTGCTTTGTGTATGCTCTTATACCCCCATGGATATCTTTTTATGAGATTAGATATTATATTTATATATATCATGTTTACCCATAATGAGTATCGTAAATCAAAACTTTTATTATTTTCATTCCCTAAGTTATAAAAATAAGTATTATGTAGGATGATTCAAAAATTTAATCTGTGAGATAAGTTGTTTTATGTGTGAAACCCAGGCCAATCACATATGTATTTTTTTATTGGTATTACATATATATAGTTCGATATATACTTTTTTTTACATTACCATGATATTAACATTACTTTTTCTAAAGAAATATTAATGTCCTTAGATTATATATCGGATCAAAAGGATATAGTAATTCTAATATATAAACAGAATGATCAGATAATATGACAATATTATTAAACATAAAACAAATGGTCTATATTCATATTTCTAACATGACACTTACGATTTGTAGCTATTTGGTGTTGGGTACTTATGAAAACTACTAATACTTTCATGATTTTGGCACTTGAAAGTGTTGAGTACTTTAGAACATAATGATTGAACAACAAGCATGAATAACACATGTTATATGCTCTGTTAGGTATTCCTATATTTTAACATGTTTATTAGTATATTGGCATGAGATTATTATAAATGTGTATCATCTGATCATATTCACTTACTCCAGTTAAAAATCATTTTGTTTATGTTTTATTGATGTATATTTTATTTGGAGAATCATTAGGCGTCATGGTTTTCTTTGATTCAATGAAATTTAAAACTGTTACATCTAACTATATTTTGTTTTAAAAATAATATTCAAGCATATTTTTTTAAATACCTATAGATTTGTTTTATATTTTAAATTGTTTTACATTCAAATTATGATTTTTTTCATATAAACATGTATTTGTCTTATCTTAAAAATATATATTTTTTGTTGATATTTGTTATAGGTAATAATGAGTCGAAGTTGGATTACGGAACATCGAATGAGTAATGAATTTGAGGACGGTGTTGATACCTTTTTGGAATTTGCAAAACGAAATGTTCCAAGTAGTGACATTTTTTTCTGTCCATGCTTGAAATGTTTGATTATGAAGAAGTTGAAAAGTAGAGAGATAAAAGATCATCTGATATGTCATGGTTTTAATCCGAGTTACAGCCCTTGGATTTGGTATGGTGAAACTGGATGGAATGTCACTGATGATGATGATTCGCAGGATGGTAACCCCGATGGAATTGAAGAAATGATTCGCGATATTGTAGCAGAACAAATTGAGATAGAACCGACAGTTGCACGTCTATATGGTGATGCTGAAAAACCATTATATCCTGGTTGTACAGATTTTACGTTTCTGTCGGCGGTGTTAAGATTGATTAACCAGAAGTTGAAACATGGATGGAGTGACAGAAGTTTTACAAAGCTGCTACAATTGATGAAATACATTCTTCCAAAAGATAACGATCTTGCAGATTCACATTACAAATCCAAGAAAATATTATGCCCGATGGGATTGGGATACAAGAAAATACATGCCTATCCGAATGACTGTATTATATATAGGAAGGAATATGAATTTATGTCAGAGTGTCCAAAATGTGGGACATCACGGTATAAGGTGAAAGAAAAATCACAGGGTGATGTAGAGATTACAAAGCTCCCTTCAAAGGTATTTTGGTATCTTCCTATAATTAATCGTTTCAAACGTTTATTTGCTAATTCACATGATGAAAAAATGTTAAGATGGCATGCTGAAGAGTGGGTATGTGATGGAAAAATACGTCATCCAGCTGATTTTCCACAATGGAAGAAAATTAATGCGCAGTATTCTATATTTGGAAATGAAATAAGAAATCTCAGACTAGGGTTGTGCACAGATGGAATGAATCCATACCGAACACTCAGTAGCACACATAGTTCATGGCCTGTTTTATTGGTAATTTACAACCTCTCTCCTGAAGTTTGTATGAAGCACAAATATGTCATGTTGAGTACAATGATCTCTTGTCCAAAGCAACCCGGTAATGATATTGATGTTTACTTGTCACCATTGATTGATGATTTGAAACTATTATGGGATGATGGTATTAGGGTGTATGATTCTTATAAAATGGAATATTTTCAACTACATGTAGTGCTTCTGTTCACTATAAATGACTTCCCAGCGTATGGAAATTTGTCTGGATACAGTGTTAAAGGGCATAAAGCATGTCCAATTTGTGAACAACAGACGTCCTATTGTCAATTGCATCATGGGAGGAAAACAGTGTACATGGGTCATCTAAAGTTTTTGCCTATGGAACACCCTTATAGAAGACTAAAAAAGGCATTTAATGGCTCACAAGAATTTTATACTACTCCAAAACCTTTATCCACTGATCTGTATTTTGAGAGGGTGAAAAACCTTGACGTGACATTGGGAAAGACACAGAAATCTGGTAATGATAGACATATTTGGAAGAAAAGGTCAATTTTTTTGAGCTATCATATTGGAGGTATCATGAAGTTAAACATAATATTGATGTCATGCACGTGGAGAAGAATATCTGTGATTCTTTGATTGGAACATTGTTAGATATTAAAGTAAAGACTAAAGATGGGTTGAATGCAAGATTAGACTTACTATCAATGGGAATACGTTTGGAGTTAGCTCCCACTCCTAAAGGAAGATGAACATTTATTCCCCCGACTTGTCATACATTATCAAAGAGGGAGAAAATTAGCTTCTGTCAGTGACTTCATGATACCAAAGTGCCTCAAGGTTATTCTTATAATGTAAAAATATTTGTCTCATTGAAGGACTTGAAGTTGATAGGTATGAAATCACATGATTGTCACGTCATGATGCAACAAATTCTACCAGTTGCATTGCGTGGAATATTTCTCATTCGTGTCAGAAAGACTATAATTAAGTTGTGTTATTTTTTCAATTCAATTTGTAACAAGGCGATTGATGTGAATGCTTTGAAAATTTTGGAAAAGGATGGAATTTTTATACTTTGTCAATTGGAAATGTATTTTCCTCCAACTTTTTTTGATATAATGGTGTATTTAATGATTCATCTGGTTCGAGAAATAAAGCTTTGTGGACTTGTATATCTTCGTTGGATGTATCCTTTTGAAAGGTATATGAAAATATTAAAGGGGTATGTTAAAAATCTATTTCGACCTGAAGCCTCCATTATTGAAAAGTATATTTCTGAGGAGGTAGCAGAATTTTGTACGAGCTACTTGGTTGCGGCGCAACACATAGGTTTGCCTCCATCTCGCCATGAACGAGTTAATAATGAGGGAAAGGGGATTCGCAGCTTGAAATTCAAATCATTGTCAGCTGAACAGATGAAGAATTTAGAATCATACATCTTGAATAACATAGCTGATGCTCAACCATATATCACATTGCATATTAATGAGTTGAAACAATGTCATCCAAAGAAGAAAGAAATGTGGATTTTGAATGAGCACAACAAAACTTTTTTGTCATGGATTAAAAAGACTTTGCTTGGTAGATCAGATGTATCAGAGACATTAAAATGGATAGTGGGTGGTCCATGTTTAAATGTGATAACATGGTCTGGTTATGACATTAATGGTTATACATTTCATACAAAAGATCAGGACAACAGAAGTGCAGTTCAGAATAGTGGTGTATTGGTGTTTGCAGAAGCAATGCATTTTTCGAGTGCTAAGGACAAAAATCCAATTTCTACATAAAATGCATATTATGGAGTGATTGAAGACATATGGGAGGTTGATTACTTTAAAATTAAAGTTCCTGTTTTTAACTGTAAATGGTTTAACGGTAACAACAGTGTCAGACACGATGAATTTGGACTGACACTTGTTAATCTGAATAGATTGGAAGACACAGCTGATTCTTTTATAATGTCAACACATGAAAAACAAATTTTTTATGTAGTAGATCAATCAGATATGCAGTGGGCTATTGTTTTACAAGGTAAAAACAATATGTTGGTGAGGATGAACTTGATGAATATGCTGATTTATGTGAGATACCTACTTCAATGGAAATATTAACAGAACATAATGATGATCATGTTGAAGACATAGTTTGTGCCATAAGGAACGATCACGACGAAGGAATTTGGGAAAACAATCCATCTGTACATTCCTAAAATTACAGGTAACATATGTTTATTTCTTGTTTACATTTATTTTTTCCATAAATGTTAGATATTGTAAGTTTTTTATTTATTAAAACATGTTTTAAAATAAAATAAGTATATGTTTTTGTTTGTTTTAAGTTTGTTTAGTTTACTTTATCATGTTTATAACCATTACATGAATTTTAAAATGCTTATTTTTGTTCACTGACAATTACTTTACCATGTTTACAACGTTTACCAGGTTTACCATTTTTACCATTTTTACCATCTTGACCATCTTGACCATCTTTTCCATCTTTACCATTGTTTAACATGCTTACCATATTACCAATGTTTACCATTATGTAACTTAGTACACTTTTCTATTTTCTTATTACAGTAGTATTAAAATATTTGAATTTTTATATTTGTTCACTGACAATTACTTTACCATGTTTACAATGTTTACCAGGTTTACCATTTTTTAACATGCTTACCATATTACCAATGTTTACTATTATGTAACCTAGTAAACTTTTCTATTTTCTGATTACATTAGTATTAAAATATTTGAATTTGTATATTTGTGAACTGACGTTTGTTTTTTTTTATTTGAAGGATAATGACATATCATTCAGATGATCAACCACATGATTCTGGAGAGGAGCATATTGCTGGTCATACCTCTAGGGATGAACATTCACATGCTCCTATTACGACAAAGAGTTCAAAGGTTGGTAAACTTGGTTGCACACATTTACCAAAATTATCACTTGCCCGTACACAGGATCAGAGGATAGTAGTTGAGTTTGATGATGATGATATTCCTAGAGGTCCGAATGCCAAATATTTTAAGAGTTTTGTTGCAACTCAGGCTAAGACCAAAGTAAGCATTCGGTATGATGATTGGAGAGGTGTGGATAAAGAGATTATCTCTCAGTTGTGGGAGACGATTTTGGTAAGATCTTTTTTCATTGTTTGACCATTATTTTAATGTTTCTAGTATATATAATATGTTTAACCTCTTCTTTATCAGATGACATTTGATATTCCTGACACTGGAGGAGTCAGGAAGAAATGCTTATCGTTGGCTGCTAGGAGATGGAGGGATTTCAAATCAACCATCTCATCTGATTTCATTTATTGTCATAGGAGTCATGACAATCCATGTCGTATATATCCTTTTATAGATGAAGACACATGGAGACAGTTTTTTGAAATTAAAAAAAAAAGAGTCATTTCTGGTAAGGGCAATGTAAACTTTTATAAACTTTCTTATATAAATTATTTTATTAATTTTTTGTTAAGGATTTCTTACTCTTAAATTACAGAAAACATGGAAAGCTCATCAGGAGATCCAATCTAAAAATGAATACCCTCATAGTTTATCTCGGGGAGGGTATACATTATTGGAAGAAAAAATGATAGCGAAAAAATTTCAACAACTAAGAGCTGAGTCTTCAAGCTCTGGAGAGGTGGCCCCTCCATCCCCTCCATCTAGACATGAAAAATGGAAGAGAGCTCGGAAGGGAAAAAAAGGGAAATATCTTTCGGAAGAATAGAGAATCGTAGCTGAGAGGATTGTAAGATATCTATTTAATTTATTTAAGTGAACTTCTTTCTTCATATAAGTTTCAATCATTACAGAAATGTTCAATTAATTAATACAGGACTCTCTTGAGGATCAGAGTTCAGAGGGGACATTTACAGCTACTGGGAGGGAAGATATTTTATTTGCAGCATTGCGAAGGCCCGAACATCCTGGTCGTGTAAGAGGATATCCGGCAGGTGTATCGGTAAGAAAAGTGTTTCCACGTTCTTCAACTTCTAACATTGAGGGGGTTTATAAAAAAAATATAATCCTTGGAGGCTGAAGTTCAAAATATTAATGCGACGATGGAAGAAAATATTAGAGATTCGGTGCAGTCTATGTTTGCAGAAATGCAAAGACAATTTCAGACTGCAGCTCCCACTCCTCCACCTCCCCCTACAGACCCCATTATTTATCCTCCACCTCCGCCAGTAGCTCCCACTCCCCCACCTCAGCCTGCGGACCCCATCTTTTATCCTATGCCTCTGCCGCAGCTTCCTACATATTGTGAGTTGTATGTCGATGATTCTCAACATCATATAGTAGCATACGGGTTAGTATATTGTATAGGAGATACAGTTCATCATCAACAATTAGAGGTAGAGAATCAAAGGGTTACTGTACAGGATATTATAGATAGATCATCTAGGGTACCAATACCTACAGATGAGGTGGCGACAGTTGGACAGAGTATCGGCCATTTTTTAGTTTGGCCATCCAGACTTCTTCGACTCATTACCATAGAGGTATGAATGATATATCTTTTATTTTATTTTTTTATTCAAGTTGTTTTATCATTGGAAAACTACTATAATTCTCAATTTTTTTTCACAGGAATACTTCAAAGGTAAAGAAATACTGTATAGACAACAACAAAGACAACAGGCTATGACATCAGATACAGATTCCAGTGGTCTTGACAGATTGTCAAGATATTCACATTTGTTGTTGGGTTTTTATGAGTTTCCAATGGAATCTCATGTTTTTGGACGTGAAATAAGTGTGGGGATTACAAAATCTGATATCATGGAGCTTGTTACTGGAGATAAGATGGGCATCAACGTGGTGCCAATTTTTTCCATGTAAGTCTTAACACCTTTTCCCTGCGTTATATTTATTAAAAATGTATACTTATATATGTTTTGTATTAGGTATCTTTATAAAATTTGTGAGAGGAATGAACTGACAGAAGTATATGGATTCATGGAACCGCAGTTGATTTCCCCTAAAGCAGGTGCATTGACTGAGGAACAAAGAATGGTTTATATTGCTGAAAGATTTGAAAAGAATATAATCCAACAATGTTGGATGATGCCTTTTTGTGAGAGGTATAAAACACATTTCTCTCAAAGAGTTAATTATCTTTTAACATAAAAAACCAATAACATTAAATTTCCTTTTATCAGTAATCATTGGATGTTAGGGATTTTTTGCCCAAGGGAGAAAGCTCTTTATTGGATATGCTCTGTTCATGGTGATGTGCGGGCAAGTTTTAAGAATATATTGGAAAAGTAGGTTTCAATTTCTCAATAGTTTTATATATTATAATGAATTTTAAATTTACCCCATTCATATTATTTTCTAACAGTGCATGGGTCTACTTTCGAAAAAACACAAAGAAATGAAATGAAAAGATCAAATATGTAAAGGCGAAGGTAAATTTCCATTTATAATTTGTACTTTTTGATTTATTACATAAAAATAATATATTTAATTTACAGTCATTAAAAACAGAATTTTCATGAAAAACAAGGCCTCATTGAATACAGATATTATATGTTAAGATTTATGTATGAAATAATAACAACTGGGACAGTTGTGAATTTTGACCTGGTACGATTTCCTCTTAAACCGTGCCATCATATTTCAATTTGATTTATTCATTATACACGTTAGCTATCTTCTTTTTCATTTGTCGCTTTTTGATGACCCTCAACCCTATACTGCTAAAGACATCAAACACGTACAAGTGGAGTGGTCAAATTATTTTACAGGTTTGATTGAATTTTAGTTGTTTGTAATGTAAAATGTAATTTTGAATATTGTCATTTTAATTGTGTATTTGGTAGTTGTTTAGGTTTGATTTAGTTTTTTTTTAAGTTGACAGTGTATGTTTTGAATGTTATATAAGTGAATGTTTAATTTTGCTCTACTTCTTGTTTTGGTCTACTTTTGATGGTTCTTCTGGTATGGATTTGGGTCTGTGGGGGAGGGGTTCCAAGGGTGTGGGGGTGTGTTCAGTGGGGTTGGGGGTGTCCAGCGGTCTGGGAGGGCTGTCCGGTGGGGTGGGGGACAGTCTTGGGGGGTGGCAGGGATGTCCAGGGGTGTGGGAAGCCGGTCCAGGGGTGTGGGAGTGTTGTCCAGGGGTGGGGGGGTTGTCCAGGGGTGTAGTGGGGGCTGTCAAGTGGGGTGAGGGGGTGAGGAGGTGTTGTTCAGGCGGGTGGGGGGCTGTCGAGGGGTGTTTGGGGGTGTCCGGGGGTCGGGGGGCAGTCCAGGAGTGTGGTGGGGGCTCCAATGGGGTGGGGGAGGGTTGTCCAAGGGGTATACATGAGGGTGGGAGCTCCAATGGGGTGGGGGAGGGCTGTCCAGGGGGTATACATGAGGGTGCGGGCTCCAACGGGGTGGGGGAGGGCTGTCCAAGGGGTATAAATGAGGGTGGATGCTGTCTAGTGGGTAAGTTTTATATGTTATCTATGTACATGCTTAATTTTGATGTACTTCTGTTTTTGTAGTACGATTTCATGATTTATTTTCTGGTTGATTCTGGTGGAGAGAAGATCACTGCATTCTGTTTTAAAAAAAAAATTGGGTTTATCACATCGGTTATTTAATAACCGACGTGATAAAATGCTTGGAAAATAGTTTATCGCGTCGGTTATTTAATAACTGACGTGATAAAAGGCCTGGAAAATGGTTTATCACGTCGGCTATTTAATAACCGACGTGATAAAAGGCCTGGAGAATGGTTTATCACATCGGTTATTTAATAACCGACATGATAAAGGGCCTGGAGAATGGTTTAGCACGTCGGTTATTGAATAACCGATGTGCTAAACGGCCTGGACAATGGTTTATCACGTCGGTTATTGACTAACCGATGTGATAAACCCCCTCCCACCGGTTTATCACGGCGGTTATACAATAACCGACGTGATAAACCCCCCTCCCCTGGTTTTTCACGTCAGTTTTATATGAAGCGACGTGATAAACCACGCTCAGCCCGGTTTATCACGTCGGTTCATATAGAACGGACGTGATAAACCACCCTCACCCCAGTTTATCACGTCGGTTCTATATGAACCGACGTGATAAACCCCCTCACCCCTGTTTATCATGTCGATTGTTTAAGAACTGACGTGATAAACCATTGTCCAGGACGTTTATCACGTCGGTTCATCGATAACCGACGTGATAAACCATTCTCCATGCCCTTTATCACGTCGGTTCTAAAATAACTGACGTGATAAACCATTCTCCAGGCCCTTTATCATGTCGGTTCTAAAATGACCGACGTGATAAACATCGCGATTTTATGTTTATGACGTCGGTTTTTAAAAAACCGACGTCAAAAACCTTATTTACAACGTCGCACATATTAACATCGGCTAGAAACCGACGTAAAAAATTAAAAATAACCGACGTAAAAAACGTTTTCTGCACTAGTGGGATATCTGACGAGCGTGATCTCTCGAGTGAGCATCTGGGATGTTTTTGTGGGACCCGATGGAGTGTATCTCTCGGACGAGTGTCACCTGGATGACAATGCTCATGGAGTGTGTTCTCCTATTTTTGAACTATTTCTGGTGATGAGGTCGGTACATCTTGTGGCTTGGTGTGTGTATCGAGTATATCTGGATGTTCATGGTATATGTGTGGACATATATCTATGTGGATGCTCCTGGTATATGTAGGGGAGTATACTTGAGAGAATGTTCATGATATATGTATGGGAGTATACCTAAGTAGATGTTCTAGTTGTATGTATGGTCATACACCTGAATTAAATATTTGGGGCCTTTTAATGGGTATTATTATTTCAATAAAAACTATATTACTGATTTTTCACTTAATAAATAATTTATGCATCATTAATGTATCACCATTAAGGAAAATTATTTAATCCCTAAAAATTCTAAATAAATTATCATGATGTAGATAATTTTATTATCTTTTTGGAGACTATTCTTGTTCGAAGTTTTATGATTTTTATCACTAAATTAAAATTATTATACTTATAAGATTTAAGAGAGTGACATGTTGTCACTTTCTTTGATTTTAATAATAATTAAATTATTTTCATGGTCAAAAGTCCATAAAATGAATCTAATCCAACCCTTAGGTGATATGGGTATACTTTTAGCCATCCAATAGAATTTTTTCATGTGTTAGGGTAATTTTATAATATTATATTTAACCTTAATTACCTGATTTACCTTTAACTATGGTAAATAAAATTTACCGTAGTCACTATTCATAATTCCCAAAAATAAAAAGTAGCCTATTAACATAATTTGGACCTACTGATTCCAAATATGGAATCCATTTTTTTAAATTCAATACATAGAAGTTTCAGAAATTAAATTAAAATTAATCCCGTTGTCGAATGAAAACGGGTTTTTGATTCAAACATCGCAAAATATTGAATTGATATAACCTACGAATTCAATGTAAAATCAATCATAATGAAATAAATTATATTAAATAGTAAAAATATATTCTATTTATACTTTAAAACCATTAAATATTATAATTTAACCACATAAGTTATTACGATGAAAATAGTTGTTTTTAATTAAAATATAGCGTGTTTTTGTTATTCATTAAAATATGAAAGTTATCAGAAAAATATCAAAAATTTATCCAATGTAAATTTTTATATCCTGGTTCAAAAAAAGAATTTTATTTTTTCAAATTGAACTTATAAACATGTCGACAACTAGATTTAATGTGGGTGCGCCATCAAAAGACGGCAAAACTGAATTTTTTAAAAAATACTTATTTTACCCGAAAAAATTATTTTGTTCTTATACCATGTACTAGAAAATGTGTAAGATGAATAATAATGTTATAAAATTTAAAATTTATTTAATACTATTCATAACTGCTAGTTCATAATAATATAATAATAATATATAGTTGTTTAGTAAAACCTTGAATTGCGTACAACACACGTTATCGAGGAAGGTCGCGATTGCGTGTAATGAAAGCCAAGTTAGGGTTGCATGTTGTGAAAGACTCCTTTGTTGTGTCATATAACAGAATCCAACCATATTTCATTTATACATTGAATATATATATATATATACACACTCAATGTTGCGTAGAATGACTATTATCAAACGAACTTGAAATTGTGTGTAACACAATCTAAGAATAGTGTTGCTTATACTGGAAGTTAATATGGTGTTGCGTATAGCACAAGATAATATTTTTCTAGCATAAAACACATGACATCAAATAAATTAAAAAGAATTATTTTCATAAAATATCGGGTTGTTACATTCTACCCCCTTAAAATGAATTTCTCCCTCGAAATTCATCGGGGGTTATGCATGGTTTTCTATATGAAAGTTTATTTAATTAAAACCCACATTCTAAAATGAAATACCAAAACATAACTTTCAAAACTAATGTATGAAATGTAACTGTTACCCAAATTAACTCATCACTGTGTTTCCACGTAGGAGAACATAGAAGAAAATATGGATATGGAAGAGAAATCTAACCATCATGTTCTGATGGAGAGTGGTAGAGAACATGGCTATGAAAAATCCTACAATCACCAAGCCATATATTTGTGATGATCTAAGGTACCATATGATTCATCGGATATAAGGGCACTAGGACAACATTTTTGGTTTTCAAGATCATTTCCCAAAAGTTGAAGAATTTGAATTAGAAGAAATACTTTCTTGATTTCGGTACAATCTCACTGTTGTTCGTTATTTGAACAATTTCCACTTCATCTCTTAAAGAAATGAAGTTGAGTTTGTTATTCGTGAAGTGTTAGAAGATCATGTGATAGAATGATGGGTCATTCCATCTGTTTCAAACAAAAGGTTAGCAAAAGTTATAAGTCCATATTATGGTTAGATTAATCGTATATGGTTCCAAAAATGAACTTATATTTCATATATCATACTGCGTAATAAAATAAAATTAGTTTATACAAACCAGGGACTTCTTGTAGGCCAGTGGTAGGCGATAAAGGTCTGTCACACTTCGGTTGTGGGTTCTATTTCAACAGCCTTGTCTGACACGATGGGTTGTCGTCCGTCCTGCAGGTTGTCCTTTTTCTAAAACTATATTACTATAACATCAAATCAATAATATCAAAAAAAAGTTATATCCTTAAATAATACTAACTTATGTCTAACATAATCCATTCCAATCTTTAGGATTATCTAAAATACTTCGGTCCAAGCTCATAGTATAAAGAAAAAAATTACTAGAAAGGTTATCTACCAAGAATGTGAATACAAGCATCTATCCCACATATATCATAAGATATATCTTATTGGTTGCATTCCAAACACATGAATACCTTTGTCATATATTCTCTTGAAACATAAATTACCATAGAACCTTAGTGAAAACATAAATACTGTCAAAAGGTAACTCTTTCCACATACCAAAATCCCAAAAATCTATATAATCAAACAATAATATCACTTAGTCCTTATATCAGTCATGAGATCATGAATACAATCAAACATCTCATTATCTTCTTATCCCTTCATTATGCGCATATCATCTACTTTCCAAAAATATCTGAATAACCTTCCATGGTTACCGGTACCATTCAACATATACTTTCATATACTTTAGAAAAAACAATAGTGTAACAAACCATAGATGATTCTTTATTCCATAGTACCATACATTATTCTTTATAAACATACAATCATTCCACTAACTTCTTTAACCACAAGATGAGTATCATCATTTATTTCATCTCATATTTCATTTGTAGTCTCTTCATCATCATCCACATAAATACAACCCATATGACCTTGCTGATTCTCGTCATGAGATTTTCCCTTAGGGCATTGGTTTTCATAATTCCCATACATTCCACATTTAAAACATCTAATCATTGTTGATGTCGTAGAAATACCATTATCCTTGTCCATGGTGTTAGTTGAACCTTTTCATTTTCACTTACTGGCTTTGTGTCCTTCTTTTCCACACCCAAAGCATCTTCCAGTTACTTTGAAACAATCTCCATGATTCCTCTTGCCACATGATTTACATGAGGGAAATTGAACTTTCTTTCCTCTATGATCATCATGAAACTCCATATTTCTATTATTATATGAGTCGGGAAACTTACAAAAGATGAGATTATTAATCATATTATGAGATATCTGATTAGGCATAATAATAATGTTTGATCTTCCAAATCCCATTTCATTTGGTTTCCCATGAATAATATCATTTCATTGTCTGTCATATCCTCCATTATCATGAATCTTCATGTTTCCAGCCATTTTATAAAACCCAAAAAGAATATTCTGAGAGGAAATATCATGCTAGGGAAAACAACATAGTAAAGGGGGAGTACCCTCAATATCTAACATCCTAGGTTAAATTCTATGATTGTTACCATAGTTTTAGGACAACATCCTATATGTATACTTATCCTTAAGGATATCCCTAGACATACCTTAGAAATATCTCTAGGGATCTCACTAACGTTTTCACATCCTAGTTTCCAAAGGTTGACAAAACCTTTCCTATGATACCAATTGTAGAGACCCGAAGCTTGACGCACATAGATATTACATTACTTTTGTAGAAATACTTAATACATTACAAAATCAGACACACAAAGACCGTAATAGTTTAGTGTCTTTGGAAACTTGGAATATAAACTTCTAATCATGTTGAAAGATCATCAACATCTCCCATAACGATCCTCCCCTTTTTGTTTCCTTACCTAAAACCTTTATTTTAATATTGGGGGAAAATAAAACATAAAAAGGGTGAGATCAAATGCTCAGTAAGGGTAAGCATTGAGAAAATAAAACAAACCATATACATTTGAACTTAAAAACATGAACATAATATTTAAACATCAAAATCTTGAGCAATGACATAAAACATGGCAGCACGTAAGGCATAGATCATAATGGATCATCAATCATGTTAAAATAGCATAGGAATAAAGAATGTAATTGTGGCATCCATTAAGCACATGTAATTATTTCCATAGTATCCAAGGAATTACTGCCATGACCATCTTAGTGGACAAAGTCCCTCTCTGAATCAAGTTCACTCCTCATTTCAGTCCTGTAACATTGAACTGGATTAACTTACCATTCCAGCCATGTCTATCTCATGAGATATAAATCTTTAACCAATGCATTGGAGGGAGATATAGGTCCCACCCATCTCATAATGAAATTATTCTTACTTGTTCTACAAAATAAACATACATCATTCATAATAACCCAACGAATAAAATGGGTTTCATAAACATCATCCCATTATCAAAAAATCCATATAAAAGAAATGGATATCATTTCATAATAAGAAATGTGAAACCATGTAAATAATAGAGACATTATACTTGAAACATAAACATAAGAAATAATGTCATCTTAGTTGAAAAATGGTTTTGATAAAACACTTGAAATGAATTCTTGAGGAAAATATCCTTTCATCTTCAAAATCATTTTCTTTTCACAAAATGTCATGAAATTTTAAATGAAAAGGATTTTTTTGAAAACAGTCATGAAATATTTTGGAGGAAGCTTCATGAAAATAAGGCTTTATAAAACCATAAAAATCTGTTCACACCGTATAAGTTAAAAATAACATTCTTCTCGTACTTTTGTCGGAAAAGTCAAAAAGTAACTTATATGGTAACCAAATAAAAGATTCCATCCATACAATGTGGTAAAACGTCAATAAATGGTAAAAATGACTTTAAACATTCATGGAATAATATTAAAAATTTTATGAAAACATTTTTAGAAAACATGGTCATGGATGATAAACGTAACCCCAGTAAATACTTAGGTATAAGCAATCTCAGATTAAAAAATGAGATTGAAAATTTATCCCTTACCTTAGGTCTGATATGCTTCGTATGGATCCAAAACTCCTGTATAATGATTTAAATAATGTCATTGACTTATTACAGAATCATATTCATTGTTATGATATCATATATGGTTCACTTATGACTTTATATTACCCATTCTTTTGTAAATTAATGTTAAAGTAGCGTTTTGTGTAAAATCGTTTCATTTTTCATTAGTGTTTTAACTTGTAATTATTCATATGATTACTTAGATCATGGTAACTTACATCCAGAATTTAAAACATGATTTATATATAATAAATATTCAGAATATACATATATATAATAGATCGATAAATGGAATGAAATACACCGTTCATGGAGACGGTAGGCCGTACGTACGCATGAACGTTGTTTTCGTTTCCTTATTGAATTGAATGGAATTAAGTAGATGAAATACATATATATTAATATAAATACAGTATCATTATTATGTCATATATTTCATGATTACTTATTATATATACTTTATAATCATTCATGAATGTTTAATCATTGAGAATGAATCTCATCGCGTCGTGGAGACGGTAGTCCGTACGTACGCACGAGCGATGATATCATTCCCATGATCGTGGAATTGTATTGAAGTGTATGTATAATATTTAATAATCAATATCTCTTTACAATAATCATATATAGTCATTATTTACACCATTATACCCATCCAAGTAAGGTGGTGGTGGAAAATAGATTACACCACGGCGTGGAGACGGTATTCCGTACGTACGCACACGTGGTGATTTCATTTTCCGTAGGATGGATAAATGGTGAAATAGGTTTGTTTCATACTTATAATAACATATCAGTATATGAGTGATACTGATGTTATTACTTCATAATGAAACAACTAAATAAGAAGAAGTGTAAGAAGAAATAAAGTTGAATGAATCGGTAACGAACATTACCTCTTCTTTGAAGCGCCTCTTTGAGACCTCCTCTTAGGGAACTAAAATTGGTCTTTGAAGAATACCAGGGCCTCTAGGATGTTTCTAGGAAAGTGGAGAAGAGAATTTGGCAGGGTTTGTCCGAGAATGAATGCTCAAATTGGTGTGAGGAAGAGAGGGAGGAGGTGGCCTTTTATAAGGCAGGGGAGGGGCACCTTTGGAAATCATAAAAATATTAATTTATAATAAATCTAACCCCACTTAAAAACCTCCAAAAATGACTCATATTCGAATATTCGATGATATAGGGTTGTAATATCATCAACCAATAAAATTTAGACATGTTAGGAAATTATTTTTAACATTATCAACTTGATTTATCCTTACTTAATCAATTTAATTTTATTTGTGGTAATAACATTCTAAATTGTAAATTTCAACAAATAATTACTTATCTGTTGTGAATTGTCCATAATTAGATACTTTATAAAATTTTAGACCTTATAAATTTAAAATTATAATTTTTATATATTTTTGTGATTTTTAAACAATTTTATAATATGTTATTTTTATAAAATAACAATAGTGTCAATTTTGACACTATTCATTTATTTGAATTTAAATAAAATATATACAGAAGATATGTTGGAACTAAAAGAGTTAATAGATTCATAAAAGGTCATATATATCTATGAAATTAGTGGAGAACATTAAATAGTTAATATAATAGTTATTCTATTATTTTTAAAACCATTTATTTGGTTTATCACTTAATAAAATAATTACTACAACATTTTTGTATAATTATTGAATATACTTATTTGTTGCATAAAAATTAAAAATAAAATCCTATGATGAATATAAATATATTAATTTTCACAATAATACTTTTACTCTAATTTATCATCTTAAAATCACAATATTTAAATTGTTATATTTATTAAACCATGAAGGTGACAACTATGGCATCATTTAAAATAAAATAATATAAGTGTCCTAATCACTTTTATAAGACTCCAAACGGTTATATATTAGGTCATTGGATGACTAAGGTGTATATATACACTTCCAATAAGTTTTGGTCAGGTTTGTGGTCCTTTTAATGGGTATTATTATAACAATAATAACTATATTACTGATTTTTCACTTAATAAATAATTTCTGCATCATTAATGTATCACCATTAATGACACTTATTTAATCCCTAAAAATTCTAAATAAATTAAGATGATGTAGGTAATTATATTTTATTTCTGGAGACTATTCATGTTTGATGTTTTATGATGTTTATCACTAAATTAAAATTATTGTACTTATAATATTTAAGAGAGTGACATGTTGTCACTTTCTTTGGTTTTAATAATAATTAAATTGTTTTCAGGGTAAAAAGTCCATATAATGAATATAATCAGACCCTTAGGTGATATGGGTATACTTTTAGCCATCCAATTGAATTTTTTCATGTGTTAGGTTAATTTTATAATATTATATTTACCCTTAATTACCCGATTTACCTTTAACTATGGTAAATAAAATTTACCGTAGTTACTAATCACAATTCCCAAAAAAATGTAGCCTATTAACATAATTTGGACCTACTGATTCCAAATATGGAATCCATTTTTTTCAAATTCAATACACAAAAGTTACAGAAATTCAATTAAAATTAATCTCATTGTCGAATGAAAACAGGTTTATGATCCAAACATCGCAAAAGATTGAATTGATTTAACCTACGAATTCAATGTAAAATCAATGCTAATGACATACATTATATTAAATGGTAAAAATATATTCTATTTATACTTTAAAACAATTAAATATTATAATTTAACAACATAATTTATTACGATGAAAAAAGTGGTTTTTAATTAAAATATAGCGTGTTTTTACTATTCATTAAAATATGAAACTTGTCAGAAAAATATCAAAACATTATCCAATGTAAATTTTTATATCCAGATTCAAAGGAAGAATTTTATTTTGTCAAATTGAACTTATAAACATGTCAACAACTAGATTTATAGTGGGTGCGCCATCAAAAGGCCGCAAAACTGCATTTTTTGAAAAATGATTATTTTACCCGAAAAGCTTATTTTGTTCTTATACCATGTTCTAGAAAATGTGTAAGATGAATAATAATGTTATAAAATTCAAAATTTAGTTAATACTATTCATAACGGCTTGTTCATAATAATATTATAATAATATACCGTTGTTTAGTAAAACACAGTATTGCGTACAACACACACTATCGAGGAAGGTCGTGATTGTGTGTAATGAAAGTCATGTTAGGGTTGTGTGTCGTGCAAGACTCCATTGTTGTTTCATATAATATAATCCAACCATATTTAATTTATACATTGAATATATATATATATACACTCAATGTTGCGTAGAATGACTATTTTCAAACAAACTTGAAATTGTGTATAACACAATCTAAGAATAGTGTTGTGTATACTAGAAGCTAATAAGGTGTTGGGTATAGCACAAGATAATATTGTTGTATCATAAAAAACATGACATCAAATAAATTAAAAAGAATACTTATCATAAAATATCGGGTTGTTACAGGTATAGTTGGGAGACTTTACCCCCCCTTTATTTTAGTAGAGTACAATAATAATAATAATAAATAAAACATTAGAAACTATATAATGAAATAGTGGAATAAGACAAAGCAATGGAAATAAACACATAGATAATAATAAACAATTAAAATCCATAAGTAGTATTATATACAAATGATATCCTTTCTATAAATAATGAATATGTATACATAGAAAAAAGCACACACTTGATATATGTATAAAAAAGGAAAAAAAGGACAAAAACTATCTCCATGAGTATCCTGAGTGTGGGAATAATCATCTCCTAACAAGTACCCATGAAAAAAGAAAATCAAACATCCAGAGTGGGATACTTCTATTTATCCCTAACTATATCCTTGAAGTCTTCCTGGGTACCAAACAGAGGCCCAAACGAGGTGTGAGTAAAATTTAATAGGCCACCACCAATGGTGTATAAAACTTTTCAGACAGTTAATATAATGTGAAATAGCATAAAGGTGATAACAATTAAATGTATTTGAATAAATAAAAACACTTAGGATAGGGTTCCTCAATGGATACCCATTTTATCCTACTTACATCAGCTTAAGATTAAATATCCCTGAGTATTTAACATTTTATAAACTATTTGAGTACTCAAGGCATCTAAAAAATGTGTCTATGTATAATAATAATCATATGGGGGATTCAAAAGTCCTATATCAATTATTAATTTGAATATGAGTGTAATCTAGGGCCCCACCCTTAGCACTTAACCCTAAAGGTTCTACCCAAGCCCAAGGAACAAGTCTTAGGTAGCCTCAGTACTATACTTTATTTGAGGGCAATGATATAATCCAAGGTAGTCAATAACATCAAGCTAAATTGGACAATATATCCATGTAATTAAATGTTTTTGGAAATTATTGTTGAATCATTAGTTTCAAGACAAGTAATTAACAATCAAAGACATTGATCGAGCTTAGCTGTGGTATCTCATATGGAGGTCACATTAATGAATCATCTGGAATCCTATGTGCCGATTCAAGGCATTCTAAGTAGGAAATCCAAGTATCACTCATGGAAGGTCATTCCTTTATAGTGATATATTTTCCTAGTTATATTTAAGATATATATATTTATATGTGATAAAAAACTATGTAAATATCCATTCAATTTATTAATTTGACTCATTCTATTAGAGAATTCCATTTATAAGAAATCAATAGGTTCATGGAAAACATCCACGCCATTTGAAAATTCTATTAATTAATTTAGTCATCAAACATATAAGTGATTAAATGTTAAGTGAATTATACATTTCATTTTACAATTTAGTTAATTCATTTATGGAATTCCACTACAAGTGGAAGTCTCAACACACCCAAGGAGTGGTTTGGTCACAAGGTAAGAACTGAAATCATAAGAATTTAATCAAACCCACATTAAAAAGTGGTTAATTTTGAGGTCATAAAAATAAAGTAATTTCAATGGGTTCAAATAATGGTCTAGGAAATTAATTAAGGAATTTACACATTTAGAGTCAATACAAAAAAAGTTCATCATGTTGAATAACTATGGAAAATTATAAACAATAAGACTTTTTAGAAAAAGTAAAAGACCAGCTACCTTAACATAGTAATAGAATATTCATCTAATAACTTCCGTATATTTGGGTTGGAACAAGATAAGATAGAAAATAATATGAACATATTGAAAATAGTTTATATAACTCACATGGAAATATATTCCAATACAGTAAAAAAATGGAGAAAGTAAGCCATAGGAATGATAGAATTATTTAGGGTTATCTAATGAAACCAATGATGATAAAAAAATATATTAGAATAAGTATATAGATAAAATTATATAGGAATAATAATAGATATCCATGGAGTATTATTTGTGTATGAAATAGGATATGAGAAATGAGGGGTTATCCTTAGGGGGTGAAATAAGGGGAAAGGATAAGTCACATGATTTTTTATAAGGATAATGGTTTGGTAGAACATTTAAAAAAACCATGTGAAAAATGTTCTCACCTACTGTACAATATTCCATACCCCACATGGTTCTTGTTCATGGTTATAAAAACTATGTGCAAACCGTACATTAAACACTATCTCAAAGCCCTCAACCTGTGTGGTCTAGGTGCACAGTTGGAGAAAACATGTAACGACCATTCATGGTTCCTCTGTAATTAATTTATTAATTTTAAAGTTTTTTGGCCTTTAGTGCATGGCTAGAAAAACCATGTGAAAATCTATATGGGCCACATGTTTATGGTTCATGGTTATCACTAACAGTGTAACAACTATGTGACTCCCCCTTTGTTTAAAAAACTATAACTCTGGGATCTGAAACCAACCCAAAATATAAGATCATGGGTTTTAATATGAGTTAAATATATTTTTATTTTTAATTTAAATGCTTAATTATGGCCTAATGTGAATACCCTTTAGGGTCATATAGGTATCAGTGGTGTTTGGGGATTCTTCGGAGCATAGAGCCCATATTTTCAAAAAATCAGGGCACACCACATGGTTAGTAGAAACCATGTGTGTTAGGTCATGAAATTACTAATAACCATGAGAGGATGGATAATTAGGATCTACAGGACTCCCAATTTGAGGAAATCATGTGGATGGAGGTGAACACCCATTCAATATCCTTTGTAGTTTTTGATAGTGGGATGAGACATGGTTTTTACATGGGTTGGAAACCTATGTGCACTAACCATGTGAGGTTCCCCTCCTTATAGTGAAGGGTGCATGGTTAGTGTATAGTTTGGTCAACTATGGGAACAATCCTTCCAACCCATATTTTTGAGGCAAATTGAAATTTCATCCCTTAAAATGTGTATAAAAATAAACCCCTATTACATTTTTTATTTCAAGTAGACAACAACTATGATAAAGCACCTCTTTGATCCAAATAATAGGACTTTCCACAGATTATTCTTCCAAACTCAAAATCAAGAGCTGTTCAAATCATTGGATCTGCACCAGTAAGTACTCAATTAATTTTGTTCCAATATTCATTTAACCTCAGATTGATGGAGTTATTTATGTGCAAGATAATATGAATAATTTTTAGCTTCCTTTTCCATTCTTCACCTTTCCTCTTGTTTGAGTTGAATCAGAAGCTGATACTGGATGAGAACTCTACAATAGACCTAATGTGGGAATTCTATACTTTTACCAAGTGGTTTTATGATTTGTAGATCTAATTTCTAATTTTCTTCCCTCTAGAATTTCTGATGTGGCCCCAAAAATGAATTTAATAATTGAATTGAATGTAATTGAACATGTTAGGGATTACCTTTAGTTTATTTGAGACGTGTTATAGATTTTTTCTCTAACCAAGGCCACCCATGAGGTGTTCCATGTAAATTTTCCTTGAATTTTACTTTGTAGATGACACAAGGGGTGAGTTATTGCTTTCCTAGTTAGAGGAGGACCATTAATAAATGAATTGAACTGAATTGGTTGAATAGGATATGGTTTTCCTCCTTTGTGTGTTGTCTCGTTTGATTAAATAGATCATGTGGAATCATTACATGAGTGGGTAAACTCATGGGATGTAATTGAATGTTAATTATTATATGAGTGGATAAACTCATTTAGTTTGAATTGTTGAATTGGTAAATGAACTGAATGTTGAACGACTACATAGTACGCCATGACTATGCTAAACCATTGGTCAAATAGTGGATTCCTTGGGATTATAATTCTCCTTGGATATTGATTCAATGGTATGAATTAGGCCTTGACACCCCTTGGATTTGGTTTTTGGGGATTGTAGTGAACATTATCTGATGATAAGATCCTTGGATCCCAATTCAAACCTAATCAAGAGTCTAGCAAGATGTTCTTGGGGCTCAACAAGGATGCATTGGTCCACTATACCTTGGATACGACAATTCATGGTTTAAAATATATAATTTTAAAACATGACCATGGTAAATGTAACTTTCATGATTATACTTCTTGACTGTGGTTGTTCTGACACTTTTGGTTTCACAATAAGGCCTTGGGTTATATGAGATATTGTGTATACAACATGTACATAGTGTTTACTTCCTTTTGTTTTGTAGTTTCTTTGTTATAGGAGCTTGACCCATGTTTTGTAGGAATCCTTTTTGGGATATTCAGTATCACTTATTTTTTATTATACATTCTATATGCACTATCCTTTTTTATTACTCATTAACTGTGATATATATCACTCTTATTTATCTTATATTTCAAAACTAGGATTTTTTATAGACACTTTGGGTGGTTACCTACTAGGATTGTATCTTCCACCCTATTTAGGATGTAGTTGGGTACCTAGAAATACTTTATGGATACAGGTAGGGATCGAGGAATGCCCCCATAGTTTGATGCTTGACTTTGCACCATGCTTAAGAGCAGGGTAGAAAAGTATCGAGATAAGGCTTGTGATGCTATTTGGAAATATTAATTTTTGGTATTTTTGGTATTTTGATACATGTATTATACTTACTATTGTATAGTTATTTTGGTTTCTTTTTAGAGACATGACACTAATAATAATCATTTGTATATGAGATTCCTTCTAGCATTGTTTATATATTCTATCGTCTAGATGTTTTCCTAATTTTAGTTGTTGAATTTGCTTCTGTTATTGATCAGTATGATTTCTACTAATATGTTACACTCTAATAAAAGGTAATATTCTCCCCACAGATATACCCTCGTCCCTCACAGCTATTTGGAAGCCTCTATCATTTGGGGAGATTCTCTTGAGGCCATATGGCCAATAAGGCTCAGGGAACCATTAAATGGAATCTGGGTTCAGGACATTACAAAGTAGTATTTGAGGATTTTAATTTTATAGTTTATTATTTAGTGACAATATAAAGTGATAGGAAGGTATTGGAACTTGTTAATGAGATATTCCTAAGAGTATCTAACCCATGTACAGGAAAAATTCAAATTACCTCAAATGAAAATTTCTTTTTTCTAGATTTAGACTATTACAATTGATTTGATTCCACTGTTGGGTGATGTAATTGAATTGTGATGTTATCATTGATATGATTTTAGGTCTTATTTATTGTAAATCTGATGATATGAGGGTATTATATCTCATCCATTATTTAGGAACTTTTTAGAATTCAAATTTCATTCATTAGGCCATGCCATATAGAATGCATCACTTGTTTGCATAATGTTTTGATAGATTTCATGATATAAATACATACTGTATTGATATATGTTGTGTGAAATAAATTAATAACATGGTTGGTACTTATTAATACTTCCATTACCAAAATAGTTTTTCCTGATTTGGATATAGTAGATACCCTAAGCAGCCAATTATGGCACGTTGAGTAGTGGACCATGAGTCGCATAGACTAGAACATGTTATGGAATTTATTTAATGGAATCCAAATTTTAATTCATGATAAGTATGGGACCTTATGGATTTTAAAGTGACACACTATTTAGTTCAACAATTTAAAATTTAATGTGAAAGGAATATGAAAATTCAAATGGAAAATTCAAAATATAAACAGAGAACTCGACCTAGACATAACATTTGAGTGGGAAAGTGGTAGTGTCTCTAGTAACATTTTCAATTATTTATTTTTATCAATCCTAGATTTAGGATTAGGTTGCTTTGTATGACCTTTTTATAGGAAGGTTTTAACATGTCATATGCTTTCATCTATGAAACTGTGTTGTCATTATTTTCTGAGTCAAGTGTTTGGAATTGTAGAGACATTCCACCATGATGACCTCTAGTCGCATACCAGGAGGGTGGAAACAACCCTGATTTGGAGGTGGTAGGACATGGGATATAAATGGATCATCCTATGGTAAAAAATTTAGCACCAGTGGTTTTAAAAGACACAGCTGTTGAGGCATAGTTCTGTGAGTGATTTTTCTACTTCATGCAAACTTTTTAGAGAGCACCATAACTTCCCTTATATATGGTTGAGATGACATGTGTGTTATAATAATTTAATCCTTCTAAATTTTTTTGGGATTGAGGTCCAAAGGATACTGAGATATGGATTGATACTTCTATTTCAATCTTCAAGCATCTGGAGAAACTACCCGAGAGGAGAGTGAAGGTCACAACTTATATTCTTCAGGGAGTAGCAAAGCACTGGTGGGATGATTTGAACGAGGAAGATGCATTGCATGATATGGTATAGTGGGATTTACAAACCATATCCTATTACTAATTTTCCCCCAAGACACTGAGAGAATATATTTCTAGTGAGTTCATGTGTCTGGAGCAGGGTGCTATGGCAGTTATGGAGTATTAGGCACACTTTATAGAGTTACGACATTTTATACTGATATACCTTGGTAATGAGGCTTCGAGGGTGAGACACTTCTTGGAAGGTCTCTGACATTCTATTCGATCATAGGTCAATGTGTTCAGGATGAATACTATTACTGAGATAGTGAATCAATGAAAAATTATAGAGCAGAAATTGAGGGAAGCTGGGGGTACATAGTAGAACATTGTAGTCTCTCAACCTAGTGATTCAACATCTTCAGGCAAGAAAATCAATTTTGATGCTTCCCATGAGATGAGTAATAGCCATGTTTTGAGTGATGTAAGTGCAATTTTCTATCATAAATGTGGAATATAGGGACTCAGGAGGAATCAGTGTGGTCACAAACCAGTTGAGTACTATGTTTGTAACAGGATGGGCCATATGAAACATTTCTATAGGACCTTCCATCCAGCATTGAGTGGTATGGGTCATCTTCGACACCAGGTTTAAGATAATGTCTCATATCTCTATATGTGATAATGAGATAGAGTGGTACTAGTTGTTTAGGATAAGGTATTGGTGGTCGTGGCCGATGAATCCTTGCACGATTTGTATCGATACAGTAGAGTGATCTTTCTCCAGGTAGTGAGGTTGTGTCATAGGGTTGTGGTTCTGGCCATATATATTATATATACACTAAACATATGGACTAGGGTGATGGACTATCTATGGTGAGAGGAATGATTTTAGTAGCATAAATTCTTGTTTATTCTCTTTTTGACAGAGGAGAATCACATAGTTTTATATATGTACATGTTGTGGAGAGTCTTAGTCCCATGATGCAGTTTTTTAGGGAGTTATTATGCTTGAAACTCCATTAGGGAACAAAAAAGAGGATGTAAATCACTGTAGGGAGTTACCCCTTTAGATTTTTGGTTGTCACTTCTTCTATAATCTTTTTTTTCCTTTAGATTATTAGGTTTTACATCATACTCAGAAAGAATTGTCTAGTATCTTATCAAACCTATATTGATTAATATTGCGAAAGGGTGAATTTCACATCATAAGAGGCCATAATTGTTATTCACAAGGGTGAATGGGATGTCCAAGAGATCCAAGATGGACCACAACATTATGGGTTAGGTGGAATGATAGCCCATATTTCTAGTTTTTAACTAGATGATCAGGGTGTTCGTCGGGAAAACCTTTCTTTAGTGGTTGATCATTTTAGGTACATCTTATTGGACAACATTTTTGGTTTACCTCCAGAGAGGGAGGTTGAGTTCTCCATAGATCTTGTGTCAGGAGCTACAACACTATCCATTCCTCCTTATAGGATGTCTATTATAGGGTTATAGGAGCTCAAGAGGAAGCCATAATATTTGTAAGAAAATGGGTTTCAATGAACCAATACTTTTTCATGGGGTACTCTGGTCCTTTTTGTGATAAAGGAAAATATACCCTTAGGTTATGCATCGATAAAAATAAATTGAACTGGTTGATAGTTAATAACCAGTATCTCTTGACATGGATAGATGAACTTTTTTATCAGCTCTGATGAGATCACATGTTCTAAAAAATGGTTTTGAGATCTTGATACCATCGTATGCGTGTTTAAACTACAGACATACCTCATAAAACATTTCATAGAAAGTATGGTCTATATTAGTATTTGGTTATTCCATTCAGTCTCATAAATCCACCATTATTTTTCATAGAACCAACGAACTGAGTTTTCTAACCTTATCTTGATTATTTTATGGTGGTCTTCATGGAAGTTATCTTGGTTTATTCTCAGAATTGACACGATCATGCCAAGAATCTTAATATCTATATGGATGAACTTGGATAGAATCATTTATATGATAAGATCACATAGTGACACTTTTTTATGGATAATATTCACTTCATGGGTCATATTTTCTCAAAGACAAGATTATTAGCTAACCTAGAGAAGGAGAGAGATGTAGTTTCCTGGGAGAATACCAAGAACTTTTTTGATATATGAAGTTTCATGGTTCTATTTAGATACTACATGAATTTCATACAGTAATTATTACACTTAGTGGTCCCACATACGTGCTTGAATAAGAAGGGTGTGATGTTTTTATGGCCAGATACATGCGATACAGCCTTTTAAGAGCATAAAGGGATATTGACTTCAGCACGAGTACTGATTATACTAGAGAATGAAAGAAGATACACTGTGTATTATGATCCATTAAGTATCAGGTTTGGAATAGTTCTGATGAAGGGTAATATAGTCATAGAATATGGGTATCTGAAGTTGAGGCCACACAAGAGAAATTACCCGACACACGATCTTGAGTTAGTCACAGCTGTTCATGATTTTCACTATTGGAGACATTATTTACTGGGAGAGAATTTTGTGGTGTACACAGACTAAAAAATCCCCAATTATATATTTACAAAACTTGATCTGAATCTGACGTAGTGAAGGTGGGTTGAGTATCTACAATATTTTGACATCAAGATTTCCTATAATCCAGGTAAATGCAATGCATTGGGCGATGCATTAAGTAGCATGACTTAGATATAGACAGTCCAGGAGGCTAGTAGTGAGTGGAATATTATGTCTTTATTATCTGAGTTTCACTTAGATTTGAAGGATAGTCAGGAATAGACTTTTCTTTCATCCTTATTTGTGACCTCTACCCTTCTAGATAGAGAGAGGATGAGGCATCTATCAGATTCTGAGGTCCTAGTCCAATGGGAGTGTGTGGTAGGTAAGGACAAACCTCCAAGTTAGATTGTAGATGAGGATGATATCTTGTATATCCATGGTTGTTTTTGGGTTTAGTTGGACATATGCAAGGAGGATATGTTTGAGTTTAATGACTCAGTTTGGTAATACCATCCCAACGTCACCAAGTTTTATTATGACTAACACTGTCTGTACTAGTGTCTAGGTATAAAGAGAGAGGTATATGATTTTTTCATGAGGTGTTCCACCTTCCAGAAGATGAAGGAAGAATAACATAAAATCACTACTGGAAAATGGGCCTATACCCACGGTTTTCAAAAACCGTGGGTATAGGGATAATATGTGGACCTATACCCACGGTTTTCTGAAACCATGGGTATAGCTTAATTTTAAATACCAATACCCACAGTTTTGCAAAACCGTGGGTATACGTGTTTTTTTTAAGATGTATACCCACGGTTTTGGCCAAACCGTGGGTATAGTGGGGTATTTTTTTTGGTGACGTATACCCACAGTTTCAACAAACCGTGGGTATAGCTTTCCCTCCATAAAGTGGGAAAAAAATAAGCGGGACAATGGAAAAAATTTGGCGGGAATACAATCTTGATTAATATAATTTTGCGAATAGGCATATTAAATAACATAAATGTTCTAGCTGAGTCGGTTAAGCCGTTGTCTGTTATATGAACCGGTCCTGTGATCAAATCGTTGTGTTATCTATTTTTCTAATATATAATTATTATTAATATAATTATAATAGTATATATACATTCAAGAAGAATTTTTTGCAGCTCTTTTGGTTAGGTGCGGCGTTTTCCTTGGGCAGGTCCCCGGTTCGACCCCCAGCATTCTCGATTTTTAAACAGCGCACCACGATTTTCAAAGGCCGCGTAATTCCATTTTCAAACAGTTTTCATGTATAAAATTAATATATATAAATAGATATATGTCAGTATAACAAATGAAATAAATTGCTTCGTTGGTTCATTGGTAATGCGCTGCTGGGAGGCTGTTCGTGAGGTGCGGGTTCAAACCCCTGAGGAGGCTGTTTTTTGAATTTTAATACCCCACGGTTTTCAAACCGTGGGGACTATTGCATGCCATGTTGGAAAAGTGTGGTCCACTCTTTGAGAAGCTTATACCCATGGTTCATTAAAACCATGGGTATAGGTTGAAACCCCTATACCGCCGCCTTTCCAGCCCACGGTTCACAAAATCGTGGGTATAGGTTATACCCACGGTTTTGGGGGCTATACCCACGGTTTTGAACCGTGGGTATAGGTTGTTTTTCCAGTAGTGAATAGCTAGAATTTTATAGTAGTTAGTTATTCCTGAGTGGAAATGGGATGATGTCATGATGGATTTTGTGACTGGTTTTCTGAGGTCACCTTGGGTATGTGATACTATGTGGGTTGTTATAGATAGGATCATGAAGGTTTCACATTTCCTGCTGATCAAGGAGACCTTAAATGTGGATGACCTTGGGAGGTTGTATATCTGTGAGATAGTATCAATTCATGAGGTCCCACATACTATCATTTCAAATAGGGACACCCAATTTATTTCAAGTTTCTGGAAGGGTTTGTTGAGGGTGTTTGGTATATAGTTTCTTCTATGGAAAACATACCACCCTAAAACTAATGATAAGTTAAAGCATATGATACAAGTGTTTGAGGACATGCTGCGAGCATGCGTCCTAGATTTTGGGGACTCTTGGGAGAGCCATATAACCATTGTTGATTTAAACTACCATAATAGTCATCAGGAAACTATAAATATTGAACCTTATGAGGTTTTGTATGGATGTCCACGCCAATCGACCCTTTGATGGTTAGAGGATGTTATGGAAGATTTACTGGGACCACGTCGCATGAGAAAGATTTTTGAGCAGGTCCAGTTGCTCAGGAAGAATATGGATACTATGTAGTCTCAAGAAAAATCTTATGTCGATCATTATAGAATACCTCTATTGTTCAAGGTCAGGGATCATTCCTTTTACGTATATCACCGATACTGGTAAACATACGGATAATGAGACCCAATAATTGTTTTCTATGATATGTCAAGTTGTTTGAGTTTTTGGAGAGATCCGGGATAGTAGCCTATCAGTTGTAGTAACCTTAGAGGTATCAATTCATGAACGATGTCTTCCACATATCTCAATTATTTCGATATCATTTGTACTCATCTCATGTTTTTAAGCTTGAGGAGTTTTAGTTATGGGTTCATACATCTTTTGTGTAGAATCTTATTCATATCATTGACAGGAGAACAAAGTTTCTATAAGGCCGGTCAGTTACATTAGTACATGTTCTTTGGAAGCATGACCATTTATAGGATGAGACTTGGGAGAAAGATGCCAACATATATACTCATTCGTTAGAGTTATTCTCAAATGAATCTTGACCACCCTTGAGAGCGATATTTGGGGATGAATTGCTTTAAGGGAAGAATATTGTAAGATCTTGGGTTTAAATATGAGGTACATATATATTTATTTTCTATTTAAATGCTTAATTATGGATAAATGTGAATACCCTTTGAGGTCATGGAGGTATCGAGGGAGTTTGGGGATTTTTCAGAGCTCAGATCCTGTCTTTTTGGAAAATGAGGGCAGGACACATGGTTATTAAAAACCTTGATGGGAAGGTCAAACAATTAATAATAACTATGAAAGGATAGAAAATTGGGATCTTCATGCCTCATAGTTTGAGGAAACTATGAGGATGGAGGTGAAAACCAATGCAATAGCCTTTTTAGTTTTGGACAGTGGGTTGAGATAATGTTTGCGCATGGTTTGGAAAACCATGTTCTATAACCGTGCAAGGTTCCCCTCTTTATTGTGAAGGGAACATGGTTTGCGCACAGTTTGTCCTACTATGCAGCCAAAACAAGTGACCCAAATTTTTTAAGAAAATTGACCATTTTCCCCTTAAAATATGTTTAAACCTAAAACCCTCTTCCCTTTTTGTTTTTAATAGATAACGCCTATGAGAGAAAATCTCCTTGAGCCAAATAATAGGATTTCCATTGATTATTCATCTGATCTTGGATTTGAGATATGTTCATCTCATTGTATCCACATTGGTTTGTACTAAATTCCTTTCTTGATTTTCTTAATTTAACTTTGGATCAACATAGTTATTTAAGAGCAAGATAATATCCATTTATTCCAGGTTATTCATTTATTCTTTTTTATTATTCTAACCTGAGTCAAATAAGAGGCTGATATTGAATGATCACTCTACCATAGACCAATGGTATGTGTTCTATACTTTTCTTGAGTGGATTTATTCTTTATAGAGGAATTTTCTATTATTCCACCCACTAAAATTTCTTCCATGGCCCCGAAAATTAATTGAATATTTAAATTGAACATAATGGAACATGTTTGGGATTACATTTAGTTCTTTTGAGATGTGTTGAAGGTTTCCCACAACCAAGTCCATCCATGGGGTGTTCCAAGTGAATTTTCCTTTCCTTTTTTCCTTTGTTAAAACATCCATGGGGTGAGTTAGTGCTTTCCTAGAAAGAGGAATCCCGTTAATAAAATAATTACACTAATTTTGATGAATAGTAGACAATTTTCCTCATTTTCATGTTAACACTTTTGATTAAATGGTTTATGTGGAATGTTGATAAGAGTGGGTAAATTCATGGGATATAATTTAATGTGGACTTTGATATGAGTGGTTAAACTCATTGAATGTGAATTGTTGAATTGGTAAATGAATTGAATGTTGAATGGTTACATAGGTTACTATGAGTGTACTACACCATAGGTCATGGAAATGGTAGTGGATTCCTTGGACCTATAATTCTCCTTGGATCTTGATTCCACGGGATTCCTTAGGCCTTGCTACCCCTTAGATATAGTTTGTTTGCGCTCATAGTGGATATAGTCTAATGACATGCTCAGTGGGCCCCAATTCAAGAATAACTGAGTTTCCACTGAGATTCTCCTAGGAAAAAATGATGATACCTTGGTCCACTATACGTTGGATCCAACCTTGGAAGGTTTGACATTTAGGATTTTAGGGCACAACCTTGGTAAATGTGACTTGCATGATTATATTTCTTGGATGTGATTGTTCTGACTCTTCTAGTGTACCAAAATGCCATCTGATTTATGAGATATTATGTATTTGAAAGGTCATGGTGGTCAATTCATTTGGATTATTATCTACCATATTATAGGATCTTAAACCATGGTTTCTAGGGATCTTTTTTGGTCTATTTAGTATCACTTGTTTTTTAGTATACATGCCATGGGAACATTAATTTTTTTCACTCCTTACCTATGATATATATTGCACTCTTATTTAGATTATATTGAACAACCAAGAGTTTTTATAGAAAAAATGGCTGGTAACCTACCAAGATTGTATCTCACACCCTATTCGGGCCACCATTGGGTACGTGAATAGAATTTATGGATGCAGTTAGGGACCGAGGAAAGCACCAAAAGTTCAATTCTTTAATTTGCACCATTATTTGGAGTTGGGGAGCATGAGATTAAGCCTAGGCTCATGACTCTATCTCGATATATTACTTTTTAGACTTTTAGGTATTTTTCTACATGTATTATACTGACCACTGTAAACTTTTTTGTGGATGATTTGTAGAGATAAGACACATATCATCATCATTTTTATATGAAAATACTTCTGGAAATTTTTATATATTCATTATTATAAATGTTTTCCTACTTTTAGTTGTTGTACCTAATTATGATATTGATCTATATGATTTATACTATTCTTTTACACTATGATAAGAGGGCAGAATCTCCCCACAAACTCACCCTAGGTCCTCATTAATAATAGACATCCTCTAGTTTTTGGGGAGATGCTCTTGAGGCCATGTGGCCACCCGGGCTGAGGGCACCATTTAGTGGCATCTGGGTTCATGACGCTACACAAATGCTTCTGAAACCTCCTTGATCTTATTATAAACTTCCATTAGGAAAAAAATAATGGTTTGAGACTAAATCTTAAAGTATATATACCTTATCAAAAAACTAGGATCTTACAACCTCCCATCCATATAACAACACATCCTCGAGTATCCCTTCTGAGTGTGGTTGATTTGCATCCATGAATAAATTTGGCCTCTCATCATGTATACCATACTCTCACTCCCACGTATCATCCTATACATGACCTTGATACCATATCCCTTGAATTAAAAGAACTAACCTTCCTCTAATTAACTTTATGATATAATCAATGATACAAGATTTATACTTCTCAAAATATGCATCATCCTATAAAAAAATTCATTGGGATCAAAAGAATGAGACATGCTAGAATAATAATTACAGAGCTCAAAAACATAGAAGATGTTATGAATATCTTAGTAGATTTTAGTTAGATCTATTTGATTGGATATAGACCAGACTTTCTCCAATATCTTGAAAGGTTCAACAAATATTAGTGACAACTTACATTTCCTCATAATTTGTTGATATTCTAGTCTAGGAGGGACTCATAAGAATACATGATCTAGGACCTCAATATCTAGAGGTCAGCAGTGATGATCAATATATGGAATATTCCTAGACTAGTCCTTAACCATATGTTTTATTATCAATTATACTTGCCCTAATGTATCATGAATGAGATGAGGTTCCAATATCACTACCTCTCTAGCCTCTAGGAAACATAGGGATAAAAGACATTCCCAACCATAGGGCACCTATTATATATCCATATTGATAGTTTCTTGGAAACTATAATTCTTAGTGAATTAAAATATAGATAGGTGTTTTTCGTAAGATCCTCAAAATCAAGGACACATGCTCAAAGAATTTCCTTGAGTACCTATATAGTTCAATCAGATTGTCATTAGTTTTAGGGTGGTAAACCATACTCTGATGCACCAGTGAGCCAAGAGCTCACTACAACCCATGATAGAATGGATAATTTCAACAAGAGTCCCTATATAATATGATGGAATGTAGAACCCAATAAAGTCGTATAATCTCTTGACATAAATTATTCTAAGTCCATCAGCTGAGAAGGTATCCTTGACAGTCAAGATGTTGGTGACCTTCACAAGTCTGTCCATGATCACCCATATTGTTTCACTGTCTCAAGGTGATTTCAGAAATATTATCATGAAATAAATAGTGATATCATCCAATTTTCACATTGGAATGGTAAATGGATATAAAAAACTAGGTGTATTATAGTATTATTCATTTACCTGATGATAGGTTGAACATTCAGTGACAAAGCATGCTACCTCATTTTTCATACATGGACACTAATACTAGCGACACAAGTCATTGTACATCTATGTATGTCCAGGATGTAATTCTTATTTAGAAGCATGATCTTCTCATATAAATTCTTCTCACACATTTATAGGAACATAAACACACTAATGACTATGTAAGACCTTATCCTGGTCAATGACCCAACCAAGAACTGGTTCCTCAATTAAAATAAATTTCCTTAGGACCAATCCTTAAGGATCTGAAAGCTATCTCGGTTTCACCAACTCCAGAAGTGATGAGGTTTTAGAAAAATCATAAATAATAGGGTATTCATGATACTCTTGAACATCATGATGAATTTTATAAAATATAACCATTAAATTCCATTTACCATTAGCTTCCTGAACCACTTGTGTCCATGTCCTTCGACTGAGAGCACAAGTAACTACATTACACTTTTTGGGCATGTAAGAAAGCATAAAATCGATGTATTTGAGGTATTAAAATCATATTCACCATATGAGGTTCAAATAACACTAAATGAATACATATTTGATTATTTTATGGTCAATGAATACAAAAAATTGGTCCCCAAACAAGAAATGTCTGTAGAAACACAATGAATGAACCACATATGAAAACTGAAGCTCAAGTGTTGGGTAATTATGCTTGTGTGGCTTCAATTTTTGAGACCTATATGACACGACTCATTATTCTTACATAAAAATATATTCCAGACTAATACCTGATGTATCATAATAAATTATATAGTCTCCTGAAAGTCTAAGTAAAACTAGTGTTGGTGCTATGTTCAAAATTCCTTTCAACTCCTGAAAGGATTTCACACACAAGTTTCCGACTATATTAATTTAAAAACATTCTTAGTAAATAATGTGAGACGTGTATTAAGAAGTAAAAAGTTATAAATAAAAAAACAATAGTAATTATATAACCCCATTAAACTTCATATATTAGATACTTTTTTGGTATTCTCCTAGGAAAATATAGCTCTCACACACTCTGAATCCATAGATATCCGTGCTTTAGATATAATGTCACCTAGGAAATAAAATTTATCAATATAATAAAGTATTTTTTGTGAACTTGATAACCTCTACTATATTAGTTCAATAAATATTATTAAAATATTTTTATAATGATAGTGCATAATACCCTAGTTTTTCAAAAGAAAACTATTTTTGATAGCATATACGACACACAATACCAAGCCTAAACGAACTAATATCATTTATAACAGTTATAACATAGATGAAAAATTTAGGGTAAGAATAAGATTAAATAATTTATGAAATATATATGAAATATCCCCAATAAATATAAATTTACTAATAAATTATTAGGAAATAATCACACAATTTATAACAAAGACATTTTATTATTCAAAAATATACTTCCTTCAAAAATGTTTTTTTATTGTTTTTTATGAGAAATTATTATTATTATTATTTTGAACCTATCAAAATTTTATTTTATAAAATGAATATATTTTTTGAAATTATCATATCAAAATTTAATTGGGGTGAAATTTTGGGATTTTGATGAATTGTTTCATTTTTCAGTGAATAGTGAAAATAACATATTTTTCAAATATTGTCATTTATTTCCATTAAAGAAAGTAATTTAAATGTTTAATGATATTTTGGATTTAGTAATGAATTAAATATAAATAAATTTATCTATTATAATCTAATTAATTTCATTTTAATCATCAATTTTCATGATTTTGTGGTAATATTATTTTTATTCATAAAAACATTGTTTCCTACAAACTGTTTGGATGTGCATAAAGTTTATCCTTTTTAATAATTAAAAATACCATAATAATAAAATATTTAAATAAAATTTATATATAATATTTCTAGTTATATGAATTTAAATTTATATAATGATTTTTATTATTCATATAGTAAATATAAGATCATTTATTTCTTGAAAAATTCATCTCGTGAAAAGCCTTTTTTTGACATGTTTTGCAAGTTTAATTTTAAATTAAATTATTAAAATTATATGATTATAATTTGATAAAATGGATTAAATATTTTTTATAATAATAATTTTATATTATATAATAATTTTAACTTAATTGTTTTAATAATTAATAGTAAATTCAGTAAAAAAAACTAGTTACCGTGGTGAAAAACTAAAATGGTAAAAGTGGATACCCTTAGAGGTAAATGTAATAACATGTTTAAAAAATGTTTATTTTTGAATTTTTGAGATTTTTATCAACCATATAGCACCTATAAAACATTATTTATAAATTATGGAGGCACTTGTATTGAGAGCGACATCCCATTGTTGAATAGTTTTGAGTAGTTACAAAAAAGCCACTCCCTCTCACTTATAAAAGGGGAACTCCTATCTTATATTTTATACACTTAAGATTCATTATATTTTGGACCATACCAACCATAATTACTTATTTAATTCAATCCCAACATCCTTCTGTCCTTGTTTTGATCATAAAGTCAATCTATGGAGGCTTTAGGTATAATCTTAAAGAGGTGGTCAGAACAAGTAGTACCATTCTTAACCAAACATATTTTTTTATTTATTCTTCTAAATCCTCAAAACCATTATATATAATGAAGATATATTAACATAATTATATCCCATATACAAATATTTTACTATTTTAATGGAAAAACTACATCTATCCCCTCTTCCATCAAATAGGAAATGAAATTTGTGTGTATAGCGGACTGCCGCCTCACAAACCGATGTAATTTGTTTTCCATCATCACCTACCATATATGTTCATGATGATGGATTTAATTTTTATATATGATAATAATTACATATTAATAATTATATAAAATTAATATATCATATAACTTCATACCTTATCATTTATTGAAAAATGATAGCATCATTTGTGTGTACATCAGATGACTATCTCATGAAGAGATGTGATCTATTTTTTATTACCGAATCAAATGGATGGAATATGTGTAAGACCCTATTATTTTTACAAGTATGTTACCATTTTTATTTTTATCTTTGTTCTTTTGTGGGAAATATTTTTATTTTAATTAGGAGTCTTTGGAGGTGGTTCTGATATTTAAAGTAGAATTTTGAGTCGAAAAATGGTCGGTAGAAAATTTACACACCATGTAAATTAGTTACAAAACATGTAAAATTTTAATCAGGATAAAATCACCTAAGGTGTTAGGTTTTTTGGAATATAACATTAAAAATAATTTCATAACATATAATTGAATTATATTCCATGTAATTCCCCAATTATAAAATTAAAATGTTATGTGTGGTTCATTTTGGTTTCATTCCTTCGTGCAGCCTTCCTCCAATTGACCTTAGGGAAAATCACAATGGTTTTTGGTTTATTTATTCATATATGATTGTTTTGGATTGGTGTTTAATACATTTTAATGATTTTTAAATTTGTTTACCTTTCATTCCATGTTTGTTTGATGAATTTTTAGAACCTTTTGACCATTTTTAGTTTTAGGGATTGAAATTAATCCTAGGTTTTAGTTCAAAACTCTTCAAACTTTGTTAATTTGACCACCATAAATCAATTGAGGGTTTTGGTTTGGTGAGTGTTCATCAATTATATTTATTTAGGTGATCTAAATGTAAATTCCAATATTCATTATTTAATTACGTGTATGTAATTGTGAAATTGAAATTTCCATGATTAGGAAATCGAATTATAAATTTAATTGATTAATTTGAATTTCCATGTGATAATTGATTGGTTTGAACTTGGCATAAATCGAATTGATTGAATTTAGATCATGAAATTGAGGGGTTTTTGGATTATGAAATAGGTTTTTTAATGTGAATATTAATGGGTTAATAATGTGAATTAAGCGATGTTTAGATTAACCTTGAAGGGTTAATGGTTTATGTGATCAAATGTTGATAAATAGTTTAATGGTGAATTGTTCATATTATTACATGTGAAATAAAGTGATGAACCAAGATTGTTTGATAATTTAAATAGAATACTTTTATAAGAAGGTATGATAAGAAGGTTAATGATGTTAAACCTTAATGTACATGAAATATGTGATATATGTGATATTATCATATGTGATAAATGGGGTGTTGGATAGGAACTAATGCTCCAAACCCCTATTGGGTGCCAGAATGGTGTTTTATCCTAAATTCATGAATTTGAATATTCATTTATAGGATATGTAATGATGCTCCAAATACCCATGGGGTGTGGGATAAGGACTGATGCTCCAAATACCCACAAGGTGCTAGGCACGACGTTCTAATCCCAAAATGTTGTCATTAGACTATGGTTCCAATTAGCCATGATATGCAATGGAAATAAATGGATAATTAAATCCTATGTAATAATGAATTTTTATTATCAATGTGATATCCCATGGATATGGTTCAGACTCTAAAATAGACTTAAGTAGGTATTGGTGGTTTGGGTGTCATCAAGAACTTGGGAAAATTATGTGGTTTATTAGAGAATAATTGAATTTGTAAACTAATTACTTTATCACCCTTACTTTATTCTTTATACAAATAAATAAACTATTTTTGACTAGATATTGTTTTAGACACTATTGGTGGTGGCCTACTGAGTTGTACTCACACCCTACTTGGGATTTCTAATTGGTACTCGAATACACTTCATGTTTGTTGTACATGAAAAGGGAAATAGCCCTATATTATATGGATTAGTTGGGATATATAATGAATAAGGAAACATGACATGATTTCATAACCCACTTGGGAGTTTTCAGTGTCTTTATTTTGGGTTTTTTATTAGACACTTTATGCTTATTATGTCATGATATATTTACCTCTTCACTTTTGGATATTGTTTATGTTTTGGTTCATCATGTGATATTGGTTTGTAGTGGTTATTGATTATATTATTTAATTATTTTGTATTTAATTCCATTTTTGATATTATTTGATAAATTGGGTATAATATCACCATGTTATATATATTATACCATTAGTCAAAAACCATTGGAATATAGGGAGGCATGCTTGAAGTCACTTGGCCAACCGATTGAGGGAATTGGAATATGGATCTTGTTTCGGGACGTCAAAAAGTGGTGTCAATGAGATTTTTTCCTTTATTTTCTTTTGTATTACTATTTTTAAAATGTTGTCATGATATTAAGATGATTCGAGCATTGGTTAAGAGCTCATTCATGGGAGAAGATAACCCATGTGTTAGGATGGAAGCTAAGTACCTAGGGTGAGATTGTTGTTATTGATATGTTTTGTTAAAGTTGAATGTCATTTCACCTAGAGTGATGCACTTATTGTGTGATATTATTATATTCAAATATTTCATATATTTGACTCATGTACTAGTTCAGATTAATAGTTTTGTATATATCCATCATTATAGGCACTTAGGAGTTATTTTAACATGCATCATTTTAGGAACACTTGGAAAAAGAGGATTTGGGCATGTTGTTTAAATGAAAATGCTTTCCATTTTTAATATAAATTAAATGAAAAATGTTCAGAATATGAAATTGAAAATTTTAAATGATGATAAATTTGAATAGTGTAAAATTGGTGTCTAATGAGGAACTTAAATAATGATATTTTTTTACCATTTGTTAGCCATGACCTAGATGAGCGATTGTTAACGATAGTGATAACGCCTCAGTTTTGACCGTGTGATGGGGTTTTGGGGAATTACTTATTATGGATTTATGTGAATCCCTCTCACATAAATATGATAATGTTATGTGATGTTTCATAAGACGTGTTTTCGTAATTATTGAGATATTCCTCCATAATGACTCTTGTTGATAGGATGAAAGGAGGATATGGATGGGAATGTGTCTCTTGTAGTAAAATCATAAGATATGATAGTTTCAGAAGAAGTATAAGTATAGAAATTATGTGATAATTTTTCTTACTTTGTAAAGTTTATGGAAAGATACCATGTGTAGCTTGTGAAGGGAATTTCAGATCTGACATGGGAGTTCCAATTGTTGCAACCGCTGACCTTCACCAGAGAGGGTGGAACTGAGGGTGTTGAGTTCTAGATTGATTCTCTCTAAATGATTCATGAAAAATTTGAGACTTATGTTGATAAGAGAGTCAAATTGGATGCATATATGTTACGTGGTCAAGGAAAGTGTTGGTGGGACATCTAGACTTGGGATGAATAGCTGGAAAATATAGAGTGGAAGGAATTTTATGAGAAGTTTTTAGAGAACTCGTATCCCGAGACACTAAGACAGAAGAGGGAAGTAGAGTTTATGAGGTTAACCATGGGAAGTATGTTTGTGGTGGACTATTCTAGTAACTTTACTAAATTGGAGTGATTTTATCCAACACTGTAAGGGGATGAGATAGCTATGAAAATAAATTTTTAGGACGGGATTAAATATGATATTAGGTCCTAGGTTAACATGTTTTGGTTAAATAATTTTTCCAAGTTTGTTGAAAAGGATATCTTATTTGAAGAGAACCTGAAGGAGGATTCCAGTGGAGGATAAGTGGGTTTTGTTGGATGACCAGTAGGTACGTATTCTGAGAGTAGGAAGCATCGCTTTGAGAATGTTGACCAAAGAAGTGGAAAGAAGAGTGTCCAGGGGGAAGGGTTAGTTACTCAATACCTTTCTCAACTAATTTTCCATTAGTACGATAGACTGGGTCACTTTTTTTGTAATTATCCTCGACTGTTGGCAGTGTGTCAATCATGCAATATGATAAGACAACTATAATAGTTCTTTAGAAACCCGTGATAGAAGTGTAATGATGGAGGATATAGGCAAAATTAGAGTATAGGAAGGGGTCTTCCATCCCATCTGAATCATGAAGTTATAGTTTTACTGTTCATGGAAGTCGAGGTAGTGGATGTGGTTCTTCTTGAAAAGAGCATGCATATTGGTAGAGTGGTTTAGATTATGGGACTCGAACTGCTGCACAAGGAAGAGGGGTAGGATAGTTACATGTAGTTTATCATGATCTTATGGATAGTGAGGACGAACCATCGATAGTTAGAGGTACTATTATTATATCTTACATGATTTCTTGCAACTTATTTGATATATGAGCCTCTTATTATTTTATATCTGCACAAATTTTGAATGAATTGAGTCGCATAGAAGAGTTCATGAGTGTGGTTATGATGATTGATAAACCTTTGGGAGTATGTTCGAGAGGAATTAGTTTTTTAAAATGGGTGTTATCTTGAGGTTGAGGAGTATCATTTTTTTATCTCTACAAACCTTACATGTTAGGATTTGACATGATTTAGGGTATGGAATGGTTAGTATCATATTCAGACCACATTGATTTTAACCATAAAATATTGAATTTTATGTCTCCTAATGATGAATGATATATTCATCATGGATAGTAGGATATCTAGGTAGGCCATTCAAGGACAATTAAATAGAAACTTGGGTAGCTAAACACTAAATTTTAAAGTATATTTATAGATGACAGGTGTGTAAAGTTTGATGTCTTCCCATCAGTAATGGACCGGTTTCATGAAATGTTTCCTAAAGAATTATTAGGGCTTCAACCTGAGAGATATGTAGAATTTATAATTGAGATCATTCCTGGATATGACCTAATGTCTATTAAACAATATAGAATAGAACCAATAGAGCTTTAGGAGTTTAAGAATTATCTAGAAGGGTTGATGGATAAAGGATTTATCCACCCAAGTCCATCACCTTGGGGTTATCCACTTTTGTTTCCTAAGAAGGCTGATGGGACATTGCGGTTGTCTATTGTTTATCAAAAGTTGAACTAGATGATAGTGAATAAATAGTATCCTCTCCTATGTATCGATGATCTCATTGACCATTTTAGAGGATCTAGTGTGTTCTCCAAGGTTGACTTGAGATTGGGGTATCATCAGTTAATATTGAATCCTTCTGATATACCTTGGAATAATTTTAGAAGTAGGAATAGAATTTATGAGTTCGTCATGATGTAATTTAGGGTAATAAATACACTAGAAGTGTTTGTGTCCTTGATGAACATAATCTTCCACCCATACCTAGATCATTTTGTGTTTATTTTTGTGGATGAAATATTGGTGTACTCCAAGACACATGACAATCACGACCCACAACTTGACATTATCATGAGTACACTGAGAGAGAATCGACTATACTCTAAGATAACTAAGTGTTGATTTTGGATTTAAAGGGTACATTTAATGGGTCACATAATCTTGGAGGAAGGTGTGTTAGTGGACCTAGAGAATGTTTAGGGAGTGGTTTCTTGGGAGCAACCTAGGAATTTCTTTTACATATGCAGTTCTCAGGGATTAGTGGGTTATTATCAGAGGTTCATATTGGATTTTCTCTACCTGGAAGCACCTCTTTAAGGCTTGACTAAGAAGGGGGTGAATCTTGATTGATCTCGAGCAGGTGAGAATGCCTGCAGGAGTTAAAGAAGTGGTTGACTACTACCTCAATCTTGATCCTACCCACGATAGGGGAAGATTATACAATGTTTTGTGATGCAATTGGGATTAGACATAGAGAAGTGTTGATACAAGAGATAAAGTTGTAGAGTATGGGTCATGGTAGTTGAGGACACTTGAACAGAATTACCCTATACACAACCTTAAGTAAGTTGTAGTTGTTTATGTTTAGAGGTGTTAGAATCATTATCTATTGGGAGAAAAGTTTACTAGATATAGTGACCACATGGGCATAAAGTTCATTTTTTCCAATGAGATTTGAATCTCCAGTAATGGAGGTGAGTTGATTATATGTAGTAATTTGATTTCAAGCTAACATATACACCCAAGAAGGGAAATAGTGTTTCTGGATCTTTTAGCATGAAGACATAGACTCATGCAGTTCACGTGTCTAGTTCTGAGTGAAATATAATGAATTTACTGGATGAGATTCATTTTATGGTTTTTGATTTCCAAGAGAACTTGAATCTCACATCTGTATCAATAGATTCTACACTCTTGAGATGAATCAAGGATAAAAAATATGAGGAAGCAGAGTGTATATCCTTAAGGGAAACATTGAAGGTGGGGAGTCACCTTCCTATTGGACTATAAATGAGGGTGAGATCATTTATTTCCAATGTTGTGTAGTTGTGCCTATGTGTATACATGTGGAGTTGATGTGTGAGTTTTATGAATCAAAGTGTGTGGTATATATGGGTTTGAATAAATATACCATTACCTATGCCAACATCACTATTGGGAGGGAAAAAGAGTGGACTATAGGGTTCTTGACATGATGGTGCACCTGTAAAAAAGTGATGGTTAAACATCAATGACCTGGTGGTTTAATAAAAGTTTTTTCCATTCTCTAATAAATGTGAGAAAACATTACCATGGAGTTTTTGGTGGGTCTCTCAAGGATGACTCAAAAGAATGACCCTATTTTGGAGGTTGTGGAATGATTGATGAAAGGAGCACATTTCTTTCCCATTGAAGAGAATTACTCAGGGGATCATTTGGGATACTTGTACATTCGGAAGATAGTCCATTTTCATGAAGAACCATGGATTAGAGTTTCATACTCTGACTCATGCTTTATTTTATACTTATGGTAGGGCTTATAGAAAGTATTTGGTATGCATTTCTGTCAGAATATAGATTTATAACAATAGACATATGGGTAATTAGAGTGCACTATTCAGGTTTTATAGGATATTCTATGGGTGTGGATTCTAGACTTTGGTGTGTGTTGGGAGAATCAATTAGTGCTCATTGAGTTCACATATAACAATAGTTATCAGGAAAATATTTATATGGAACCATACGAGGAAATTTATGGTAAACCATGAAAATCCCCTTTCTGTTGGATGGAGGTAGGTGAGTCATAGTTATTAGGACCGAGTCTCATACAGGAAATGTCAGAGTAAGCTCAGTTGATTTAGAGATATATGGATATGGATCAAAGTATAAAGAAGTTGTATTTTAATGACTCAAATTTTTCCCATTTTTATTTTTAGAAATTATTTGGGAAAATTCTAGGACTAGGTGCTGAGATGGAGTGATATTGCAAGTCCCAGTGTGCCCAGTACATTATGGTGAAAATTTTTATGTTTATAATTGAATGTGTGTGCAGATTTCTTGAAAAAGTAGAATATCATTTAAATTATTTCCCCAATCAGAAATATGAGGGAACAATTGAGCTTAGAATGATAGCATTACCATTGGTGCAACCTAACTTTGGTCGACATGGGTCAACTAAAGAAAAATTCACCAAATATGTAACCATACATAAGATAATTAAATAAAATTATTTAATTATAAAATCCCATTAACTCATGAATGGTGACTCAGATTTGAATTCAAATACAACTGTTGAGTTCATAATGTGGTGTTTTCTCAAGGAATGACTTCATGTTAGTCGGCGCAAGTCTTCTATGGAAAAACCCAAAAGGACTTAATCATCATTAAATAATTTAAATATAAATTATTTTATTAATGCATCAAATGTTTCTACTTTAAATGTACTATTATATAATTTCCTTAGGGTTGGACTATCAGAACCTGCAAATTCATACAACCATTGGATAGCTTTTCCGATGAACGATGATGGATCGAAGTTCAAATCATGGATCATCATTCCAATGGAGTTGGAGGATCTCATTAATGATGAAAAAAAACTGTTCTTCGTAAATGATCGATCTAAACTCCAAGTAGGGATGTTGTGTCTTTTTTATTTTCCCATTCTATATTTTCATGATGAATGTAGGTCAATCCACAAATATATTTATCCATAGATCAATCGTTGTGGGATGTTTGATAATTATGGGGTTTATTTACAGGATATTATTTTAAATTATATTTTTTCTTCATTCTAATGATAAAATATTGAATCCGACATAAAAAAGGATGAGGTCCATACATTAGGATGTTCTTCATGATTTTATTTCCCCCGTTCATGGTGTTCTTTTCCTTTGGACCTTCACGGTTGCAGCTCAACTTGTGGGGAGGCTATGAATGCAATCAGACCCCCACTTTAGAGGAAAATTTAAATAGAGCTCAGATATTTGTAGATTGGGACCCAAACATAATAGATATGGCATAGTTTTATAAATCCAAGCATCAGAGGTGGCTTAGTGGTCAGCGAAAGGGACCATCAATGTAGGTCCGATATAACGGTCTAGAAAGGTGGCATGAGGTGGCACAAGGCAACATGAGGCAGCATGAGGAAGCATGACGATTGGAGGTGGAGGCTGGGGTGGCTACCATGAAAGGTAATGACAAGACATGTGGGACATAGTAGGAGGTCACATGTGGTGATGGAGGGTCATAGACACAGAGTGTGTCAACGTGTGGAGGTGGTGGCCACGGAATGTGGTTGTGCCACCAGCCGACAACCGCATTGATCATGATGGGCAAGAGGAGACAGACCGATCCATGTAGATCTGGTTGGGCCCAGGAAAAATGGTCCTGGTCCAGTGGAGATATACCAGGATGGGTCAGACCCACTGGGTCTAGTTGGACCTATGTCAGATCTACGATGTTCGAACCAGGACATAGTTGATTGTGGTGGTCGATTGTGAGCCACAATCGACCAAGATACCGCATAGACGCATCAATTGGTGGAAACTTGACCACTGTAGTAGTTTGATCTGTCGTAATAGTCAGTGTACCAACCGTACGGTCGGTCCACATGCCTAGTGGCCTCCCCCCATCTGAATATTCAAATAGAAATAACATTCAAATGGTGCATTCATTTAATGAGTTGTCTATGGAGTTGGGACCCTTATGATGAGACTGTCATTTAGGGATATACTAAATGGGGGTTTTAGGGAGTTTTAATATGACCTAACGGGTTTAGGAGTGAGTTCTACAAAAATGATCATGCTTCGAGCAAACCTTTCTATGGCTTACTATGACATAGAGACTGTGTGTCTTATAGAGACTATGTGTCTTATGGAGTTTATATGTCTTATGGAGACTATGTGTATTATGGATAATGTTTTTATTATAGAAACTATGTGACATTTTGTGACTATTTTTCTTTTTATATTTATTATATCTGGATATTCTTGATTTATTTTTTTGACATATATCTGTGTGGAGTTGACCATGAATTTCTTTGCGGTATTTAATTGTGGTATTCCTTGGTGGTATTCCTTCAGGGTGTTTCCTTTGTTGTATTCCTCCATGGTATTTACCTTTTGTCATTACTTTGTTTTATTTCTTTATGGTATTTCCTTTATGGTATTTCCTTTTTGGTATTACTTTGCGGTTTTAGGGTATCCTACTGAGTGTTGTTTTACTCACCCCTCCATGGACTTTTCTCGCACGTGTTGTGTCTTGGGTAGATGATCGAACCTTTGACAAAGTTCTAGGTAGACTTGGACCAGGCGGTGCCTTGTGAGACCAGACATGCTGAGGTGTGTTCTGACATCTTTTCTAATGACAGTCCTAGTACCTCTTACTTTATAGGATGGACTTGTGGCTTCAGAATCTTTTCTTTTGGCAGGCTTGTTTTGTCCTTGTTTACTTTCCTGTACTTTAACTATTGTACTCTAGTTGTAATATATATTAGTTTTCATGCATTTTTACATAGTATTTTTACATTTTAGTAATTATGGCTTAGATTTGTTCAAATGTGTATAGGTACTTAGGGTAATGACTCCCATTTGTGGGATATGCCTACTCGGTGCTAGTCCCCAGCCCCTGGACAATTGGAGGCGGACTTAGGGTAATCACAATATAGGCCCCTATGGGATGGTTTGTGACACTTTTTCTAATATAGGTGGATGAAATTGTGCATTTATAATTAGTGATTGTGTTTTCCATTGTGTGTCACCTAGAATGGGTGAATATAGGATTTGAAGTAATGGTAAGTTTGCACTTAGGTTTGTCAGACCTTTTGAGATTATGGAGAAAATAGGGCTGGTGGAATACCGATTAGATCATCGATAGAGGTATAGTGATATGAACGATGTTTTTAATGTGTCAAAGCATTGGTGGTATTACCCCAACCGATCTCATGTGATTTATGTTGATGATTTTTATCTTGAGTTCGATGCGTCATTTCAGGAGCATCTGATACTTGTTTTGGATTGTAGTGAAAATGTGTTGGAGGGAAGGAACATGATGATAGTTCATGTAACATGGAAGCATGTTCATGTTCAAGAGGAATCATTGGAGAGAATAATATATATTCAGGCTATATGTGCTAATCTCATTACCTAAAAATCTCAGATATTCTTGGGAGTAAAACTTAAGAAGGAGCTGTTATAAGGTGGGGAGATTATAAAATCCCATTTTTTTAGGTACAATACCCTTTGATTTTTCTCTTTATTCTAGGGTGGGAAAGGTTATAATTTGAATTTGGAGGCTTTAGAGTTGGTTTAGATATTTAAAGTATAATTTGGATTGAAAAAAGTATGTAGAAAATTTACATGATATGTAAATTTGTTACATGACGTGTAAAATTTTAATCGGGATAAAATCACTTGAGGTGACATGTTTTTTAGCATAAAACATTAAAAATAATTACGCTACATGTAATAGAATTAAAAAATGTGTAATTATGTGAGAAAAAAAATTAAAAAGTGTCATGTAGTTCATTTTGGTTTCATTCCTTTATGAAACATTCCTCCTCTCAACCCTAGAGAGACTCATAACAATTTTGGGGCATTTTCTTCATCTCTGATTGTCACAGATTTGTGTTCAATACCTAGTAAACCATTTTTCTATGCTTTCCTTCTATTCCACATGCCTCTGATGAAGTAGTGTAACCTTCTGACCACTATTGATTTTTGGTATTGAACTTAATGCTATGTTTTGGTCCAGATCTATTATTCCATTATTAATTTGACCTTCTTACATCGATCGGGGGTTGTGGTTGGGTGAGCCTTCATCAAATATCTTGCGGTAGGTGGCTTAAATTTCAATTCCCATAGTCCGGATTTAATTATATGTATGTTATTGAGAAATTTTAACTTCCATGATTGGGAAATTTCATCATAAATTGAATTGATTAAATTGAATTTCCATGTAATAATTTATTAGGTTTAACTTGAGCAAAATTGAATTAGGTGAATTATGATCATGAAATTAAGGGGTTTTTTGAGATTATAATTTTTTTGAATATGAATATTAATTTCTTGATAATACGAAATAAGGAATGTTTGGAATAACCTTGAAGGATTAATGGTTTATGTGATCAAATGCTGATAAATTTTTTAATGGTGAATTGTTCATATTATTCTATGTGAAATAAAGTGATGAACCTTAATTGTTTTATAAAAAAAATGGTACATTTTGATGATAATGTTTGATAAAAAGTTTAACAGTAATTAATATTAATGTATATGAAATATGTGATATATGTGATATTGTGATATGTGATAAATGGGGTGTGGGATAGAGGCTAATGATCCAAATACCCTTGGGGTTCTAGAAATAGTATTCTAGGACCAAATGCATGCATGTTAAAATTCTTCTGTGGGGCAAGGATTTTTGGTCCATGTACCCACAGGGTGTGGGATAAGTACTGATGCTTTAAATGCCCATGGGGTGCTAGATACAATGTTCTATGCCCAAAATACTGGCATTGGACTATGGTTCCAAGTATCCGTGATATGAGATGGAATTTAATGGATAATAAAGGCCCATGTTATAATGAGATTTTATTCTCTATGTGATATCCCTTCGGGATGGTTCAAACTCTAGCATTGTCTGAAGTAGGTATCGAAGTTTTGGGTGACATCCTGAACCTCAGTAAATTATGTGGTTAATTAAAGAATAATTGAATTGGTAAACTGCCGACTTTATCACTATTTATTTATTTTTTATACAATTTCATACAATATTATTTATTATATATTATTTTAGATGTCGTCGGTGGTATACTATTTAGTTGTACTCACACCCTACTTGTGCTTCCTGGTCGGTAACCAAATAGACTTCATGTTTGCAGGACATGATAAGGGAAAGAGCTCTATGTTAGATGGATGATTTGGGATAAATCATGGACGAGGGAATAAGAAATGATGTTAGTTACCACTTTGGATTTGTTAGTGTCATTATTTTGGATTTTTATTAGACAATTGTTACTTGTTATAGAATGACATATCTACTTCCTTAATTTTGGATATTATTTCATTTTTTTGTTCATCATGTGATACTGGTCTGTATTTCTTATTGATCGTATCATTTGGTTATTATGTATTTAATTTTTTTGGTTAGATTAATTGAAAAATTTGGTATATTCTCTCCATGTTATATATATTATACCCTTGTTGTTAGTCAACAACATCTGGTGTACATGGAGACACACCTGAGGCCATGTATCCAATCCGCTCGGGGAACTAAGATGTAGCACCCGGGTCAGGAAGTCACAATATGTAATTATATTTGAAGAAATAATATGAAATTTATTATATAATTATCATTATATAAATATAAAATAATTATTATATTCTTTCCATCATGATCATTGAGAAATGAAAATGTTACTCATGCATATGTATGACTTACCATCTCCACGATTGTAACATATTTCATTTTTCATATCAATCATTAAATATTGGTTTTAAAGGTATAATTGATGAATAAAAATTATAATTCTATCATGATTATTATTTTAGATATTTTTAAATAACAATAATTTTGACCTAATTCAACTTTCCAACATGATTTTGAAAATATGATTCAAACCTCGTCAAAACGTCACACTTGAACCAAAATGATTTAGTAATTGAATATAAGAAATAATAAATAAAACAAACGGAATTATAAAAATGAAAATTTTTCTTTAGAAATTAAATAATTAATATAATTTTATTATTTAGGAATATAATGAAATCATGTGATGAATCGGGCTCGAGGTAAGGGATCACTTTAAACCACCCTTTTCTTTAGGTTATGACCATTCTCTCCCCAACTAACTTTAGCTCCCTATCTCTCCCTTTAAAGTTATGGAATGATAATAAATTATGTTTATATATCTATCCAATATATATCTAGGTTATTATACATTCCTTTTATTGGGTAACACATGTATTATGTTCATTTCATAAATTCCTTCGTTATTAAATTCTCTTTGATTATGATATGATGTGAGATTAATTAATCCATTTTATTTGAATGGGTAGTTCTTATGTTTAATAATTATAATTGATTTAATTTTTATAGGAAACATAAATTATTACATGTTGTTTTGGGTTCACCTAGATAGCACTCTAATTCATTGGGTAAATTTTTAGTCTAATGATATGTCTTGCATTGGATTAGGGAGTAAACCTAATCCATTATGGGGATTTTTCCACCATGAGATATTGTATAGGTAGTTAGCCTTAAATCATGCTTATGACATGTTATATTTTTCTTCCACATTTCCTATGATTCTATGATATTATGATACATTATTATTTATGTTATACTCTCATGTGATTACTCTTTATCCATCTCTTTTATGATGTCATGTTATACTTTTTGAATCACAAATTATACAACCATATCATGTTTATTCCATTAATAGTATTTTTAGATCACCCATTTCTTTTATGTATTTAAAAGGTTATCCTATGAATTTTTAGGAACTCAAATTTATTTAGGATCTGATTATCCAGAATAAAATTAGGACTTTTTGTTTTAGTTCCCTTTCTATATATTATGAACCTGGTATTCTAAAGACACATGACCTCACAATATTTGGGTTTTGAATAATGGTTGTTTATATTAAAAATAATTTTATAATATATATAAAAGTTATGGGTCTCTATATCTTGTCTATTTTGAGTGTTCACTAAGATATCATCCACCGAAATACCACAAAGAAATACAGGTACGGGTGGAAGACCCATTTCATCAAGGACATAAAAATAGCTACTGCATTTTTAGACCAAATTGCATTAAAAAAACTCATAAAAGAAATATCTTATTTGAAATTCCATTCATGGTATATCTAATGGTATAAAACTCACTCTAAGATAAACTAATCTCAAACCAATCTTTGAAAACACTCTATATCCTCATAGATGATCAAAGAGTTCATTTTTGTGAGGAAGTGGGTATCATTTCTTAAATATAAATGGATTAAACGATTGATAATCTATAGAGATCCTATGGGTTTCATCATCCTTAATGAAAAGTATCAGTGAACCCTAAGAAGAAGTACTGGGTCATATAAACCCTTTGGCTTCTAAGTCCTCCAACTTCCTCTTTATTTCCTAAATATTGGTAGGATCTATCTTTTATGGAGGAATATATACTGGTTCAGCTCTTAGAACAAGATAAATGGTGATATCTAACTCTCTTTCAAGAGGTAGCACTAAAAATTACTCAGGGAGAAAATCTCTAAATTAGTCCACCACCAGAGGAAAAATATCCTATCATAGTCCTCATCATTAAGAAAAAGGATAGAAATCATGGTCGACACTCTGCCCAACCCATGATGCTCATGTCCGTATCAACATTCCTAGACATTCCATTATCCTTTATCATCATATCTACCACCCACGAGTGATACAAAAGACACCATATGATGATAGAAATAGATATAATATCAATGGGGTATTAACCACTTGATCATGAGGATTATATTGATACTCATCACCTAGAGGAAGAAAAGGTTCCCTATGAAATAGTAACCAACAATCTCAAGGTGAAACTCCCTAAATTTATGTAAAACTTCTGACCATACTCTAAACTAGTGTCAAGAGTCCTTACCTTGAAAAACTACTCAATCACAAGCACATTACATTCCATTATATCAATATATGTATAATATTTTTAAGTTCTAGTATTAAATAATTAAGATACTAAATTCGAGGCTACTAAGATCATACCTTACACTATGGATGGTCTAACACTCTTCTCTTATGGTTTAGTATATACTGCATATAACTAGCTAGATCTATGACATTGGGCTACAAATTTACAACCCTAAGAAGGTTCGTTCTTCTAGTGCTTCACCACCGGTATCTGAGTTCCATGACCTAAAATACCACCCCAATTTGATTGAATATTACTAATCCAGCTTCCTTCTCGGTGTAGTTCAATTGATCCCACTCAAGAATTCAGAGCTGGTGAAAATCCTCTTCCAATATGAACCAATGGAAAGGTCCTAAATAATCTAAGTGGATTTCCTATTATTCCATAATCTCAGTCCTCTACTGAGTCTCTATTACACTGGGGATTTATATAGCCCATACTTCCACACTAATGGAATACCACATAACTTCTTGTGTATACAACACTCTGACTGCCACTTCCCTCTTGAGAAGTCTTGAAGTGATGATTGATGTTACTAGATGATGCACTACCTCACCTAGAAACTGAACCAAACCACCTTGTACCTTCAGCTTCTCCCTGATTTCACTTAGAGATTGGTTCTTGGTTAACTGTCTCAAACATGTAGTAAGTCAAAAGATGTTCACCTTATATTGGATGGTATACCTAAGACCATCCTTAAAACATATTTTCCTAGATATTTCATCACTAAAAAGAGTGGGAACGAATCATTGAAGCTTAGCAAAAAAATATAAGTAATCTATAATAGTCATAATACACTACTCCAAGTGAATAAACTCTATCGATCGATCATCTATCCAGTTTTATAGGTAGATTTAATCATAGAAACTAGTATATAAGTCCCTCTAGATCATACCCCAATGCTGATTAGCCTAATTTAGAACATACCACCATTGTTTAGTGGATCCATGAAGTATGTAATACATGGGATTGAACCTACTGTTCGAAGGAATATCTAGTTTTTAAAGATTTATAAAATAGCCTCTTTTTAATACTAAACATCCTGGGGGCTACCATCCCCTGAGAAATTTGGTGGGTACTGCTACTGGAACTCCCTCATCAACTCTGGCAATGTCAATGTAGGTCATGGAGCTCCCTCCATAAACTACACTAATAGTAGAAAACCCTCTATGATATAAGAATCATTTCTCAGTACAAGTATTAAAAGTTGTACTATAGGAGGCTATTTAGGTGTCACTATAGGTGGATTAGGTCCCACCACTTTTAGAATGTGGTCATCACCACCTTCCTAGCTCTATACCCAAGGCCATCACGGAGGAATATATCTATAATTCTAAGAAAACATAGTAAAACACAATAATAATTAAGAATGGATTTATCTTAGAATAAAAATAATGAAATAAGGTTTCAGTAACTTAGATATACTAACTCATTACACAAATAGAAGTTTAGGGAGTTTGTAATATTCTTAGTATCACACATAGAGGTTTTATTATATGAATTATTAATTGAATGTTATGGAGTAAAACACCCTTAACGTTTTAATTAGATTCCCCATTTAATGGAAACCATTTCCTTTAAAAGTTATAATTTAATAAATTGCTTTATATAAATAGATCTAGTTATATGTACCAACATTACCTAGTTATGTTGTCATAATATGCTTAAGTTAAAATGGGAATTCTCTAAAATTTCAACCATCCTATAAATCTGATCTTAGGATATAAAAATTCACATTCAAAGGTTCGATTATTTGTATCACTATTACAAATTTATAAAGACATAAACTTTATAAATTATAATGGGAATCCATATAACTGTAACCAACATACTTTTGAATTTATGTTACCAAGGTTATATGGATTTATCATATCATAATTGGTTAGTTGAGGTGATAAAATAAATCTATTTAGGAAAATACCATTTAGGTTGATACATACACTTTAAGTAACTAATTATTTTTCTCCATTTACTATAATAAATATTATTTAAATTTCCATTATATTATCCAAGTAATACACATAAAATAATAGGAAATACATATAATAAAAGAAACATGATATAGAATATGCATTATATATAAATCCTTATGTTCTTACAATAATGCATGAGTTTTGATTCCTTGCAATACCAAGCCAAGGGTAAAAATACATTATCATAATTTTTTTATAAATCATGTCTATCACCTAATGTTGAAAATAAACACAAATGTAATAGGAATAATAATGCAAAAAATTTATATCCCAAGAAACATGGATTTTCCCACAAACATGGGTTAGCTACACCCAGACATGACTTATTAAAAAGTTTTGAAACATCCCAGTCTCCTTTCCACCAACCCAAAATAGTATGACACAAATATAAAAGGCTATGATACCAATTTTGGGAATCCTGAGCCTAATTCACTCATAATTAACCAAACATGAGGTTCAAATGACCTCAGGTGAACCTTCCTGTATGCCAATGGCAACTGATTAAGAGAGAGGATATATGGTGGAATGGTTGGGAGACTGTACCCCCTTTATTAGAGTGGAGAACATACATAATAATAAAAAAAACATAATAGAAACCATATAATGCAATAACAGAATAAGATAGAGTTGTGAAAATGAACAACCAGATAATAATAAACAATAAAAATCCATAAACAATATCATATATATATTATTTCATGTTTATAAAGAATAGACATGAATATATGGAAGTTTTAATACACATTATACATGTATAAAAAAGGAAAAAGGATAAAAACTGTCTCCATGAAAATATTGACAGTTGGATCATTCGCATACCACCAAAATCCTAGGAAAAAGAAAATCAAGCATCCAATGCTGGGAATTTCTCATTATCCCTAACTTCATCCATGATTTCTTTTGGGTACCAAATGGAATCCTGAATAGGTATTGCGTAAAACTTAGTATTCCACCACCGATGAAGTCTGATACTATCCAGACTATAAATATAAACTGAAATAGTGTCTAGGTGGTAAAAATTAAAGTAATAGACAAAAATTAAACATGTTGGCTTGGGATTCTCATGAGATATATGTTTGATCTTACCTTCTTTGGCATAGTGAACAATATCTCTGAGTACTTGACATTTTATAAATTAGTTTGAGACCCTAGGCATCTTACTAAGGCATCCATTTATTATAATAATCATATAAAGTATTCAAAATTTCAATATAATTTAATACTTAACAAATGAGTGTAATATAAGTGTAAACCATTATAATTTCTACCCAATGGTTCTACTAAATCCCTAGGAACAAGTCTTAGGTAGCCTCATTTATAGAATTGATTGGAGCCCAATAAGACAATCCAAGGAGACCTCTAACATCAAGATAAATCCAAGGAGATAATACAAGGAATTTAATGTTTTTTGGAAATTATAGTTGAATCATTGTTTCAAGATGAGGTATTCCTAATATAAGACATTTATTATGACCAAGTGTGGTATCTCACTTGGAGTTCACATCAATGAATCAACTGGTGTTCTATGGGACCATCCAAGGTATTCTACATATTTCTCAAGGTAGAAAATGAATTTATAGTGATCTATGTTGATAACCATAATCAAGATATATATATATATATATTTGATTAAAGGTACATGTAAATATCCATTCTATTTATCAATTTGATTCATTCTGTCAGACCATTCCATTTGTAAGAAATCTATAATTTCATGGAAAACATCCTTGCCATTTTACATTTCAATTAATTAATTTATTAATAATAATTACAAGTTATTAAAGGTGTATTTGAATTATACATCTAATTTATTAACATTTTTAATTCAATTACAACATTCAACTAACAAGTGGTAAGATCGACACACCCAAGGTATAGTTTGGTCAAAACGAAAGAATGGTAATCACAAGCATTTAATTGAACCCACCTTAAGGGGTGGTTGAAGTATTAAACCTATGAAAATATAAATGGGTTTAGATAAGGTTAAAGTTCATGATCTAGGTAACAAAATAAGGGAGTTTAATATTTAGATAAAATTTAAGGAATGTTCACAAGGTGGCACACCAATGATAAATTATTAACACCAAGAACTTTATGGAAAATAAAATAACACCTACCATAACATGGATGTATTCTCCTTCTATATAATCTAACTCATATTTTGTATGGAATGAGAGAAAATATAGAAATATGATAAATTCCTTGAAAATGTCATATATAGTCTCATATGGAAATAGAAGCCAAGATGTAGAAGAAAATTGATAAAGAAAACAAGAGGACCGATAGACTTACCGAGGGTGATCCAACAAAATGATGAATATTATAATGGAGATCATATGAAGGAGATAGATCAAACCCTGTAGGACGAAGAATCTAGAGAAAAAAACGGGCTACTATGTATGAATGAGGAGAAGATAAAGAAGGGGTTAGATTTAGGGGTTAAATAAGGGGAAACAGTAATTTATAAGGTTTTTTACAGGGTTATTGATTTGGTCACATTCTAAAATAATCCATGAACCATCTATATGCACCTACTATCCAAGTTTGTAGACCCCACATGGTTTATTTGAACAGTTAGACAATCCATAAAAATACTATGCATTCAATACGATCTCAAATCCCTCACCCCATATTGTCTAAGCACACGGTTGTGAAAAATGTGCATTGTTCACCTTTAATTAATTTAAGGTTTTTCATGACCAGGCAAACTTTTGTGGATGATTAGTATACCATTTGACACCCTTTATGGGCTACACAATTGAGGTGCAAGGTTAGCCAAAACCACGAGCCTCCCCCTTTCTTTCAAAAACCATAACTCCAAATTCGGTACCAATCATGAACACTCTAATAACTTCCATGATCTCATTATAAAATTACATTAGTGTAAAAAGAAATTTTGAGAATAAAAATTAAAGTATCCATAGATCATCAAAATACCTGGACCTTATACACATTTTCATCAAATTTATTAATGGAATCCTTAGTGTTAAGAATATTGACTTTGAAAGAGAATACTCTAAAATATCCAATTTTTTGTTTTATTCCCTTATACAATTCATAATATTTATTTACAAAAATATATATTAAAAAAATTATATTGGAAATAAATAGATCATTATTTATATATTTTTCACTAAAATTGCTTGGTGTTTTGAATTAATTTAACATAATTTTACTCATTTTTTTTAAAATATATTATTTTTTATTATAATGAAACCATTTTTTTGGGTGTGTTCTAGTAGATAATGTTTTTTTAAAAAATAATGATTTTCAAAAAAAATAATTTAAAATTTTAAAAATTCTCCACCTCTATCACTTATAATTTTTAGAATTATATATCCTTTCTCATTTTGGTCAAATTTACACTACAAAATAGTCTTATATATGGATTTTTAATTTATGAGCATGAAAGTAATTCCATGCATGTATTATAATATCATATATAATAAAAAACATAATTATAACCTCCCATGATTGGTATTTTTAAAGGTATATATAAATCAATATAGGTAATTTTTGAACGCTTTTAAGTTTTTGCATCCTTGATAGATCTAAAACAACCTTGGTGGTGTTTACCATTCATTCATGAATCGTAAAAATAGTTGATACCCACTTTTAATTTGGGAATCTACAGAAGATGGTTAGTCTTAGGAAACCTTTATATCAACCAAAAATTGGAATGGTTGAGCCTACTATGCCATAGAATATTATCTAACTATAAAAAAACTTAAACACTTGAAAATTTGATTAGTTATTTTAGTTAAATTAATTGAATAAATATTACCCTTTTCAATTTTCATAAAATAGATTAGATTTACCATTACAAAAAATCTACCTATCATTTTAGAATTTGACCAGCACACCATAATTACATAATTGTGACACAGTTATCATATTATGTTTTAATCCTTTAGCATATATAACATTAGATATGATAATAGATTTTAAAAATCCAACCTCACCAAAAAAAATTACATTACATTTTGAGTTGTCTACAAAAGTTACATTACCTTATTTACATTTAATGAATGATTTAAAGTTTGATGCATATCTGATCAGGTGCCTATATAATTGTCTATCCCTATACTAAGCCTCTTTTTTCAAAAACCTAAAACATGTATCATATACCTTTATATTTAGAACAATTTTTGTACCCATGAAAATTTGGGTTTAATCAGGTTAGAAAATCATTTATTAGGAACCCATACTAATTTTAAACATGTATCTCTAGGTAATTTAATTGGTAAATAATTTGAAGTAAATATTTCAATAGGTTTAATAGATTTATAAAATCTCAAATAAAAATCCCTTACATAATGTCCTTTCATATGGAATCTAAAAAAATTGGTTGTAAATACACTTATGTTTGAACTTTTAACAATGCGTGACTTATATATTTTATTAAATTTATTATAATATCAAAGATGAATCTTATATTTATTAATTCTATTCATCTAAACCATTTCATCATTACGATTTTTTTCTATGAAAAAATCAGGACATATTTGACTTTAAACATTAAATATCATTTTTGAGCTTGTCATTTTCATCTAGAACTGATAAAAATTTTCTTTCTTATATATATGTATTTTTAGAAACACAAGAATAGAGTCATTTATTTTCTTTTTAGATGATGTAAAAGTTATTACATATTTTTATCACTAGTACTAGAAACAGTATTCCTTTTTAAATTTTTTAAGAGTAATCTTGTTTTCCACTAATGATTTTTTTCTGTATTCTCAAGTTATTTATATAGAAAAAAAATTATAAAAACAAAATTTTTTAATAATTAAATAAGACTTTATAATTCCTAAAAAGTGTTTTTTTAGAATTATAATCACTTTCTATGTTTGTTGATACAGAGATACATAATTGTATGTTTCCTTTTCCATTATGAATTCATCATAGGAATTCAGATACCCTATAAAAATGCATCCCACCACAATAGAACTTTTCTCATCTGATTTAATCCTCTTATTATTTTCTTTCATATTCAAGTTTTTAGTTTTGATATTTCCTTTCCTTTAGCATTTATAAAATATTATTTTAGCGGAATCATTTGAAACAACTATACCTTTTCTATTTCCCTTGTGACCCATCCAGGATAATACTTTTTATTATTTCTCATGTATACCTTAATTATTTTTATAAAATCATTTTAAAAACTTTTTCAAATTCATATTTATTAGTTATATATTGATCAAAATTATATGAGTGTGTATAACATTAATTTTTAATTTATGAACACAATTTTTTGGTAACTTCTTCATCAACAAAATTTTTATTCTCTAATTCATATTGCGACAAAGAAACAATAAATTCATTATGTTTCTATTATTTACATTTTCTTCCTTCAATAAAATATAATTTTTAGAATGACAATTACTAGGTAATGATGTAAGAACTCTTTCAATAAGATTTTTATTATCAAATACTTCTCTTAATTCACACATACCATTTACCATATTTTTAAATTGTTATAACATTTGATTAAAATATTCTTCATTAACCATCATTAAATATTGATATTCATCTATAAGAATTCAACACTTAGATTTTTACAAATTTATTATTTTATTAGTTAGTAACATGGAATATTCTTCATATATACCATGTATTTTTACATTTTGAGATATCACTAAATTAATTTCCTCTAATTTCATAATATAAAATATTTATTACCTTGAATTTTATGATATAAGTAAGTGAATATTTACTAGTTGTGGTTTATGGATCAATTTTGTGTAACATGTAAGGTTTTATGATTTGGGAACAATGATCATTTCTAGGTTGTTTGAGGTATGATTCCATCATTTATTTCCAATAATCATAGTCATTACCATAATAAAGCAGTGGTCTTTAAGGAATTTGACCATCATTAGAAGAAAAACCTTCCATATTAAATTAATATTTTCCATTAGAATGTTATGTTTGGAATAAAAGTTAGCAATAAAAAATATATATTATAGAGAAAAAAATAATTTTATAGGTAATACATTAATAAAAATTGTTTTTCCTAGATACGGGGATGACATAAAGGACGTGAGTGTTGGGAATATATTGTATAAAAAAATAATATGTAAATCTTATTTATTTTAATGTTCACAAATAACCTTGTTTATTTTATTGATGACATTACTTTAAGTTATTTTCAGGAAATTAATATTCTTTCAAATATTTATTCTGGAATTAGTATTAATTTATTAATCCTCGAGGATTATTAGTTAAATTGTTCTGAATGTGTTTTTAGTGTTTCTAGAATCTCTATTCGTTCCCTACAATGATAAGCATAACATAAGAAATATACCCGATGTTTAGATAAAAATGTATAGTTTATCATCCCTACACTGAATAGTTTATATATGGTTAAAAAATGTTATGTTTGGATAATTATATGGAATATCAAGCCAACACTGGAGTTAGTAATCACTGTTCAAACCCTACGTTCGAAGAATAAAAATATGGTGAATTAACCCTAAATTTGTAATCAAATTTATGATGGAAGGATGAACATATGGTTTCTCATCCCAACATTACTTTTTATCCCTAAATTTCACATAGATGAAATTATGGTTGAGGAACCATACATTGGTAGGAACCCTATGCTATGAAAAATAACACTATGTTACAGAGTTTAACCTTATGTTTGATTTTTCAAACTACGAAGTTTTAAAGCTGTAATATAATTTAAAATTCATGCAGTGGTACTAATATAATTATAGTCTAATTGAAAGATATTATTTGACTGATTAGAAAAATTATTTTGATACACCAAATCCATCAAAAAAATCACTCTTATTATTAAGGGATTTTATGATTCCCCTAGACTGTTTGAATTTGAATTTCCACATTCTTTAAAGAGATTTTCATGGACCTGGAATACCTAAGAAAGCATTGTGATCTATTTATTCTATCATAGATTATTTTTAAAGATACAAATACATAATAATATATGCCCAAGAATATCTTTTACAGTACTTCTCTAATGAACGGTTGACTCTTTTTATGAAAGTGGATTCACATTGGGTATATTCATTTTTTTAACTATGTAATGCTATTAGATTACTGCTACTATTTATTGATATTCAAATTGAAGATCAGTTTTCAATAATAATCGATTCATAGTTATTATTTCTTAAAGACTTTAATTTATGAAGAATAAGTTCCATATACTATCAGTTTAAGATATTTCAACTATGAAGTTCATCTCAAACCATCAACAAATCGAACTCTTTTGATTTATTAGAGTTTAGAATGCTCAGAATTAGTCATTATTTAAGTGTCAACTTCTTGTAATATGATATGGATAACCAGTTCCATGTAAAAAACTAGAAGGATATATTTTACCCTTGTTGTAAAGGTTTCAATAGTCTTTACCCAATTATGGATTTGAAGGTCTTGTGATGATAGGACATTTCTAGTGAAATTCGCCAAGATCACAGAGAGAGAATGGGTAGAGTGGACTAGGGAATATTTTTGACCCAAACCACTATAAAATTTATATGTTCATTATTTCTGTTTATAACCTTCTCATATTTCATATAGAGTAAAACACTGCATATCTACATAAATCACAAATAGATTCAAAATCTAGAATCAGTGATGTTATTCGAAAAGACACAATTCACCCCCCTCTTGTGTATATTTCTATTATTGTGACTTAACAATTATATCCAAGAGAAGTTTTTAAATAAATCCATTAAAATAATTAAGGAATGAGGTTTATACAAAACAAATGGAAATTGATAATCTTTAAGAATGGTTGTATATGGTTTGTGATCCATATTTTAATGGTGATAACTATGGATGATGGAAATCATGAATGATTATCTATATGATGAATCTGGGATTCAAAGTTTATTACTCCTTATGAAATTATTGAGAATCCAGAATCATGGGATACTTCGATAGAATATGAATATGACATCAACTCAAAATAAATTAATGTCATTATTTGTGTACTTAGACCTGATGAATTCAATCGAGTATCACAATGCCCAACAACCTATAAGATGTGGAAAATAATAGTTGTTACATATAAAAGAATAGATAACATCAAAAAGATGAGGTATGCTATAGAAAAAATAACATTTGAAACCTTTAGAATGTTTGATAGTGAAAGAATCACACATATGAACAAATAGTTAAGAGATATTGTCAATGATATTTTAGGCTTGAGGTATACCAACAGTCAATCAGATGAAGCGCTGAATGTACTTAGAGTACTACCCTCAAAATGGAATGAAATATCGGTGGAAATTCTACTATCATCACCTATCAAGAATTTAAAAATGAAAGAATGAATTTAAATAGTGATGGTGAATTAATATGAAATTCATGATGAAGTTGAAGATTAGAAGATTATAGTAAAAAGGTAAAACCATTCCCTTAATGTTACATCTTATAAGCATAAAATAAAATCAAAACAAGAAGCAAAAAAGAAAAAATTTATATTCCTAAAACTCTGAAATAGAACAGTCTTAGCTAGTTATAAATTCTATAAAATTATACAAGAATAAAATAGGCATTATAAAATCCTTTAAGAAGGATGAAAAGGAACCAAGAGAAGTAAGATTATACAAATTCAAAAATTTGGGTCATATCAAACCTGATTTTCCCCAATTAAAAGATGAAACAAGAAGGATAGAAAAAAATATTTTAAGAATGATTATTATGAGCATAATGGAAAAATATCCATGAAAGCTATGTGGAGTGCATATAAATACTCCAACAAATCTTTGAAATATGATTTATAAAATGATTCACAAAATCTAAAAGCCAATATATGATTTATAGCTAATATAGAAGAAGAGGTACAAACTTATTATTCTTTTACCTTTAACTCTAATTTCTATTCAAATGATAAATTGACTTCTTACTATTCTATGATAGAATAAAAATATTATTTCTTAATAAAGATACATAAATTATTAAAAAATATTCATAATTATATTTTAGGTTAAAGAGACACTATGATATAACAACATCAATAACTATTTGAAAAATTCAATTCATCTACATCAAATTGTACTGACCTTGAAAAAAGGATTAGATAATTGCATGTTGAAGTAGAATATTAAAAAATTACGGAAAATATTTTGATAAAAGGATAAAATTATCAAAGTAATATTCTTAATAATAATGTTTTTAGAGGACAATAGTTTCAAATATGAGTCAATGGTGAAAAATTTAAATTATATAAAAACCATTTTGTTCCCAATTAAACAAATGATGCCTTCTATTATTGTGAAATAAAAGGTTGTTTCACTAAAAACTATTATTTGAGGAATACTCAAATTAGTGGTATTAAAAATGGTTTTATTTCCAAAAATATTTCTTAATCTAATAATACAAATTTTGAAAAAATTAGGTAGATTTGGATTTCTAGATCATTACTTGATGGCATAGTTGGACCCATGAAAATGTTGGTACCAAAACAAACACATATTTAATTACTTTTGTAGGAAAAATGCCATCAGAATAGAAAATATATATGGTATATGGATAGTGGATTCTCCAGAAACATGAGCGGAGACTCACCAAATTTTCATACATTAGCTCAAATGGATAGAGGTCTAGTCACTTTTTGTGACAATACAAAAGGAAATATATTTGGAGTTGGAACTTTTGGAGATACAAAGACTATCTCAATCAACAATGTATTATTTCTAAAAGGACTAAAACAGAACCTGATTAGTATTTTTCATCTTTGTGATAATGGATATTATATTTATTTGTCTAATAATTCATGCTCAGTTTCAAAGATAAAATACTTAAAATTTAAATCACCTAGAATTGAGAATGTTTATACTTTGGATATTATTTCTTTTTGTAAACAAAAATTGAACTATTTAAAAAATAAGACAAATGGTTCATGGATCTAGAATAGAGGTCTTGAACATTTCAATATATATTCTTTATATAAAGTATCTAAGAAATAATTTTTTTTTTATTTTACTAATATTAAGTTTGAACATGATAGATTCTGTGTTTCATGTCAAATCGCCAAACATGAAAAATCAACTTCCAAATCAATTAATAGAATTTCTACCTCTAAAACATTTGAACTAATCTATATAAATATTTTTGGACTATCCATATTAGTAGTTTTGGATTGTAAATTAAATTTTTTTGTTTTAGTTGAAAATTTTCTAATATTTACTTGGGTTTAATTTATAAAACTCAAAAGTGATGCATTCGCTATTTTTGAAATATTTTTCAAAATTGTTCAAAAAGAAAAATATTTTAAATTAATTTCACTGAGAAGTGATCATGGTGGAGAATATGAGAATATCTAATTTAATTTTTAAAAAATTGAGGTATTAAACACACCTTCTCTACACTAAAAATACCTCAACAAAATAGAATTTTTGAAAGAAGAAACAGAGTTATTCATGAAATTGAATGAATTATGCTGAATGAATACAATATTCCTACTTATTTTTAGGTAAAAGCTGTAAGAACAAATTTATATATCATGAATAGGGTTTTAATATGACCAATTATGAAAAAGAAACCCTGATAAATTTGGAATAATTGAAAACCTAAAGTAAAGTACTTTAATGTCTTTAGATGAAATGTATATGTCTTGAATACTAAGGGAAACATTGGTAAATTCTATCCAAAATATGATGATGGAATAATTCTTAGATATTCTACCACTTCTAAATCCTATTGAGTTTTTAATAAAAAGTAAATGATTTTTGAATAATAATTTAATGTGAAGTTTGATGAAACATTCCCTTTTAACAAAGGGAAAGATCGAACATATGAAAATACTATATCTTTTGAAAACATGATACTTGATTCACCTATATCTGATTTTGAAAATAAAATTAATGAAATTCATTCTTTTTCAGAAGAACATAAAACTAAATAACCCGAAATTGTCTTACCTAGAAAATATAGAACATTTAAGAACCATCATTTAGTAACTATTTTAGGAGAACTAGACACAAGAATAAGAACTAGAATAAATGTATGAAACTTAGTTGAAATCTCTACCTTTCTATCTCAATCAGAAACTAATTCTTTTGACGAATATTTAGAATATTGGATTTAAATTTTATCGATACAAGAAGAAATAAACCAATTAATAAGAAATTATGTTTTGGAATTAGTAGAAAGACAATACAGTTATCCAGTAATAGGAACTGAATGCGTATTTAGAAATAAACTAGATGATCAAGAGATTATAAATAGAAAAAAATCTAGACTAGTACCTACAATATATAATCAGGACGAAATAAGATATTTTGATGAATCCTTTTCACCTGTAGCTAGATTAGAATCCATTAGAATAATTTTCGCATATGCATATCATATGAACTTTAAATTATATCATATGGATGTTTAATTTAACTTTTTAAATGGATATTTAATAGAGAAAGTATATGTTTAACAACCTCCTAGTTTTGAAAACCCTCATAAACCAAATTATGTTTTTAAACATTCCAAATCACTTTATGGCCTTAAAGAGGCACCTAGAGTTTGGTATGAAAGATTAAGATCCTTTTGTTGGAAATTATATATTCAGTAGGGTTAGTTGATCCTACTCTTTTTATGAAAACTATTTATTCTAGTACTATATTAGTACAAATTTATATTTATGGTATCATTTTCAGTTCGATAAATTAAATGCATTGTAATGATTTCTCAAATTTAATGCAATTTTTTTTAAATGAGTATGATGGGAGAATTGAGTTTATTTTTAATAATTTAGATTTATCAAAAATATTATGTAAATGTTTTAAATAAAAGTAAATACATTATTGATTTATTAAAAAATCTTGGACTTGAAAATAGTAAAACCAATACAACTCTTATTTGTAAAAATATTAAACATGATTTTGATGAATATGTAAAACTAGTTAAAACAAGTTACATAGTGGTATTATTAGTAGTTTATTATATCTTACCACTAAAAGATCAGACATAATGTTTTCTATATGTCTATGTAGTATATTTCAGTAAAATCCAAAAGAAACCCATCTTACTTCTATTAAATGATTTTTAATTATTTAAAATGGACTATTTTTTAATCTCTACTTTACCCCAAAACTTATAATTTTAATTTAATTTCATATCCAAATACTAATTTTGGAGGTTGTAGATTATATAGAAAAAGAACCTTAAGAAATAGTCACTTTTTAAGAAAATACTTAGTATCATTGTCAAGTAAGAAACAATACTCAATTTCCCTATCAACAACCGAGGAAGAATATATGTCTCGTGACAGTTTCTATGTGTAAGTGTTGTGGATGAAACACACTCTACTAGAATCTAGAAAAAATATTAATAATATAACTATTTAGGTGTTAATTCTAGTTCCATAAATATTTTATAAAATCCAATAAGTCATTATAGGACTAAGAATATTGATATCATAGATTATTTAAAAAGAGATCATGTTCTTAAAAAGGATATATATTTATAATTTGTAAATACTAAATATTAATTAGTTGATATTTTCACTAAATTTGTTCCCAATGTATGTTTTTTTATTAAGGGTGAGTTAAGACTATTTAATTTTAAATAAATGTTTATTAATTTATTTCAATTAATATGTTTATAGCTTAATTCATTTTAATTTATTTTATGGTTAATTTTTATGTCAAATTATCATTTCATTTATTTTAATTAAATATTTTTTTATATTTTATTTTTATAACATGTCGCTTCAAAATTAAAATTTTAATGATTACACCACATCATCGGCACATGAAACCAAAAACTAAATTTTCATATTAATCACAATCTCCTCCCTAATCATCCACACCCTTTCAGATTATAGAGCATCTCTCCTTCCAGTTTACTGAAACCCTAACCTTCTAACCTTCAAAAATGGAAACATAATGTAGAGTTGAAGATGTTGTTCCAAGAAAGCCAGTTCGACATATGAAATTTATAAAAGTTAGTTGAGGTATGGTAATTGATTTTTATTGGATGAAGTAAATGAATCTATCATTAAATAGTACAATAATATTTCTAATACTATAATTCATTTATGGTGATTGAAATATGCCATTTGTATTTGATATAGAAGTAAAATAGTTCTACCGAAATGCCCATATAGTTTTGGAAATGATGAATATTAAGCTAGGTCTAAGATTCATCATGATGAGTTTTCAATCTATTCTATGTAAATTTATTAGATCTTGGATTGTCCCCTTATGGGGTAATTTCATTTCTATTTGGAAATTATAGGTGATGAGAAATTCAAATTTGAGGATATAATGTTCTCTCTCTTCAGAACTGAAACAGTCAAGAAAATGATTATAAGAGATCTTAATGTCGATCAAAGAGTCTTGATGATGTTTATATAGTCTATAATTATTACAATGACGATCGAGTTTGAGAAATTTATTTATCAAGATATTCATGTTTTGTTTTTGTTTTTAAACAATGTTAAGATGAACTTCAGTAGGTGTATGTTATGGTATTTGAATCGCTGTTGTAAGAAGGAAGAAAAGATGGGGTTTTAACCTTATGGAATAATTATATTACATTTGTTTCTAAATCCCTAAATGGTAAGAGACATCTATTTTGGTAAAATATTTCATCATAGAAATATTATAAATGCTAGAACTATCATGAAGCTAGGATTTTTCTTGAGTGAATCATGAAATTTTATTTTACCATTTGGAATAGAAGAACACGAAAAGAGGATGGATGATGCTTAGGGGAGAATAAATTAATACCTTATGTTAGTTTTCTAAGACCAAGGCCTGATGAAGAAGTAAAATCAATATTTTATGAGTCTAGTCATCAGCAATGATGAATAATTTCATCAAATATTTCTTAGCCGGTGGCAGTTTCCCAAACAAGATAAGATGAAGTTGTTGAGTAGGTGGATCATGTACCTGATAATATTGAGCAAGTTACTCAAGAGGCTGATCAATCTAGGGAATTTTTTCCTAATTTCATTCAACCATCCCTTGAAAATATGTATTTATCCATTGATGATTCAGTTGATGCAGGATTATCTGCATTCTTAGAGAAGGATGTGCCATGTTTGGATTTGGTGGGAGTTGGCCTACCAGAGAAAAATCTATTGATTCTTCAAACTCATTATAAATAGATACAAAAAGTTTTTTTGTATTTACAATCAAGTGAATGAATATAATTTGACTCTGATAAAATTTTTAGATCCTGAGATAAAGAAATTTGAAGAGTTCAGAAGTTCAATAGAGCCTTGGGCTGAGTTTGAGGCATTTCAGACACAATTAAGTCAAGTTCATGAAACTCGTGTGTCAGTGGGTGATGTTGAAGAGTTAATTAGAATTTATAATATTGAGATCAGATCTTTGAAGGAATAACATGGGAAGAAATCATATTTTTTGAGAAGAAGAATATTTCAAGAACAGGGTTTCAATATCTCAGAACAAGTCATCATGATTCAACCTCTTCTCCACAGAATCCTCCAGACATGATAAAAATATTTGAGGAAATAACTTATTTTTTAGTTTATTTAAATGATCTACTGCACACTCTTCAGTGTGATAGTAATACATTGAATTTTATTCTATAAAATTAGAGAAATTTGATAAGTCTATTGAATTCTAATGAATCTTGGTTGGGACCAGTTCTTCATCAAGTGAGAGATATGTTGACTTCCTTAATTCATTCTAAAGAAATAATTCATGAATATTTTAAGGTGAATTTGGTTGAATGATTGAATATTGATCAAGATTCGAAGAAGATAATTTAGTAGTGGTCATATGCTTCAAAACATCATTTTCAGAGCCAATTGGTGAAACTCATTGCCTTTCATGGTTATGTTCAGACCAATACTAAACCTACAACACCTTCTTCCAATGGAGATTCTGATCAATAAATCCAATCTAAACCTATCCCATCCTTTTGAACATTTATTTAATTGATTTTTATATGTACTCATTTTTTTCAAAAAATAAATGGTCTGTATTTTAGTTTATTTTACTTTACTTTACATTACTTTCATATTTGTGAGCTTTATATCATTTTATACTTTTATTTTTTTTATTTTTGCTCAAATTTACACTCCCATATTAGATGTATTATTTTTCTACTCAGTATACTATTACATTCATTTACTATTCAGTGAATATTTGAATGTGTTTTAATCCATTTTCATATACTTTATTTTTGATATCTCAAAATGGGGAGAGATTTGGGTAATTACAACATTATCAATTGTTCAAGAATTTATTTTATTTTAATCGAAATAATTATATAAAATAAAAATACTAATATAAAAAATTATTTTTCAAAGAAAAAAATATTTTCATTAAAATATTGTTTATTTTTCATTCACAATTCCTAAATTTTCTAAATTATGTTATGGGTTTTTTTATCATAAAAAGGGGGAGATTTTCGGGCAGGTATTTTATAAACAATACTCTATAAATTTTATTTATTTTGATGATAAAAAATACACTTATTTATTTTCATGATGATATTAATTTAAGCGAGTTTCAGAAAAATAATATTCTTTGCAATATTTTTTCTAGAATAATTTTCAAGTTATTAATCTTCAAGGATTGTTTGTTAATTTTTTCAAAATGAATTTTTAGTACTTATTGAATCTATATTCATTCGTTATTATGATAAGCATAATATAAGGAATGAACCCTACATTCAGAGCAGAACATATGGTTTATCGTTCCTACATTGAACAATTTATATATGGTTCAGAAATAATATGTTTGGATAAAATTTTGGAATATCAATTCAATGTTAGAGCCAGGAATCATTATTTATACCATATGTTTAGAGAATAAACACATGTTTAATCAACCCTACATTTGTAATCAACCTTATGATAGAAGTCTAAAAGTGTGGTTTCTTATCCCAATGTTACTATTGATCCCTACATTCTATATAAATGAAATTATGGTTCAAGAACCATATGTTGGTAGGAACCATAATCTACTAGAAGGAACCATATTCTATGGAGTTGAACCCTATGTTTTATTTTTCAAACTACAGAGTTTGAAAGGAATTATATAATCTAAGATTCATGTAATGATCTTAAAATAATTATAGGATAATTGAAATATATTCTTTGACTAATTAAAAATCTCACTCTGATTAATCATATTCATCAGAGAAAATAACTCATATAATTAAGGGATTTTTGGACTCCCCTAGAATTTTTGAATTTGAATTTCTTTGTTCTTTCAAGTGATTTTCTTGGATCTAGAATACCAAAGAACACTATCTAATCTGTATAATCTATCACAATTTATTTTGAAAGATAAACGCACATATGACTATATACTCGAGAATATCTTTTACAGTTCTACTGCAATGATAGATCAAATATTTTTCTAAAATAGGCTACACTTTAGAGATATTGATTTTTTACCTCGAACGACTGTTAGATTTCTGCTACTATTTTTTGATATTCAAATTGAAGATCATTTGAAACCAGGATCTCTTCAGAGTTATTCTTTCTTGAGTAATTTCATTTATGGGTAAGAAGATTCACCTACTGTCATTTGCTACTACTGCATCTGTGAAGTTCAATCTGAGCCATCAATAAATCAAACTCTTTTGATTTATTGAATTTTTAACTGCTTAGAATAATTCATGGTTAAAGTGTAAACTTTTTATACTAAGGTATGGATAACTGATTCGCTATAAAAGAACTAGAAGGCTCTATTTTAGACTTTTTGTGAAGGTTTCAACTACCTGAACTCAGTTGTAGATTTGAAGGCCTCATTAAAAGAGGACCTTTCTTGTAAAATTCACCAAGATTAAAAAGAGATCATTGTTGGAGTGGACTACATGATATTTGTTCCCTAAACAACTATAAAATTTTTGAGTTCATTATTTTTGTTTATATGATGCTCATATTTCATACAAAATGAAATTTTGTATATCTGCATAAATTGAAAAGATAGTCAAAATCTAGAATCGATGAAGTTTTTTGAAAAGAAACAATTCACCCCCATCTTGTGTATATCTGTATTATTCCGACCTAATAGTGAGAGGGTGAATTGATGAATTTAAAAATTTAAAATTTATTAAAAATGTTTGGATAATTAAGTAGAGGAAAAGATAAATAAAGGGAAAAATATATTTTCATCTTTGTTCATATCAAAGTGATCATATGTCTTCTCTTCACACTATCAACATGAGAGTATGACACCCACTATAAAGTGACCTAACTTTTGAAGGGGAGTCAAAACCTATTATAACTGAATTTTACACACTCAGAGACACAACCTAAATATACCTAAATTTTTCTATATGGTGGAACAAACCAAATATATCATGAATTTTTGTACCTAGATTCATAACCTAATACCAAACGTTTTCCACCTAGAGACACAAAAAAAAGGTGTATCATTTATATGGGTAGTATAACCTGACTCTAAAGTATTTTTGAAAGAAAAATCACATACTAAATGTCACACACATAGAAAATATATAAATATATAGGACCATATAATCTATTTAGGAAATAAAAAATTGAGTGACAAGGTATCCATTGATCTCATTAACATTGAAGTTATGAAGGTAAAATTCATTTCTAGATATCAAAATAGTAGTGATAGAAAATTATTAACACACCACAATGGGTATCATGCCTTTATTTTTCATGCTTCACAGTGAGTGTAATCTTATCAAGGTTACATATCCCCATACTTTGAAATTTTTCACTAGTTGTATCAAACTCTATTTATATATTTCCATTAAGAAAAAAATCTTCAAAGGGGATATCCACATCCTCAATATCTTTCAAAATTTAGATGTTGATGTTCCTTATATATCAAAGAAGGTTTTATTCATATGAAATCAATTATGTACATCAATTTTTTCTAATATTAGTTTCCTATAAAATGATTCCTATGTATTTATCAATTTAGTTCATGTGAAAGTGTAAATTAATCCCCTTGAAAACTAAACGTACATCACTATAAGATCAATTTTTTTCAAAATATACCATAAAAATACATATGTGATTACAGTGATAAAATAAATGAAAAAGATATAAAAATTTGAAAATCATATTTCTAGTCAAATTATATGTATAAAAAGTTTGGTTTTATATTTTTATAATATATGAATTCTAAAAATATTTTAGGAGGGATTAAAGTATGTAAATCATAAGATAAAAGTTTTTAAGGTATATAATTTTTCCTAAAAAAAATTTCATTTGATATGAATTCTCATAAGATAATAATTCTTACAACATACAGTTGACACATAAGACACAATGACCTCATTTGGTATAATTTATCTATAATAATAAAATGACATCCATATGATATGAATTTTTTTATGATATAAAACCCATAAGATAGAGAAGTATCATATGATAGAGTTATATTAAGATATAGGTATCATGTAAGATATAAAAACCATGGAAGATATCATATCTCATATGATATAAAATATATCTCATGTAAGATATTTAAAAACTTATATGATAGTGATTTTAATTTGATAGATAAATTTTATAAAAATATAACGATAAGTCCAGAATAAAAAAGTAGAACTAAGATGAATTATAAAATAAATAAATGATAAATAATAAATAAATAATAAGTAAATAATAAATATGATTTAAAATTGACATCATCGTTTTCTTCGATATGTATTGAAATATTCAAACTCATTTAATCACTCAAGTTAGAGGGACTAAAATAATTTTTTTTGTAAATTATCAAAACATAATTAAGTGAAGTGGAATAGAGCCATTAAACACTATATTAATTTATCCCAAATTGATGTTTAATTATTATAAAATAGGTTTAAATATTACCAAATTGATCTATTCGAGGATTTTTTTATGGAATTTAGAAAAATGAGAAAGGTTTGTGGACCTTTTTCTCTATGCTCATGGCCTTGGTAGAGATTTTAGTATATTCATATATATATTTAGAGATTATCCCCATGAAAAATGTGATAGGGAGACTATACATGAATTAATGATTGATAACACACTTCTTTATCATTATTTTAATGAGGGTAAGATCAATGAAACCCCTACAAACTTTGAATAACTGGTCTCTACTATCATCGACAATCATTGGATATTGACTTAGGGCAATGAAAAAGATTTAATACCCACACTATTTGGTTTTTCAAAGAATATAATTGAATAAAAGAAATATAAAAACATAATAATATAATATATGATGTCCTTAACTTTTAATATATAAAAATTAATAACCTACCCCTGAAGTAGTTATCTATTGTATGCTACCACCACTAAACCACCATTATTTAAAACTTGAAGGAGGAGGATGAATTTTCCCATAAAACATTGCTAGAGGATGAATTTTATATGATTGTCTAATATGACTTCTTCCCAGAGGTCCAATGCCATAAATGTATAGATTACACTATTTTCATTAAGGAGAATAATTGATATATAAGATTCCATATCAACATCTTAGAAATCAATTTCCACTACCCAAAAGATGATTTTCCTATCCCTATCACAAAATTTTTGACTGATGAAAGAGCTTCATTTGAATAATTTTCCTTTATGTATGTCCACTATAAATATTTCTAAATTAGGATAGCCCCAAAATATGAGGAAACTATATCCATTAAGAAAACCAAAAACAGTATATTAATACAAGTTAATTAACTTTTATTTGAAAAATACTCAAATTAACTATCAATAAGAAGCATATAGATTTTTTAGGTAAATATTTTTGAAGGAAGGGAATCATTACATAATGATTTGTAATTCATTTCACACCAGTTTTCTAATTACTTCTCTAATATTGAGGTTATATTTTTCTATATTTGACATCACAACATAATGATAAACTTATAAAAATGTGTATTTAAATTCATATCTAGGAAAATTAATTATGTTATTTATATGATATAGAGGTATAGATTTTGGACATATAAAAACATAGGAAAAACTAATGATTTATCCTTCATAAAACCTATAATAATTCAATGAAAATAAGGGAATCCCCACAAATATTTATAATTTTATTAAAAACCCTACTTGATTATTTTTACCTTTCATAAATTTAATGAAAAAGGGTATGAATTACTAGTGGGATTAAGTAATATAATGTTTATTTTAATACTCCAGCTTAAAATATCACATCCCATACTATTGATCCCATTTATGGAAATAAATCTAGTCATAATTTATATAAACTAACTAGATAAATCAATTGATTATATACTCATATATAAAAAAGATAAAAGTAAGAGGAATTTTTTTACAACCTTTTCTGAATGATAATGGAGGATGAGGGTAAATAATCCCCTAATCTAGTATAATTGTTTTACCTTGATTTTTACATCACTAATTTCATATCGTTATTTAAATAATTACATGGTCTATATAGTATTATATATTAATACATTGAAATATATCCTTAATAAATATATACCAACTTGATTGTTTATAATTTAGGTTATGATCCTTTAAATTTATTACATGTAGTTTTTCTAATATAATTCAACCAAACAAAATATTTAAAAACATCATTTCCATTCACCTGACTCTAAAGAAATTTATTCTATATAAAAAACACCCCAATGAGTATACCTTTTTAGTTAATAAGACCATGAAAATAGGGAAGATTCATTTTGATGAAACATTATAATTTCTAATAAAAAATGTATGGATAACCATATCCAAAGTGTTTTATTCATCATTTCCACAAAGCCACACTTTTGTTACTATTTCCTATTATAGGAGGGTTGTATGAATAATGAGGGTGGGTAAAAAAATATTATTATAACAAGTGAGTAAAATTTAAAAATACAAATGTATTATGTCAATGTTAAATGAAATTAAATACTTATAAAGAATGAAGTAACAACCATACATGAGAATAAATGAGGTATAATATCTCAGTTTTCCACTAAGATGGTTATTTTTTATAACTTAATACCAAAAAATATCAAGGAACATGTATGATAAAATAAATTTGATTCTCTATATAACTCAGTCCAAGATGATTTTATCATATATGTGGTGCATTAGAGAGTGAGGAAATTTTTCCTTGTCAATGAGTTAGAGGGGGAAGGTGATACTGACTTCACTATTTATTCAGAATATAAATCGTCTGCAAAGATAAATGTTTAACCAAAGATTGTCCCTAATAGATGATGGACTCAAATGAAGACCATTACCTCTTGATTGAGTAATAATAGAACATGTTCGTTGATGGGAATAAAAAATTACCCTTTGTGACAACCCAAGGTCTAAGAAAATTATTTACAATAATAGATTCAAATGGTTCCTTATCAGATATATCGATGTAGGGTAGAACCCTAATATTATAAAAGATACCTATGCTGGAAAATTTTGTGATCATAAAAAATGAGCTCAGTTCTCTAAAAAAATTATTTGGATTACATTTTTCTATAGTTCATATACAATTTAATAGACTTTATAAATTTTTATTACACATTCCATTTTATTTATAAATTTATTTAACGACCACAAATGTTTTTATATGGAAAACGTTATTCTTATGTACTTTCTATATAAGTAATATATTATAACTAATGGGCCTTGATGACATCATAGACACCCCGCCTCAACATAGACATCAGGTCATGGCCAACCAGACACCACTAGTTGTCCTATATAAAAGTGATCCCCTACCTGGGGCCCACCCAAGTGCCTGAATGGATCATCAGACTAATGAATTTCCCCACATTCAATCACATATCCTTTAAAGTGTTCTTTGTCCTCACTTGCACACACCCTAAGAATGTTCCAAGAATGTCACCCATCATGATCACTAATCCAGACTAAGCACACTTAAATATTGAGTTCTAATTATGTAATCACCCAAATAGAAAGGTTCAAGTTGTTGACATGGGTAATAATAATTATCCTTTTAACTCATTATCTTTATAGGGTTTTATAGTCACCCCATTTAGAGTACAACTTCCTCATTGTGAACCCCATATTTCAAACCATGTAGTGATACTTGACATCTTTCTAGGCACCAATATAATAACTTGGCCCCATTAATAGTAAAACACCCCACCATAATATGGATATTGGGTCCTAGCCCACTAGGAATCACCAGTTTCTCCAAAGACACAAGGTCCCCTACCAGGGGCCCATCTGCATGCTAAAATGGATCCCCACATTAATGATTATCCCAACAGTACAAAAAAATATCTTTCCAGTGTGATTTTTCCTCACATGAACACACCATGAGAAACTTCCTAGGCGGTAAACCTCTGATTAGTATTCCATGTCAAACACACTTAATTGTGGAGTTATAATCAGGTAGGATCTCAAAAAGAAAGGTTTACATTATTAACATGGGTAGTAACATTTAGAATTTTAACCCTTTATCATTAAGATATGTCACATATATGTTATCAATCCCTAAAATCTAATTAATGTTAGATAGTTCCAACTCATTATCATGTAATTCACTTATTTTTAAAGTAGGTTTATTTTTTTAGAATTTTTTGGACGAGAGGAATTATCACCTTTATGAAGTATTACATCATCACTAGGGTTGGAGTTCCTCAAAATATCCTAATGTATAATGAAAAAAATATGCCTATGATTTGAATAATATATTTCTAAAATTAAATATTTATTCTAACCAATATTTATGCTATCACATGACTGTTAATTGAATGATCTATGATTTTATAAATACCTATTCAAATACCCTGATGGAGATGATGTATATGTACAATAATACTCATTTCAATAATATCATAAGAACAAAATTTTCCTATCAAAATATGATGCACAAACAAACCCAAGTGAATCCAATAACTAGTTCATTGAATGAATTCATTAATACTTATTGATGTCCAGTTATCCTTTTTATAAAAATCTATATTTATCATAAAGACTAATGGTGAATGGTAATGGATTATTATTAATGAGTAGAAAAACATTATGAAAAAAATTTCACAACTGTTACTTAAATTGAAGGTTCACCAAAATCAGATAACATTTCTATTTAATTGGAAGGCCTGACTCTAATAATTTTTTTGTAAGGGTGAATTTGTGTTTCACTATAAGAGTTTAATGGTACCAAGGAATAATACTTATAATTTTGAATAAAAATTATATTGACATTATATTTTACACAAGGTCATATCTAGTGAATTATAGTCCTTGACAACTCAAGATACATATCACATATCTCTTTCTACAAATAGTAAATTCTACAAATAGTAAATTCATCAAGATATACTATGATTTAATTATTTAAAATAGATTTAATAGTCCTTATATAAAAAACAGAATTCCACATGGTCCTTATTTCATGAACATAAGATGCCTGACACATGGTCTTTTTCACATGAACTTAAACTTTTTGAATCATGGTCCATCCAATATATCCTTAAATAGTATGATACATCATCTATCCTACAAAGTAATAAATATAATGGATAAATCCTTATTTCATAAATTTAAACTACATGAAATTTAATCCTTACCACATGACATTAAACTAAAAAGTGTATTCTATATTAGTTGTCCTTAAGCTATATGAAACAATATTTCATCCATAAAAGATAATATTAAATTATTAAAATGTACTTTTATTGAAAAAAATATTGATTTATACTAAGACATTAGATATTCCCATCATTAACATAGGAAACATCCTATCCATTAATGTATGAGTTTATAGTATATTCATTGAGACTTAAAATTATAATAATCTTTACCTCCTTTAATATTATCTTTATCTGTGAAATGTATTGGGATATCCCATTTTATCAAGGTCCCTCCCCCACCAATGAGACATGATTGGAATACTTTATCATTTTTCAAACCAAGAGTTTCCTTTACCAGAACTATATGCATATTCATTCATGTTTATATATGATACATTGTGATATTTGAATAATCTATCACATGCAATGTGGAATGTTTCAACTCAGTTTGACACCCCATTTTACATCATCATCTACACCCCTTATTAATTTACATCATCTTTTCTATTCTAGAGTATCCAATGAAATCATACATTTTACTAATTTTTCATTTAAAAATGGATTTTTATTTCCCACTAATTCACATTGGGTTTAATTTTATACTTCCAGAATAAGTTTTCTTCCCTCTCTAAAATTATTTTATGACCTATTTATAATTTAAACTTGATATATAGTGTATCTCAGTATAACTATATCAAGCATAGAAAGATTCTCATTTTCCCCTTCACCCCTCTCATAAATCTATAGAGTATTATCTTGAATACATTAATATTGGTTCAAATTTATCCTATTCATTCCAATGTGTCAATTTCCCTCTAGGAACTCTTGATAAACCCTTCATCCAGAACAATGTGCAACATGATTTTGATTTCTATAGGTTACCCAAAGACACCTAGTGCAACACCCAAAAATTTTAAAGGAGGAAGATTTTGTTTGATAACATATATGACATGTAAAACCTAGCTTAAAAAACCTATGAAATATATTTCTTTAAATTTAATATCTCAGACGACTTGCGATACACTCAAACTCAAGTATAGAAGAACTATAAAACAGTACATTGTTATAACATAACCATTAAATTGGAATGTATGAATAACATTAAATATATCATGAAAATTATATGGTTTAAACATGCATAAAATAAATTCAATGGTTATTTATTGATTACAAATAAAATAAGGATCATTTGAAAGAAAAAGAAAAGTTTTATAAGAAACTAAATGTTTCTAAAAGGCAGTCTCATTGCGCTTTACACACATAATTATAATTGATGTTTACCTCTTTTATAAAAACCATTTTAAAAAATTAATTTAATTTTTGAAATTTTTATGTCGAAATTACATTATATATATATTTTCATAATTCTCTAAAAAGCTGAATTTTTCCATGAATGGTGAAAAATAATAGTTTTTATTGAAAAATTACTTTTTAGTTAAATCATTTAAAAGCAAAATTTTGATTTAAGATAGTTTTAAAAGTAAAATTGTAAAAACTATATTATAATTAATATAATATTGGAAATTATAATTGAATTAATTTTTACTTTTCTTATTAAAACATTTTATATTTATGAGAATTTTTTCTTTAGAAAGAAACTTTTTCATCACATATGGGGGTTTAATTTTAAATTAAATTTTGACGATTATGTGATTTGAATTTATAAAAATGAATTATATATTTGGAATAATAATAAAAATTATTATATAATAATTTCAAGTTTATCATTGGCTATAATGAATAGTAAAATCAGTTGAAATTAATTATCATGGTTAAGGTTAAAACAAGTTAATAGGGTGTGGTTAAACTTAATCTAAAAGGGCTAAAATTACCTATAAACTTTTTCACTTTCTATTTTCTATCCATTTTTAACCTTATGACATATTCAATTTACTTATTCTTATTACTACCTCAAATATTATCTAATTATTATTAAATAATAATACCCATATCTTTTATATAATTAGATGTGTTTATGTTAATGGAATAACCTATATTCACCTCCTCTTCCATAAAATGGGACACTAAACTGTCAATCGTGTGTACAACATACTACTTCCTCGCGAACCGATGTCATTTGTTTTACATCACAACCTATAAGATGAATATCATAATGTATTTTACATATTTATAAGATATTTATGATGTTATTATACTTATGGAATCATAATATCACATATACCTTCTTACCTTATAATCCTTTGGAAAACAATAATGTCGCTCATCTGTATATATGGACCACTGCCTCTACATAGTGATGTGAATTTGTTCTTTATTTTATTTTGAATAGATGTTAATAAGGGTGTATTTAGTTAATATAAATGAAATATTAAATGTAATAATGGTTTTGAATATGTGAAACATTGTTTTTTTCTTTTTTATATTCCATATGTTGGAAAAATTAAATCATCATTCTTGCGTACGTACGACCTACTGTCTCCATGAATTGTGTATCTCATTTTCCAATATATAAATTTTATGGACTAGTATAAATACTCATATAGTGATTATATATGATATTTACATCATAATTAAGATTATTTATATGATCTAACTATGATCAATGTAAAAGGCCTGAAATTACCGAACCAAAACATATAACAAGAACAGAGTAATTATCACCCAAAACAGGTATTTTAAAAAAGAATTATTAATAAAAGGGTAACAGAAGACTATAAGAAAACCATATATGGTATGAAATATTTGAGTATATTTATTTAATATATGTTTAATAAATATTTATTTATTATATAGGAGGTCCAAACATAAATGAAGGAAATCATGTCTACGGTAAGGATTTCTCATCTCACTTTTACTTCTATGAGATTAGACCATATTCATAGCTAAGTTATTATCTGTAGTGTATGTACTACTTATTTGATATATTATATAATAATTCTCTTTATATTAATGGTATTTGAATGTTCATTTTATGTTATTTATTTAATGGGGATTATGATTTAAAAGTTACCAATGTGGTAAAAGTTTTATGTTACAATTACATTTTTTATCAGGATAATTTATGATTAATGTTATAATGATGAAATATTATGGTATAACTCTCAATAAACTCATTTATTTTATTATAATATGGTTATTTCTATAGAATATATGTTTTCATTTCATTTTCCTCTATTTATGAACAAAATATACCAAAATAATGTTTTCAAAGAAAATTGACTTTATTTCTCTCTTTAGTCAAAATCCCATTTTCTTCCATATCCATGCTTTCTAAAAAAAGTCAAGAATGTTTTAAAACAATAAAAATGAATTATTAATACATTTTTACCCATGTTTTATATTTTACAAACTGGATTGAAAGGAAATTTATTATTTTTTCTGAATGAGGCACTTCTTAACCTTTTTCAACATTATGAAACGAATGTTTTTTATCTCATATTGAATGTACAAAATTACCTTCCATCATGACCTCTAATTAATTTAGAGATTCCATTATAGTCTTACAAAGATATTTTTAATGATTTTTTTCTTAATATTCTGGAACCTTCTTGTTTTTTCATGTGATTTTATATTTAAGAATGATGTTTTCATAAAGAATGTTTTAATGGATTTTTTACATAATTTATATTAATTAATGAGAAAAAATATATTTAGATTTTTTAACATTGGGAATACGTTGTATTGATATCATATATATTATTTTTCTAGATGGTTTATGGTTAGTTGGACTAGGGGGTTCTATCTTGACAACATTCCCCATATTACTCAGAATGGTTTATGATTATGTTAACATTTATTAATCTATTTTCTAAATACAAATATTTGTGTATGTTATGTTTAACCACTATCATATTAGTAATTAATTGGGATTATTATGTTATGGTAGGGTCCTTCTATATCCCCTCTATGAATTGGGAGGTCCCATTAGACATACTGTTTTGGGTTTTTGGAAAAGGCCATACCAATTTAAGTAATATTTCTGGAAAAAGTTCTTGAAGGTGTTTTTATGATGTAAAAAATTATGAATTCCATCATTATGAGATTCATTATTGATGTTCCATGTTATTATTCAACTAGATAAAATATCCATGGTTATTTTTCAAGATCATGTGATTATTTATATTGAATTATTTGATCATTATTAATCCCTTCCATATTATTATAATGTAATTTATTCAATGGAATGTGTTTCTATTATTAAACATTAAACATTTATTATTCCTTATTTATTCGTGATAGTTTTTTCTATACATAGACCCTTATTGAGTATTATAGCTTACCTCATTCTTATTTTTTATTTCCCTAGGATGCCAAGAGGTATTTTATGATTAATGTGAAGGGATATGATAAAGGGAATAATAGTGTACTCAAATAAATTCTATGTTGTATTTTATGTTTTCGATTATAATATATGATTCATGTGTGTATCTATTTTTCAAAAACTACTAAACTATTAGGTCCTTCAGGATGTAATTCCTTGTATCTTGTGCTAATGTAATAAATTAACAACTGACTCTTGGTACTAGGGTCAGGGTTATTATAGTTGGTATTATAGGAAGTTTAGAAGAGGAATTGGGAACTTGATTTAGGAAAACATATATTAGATAACATAACCCTATGGAAGAATTTTGGGATAAGTCTAAGTACATGATAATATAAAAAATATTAGTATAGTAGAGATTTTGTGGATTTCCTAGTAATACATTCTTTTATAGATACTATACGTAGATGTGTCTCTAGAACAGTTGTACCTAAAGGTAATAACTATAAAAAGGGAATATTGGGAATTGAATCAATCATCAACTAGTGCATGACAATGATCCTTGTTATACTCTAGTTTTGACAATCCTAAGGGATATTCTTGGGTTAATTCACATTTTTATTAAAAAAATTATGAAGTATTTGAAAATATTTTTAATGATTCAAAAAATTTCACAAAGAAACCATGTTTATTATTATGATATTAGTTATGAATAAAATTTTCAATTTAAATTAAGTGTTTTGTTAGTTTTGGTTTTATACGTTATGTTTCATAATGTTCTGATCTAATATTTTCTATTATATTATTTATAAATGGTACCTAGTGAAATTAATGGGAATTGAATCAATGAGAATACTCTATGTAGGGATTTACCAACATGGAAATATAATGATTATAGAGATGAGGTATAGATAATGTTGAACAAATTACAACCATATCTGGAAAATTGACTTAAGTTATGAGTAATATCATTGCCTGCATGGAGTAGCCTACTTATCCACCATGTAGTGTAATAATGTTAGACTGCATTATAAGTTATAAAAATCAATCATTCAATGAGACTAATGATCCATTAGTAGATGATCACTATATAAGTTCATATTATAGAGGATATTTCTCACATTGTAAGGTAATGGAAGAGAGAAGGTTTTCATGATAGTTTATCATATCTTAGGGGATGTTGATCAATGGTGGTCATTGATTCAAAATAATAAGGTAAAGGTGTAAATAGTGAGCATGAATTTGAATTATTTTAAGGTACTCATCATTAAAAAATATTTCCCTCATGAGTAACAAGAAAAATATAAAGAGATAATTAATTAGTTTAGGACAACAAGAAAATTAAAAAGCTACTAATTGTGATTCCAAATTTACAAGGTTAGTTAGGAATTTTTTGAACTATATACATAATCGAAAGATCAAGATTAAAAATTTCTTTAATGGATTAACAACAATTATTCTAAGTTCATTACTCTACCAAAAAATCTCATCATATGAGGATATAATATCATGTGCAATCAAGACATCGAATGAATTCTCCAAGTATTATGGATTCAAAGGGAAGAAAGAGAAGAAGATGACAAAAAAGAAAAAAATTTATACGGGGAAGAAGGGAAAGAAATATTTTCCCACATGTGATAACTATGGAAATAAACACCTTGTTATTTAATTGAAGGTAATGATAGTTTTCTTTAGTTAGGGAGAGAAAGGCCATCAAGTGCATGAATACAATGGTAAATAATAAACCTATAATGGTCAGTGTTTAAACTATAAGGATAGAGGTAACTCCACAAATCAATTCCCAAAGAGTAAAAGGAATATACCTCTTAATAATACAAGGTATCAATCTCAATCTTATGATATTAATATATCCAAAGTTGAGTTATTAAAGTTCTTATGGATTTAGATTCAAGAATTTTGTTATATAATTATTTTAACAATGGTGTTTTGGTTATAATATTCATTATACATATATATATTGAGTTAATTTTTGAATAATATATGTATTTATTTAATATTAACTTAAGAGTTGTGGATACCATCATCGGTTTATGATTTTAAAGTTGATCATAATTTCAATGTATTAAAAAACCCTTTTGAGATTTTATTTAATAGTACTTTATCATTGTTAAGTATATTTTGTGAGAATTTTATAGAAATACCATCCATTGGATTTGTATATGTCTAAGTGAAGAAGTTATTTTTTGAATAATGCCATTAATGTTTTTCAACATAAGATTAATGGTATTAGTAACATTTTTGTTTTATCGTATCTTTGATGTTGAGGTAATTATGGGTTATAGAAATTTGGAAACATTATAAGAATTATATTAATATATATTTTGAAAAAGGATAAACCACATGCCATGTGACAAACCATCGCATCTAGTGAGGCCACGAGGCTTGAACCCACAAACAATGGGTGATAATGGTATAATGACCATCGCTGGACTACATGATGTACTGGTTAGTTTGAAATTGTTTTTACTTAAATGATTTGATTGTTGGATACTTAGGAAATGGACTACGTTTAACTTTGGGTGATACTATTGAGGTTGAGAGATTAATGAATTGTTTGGGATAACTCATGATAACCATTTTAGTTTTGGTAAATGTTAAGGGACATACAAGAGAACGTTTCACTCTTTTATAGATCTTATGATATATTAAAAGTTAATTTTAGTGCTTTAGGCATAAAAAATTAATATTGGATATTCATTTCATGGAGTAAGTAATGAATTTTAAATTGATCAAAGCACAACCTAAGGATTAAATTTTTTTTATGAAAATAGAAATATATCAAGTAATTATATATTCTAGTGTCATCTATCTTGATAGTAAAAGAATCCTTAAACTGTAGGAAAATAATGTTGAAACAAAAAATTCATCCTATTACCTTCATTTTTGATGAACTCATGGTATTTTTACTCATAACGGATTAATTTATTTTTCAATATTAACTTTCTCATGATCATTAACATTATTTTGATCAATGATATTTGTCAACCTCAATCATTATTTAGGCATTGTGGTTTTATTTAATTTCCATATCTTTACTTCCCACCAATGTTCACCTACTTGTAAACCTAGTTATGTTTTATTAAATATTACCTATTATATTTCCCTTTCCTAATTTTAGGAATAATTTTTGTTAACCATTTCTTTATAATGTGGGTTTTCAACAAAGGTATTTTCAGATGAAAAAACCATAATTTCAGAGTGCAAGTTCAAATTCTGAGGACACAATTTATTAAACGCGGGGAGAATGTAACACACTAATATTTTTTAATAAGAAAATTTTGTTCAATAGCATATGTGACATGAAACACTATGCTTAAATGATTCATGAATTATATTTCTGTAAATTTAATATATTTGATAGTTTGTGATACATGTTACCTCGAGAAAAAAAATAGTAAAATAGTATACTGTTATAACCAAGATGTTAAATTAGTGATTATAAATAAAAGTAAATAAATTATGAAAATTATATGGTTTAAACATGTATAAAATAAATTTAATGTTTATATATTTATTATAAATAAAACAATAATCATTTGATAGAAAAAGAAATGTTTTACGAAAAAAATGTATTTTTATAAAAGGTGGTCTTATCGCGCTGTGAAAACATACATAAAAATTAAATTTTAACACTTTTAAATAATTTATTTTATAAATTTAATTTCAATTTTTAAATCATTATTTCAAGATGACATTAGAATGAATTTTTTAGAATTTTCTTAAAGATTATTTTTCGACGATTACTGAAAAATACTGGCTTTTATTAGAAACTTATTTTTTATTTAAAGCATTAAATGGGTAAATTTTTATTTGAAATTTGTTTAAAATTAAAATTAATACTATTTAAATATAAAAATATAATTTATTTCATTGTAATAAAATTAAATTTATTTTTTCTATTAAAAATTTCTATACTTATGAGAATTTTCTCTTTGGAAAACAACTTTTCATTCTATCTCTGGGTTTAATTTTAAATTAAAAATTTCCAATTATGTGAATGGGTTTTGAAAAAATGGATTCTATTTTTGGAATAATAATAATTAATATTATATAATAATTTCATCAATATTTTTTTAATAATGAATACTAAAAATAATAAACATTAATTATCACAGTTAAGGTTAAAATATGTTTACCAGGGGTTAAACTAAAATGATATCGGTTAAAATGATCTAGAAACTTATAAAAATATAATTTATGGACATATTTATACCTTATACAATCCATGGTTTGATAATGAACCATTTTTGATCCTTTTGTCATTTGATAAACATGGGTATTGCTTTTTATTTTCAAAAATTCCATGTGTGTCCTCTCCCCCACTTATAAAAGGTCACCTTTATCCTCTCATATTAGAACTAAAAAATACTTTTCTTTGAAAATAACTACCCAAGTATGTAGAGACCCAAATATTGACGTACATAGACATTACATTACTTTTCCGGAATACTTAATACATAACAAAAACAGACACCAGAGGACTATAATAGTTTAGTGTCTTTGGAAACTCTAAACGTAATCTTTTAATCATAGTGAAAGATCTTCAACATCTCCCATAATTATCTTCCCATTTTGTTTTTCTAACCTAAAAACATTCTTTAAATCTTGGGGAATAGAAAACATATAAAGGGTGAGATCAAATGCTTAGTAGGGTTAAGCATGGATAAAATAAAACAACTCATATACATTTGAACTTAAAAACATAAACATAATGTTTAAACATCACAATATTGGACAATGACATAAAAAATGGCAGTACATAAGGCAAAGATCATAAAGAAACATTAATCATGATAAAATATCATGGGAATAAAACATGTGATTGTGACAAACATTAAGCACATGATATGATTTCCATAGTAGCCGAAGCATTTCTGCCAAGACTATCTTAGTGGACAAAGTCCCTTTCTGAATCGAGTTCACTCATCGTTCCAGTCCTGTATTACTGAACTGGATTAACTTACCATTCCATCCATGTCTATCTCATGAGATATAAATCTTACCCAATGCATTGGTGGGAGATATAGGTCCGACCCATCTCATAATTAAATCATTCTTACATGTGCCACATCATAAACATACATCATTCATCATAACCCAAATAATAAAAATGGGTTTCATAAACATCATCCCATTATAACAAAATCCATATAAAATAAATGGATATCATTTCATAATAAGAAAATTTAAACCATTTAAATCATACAGACATTATAATTGATACATAATCATACTAAATAATGTCATCTTAGATGGAAAATAGTTTTGACAAAACATTTGAAATGAATTCTTGAGGAAAATATCCTTTCTTCTTCAAAATAATTTCCTTTCCTCAAAATGTCATGAAATTTTAAAAGAAAAGGATATTGTTGAAAATAGTCATGAAATATTTTAGATTAAGCTTCATAAAAATAAGGTGTTATAAAATTGTAAAAATCTATTCATGCTGTATAAGTTAAGGAAAACATTCTCCTCGTACTTTTAACAGAAAAGTCAAAAAATACTACATATGGTAAACAAAAGCAAGATTCTTTCCATAACACAATGTAAAAGTAAAAAATGGGTAAAAAGTACATTAAAATACATGGAAGAATATTAAACACTTTATGGAAACATTTTTATGGACATGGATGAAAAATATAACCCCAGTAAATACATACGTATAAGCATTCTCAGATAAAAATGAGATTGCAAAATTATCCCTTACCTTAGGTCTGATATGATTTGTACATATCTGAACCTCCTGTATAATGATTTAAATAATGTCATTGACTTATTGAATAATAATATTCATTGTTATGATATCATATATTGTTTACTCATGACTTTATATTACCTGTTCTTTTGTAAATTCGATGGAAAAGTAACGATTTGGGTAAAATCGTTTCATTTATTGTACGTGTTTCAACTTATTGTTCTTTATATTATTACTTATATCCTTATTTACTTAATTCCAGAATGTAAAACATAATTTATATATAATATATATTCAGTATATACATATATATATGATAGATCGATAAATTTAATGAAATACACCGTTCATGAAGACGGTAGGCCGTACGTACGCATGAACGCTGTTTTCGTTTCCTTATTTAATTGAATGGAATTAAGTAGATGAAATATAAATATATATATATATATACATAAATACAGTATAATTATTATGTCATATATCTCATTATTATTCATTATATATACTTTATAATCATTCATGAATGGTTAACATGGAGAATGAATCTCATCGCATCGTGGAGACGGTAGTCCGTACGTACGCACAAGCGATGATATCATTCCCATGATCGTGGAATTGTATTGAAGCGTATGTATAATATTTAAGAATCAATAACACTTTACTATAATCATATATAGTTATTTATTTACACCATTATACCCATCCAAGTATGGTGGTGGTCGAAAACATATTACACCACGGCGTGGAGACGGTATTTCGTACGTATGCATGCGCGGTGATTTCATTTTCCATAGGACGGATAGAAGGTGAAATAGGGTTGTTTCATATTTATAATAACATACCAGTATATGAGTGATAATGATGTTATTACATCATAATTAAACAACTAAAGAAGAGTATGTATAAGAAGAAATAAATTTGAAAGAATCGGTAACAGATATTACCTCTTCTTCGACACGCCTCTTTGAAACCACCTCTTAGGGCACTAAAATTGGTCTTTTAAGAAGACCATAACCTCTAGAATATTACTAGGGAAGTGTAGAAGAGAAATAGGCAGGTGTTGGCTGAGCTTGAAGGCTCAAAGTGGTGTGAGGAGAAGAGGGAGGAGGTTCCCTTTTATAAAGGAGGAGAGGGGCACCATAGAAAACGCTTAAAATATTATTTTATAATAAAGTCATATTCGGTTTTTAATAGCTCAAAATTGATTTCCTTCAAAGCTAAAGTGGGGATGGGCCGCAATCCTCTCAATAAATATATTTTATACAGGATTGGGTCATTATATTAACCTTATCTTTTAGTTTTAACTCTTAGTTAATTAGATTGACATTTACCATGTCACTTTGTATTTTTATATTATATAGTTAATAAACTTATCAGATACATCCAAGAGACCCCCAAGTTGTCCATTAATGATACAAATATAATTATATAAGTATATTGGACGAACCGTAGATTTTGTTAAATATAATAACAATTAATAATATAATATTTGTTTTAAAAACTATTTTATGTCAATTTTGACACTATTTGGTAATTGATTTTTTTGAAACTCATAACAGCATGATTAGTTAAAAAAACGTTAATTAAATCAATAATAACATGTAATATTAACCTATAAAATTATTTTAATTCATAAAAAGTCTCAAATTACATTTATTTTGTTATTTATAACATCAATTATGTTAATACTTCATTAATAAGATAATTATTGCATCATCATTGTGTCATAAATAAATTAAATTATTTAAGGTCTAAAAATTATAAATAAAATACCATTATGTAGGAAATTGTTTTATATTTCCAATGAATATTTATAGTCGAATTTATCCTATGTATAACCCTATATTAAAAATCTTTTATTTATTAAACTTTGATATTAACCATTTTAACTATTCTTTAAATAAAATAATAATAAATGTCCTAATCTAATTCAAGCGGACCTAAAGGGAAATATTTTTATAAAAAGGTTGTTTTTGGTCGAATTAAATTTCTCCAATAGAATTAGGACATGTATTAGGGTAATAATAATATCATTTTTACCCTTAATTACCCTATTTACTTTTAACCGTGGTAAATAAAAGTAAACATTTACTATTCACAAAAAAAAATTATTTTTATCTTATTGAACCACATTTTACTCCTTTATATGAACTGTGTCCCTCTAATTTTAGAAATTTCACTCACAGAAATGGTAAAATTAATTTTTATGTACGTTTGCAAAAAGCTCCTAGGAGGTAGGTAAAAGACAGTGAAAAGTTCAATAAAATTTTTATATATCGAAAATTATTATAAGAGGACTCCAATAAATTACATTGAACATATATATGTTTTATGTATCAATTTTTACCTAAAATAAATTTAAATAAAAAGACGGTTTTTAAATAGTAACCCAGTGTTTTCACTATTCATCAAAAATTGAAAGTTTTCATAAAAATACCAAAAATCCACCCTAGGATAATTTCGATATTCCGAATCCAAAAATGAAGTCTATTTTGAAAGATAAAATTTATAAAATTTCAAAAATTGGGTTTTACTATTCATAACGGCTAGTTCATAATAATATTATAATAATATCTCATTTAGTGAAACTCGGTATTGCGTACTACACACTCTATCGAGGAAGGTCTTGATTGCGTGTAATGCAAGCCAAGTCAGGGCTGCGTGTAGTGAAAGCATTGTTTGGCATTGCGTATAACATAATCAAAACTTATTTCATTTATACATTAAACAAAATCTATACTTAATGTTTCATAGAATAATTCCCACAAAACGAACTTGAAATTGTGTGTAACGCGAGCCAAGAATAGTGTTGCATATACTGCAAGCTAATACGGTGTTGCGTATAGTACAAGCTAAACTTGGTGTAGTGTATAATATAAGATATCAATGAAATTAAAAGAATATTTTTCACAAAATCTCAGGGTGTTACATTCTACAACCCGTTAAAATGAATTTCACCCTCGAAATTCGTCGGGGTTATAAATGGGTTACTACTTGAAAGTTTCTTTAATAGAAACCCACATCATAAAAAGGAATACCGAAACTTGACTTTAAAAACTAAAGTATGAAACGTAACTGTTACCCAAATTAACTAATCCCTCGGTTTCCACATAGGAGAACATAGGTGAAAATATGGATATGGAAGAGAAATATAACCATCAACTTCTGATGAAGAGTGGTAGAGGACATGGCAATGAAAAAGCCAACAATCACAAAGCCATAAATTTTTTATGATCTAAGGTACCATCTGATTCATCAGATATGAGAGCACTAGGACAACATTTTTTGTTTTCATGATCATTTCCCTAAAGATGAAGAATTGTTGAATTAAAATAAATACTTACTTGATTTTTGTACAATCTCACTGTTGCTCGTGCCTCGAACAATTTCCACTTCATCTCTTAAATAAATGAATTTTAATTTGTCTTCTGTGAAGTGTTAGCAGATTATGCGATAGAATGATAGGTCATTCCATCTATTTCTATCACAAAAAGTTTAACACAATTTATTAAATATACAGAAGTCCATCTATGCTGAGATTAATCATATATGGTTGCTAAAATGGACTTATACTTCATCTATCATAGAGCTTAATAAAAAAACTAGTTTCTACTAACCAGGGACTTCCTGTATGCTAGTGGTAGGTTATAAAGGCCTGTCACACTTTGGTTGTGGGTTCGATTCCCACATCCTTGTCTGATGCAACGGGTTGTCGCCCGTTTTGCAGGTTGTCCCTTTTCTTAAACTACACTATTATAACATTCTACCAATAATATAGAAAATATTTCTAGCATTAAACAATACTAACTTATGTTCAACATAATCCATTCCAATCTTTAGGCTTATCCAAAATACTTCTTTCCAAACTCATAGTATAAATAGAATGATTACAAAAAAGGTCATATAACAAGCACGTGAATACCATCATTTATCCCCCATATATCAAAAGATATATCTTGTTAATCGCATTCCAAACATGTGAATACCTTAATCTTGTATTCTATTGAAAAATTAATACCCATTTAATCTTAGTGAAAACATGAATGTTTTCAAAAGTTAACTCTTTCCACATACCAAAATCTAAAAATTCTATATACTCAAACCATGATATAACATTTTCCTTATAACAGTCATGAGCTCATGAATACTATCAAACATTTCATTTTCTCCTTATCCCTTCATTATGCTCATATCATCTTCTTTCCAAAAATATCTCAATCACTTTCCATGGTTACCGGTACCATAAAATTATTGAAAACCACAATATACCAATACATAAATATTCCAATATTTCACGATACTATATACACCATTATTTTGGAATCCCATTACATAAAAACTTAATCATCACACCACATCATTCTCATATTCAACATCTCCAATAGTGATCGCATGTAACTTCCCTTTGTCCTTGGCCTTAAGTGGTTTCTCATGTTGATCATCATTAACCCTTGGATAAGGGTATTGATTAGCATAATGCACCATTTCATTGCACTTGAAGCATTGAAGTGTTGGTGGTGTGTTATCTGCAGTCTTTTCTTTATTAACATCATTAGTAACCCTTTTTCTATTACTTCAACACTCAACTACTCGATGACCTTATTTTCCACACTTAAAACATTTTCTAGTCCCTTTAATACAATGTCCACCATGCTTCTTTCCACACTTTGAGCATAAATAAACATCCATCTTCTTTTCATCATTGTTCTGAGATTTTTCCTTGAACTCCATCTTTTGTTTCTTGTCCAAACCATGAGATGGATATGTAACACCAACTTCCATTTCTACCTTGATAGCACAACGCACAATTTCTTCATAGCTACTGAAGTCTCTTATAGCTAATTCCCTTCGAAGACTTGGTTTTAAGCCACTGAAGAATTGATCAACTTTACTTTCAGGTTGGATGATAAAGCCAGATGCATACCTTGCAAGCCTTGTAAAATTCGCTTCGTATATACCAACAGATTCATCATCCTTTTTCTTAAGCTCAAAAAAATCTATTTCCATATTTGTTCGAAGAATACAAGGGATGTACTTATTGAAAAATATGTTCTTGAACTCAACCCATTCAATGGATTCAATTTCATCTCGGGGACTCGTATTGTTAATTAGAGTCCACCATTTATCTGCTTCACCTTCTAAACGATAAATAGCAAGAATGAATTCTTCATGTTCCGAATAGCGAAGTATGGAAAATATCTTTTCAATGGTACTAATCCATTGTTCATCAACAAGTGGATCAGAAGACCTACTGAAAGATGGTGGAAATTTCCTCATGAAGGACTCAATAGAATATTGTTCCCTTCTCTGCCCATTTGGAAGTCCAGAATGATTCATAGCTTGTGTAAGTATAGAAATAATATTTTTCACTCCATCTCCCATAACATTGATTTTTTTAGGAGGATAATCATTGCATTGTCCATTAAATTTATCAACATGGTTCCTTTGGGTTCCATCCATCGTCTAAAACCCAAAAAGAATAGTGTGGGAGGCAAAAATCGTTATAGGGAAAACAATATAATAAAGGGAGAGTACCTTTGATATCTAACATCTTAGGTTTAATTCTAATATCATTTCCATAATTCTAGGACTATAACCTATACGTATACTTATCCTTTGGGACATCCCTAGACATACCTTAGAAATATCTCTAGGGATCTCACTAAAGTTTTCGCATCCTAGTTTCGAAAGGTTAACTAAACATTTCCTCGGATACCAACTGTAGAGACCCGAAGCATGACGTACATAGACATTACATTCCTTTTCCGGAATACTTAATACATAACAAAAACAGACACCAAAGGACCATAATAGTTTAGTGTCTTTCGAAACTTAGAACTTAATCATCTAATCATGGTGAAAGATCATCAACATATCCCATAAAGATCTTCCCCTTTTGGTTTTCTTACCTAAAACCTTTCATTAAATCCTGGGGAAAAGAAAACATATAAAGGGTGAGCTCAAATGCTCATTAAGGGTAAGCATGGATAAAATAAAACAAATCATATACATTTGAAATTAAAAAATTAATATAATGTTTAAACATCAAAATCTTGGGCAATGACATAAAACATGGCAGTACATAAGGCATAGATCATAAAGAAACATTAATCATGATAAAATATCATGGGAATAAAACATGTGATTGTGGAAACCATTAAGAACATGATATTATTTCCGTATTATCCAAGGCATTGCTTACAAGACCATCTTTGTGGACAAAGTCCCTTTTTGAATCGAGTTCACTCCTCGTTCCAGTCCTGTATTACTGAACCAGATTAACTTACCATTACAGCCATTTCTACCTCATGAGATATAAATATTTACCCAATGCATTTTAGGGAGATATAGGTCCCAACAATCACATAATTAAATCATTCTTACTTGTGCCACAACATAAACATACATCATTCATCATAACCCAAAGAATAAAAATTGGTTTCATAAACATCATCCCATCATAACATAATCCATATAAAATAAATGGATATAATTTCATCATAAGAAAAGTGAACCCCTATAAATCATAGAGAAATTATTCTTGAAACATAATCATACTAAATAATGTCATCTTAGATGGAAAATATTTTTTACAAAACATTTGAAATGAATTCTTGAGGAAAATATCCTTTCTTCTTCAAAATCATTTTCTTTTCACAAAATGTCATGAAATTTTAAAAGAAAAGGATATTTTTTAAAATAATCATGAAATATTTTAGATTAATCTTCATGGAAATAAGGCATTATGAAACCGTAAAAATCTGTTCATGCTGTATAAGTTAAATAAAACATTCTCCTCGTACTTTTAACAGAAAAGTCAAAAAAATACTACATATGGTAAACAAAAGCAAGATTCATTCCATAACACAAATTAAAAGTCAAAAATGGGTAAAAATGACTTTAAACATACATGGAAGAATATTAATCACTTTATGAAAACATTTTTATGGACATGGATGAAAAATATAACCCCAGTAAATACTTACGTATAAGCATTCTCAGATAAAAATGAGATTGAAAAATTATCCCTTACCTTAGGTCTGATATGCTTCGTACGTATCTAAACCTCCTGTATAATGATTTAAATAATGTCATTGACTTATTACAGAATCATATTCATTGTTATGATATCATATATATTTTACTTATGACTTTATATTACCCGTTCTTTTTTAAATTTGATGTAAAAGCAACGATTTGGGTAAAATCTTTTCATTTATTGTATGTGTTTCGACTTGTTGTTCTTGGTATTATTACTTATATCCTAATTTACTTAATTATAGAATTTAAAAAATAATATATATATATAATATATATTCATCATATACATATATATATGATAGATCGATAAATGGAATGAAATACACCGTTCATGGAGACGGTAGGCCGTACGTACGTATGAACGCTATTTTTGTTTCCTTATTGAATTGAATGAAATTAAATAGATGACATATATATATATATATATATAGTTCCAGTATCATTATTATTTCATATATCTCATTATTGTTCATTATATATACTTTATAATCATTCATGAATGGTTAACATTGATAATGAATCTCATCACATCGTGGAGACCGTAGTCTGTACGTACGCACGAGAGATGATATCATTCCCATGATCGTGGAATTATATTGAAGCGTATCTATAATATTACAGAATCAATATTACTTTACAATAATAATATATATGTATTTATTTATACCATTATACCCATCAAAGTAAGGTGGTGGTCGAAAACAGATTACACCACGGCGTGGAGACGGTATTCTGTACGTACGCACGCGCGGTGACTTCGTTTTCCGTAGGATGGATAGAAGGTGAAATAGGGTTGTTTCATATTTATAATAACATACCAGTATATTAGTGATACTGATGTTTTTACTTCATAATGAAACAACTAAAGAAGGGTATTTAGAAGAAGAAATAAATTTGAAAGAATCGGTAACGGATATTACCTCATCTTCGACACGCCTCTTTGAAACCTCCTCTTAGGGCACTAAAATTGGTCTGTGAAGAAGACCAAGACATATATAATATTACTAAGGAAGTTTAGAAGATAAATTGGCAGGGGTTGGCCGAGCTTGAAAGATCAAAGTGGTGTGAGGAGAAGAGGGAGGAGGTGACCTTTTATAAGGGAGGGGAGGGGCACCTTAGGAAAAACATAAAATATTATTTTATAATAAAGTCATATTCGGTTTTTAATAGCTCAAAATATATTTCTATTTAAGATAAAGTGGGGATGGGTCGAAATCCTCTCAACTAATAGATTTTAGGTAGGTTTGGGTCATTATATTTACCTTATCTTGTAGTTTTAACTCTTAGTTAATTAGATTGACATTTACCATGTCACTTTGTATTTTTGTATTATATAGTTAATAAACTTACCATATACATCCAAGAGACCCCCCAAGTGGTCCATTAATGATACCAATATCATGATATAAGTATATTGGCCTACCCTTAGATTTTTAGAAATATAATAACAATTAATAATATAATATTTGTTTTAAAATATATTTTATGTCAATTTTGAAATTATTTGGTAATTGATTTTTGTGAAAATCATAAAATCATGATTAGTTATAAAAACGTTAATTAAATCAATAAAAACATGTCATATTAACCTAGAAAATTAGTGTAATTCATAAAAAGTCTCTAATTACATTTATTTGGGTATTTATAACATCAATTATGTTAATATTTCATTAATAAGATAATTACTACATCAGCATCGTGTCATTAATAAATTAAATTATTTAATGTCTATAAATTATAAATAAAATAAAATTATGTATAAAATATTTTTATCTTTCTGTTTAATATTTATTGTAGAATTTATACTATGTATAACCCTATATTAAAAATGTTTTATGTATTAAACTATGATTTTAACCATTTTAACTCTTCTATAATAAAATAATAATAAATGTCCTAATCTAATCTAATTGAACCTAAAGGGAAATATTTTATTCCTAAAGTTTTATTTGGTTGAATTACACTTATCCAATAGAATTAGGACATGTGTTAGGGTAATAATAATATCATTTTTACCATTAATTACCCTATTTACTTTTAACCGTGGTAAATAAAAGTAAAAGGTTACTATTCACCAAAAATTATTTTTATCTTATTGAACCACATTTTACTCCTTGATATTAACCATGTCTCTCGTATTTTTGAAATTCCACTCAGAGAAGCGGTAAAATTAAATTTTATATAAGTTTGCAAAATGCTCATAGAAGGTAGGTAAAGACGGTGAAAAGTTCAATAAAAATTTTATATATCGAAAATTATTATAAAAGGACTCCAATAAATTACATTGAACTTATATAGGTATTTTGTATCAATTTCGACCTAAAATAAATTAAAATAAAATAAATAATTATTTAAATAAAAAGTCGGTTTTTAAATAGTAATCGAGTGTTTTCACTATTCATAAAAAATTGAATGTTTTCAGAAAAATACCAAAAATTCACCCTAGGATAATTTCGATATTCCGAATCCAAATATGAAGTCCATTTTGAACGATAAAATTTAGAAAATTTCAAAAATTGGGTATTACTATTCATAATGGTATGTTCATAATAATATTATAATAATATCTTGTTTAGTGAAACTCGGTATTGCATACTACACACACTATCGAGGAAGGCCTTGATTGCGTGTAATGCAAGCCAAGTCAGGGTTGGGTGTATTGAAACCACCATTTGGTGTTGTGTATAACATAATCAATACGTATTTCATTTATACATTAAATAAAATCTATACTTAATGTTGCGTAGAATAATTTCCACAAAACGAACTTGAAATTGTGTGTAACACGAGCAAAAAATAGTGTTCAGTATACTGAAAGCTAATACGATGTTGCGTATAGTACAAGATAAACTTGGTGTAGTGTATAATAGAAGGCATCAATGAAATTAAAAGAATATTTTTCATAAAATCTTTGGGTGTTACAAAGTATCTTATTTAAAAACCTTCCCAAATATTAAATACATTTTTTATCATAAATCCAATCTAGTAATGCATTAGGTATAAACGTAAAGAGGTTGTTAGAAGAAGAGGTAAAGTTCCTAACCATGCATATTCATTTTACTTATTCTTATAACTCTCTCAAATCTTTCCCAACTATGATACAATAATAAAAAAATATCTATTATATGATAATAAGTTTTTATGTTAATTTAATAAACTATATACATATCATATTCCATAAAATGGGAAATGAAACCATCAATAGTGTGTATGGTGGACTACTGCCTAAAACACTGATGTAATCTGTTTTTCATCACCACCTCTGAATGATGTATATAATGATTTATTTAACATATTTATATGATATTTATCACATTAATATACATATGGAATTATAATATCACCTATAAATTATTATCTTTTAATCCACTGGAAAATAATAACATTACTCGTACGTATATATGGACTACCATCACTACTATAAAAAACCATTAACAACACAAAAAAATACCTTTATTATCACTAAAAAATACAAATAATTTGAGCATGGTTAAAGGACTTAATCTTTTATCAATGCTAAAAAATTATGTTAAAACCCCCTTTAACAATGCCTTTTTTATCAGTGTTATAGGGGGCCTTTAATAGTGCTAAAAAGTAATGATAAAGGCCCTGTTGATAAAGGGTATATACAAAAAAATTTACATGCCACAACAACCCCCTTAATCAGCGCTTCCCACCACTATCACCCCTTTATCAGTTCTTACCCACCCATTTATCAGTGCTTTATATAATCCCACCTTCCCGTACATGCCTCTGCCACCATCGAGTTTCAAACCCTAAAACTCTAGCATATACATCAAAACATTTTCCACTCCCCTATACTATTTTGTTTCATAGTTTATGATATATATATATATACATCATTACATTATTTTATGAATATATTTATATATATGTATATATATTAATAAATTTATTTTATATGTAAATATGTTTAATTATTTATTTATAAAATTAAATTTTGATATGTGAATATATAAAAAATATGTATATATTGTTATATATTTGATTATAAATAAAATTACATTGTGAAAAATGAGAAAATTTTAATACCATAATATCAATATGAATGTTAGACCTAGGAATAAATTTAGTCCCAAGTAGAAAAGGGAAAAAGAATTCCTATAAATGAGCCTGGAAATCCATCGAATGTTAAAAAATCATGGTATGCCGACTAAAAACTCAGTTTTGAAGATCATATGGGCCTTTTGGCCTAAAAAAGGTGACATAGGTATAACTATATCAATTAGGCTGTAGATATCATTATAGGATTCGATTTGATATGTGGTAGATCCCAAACGGACACTCGGATCAAATGTTAGGGCCATTTGATGTTTGAGTTACACTTTCAACAAATGTTATATGTTTTATTAACTTTTTAATTTTTTATCTTCAAATTGATATTAAATGACTATTTCATAGTAATAATAGGAAAATTATTAATTAAAAATATTTTTTAAATTATATTATAAGTTATTTCCACTAAATATATTATACATTAAGTGTAATTCCAATTAACCTTATCAAAAACATATTTTAAAAAATATATATTATATTTATATCAATATCAATATATTTATATCAATATCAATATATTTATATCAATATAAATATATTAAAATATAAATATTTTATTTTCAATGAAATTTAATCATTTTTGAAGTATACTTTTATCAGAGCTTGTAAAAAAGCACTGATAAAGGCCCCCCTTTAACAATGCTTTTTAACACTGTTAAATACCCCCTTTAAGAGTGATAAAACAAAGCACTGTTAAAGACCCCCCTTTAACAGCTCATTTCTTAACACTAAAAATGGGGGACTTTAACAAATTTTTTAGCTAGCACTACTAAATCCTTAGTACAGGATAATCCCAGTTTTGTAGTAGTGCACCTCCAAATAGCATTGTGAAATGTTTTCCATTTTATTTTTACATGGATGGTAATAAATATATATTAAATAAATATAAATAAAATATTTGATATAATAATTTTTCTATAAATATGAAACATTATTTACCACTTTTACATTCCATATGTTGGAAAAATAGAAACAACGTTCATTTATACATACGACCTACCATCTCCCTGAATGGTGTCACTCATTTCCCATCTCTAACATTTTTGGACTAGTATAAATACTCATATAATGATTATATATGATATTTAAATAATTTTTTACATTTTTTATTTTATTTAACCCTGATAAATATAAAAGTATAGAAACTCCCAAACTAAAACATACATGAATAATAGAGGAATTATCACCCAAAATATTGATTTTAACAAAGAATTATTAATAAATGTGTAAACAAATACTATAAGTAAATAATATATTGTATGAAATATATCAATATGGTTCTGTAATATAGGTTTAATATATATATATATATTAAAAATGAGGTTCTATCATGGATGAAGGAAATCATACCTGTGGTAAGGGTTTCTTGTTCAACTTTTACTTCTGTGAGATGTATTCCATATTCACCACATAATTATTTTGTGTGGTGTATATAATAGAACTTTTATATGTTATATCATGAATCCCTTTATATTCATAATATTTAAAGTTTCATTTGAAGTTATTTCTATCATAGGGAATATGATTGAAAAGTTACCAGTGGTAAAAGTTTTATATTACAACCCCATTGTTTATCAGGATTTCATATTACTAATTTTTCAATGATGAAATATTGTAATATAACTATCCAGATGATAATTTATTTAATTATCATATGTTTATTTCTATATAATAAATTTTCCCACTAATTTCTTTCTCTTTAAGAGTAAAAGATACCAAAAAAATGTTTTGAAATAAAATAGACTTTATATCTCTCTTCTTTAGAAAATCATTTTTCTTAAATATCTGTGTTTTCTAAAAATGTTTTAAATAATTTTTTAACATTATAAAAATGATTTTATTAGTGAAATTTGTTCCTATTTTATAATTTTTACAATATGTTTTAAAACGAATCTTCTTGCAGTTTTCTAAACAGGATACTTTATAACCATTTTAAAATAATGTGAAAGGAATGTTTTTTAACTTATATGGTGTATAGGGAATTACTAATCATCATGAAAAATAATTAATCTAAATATTTATTTTCAATTTTATAAGAATATTTTTTAATAATATTTTTTTCTTAATATTATGGATTTTTTTTGATTCTGAAAGTGGAATTCAATGAGAAAAGGATATTTTCCTCAATAATGTTTTTAATGAAAATTTTAAAATATTTATATTCATCATAAAAAAACCCATATTAAATTTAGTAACCATTGTTAATATATTATAATGATACCATAATTATTATTTCTCTTTATTTTTTATGATCATTTTTATTGGGGATGTATTATTCTGGTACCATTCTCTATATTACTCTGAATGGTTTAAGAAAATTTTAATATTTCAGAAGATAGTTTCTCAATATAAATTTTTATGTTGATTATGTTTCACCCATTTCATATGAGTATTGAATTGGACTTATTAATTTATTTACAGGACCCTTTATATCCCTTAAATGCATTAGTAGGTCTCATGAGACAAACTATCTTGGGTTTTTGGCGAAGGCCTTAAAAATTTATATAAGATAACCTGGAACGAGGCCTTGAATCTATGGTTATGATGTCTAACATTATTAATTACCTCATTATGATATTATTTATTAATTTTAAATTTAATTATTCAAATAATTATTGATGTTTCATTTGATTATTTATATGTAGTTAGTTTGTCATCATTTATTCCTCCAATATTATGCTCAAGTAATTTATTGAATGACATGTGTTTCGGTTATTCACCTTGACATATTGATTATTCCATATTTATTAATGATATCTTCAATTGCACACATACCCTTACTGAGCATTAGATCTCACTCTTTTCTTGTGTTTTCATTCCCCAAGATTAAATGAAGTCTTTTATGATTTATATATAGGGATATGATAAAGGGAATTATGGTGCACTCAATGAAAATAATATGTTATATTTTATATTTTCAATTATAATATGAGATTCAAGTATTTATTTATTTTTCCAAAAATACTAATCTATTTGGTTCTTAGGGATAATATTAATTTTATTTAGTTCAAATGTAATAAATTAAGCACTGAATTTGGGCTACTAGGGTTAGGGTCTTTAAACCTAGAAAAAAAATTTAGGCCCAACCATTTATATTTTCTTTCCCTTTTCACACAACACTTGGGTTTACCCTAGTATTTATAATGAATCTACTTCATCCATCTCACAATAGGAGTGACAATATAGGGATAATATTTTCCCTTTTATCCATGTTTGTAATAATTTACATAGAATTACTTGTTGTTCAATATTATAGATCATAATGTATCAACTCATTTCCCTATCTAATCATTTAGCTTGGTGTATAAATTTATCCTCCTTAATGTTGTGTAAAATTTATTTTCTATCCAGAAAATGACCCCATTGTGGGCATCCCCATTCATGTCATATGAAAACAATTTTCATTAAATTTCTTTTGAAGAAGTATGAACTTAAACAATAAAGAATTATATGATCTTCATCACATAAAATTAAATAATTAACATTCCTCATCCTTTAATGCAAAAATTTTTATATGATGAAGAAGATATAAAAATTTCCAAGAAAAAATATTAATAAATGGTAGATAAAGAAAAAGATAGGTTATTACTCAATATTTGTGAAATTACTCAGTAATTATAAATTTTTTGAGCATTTTAAAATGGGAAGAAAGATGTTATATACCGACACCTAGACCTATAAAAAGTAAATATATACTCACAAGGTTAATGGATCATATAAAAATGTAGAGAAAATCCTTATAACAAGAATAAAATTTCACAATTCATAATCAACACTATATAAAATTAAAAAACATAGAATCATACTCCATAATGAGTATAAATATATTAGTTTTTGTTATAATATCAATGGTTTTAAATTATAATACACAATTTCTATATGATATATGTGAAATTTAACTGGGAAAAACCATTTTAGTATGTCCCTAATAAACTAAAACATAGATAATTTTTTTTCTATATGATCTTAATCTATTATCACAATCATGGTATTTTTTGTACTGGGATAAATTTCATAGGATACTATCCTTACCACATTTTACTAAACTACAGAGAGTAGTAATTTATACATAACCTTAAAATTCAGGGTGTATTTACCAAAGATTACTTCACTTATCAATTCCACTCATGTGATTTATATATTATCAGTTCACATTGTATTTTGGATATCCCTCTCACACTACTACATCCAATATTTTTCACATATATTGGTCTAGTATCTATGTATCAATGAGTCCTCATTCGTCTTCATTCACCTTTAGTGTTTTTATTAACTTTTATTCCTTTCATGTTTGTTTTACATTTATCATTCTAGAGTGTTTCCAAAAATATAGGTGGCTTGGTTCACATACCCAATGAACATGTAGTGACTACAAAATTAGTTATCCATGAAAAATTTATAGTTAGTATTAATCCTTACATTAACCCAATTTTTAACTCCCCACCATTTTTTTAATTCTATAAGTTAACTATTAATTTTTTCTTGAATATGCTACCAAATGAACAATTTATTAAATCAAGAATAAAACAAACCATTTTAGATACCACATCCTTCATGAAACCTACTCCATGGTTTCTAATCTTAAAATCTCTATAAATACTATAAGGATGTTGGTTATTATATCATTATATCTAAAAGTATGACGTTCACTAAAATGATTGCACATGTGGAATCAAATGGTCCCACTTCTTCCTAGAAAAATAAATATATATGTCTAAAATTACTAAAATTTTACTTTCAAAATCCATTGATTTCATTATAGTTGAACCTATGTTTGAAAGTCATCTTATGACCATCATTAGTATAATTTTATAATTGTGAGGTGATATAATTTTCATTAAATCATGGATAACAGTTATCATAACCTTCCAATTATCATTATATCATATTTGATGGAAATATTTTAGGTCATGATTTACATCATTAAAATTTACCATATTCAAGAAGATTTTAAATATACCTATATTTGTTTCACTAATGTATTATGTGTTTTATAAAGAACAATTGTTATTTAATTCACATAATAAAATATTTTTTTCATATTTTACTTTGTTTTTTGTATTTCATTACCTCTTTTCCATCTCTTAGTTATTCACCTACATTGTATTCAACCCCATTCATATTGGATCAACTTCTTACCTTCCTTAGTTGGATTAATATTTTTGATCATCTTTTAATTCATACATCACTAATGTTATATAAACATTAAAACTCATTGATCAAATTATCTTCTCATATAAAAGTACTACACAAAAAACATTTATAAAATAAAAGAAATCTCTATCCAAGAAATATAATTTTAATATATGAGAACCCTTTTTCTATGATTTTTGACATTAAACAAAAAATAAAAATATTAACTTAATTTTAAGACCATAATCTATAAGTAAAGAGATGAATATTGTTTTCACATTGAAAAAACACAAAATGATGTATAAGGAAATGAAAAGTTTTCATTATCATGTATTAAAACCTATAAAACATTATAAAACACTTAGATATAGAAAAAGTGGTATTAATATTGTTCCAAATGTTATAATTTCTTATTAAAGTTAATTATTTTATCACTCAATATAGGGTTATATGAAAAAATAGATTTGTACCTTCTCTATACATTATTATTATTGAAACATGATAGAATAAAATTTAGGGTGACTGAACCCCTCTTGAAGATCCTCTATTTTCAAAAATAAAAATTTATATATTTTAAAACTTGACAGAATATTTTTTTTCATATTCAAATGGGATACCGTAAATAATATAAAATTGCTTGTATAAATTTAAAACCAATGAGGTTTAAGGAATATTATTTGTAAGAACATAATTTTTTCTTCCAAAAAAACTATCCTTGGTTTGGTAAAGATATAGGAACAGTTGACCTTTCAATACCTATAAAAATTACATGTCATGGAGGAAACAATAATTAACATAATGTGTGAATATTCTCCCCATAGTATGGTGTAGGAAAAAGTACACATGTTAAGATAATACTTATCCTGGGCACACGTCCTAAAGATACATTCCTATATTTCTCAACCTTAATTCAGAAAATTTATGTTTTTATTTTCCTCCACATATATCTATCTATATATGTGGTTTAAAATACCATTGATGTTACAATTATATATATATATTTCATTATAAAAGTAAACTCATGGAATCTCAAAATCTTTCATCTTTATAACAAAATGTGTTTATATTAACATGTTTTGATTAAAATATTTTTGAAAAGTAATTTCATTGATTAATTGAATATATGATGGGAGAATACATCCCCCAAGGCCCATCCTTGATGACTAAAAACAAAAAAATGTTTAAAATAGAAAAAGAATTAATAAAATGGGTATTATACAAAATGATTAATTTATTTTTGATGTTCTGATATTAATTTTTAAGAATCCTTAATTTATATTCTTATAATAAACAACTTGGTAGTTTTAGCTTCTATATTGGGGAATAAATCATTCTCCCTTATAATAGTGTGACATATTTCAATCATGGATGACTAATACTTCTCTTAGTATCGTATCACCTCAGATTGGTGGAAAAGTTGTTTTATAATTGTAATTCATTTAGTATCATGGAAAATATTTTCATCTGCCACCTCTCTAAGATGAGAATTTTCATAGAGAAAAAAAAAACAGTAGGATTTTATAAAATAGTTAGTAGATTATACCATTACTACAATCATTCCCCACACTCTTACTCACTATAAATGAAAGATAATATTTTTTTTATGTTTGTTTGAATGGAATGATATTATATTATACAAAAACCCAATGTCATGAAAAAATATTAGTGGTGTGATGAATTTATATCCATTTCATTTAGTGGTGTATTAGTGATAAGCATAAGGTTTCACAACTACACTTTCAATTATATTTCATTGAGGTTAATTGAAGACTTTATGTCTAATTTTTGTGTCCTTTTAAAAATTAATATATAATCAAGGATAAAATATCTTAGAGAAGTCAGGGTGTTATACCCATAATTTTGTGATAATGGTTATAGAATAGAATAATGATTGAATATAATTTATTTATGTGTATTTGAAGTGTTGTATGAGGGGGAACCCCTTATTTTATTTTTACAAAAATTTACTGGATGAGTGATTCTATAATAAGATAAAAAAGTAGGTGTTTATCCACTATTATGTAGTCAAATACTAAAAAATATCATAAATTCTCATTATCTATCACTGGGATGTGTATTTATTTAGCTTCAATTACCCCAGTAGATAATATAAACGACATAATCACAAAAGATAGTATCAACTTCTGGTTTTAAGAGACCTCTCCAAATGAGTCTGGTTGAGTTGTTTCATATGTCAAGCTTTAGGTGGTCAGATAATCTACTTATAAGTACATGGGTGTAGTGGTCCATTTCCATTAAAACATGATTCTTAGGATTCCTAAAGAATAAACTATAAATATAAAATATCTATGTAATAATTGAAGATGAAAAGAGGCTAAGTGGTGAACATTTTTATGAAAGGATCTCATATACTAATTTAAACTCCTAAAAAAATTAATATTTTGTTTCAACATCACAAGATAATATTTGGGGTCAAAAATGAACTTTATTAGAATATTTTATACTCTATAATCTATTTTAACACATTTTTTGGATCCTATAATGAAGCAAAGGAAATATTGTAGAGATTTTGATGACACATTTAATAATAGATTTGGGATATTTGTTTTTCATTTTTAGGAGTTTTCTTAAATATTATAGTCACAATATACCTTATTCTTATCAAAATTAACATCTTCTTAATGACTAATACATCAGGTCACAAAATAACCTAGGTTAACCCTGAACCGGTCACCCATTTCATCCCACAACATGGACCAAGATGTAGAACCAATCCTCTCAGGCTAGAAACTAGTGTCTCACATAATATATACTCAATTGAGAATGGTTTAGACCATAAATGATTGAAAAATAAATAAATATAAATAGAAAAATAAAAATAAACACCAGTTACAGAAATAAAAAAACTAGTCATACCTTTATGTAACCCTACAGGTCACCACCAACCACTGAACCAACATCGCTCCATGGTGACGGAGACTGAGCTAGAGGATGAAATATAAGCTAAAAATAAAGATATAGATATAGTAGTGAGTATTAAAACATAGTAGGCCAAACTGAATATATTACACCCTATAAATTACCTTTAATGATAAATCTTAATCATGCTTATATGAAAATAAGACATATAGAAAGTATGGTTTAACATTGTTTTCAAAACCAGTATCAATATTCCATTTTTAATTAAAACCATTTTCCATTAATTTTTTGAATTAGTTTCCAATACATGCTAAAATAGGTGTATTATTATGGATACATCATAGTAGAACAATTAAAAATATTATTACTATTTTAGAAAAGAAAGGGAGCTAAAAAATGGAATTTTAAAATAGTACTATGAAAAATTAGACTAAAAGAGTGTAAGCACCACATGTAATTCCCAAGTAGCTAGGGTTATTGGGGACCTAGGATCCTCGTACTCTCAGTGATTGACTATGGTTGTGAAGGTCTATTATCTTGCTCGAGCCAACCAGTCCATGAAATCATACTTTAATTACTATCGTAACATAATTCTACTAGGTTGGGAAGGTCATGCCTAACATACTTGTCTAAGTCTTCTATCCTAAATACCTAGTATTCCCATGTTCCATGCCCAAATGGAGGTGAGATTTTATCAGGATAAAATATACATACATTTCACATACTTTTACTAAAACCACCATCCACTTTCTCACATATGAACTCCCTTTTTAAGTTCCATAACTTTAACATTCCAAAATGCACAAAAAATAAAAAGCTCCCTTACTTTCATACATTACGTGCCACAAATTTAGTACAAATCACATTTCAAATATAAGGGGCATACCTTGAAACGGGGTTTTCATTTCCATAAAACAATTGAAGGTTCCAACTAGGCCTTATCACTTTTAAATTAAGAAACACGTTCCATTTATAAAACCAATTAAAAATTTAAAATTCACTATCTTTGAAACAAGATAAAAAAAACATTATTAAACAAAGGTAACCTATATTATAACCATATGTAAAATAAGGTTAGTCAGTAAAAATTAGTTTAGAATAATTACAAACAACTTTTCATAGTATATAAATTTCATATAATGATAAAAACAAATTTTTAAAAGAACCAAGAAATTGTGGAATTCAATTAATGGTATGATCATAGGGAACCTACCTAAAAACACACTAATTTTTTAGAAGACAACCAAGAACTACTTCACACTTAAATGCACATACACCATAACATATATATATACCCTTTGACCTAATGTACAAATTCCCCTCTCCACAAGGGAATATGTATAATGAGGATATATATATATACACTTGCGCACACACACACACATTTGCTTACTCATACATACACATGAAAGTAGACTTCAACAATGGTGCTCTAAAGCTATCCCAAGGTGGTTTAAGTAATATTAAAAAACAATAATAAAAAACATGAAAATCACAAAAATCCTAAGTAAAAAATTGAACAAATATAAAAAGAGGAATAAGGATTACCCAAAACCAATGGTGAGCCTAATAAATTAAATGTAAGTGGATACAACTGACCTTATCTAAGCTCTATGAACCCTAAGAACCAAGAATAAAAAAATTAAATTACCCAAAATTTGGTTAGGGTTCTAATGGGTTATTCACATCACATGTAAAAGGAGAAAAACAAGAAAATTTTGGAAGAGAAAGATAGTGGAGGAGGAATAATTCTTACTGGTGAAGGTAGCACTAAAAATATGGGAGGGGAATCATTGATAGGAGGCCTCCAAAAGTGGTGGTGGTACATGAAAGAGAGGAAACCCCCTGGGGCTGGGTCACATGATTGTACAAGGGAGGGGTAGAGGAGAAATAACCCTTTTATGGTTTTAATAAAACCTAATGATGATGATAATAATAATAATAATAACACTAATAATATTATTATTATTATTAAAACATTTCTTCTAATTTTTAAAGTGGTTGGACTCTATACATGGTTTGACTACACATTTGGCCAAATCATGCACAAACCATGTTCCCCTTACTGGACCCATAGAGCACCATGCATGTACTTGCCGTATGGTTTGGAAAACCATGCGTTAACCATGTTATTCAGCACTATAAAAAACTATAGATGAATCTTATGGGTTGTGAAGGGTTTCTACTAACAGTGTTCCAACCATTCCCCTTTTCTAAAATCCTAAAATTCAAAAATCTAAACCCAAACCAACCTAAAATTTAAAAAAGGGTCTAAAAACAATTAAAGAATGAATATTTCATGGTCAGGGTGTCACACTTCATCCTTGAATTCTAATGTTTCTTTTAGGGTAGCTAATGGATCATCTTGAGTAATTATGATTTTTGAAATAACTACATTAGGAATCACCTATGTTATATATATATATATATATATTTATTTATTTATTTATTTATTTAATATAATAGTTTTGAATTCTATACTAGACTTTGATACTATATAAAGACTATAAATTATACTCCTAGAGATCTTTACCAATGAATTTTGAGACCCCATACCCAAGAGGCTAAAAATGAACCCATGAAAAGATATTGTGCTAGTAAAAACATCAAATTAAAGTTCCATGAACATTATTAAATGTGAAAATATTTCACCCATGAAAATACATGTGACCAACCCCTCATTACACCCTCTATGGATATGTTCTCAAGTGGGGATGAGGGTTCTATAAGGAGACTCACTTGAGACTCATTGTTGGAAAATCCCTTGACAATCTACCATGAACACATCTAGTTGTTCCATATGAATCATTTATGGGTCAACCATAACAAGTTCAACCATTTCATTTGGACTAATTGGTATCTTTATATTTCATTTATTTATTAACTACTTGATAATTTTGGACTTTTCAAATTCAAAAAATTAAAAAATATTAGAGGATAATTAGTATACATTATTACTACATGGTTTGTGTTTATGATTAATCCCAACCATGTATTAGGATTGGAAATATTTTAGAATTGATTTCATGGTTGGTACATGGTATCCCTCAACATGAGGGTAAATTATATAGGGGTTCATTTCCACTCAAGTAGTAATGACACAATTGATTTATGGTTTTTAATCTATGCATCGAAACTATGAGATCTACCGAGAAATCAAATTATATTTTTTCATTAGCACCTCATATTGAATTTTTATTTATTTTATCCATTTGGACTCAATGATTCTACAAGAAGGCCTCAACCACCATCTCCCTCATTATTTTGCATCAATTGATGCTCATCAGTCAACTTCAAGTGTTTTTCAATGGTAAATCCATCATTTTTATTCATTTCATCCACCTATCCTTTTCTGTTAGCTTATACTTCTAGGTTCATCACTCTTCCCTAACATATATATCCATGGTGACCACTTCCATTCCTAGGTAATGTTCTATTCCCTAAATTCTATTTTCTAAGGAATTCAGAAGTTTTATTTAATCCCAAAATTTATCTATTAAAAGAAAGAGAACATATTTCTAATGGTTGTGGAAGGATAGATGTAATGAGAACAACTACTCTGAAACCCCATTCAACAAATGCAATGAAGATCTCTTATTGAGAGAATATTCTACCACGTTCCCCTTCCTATAAGTATAGAAAATATCAAAATCATAATACTTGGAGGAAATCTAGCCATCACCGCTATATCATGTTAATATACTTCTGATAGAATATATACTTGAGACTCTTGTGATATGAGTATATAATAAACTACTCTCCCATTAGGTAGTGTCACCACATATTCAAATATAATACTACCACTCCTAAATTAATATCATGAGTCTTATAGTTCTGATCATATGGTCACAACTGGCATGAAACATAGGCAATCACTACATTCCTCTACATCAAAAGACAATTAATCCCTATTCTTGATGCATCATAGAAAACAATGTATTCGACACCCTCCTCAAGAAATCTAAAGAAGGGATCACTCATCAAACTATGCCTTAACTATTGAAAAACCCATTGGAAACTCTCTATCCACACAAAAGGCTGTCTATTTAAGTAAAATATATCATAGGAGATGACATCATAGAGAAATAATGCATGAATTTATGGTAATATATTTCTATCACAAGGAATATCTACACCACTGTTACACTCTTGGGTGGCTCCCAAGGTAACACTACCTCAACCATGACCAGGTCCACTTCCACTCCATATACTGCAATAATGTGTCCCATAAAGTGGAAAACATGTATCAAGAATTGTCACTTTGAGATATTTATATAAATATGGTGCTCTCAGTGTACGTCCAGAACTATAAAAAAGTTTCTCTCATGCTCCTCCTTAGACGCTGAGTACACAAGGATATCGTCAATGAAGTCCACCATGAACCGGTCTAAGTAAGGATGAAATATATGATTCATGAGTACCATGAAAACAACTAGGGAGTTCATCTTTCCAAAGGTCATCACCAAGTACTCATAGTGACCATAGTGATATATGAATTCCATATTCGGTATACTATCGTCTCCTACTCGCAACTGGTGATATCTTAACCCGAGGTCAACCTTTGAGAACCAGCGTTCACCTTTCAACTGATCAAAAAGGTCATCAATCCTTGGTAGTGGATACTTGATCTTCACGGTCACTTGATTCAAGCATTGGTAGTCCACAAAAAACCTCAAGCTCCTATATTCCTTATTAGAAAACTATACTTGGGTGACCTAGGGTGAAACAGTAGGACTAAAAAATACTTTACTTTGTAATTCCTCCAACTATTCCCTCAATTCACAAAGCTCTACGAGAGCCATCCAATATGAATGTGTATATATTAGTGTTGTCTTGGGGTGTATATCAATGTAGAAGTCCATATTTTGGCAGGGAGGTAAACCTAGAACATCTTTAGGGAATCCACACTCGTACTATGACACCATTACAGGAAACCAGAAACTCATAACATCCACTGCACCATGGTTTATGATAGACAATGTATGAGTAATCGACTACAACCTCTTATGCATGATTCCATCCTATGTTGCATGGGTTTCCTTTTCTCCAACAAAGGATAACCTGGTTCTATCACTACAGACACATCGAACACTTTCCTTACAACATCCAATCTAGGATTGGAATGTATATAAACAATATATTCCAATAATGAAATCATAAGGCCTTGACACTGATACCAATCGATTCCAATAGAACTTATTTCCTATAAGAGTTGGGTCACACTACCGGCACAAGTTCATGATCATGTGTCTTCTCTAGTGGGGGTCTCCAAGCACAAGGGTCGAGCCAAAGTCTCAACTGAAATCCCTATGTTTTGAAAAGGATATTTGGAAATAAAATAATGATTATCACATGTGTCTATCAGTACTGCAACTAAATTAGAAAAGCCACATATCATACCTCAAGTCATTCTTGGATCCTTTAGATTGTAAACATTGACCAACTAAATTTGTACACTCTCCGATCCTCCAACTCCCAGATCATGGCATAGACCACCTAGGGGTGGTGGTGGTAACAAGTCAAAATGTAGACCACCACCTTCAACTCTCCTAAATACCCTGTCACTTCTTCCACCATGAGGACCTATCTAATCCTACCACTACATCTTCCTCATTTTCCCATCCATGTTTTCCCTATCAATTGTACGGTGGGTCGGACAATCTTAATCAAGATGTTTCATGCCATCACATGAGCAGACATGTCTTTCTCTTGGATGACTGGACCCACCCTATGAGCTCTTAACTACATATCCTCTTTATTAGGACCTCCTCCTAATACTTATCACAGATCCTGGTCCCTATGACTTCCATAATTTACCTGATATCGAGGTCTCTTCTCTTGATTTCCCAATACTGAAAACCATTGGTTGCATATCTTCATCTAAAAAACACTCAACCACCAAATATCTCTCTAGATTTCCAGCATAGGTAAGGATTCAGAGAGGTAAAAAACTATCTTGGATGTCTCTACATAGATCTGGATTGAATTTATGATACCTGAAGAACTGATCTCAAACCATATCTATTGAGTACCTAGATATATTGGTAAACCTAGATGAAAACTCATCTACTATCATGTTTCTCTGTTAGAGCCGTAGAAGCTCATGGATACATACAACACTCATCGTAGCTGGTGAGAAATCCTCTCTGAAAAGACATTCTAACTCTGTCGATGAAAGATTCACCTCATCATAAAACTGATAACTGGAACCCATCATTTCCCACCTAATCCATCAAGAAGGCTCGTTGTGAGGACTGTCATATGATCTGTTGGTGTACTAACTAGATTGAAAACTCAGGTGACTACCTCATGCTAGTCCTCAGCTACGTATGGGTTAGGCTCACCTCAAAACATGAGGGGTCACAATCTCTGAATCTCTGGATGCACACTCAACCTACACACCTCATCTTAAGGTACTGCGGGTATCATGTTATTCTCTACATGTGGTATGGCTAGTGAATCGTATGGAGGTAACATATTAGGAACTAGCCCCTATATTGATGCCTCATCACTGAGGATATCATCCTTATGATCATTATGTTGAATCCTAACTGGTATACATTGTGGAGGAATCCTAAAAGTAAACAACATGCACCACAATCAATGAGTATAACTAGAGAGATGACTCAAGAAGGACATGGAAATATAACACATTCCTATATGATTCATGTACCATTGTTTTCAATGCAACCAATTTTTTCATGTACCGAGTTGAAAAATAGGTGATAAGAGTCCTTGTGTATGAATACGCTTGCTGATGCACTGACACTAGAGTCCCTAGACTAAAATACAATCTTCAAACACTTAACAATGTTTCCCCAAACCAATATCAGAGACTCTCGATCCTAAAGTATAAATTACCACTGTGATACCACTTTTCCAGAACCCATCCTAGTGGGGACCATCCCCCAACTCCCCAAGCCTACCTCCAAAAGGAGATGGGATGGAGGCTAGAGCCAAGAAGGAATACCACTAACATGGGAGGCCTTATCCTAAGTACATACACACACATACACACATCTACAAGCCTAAAGATGATGAAATGTAAAAAAACTGAACAACCATTCAAGCATGCATATTATCCTGTAACTAGAGTATGACAGGAAGTAACATAATGTAAACAGGGAAAAATAAAATACCACTACAAGGAGACTAAAGTACAAGTACAACCTTAAAGTAAAGGGAATGATGTCTACAAAGACATAGGAACACACCTCAGTCTGTCTAGTCTCACTTAGCACTGTTTGGTCCTAGTCTGTCAAGGACTCTGTCAAATGGTCGATCATCTGCACAAGACACGACACATGTGGGAAATGATTGTGCAGGGGTGAGTATAAAAATACTCAATAGGAAAACCTAAAACCACAAATAAAACAACAAATAAATGTAAAATTATCTCTACATAAGTATATGTATACAGAACATATAATAAGAATATCCAGATATACTCAACAAAGACACACAATCTTAAGGTAAATCACAACTGTAGTATAATCAGCCTAGAATTTCAACTCAAAGATGCATGAAACATTCATCTAGTAGAAAACAATTCTGATTCTAATACCATTGATGATGTTTTTCAAAGTGGTATTGCTCAATGGGTCTCATCATGAGAAAGAACATACTGATAATCCAAAGAGAATATGATACACATATGAGGATCACTAAAGGGGCCATGGAGTGATACCAATAACTCAATATGGATTATCCCACTAAGTAGATGATCAATTACCATATATTTTTGGTCACAGTGATACCAAGAACTGCACTTAGGGAATAAATATGAATAGATGATCTCACTATGGGCCTCTTAGAGGGATTCCAATGACTCTATCCAAGAAGTCGTGCTCAACGGATCATTTTTATAGCAGTAGTAAATGATTCCATACCAACCTTTATGGAAAAGATAAGGGGAACAAACCCTAACCAAACTTGTCCAAGTCACTCTAGACAAGAGCTCTAAACCACGTATACAAGAGTACACGACATGTAATAGGGGTCACACACCGTGTCCCTAGACCCTAGGTCCTACCTGTATAAACAACCCATGTCATCCAACCATGTCTGTATAGAAGTACATGTCATAGAGGCATTCTGTGTACTCTACTCGTGTTCCAATACATGGCTCAACCCATGTACTTGGTCTAAATTGTGTCCATGTGGGGGAGTACATGCCATGTAGGCAACCCATGTACTCCACCTCATGTATGTGTGTATTCTGAATTACATGCTTAGTATATAGGGAGGGTCCACACACTGTTTGATTAGGGTCACACACTATGTGATGTTTAATTCCCTCCGGAAACACTATACACCACTTAGGGGGCCCCACATTCCCTGTAATCCTAGATAACATGTTGAGTGGATTAAAGTTTTCTAGAATCCCATATCAGTGTTATGTTCATCTTCTTCATCACTCCATCCTCTGATCCGATAATTCCTTATCAGAAAACTCAAGGATCCACTTCATCTACGCCCTTCTATTGATGAAGAATGTATTCAATCATCATATCTTCTTGAAAAATGGATTAAATATTCATTTATAATCATGAACCAAAGAATGAATAAGAAGACAAAATAGGGTATCAACCATCATCTGAATTTCTGCATCCCAATAATCAAACCTTTATCGCACTGTGCTGGTCCCATATCAATGATATCAGATCATTTTTCTAAGAAATGGGTGCGCCACAAATGATCAATTGGGATAATTCGAGTCACGGACCAAAATAAGAATGTTTGTAACAAACAATGAATAGGGAGAGAAAATTACATGAATAGATTAGAGGAACAAACCCTGACCGATGTTCATGTGGATCTTGATCCATTTTTGTTATAATTAAAGTATAAAAATTAAAATCATGAAGATTAGTCTCGTATCAAAACCCATAAAATAATCCCATCCCGCAAGATGATCAACCCGTAGATCAATATATTCATTGGTTGATTTGATTTAATCATATAATTCAAGAGTGGGGAACAAAAAAATTTAAATTCAAGCCCTTACTCGATTCGGTTCGATCATTGAAAAATAATGGAGTTGTGTCATTGTTTTTGGAATGATCGATCAAATACAAGGTGCATCAATCATTGATCCAAGATCTTATCTTCATTATCCTGAGAGAGAATACAAGAATATCTCTATAATGGTCCTTCATGAATTCCAAGGTAATGAGAATAACCCTAGGATTCTGTCATAATAGTCTTTTTAAATACAAAATGTTCAAGACATAAAATAAGAAAAACAAAATAATTTTATTTAATAATTGTATTTATTTCTGTGCTCGTGATGAAGTTTCCACAAATGACCCACACTGACAAATATTAAGTCACCTATATGGCAAACCTTGTGTTATGAACTCAAAAATTCCCTCATATTTCTGATCCAATGACCTATTTTGATTTTATTCCACTTTTTTAAGGAAAACTATGCACACATACTATTTAATATATTTAATATATTTCTAACATTTATTCTGAGAACACCAGACATTAGAATCACACATTGTCTTAGTGATTAATCTTGAAAATAATCCATATAATATCAAAAAAATAATACAAGTAAAATATGCGAAATTACATTATCAATAATTATTAATTAACATTAAAACTTATATCTGATCAAGAATGATATAAATATACAATTTTAAAGGGTTTTGTTCCACTTTATAATATCTAAAATTTTAATAATGATGTAAGTGTGTTGAACTCTAGGTAATCTCACATGGAGAGTAATTATAATAAATCACTTACCTATTTAATTGTTATTTTTTTAACAATATTAGTAAATAATAAAAAATGGGGGTGGTTGTGAATGAAAATATATGGTTAGAAATAGTGTCAAAATATATATGCAACAAAATGAATGCATGTATAAAAGGAAAAACTCTACAATATAATGTTATATATTATCATTCATTGTCTCTTCTTTTAGTCACATTTCATCTCACTGATTTTATATGAAATCAAATCCATCTCCCCAGATGTTTTAAATGTGCAGTGTACTCATCAATCACTAATATCACCACACATCCACCTCCTAAAAAATTAGTAATATAAGGAGATCCTCAATCCAGATAACTCCTTATCCCACCTCCAAGTTCGGAAATATCACCCATTCAAAACACAATCATCATGGATAAATAATATTCCATAAAAATCAAGTGGAGGGAGGGGGGAAAATTAGTTGATGAATAATAAAAACCATAAATGTCATTAGTGATTGAAATGTTTCAAAGCACTAACCATTGGTTGAGAGATAATGTTATCTTTCCCATATAATTATGTGGTGGATCAAGAGGATTTATTGTGAAGGGATAAAAATCATGGACATTTTATTGAGAATTTTTTATTAGTGGATGACATGTTATGGTGCATAATAAGAAAGTGTTACATTGAGAAGGTGCTCTAGTGTTGTTACTTGAGACTGCATTGGTGAAAACACTATATTAAAATTATATCACTAAGGTGTATGAATTATTTAAATATTAGATCATATTAATTATTATTATTTTATAGTGTAGGAGTATACAATATTTGGACTTTAGATATCATTGATTCATAGATGTAGTGTTATAAATTAGGCTAATGTGACATTGAGTCATGAACGTAGTGCATAGGTACTCTTCAAAGCTAAGTTAGAGACTCGTGTATCTATATGTTCAAGTGTGAGGTAAATTTAGTGAGCTAATATATTTTTATGCGCTACTGAGGGAATAAACTGGGGTTGTAAAGACATTTGAGGATCCTTCATGGGATAGAATTAGAATATAATTCCTCGTTGAGTCTATTTATAAGGTTTCATTGTCTAAATTATTTAATGTTATTTCCCATAGATGACCCATGTTATTCTTTGATTCTATTACACATTATTTGGTAACTTCTCTTTAAAAATCAATAAAAAACATCCTCAATAGTACCACCATGGAATTAAAAAAAAAATAATATATTACATGATTTTAGGCCATTTCGACATTAATCACAAATTTTTCCAAATTACTAATAAATAGTAAATTCCATTGTATTATCAACATAGTTGCGATATTATAAATGAATAAATGTAATTTTTTTTAGAAATTTGGGGTTAAATAAAAGACCCACACTTCAATTATTTGTTATGTAAGGGTTTTTTGGATTTAATTTGTTCTTAGATGAAGTTTATCATGAATTATCACCCAAACATATATGATTATAATGAATGGGATATATAGTTTTTAAAAGAGCTAATTTATTCTTTTGTGATCAATATTAGTGGTTCTTGGGAATTACATTTACCATTTATCGAGTTCTCTTCTAGAAATAGTTTTCAAGATTCTATAAAAAAATTTCAATTAGGATATTCTCTATAAAAATATGTGTTCTTCCAATATTTAGAGGGATATATTATGAATCAACTATTTTTGGGACTATAAAATATTCCTAAGATGATGAAAAATGTTTAATTAATTCAAAATATATTGAAAGTAACTCAAATACCTCAGAAATTATATTTTGTCCAACATCATTATCCATTAATGTTTCCTATTTTTTATTAACTATTCCTTGAATTCTATGCTCTTCTAATATATTGATGATTAAAAAATAAGGGTAAGACCATACCATAGTTTTTCATACCATTTAAAATATTATCACATCATAAGAAATTAGATTACCTATAATCCTTACTATCCTAACTGATATACATTAATGATATATTTCTTGTCTCTATGTTGCAGATGTATTATACTTTTTACTCTCATATGATTGAATTTGATGAGTTTTATTTGGAACTTAATGGCATTATAGAGGAGAAACAAATTCATTTAATTGATTATATAGATATGTTTTTGTCATTTAAATACATTCTTTGATTCTATGTTCAATGGTATCACAGAAGATACACCCTCAAGAATTAGGATCATGAGGCGTTGTTGATGGTGATGTAGCCCTAATTATTTTTTAAATGGGATTTTTGATCACCTTTTAGAGGTATAAACTTCTGAAGTATGTCGAATTATGACATCTTGACATCACTATTACGTTTATACTTCAATAATTTAGTAATTTATTTATAATTTTTTAACCATGGAAACTGGGTAGACATTGTAGGATACACAATTAGTACATAATTTTTTCTATTGCTGAATATAAACCATTTATAGGGGAGGAATTATTATAGAATTGATTACACATTTGGCTATAGTTTTCTTGATAATGTGGCCAAATCACATTAGAAACTAGCTGGTGGTTTAATTAGTAATGTCATAGGTTACCTCATTTGAATCATGGAAGAGATTAAATGTTGATTTATATTCATGGAATGGTTTTTTTGTTTCCTAGTTTGGATTTATGATATTTTACATTTATTTTAATTTACTTTTATTATCATGTTATATATTTTTAGTTTATTATCAAAGAATATCAATTTTTTATAAAAAATATTTATAAACATGTTTTTCTTTTTCGAATAAAATATATTTTGATTTATAATTGTATTTCAAACTATTTTTATGGGTTGGATTATTTTTTTTGTAGATTCATGGTGGTATCCAACTTGGTTATTTCTCACAAACATAAAACATAAATTGATTATATGTAGTATTTTTTGAATCTAATGTACGTAAAATTATTGGATAAACTTATTTTAGTGTGTTCCTTGACGTCTTCTTCTTATTTTTGTTGCATGATGATTAGATGGTGACTATGGGATAGTAGTTAATAGACCATAAGGTATTTTGGTGTATTTGTATTACTATGGGATATATAAGTATCTTCCGTCATGTATTATACTCAATATTGTCTATATATTACATTTCATGTATCCCACATTATGTTTTGTTAATAATATCATGACTAGATGATTATTTTTACCTTCCCTCTTATGTCATGATTGGTTGGATTTTCCTTCATTAAACTACTGATTATTTTTTCATTATTATTAAACATATATATACCTCAAAAAAATTTATTATTAGAGTCTATTTAATTGGTTTATTATTTAGAGAGGGTGAAATCATTGACAACTACATTGAATTTGTACCCTCAATGCTTGTCAGCACCCCATAATCACCAGAATTGTGATTTGGCCCTTATGGTGAGTTGAAATGTGTGACATGGAAGAATTAATTGGCTTGGTTCATTAAAAGCTCATTAAATTACATGTACTATGGGGTGATTATTGAGGGTTCTAATTTCTCTATAAAATAATAAATGATTTAACTTATATTGGATAACTATTATTGGGGTTATTTATTAGGAAATTAGAGGAGTTCAATTTACCTGTACAATGTCAGTGTATTAAACCCATGAGTTATATTGGTTATTTAATTTCTTATACTCTAGTCTATAATCCACAACTTAACTATAAAACATTTTCCAAATTATTTTACCCACCTCATATTCATCCAAATTTGGATCTTTAATCCTCACTTGAAAGGTGACATTTCATAGAATTTTTCTATAATAAATTTCTTTTAGTTTTGTAAAAGTATTTTTTTACTTCTTATTAGTCTTTTATATTACCTTATACATAGCATGAAGTCATTTTATCTAAGTTAATAGAACAATTTTCATCAATATTGTGTAAATCAAGTTCCATGTATAAGTGTACTTCAAATGCAGTCCAATGGTTTTTTCTTCAAAAGGTTGCATAATATAGGCCCACATGTCCTCCTGGGCTACTATTAATGACAACTATTAATCTACCATAGGGTGTTTCTCCACCTTAACCTTGACATAAGAATCTAGGTAGGATCACTAAAGGCTTAAAAACTAGAATTAAATGCCTTATGAATTATAGACTTTATAAATTAGTTTATATTCATTTCATGTGAAAAATATAACACCCCTCAAAACCAAATTGGATGATCATTTATCATAGATTCTAAATTCATTTTACTGAATTTTTATAGTTAGGACCCAATAATATAATGAGACACTAAACTATGAGTGTATCTTTATGGATTTTATGATGTATTAATCATCCATTGATAGTGAATAGACTTCTAAAACACTTTGTATGAACAACATAAATATACACATAAAAATATCAAGATTATTATAAAACTTATACCAATTCATGTAGACACAAACCCATGAAAATAGGATTAAAAAATAATCCTTATTTGGGGGTGTAACTCTTACTCCTTTCAACATTGTTTTAAATTTTGATGTAACTCTCTTTCATCACCTTTTATTTTTAAACAAATCTATAAAATTTCATTAATTTCATGGATTTATTTAAAAATTTAATATATTATTATATATCATTAAACCATGGGTAGAACTACCCATCCTAGTCAAATAAGCATGATATTCCTTATTCCTAGAATATAGGATCATTTAATTTAGTAAAAAACACCCATAAATGAATATTAACCGGTCCATTTTATCATATATTTTCACCATACTAAGGTGGAAAGTGGTAAAATTAAAAAATATTAGTATGATAATGGATTTATAAAATATTTATTCAATATATAAGAGATACATGAAAATAAACCAATCTCTTTTGTGGGAAGATTCAAACTCCCACAGACTTAATTAGGGTACATAGATTCCAAATTGTGATTATCCATCCCTTCAATGACAAGATCAGAAGGTGGGGGACCAAATAATATGAAAGAGTAACAATGGTATGAGATATTACATAAGGTGTTAGTCATATAAAGGATAAGTCTTTTTAATTATGTTTTTATATAAAATTTATGGATCATAATTATTTATTCTCTTAAATAAGTTGTTGTAGAAATATAGAAGGGTTTTTGGATAGGATGTATCAAGTTCAAACTCGTGATGTGAGATGAGGTGAATGTATAACAAGTGTTTGAGTCTTTAATAATGGTGATATATCGATTGAAATTTTCACTAAAAAAACCAATACATTGAGATATTAAACATCTCATCATTTTATTGATGAACACCACATCATTGTAGCGGTCATCAATACATAGTGATATACATGGGAGTTTATTTTCAGATAATTAATGTATCTATCATATTCTAATATAAACTATTATTTTAAAATAAAAAAATATTTGATTTCATTTTATATTTTTTTGATAGTTTATAAAATGTTTAAATAGTCAAATATTTCATTTAATGTTGAACCAAACATTTAAAATTGTTATAAAATTTGTAACATTTTAACTATGTTTGAGTTATGTTGAAAAGTTTTCAAAAATTTTAAGATTACATGGAGTATAATTATATGTATATATAAAGAGGTTTAATGTAACTTATCATCTTAGTGTAACTAGAAACATCACCTGATCCAACATCCTACTTGTCTGAAATATCATTATTCATCCCCACGGCCTAAATTTTTTTCTGGGGGATAGAGGGAAATACCTTGTGAATTTTTTTCCCTCATAGAAAATTTAACACATATAACATATTTTGCCTACAGTCTACCATGTTCCTTTCATAAATTTAATATCAATGAAATATAAAAGGAAAATTAATAATATAAATAAAAAGGCTAGATAATCCAAATGAGTCACAATCAAAGATAATGATCCAAACTATTCCAAAAGTAAACACTAACCAAATAGTACATCATTCAGAGATGATACAAAAATATATACAGTAAAAAAATAAAATATAATAAAAGAAGAATCATATTGGGTAATACTTCAACATAAAAAATAATGTATACTGAGATACACCATTAGAATATTTATGAAACTAAGGTTTCTCCCTAAATCCTAAATCATTATTTACTACCCCAACGAATGGTAAATAAGATTGAATAGAACCCAAAATCAGTATAAAACAATAAAGAATCCATACACCCACACAATAGTGTATATATAGGGGGTGAAGATAAAAACCCAATTAGATCTCACCAATAATTCTATATATTTTCTTTAATTAAACATGCCAACAATTCAAGTTTGAAAGAAAATAAAGAAAATAAGGTTTTATATTTAATATAATATATAATGTGGAAAAATTATAGATTTATAACATAAATAATAAATTCTTTATCTTCAAATCCACACAGAAGAAATTTATTTTAAAACCCAATTGTAAACAATTAAAATTCAATAAAACTGGGTAAAAAATAGTATTAAAATTTGTTTTAATCCTTTAAAGAAAAGTAAAACAAAGAATTCAATTTTCATTTTGAAAAAAAATAAAAAAAAACCTTTTAAAACCATGTTATAAATATATCCATTAATATGGAATAATGGTATAATATAAAAGGGCACCACAAGATCAAGGATAAATATAAAATTAAGCAATAACATAAGGGGTGTCCCTGAAAAATGAAAAGTGATATAATAAACATGGAATAAGAACCACCTATTAGAACAAAAGTGACATGATACAAACCTAGGTTCTAAAGTGATATGATACTAAATTGATGACTTGAACCATTGGTCGGACCCTAAGAAAAAATCAGTTTAGGAAGTCTCGTTGAACTTTCTGTTCGCTAAAACCATCCTAAGATCAAAAAGATAGCATGGGACCATAATTCATTTTGGGTGAACTCATATCCCATATATAGTGACCCCCTAGAAAGCGAACTACCAATATTGGGATTTTAACTCATCTAGGTCTCTATATAGATACCTATAATTTCTTTTAGAAAATAATAAAAGAGTTGAGAGGTAATTTTAAGAACTTATAAAAATGTGGATAATCAAAATGTCACAACTTACCCCAAATGGCCTTACATAGAATGAACCTTATAAAATTTTCATCAATTATAGAGATGATAAAAACTCCATGTTGAGAAAAAAAAATTTGTTGAGTCAATAAGCTTTCCTTGTGAATTTTACATTCCTTCTTGTTTTGTAAATCACAAACACTCTATCTTAAGGAAAATTTCTTTTCCCCTATATTTTATATTCGTAAGGAAAATTTTCCTTCCCTAAGGAAATTTATCCCTACCATGTCCTCATTGTTCATAATTTAATCTAAATAATTTTATTTATAAGTGTAAAATTCGGTTTAATATCTAAAACCTCGGAATCTTATAAATACATAGATATAGAGAATTTTGATTTTAGGGTCTGAATTTAGGTTCTGAATTCTCTGAATTCAGACTCCAAACATTCTAAATTCAGACTCCGAATTCTTATGAATTTAGACTCTGAGTTCTATGAATTCAAACTCTAAGTTCTCTAAATTCAGACTCTGAATTCTTATGAATCCAGACTCCGAGTTCTCTTAATTTAGACTCCAATTTCTCTAAATTTAGACTCTGAATTATTATGAATTCAGATTCTGAATTCCTATGAATTCATACTCTGAATTCTATAGAATTTAGTTTCCGAATTCTAAGGTAAATAGAATCCGAAAACCCATGTATTATAGACACTGAATGAGATTTTGGTTAGACTCTGAACTTTTATTTTTACTTACACTCCAAAAAATGGATTTGGTTAAGAAACCATATTTTTTCTTACCCTTGTTATAGTTATGAAACAATATCATGGAATAAGTTTCTAACTAACCGTTATTTCAGTGACATGTGTATATTTCCATTCGAAATTCAAAGAGAAATATGACCATTGGAGGAGGAAGTTGACTGTTGAAGATGTGCCTATATATTGGAGCTCATTTGAAAGAGGTCACAACTTTAAAAACGTTGATCAATCTAGAGATCACATGCTACTGAAGTGATTTATAGAGAGAGATACTTTCATGCATTGTGTGTACTGAACATCTTGTTCAGAATTGCTTCGTGCTACTCGGAATTTTGCTGAGTACATTCAAGGGCTTCCAGGGATAGAAAGACAGAGGTATCGTCTACCTTGAAGTTCGAGGGCATGCGGGGATAACAAGATAGACTATGCTATTCATTTTGAGGGCTTACCCTGGTGTGGTTAAGATAGACTTTCTTGAAAGTATAAATCAAGGGAACTTTATCAAAGGTTTTTGGATACACTTATCTTTTGGTTAAAAGATTTACTACTTGTTACTTGTATTGTTTCAAGTTTTCTACTGCATTTTGGTTGTTAAGGAAAGTATGATTATCTTATACTTTCTTATACTTGTACTCTGTTTAGTAATATTCCATACATTCTAAGGGAGAACCTTTATCTTTGTAAACTTTTCTTAAGTTTCATTTCCAGAACCACATTTCCAGAATCAAGAAAGTTTGTAGAACTAAGTGGTCTAGTTAATTTACCTTGTTTAAATTTGTTAAACATTACCATCTTTAAAATTTTCAAAGATTTATTTAAATTATACAATTCACCCCCTCTTTTATATTGAGCATCTATATCATTATTTCAATCCTACAATTGGTATCAGAGATGGTCTCTGAAATAATTATATTCACATATAAGTTTTCTTGGTCAAATTTTTTATTGTTCTTTATTTTCCTTTCTTAATATATTTTTATCCTTGTTTACCAACTTTTATTACTAACATGTTTGTGTGGAATGATATTTTCTATGAGACGGAAGGAATGAATGTTGGTTTAATTGACAATCTTAATCCTACTAGACCACCTGTATTTGGTGGGAATGATTACAAATATTGGAGAGATATTATGAAGACATTTTTCATCAATACTGGAGTAAAAAAATTTGTTATACTGACTGGAGATTACAAGATTTTTGATAAGGAAGTCAGCACTTTTACTAATCGAGAGAATTTGGAATATCTACCTAACTACAAGGTACACAATACTTTGTTGTGTTCCATGACCCGGAATATAAATAGACGGATTTTTTCTTGTGAATAAGAAAATTTTATTTGGAAGAAGTTTGAAGTAACTCATTTTGGAACTTCTAATGTTTTTAGAACAAGAAGATCTATGCTTAGAGTGAGTACCATTTTTTTTCTTCCCTTATGTAGAACCTATATGTAAGGTACAACATAGATTTATGACTATTGTGAACAAATTAAAATCCATGGGTGAAAAAGGTTTGGATGATGAGGCACTTGTAGACAAGATTATAAACATCATACCTAATGAGTGGGAGCAAAGAGAATGACTATAGATGAGAATAGTAAAGTCTCGAAGATTACTCTTGATGAAATTTTTGGAACTCTTCTTCAACATGAGACTAGAATGAAGAGAGATGCTGACAATATTAAGAAGAAGAATGGGAATGGAAGTGTTTCTTTTATAACTACTTCAAATCATATGAAAACCAAGACTCCTGAGAGAGTTACGAGATCTAAATCTAAGATGGTCACTGTTTTATTTGAATCAAGTGAAATTAAACATTATGAGAATGAACTCGCTAATATTTCTATAAGGAAGAATAATATTGTTGCGAAGAAACACTTTTATTATAGATATAAGAAGAAAGAAAGGAAGGACAAGTAATACTCTGAAGTCACTTGTTATGAATGAAAAAGAGCTGGACATATAAGGACAGACTGTCTTATGACAAAGAGAAAATATAGAAAAGAAAATCATTCTGAAAGGAATAAAATGAAGTACTATAAAGCTAAAACTAAGAATGTTTTTAAAGATAATGACACCTGGAGTGCCAATGGTTGAGACTCTTCTGAAGAATCATCAGATTACGAATCTTCTGGATAGAATAATCTTGGTTTATTAGCCAAGTTACATATTGAAAATCATAGTTTAATGGCTAAGGTACACAATGATAAATCCATAACCAATATATCATTGAATTCTTATTATAGTGATAGTAAATACAATGAATCCTTTGATGAAGAATATTTTTCTGATAAAGATAATAATTTACCTACTTATGAAGAAGTTTCTAGGTTTTCTAACTTCTTGAGAATGAAATTTATAAAGTCAAGAAGAATATTGATTAAAAAAATTCGAGAATTTATATTCTTACTAAGGAAATATCATATCTTTATAAAGATATTTATAAGATAACACTTGATTTTTAAATTATTTCAAAAAACCTTGTGAATGTTAATTTTGAGAAGGATAAACATTCTAAGGATATAGAAAAAATAATTTCTAAGAAACATGTTTTTGAGCCTAACTCTAGTACTAAAACTAATGTTTTTAAGGATAAAAACATATTTATTAAACTAAAGTCAAAAATATTTTCCTTGAAAAAGTGTTTTCCAAATTTTTCCTTAGGTAAGGAAAACATTGATTAGATGTATTCCCAAATTCAACCTCTAAGGAATAATTCTGTTTTTGGTTATAAAAGTTCCAAACTGATTTTTAGTAATAATTATTTTGTTCCTCAAAGTGGTCCATTCTGCACTAAGTGTCAGTGTGGTGGTCATTGGGAAAAAAATTGTTCCTTACACAAAACTATGTCTTTAGGTTTTTATAAAGCTTATTTTTGAAAGAAAATATGGATTCCTAAAAATTTTCTTTCTGAAGTTTCCAGATCCAAGAATGTTTGGGTTCTAAAAGTATAACTCTCTTATTTTCAAGAAAATAAGGATAATACCAATAGAAATACAGTGTACATGGATAGTGGATGTTCTAGGCACAAGACTGGTAACAAAAACTTCTTTGAAAAGATTATCAAGACAAAAGGAGGAAAAGTAACTTTCAAAGATAATGATAAGGGATAAGTTATTGGCATAGGTAAAATTCTTCTTCTTGGAAAAACATTGATTTCAAATGTTTTATTTTTTAAGGGTCTTAAGAACAACCTCATTATCATAAGTCAATTATGTGATGATGGTTAGCTTGTAAATTTTAGGAATGACAAGTGGTTAGTACACAATTCAAAGGAAGAGTTTATTCTTTCTGCCAATAGGAAAGAGAATGTTTACACACTAAATTTAGAGAACCTTAGGATCCAAGAACTACCTTGCCTTAGCGTAATGGAAGATCATTCTTGGTTGTGGCATAGAAGGTTTGGAAACTGTAACCTTAGGAACCTATGCAAACTCTCCAAGAAAATACTATTTAAGGATCTACCAGAGCTTAGATTTGATTATTCAAAAGTTTATGATCCTTTTCAATATGGAAAGCAACATAAATAAAGTTTTAAATCAGTTAGTGAAGTCTTAACTACTGATGCATTAAATTTAGTACATATGGATCTTTTTGGTCCAACACAAACTAGAATCATTAGTGGAAGATATTATATATTTGTCTTATTTGATGATAACACTAAATTTACTCGGGTCTATTTTCTAGAAAATAAATCTAAAGATTTTTATTATTTAAAAAGTTTTAGAACCTAAGTTAAAAGTGAGAAAAACTTTTCTTTGAAAACTATTCATTGTGATCATATAGGAGAATTTCAAAATTCTTATTTTGAAACTTTTTGTAGTAGAAAAGACATTACTCATAACTTCTTAGCACCCAGAACACCTCAACAAAATGGTGTTTTTGAAAGAAGAAATAAAATTCGTCAAGAGATAACAAGAACCATGTTGAGTGAATATTTGGTAGCCAAACATTTTTGGGCTGAAGCTGTATGTACTTATTTCTATATTATAAATCATGTTTTGATTAGACCTTTTCTGAATAAAACTCTGTATGAGTTATGGAATGGTAGAAAACCTAGAATTTCCTACTTCAAGTTTTTTGGTTGCAAGGTATTCATTCTAAATACTAATGATAATTTAAAAAAATTCACACCAAAATATGATGAAGGAATTTTTGTAGGCTACTCCACAACTTATAAGTCTTATAGAGTTTTCAATAAAAATAATTGTACTTATAAAGAAACAGTACATGTAAAATTTGATGAAACTGATCCTTTTGTTTTTAAACAACCTCAACCTATATCTTCGGATGTGTTTTCAAAAACTGATTATAAACCTTTGTTAGAAGATCCTACTGATAAGGAAAATGTTCAAGAAGGTATTTTTGAAACATTTACCCCAGAATATTTCCTACCATATGTAAAGACTTGGAAATTCAAGGAAAATTATTTCTTAAATAATTTGGAATTTTACGAGTCCGCAGTTTCTGACAGCACTTGATTCTGAGGCCCAGTGTGCCCAGAATCAATTTTTGAAATTTTGTTCGGGTACATTCAGTAAACGTACGTACAGAGTTTTCTATATTTTGAACCGGTGCTCGGAATTGAAATCTGAGGGCACTGATGAACTCACAGCACTGATATTTTCTTATAGGGATATTTACCATAGTTGTGTTTGCTCGGGAGGAGAAGTTATTTTTTTTGGGATTTATATTAAATAAAATAAAATTGTTGTACACAATTTTATTGTTAAAGAGTTGGTTATTTCCTACAAGGGTGAGTTATAGGTAGGGCCCACACCCACATAACCTCCCATTAGAAGATTTAGTGTTGTGGGTCCCACAAAAACCCAAACCCTTTCACCTCCCCTCAACTCTCTTAAACTCCCCATTAACTCCCCTTCATTAAATTTGACAACTCCGCTATTTTATTATGTAGATCCTCTCCACCTCCCACCCATTGATTATGCAAACCCATCTAATTAATTACTTCATTAATTAATTGGAATCTTTCTTTTGAATCATTTTGAATTTCATGGATACTCTAATAAAATGGGGTAGCTTTTATAATATTTGTTTGGAAAAAATTACGGAGGAGAAACCTCTGGAGAATTAGAAAAAAGGGTTCCTCTCCGATGAAGAACACCATTCTTCAATGAAGAACAACTCCGACAAAGAACGCGAAGGACTTCTCCATCGATGGTTCCATTCATATGCACCCCAACGTCAAAGGAATGGTTGATCGTATTCTGCGATGCCCGACCTCTGTGATGCTTTTCTTCCGTGACTCGTTGACGTGCTCTGATCTTGAAATCGAGGTAGGGGGTTTGATATAATTTGAAGTGAATGAAATTATATCCCTTCCTTAGTGAATTCTTAATTTTTCTTCGGCCAACTGATATCACTAAATGCATAGGGTGTGAGCTGAATGAACATGGCCCAATGACCCTACGACGATTCTTGAATATTTTGGCGGTGGCAACGGGAGGTGGTGGCGAACAGAGGTGGCGGCGAGCGAAGGCGGCGGCCGCGCGCCAGCCGCCTGTGGAAGAACCACGGCCTGCAACCGTGGGCCGCTCGACCGAAGGAGAACCAGCTGGCCCGAGCCGGCCAGGCTGGAGGAACCGCGGTGCCCCATGGCGCCGCGCTACAGAGGACTGCGGCCTGCATTCCGCGGGCCGCTTTGGCTAGCGAACCGGCTGGCTCGTTAGCCAGCCAGGTTGGAGGAGGCCGCGGCACCCACAGGTGCCCCGCGGGAGGATAGCGGCACACCTATGCAGGCCGCTCGCATTAGGAAGACCAGCCCACTTTGGCCGATAGGATTGGAGGGCGGCACCGCTTGGTGCCGCCGGTTCGAGAAGTCTGCCCCCCCCCCCCTGCACCGACTCGGCCAGCTGACCAAGCCGCGCCGGGCCGGGCCACCTGCCACGGGCCAGGCCGTTCCCTATCAGGCCGGGTCACATATTACCGGGTCAGGCCAACCCCTTGTGGGTCGGACCCTCCGAACCAGATCGGGATAACCCGCCAGCCCACTGGGCTTGACGGGTCGGGCCCGTTTCACTTAAACGTGAATAACTTTAAGATCACGCGTCCAATCGACGCACCGTCTGCGGAACTGGGATCCTCATGACGAGATGGTCCTTTTGCGATACTCTAAGTGAGTTTTGGACGAATTTGGAAAACGGCTAGGTTTGGAATGAGAATAATTCCAACCGGGCCTTTGGAACGGAAAAGCCAATATATCTCAGACCGAGCGTCCGATTGACGCGCCGTCTGTCGCACTTGGTTCCTTTTGATGAGATAGAAATTCGGGATACAAAAACTCCAGATTTCATGATAGTTTCTGTATCGACTCCCTTGGATCAAGGAGCGGACCCTCCCGGAATCGAGTGTGCTATGTGAAAGAACCCTAGAGTTGGTTGTGACTATGATGACTACTGTACTAGAATCCTTCGTGGGTTCAACACTGACGTCTACCATACTAGAATCCTCCATGGGTTCGGTGATGATGAAAACTGTACTGGAATCCTCCATGGGTTCGGTAGGGATGACTACTATACTGGAATCCTCTGTGGGTTCGGAAGCGACGACAACTATACCAGAATCCTCTGTGGGTTCGACAGTGATGATTACTATACTTGTATCCTAAGTGGGTCTGATGGTTTAACTTCTGTACTAGTATCATGAGTGAGTCTGACAGAGTAGCTGGTCTAGTATTATATGTGGGTCCTACAACTTAGCTAGTCTAGTATCCTACATGGGTCTGACATATTAGATGAATCAGTAACTACATCTGATCATCTCTACCACTATATGAAATATGTATACATGTGTGAGCTGAGTCATGACGTTCAATCATTATCATCGATTTGATTGACTTGTTTTCCTGTGTGGAGTGGGTTGTGCTTGGGCTCAAGAGTTGGAGCCGAACTGTGATTGATAACATAGGTATATGTATGGGCATATACCTAAGTAGGGTTGTTTGATACTTCATGACTGTATATTTCCTTTTTTGGTTTATCCTTCATGGATTCTGGGAGACCTTCAGGGGTCTCGGGGTCTGAAGTGCATTGTGTTGCATTTGTTGTCAATGAGGCATGAAGTTGTCTTGGAATGAATGGATGTCAGGGAGTCAAGATGTGAATGTCAAAGGATGTGATGGTGATGGTGATGAAGGAGAATGGCCATGGTACTAAGATGCATGTCACTTAGGAGATTCACTAAGTGGTATTGGAAATTGTGGTTGAAACTTTCTCCATGAACATCAGACGATTGTTGAGCTGATCATTAAGTTCCAAGACCTTGTATCAACTGGATACAATGTCACAACAAGCTTTAGAAGACCATGCATTGTATTGACAATGCATGAGGAGATGAGAAGAAGATCCATCCACAACTTCTAAGTGGATGAAGTGGTTTAATAAAATCCATGCACTAACACTTAGTGCATGTGTATCTGAAGAAGTCCCAATTTGATCTCTGATTAGATCAACAAAGTTTATTGAAGAAATATTTGATTCAGGAGCTCGGTTGAAGATGAAGAAACCTTTTGAATTCCATATCCTAAGTGAAGATTATATGTTGAGGAGGATTAAGGAATTCTTAAGAAGTAGAGATGGGTAATTCCTAAGAAGAAGAATAATAATGGAGAAGAGGAAATGGAGATTTGGCATTTGGCATGTTTTATATGGAGAAGGACTTTGTTTTTACAAAGTCTAGGTTCTGTCCTTTGCCAAAAAATTGGCCATCTCAAGCCAGCCCACGGGTTCAACCCCACGGATCATATGGGCACTAGGCGCCACGCCCATGGGGGGTCCCATGGTGCAAGCTCGAGAGGCAGGGGGGCCGTGTATAAGCCCCCGAGGGCACGCAGTGGTGAAGCCCGCGCGCCCGGAGAGTGCATAGTGGGCGCTAGGAGCGCGCCCGCAGGGGTCATGAGTGGGCGCAAAGCGCGCCCGCAGACAGGCAGGACGAACACGGTGCGGGGCGGCACCGTGGAGGGAGAAGGAGAGACAATTAAAGCGGTGGCGGCAGCGAGTCTTTGATAAAGCGCGGATAAACCGCTGGAGAATTCGATGTGGGACGCGCATTTTTCACCCGGAGCGCATCCTGGCCGTTCGACTCATCGCGCGGACGATCTAAGCCGCACATCTGATCCGCGGCGAGATCTTCAGATCCAGGCCGCCCGATGAATCTCCATCGCCTGATCTGACGGCCGAGAGCTCGTCTCCTTCCTCGAGCTCGGCCGAAGCCTCCCGCGAAGCTGCCGCTGAACCAGTGCCTCCCGACGACATATCTCGAGTATCCGGCCATCATTTTCGAAGCCAAAGACATCATGGTGATCGTCTGGTCACACTGAACACAACTGTGCACAAAAGTAGGCATGCATGCAATGTTTGGGAGATTTCGAGGTTGGCCGAAGCAACCGGAGGTGCGAGGCCACGTGATTTATTTTCTGCATGGTTTGGACCTTTAACGAAGGCCGTGCATGCGTTATGAGTCGCATGCACGAGGAGGAAAGAAAGAGGAAGAAACCCGCGTGAAATAAAAAGAAAAACAAGATTTAAGGAAATCTTGAAATCCCGAAATCTTCGGGGATTTGAAGATATCCCACGCGGATGAACCGAGGCTCTGCTTCGCCTATAAAAAGAGAGCCCGAGCTCTCATTAAGCTGCTGATACGCTGAAGTTCTGTTGAATACCCGAAGCCCCACGTGTGCTCTGCCTCGCGAAGAAAGAAGCCACCGCGCAAAAACTTTGCGCGGTTATTGTTCTCGGTGCCACCCGAGGCCCGAAGGAGTTCCTTTCGCGCACCCCTTGCGCGAAAGAGGTGAAGGAGGAGAAGGAGTCCCCTGTGCGCACCTCTTGCGCGGCAGGAAGACCTTGTGGGTGTTGCACTTGCGCGCCCCGCGGGTAGGAGGTCTTGCGCGCCCCTGTGCCATGCACCTTGTGCGCCTTGCACTGGTTGCACCCTTGAGGCTTGCGCGGTTGTTGAAGTGAAGGAAGGCCGAGCCCCTTGCATCCTTTTGTGTGTGCTAAGTGCAAAGAATACCCGAGGCACTTTGTGTGCAAAGGAGGGAAAGACCGTAGCCCTGTGCAAACAAGAAGACCACACCAAGCAGTGTGTGTGTAAGTGGGTGCAAAATAGGAGGAAGGCCGAGGCCTTAGTTCCTTGTGTGCAAAGTGATCAAGAGAAGGCCGTGGCCCTACTGTGTGGGCATTTGAAGAAAAGGCAGTGGCCTTGTGTGGCTGCAAATAGGAGAAAGGCAAAGCTTGCACTTTGAAGGAGGGTCGTAGCCCTTATGTGGGTGCACACATTGAAGAACAAATTATAGAATATTATTTGTGTGTGCAAGACAAGTGGAAGTGCCTTTGGCTAAGTGTGTGCACAAGAAATGGGAGGCCGAGACCACACCATTGTGTGTGTGAGAGATAGTGAAGAAATAATCCAAGGCCAAGTGTATGCAAGTGGGTGAAGTGAAGACCACATATTTGTGTGTGTGTGCAAACTTGAAGAACCACCTACGGTCCATGTATGTGCAAGAAGTGTGAAGGCCAAGCTCAAAGTGTGTGCCAAAGTGAAGAAGTTTTGTGTGCAAAGAGACAAGAAGGCCGAACCTAATGTGTGTGCACTAAGTGTAGTGAACACACTTAGAAGAAGAGAGAAGTGGAAGACTCACACTAAAGTATAACACACTTCTAAGTGTGTAAACAAATTGAATTAAGTGTGTGAAGATTGTGAAGAAGGTGTGTGCTCAAAAGTGATTACACCCTTTGTGGGTCTACTACACCAAGAAGAGGAAAGGTAGAGTGCATGCATGCATGCATGCACGTGCACACGTGAACAGTGCTAAATCAGTGGTGTGCATTTGAGTTGTCCAAGACCAGGACTGAGACTGGACCAGTCCAAAGATAAAGATATTATTTGTCTGAGCATTCAGTAATTGGAGAGAAGCCGGGGCATCCTTAGAAGAAGGTGATAAAGCCCGAGCTAGATGAGAAGACCTGTTCACCACAAGTGATCAGAAGAAGAGCAAGGCCAGCAGTCTTTATCCCAGACTGCTGAGGATACTTGAAGAAGAACTTAAAGTGAAGAAGAGCTACTCGTGTGACTCGAGGAGCCAAGAGAAGACCCTGTGGGACTCAGGGAGAAGAAGTCTTCAGTGGGATTCTGGAGCAGGCCAGTGGGACTCTGGTAACACTGTGGGACGCAGTATAAAGACCCTCATGTGGGACTCAGGAGAGATACAGTGAGACTCTGTATCGACCATTGTAATTCTAACAAGTTATAATGGGAGAATCCATGCTTGGAGAGCATGGAAAGGATGTAGGCCTTTGGTGCCGAACCTTGTAAATCCTTGTGTCCTGTGCCTTTTCATTACTGCATTATCTGGGAAAGGTTGAGAGATACAAGAAGAGTGGATCGAGGCTTTAACCAGCCATAGAGGTTTAATTGATTAAGAATCAATTAGTAAAAAGTTTTAAGGGATCACTGATTCACCCCCTCCCCCTCTCAGTGATTCACACTGATCTGGGCACTTCAATTGGTATCAGATCCAGGTTACCTCTAAAAGATCCAAGGGAGTCTTTATGAAGTGAAGATTTGAGGAAATGAGTGACCAGCCTCAAATGGAGATATCTGCCAAGACTCAGAAAGCCTGTCCTAGCTGTGATGAAGTTGAAATAATGAATGATCTTCAGAGTGCACTCAAATATCTTCAGAAGACAGTTCCCATGGAAGTGGCAAAGTGTATAGCTACAGGCATCCATGATCTTCATGAAGAAAAATCACAGTTAGAAGAAGAAGCCAATGCAATGGAAGATCAATTGGCAAAAAGGGTTGGCATAACCAACACTCTCAGAAAGCTGGTGAAGGCTAAAGATGAAACCATTTCTCTTTGCAATGAAAGATATGAAGACACTGCTGAAGAATTGCAGAGAAGCCTTTCTGAGAAAGAATTATTTAAAGTAATAATCAAAGATGTTTTCCATGCACTGGAAAAGAGGCATAAAGTTTCAATGATTGTCAGAGATGCTCAAATTGAAGACAAAGTCAAAATTGTGAAGGAGCTTGACAACTCATTACTTGAAATGAAGAAGGTGCATGAAGACCAGATGAAGCAGCTGAATGAAGATTGGGAAGGAAAGCTAAGAATTGTTGAGGATGAGAAGAACTCCCTTAACATGAAATGCTTAGAACTAGAGGTGATGTTGAAAAATCTGCAATCACCCAAAGCTGAATCCTCCCAGTCAGCTGAAAGGAGAAATGTTGCCACTCAAGTGAGCATTGAGAAGGATGATTCTAAAAGAAGGACATCCTCTAGTGAAAGTGCAACATCTTCTAAGAAGAAGGTTCCATCCATCTGGATGAGGAAGGTGAAGAAGCAGAGCTCTCCTGACGCAGCACAACAATTCAAGACAAGTACCCTACAATCAGAAGGAATCAAAAGGTCAAGATTTGTGGGTCAGTGTTGGTGTTGTAACAAGTATGGGCATTGTGCAAAGGATTGTTGGTACAATCCACTGAATGCCAAAGTACAAAGGAAGCCCATGCCAAGGGGGAGCAAGCCAGAAGAAACGAAGCAGCATCCACAGGTCCAGAGACATCTGTTTACTGCTAACAGATTTGGATTACTTGACAACATCTGGGATGATTGCAAAAGTGATCAAAGAGATACATGTCAATCTCCAACTGTATCCAGAGCTAAAGAGAAGAGAAGATCACTGAACCTGGCTAAAAAGGAATCCTTGGGAAGCAAGCATAAGAAAGTTGAAAATGCTCCCAAGAAGTGTTTTAGAAATGAAGAGAAGTTCTTGGAGTCTAAGTCCAAGAAGGGTGATGCATCCAGAAGGACCACCAAGAAATGCTTCTACTGTGGAAAGAAAGGACACACCATGGATCTTTGTGAACAAGCCATGGAACTGAATAGAAGCAGACTGGACTCAAACAGACAATCAATCCAGAAGAAGCAGAAGGGATTGATTGAAAACAAGTTGCCTAGGAGAGGTAGCTTGACAGAATCAAAGGAACCATGTGGAATATCCAGAACTGAGGCCACACTCCCAAGTGACTCACTTATCATATGGCCAAATCAGTTGCAACTTGCCAAAGATCTGCAGAGAGCTGAAGATGAAGTTCTGGCAATTGCTAAGGCAAAAAGGAAACAAAAGGTTTCACATGAAGATGGTTTGAGAACCACACCAGCACAATCATCAATGAAGATCAAATGTGCAAGTGTGAAGAATGGTGAAAATGGGACATCTCGGTTGAGAGAATCTTCTCAACCTTGTTGTTCACATTGATGAACCAAGGAGGTTCCATCTTATTCCCTTATACTATTTGTATTTACATGTGCTAACATTATAGGGAATTGAAGATGATGATCATTCTCAACTGGAGGATGGTTTGGAAAGAATGGAGTGCACCCCTTGAGGGGGGAGCCAATCAGAAGAAGATGGTATTCTAAGAATTAATACCATCCTGAAGAAAAGTGAAGGTATTCCAATCATACTTTCATCCCTTGTTTCTTAATTGAGTTTATCTTGTCAATTAAGGGAGAGTATGGATTGAAGACAAATGGATGAAAGGGGGAGCTTTATCTTTGCATTGAACTTTCTAATGAGTTTTGTGAAGTATGTGCAGGATTTAGCAATTCATTGTTATATCTGAAAATTTTTCAAACCCCTAAGCATGATCTCACATGTGTAGAGAATTATGGACAGCTTTGAATTCCTTGGTTATATCACTCTTGTTTTCTACACCGGGTTAGCCCAAGTAGACTTAGAGCTGATGTACTAAAGGTTCTTTGCTAAAGAGAACATGTGACATCATCCCTCTCTCAGTGTTTTACAAGAGAATACTTTTATAAGGGAGGAAGACATATTTTGAAAGCAAACCACCCCACACCTTTGCATTTGATTGCCAATAAGGGGGAGAAATATTGGCACACATATTGACCCATTCATATGTGCTGAAGGAGTGTATTGACAACAAATACAAAGGGGGAGATTGAAGTGCATTGTGTTGCATTTGTTGTCAATGAGGCATGAAGTTGTCTTGGAATGAATGGATGTCAGGGAGTCAAGATGTGAATGTCAAAGGATGTGATGGTGATGGTGATGAAGGAGAATGGCCATGGTACTAAGATGCATGTCACTTAGGAGATTCACTAAGTGGTATTGGAAATTGTGGTTGAAACTTTCTCCATGAACATCAGACGATTGTTGAGCTGATCATTAAGTTCCAAGACCTTGTATCAACTGGATACAATGTCACAACAAGCTTTAGAAGACCATGCATTGTATTGACAATGCATGAGGAGATGAGAAGAAGATCCATCCACAACTTCTAAGTGGATGAAGTGGTTTAATAAAATCCATGCACTAACACTTAGTGCATGTGAATCTGAAGAAGTCCCAATTTGATCTCTGATTAGATCAACAAAGTTTATTGAAGAAATATTTGATTCAGGAGCTCGGTTGAAGATGAAGAAACCTTTTGAATTCCATATCCTAAGTGAAGATTATATGTTGAGGAGGATTAAGGAATTCTTAAGAAGTAGAGATGGGTAATTCCTAAGAAGAAGAATAATAATGGAGAAGAGGAAATGGAGATTTGGCATTTGGCATGTTTTATATGGAGAAGGAATTTGTTTTTACAAAGTCTAGGTTCTGTCCTTTGCCAAAAAATTGGCCATCTCAAGCCAGCCCACGGGTTCAACCCCACGGCTCATATGGGCACTAGGCGCCACGCCCATGGGGGGTCCCATGGTGCAAGCTCGAGAGGCAGGGGGGGCCGTGTATAAGCCCCCGAGGGCACGCAGTGGTGAAGCCCGCGCGCCCGGAGAGTGCATAGTGGGCGCTAGGAGCGCGCCCGCAGGGGTCATGAGTGGGCGCAAAGCGCGCCCGCAGACAGGCAGGACGAACACGGTGCGGGGCGGCACCGTGGAGGGAGAAGGAGAGACAATTGAAGCGGTGGCGGCAGCGAGTCTTTGATAAAGCGCGGATAAACCGCTGGAGAATTCGATGTGGGACGCGCATTTTTCACCCGGAGCGCATCCTGGCCGTTCGACTCATCGCGCGGACGAACTAAGCCGCACATCTGATCCGCGGCGAGATCTTCAGATCCAGGCCGCCCGATGAATCTCCATCGCCTGATCTGACGGCCGAGAGCTCGTCTCCTTCCTCGAGCTCGGCCGAAGCCTCCCGCGAAGCTGCCGCTGAACCAGTGCCTCCCGACGACATATCTCGAGTATCCGGCCATCATTTTCGAAGCCAAAGACATCATGGTGATCGTCTGGTCACACTGAACACAACCGTGCACAAAAGTAGGCATGCATGCAATGTTTGGGAGATTTCGAGGTTGGCCGAAGCAACCGGAGGTCCGAGGCCACGTGATTTATTTTCTGCATGGTTTGGACCTTTAACGAAGGACGTGCATGCGTTATGAGTCGCATGCACGAGGAGGAAAGAAAGAGGAAGAAACCCGCGTGAAATAAAAAGAAAAACAAGATTTAAGGAAATCTTGAAATCCCGAAATCTTCGGGGATTTGAAGATATCCCACGCGGATGAACCGAGGCTCTGCTTCGCCTATAAAAAGAGAGCCCGAGCTCTCATTAAGCTGCTGATACGCTGAAGTTCTGTTGAATACCCGAAGCCCCGCGTGTGCTCTGCCTCGCGAAGAAAGAAGCCACCGCGCAAAAACTTTGAGCGGTTATTGTTCTCGGTGCCACCCGAGGCCCGAAGGAGTTCCTTTCGCGCACCCCTTGCGCGAAAGAGGTGAAGGAGGAGAAGGAGTCCCCTGTGCGCACCTCTTGCGCGGCAGGAAGACCTTGTGGGTGTTGCACTTGCGCGCCCCGCGGGTAGGAGGTCTTGCGCGCCCCTGTGCCATGCACCTTGCGCGCCTTGCACTGGTTGCACCCTTGAGGCTTGCGCGGTTGTTGAAGTGAAGGAAGGCCGAGCCCCTTGCATCCTTTTGTGTGTGCTAAGTGCAAAGAATACCCGAGGCACTTTGTGTGCAAAGGAGGGAAAGACCGTAGCCCTGTGCAAACAAGAAGACCACACTAAGCAGTGTGTGTGTAAGTGGGTGCAAAACAGGAGGAAGGCCGAGGCCTTAGTTCCTTGTGTGCAAAGTGATCAAGAGAAGGCCGTGGCCCTACTGTGTGGGCATTTGAAGAAAAGGCAGTGGCCTTGTGTGGCTGCAAATAGAAGAAAGGCAAAGCTTGCACTTTGAAGGAGGGTCGTAGCCCTTATGTGGGTGCACACATCGAAGAACAAATTATAGAATATTATTTGTGTGTGCAAGACAAGTGGAAGTGCCTTTGGCTAAGTGTGTGCACAAGAAATGGGAGGCCGAGACCACACCATTGTGTGTGTGTGAGATAGTGAAGAAATAAGCCAAGGCCAAGTGTATGCAAGTGGGTGAAGTGAAGACCACATATTTGTGTGTGTGTGCAAACTTGAAGAACCACCTACGGTCCATGTATGTGCAAGAAGTGTGAAGGCCAAGCTCAAAGTGTGTGCCAAAGTGAAGAAGTTTTGTGTGCAAAGAGACAAGAAGGCCGAACCTAATGTGTGTGCACTAAGTGTAGTGAACACACTTAGAAGAAGAGAGAAGTGGAAGACTCACACTAAAGTATAACACACTTCTAAGTGTGTAAACAAATTGAATTAAGTGTGTGAAGATTGTGAAGAAGGTGTGTGCTCAAAAGTGATTACACCCTTTGTGGGTCTACTGCACCAAGAAGAGGAAAGGTAGAGTGCATGCATGCATGCATGCACGTGCACACGTGAACAGTGCTAAATCAGTGGTGTGCATTTGAGTTGTCCAAGACCAGGACTGAGACTGGACCAGACCAAAGATAAAGATATTATTTGTCTGAGCATTCAGTAATTGGAGAGAAGCCGGGGCATCCTTAGAAGAAGGTGATAAAGCCCGAGCTAGATGAGAAGACCTGTTCACCACAAGTGATCAGAAGAAGAGCAAGGCCAGCAGTCTTTATCCCAGACTGCTGAGGATACTTGAAGAAGAACTTAAAGTGAAGAAGAGCTACTCGTGTGACTCGAGGAGCCAAGAGAAGACCCTGTGGGACTCAGGGAGAAGAAGTCTTCAGTGGGATTCTGGAGCAGGCCAGTGGGACTCTGGTAACACTGTGGGACGCAGTATAAAGACCCTCCTGTGGGACTCAGGAGAGATACAGTGAGACTCTGTATCGACCATTGTAATTCTAACAAGTTATAATGGGAGAATCCATGCTTGGAGAGCATGGCAAGGATGTAGGCCTTTGGTGCCGAACCTTGTAAATCCTTGTGTCCTGTGCCTTTTCATTACTGCATTATCTGGGAAAGTTTGAGAGATACAAGAAGAGTGGATCGAGGCTTTAACCAGCCATAGAGGTTTAATTGATTAAGAATCAATTAGTAAAAAGTTTTAAGGGATCACTGATTCACCCCCTCCCCCTCTCAGTGATTCACACTGATCTGGGCACTTCAGGGTCCCTACTGAGTAACGTATACTCACCCCTGCACGGGCTATGCCCACAATACGTTGTGTTGGATGCAGACGATGGACAACACTGATCGAGGTGGAGGCTTGTGGAGCTGGACAGTACCTGGAGGTGGATCACTTAGAGAGACGTACACGAAGTGGACGACCAGACCCGAGGTGATGAGGAGTCCATATGTAACCACCCTTCTGGTGGGAATCCCAGAGGATGACTCAGTGGTTGTTGTTTTACTTTAATGCAGTTGTACTAGCTTTTCAGTTGTACTGTACTTACTGTTGGGCTTGTATTTCTAACCCCTTTTCTTTCAGCACTTAATTTTTTATTCAGTATTACTTATTTCTTCCTTCTATTATGTACTCTATTTTGTTTGTTTACTTTTATAAAGGTAATACCTTTCCTTTTTATCAAGATTTATGCCTATGATGATAGTCTCCAGCCCCTGGCCTATGGAAGGTGGGCTTGGGGTAGTCATGACACGGGCCCCAAGGACATGTCTTGGCACCATATGTGGATGAACAGGTTTAACAAAACCCAAATTAGTTGTTTCTATTAAATCATCTCAGTGATAGTATCATTGGTGATGTAAATCAACCTGTAAGTACTAGAAGTTCCTTAAGAAATGAAGTTGAACATCTAGCATTCCTTTCCCAAATATAACCAAAAATCACTGGTGAAGCTTTAGGTGATGATGATTGGATAAAAGATATGCAAGATGAGATAAATAAATTCGAAATGAATAAAGTCTAGACCTTTGTTGAAAGACCTAAGGAAACTTCTGTTATTGGAGTAAAATGGGTCTTCAGAAAAAATGTGATGAAAATGGAATCATAGTAAGAAATAAAGCTAGATTCGTTGCTAAAGGTTATAATCAAAAAATAAGGAATAGACTATGAAGAAACCTATGCTCCAGTATCTAGACTTGAATCTATTTGTATTCTACTTGTCTTTGCAGCATTATTCAATTTCAAACATTTTCAAATGGATGTTAAATGTACTTTCCTTAATGGTTTTGAATAGGAGGAAGTTTTTGTTAAACAACCTCTGGGTTTTGAAAATTCAAAACACCTTGAACATGTTTACAAACTTTCCAAAGCTTTTTATAAACTTAAGTAAGCCCCTCGAGCATGGTATGATAGAATTACAGGTATTTGGATTCAAAATAATTATGTTAAGGGAACTAATGATCCAACACTTTTTATAAATAATGATAAGAAAAATGTTTTTATTGTTCAAATTTATGCTTATGACATTATATTTGGTTCAAATATGCAATCTTTAACTGATTCTGTTGCAGATCTAATGAAATATGAGTTTGAAATGAGTATGATGGGTGAGTTAAAATTTTCACTAGGTTTTCAAATTTCTCAAAAACCAGAAGGAATCTATATATCCAAACATAATTATATTAAATATGTTCTTAAAAAGTATGGATATGACAACACTAAGAGTGTAAGTACATCCATTGGTACCTCAAATTCACTTGATCTTGATGAAGCCGAGAAACCAATAGATCAAACATCTTTCAGAGGTATGATAGGAATTCTACTTTACATGACAGCTAGTCATCAATACATAATTTTATTAGTATGTTTATGTGCAAGATATCAATACAATCCTAAGTAATCTCATTTAAAGGAAGTGAAAGGAATTTTTCACTACTAAATGGGAACAATGGCTCTTGGACTCTTTTACACTTCTGGAAATGATTTTATTTTAAAACTTTTTACAGATTCTGAATTTGGTGGATGTAGAATGGATAGGAAAAGTACATCCGGAACTTTTAATTTCTTAGGAGATTCATTAGTTTCTTGTTCATGAAAAAAACAAAACATAGTAGCACTTTCCGCCACTGAAGCTGAATATGTAGCATCTGAAAGTTGTCATGCTCAAGTGTTTTGGATGCAACACACACTCACAGATGATGGTATGAGTTTTACCAAAACACAAATTTTGTGTGATAATACTAGTGCCATTACCCTAAGTAAAAACCCTGTGCATCCCTCTCATGAAAAACACATAGATATTAGGCATCACTTTCTTATGGATCACACACAAAAAAAGATATCATTCTACAATTTATTGAAACAGAAGATCAACTTGTTGATATTTTCAAAAAATCTTTACCGTCTGATAGATTTGAAAACATTAAACAGAAGTTAAGAATGATAACTGTAAGGTAATCTTCCATGTTAACTTTATGTTGAAACCAATCTCCATACATTAAGGAACTCATTTTCATAGGGGGATTACATTGTTTGTTAGATTTTTAAAATATTTCGTAGTCTAAATTTTTTTCGTATTCCAAAAAATTTCGTAGTCTAAAATTTTTCATAGTCTAAAAATTTTGTGTAGTCTAAAAATTTTTGTAGTTTAAATTTTTTCGTAGTCTAAATTTTTTTCCGTAGTCTAAATTTTTTTTGTAGTCAAAATTTTCATTACGAAGATTTTAAAACGTAATATTTTCGTAATGAATATTTTCGTACATAATATTTTCATAATGAAGATTTTCATACTTAAATTTTTTGTAATGAAGATATTAGTACTAAAAAAATTTGTAATGGAGTTTTTCGTAATTAAAATTTTTGGAATCTAAATTTCTTGAAGAAGAAATTTCCTCATTACGAATAATCTTACTAGAAATCTGAAAGGTATGTTTCCTTTTATAAATTTTCATAATAATCTTTTACTTGTGGGTATTTTCATCTATTTTTAAAATTTTCATATTCTATTTTCCATAAATCTGAATGTTTTTCTCAAAAAAACCTCAAAAGATCAGAATCTATCAAAATTCTTCTTCGGTCATCTTTTTACCCTCCAGATCTCATTAGAATGTTTTTTAATCGTTGGATTAATTATGGAAGCTGAAACGTCACCTAAAATTCCTATATAATAGACCCCCAATAGTTTTCCCACATCGAAACTCATACCTTCGCATGCTGAGGCACTGAACCTCCTACATAAGCTTGTTCCAGATCATCAAAGTTTCCTCAGCTATGAATGTCTGTTGAAGATTTGTCTCAAAAAGAAATATCATCCATAAAGGTAATATCTAAATGGAAGGTTTAAATATAATGGTTGGTTCATACGAATTTTTCACTAAATATGATTCCATTGTCTCTAAGAATATAATGTTGAATGGGTGGGATAGTGTTTGTATTTCGAAACCAAAAGAACATGATCCGGTGTATTTAGAGTTATTGATTGAATTATACGTGATAGTAACTTTCTTCAAGGAAGAAGGTAGGAGAAAGTTTTCTTTTATTTGTTATGGGAAGATATATTCACTTTCCTACACCAAGGATACAAGCGTGGTTGATATTCCTTATGAAGGAGAAGCAGAGTTCTGCTCACATTAAATGCATGTTGTTCAAGAAGTTTTAATAAAGAAAAATACATGGCTTGTCTTGGTCTTCCAAAGGTAAATACTCTAAAGATTCTTCACCTATCTACAAATTTTCAGATTCTTGAATTGTGGGTTCAAGGATTCATCATTCCGATAAAAGGTGATAAAGATAAATTAAAGAAGACTGAAGTCAATATTCAGGATTTCTTGGTAAACTTAAGAAAGATAAACTTGGTTAAGAATATCTTGGTTGTCACTGAGAATATAAAGAGTGGAAATATGAAAGATCATATTATTATGTATCCAGCAATTCTATCAAACATGATTTTTCGGTGTTTAGAGTCCTTAAAATTTCCTTTCAAATACAAGTCAAGAAATTGAAAAGTCATTTTGTTGAGTGATAACACCTTGAGAAGGATAAAAGTTGGTTTTTCCAAAGAATCTGAAAAATTCTATGATTTTTCTAAAGAGGGAGTTGAAGATCTTTCAAAGAAACAAAAGGTGGATGAAACCACTAAAAATAGTGGAAGGAAGAGGAAGTTAAAGGATGTGGAAGAGAAGGAAAACCCACAATAGAAAAGGAAACTCAATCTACAACACCAAATCCAAAGAAGCCAAAAGTCTATCCTGATGAGGTTTTAGATAAGTAGAGGGAACACAAGAAAAATCAGAAAGAAGGGGAGACTATGTTTGGATTGGACCCTGCTGAGAAAAAAAATTGAAGGAAAAGGTAGCTGAAGAGCTTGAGAAGCAAGAGATTGAGAAGAAGTATAAGAAAATGTTGTCTAAGGAAGAGATAGTCCAATCACTTGAGACGGCTACTGAGAAAGCATCCAAGAATATTCTGGTACCAGAATCCATTCTGATAGAACCTTTACCAAAGACTCCGAGAAAGAAGATTGTGACTCTAGAAAAATTCCATAAAAAATAATTAGAAGAAAAATAAGTATAATAATAAGAAGAAGAAGGCATTGGTGATATTGAAGACTTGATAAAGCAAGTAGTGGATTTTCAGGAGAGGGCAATCCCTTCTGAAAAATTATCATTCCAAACCTCTAAAGCCGAGTCTTCAAAACTTTCTACCCTAGGGAAATATGAGATGAGTGGAGAAGAAGTGAAAAAAGTGTCTGAAGAACAAAGCTCCAACCATGATTTCATTCAGCCAGAGGATGCTGAGGCAGGAGATGAGAAGGAAGAGGTATATGAAGATAAAATTGTGAAACTATCTGATAGTGAACACGAATCACCCAATCAAGTAGAAGTCATTTAGATAACTGATAAGGGAAAATAGGTGGTTGTTGATACACCAAGAAAAGGAGTGGTGAATTATAAAGAAGTGGGTGCTTCATTGAAGAGGAAAGATGTTGATATTGAAAAAGAATCCTCACCAAGAAAAATCTCTGATTCGGAATCGTCCTCTATTTGACATGATTTTATAGTCTAGTATTTGAAAAGGCTTTTTGGAACTATCCATCTATTTCCAAGAATAGACTCCAGATTCCAGATGCTTCGACATTCCTTAAATTAGAAATCAGATTCAGTATCCATGGTGATGGATAAGTGTATCAAACATGAGGCTTATTTCAAAACCTTTTACATAAACTAAAAATACCATAAAAGATCTTGCAAGAAGATAACTAGATGGTCAATGAAAACTATAGAATACATGATAATTCTTGATGAATTCCAATAATGTTTCAAGGATTCATTTGACACTGAAGATTTGAAGATCGAGGATCTCACAAACAGTTTTGAGGAAAAGCTAACTCATGAACAAAATTCTTAGATGCAAGAAGTGAAAGATCTGAATGATAAATTATATTCAGTTGCTCATAGTTGGAAGAGGGAAAGGGATCTCAGAATTGAGATTGAAGAGAAACTTTCTAAGAAAGAAGAAGTTCTGAAATCCTAGGTTGAATATCTTAAGGCTCAGGAAGAAAAAATCAAAGCCTTAGAGAAGAAAAAATAAGATCAGGATCAGCTTCTCAAATGTGCATAGGAGGATCACAAGGAACTCAAGAAGCTCAAAACCATAATGAAGAAGTTGATTCTAAAGGAGAAGGAAGGATAATCTTGTTCAATTCTGATCTTTTTTTGTATTTATTCCTTGTATAAATTTTTCAATGACTAATGAAATTTTTGGTTTCTCTTCTTTTGGTAGTTTAGTACTAATATTTCAGGTAACATATTTTCTTTTCCATTCCATTTAATACTTTCTGAAAATCACAAAGTGGGGAAAGGAATGTTAAAAATAATACTAAGTAAAGAAGAAATTTCCCTAAGTAAGGGGGAGTTCATCTAAGGGGGAGTTCTTATCCAAGAAATTTTGGTATGTAATAAAATGCTATGTCTCAATATGGAAATCAAGAATACAATCCTTAGTGTTTCCAAATCCTAAGTTGGAGTCAGTCATATTCCTCTTTCCCCATGTGTTATGGGAGATATGTTTTATTTTCAAAGTCTAGAAAATTATTTACTAAGCCCTTATATTCTTTTTTGTAAGGATGTTTGTGATTTTCAAAAAGGGGGAGATTGTTGAGTCAATAAGGTTTCCTTATGACTTTTCCATTCCTTCTTGTTTTGAAAATCACAAACACTCTATATTATGGGAAATTTTATTTCCCCTATATTTTATATTCATAAGTAAAAATTTTCTTCCCCAAGGAAATTTATCCCTACCATGTTTTCATTGTTCATATTTTAATCTATCTCATTTTATTTCTATGTGTAAAATTTAGTTTCGTATCTAAAACCTTGAAATCTTATAAATAATTAGATATAGAGCATTCTGTTTTCAGGATCCAAATTTAGGTTCTGAATTCATTGAATTCAGACTTCAATCTTTCTGAATTCAAACTCTGAATTCTAATGAATTTAGACTTCGAGTCCTCTGAATTCAGACTCCGAGTTCTCGAAATTCAGACTTGTTATGAATTCAGAATCCGAGTTCTCTAAATCTAAACACTGAGTTCTCTAAATTCAAGCTCTGAATTCTTATGAATTCAGACTTTTAATTCCTTGGAATTCAAACTCTGAATTTTATGAAATTTAGGTTCTGAATTCTTTGGAAAACAGAATCTGAATACCCATGTATTATAGACAATGAAAGTGATTTTGGTTAGACTCTGAACTTTTATTTTTCCTTACACTCTGAAAAATGGATTTGGTTCGGCAAACATATTTTTTCTTACCCTTGTTATATTGATGTAATGATGTCGTGCAATTAGTTTCTAAAAAACCATTTTTTTTTGTGACACATATACAGATCCCTCTGAAATTCAAGGATAAATATGATCATTGGAAGAGGGAGCCGACCGTTGAAGATGTGACTATAAATAAGATCTCATTTGAAAGAGCTCAGAACATTAAAAACTTTGATCAATCTAGAGATTACATGCTATTGAAGTGATTTCCAAAGAGGGATACTTTCATGCTATGTGCATACTGGACATCATGTTCAGAATTTCTTCGTGTGACTCCAAATGTTGCTGAGTACATTCGAGGGATTTTGGGGATAGGAAGACAGAGGTTCCGACTACCTTGAAGTTCGATGGATTTCGGGGATATCAAGACAGACATTGATATTCATATCGAGGGCTTACCTTGGTGTGTGTAAGACAGAAGTTCTTGAAAGTGTAAATTAAGGGACCTATATCTGCGGTTGTTGGATAACCTTCTCTCTGGGTTAAAATATTTAATACTTTTTACTTTTATTGTTTCAAGTTTTCTACCGGATTATGGTTGTTAAGGAAAGTATAACAATCTTATACTTTCTTATACTTGTACTCTGACTAGTAGGATTCAATACACTCTAAGGTAAAATCTTTATCTTTATAAACTTTTCATAAGTTTCAGTTCTGGAACCACATTTTCGGAATCATGCAAGTTTGTAGAACGAAGAGGTATAGTGAATTTACCTTGTTTAACTTTTTAAACATTACCTTCTTTAAAAGTTCCAAAGGAATTTTTATGGTATACAATTCACCCCTCTTGTATATTGAGCATCTACATCAGTATTTCGATCCTACAAATTTAAGGGTAAATCAATGAGGGTCTCACAAGTAATGAACAATATAGTTTTAAGTGAAAAAGGCCTTTAAATGAAAACTAACTCATAGTGATGAGTTATTTAATATTCTCTAAATTCTTTTTATTTCAACCAAATTTAAAAAAAAAATTAAATAAAAATATAGTTTTGAACCCTTAAACAATTATTAAGAAACATGGAAGCATTCGTTGAGAACTCAAAATAGGGCCCAAGGAATACTTTTTTCCTTCAAAACAAATTCAAAGAAAGCATATATATTTTCCAAGGCACTTGGAACATGAAAAATTTAATTCAAAATGATACATGAAATCTTTAAGAGAACCCCTTTCTGTTAAACCAAAATTTTCATAGAATTAATTTATATTTTCATTCAATGTATCATATATAGATTTTAGTTATTATAAAATAATTTCTTAACCCTTGATCACCCATTAATGGTATAATAAAAGGAAGAAAAATGAAAAAATTACTTTAAATTGATGTAAATAGAATTTTTATATGTTTGTTTCCATGGTGAACACCCAAAATAGCAAGGAAACACCCACTATGGTACCTAAATAAGAAAATACCTTGGATAAAGGCCACCTAAAACCCAAAATATCCCTATACACAATAATTGATGGTTCCTAGGATAAATAGGGAACCTAGGGGAAATGAGAGATTATAATAGAGAATAGAGAAAAGAATAAAGTGGGAGAAATTAACCTTAAAACTATATAAAATCTAGTGGAATAGGAACAAGTTCAAAGTATGGTGAAGAAGGATCTCCCCCTAGGGATTTATTAGGGTCAAAAACATGAGTATGAGGGAGAAGAGGTAGAAAATTATTAAAAATCAAAGGGTTCATTAAAGTAACTCAAATTTTTTTGTGAATATAGGAAATACCCATGGCTTGGACCCATTTTTTACCGAACTATTCACCATCAATTTGGGTCACCTCCACACATAATACAAGTTTCAAAGTTTTCTATAGTATTTCACATAGTTTGAGGAACTTAATTACAACAATTGAAATTAGCCCTATAAACATTTCACCAGGTGATTCATGGTTACTAATTGGTTTCTACTAACCGTGAATAAAACATGAAACTCTGAACAAATTCACCAAAATGAGAAATAATCCAGAACCCCCTTAAATAATTAAACCTATTTAAAATAAATTAATACAAAACAAAATAATAAAATTAGGTTTATAATTTAAAAAACATTCCTATTTTTACCCCTAGACAATTATTGGTTGAAAATAGAGGGAAAATGATATAAAACCACCAAAACATATTCAAGAGTTGGGAGGGTCATACAAGACATAGAAAATTCCTACTCAGAGAAAACAATTAAATATAATCCATCATTAAAACTAACCACCCGAAATCCTAAAAATATAAATCATAGTTCCTAAAACAACACCAATATCTCCATGAATAGACCCAGTTGAAACCAACTCATCAAGATCCCAAAAGAAAAAGAGGCATATTTATTATCTCCCTAAAAAATTAAAAATTCTTTTAAAATGAAGAAATAAGAAGTACAGATTTTAAAAAGAAATGAACACTATATAAAATCCATAAATTTTATGGAAAATTTGATAAAATAAAATCTTCAACTAACTATAACTAACTGTTTTATATAAACCTAATAAAAACTCTAAGAAAATACACCCCTAACAAAAATAGATGAAAAAAAAGATCATGTGACAACCAACAATATTCAATCAAAGGAAAATAGTAATATAAACCCCAAAAAAGCCTCTTCAAAACTAATGTGGGTTCTAGAATAGGGTAATCACACCTAATATGGGTAAATTATACTCCAATTATGGAACACGATCTCATTGTAATCCCATAAGAAATACCAATAGCCTCAGGCACTTACTGGGAAGGAACATCATCCTATGTTACTTAGGAACAAACCCAATGTGCTTCCATGTCCAATCCTTCTAGCGTATATCCACATTAAAATTATCATAAATCATATAAATTTTTGGGAAATAAACTACAATTAATAAGAGAGAATGTTACCATGAAATCAAATATCCATAACAAAAAACAAGTGAATACCCAATGAAATAACTCCACAAGAGAAAACTATGAATGAGATAAAATCCCATACAAGATTATGATTGAGTGTTTTTAAAATATCACAACCCAAAAAAAGATGGATTCAAAGGATATAACCATACCCAAAAACATAAAATATTTTTTTCCATCCACAGGAAACTGTAAGAATTTGGAATGAAAGACCGTTAGTTAGAATTTGATATCTAAAAAAATATTCTTATGCTAAACAAATTTAGAGTCCTTGATGATTTTTAAGAATAAAAGAAAACCACTAAAAATGATCAATAAATAATTCACTATTAATTCATATTATTATAGGCTCATTAACCCAATATTTTCTCTATCCTAGCATCTTATTGTTAGATCAAAAAAAACACCTTCTTGAGAAGCTCCCAAGATAGATTCTAAAATATGAGAGGCTTCTAAGTACACCACTCTATTACAAGTCTTGATAGAGTCTATAATTGATGAAATATATTTCATGTGATGAGATGATTCATTATTAGGATACTTCTTAATGAAAATACTTTTACATTCTTTCTTGAACTTTCTGAGTGGTGTACCCTAGGTAACAGATGAACTAAATCAAACTAAGACATATTTATAAACAAAATTACCCCTAGTAATAATTTTCAATCCCAATGATATAATGTTTTCAAATCTAAGAACAACCATATTGTATTAGAAAAAAAAATCTTTAAAATTAATAATTTTCAGCACTGGCTTGAATTTAATATTGTTAATCAACCAAAAGCATCATACAAATTTATTTCAATTTTACAACCATTTCCTAGTTAAATAAATCAATTTTAATAGATTTATAAAAATTATCATTACAATTTTGAGAGTTATATAAAATTGACCACATTTTAAAATGTTTCTTGCAATCATGGGGATCATATTCAAAATAAGATTTCAAAAAAGGATTTAAATCCAATAGTTTATCAATTATCCTACTCTTATACATCAAAATAAATACCAAATATTTATAAATATAGAAAAAAAACACATGAAAAGAAAAAACTCAAAATAAAATCTATTTCTATTAGATTATAATACCACAAAAATCTACTTCAATTCACCATAAACAAGTTAGAACTACTTTAGGAGTGATCATGTACCAAGAAGTACCAAAATAAAAAAAATATTTAGTATGATAAAATGATTTCTATGGATTGAAAAAATGGTTTGTGAAGGAATTTTGCAACTATGTGGAAGCCTATAACTCATCATTATCATTACTTTTTTATTATAAGGAAGCATATAACATCTGAAACAAGAAAAGGATAAAAAAACACAAAAATACAATAACTAGGTGGTTTGAAATGGTGAAGGTAATGGGAATCCCCTCTAATAAAATTGACCCCCTCGGGTTTCAAGGAGAAAATATCATGGAGGCAGACAGGGTCGTGCCCCATGACTTCCAAAGATGCCAGGTAATCCGCCACTTTGTTACCTTCACGCCAAGAATGAAGCACTTTGACTTTGTTGTTGATCATGCCTTTACACTTTTTGATGATATAGATGATCGACCATGGAGGAGGGAAAAAAGCATTCAAGGCATCAGGGAGAATCTTTGAATCCATTTCCACTTCCGATAAGATAATACCGTGCTGGTGAAAAAGATTGATACCCATGAGAATAGCTTTGTCTTCAGCCTATATAGAGGATCCATGTCCCAAGTAAGAGGATAAAGCCAAGAGGACCGAACCCCTAGAGTAATGGACAACCCCACCCCCTCTCAAGACTCCCGTCCTGCAGGAACCATCACAAGCTAATGGTGGATCACCAGTTTTACATTCATTTTAGACCAAAATAAAAGGGAAACAAAAAAATCACCTTCTAATATCATTAATGATTAAAATAAAACTCTTCTATATAAAAATCAATAAAAAATCATAAATAAAATAAAAATAAAATACTCAACCCCATTATCTATAGTGAATCAAGGTTAATCATTAGAAATAATAGAATGAGCACTTTCCCTCGTGCTCCACTCAATCCCTAACACTATTATTACCGTAAAATACCAAGACTTACAAAAAACAATAGTAAATTATCAAGAAATTAAGACCTTATAAATAACCTAGGCTATGATACCATTTATAATGAATCGGTTTGGGCTAACCAGACATGTCTCTTAACCTTGATCATCAGTCATCCTGAAGGGTGTTCCCCATCCCTATAGGATTGAAACTAGTCCTTAGGAACTAAGGGAAATACCTTGGGAATTATTTAACACTCACATAAATGTTAACACACAATGGATATTTTAACAAGAGTCCCACATAGACCATCCATACATTGAACATCCACACAATATCAGAATAAATAGAGAAACATAAATAAACAAGATAGATGGGCCAAATGATCCAAAATCCATAGTAATAATCCAACCCATTTAATAAATAAATTTTATCTAGAACAATATATCATCCATGAATTTTACATAATGATATGAGATAAGACAAAAATGAAAAATGGGACTCCATGGCCAATACATCGATATATAAAATAAAAAAACCTATATATACCAGAATCATTTCTATGAAACCAAGGTTTTTCTCCAAATTAAAACTCACTATTTATATCTCCAATAAATGGTAGGAAATTTGGTTCATAGTGAATAATATTTATGAAATAATAGGACTTGTGAATTCCCATAATGTAGTGTGTGAGAAAAATGGCCCAATAGGATATCACTGAAGAGTTTATGTAAATAATGTAATTATTTTTTCCATAATTTCAAGTCTAAAATAATATAAATAATATACTATTTTTTATATTATAAATCCATAATGAAGAAAAATCATGCATCCTTAACATAAATAATGAATCATTTCTTTTCCAACCCATGAAAATGAAATATTTTTTAAAACTAAAATGATAAAAATTAACAATTTATGAAATTGGGTAAAAAACCATTTTTAAATACATTTTAATCATTATAAGAAATTATAAAACATTCATTATATTTTCATTTGAAAATATATATCTAGAATTTTCCTTTAAAAACATTTCAAATATATACCCAAACATATGGAATAAATTCATAATATAAAAGGGAATTACATGATGAGAGATAAATATGAAGGAAAAAAATAATATAAGGGGAACCACTAGAAACAAACCTATGGTGATATAAAAAACATGGAATAGAAATCCATTTCATAGAACCATATATCAAAGAACATACATATTGGGATATAAATAGAGGTACTAAAGTGATATATTTTGAAACAATAGACATGAACCCTTTGTCAGCTATATGAACCTATCACTCTTAGTATTCAAGTAAAACGAACTAGTACCTATAACCATATAAGGTTGATAAATATACTATAGTAAAATAATGCATCCTTGGAGTGATAAGGTCCCACAAATCAAAAATCAATACTATGGGTTTACACTCATTTAGGTCTCTAATTTTTTATCTTGAATTTCCATGATTAGATAATCAAGTATGTGAGCAAGAAATTGATATAATTACAAATATTATATGGAGAAACTCCCCACACCTCACCTTAAAAACCCTCATATACAATAACCACTATAAAATCATACATCATTCATATAAATGATAAACAACCCATATCAGGGTAAAAATATATGGGGTAATCAATGATTGTATGGTGATATATAAACCCTTTAACTATTTTTTATGAACATGAATTTTCATGAAAACTAACGTTGGATGTAGATCCCTTTACTCTTATGATAAGTCACATTATTTCAGAAAAATATAAAAATATTAGAAAACACATCCCATTATTTTTACATCCAAACCATCCTTTTAAAAAATAGAAACATTCATCAAAATCCCAAAATTTGGTTCAAGCCCAACATTTTCACATCAAAATTAATTTATATAACTCACAGACATTTATAAAGGTCTTTGACACATGAAAACATTTAATTTAAAATGAAACATGAAATATATTAGAAACAACCTTTAATTGAAGCAATAATTCTCATATAAATCACTTATATTATCATTAAAATCATCATATATAGATAAAATTTCGTGTAAAACACTTTTCTAACACTCAAAAACCAATTTATTATATAATAAAATGAATAAAAACACCTAACTAAAATTAATGGAAATATAGTGGAAATGTGTCTCCCCCCATGGAGGGCACTCAAATGAGAAAGGAAACACCCCATATATGTCCAAAATCACCAAGGACCTATCTTAGAAGCAAACCAAAACCCTAAAATACTCCATGTATAGTGAGCCAATGTTTTAAAGAGAAAAAGAGAAAATATAGGAATGAAATGTAAGGGAAGGAAAATAGAAAAGTGAATAAAGTGGGATAAATTTACCACAAAACTACTTAAAATCTGGTGGTTGAGGGACAAGATCGAATGAGAGGGGATATCCACATTGGGCTCCAAGAGGGACATTTGAGTAAGGATGAATAGATATTTGGGTCTTTATTTTGAGGGGGAGTTTGAATTTTTGATTTCCAATAGGATTACAATCTTGAATTTGGACTTATCCTATGATTTTGAGTATTATCACATCTTTAAGAGATGATTTTAGATGTAGAATAAGGTTTAGTTGGTTGTATGGGTGCTTAGGTTTTCTTTGGAGAAATTCCAAGGTGGATGGATATTGTGTTTCAACAGCCTGCATTAATTTTGACCAGACTCAAATGGGTTTCACTATAATATAGGATCTCCAAGGGTGGTTCAACTCTTTGAATTATTCTTCAAAAAGTGAATGGAACTAGGATAAGGGATCCATGAATAAAAAGAAAAAATTATCTTAGAATAGACTCCTACCATGGAGGCAATCAATACCCAACCCCTATCCATGATGTAAGAATTTTGGTTGAAGGGTCGATTCATTCCATGACCCTTTGAGTGGAACAAAAAATGAGTTATGGGTGGTTTTTATTATAAGGAGGTAATTTCACATTTTCTCGGTTTGAGTGTTTCGAGATTTATAGGAGAGGGGATCTTAAGAGAGGCCATTTTCTACTAATCCTCCCCCTTAACCACCCATATTCCATATCCTTCTTCTAGTGATTTCGGGTGAATTTTAATAGTGGTTTGATTTATATTCATCCATTCTTAACTTTTTTTATGTTTTCTATTGTATCCATTTTTTTATTTAATCAAGGGTTTATGTGGTGATTTCACTAGACCATGGTGAAATCATATAAGTTCAATGGGGATTTCTTGTGAATCACCTAGAGACCTTATAATGATGTCCATATAGTGTTTGTTGTTATTTTGAAAAAGTAGGGATAACAAGAGTTTTTTGGAAAATGAGCCTTTTGAATTTATTGAATAAATAGTTATAATTATTTATAACTAATAATTTATGATGAATGGAATGAGGTGGGTGCTAGGGTGGTGGTAAGTTCTTAGGTGAAGAGCTAAGGATCTGGGAAGAGGATCAACCGAGCATAACAATGATAATATATTCTTGATGGAGCTAGGTGGTCCCTTTAATACCAATTTATAAGCTTTTTATGAATAAATATCTTCTATATGTATTCTATATGGATTTAGGTGGAGAGGATAGGGATTAATAATTCCATGGGTAGAAGATATTAGAAAATTATTAGCCTCCAATGCTTGTAATAAGAGATCTTCAACACTTTGGGAAGTTGGGTTTACCTGAAGACTATGTCTCCAATGTGTAAAGATGTTAATAGAGTTAATGTTGAAAATTCCCAGTCAGAGTGATTGTATCACTGAGAGGGGAAGGATTGAATTAATGATACTTTTTCTTTTTTGTTTCTTTTCAAATGAAACAAAGTTCACCTCCTATTAATGATTTCAAATTCCATTTGAAAAAAAATTAAAGACATATCCATGGGAACAAACGAATTTATATGGTTTACTATTCAATAAGAATAAATGCATCCATGGTATATTTTTAAAATGGTCTAACCCCATAAAATCCACTAGAAATCCATACCAGGATTACAATAGGTAGTATATAAAATTTCACTCTTTTAGAAATATATAAATAATCCCAATAGTGCTTGTGCACCCTCTTAGAAAAAATAGAGAAATACAATATTTTTGTAATAACTCATGTTACCTGTGCATATTTTAAATTATAAAATATTTTAAATTGAAAAAAATTACTCATTTTTATACCTAGAAGATGGTAAGAACATATTTGAATTTGTTAAATAAAACTCAGTCAGATTTTCCATGTTCGATTACTCTGAGCATGATTCTTCTGGTCTGATTTTTTTATAATACTATAGGAATGAATTGGAAGCACTACAATTACTAAGATCAATAAACTCAGTACGATTCTTCCTTAGTCCAAGAACATGAATAACGAAATCCCAAAGATGAATAATCTAGCTGGATATGATGATCATCCAGATACAACTGACAAGATGAATATGATGATTATATGAATATGATAATCACTGAGTACAATTGTCAGCTAAAAAAACATTGAAATATTGTCTCTTATCCAATGTATTCTTCCCATCAGAACTTCTTGTAGAACGATCAATACAATATCTTATTTCTCTCACATAAAATTTATATATTTTATTTCAACTATAGTGAAAATTTTCAATAGTCAGAAAGTACAATGTACTTCTAATTTTATTGGTGACTCTCAAATGGATTTGGAGGGAATCCCAAAAAAATCATCACCACTTACAAAAATCCACCCAAATTTCAATTTCCCTTAAACTACTGGGATGCATTTTTACTTCATTAACTCTTCTCAAGGATTCTCAATTCTTCTTCAAAAGCAATCCCCTTCTTTAGACATTCATTTGAATCACCAGTATGATTTCAATTGCTAAGTCTATTTTATTTATTAAAAATAGAACTTTGTACCAATTGAAATTGTAAATAATGGAGTCAAAACTTCCCTTTTAATTTTAAACTCCCCATCATCAACATATTAATCTAATTTTCTTCAACACTTCTCATGAACCACTTTGAAGATAACATTTTAGATCAAACCAGAGTTCATCTACCTCTTCTTTTGGTAATTAAATTAACCATTCAACTTAGCTTGAGTACGATTGTGCATAGTAAAATAATTATGAGTATGATTGGCATGGGTGTGATCATTTCTGAATACAGTCATTTCAAGATATGATTATTTTCTTCCTCTTCCTATGTACGATCATCCAGGGTACAAAAAAAATTATTATGATTTTTATGAATGATCAGATGCTATAGTATATCGTCCCCTCTCTTACTCCACTTCCACCTAGATTCGATCATTTTGAAAACAATCTGCATTACCTGTTATTTTATATTCCTTTCGACAAGCTTGTATCAAAATTTCAACAATCAACTTATTGTTTGTATGAAATACAAATCAATAAATAATCATCACATTTCAGATAAATCCTACATCTATACTCTTCTAACTTCTTTTCCTTTTCTATTAACCTAGTTCAAATAAAAAAAATTTAATTAAATCATACAACCATCTCAGCTTGAGTATGATTTCTTCCAAGAACAAAGTTTTGGGATTTCATTTATTCAAAAATATTATTGAAAACAAAATAAAACACTTAGAAACAGTCACATTCATCATCATCTTGGTCCTAATAATCTCCCCCTTTGGATTTTTTTGTCAACCATGTTTTATATATCACTAAAAGTTTTTCCCTCATGATATGGATTACTTATCAAAAATTCTAATTTTACATGAGCTAACTCATTTTAGGGAATAAGAATCATGGACAACAAAACCATGCTATCCAAAATCATTTTTTATGAAAACATCTTCAAACCACATTCTCTACTTCTCTTCACCGTCTATTATATATTTCATAGGATACAAAACAAATTGTTTCCTATAACCACTCCAAAAAACTGTTAGAATAGTTCACTCATGAAATAATTATGAATTCACAGCTTACCCACAACTCACCCTTTTTACATACATAAAATGGTTAGATTAATGAAATAATTCTTCCCATTGACAACACTATCCAAAGGTAAGATAGGTTAGGGGATAAAAATATATACCTCAACCTTGATGAGAAAGAGGTTGTACACCCTTGTTCAGTCTCAATTTAAAAAATGGTACATTCAGAAAAGATTTTGTGAATATGTCTAAAACTTGTTCTGAATTTGAAACATGATTCATCTTAAATTCACTCTACTCCACATGATATTTGATGAAATGATATTTTATATCAATAGGTTTTGAAAAATAATGTTGAACATGATTTCTGGTGAGATTAATTGTACATTGATTATCACAACCCAAGAGTAAGGGTAACTTCACTTCAATAAGAAAATATTTTAATTGAGTTTTAATCCATATAAGTTGAGTAGTGGATTGAGTGGTAGCAACATAATGAGATTCATCTATATTGAGTGTTACAGAATTTGGTTTCTTTGAATACTAGCTAACAAAATTCTATCCTAGAAAGAATTCTCCACTAGATGTGGATATTCAATCATTAACATTTCGTACCCAATTAGCTTCTGAATACCTAAAAAAGCAATACTATCAGAGCCATGATAACTAATTAAGAAATTAGTTGTTCCATTGATGTATATGAGAATCCAATTTCCTGTATGTAAATGTGATTCTTTTGGGGAACTCAGAAATCTTTCACATGAAGTAACAATATAAACAATTTCAGTTTTTGAGGCAATTAAATACAGAAAACTTCTAATAAAATTCATGATTCTTTCTAATCAACTTCATTTTCTTATCCATATCTGGACAACTTTTCTCCCGTAAAAGTCAGTGTGGAAAAAGGTTTTTATTCTTCCATGTCGAACCTCTTAAGAAGTTCCTTTGCATACTTTTCTTGAGAAATAAAAATTTATTCTTTCATTTTTTATATTTGTAACCCAAGAATGTTTTTGATTTCCCAAGCATGAGCATATCAAATAATATTTTCATTTCATCATAAAACCATTCACAACTTATTTCATCACTCCCAACAAAGATAATGTCATCAATATAATCAATTACAACGAGGCAATTCTCCTAACTATCTATGATATATATATATTCCTATCAACTCTTATTTTTTTGAAATTCATTTTCTTTAAGAAAGTATCCATTTTGGAATACTATTCACTTAGAGAATTTTTACCCCATATAAGGCTTTCTTCAATATTCACACATAACTTTCATATTTTCCAATAACAAGGCCACAAGGTTGTTCAATATAAACTTCCTCTTCAAGATCTCCATTCAGGAATGAATATTTAACATCCATTTGAAAGATCATGTAGCGTAATTGTGCAAAAATATAATGAAATATTCTAATATTTTACAATCTGGACACTAGATTAAAGGTTTCATAAAAATAAATTCCTTCAATATATGAATACCAATTGCAAAACAATCTTTCTTTGTTTTTTATAAATTCAACTTCCTCACTCATATTATTCTGGAAAACGATTTTGTGCCAATTTTGTTTTTGTTTTTAGGATTGGGTATGAGTTCCCTGGTATTTTTCTTTTCAATCTGATCCAAGTATTCAATCATGTCATGAACCCATTCCAGATACTCAAAAACTTCTTTCACATCATTCAGTTCCACTTTTTAATATAGAGAAGTATGTGTAATTGGATTAGTTGTTCTTATTGTTTGAACCTTTTGATGTTGATCAACAATAATGTTTTGAGCCTCTACATTATTTCTTAGACTAGGATGATATTTTTGATTAAATTTTTCATCACTTGATATATCTGAGTATGATTCTTCTTCATGTGAAGGATTACAATTGTTTGTATCCTTATCAAAAATGTTTTCTTCAACTTTGTCAACTTCCTTGTTTGCCTAAGCAGGTTTCTATTTCTCATATCCTTCAGACACTTTCACATCAATTGAATCAGAAATTATTCCTATTTCTTTGTTGAAGAATCTTTATCCTCTTCCTTTCGGAGCATGACTATTAAATATTCCATCTTCACCTTTCTGCTCAAACTTACTATAGTTTCCACCATTTATTTTTATAACTCATTGACTACCAAAATCTATAAAGTGATTCAAAATTAGAGTTTTGCCACAAAAAATCATATGGGGTCATACCTAATTGATTAATGTAAAAAAATGGTTCTGAATATAAAAATATTGGTACTCATCACTTGCCTCCAAAAGTAATGAGAGATGAAATGTTCTAGAAACATGGGTCTTCCCACTTTCACTATGATTTTGTTATTTCTTCCATAAACCCCATTTTATTGGGGGGTGTATGGGGAACTATACTCATGCTGAATTCTATGCTTTTTAAGATCATATTCAAACTCTTCACTTATATATTCACCACCATTATTTGTTCACAACTTCTTTATTGAATACTCACATTACTTTTCTTCTTTTCTTCTAAAACTTTTATCTATTTTTAAAGAATATGATTTATGTTTCATGTACACGAAACAATTAATGTGAGTAAAATAATAAATTAAATAAATGATGTAATTATCTTTATTTCTTGATGATTTTATCATCAACCCACATATGTCAGAATGAATCATCTCCATGGGGTTGTTTTGAAAAATCTCAACTTTATTATGAAAAATATTTGTAATCTTTATTTTCTAAAAGATTGTTCAACACCAGTATCTTCTTCTTGAAAAAAAAAGTAAGGTATAGAACACTATATCTTATAGATAAATTTTACATGTTTTTTTGACACATGTATCCCTGAATTTTATGCCACAAATGACTCTCTTTCACCATGCTCATGTAACAAGGCTTCTATATTTCACCAACCTGAAACAAATTTCCTTTTGTACATTGGACTCTTGTAAAAATATTCCATTTTATTATCTTTTCAGAAAAAACCCATATTTTCTAAATATAAATTTTTTACCCTCATCACATAATTATGAAACACTAATAAAATTGTGTTTTATCCCTTTAATGTATAATGTTTTCTAGGATGTCATTTTTTCTTTTCCAATGATGGATAATACAAAAACATTAATTTTCATGGATTCATCATTTCCAAATTTCATAATTAATTTTTTTAAATCTTTCACATTCTTCAAAAATTTCAAGTCTCCTGTCATTCGAGAAGAACAACCACTATCAAGTATCCATGTTCATTCTCCCTTTGATAATTTCAATGCAGTTTCAACAAAAAAGATATTTTTATCTTTTATTTTATTTCTTCACTTCTAACTTGTGAGTATTATTGAGTATTTTATTGTAATGGTAACAAAAAAATATCCTTTTTCAAGGTTTTTATTTTTTTACATCTTTCACAAATAGTTTTTAGGGTCTAGAACATATTATCAATCTTTATTTCATTCTTTTTAGGTTTCTTAACAATAGCCTTCTTAGAATTAATTATTTGAGGAGATTAACACCCACTAAACCATTTAATTTAATAACATAAATGATAATAATATTTTTGTTGGTTGAACCAACACATACTTTTTATGTGTTCGAATCCTCAAAAATACTAGGAATATCCATAGAAGGAGTATTTGCCTCTGAAAATTTCATATTGATTGTAACTGTGAATATGTTTCTCAGCCACCTTATTTTATTTATTTTCAAATCCAGTAACCTTTATGTTTTCGATCACGTTATTCTTATTCTTTTCATCTTAAATATAATTAGATGTATTCAATATTTTTCTGAATCCAGATAATAATTTTTCAGACTCAGGATGTTTTTAAACTTCCAAACTCCTCTGTTTATCCAAATACATAACTTTTGTACATTTCTTCTTTTCAAAAACAACTTCATCTTTATTCTCACACTTTATAGGTAAATTTTGTTGTAAAATATCTAGTTTCTCATTTAGATAGATTTCACCAACTTTAGTGATAGATTTTATGAGACTTTTAATTTTCAATTCAGCTTTAAAAAGTTTTTATTGGAAAAGTTATGACTCTTCTTCTTTTTATTTCAGCTTCAGTTCTAGATGCTCATTATGATTATTTTCTTCTTCAAGAGATTAATTAAAATTATCAATATATTTTAACAACTTTACATTCTCATCAATAAAAATTTCATGATTTATTGTTAAGGTAAATTCATCATCTATCTTTTTTTTCATTTAAAGCATTCAAATATTTCTCAAACATTCTTTCAACTCTTCATTCAAATGAATCTCAAGTTGAGTTTCTTCTTCTTTAGAACTACTGCTTCTGAATTATTCATCATTCACTATTACAATAAAATTATTTCCAATTCCATATTGAACTGATTTTTTGGATTCAACATTTCTATCTTATTATTATCCATATTTTTATAAGAAACTTCTTCTTTTGGTTTTGAAAAATTTTCATCCTTTCTATATGGAATCCAAGTTTTCTTTTATCACCCTAATTCCTCCCCAATATTCTTGGCTATCTTTATTATTCCTAACTATCATCATATTTCATTATTTAATGAAAGTTGGCCACAAAATGAGAAATTCCTCCCCATTAAAATCATTTCTACTTGAGTTTACCTTTTTATTTTATTGTACCTATTTTCACATTTTTAGAAAAAGGGGATAAAATATTGTCAATATTTTTACATACCTCATCTTCACAATTATATTCCCCATATCCATCTTCAATAAAAAAGTTCCTTTAATTTTCTTTATTTTTTGATTTGAAATAAATTTCTCTATAATTTTTTTATTTTCATGGCTTTATAACTTCCCATTTCATAAGTAATGAGGGTGATATGAAATTAATCAAGAGATAATGTTTCAGGATCTATGTCTTCCAATGAGGAAAATTTTTCATCAAACTTGTTAGGAAGGATTCTCAAAATCTTTTCAAAAATAGTAAATTCATTCAAATTTTCACCAATAAATCTGATAATATGAAAAATGTCATATACTCTGGTAAATAAGTCCCCAACAGATTCATGCTGACCCATCCTTAAATATTTATATTTCAATCCCCATATTTGTAACTTTGACTTATTTACATTTTTATCACCATCGTATATGTTTTTTAATTTATCCCATATAAATTTGATGTTGAAACACCTTTCACTCATAAGATTTCGCTTTTAGGGAGTGATGATAATATAGAATATTTGGATCTTCCACCATTCTATAGTTTCTTCTTATCAACAGATGTAAGAGGATTTTTAATGTCGATAGGAGGAAATCCATCTGTTGCAGCTTCAAGAACATAATATCCAATAAACATAGGATACAAAAAAAAATTATATTTCCTTATATGATACTTTTTTCTATTGAATAAAGGAATAACTTTATTGTTCACACAATTCAAATTCCCCATCAACAAAGAATAAGCGAAGGGATCCTTTCCCTGATACCACTTGAGAATACCCAGTAAGAGTGATTGTATTCCCAAGAGGGGTGGGGGTGAATCAGTGATACTTTTTATTTTACATTTCCTTCCAAATGAAACAACATTTTCATCCTATTTAATATTTCAATTCCCCAATGAAAACATATCAAACACACATTCAAAAAAACATAATAATTTACAGGGTTTTATATTCAATAACAATAGTTATGTCCTTGGCATGGTTTAAAAATGATTCAATACCATAAATTCCACTAGAAATCAATCCTTTTTTTACAACTAGTAGGATATTCCTTTTCAATTGTGTATAACTATGTAAAAAATCCAAATAGTGTGTGTGAACCCTCTTAGTAGAAATAAGGTAATACGATGTTTGTGTAATGACTCATGTTTCTTGTGATTATTTTGAAATAAAAAAATGTATTAAATTGAAAATATTTCCTCAATTTATTACCCAAAAGATGGTAAGAACTTCCTGGAGTTTGTTAAATAGAACATAGTCCGATTTTCCACGTCTAGTTCCTCTAAGTATGAGTCTTCCAAAAATGAATCTTCCATTCTAATTTTTTATAGAATATGAAAGAAATGACTTAGCTCCACTTCAATTATTGAGCCTTCTAAACTCAATATGATTCTTCCCAGTCATAGAACCCTTATACAGAAATCCAAAATCCAATTAATCCAACCCAATATAATGATTAGCTAAATACAATTGGCTTTCCAAATATGGTAATCAACTAAATATGATAATCAGTGAGTACGCTTATCAGCTGAAAAAACGTTTCAATCTTTTCTATTCTCATATTCCTTCTTCCAACTGAAATTTCTTCGACAAATATCATTATAGTATCTTCTTTCTATCACTAAAAAATATGATCTTCTCTTTCAACTATAGTGATCGGTACCAACATTCAGAAATTACAATGTACTTCTCCTTTTATAAGTAACTCTCAAATGGATTTGGCGGGAATTCAAAAAAATATTTCCTCTTCACAAAAATTCACCCAAATTTCAATTTACCCTAAAATATCAGGATTTATTTTTCATTCTACAACTCTTCTTGATGATTCTAAATTCTTATTATATCATCATCTCTTTATTTATACTTTCATTTGAATCTTCATTCTAATTTCAATTGCAGAGTCTCATTGATTTCTTCAAAATAAAGCTTTATTCCAATTGAAATTGTATATGAAGAAATCAAAACTAATCTATGAATTTTATACTCCCACTCGACAAATTATTAATCAAATTTTATACATCACTTATCTTTTACCAATTTGAAGAGAAATTTTTAGAGGAAATTAGAGTTCATCTGTCTCTTCCTTCAAAAATTCAATCAACCATTAAACTCATCCTACGTACGATTGTGTAGAGTACAATATTTATGAGTACGACTAGAATAGGTAGGATCATTTATGAATATGATCATTTATGTGTATGATTATTTTTATCTTGATCCTAAGTATGATATTCCTGGGTACACAAATTTTATTACTCTTTTGATCGATGATCAAATGCTATAGTAAATCGACACCATCTCTTACTCCACTTCCACCCAGATCTGATCATTCTAAAAACAATTGACACTAAATATATTTATATATTTCTTTAAAAAAATTAGTATCATAAGTTCTTTAATCAACATATGTTTTGTCTGAAATAAACATTTGAAAATCATCATCACATTTCAGAAAACTCCTTCATCTCAGCTCTTCAAACTTTTTCACCTTTTCTCTTGACCTATTTGAGATACAAAACATAACAATTCAATTAACCATCCATATTATCTTGAGATTTATTTTTTACAAGAAAAAAGTGATTTTATTTCATTTCTTCAAAATATTTCTTGAAAATAGAAGAAAAAATGTGGAAACAATCACCTTTATCATCATATTGTTCATACCAGATGTGGTAACTTGGGTGGTCTTGGGATGTGAGATGTGATGAAGATAGAATATGATGATATTATAGTTATATTTATTCAGGAAAGAGAGGAATAAACCATGTGAATATAGATGGTATTATTTAACGTTTAATCCTTGGTGAGAGTCACTATCCTGAGGGTGGGTTGAGACTCAGTGATCCTTTTGATTAAGATGAGTCCTTCAAGATAAGACTGGGTGTAATAGAGAGGTCGTTCCTCTTGTTGATGGGTTTACCAGGTTACCCTATGATACATGATATGAGACTTTAGTGTGTGTCATAGGTTTGTTCTAGAGAATTATTATGGGATTGAAAAAGGGTTTGGGGTTAGATGACTTCGGACATTCCCTAAGGTATTGGGACCAGGATTGGATAATGCTCCCCGAATGGATTTGGAACCAACCACATGTGGGTAAGGGTAAATATGAGCCTTTTGTAAGTGAGTTCATTAGATGGTGATAATTTTGAGTTACTATTGATGAGGAGAGACCTTGATAGGTCTATAGTACTTTTGTATTTTCTTAGAGGTGATAGGAAAACTATTTAGGATGAGGGGATAAGATTGTGTGACTAGATCCTGGGTGGCGATCATATAAGATTGTGTCATGGGATGTGGGCCCTATTTATTATTACATTTGTGTACTTCAATGTGTTTTTTTTCATAGTTTGAATATCCAGTGGGATATAGAATCTGGAGGCCTTACCCCACTATAAGTAAGATATTTCAGGTTATTCTTTTGTGATGAGATAGTTTCTTGGTTATGTATATGAATTATAGGCTGACCACGAGTGAGATATTTTGTATTGGGACTTGTTGAACCTCTCTATGATTGATATAGTGATGGGAGGACAACCATGATTCAGAGGAAGTCCCTAGAAAGAACAAAATGGTACGATATTTAGTAATGATATAGTAATTAGTGAGATGCTTTGGAAACCCAAGATAAACTTTTGTTATTTGACATTATCTTTTCACAAATAAGACATAATAAAACATAATACTCTCAAAAGACTCAAGAACCATAAATTTTTAGTGTCTTTAGATACTAGAGACCTAAAAATAGCATTTGAACACTGTGGACATACCTATATAATCTAAACCTCTTTTACTCATTCCATATGACATTTTCATATTTTGAACTAGGGGAAAAGGAATTATAAAAAGGGGTGATCTCAGGTTTTTCATAACGGTAATCATAGGTGATAATAATCAAATATCATATGTGATAATAAGATGACAACATTTTTATAATGATTATACCTGAGAAAACTATACCTAACAAATCCTAGGTCATAAATCATTACATAAAAACTGACATAAAATAAGAACAACATCAAAATAGTGATTCAATAAACATGATCCACGATATAATTACATATTCATGAGAATAAGAATAAAAATATGAAAAATCATTAAAATTTGGCATGAACATAAGCATAGAAAATCTTATAAACAAGGATTTCCATATAACATTCACTCAAAAACTTTAAACCAATATTAATATATGTAATTCACACAAAAACTTGCGATTAAGGCTCCCTACATCTCATTAACACAAAACAAATCTTACAAGTCTTCTTACATCTCATTCACATAAAAGACATGTGAACAGGACTTCCTTCATCTCATTCATATGATAAACGTATTTCCAAATCTTCTTGCATCTCATTCATGAAGCATTTCATCATATCATGTAATATAAAACCTTAACCAGAACATTGGGTGTCTATATTGGACTAAACCCATCAAATTTGTTTACATACATTCTCCACTTGAAATCGTACATTCATCATATCATGAATAACCCATGAAAAAAAGAATGGGTTTCATAAAACATTCAACAAAATCAAATTACATGAACATAATAAATCAAATCATATAAAAAATATCCTTTTCCTAAATTAATAATATCAAAATAAAAAATATAATTTTATCGGAAAAAAACTTCAATAAAGAAAAAACTTGTAGGGTATATTGAAATGAAATTAAAAATGTTTTCATAAAACCATTTACAAAATTTTAGTACAAATAGTTTCAAAAATATTTTTTGAAGGGATGTAAAGAATCTTGAAAAACATATTATAAATAGTTCCAAATAAATTATAATTGAAAATTAAAAAGGTTATCAAGTAAATGTGGAGTGCAAGATAAAACATTTTATTCTAAAATAGTGGAAAACTGTTTTAATTTCTTGAAAATCCTTTATTGGAAACCAACATTTTTAATGTGATATTAAAATTTTCATTTTAAAATAGGAGAAGTGATATATGATGGACACATGAGTACATACATATTTTAGTTTTTAAATAATAAATAGAAAAACATTTTTTCGAATAATTAACATGGAAATTGAGGAAAAATCACCTTTAAAAGAGATGCTAATTTTTTCTTGAAAAGGTCACGCATATATAAAAATGATATTCATTGATAAACAATATTTAAGTTAAAAAAAATATTTTCCCACAATATAAAAGAGAAAATATCTTATTAAATATTAAGTAAAAGTATTTATAAAACATATAAGAATCAATCTCTAGTAATAATATTTTTTCTCAAAGAAATACTATTTGAGTTAACCAAATCTATTACAGATGACATAATTTATGAAGCATGGGACATTTAGAAAGGGGTTATGTAGTAAAAATGTAAGTACTGATAAAAAATAGTAATAACCAAATAATATAATCAAATGGTATAATTTACCTAACTTATATGAAATATGTTCCAAAAGAATAATAATATCTCAATAAATGAAAATTGAATTTCAAAAAAGACGTATGGTATGGTATGATGAGAATAAGAAAGATATTATGATATTGAAATTAACGTTTCAGAAAATGAGAGATATTAATTATAAATGAATGTAATAGGGTAGTTAATATAACATATAAAATAAATCATGGTGAACAATGTGAAATTTGTCTCATGGATTTTAAAAAGACCCAAAGAAACCCTTACATTTTGATGAGCATTTACCTAAAAACAATTAAAAGAGGGAGATTTAAATAGAACATAAATTACAATTAATAAATTGAATTAAATTATATAAAACATCAATTAGGTATCATATACAAAATTTAAAGGAAATTAGGTTCATAATACAAAACATGTCCCATAGAGAGGCCTTTGAGACAAAAACACTTACATTGAGTTTCTAATAACCCAACCTTACAGTAACATCCTATATAATGAGAATAATTAAATTAGGTAATTAAATAAATACCTTATTTAAATTTATTACCATTTATAAATATTATTTATATTATTTATTTATATATATATTATATAGTTATATTTATTTTCACTAATGGAAGTTAGAATGTTCATTTTTCAATCTCTATAAAATATCACGATATAAGAGTTGATTCATTTTAAGTGGTTTAAATTTCATCAATACATGATTATTAAAGATATAATAATCATTGTTATCTTTTTATTTATGAGGTATTATTTTCATTAAAAGATTGAAATGGATAGGTTTGTGTAAAAGGAATAAACGATAAACTAGTTTTGGAATGTTTAATTATTTAAAGGTGGTATGTTAATAAATATTTAAAATATTAATAAAAACTTTAAAGAGATAGTAATAAATATTATATTCATTATTAATTCATGATATTTTGATTATATAACTATAAGATACCATGTTTTGGACCGAGTTTTAAATTCTAAGGGAATATTTTTTTTAGTAGATAGGGAAAATATCAAGCTAGGCTTCAAAATGTATTTCCAAGAGTTGTAACTCTTTAAAATGTCTTTTTGGATAGAATATAAGTCTTGGGATGTATCTTGGGATTCCAAACGAGTTTTAGGATTGTTAGTCCTTAAAATTACAATATTTGGAGAGATAGTCTTAGGCACATGTTGGGTTCATGGTTAATACTAATAGTGTTGATTATCTATGAGGCCCATTTTGTATAGGAATATGTTCCTATTTAAACTATGAAGGGGATCTAGAAAGCTATGTTGTTTGGTAATGAGGTGCAGAGGACTACACATAATTGGCAGACAATTTTTCTAACCATGCACTACATTCTTCCAAGGTATAGGTGTTCTTAGAAAGTGGCCCTAAATGGTTGGTGCATGGTTTTCCTAACAACGGTCCTTTAAAATATAAAAAATGATTATTTTCCCCTCTAAATTCAAATGGTTTTCACTTAATTTTCTTCCCCCATTCATCCAACAGCCTCTCCGTGCACACCCTCTCCTTCCAAATTCATCCAACTATTTTTTATCATTTTTTTTGGTCCAGTTTAATCATTTTTAGATGCAGTTAAAGCCTAAAGGTATTTATATGAATCCTTTTACTTATTTTATTAGTTTCTCTTCTATTTTTTTTTGACATGATCATTGTGAGAGATGATATAATGTATTTTTAATGTTCTGATTCAATTCATTATTCTCTATTGTTTTAGTTTTAATCAGAGGATAACAATGGATGACTGGATCTTCCTTACCATGAATTTTTTGGTCTAGTTACTTTTACTATAAAGTTTCATCATTTATAAATTAATGTCGTTGTGCCTCATGTAGGACTTCCCATGAATTTCTTATAAAATAAAAAATACCTTAAATTAAATCCCTAGAAACATATTTGTACCTTTTGTTATTATTGGAGGGACATGAACTCATTTTGGATCACCCATTTGGGTTTTTCCTATTGGGTACCCTTGTTGGACATTGCTTGTAAGTGACCAAAATACCACTTGGGTGGGTTTGGGATGACTCCAAGAAATGGTATTGATTTGATGATAAAAAAAATTCTTAAATGATTGATTACCATCACTTTTACCACAATAATTTATAATTTAATTGATTAAAGAATTAAATCATGATGAATTTTATTACGACATATATATTTTCATTTCCATTTTATCACTTGTGAGTGATTTGGAAAATAGAATACAATAGATTGATAAATGGTTTTACTAAACTAGTTGGTCCTTGTTTACATACTTTTTGGATGATAATTATAAAGTATAGAAAAATAAATTTAGAATAATTGAATTAAAATTTATTAGAGGAAGGAATCATGATGTACTATGAAATGGAATTGATGTTTCCCATGGCCTTCTTATCTATCAATAAATTAAATATTCTAATGGTATATAATATCCCATAATTATTGTGAGTTGACATGGATGTTTCCAATGGTATATGTAAAATTAATAAATGAAACATGAATATTTAATTATAGTATTCATGGTGGTATATATGGGTTATTATACAAAATTTATTAGATGGGCTCATAAGTAATGATAAATTGAAATAATTATGAATGTTTAAGCAGTGATGTACATGGATGTAACACCCTAAGTTTTTAAAAGAAGAAAATTATATTTGACAATGTGAAGGAAAAGAAAAATTGAATTTATCATGTGTTATACACTACATAGTGTTTAACTAGAATTATAAAAAACACTCATTTTATCTTATGTTACATGGAGCCTTGATATTTTTATATTCAATAGTGTCTTTAACACGCAACACCAAACTTAAATAACCCTTGATATATATGATCGTTACAACCTAGCCATTGAATTCGTATGTATGAATAATATTAAATAATTTATTATATATATATATATTTCTTACTAAATATAAAATATTTATATATTTTTTTGTAATTAATCATCAATTTTTTTAGTCAGGTGATTTTATTTTTCAAAAATATGTTTTCTTCAAAAAAAAAATATTTTTTTATAAAAAAATATTATAATCAATTATTGGAACTTTAAGGAAATTTCTTTTATAAAATTTTCTTTATTTTTGCAATCATAATATCAAAATTTACATTCAGTGAAACTTTGGGTCTTTTCAAAAATAATGGTTTTTTTATTGAATAGTGAAAACACATATTTTTGTAAAAATTATTTTATTTCCAATAAATTAAGTTGTTTTTAAGTAAAAATATGTTTTCAAGTAACCTAATTATTATTTATTTATATTTAATCCACTTACTTACTTTTTAATTAAATTTAAATTGGTTTTTAGTATAAGTGTTCTTCTTGGTTTAAAAAAAAGTTTTTCTAAAAAATATTTTAAAATAAATAATGTCTCTCCTTTCTAATTATTTAAAATTATACTTAATTGTGAATGTTTTAAATGAAATAAATATATTACATATCCGTAAATCATATTTTATCTTTAGGAAATTATTATTATTAGTCACATAGTTATTATGACATCATCTTTTTCTCCAAATATACTCCGCTTAAAAACATGATGCCTCACTATGTCTACGAGATTGATATTAAATTAATTTTTTCCATTTATATGAATTTAATTGGTAAAAATGTATTATATATTTGAAATAATTATAATTTACAATTTATAATATGGAAAAATTAATTTTTTACCATGTTGATTAGTGAAAATAATTTAAATTTATTACAATGATTAAGGTAAAAACGAGTTTACTTAGCGTAAAAACTTAGAATATAAGATGTAAAAATGAATTGAAACTTTCCAAAAAAAATTATGTCCATATTTAGACTTTATCACTTATATTATTTATAATGGACCATTATTGGGTCCTAGTGACATGAAATAAATTGGTGGAATTCATTATTTTAAAAACATAACAAGTGTGTCACACACCTCACTTATAAAAGGACACCACTTATCCTCCCTTATTAACAACTTTAAACCTATTGGGTTCTTGAAATAACTAAAAATATAAAATATATTATCCCATAATCTAAACTTATAAGCCCTATTTGTTTTCTAAAAATTAAAATAAATTTGTCCTTTGGTGGAAACCAACAGTAGTTGCCTAAAGAAGATGCAACGTTCATCAACAAGCATTTTTTGTTTTATTTCTTTCACCACCACATTAATTTTTTAATATACAACTATGATATAATAATATTATTATATTAAATATAATTATATTTTTTTTATTTTATGTTCATGACCTACAAACAAACACACTTCCATCAAATGGGTTATGAAATCATCATTTGTGTATATATCGGACTACCACCTCGCGAAATGATGTTAATCATTTTTTCATTACCACCTATTATAGTTGGATATGATGACGGATATAAAGTTTATATTTTATATCTATGAAATAATTATACCTATTTTTTAATTATACTATATATACACTTTTATGTTCCATTCAATAAGGGATACGATAACATCACTCATTTGTATGGCGAAGTACCGCCTCGCGGAGTGATACGCTTTGCTTTTCAATAACACGTTACATGGAGGGTAATAAGGGTAAGTATCATAAATATATGTGATATAAAGAAAATATTTATGATATTAATGATATAATTATAATTATTTAAATATAAATTATCATTTTATCTTTACCTTTTCACACACTGAAAAAAAAACGATAGCATTGTTCATGGACGTGTGGACTATCGCCTCCTCAATGCGATGTGATTTATATTTTTCACTACCACATAAAAATAATGATATATATAAGTTTATATAATTAAAAAAATATTATATTTATGATATTATGACTATTATATAAAGATAAAATATTTCTTACCTTCTTTCTATGATGATCATTGAAAAATGGAAACGTTACTCATGTATACGTATGACCCACCATCTCCATAATCATAAAGTCAGATAGTTTTTCATAACTAGATTTCATGATGGGATTAAAAATTATAATTAATGTATAAATATTATAATTATTTAATTTTTATTTATTATGACATTTTTAAATAATTTTTTCTTTGACCATAGTCAACTTATGAATGTCATTTTTTACACATGAGCCAAATATGGTCAAAACATCCGATAAAAACCAAATTGATTAAGTAATTGTTTATAACATGTTAATAAGTAAAATTAAATTAATATTAAAAATTAAATTCTTCTTCATGAAATTAAATAATTAACAAAATTTTATTTTTTAGTAATATAAAGACACACCCAACAAGTCAAACTCTATGTATGGGTTTTCTTGTCTCACTTTTATTTCTGTGAGATATATGTCATATTCACCACATAATTTTTTGTGGTGTACATAATTCCCATGAATGAATTGTAATATTATTATAATTAAATATACAAGTATTTACATATTAATATTAGGATCTCTATTTCACGGGGTTTATGGTTTCAATGTTACCAAATTATTAAAGTATTTTTTTGTCCTAATTTTCCTTCTTCAAGACGTTTGTTATTTTATACACCTATATTATTTTATGAGGTGTATATAAACCCTATTTAAAATGTTATATTATGAATAAATATATTTTAATGATATTATAAGTGTTGATCCTAGAAAACTCATCCCCAAAATTTTCCAAATGCTTCCATACACGATCCAAGATCATAGACCTATTCACAAGCTTCGATTTGGTAGGTCGCAGGGCCCGAATGGAGTTACGGATTAGGAGTTACGGACATTTGAAGTTGGTCTGGAAAACTGGTTCGCAAAGCCCATTCGTGAAGCCCCCTTCGCGAAGTAATGAGGCGGTAATGCTCTATGAATTCCCTAACATTCGTGAACCCACCGCGATGCACTAGAGGCGGTAATTCTCCGCGAACACCCTGACGTTCGAGAACCCTCCGCGGAGCAGACGAGGCGGTACCTCTTCGCGAATTCGGTTCACGTTCACAACCCACCGCAAAGCAACCGAAGCCCTCTTCGCGCCGCGTGAGCTCTACTTCGTGGTGCCCCTTGCCTATAAATACCCAGTTTGACCCCCTTCTCCAGGACGACCACAACCACTTCACCTCTTGGGCGGATGATCTCCCGGTCTGCAGAGCTCCGCATTGCAGCTCCGTGAGGCCATGCTCCACGAGCATCTTACTTCGCGTTACTACTACGCGAGCCGAGGCTCCATGAATCCATGATCTGCGATCCAATGCTCTGCGATGCTTCTCTGTGAGACCATACTCCGTGAGCCCATGCTCCTTGATCCAATGCTCCGTGATGCTGCTCCGCGAGACTTTGCTCCATGAGCCGCCCTTGCTCCACAAGAGGCCCAAGCTCCGCGAGACCGCTTGCTCCCCGAGCCCCTTTGCTCCACGAAGCAACTTAGTGAAGACCAATCCTTTGCGAGGATCCTACCTTCGCGCCCACCGGTATATACCACGGGGGATGCACCCCTGCTCGGGGTCATTGCTAGGCTACGGTCCCAACCCTCTAGGTCGGTCCCTTCCCTACCGTCACAGACCCCCATGAAAAATGGAGAGTCGCACCACGATCTTTTTGGGCCGGGACTTCGGGATTTTCCATTTCTCCCTTATGCGCACCCACCTTCCACCTATGGAATAGCATGATTTGAGATACTCCTCCACACACCATGAAACACATTGAGTCGAGATATTCCTCTTGGTTTCATTCCCATGTTGTGAGTTGAGATTCCCATCATCAATTCCTCGAGTACCTTGAGTCGAACCATTCCTCAGGAAACTCCTCCAAACCCTATCACTTTTCTCCTATTCCAGGTTGAACTTAAAAGGGCCGCCCTTGCATAAGACCCAACACCATCCATTCCCAGGCGCATTATGCCAATAGTCCTATCTATATGACTATAAACTGTATTACTCCATATCTAACAAATGATAGGATACCTCTTACTCAATTTAAGAGATTCCTTATTCTCCAAGCATGAGATGCCAATAGTCCTACCTACATGACTCTAAACTATAGTTCTCCCGATGTTCCAAACATAGGATGCCTCTTTCTCCGAATAAAAGATGCCTTATGCTCCAAGCATGAGATGCCAATAGTCCTACCTACATGACTCTAAACTGTAGTTCTCCCTATGTGCCAAACATAGGATGCCTCTTGCTCTGAATAAGAGATGCCTTATGCTCTAAGCATGAGATCTTAATAGTCCTATCTACATGACTTTAAACTATATTAATCCCTATTTTCCAAACATAGGATGCCTCTTGCTCCAAATAAGAGATTCCTTATGCTCCAAGCATGAGATGAAAACACTCCTATCTACATGACGTTAAATTGTAGTAATTATTATGTTCCAAATATAGGATGTCTCTTCCACTTAACAAGAGATGCCTTATGCTCCAAGCATAAGACGCCTAATGCCATGATTACAATGGCATGATTCCAACACCCCTTGGAATTATCCCTCTTGTGCACCAGTGCACAGGTGAGGGCCTCAATTCACCAGTGAGTTGGGATGCCCTCATGGCTAGACATGAGTAAGACATTACGGGCAACTTCCTAGCGTGAGCCCTATTCACCATTGCTTTTCTATAGCCACACCCGGGAAGCTTCCTTGCGTATGCCCCATCCACGGTTGTCGCTCCTTAGAGGAACACGGGCAGCTTCCTAGCGTAAGCCCTAGTCACCATTGCTGCTCCTTAGCAGCACACGGGTAGCTTCCTAGTGTAAGCCCCATTCACCATTGCTACTCTTTAGTGGCACCCATGTAGCTTCCTTGCGTAAGACCCATCCACGATTGCCGCTCTTTAGCGGCACCCGGGAAGCTTCCTAGCGTAAGCCCCATTCACCATTGCCTCTCCTTAGTGGCACCTAGGAAGCTTCCTTGCGTAAGCCCCCCATCCATGATTCCCACTCTTTAGCGACACCCAGGCAGCTTCCTCGCGTAAGCCCCATCCACCGTTGTGACCCAATCCAGCGGTATGCCATTGAAACCCCCAATCGGTGGTAAGTAGTCATCAGAAGAACTATGAGGACTTTGATTCCCTACCACAGGGATATGTAGGAAGCCTCTTCAAAGCTCAAGCTCAAAACTATCATCATTCTTTTCCTCGGGCCGCCATCCTGGAGTTAGTCCCGGCACCATGGGTCGCCTAACACAAAATCCCCTCTTCGCTTCTCACGGACGCACCCTTCACGACGTGATCGTCAGGTCTCTTCTGCCTCTTGTTTCTCACACCGAGTATGACTCGTGTGGGCTTAGAGAAGGCATTTGCCATGACAATACCTCATCCAGTATGATGTTAAAATGTATGCCCCCATCTAGCATGATGTTAAATTGTATGTTGTCCTGCATGAAATTAAATTGTACATCCATCTTGAACTACGAGGTCTTTGATTCATGTAAAGGCATGGTACGTAGGAAGCCTCCATGAGGTTCAATCCCACCACCCATCATTTATTCACGTCAGGTTCCACCGTCGTCTCACATGATGTTAAACTATATTCTAGTCCGACGGTAAGACGTTGTGACTATCCCGAACTACAAGGACTTTGATCCATGTCAAGGCACGGTACGTAGGAAGACTCCCTGAGGTTTAAGCCCATCACCCTTCGGACCAAGTTCCTTTCTTCACATAGGTTTGCCGACACCCATCATTCCCACCCGAACTATGAGGACTTTGATCCATGTCAAGGCACAGTACGTAGGATGCCTCACGAGGTTCAAGCCCACCACCTGTTTGTCACTCCTCCCCCCATTCATGTCGGTTCACCAACACCTGTGTATCCTCATGTGTAAGCCCCACACAATCTGGACCAAGGTCCTCACTCGCTTCGGTTCGCCGACACACCATTATTAACTACGAGGTCTTTGATCCATGTCAAGGCATGGTACGTAGGAAGCCTCTCTGAGGTTCAAGCCCATCAACCATTGGACCAAGGTCCACCTTCACGTCGGTCACCGACACTGCCACCTCCCGAACTACGCAGTCTTTGATTCCCTACCACGGGGATACGTAGGAGGTCTCTTCGAGGATCAAGACCAACTTCACCATCGCCCTTGATATGGTCCCATTTCAATCCCCCTCCACTTCATTCAACTCTCCATCATCCATCCTGATTCTCACCTGGGCCGCCACATCCCAGTGGGATCATGTCAACCCCCTCCTCACTACTCCTAGCAGCACCTGGGCAGCTATCCACGCGTAAGCCCCAACATGCCTCTGGGTCGTTTTCCTCTGTGTACAGCCCGATTCGTCAACCCTTTGAACGATGTGGGTTTTGATCCCTGTTGTCTTCATGGGGTACGTATGAAACCTCCATGAGGTTCAATCCCAGCCAATGGTAAAACATGGTGTCCCCCATCCTGGGGTGCACTCTCTCTAATCCACCCTTAGTGGTGTTCAGATCAACCATTATGGTGTGACATCTCCCCTTCATGGGGCGCACCACCTCGAATCTATCCTCATCGGGTGTTCTGATCCATCCATCTTCTAGGTGTTCCCTCCTTGGGATGTACCAATCTGATCCGTCTCTATGGGACATTTTGATCACCCTCAAACCATCTCCGAAAGACGTTAAACTTGCGACCTACCTCATGATAATAATGATATGCTTGAGTAAAACATCGGATGACACGCCTTTGGCATAACCGTCTCCGCAAGACGTTAAACTCGCGGCCTACCTCATGATAATCATGAGATGCCTGAGGAAAATATCGGATGACACGCCTTTGGCGTAACCGTCTCTGAAAGACGTTAAACTCACAGCCTACCTCATGATAATCATGAGATTCCTGAGGAAAAACTCGGATGACACGCCTTTGGCATAACCGTCTCTACAGGACGTTAAACTCACGGCCTGCCCTGTGTTAAACATGGGAAGCTGAGGAAAACCTCAGATACATGCCTATGGAATTTGATTCCCCACATTTGACGTGGGATGTCTCAGGTTATGTGCTCCTAAGATGCCCTCTTATGAGGAAGAATACAGGTTCCCCAATGTCCACCCACCCAGAGATGCCCCGACATGCCTGATATTGTCATCTACTCCGACCGAAGGTAGCTACCCTGTCAAGACCCCATGGAATGTCTTGACGGAAGTAGTGTAATTAACTGGAATCCATGGAGATATGGCACCAGGAATGAGATTCACGAACAGTGTAACACCCCGAGCTTCCACGATACGCTTCTCTTTCAATAATGCAATAGCTTGCATGGTACGCAAGTTCGAGATTCTAACACACTGCGACCAATCAAAATAGCCATTATGAATAGTAATACCCACTTTTTCAAATTATATATATATTATATTTTAAAATATACTTAATTTTTGGATTCGGAATATCGAAATTATCCTATATTGAATTTTTGGTATTTTTCTGAGAAATTCCAATTTTTATGAATAGTGAAAAATACTTAAAAACAACTTTTTAATCAAAAAAATTTATAGTGATAAATTATACTATTGAGTGGTTTTAAATTATAATTAGAATATATTTTTACCATTTTATCCAATGGTGGTCATTAGAATTAATTTCACTTTGAAATTGGACATAAACAATTGTCAATCTTTTGATATATATTGTTTCATAAAAACACGCTATTTGTTGTGACAGCGGGAATTAATTATAAAATTAATTAATGAAATTTATATGTTTGTAATTTTTTAAAATATAAATCATTTTTGAATTCATAATATCAATTATATCTTAGGGTGAAATTTTGGCATTGTTCTGAAAAACTTCAATTTTTGATGAATAGTGAAACCACCAAGTGGTAGTTAAAAAACTGATTTTTCGTTTAAATGAAACATTACCACTTCTGTGATTTTATTTTCAAAAAACCGACATACATGGTTGTCATTAGGAAGTAAAAGTGGTTCAATGGGATTAAAATAATTTTTTGGTGAATAGTAACTTTTAAGTTTAATTAATGACGATTAATGGTAATTAGTGAAATTTAAAGTAAAAATGGTATTATAAAAATATCTTGACACTTGTCCTACACTTATTGGATGAGTGATGGACAACCAAGACAATCCATGGGTCAACATGGGGACCCCATGGATCCACTTGGGTAAGAAAATGACATTAATAACTTTTTATTTAAAGTAAAAATAAAATTGTCACAAACATGTGTTGTTTTACTAAAACAATTATTAAATGGGGTTATATAAGTTGTCATTTTGACTATGAATATTAATTGGAAAGCTAAAAATATTTCCTACATCATGGTAATTGTTTTATAATTTTTAGAGATTAAATAAATTAAATTTTTTATGACACCATGATGATGCATCGATTACCTCATTAATTAATGATTTAAATAAAATGAAAAGATAATGTAAAATCTAAGCCTTACACTTGTAAAAAACCAATTTGGTGGGTGTATTTCGAACCCTTATTACCTTATCCTAGAAATATATAATTTTGGGACCTTTGAAATCTGAAAAGCACTTCATAATAATGTAACATTTCATGACTTTTCAAGAGTGCCCTCCTCTCCTCTTATAAAAGGCCCCCACCTCTACCACCTTATTCACACATTCAATCCATTTTTCTCGGCCAAACTCTGCCCGAATACTCTCCTAACTTCCCTCTCTTACTTCTAGAAGCCTCACTTTGGGTAGAAGTCTTCCCAAGGAAGCCTTTGTCTCAAATCAAAAAGAGTTACCCGATTTTAAAGGTAATGTCTTCACTTGGGTTCTTTTGTTTTATTTTGCTTCTCCAACCTCTTAAACTCTTTTTAACCCTTTATTTTGTAACAATAACAGTATCCTCAATATACATGGATGTTTTTATGAGATTTATTTTATTTACACTTACACACACATCCGTCTAATGGTTAAAGAACATACTGTTTATGTGGGTGGTGAATTACTGCCTCACGAAACGATGATTGTTCAATCTTCTTTTAACACCTCTCATGGTGGCCATTATGATGACACTATTTTTATATATGATATATATTATTATTTTTTCCTTATGATTCTTTATTTTTCATTTATGACATACCTTTATGATTTCCATTATGGGTAAACGCGATAATTTCATTTTAGGAAGTGCGGACTACCGCCCCCTCAAAGTGATTTGAATCGTTAATGCCATATGTGGGATGTATAAAGGATGGAGTAAATGTTATTATACATTATATTATACTGGAATTATATTATACTATTATATCATTGTGATTTCATTCCATTAAATATGAAATATAAATGAAAGTAGCGTTCATGTGTACGTACGGCTTACCGTCTCCATGAACGATGCATTTCATTTCTTACCTCTAAATGTTATGTAATATTATAAATGAATGTATAAACTGGATATATATGATATATATGATATCTAAATCATGAATATAATTCTGGATATAATGGATATTTTACCACATGAATAACATTTAATTATAAGAAGTTTGTTTTTGACTCAAGTACCTAAGATCGACAAAACGACCTTTATTAACTTAAATAATTACATAATGTTCATAACATGGTAATAAGTGATATAAAAGGAATAATGAACTTGAAAAAGGTTCTTAAGTGAGTATAAATTAACTCTAGTTTATTATTCAGGAGGTTAAAGAATGGTTGAGTCAAGTCAGACACGATGTAAGGGAACTTCTTAACCCAATTTCCATTCTTTGGGTTAATCTCCTACTTTCAAATTATGTCATGATATTATTATGTCCTATCTTGTATTTGTACTTTATCTATGGGTAATTATAGTGGATACACATAATAGGTATATTTTATTTAAAAAATGATCTTTGTAAGGACTTCGTCTCAATCTCCTTTCATTGAGGCATATTTTATTTTACACACAACTTTATTTTATACGGTGTATAAACCCCTTTGACTTTTACATTTATTAAAATGGAATATTTTTTATACGAAGTGTTTTACTAAAGGACAAAAGGGAATGTTTTTTTTGTATGTATGACACGACAATGACTTTTACACCGTCATGACGATTATTTGAGTTTCAGCTTCCTCTATAAGCCATAGCTTTTTTTAAAAGAAAAATAAATACCATGTTTTAATTTTCTTTTATTTTGGTATTTAAAATGGTTTTGATAAAAAATTTATTATATCAATGTGTTGTATTGATATCTGGTGATTTAAATGTGCAAATCTTATGTTTCCTTTATGCTTGTTTTATGTGATACAATTATGTTATGGTTTATGATATGTTTAAACTTTTTCATATAATGAATGCATTGGACTTAATAAGTGACAGGTGGAGCCCACTATAGCTCCTCGATGCATCGACATGTCTCATGAGGCAAACTAGGGTCTTGGCATGAGGCCTTGACAAAATCTTATTTGTAGTCTTGGCATGAGGCCTTGGATACATGGTTATGATAGTCTGGTGTTATGCATTCCATCATTATGAAAGTGGTTATTGATATTGTATGTGATTATTCAACTAGTAAAATATCCATTTGAATAAGTAAATGGCATTATTTCATTTTATTTTTGCCATATTATGATGAAGTTCAAGTTTAAAAGGCTTTTGTTTCATTTATACATTACCTTAAATGTTAATTTTTATTTATGAAAGCTTCCGCTATATTGTTATCCTTACTGAGCATCTGATCTCACCCCTTCCAATGTTTTAATTTTTCCAGGATGTGAAGAATTATATTATTAATGACCTGCAGGGATAGTATGAGGGGATATGAAGACAAGATGTTGTTTTAGTTTTGTTTTACTTTATGGTGTAATGTAAGACTTATGAATGTATCTAGTATTTCCAGGGCTACTAAACTAATCGGTCTTTCGAGACATGATCTTTTGTGATCATGCCGATGTTACGCAATAATGCACCGACTCTGGGTAACTGGGGTCGGGGCGTTACAGTTGGTATCAGAGGCAGTTTAGTACTAAACTTGGAAGCTAGATTTAGATAAACTCTGATTAGAGAACATAGCCCAAAGATACACTTTGAGGATTAGTATAGAATAACTTCCTAGAATTTTGGTATTATAAAGATTTTGTGAGTTTTCCGAACATTACATCCCTGTCTGGATATGAGCAGGTAGAGGCAGCTCTGGCACAGATGTACATAGGGGTAAAACCTGAAAACACCGCTTTGAGCTGGACTCGAACGAGAACTGGTGCATGACAATGGGCCTTTGTTCACTCTTGGTTACGACACTCCCGAGGGATATGCTTAGGATAATTCTCATTTTCTTTACAAACCATTATGAATGGTTTATGAGTATATACTTCCCCAAAGAAAACATTTTTATGATTATAGATTATATCCATAAATAGTTCAATTTATGTTAAGTGTTTTTCAGGTTTGTTATTATGTATTTTGATACATAAACTAATATAGTTTATGAAATTGTTTAGAAATGGTGCCTACTGGAAGGAATGGAAGCTATATTAATACATGCACTCCATTTGGGATTTCCCTCCTGCTCAAGATAATTATAATGGAGTTGGTGATACAACTGGTTCTGATCAGCTTATCACCATACTGGGACAACTCACACAGGTTATGAATAATAACCTTACTCGTATAGAGCACCCTGATCTGCAATGTGGAGGATCAATGTTTGACCGCTTCATGAGAAAACAACCACCAACATTCAATGGAAGTACAAATCCCTTAGTAGCTGATCAATGGATAAATTCCTTAGAGAAAATTTTACATGCCTTGCGGAGTATTGAACGTGAAAAGGTTATCATGGCAGTTTACCGTCTCACTGGAGATGCTGATCAATGGTGGTTATTGATTCAAAATACAAAGGAAGATGAAGAAGTATCATGTATGTAATGGAGATAGTTCAAAGAGATTTTCTTACAAAAATACTTTCCTCATGACCATCGAGTAGATATGGAAAGGCAATTTCAGAGTCTGAGACAAAAGGAGGATGAGAATGTCGCAAAGTATGAGGCCAACTTTACAAGGTTAGCGAGGTATGCGGAAGATTATATATGTAACCCATTAATTAATATTGGTCATTTCTTTGATGGGTTAAAACCATTTCTCCGCCGAGCTTTAGTATCACAATCCTTCTCATCGTACGAAGATATTGTCTCGTGTGCTATCAAGATAGAAAAAGAATTCTCTAAGTCTTATGACAACAAAGTAAAGCAAGAGAAGAAGAGAATGGTGGAACAAGAGACAAATAAAGGGGAAAAGGGAAAGAAGGATTTTCCATTATGTGATAATTGTGGGAAGAATCACCCCGGTACTTGCCTAAAAGGAATGGGAGTTTGATATAAATGTGAAGAAAAAGGTCACCAGGCTTGTGATTGCAAGGGAAAGAAAGAGGCTATCAATGTTGAATGCTAAAATTGTAGAGAAATGGGGCATTATGAAAATTAATGTCCTAATGTTCAGGGAAGCATACCTCCGAAAAGGCCAAGGGATCAAGGCCAAGCTTATGTTGTTACTACAGATGAAGTTGAATAATTATTGTATTTGTGTTTTTGGACTCATGAACTATATTATGGTTATAAGAATAATATGATATATGTATGGATTGTATTGCAGTACTTGTTGTTTTCATTAAGGCTTTAATATGATGAAGGTAATCATATTTTATTATGTGAAAATAAGAGAAACTTTACTTTGTTTGGGGAATCTCATGTTACAATTGATTTTGGAATTTAGAGACCTTTTAGAGAAAGTATGGACAGAGGTATGTTGGATGACTTTAAAGGTTGGAATGGATTAATTTGAACCTTGGATAGTATTGTTTAAGGTTAAAACATTTCTGAAGATTATTTTTGGATTATTATAATACTATAGTTTTAGGAAAAGGACAACCTACAGGTTGGGGGATAACTCATTGCGTTAGACAAAGTGGCAGGAATTGAACCCACAACCATAGTGTGACAGGCCTTTATTACCTACAGCTAGCCTACATGAAGTCCCTGGTTATTAAAAATAGTTTTCTTAATCTAAATTGTATGTGTTAATATTTTGAACCTTGTACGATTCGGATAAATATAATATTTTTGAGTTTTATTGTCTTTTTGAGTGAAATATGAGTTTGTGGTAGAAATTAGATGAAGTTTGAAACTCTACTTGTCAAGAATAAATATATATATACCTATCTCTTATCCTATGAATAAATTAATTCTTAAACTTTATTAAAGGGATATTAAAACAAAAAATCTGTTATCCTAATACCTTATGTCTTGTTGAACTGATAATATTTTAAATCAATATAGATTGAAGGATTTGAGGCCCTCAATTTTACACTTGTTTGTGATTGATGCCCTCAATAACTCCCTACAAATATTTACATTTTTCCTCCAATTATATGTCTCTAATTTCCACCAATGTTCTCCTTATCGAGATCATAATTTGGTGGTGACTTTTTCATTTCCCTTTCCCTCTTATTAAGGCTAAATTTTATTAACCTTATTTCCGATGTGGGTTTTCCACAAAGGTATTTTCTATTTTCATCCTTTTATTTTCAAAGAAAAATTTCAAATTGCGAGGACGCAATTTATTGATTTAGGGGAGAATGTAACACCCCGAGCTTCCACGATACGCTTCTCTTTCAATAATGCAATAGCTTGCATGGTACACAAGTTCGAGATTCTAACACACCGCGACCAATAAAAATAGCCATTATGAATAGTAATACCCACCTTTTGAAATTATACATATTTTATATTTCAAAATGGACTTCATTTTTTAGATTTGGAATATCGAAATTATCCTATGTTTAATTTTTGGTATTTTTCTGAGAACTTCCAATTTTTTATGAATAGTGAAAAATACTTAAAAACAACTTTTTTAATCAAAATAATTTATAGTGATAAATTATACTATTTAGGGGTTTAAAAGTATAATTAGAATATATTTTTACCATTTTATCCAATGGTGGTCATTAGAATTAATTTTACATTGAAATTGGACATAAACAATTGTCAATCTTTTGATATATATTTTTTCTTAAAAACACGCTATTTGTTGTGACAGTGGGAATTAATTATAAGATTAATTAATGAAACTTATATGTTTGTAATTTTGTAAAATAGACATCATTTTTGAATTCAGAATATCAATTATAGCTTAGGGTGAAATTTTGGCATTGTTCTGAAAAACTTCAATTTTTGATGAATAGTGAAACTACTAAGTGGTAGTTAAAAAACTGATTTTTCGTTTAAATGAAACATTACCACTTCTGTGATTTGATTTTTTTTAAAAACGACATACATGGTTGTCATTAGGATGTAAAATGTTGTTCAATGGGATTAAAATAATTTTTGGTGAATAGTAACTTTTAAGTTTAATTAATCTCGATTAAATGTAATTAGTGAAATTTAAGGTACAAAAATGTATTATAAAAATATAAAAATATCTTGAAACTTGTCGTAAACTTATTGGATGAGTCATGGACGACCAATACAATCCATGGGTCAACTTTGGGACCCCATGGAGCCACTTGGGTAAGAAAATGACATTAATAACTTTTTATTTAAAGTAAAAATAAAATTGTCACAAACATGTGTTGTTTTACTAAAACAATTATTAAATGGGGTTATATAAGTTATCTTTTTGACTATAAATATTCATTTTAAATCTAAAATAATTTCCTACATCATGGTAATTTTTTATAATTTTTATAGATTAAATAAATTAAATTTTTTTCTGACACCATGATGATGCAGCGATTCCTCATTAATTAACGATTTAAATAAAATGAAAAGATAATGTAAAATCTAAGCCATAAACTTTTAAAAACCTATTATATGTGTGTATTTATAACCCTTATCACCTTATCCTCTAAATATATAATTTTCAGACCTTTGAAATCCGAAAATCACTTCATAATAATGTAACATTTCATGACTTTCCTAGAGTGCCCTCCTCTCCTCTTATAAAAGGCCCCCACCTCTACCACCTTATTCACACCTTCAAGCCATTTGGTTCGGCCAAAATCTGCCCAAATACTCTCACAACATACCTCTATTACTTCTAGAAGCCTCACTTTGGTCAGAAGGCTTCCCAAGGAAGCCTTTGGCTCAAATCAAAAAGAGTTACCCGATTTTAAAGGTAATGTCTTCACTTGGGTTCTTTTGTTTTATTTTGCTTCTACAACCTCCTAAACTCTTTTTATTCCTTTATTTTGTAACAATACCAGTATAATTAATATACTTGGATGTTTTTATGAGAATTATTTTATTTACACTTACACACACCTTTGTCTAAGGGTTAAAGAACATATCGTTTCTGTGGGTGGTGAATTACTGCCTCACAAAACGATGACTGTTCAATCGTCTTTTAACACCTCTCATGGTGGCAATTATGATGACACTATTTTTATATATGACATATATTATGTTTTTGTTTTCCTTCTAATTCTGTATTTTTCATTTATGGAATACCTTTGTGATTTCCATTATTGGTAAATGAGATAATTTCATTTTAGGAAGTGTGGACTACCGCCCCCTCAAAGTGATTTGAATCGTTAATGCCATATATGGGATGTATAAAGGATGGAGTAAATGGTATTATACATTATATTATACTGGAATTATATTAAACTTTTATATCATTGTGAATTCATTCCATTAAATATGAAATAGAAATTAAAGTAGCATTCATGCGTACGTACGGCTTACCGTCTCCATGAACGTTGCATTTCATTTCTTACCTCTAAATGTTATGTAATATTATAAATGAATGTATATACTGAATATATATGATATATATGATATATACATCATGAATATAATTCTGGATATAATGGATATTTTACCAAATGAACAAGGTGTAATTATAAGAAGTTTCTTTTTGACTCAAGTACCTAAGATCGACAAAATGACCGTTATTAACTTAAATAATTACATAATGTTCATAACATAGTAATAAGTGATATAAAAGTTATAATGAAGTTGAAAAATTTTCTTAAGCAAGTATAAAATAACTCTAGTTTATTATTCAGGAGGTTGAAGAATGGTTGAGTCAAGTCGGACACGAGGTAAGGGAACTTCTTAACCCAATTTCCATTCTTTGGGTTAATCTCCTACTTTCAAATTATGTCATGATATTATTATGTCCTATCTTGTATTTGTAATTTATCTATGTGTACTTATAGTGGATACGCATAATAGATCTATTTTATTTAAAAAATGATCTTTGTAAGGACTTCGTCTCAATCTCCTTTCATTGAGGCATATTTTATTTTATACACAACTTTCTTTTATACGGTGTATAAACCCCCTTTGACTTTTACGTTTATTAAAAAGGAATATTTTTTATACGAAGTGTTTTAATAAACAACAAAAGGGAATGTTTTTTTGTCGTACATATGCAACGACAATGAATTCTCCACCATGATGCCGATTATTTGAGTTTCGGCTTCCTCTATAAGCCATAACTTTTTTTAAAAGAAAAATAAATACCTTGTTTTACATTTCTTTTATTTTTGTATTGAAAATGGTTTTGATAAAAAAAAATTATTATATCATTGAGTTTTATTGATATCTGGTGATTTAAAGGTGGAAATCTTATGTTTACTTTATGCATGTTTTATGTGATACAATTATGTTATGGTTTATGATATGTTTAAACATTTTCATATAAGGAATTCTTTGGACTTAATAAGTGACTGGTGGAGCCCGCTACAGCTCCTCGATGCATCGGCAGGTCTCATGAGACAAACTAGTGTCTTGGAATGAGTCCTTGACAAAATCTTATTTGTATTCTTGGCACGAGTCCTTGGCTATGTGGTTATGATAGTCTGGCATTATGCATTCCATCATTATGAAAGTGGTTATTGATATTGCATGTGATTATTCGACTAGTAGAATATCCATTTGAATAAGTAAATGGAATTATTTCATTTTATTTTTGGCATATTATGCTGAAGTTCAAGTTTAAAAGGCTTTTGTTTTAGTTATACATTACCTTAAATGTTAATTTTTATTTATGAAATCATCCACTATATTATTATCCTTACTGAGCATCTGAGCTCACCCCTTCCAATGTTTTAATTTTTCCAGGATGTGAAGAAATATATTATGAATGACCTGCAGGGATAGTATGAGGGGATATGAAGACAAGATGTTGTAGTAGTTTTGTTTTACTTTATGATGTAATGTAAGACTTATGAATGTATATAGTGTTTCCAAGGCTACTAAACTAATCGGTCTTTCGAGACTTGATCTTTTGTGATCATGCCAATGTTACGCAAAAATGCACCGAGTCTGGGTAACTGGGTTTGGGGCGTTATATTACAATGTATTAAATCTATGAGGGAGACCTGGACTTGGTGATGAGTTCTGAGGAGGAATCCACGGAAGGAAGAACCGATATCTCATCATCCCATTTCGATCAAGGAGAAAACGTCCTTGAATGAGGAGTAGATGTCGCCCGCCTTTGGAAAGAGATAATTCGGGGCAATACAAAAACCACGCCTATTGCGCCCAAGCGGACGGACGCGCATGCCCCGATGAAAGCGTCAGAAACAATAAGTTTCATTTAATTTTATTATTTCATAAGAATTATGATTTAAATTTACAATAGTGGAAAGTGTTTTTTGTTACAATCGCATAGTTTATTGGGATTGTGTATGATTAGGTCTCTAATGTTAAAATTTTATAATTATCATGAAATATATTATCCTCTAATTATTAGTTATAGTTTAAATTAATTTTATCATTTATCCACTCTATGATACGTAAAATGTTTGAGAATGTTTTTTTAAGAAAATACGACTTCATTTCTCTCTTCAGTTGAAAATATTTTTTCTTCCAAAACTATGTTTTTTAAAAAAAATAAATTTTTTTAACTTTTAAAAATGATTTATTAACAAAAATTTACCCTTTTTTTTAATTTCTTTTAAAGTAATATTCTTTTCAGTTTACAAAGAATGAACTTTTCTAACCTTTTTACCTTATAAGGAATGTTCTTTATGACATGTTCAAAATTACCCATTGACATGATCATCATTTCATTAAAGATTCATTTTCAAGTTTACAAGATTATTTTTGACAAAAATGTTTTCTAAATATTCTATAAATTCATATTTTTTAAAATAGGTTTAAAAATAAAAGTATTTTAAAAAAAATATGTTCTAAAAATTGTTTTTTAAAATGAAAAGAATATTTTTCCCAAATAATGTTTTTAATGACATTTTAATAGTATTTTAATTCATAAATGTCAAAAACCCTTATTTTTTCATTTTCTCTAATGAGGATATTTTTAAATGATACCATCCTCATTATTTATCTGGATGGATTAAGATTGTTTCAAAGTGATTATTGTGAAACCCATTTCTTTTCCATGGGTTAACCATGTTTCAAATAGATTGTTATGAAACCCATTTATTTTCACATTTTAATAATGTTTCAAAGATATTGATATGAAAACCATTTATTTTCCATGGGTTAATTAGGTTATAAAATAATAATGTTAGTTTTTATGAGTTTTATGATGAAATCTCTATGTAATTTATTTATGTCGTGGTTGTTGGAAATCTTATATGATCGGGTAGCATGGATATCACTAGGTGACCCTGTTATAGATTATAAGATGGGGTAGCCTTCATAGAATTAAGTGATCACATTATAGATTATACAATGGGGTGGCCTAGATAACATCCAGTGAGCCTGTTACAACTTATACAGTGGGGGCATCTCAGATAGCATTGGGTGAGCCCAATATAACTTAAAAGATGGCTTCACCAAAATATTGCTCAAATTCATTGGGTAATGATTATAATAGAATATGACCATATGGTTATCCCAATTAAAAGGGTTTTATGAATATGATTCTCCGAGTTAATAAAAAGGGTTTTCATTGATTTATATGGTTTTATAATATTTCTTATGATCACGATTTATATCACATGGCTCATGATTTATAATTTTAATGAATCATTATCTTTCCACGTTTTTATATTTTATGATAAAGGTATTGATGGGAATGAGTTATTTTATAAATATATCATGGTCTCTGATTATGTCATTATACTCGTATACACTTATTATTCTCATTTATGACATTCAATTGTTAATGGTTACATTCACCCTTACTTAACATTTGAGATCACCATTCTTATATTTCCTCTTACCCAGGTTATAAAGAATGAGGTTGAAAAAATTATTCCTAGATGTGATTTCATATATATGATATTGATGACCTAATATGAAATAAGAAAACATGGTTATAATAAGAGATTATGTTCATATTTATTAACCAGTTATTTATGAATCCAAGTTGATATGAGTTGGTCCTAATTCTATAAAACTCTAAACCTAAAAGGTACATGGGTGTGTAAGTGATGCAATATTTATTCTTGTTTTCTTAATTTTTATTGGGGAAAATTTGTTCACCTTCTTTTGTATAAATGATGATATTGTATATTTTCTGAATTTTCATCTAATATATGAGTATGGGTTATGAAATATTATAGTTGGTAACAAAGCATTGTTTATATAACTCCGGAGATTAGAATGTTCTCATGTGATTTTATGTTAAGAGTTATGGATACCATCACAGGTCTATAATCTTAAGGATGATCATAAGTTCAAAGTCTTAAACACCCCATTGATATTTTAAGTGATAAGATATCAATGTTATTAATGAAATTTTTAGAGACTTTTTATTGGTAATAAGTATTTGTAACACATAATATTAACATTAAGTGTTATTTAAGGAGGAATTATTTTTCATGTTTAGAAAAAAAATGAAACAAACCTTATGCAGAGTAACAACCAATTGCATCTGGTAAAGGAGGTGTGGCTTGAACCCATGACCAAAGGATGATAGAGGTTTTTCTCCTACCACTAGTCTATGTAATTTCCTAGTTAGTATAAAATATTTATGTAATTATTAATTTTATTTCAGAAACATTTGATATTTTATTTAAGGAATTATGGTTTACATATCTTGGAAGAATATATGATCAAATATTATAATATTTTTGGTTTCAAACATAGTTAGGAAGTGATTAGAGAATTTTAAGGATAGTAATTTATAGAATGATTTAGTTTGAAATTTGGTAATTACTTTTGAAATTTGGAGATTAATGTATTAAGGTTTATTAATTTTTAGAATTATCTAACCATGAGATTAACTTTTTTGGTTTTGGAGTATTTTTAAAAAAATGAGTAAAGTATTGGTATCCCTTGTGTAGTTATGTGGATTTTAATTTTTTTTGTGCTTTAGGTATGAATAATTCATCTAGAATACACATCACTGGATAAAAATATGATATTGTTTTGGAAATTGATTAAATGATGAAATTATATTCAATATGTAAGTATATTTCAATATTATTTTAGTCTAGATGGTATAATATTACTAGACTCTAGGAAATGGATATTGAAACAAAATTATTGTTAGAGTACCTTAAATTTTGATTAACCGGTGGTCTTTTAAATCATAACATGTTTATGGTTTTAAGACCATCACTTTCCATTGATTATTCACTTGCTTGCGATCAGCGACCTCAGTCACTCTCTATAATTATTTCTGCTTTTTCTACAATCCCACCTATGATCTCCTATTCGGAAACCTAGTAATGTGTTATTAAATATGATCTTAATATAAAATTTTATATGTCACCATGATCATGTTTTATTAACCCTTATTTTTATGTGGGTTTAAAAAAGGTATTTTCAAATATCCACCCCTTGATTAGTTCAAATTATGATGATGATATTTATTAGGGGTAACACCCTATGATTTTAAGAGAATATAATTTTATTAAATAGAATAAAGGACACAAAAAATTGATTTTATCTTATTTTAAATCAAAAACTTTGTTCATATTTAATTTCAAAAAACACTTAGATTATACTTTATTACATAAAACACCAATATTTTTGAGTTCAGTAACATATTCAACATGTAACACCGAACTTAAACGACCCATGATTTATATTACTATTAAAACTGAGATGTTAAATTGTGGGGGGTGTGATTTTTTTAAAATAATATATAATATATATGTGTGTTTTACTCAAAATAAATTATTGAAAAGTTTTAGTAAATAATCAATGAATATTTTATTAAAGTTATTTTATTCTTCAAAAATATGTTTTCTTCAGAAAATGTTTTTATTAAGTTTCATGGAAAAAATATTATAATAAAATTTTTGAACTTTTAGAAAATTTATTTGATAATATGAACTTAATTTTTGGAATTGGAATATAAAAATATTTTTTGGGTGGAATTTTTGGACTTTTAGAAAATATTGATTTTTCAGTGACTAGTGAAAAATACAAATTTTTGTAAAAAGTTTTTCATTTTCAATAAATTATGTAATTTAAAAGTCCTAATATTTTTGGAATATTTTTTAAATTGATATATGTTTTATTTATTTATATTTATTCCACTTAATTACTTTTTAATAATATTTATATTGGTTTTTAGTATATATTAGATTTTGGGTTTAAAAACAAGGTTTGCTAAAAACCGTTTTAAAATTCATAATGCCTATCCCTTTAATTAATTAAAATAATACTTAATGAGGAATGTTTTAAATGAAATTTTTATATTAAATATTACTAAATATTATTTTATTTTCATTAAATGATTATTATTAGTCATATAGTTATTTTAGAATTATCGTAGTCTCAAAAAAATATCCTTCTTAAGAACCTACTCTCTCATCACGTCTGAGAGATTAATATTAAATTAAATTTTGAAAATTATGGGAATTTAATTTGTAAAAAATGATTATATTTTTTTAATAATAATAATTTATAATTTATAATAATACTATCTTAATTTTTTACCATAATTATTAGTAAAAACATTTAAAATTAATTAGAATGATTAAGATAAAAACGAGTTTACATAGTGGTTAAATATAGAATATATAGTGTAAAAATTAACCAAATTTGATAAAAAGACATTTTAGGGAAATATTTATCCCTTATAAATTCTAGTATCTATAATTAGACATTACTAGGGCCTGGTGAAATTAAAAATAAGTGGTTGTAATTAACTCTTTCGAAAACAATTACAAGTGTGCCTCTCACCTCGCTTATAAAAGGGCACAATCTATCCTCCCTTATTCAAACCATCAAAAATATTGGGTTCATAGAATTTGTGACTCAATAACTTATATAATTACCTAATATAATACTATAATCCTTACTTTGTTCATGAATATAACTGATTAAGGCATTTGGTGTAAACCAAAAGGGGTTACCTAAATAAGAGGTAACATTCGTCAATAAACATTTTTGTTTTATTTATTTCCCCACCCCCTTATATTATTATTATTACATGATGATATAATAACCACATTATATAAAATCTCCTAATAATTTTTTATGTTAATGGTAGGATCTAAAACTACCCAAATTTCAATAAAATGGGTTAAGAAATCATCATTTGTGTGTACATCGAAATACCACCTCACGAAATGATGTCATTCGTTTTTCCATTACCACCTCTCACAGTTGGTTATGATGATAGATGTAAAGTTTATATATGATATTTATAACATAATTACACCTATGTATTAATTATATAATATATAAAATATTGCATTCAACTTAATAAGGGATACAATAACGATGTTAGCGTGTATGGGGAACTACCGCCTCGCGAATCGATGCAATTTATTTCTCACTAACATGTTAGATGGAAGTTAACAGGGGTAAATATGATATATATACATGATATAAATGAAATATTTATCATTATTTAAATATAATATATCATTATATTTTTACCTTTTCACTCACTAAAAAATTATAACGTCGCTCGTGGATGTGTGGACTACCGCCTCCTAGAAGTAATGTGATTCCTTTTTTTCACCACCACATCAAAAGAATTAAATATATAAGTTTATATAATTAAATAATTTACTATCATGATATTATTATCATTATTTAAATATAAAATATTAATTACCTTCTTCCTATAATGATCATTGTAAATTGGAAATGTTACTCTTGCGTACATACAACCTACCATCTCCATGATCACAACGTTAGTCAATTTTCCATAACTATATTTTATTATTGGTTTAAAAAGTATAAAATATGTATAAATATTATATTTATATCATGATGATTATGATTTAAATTTTTAAATAATTACCTCTTCAACTATAGTCATCCTACCAAAGTCATTTTTTACCCATAACCCGAATCAGGTTAAAACATCTGACATAAAATTAATTGATTAAGTAATTTTATATAAATTGTTAATAAGTGAAATAAAATTAATATTAAAATTTAAAAGGTTGTATATAAATTAAATAATTATCTTATGTTTATTATCTAGGAAGATAAATACATATGTGACAAGTCAGACTGAAGGTAAGGGTTTCTTGTATCACTTTGGTTACTTTGAGATATATGCCATATTCACCACTTATTTTTTTGGTGTACATACTGAACTTGAATGTATTGTATTATTCTTATAATTAAATTTATTAAGATTTACATATCCATTATAGGATCTCTATTTTAAGGGGTTTACGTTTTCAATGTTACTGAAGTGATAAGGGATATTTTTTGTCTCAGTATTCATTCTTTGAGATGTTTATTATGTTATACACATATCACCTTTTATGAGGTGTATATAATGACACATTATCATGTTATATAATGAATATAATTATTTTAATGATATTATAAGTTTTATTTAATGTTATTATTTCATGGGGATCATGGTTCAGAGTTAAAAAATTGGCAAGAGTCTGTTGTTACAATATCATAGTTTATTTGGATTGTGTATGATTAAGTCTTTGATGATAAAATATAAAATTATCCTGAATTATTTTATCATCTTGTTATTAATTATATTTTCAAGTAAATTTACCCTTTTTACACTCTTTTTTACTTAAAATGTTTTATAACGTGTTTTTATGAAAATCCGACTTCATTTATCTCTTTTGTTAGAAATTGGGTTTCATCTAAAACCTTGTTTTAAAAAAAAGGTTTCAAAAATTATTTAAAATTTTAAAAATGACATATTAAAGACATTTTTATCATTTTTATTTTTAAAAAATATTTTCTCAAGAATATTCTTGTCACTTTCCCAAATGGGAACTATTCTAACCTTTGTACCATGCGAAAGCAATGTTCTTTACAGAATATATGGAATTTCCCTCTGAGATGACCGTTACTAATTTGAAGCTTCATTTACATGGTTAGAAGACTATTTTAAAGAATATTTTTTCTTAATTTTATAGATATTCATATTTCTTAAATTTGTTTTACAATGATTTTTTTCAAAATGTTTTATGTTTTAAAAAGAGATTTTGAAAATGAAAAGGATATTTTCCTCAAGAAGGTTTCTAATGATATTTTTACAGTGTTTGAATTAATCAACATAAAAAACCCTTATTGTTACTTATTCATCAATGGTGATATTTTTTTATAATACCATCTCCATTATGTCTTTAGAAGGATTATGATTATTTTAAAGAGATTATTATGAAACCCATTTCTTTTCCACAAGTCAATTATATAGTGAACCAGGATTAACATAAATGGATATTACATCATTTTAGATGAATATTCAGTAAATTAAAAAAAAATCCCTACGACTATAATAGTTTAGTGTATTTGGAAACTTGGATACAAAATATTTTATCCTGATGAACGATCTTCAACATCTCCTATAAAGATATCCAGCTTTAGTTTTTCTATTGAAAACCTTTCTTCATAACCTGGGGAAAGAAAACATATGAAAGGGGTGATCTCAGATGCTCAGTAATGATAAATAAAGAAAATTTGTAATTATTACATGAATAATGGGTATAGAACTTGAGAATAAAATTTTTAGATCATACCCTTCATATTAGAGATCATAAAAGAGATTTTCAGTTCATAAGTAATAAATAATTGGAGAATTATGATCATAATTCATGATAGCATAACATAGGAATAAGATAATTAATTTATGGAATGAACATAAGAATATAAAATCTTATTTAAAGGATACCTAACAAGACCTTTATTACATGTTATCCTTGGGATAAGACCCATATACCTACTTAGAGTTTGGGATAACAACTTTTGAACCCTATTACTTTTAGGTTTGGGCTACAACCCATGTACCTTCTTGTTTTTGAGATGGGGGTACAACCAGTGTACCCTCATACTGTCTTGGGCTACAACCCATGTACCTTATTGTTTATATTCTTGGGAGAGAACCTATTTACCTTCCTATTTTTGGGCATGGGATATAACCTGTGTACCCTTTTTCCCTCCCATAACATAATAACTCATAAATACATGTTCCACTAGATAATAAAGCTTATATCATGACCCATAAAAAATATGGGATTTATAAACATCAAATTATAACTCATGAAATTAAATTGTTATAATTAAAATTTCATTGTATCATTACCTATGGAAAATAAATATGTTTCAAAATCATTTCATCAAATAATAACTCAAGAAATGAAGCGGATTTCAAAATTATATAACACGTGGAAAAGAAACGGGTGTCGTAAGAATCATTCCATCAAGTCATAAACCATTGAAAAAATAACATTAATGGAAACCTTGGATAATTTACATAAGGTAATGATTAACTTAAATGGATTTAATTATAGAAATAAAATAAATTGGAAGTATATATTGAAAACATTTCTTGATGCAAATATCCTCTCTTCTTTGAAAAAGGATCTTTAAAACATAAAACATTCTGTAAAAACATTTCTTGAAAATAAACTTGTAACGTATAAAAAAATATTTGAAATTTTTTTGGGAAACATTTATTTTTTGAAAACATATAAACATATATTGTAATTTTTTTTAAAAGTTTTTTCCTTTAACACTTATAGAAAATATCATAATCATTTTGAAAACCTTTTTCCTCGAAAACTTATAAAAACTCTAACACAATTTAAAAACAATTTCTTTAAAAACAATTTAAAAAATTATAAAGAAAGATTTAAAACATGTTGAAAACAATTTCCCTTGAAAATACTATAAAAATTATATAAAAATTAACATTGAAAACGTTATTATATTACATGGTTTGAAAGAACATAGATTTCCAACCAAAGGGAGAGGTAAAGTCTGGATTTTTAAAAAACAATTTCTTAATTATATTATGTACCAAAGAGTGTAAAAATTATATCGATACATGAATATATCATGAATAAAAAATCATAATAAAATTCGTGTGTTTTATTTAGAGATGGACCATATGATTTCATCTAAATAAAAAAACATAAACAATATTGAAAAATGATGAGATTGATTCAATAAACTCTTACCACATCTTAAATTTGAACCATACTCACCATTTAAGAAAATAAAATTACATAAAGATTAAAATTTCATGAAAATAAGTATATTCATGATATAAAATTTAAAATTAAGTATATAAACCTCATGGAAAAATAGAGGTGCATAACATGGCATGTGTCTCAAAGAATAAAAATTTAGATAAAATTTATTTACCAATTTGGTAACTTTTGAAACATAAATACCATGAAATAAAGATCATAAAATGGATATAAAAATACCCATTAATTTAATTATAAGAATCATATAATTCATTTGTGGGCAGTATACACACCACACAAAAGTAATGGGTGGTGAATAAAGCATGTATATCATGAAAATAAAAAGTGAAATGAAATTACCTTACCTTGTGTATTGACTCTTATCGTACTCATTCAAACCACATGTGTAATAAATATAAATTTATTATAAATATTTTACATAACCATATTATTATATATAAAACCATATATGTTTTAATTATGAACTTATATTACCCACATGTTAATAATCCTATGATAAGGTTTCACTTCGAGTAATATTCACTTTCTTCTTCACATGTGTCTTAATTTGTTATATATTTGGTCCTTATACATATATAATGATATAAATAATTTAAAACATGATATAAATATCATTTATATTCATTATATATTTATTATAAAAATTAATATAATATAGAAGTATGAAATTTAATACATCATTCATGGATACGGTAAGTCGTACATACGCATGATCATTGTTTCCTTTTTTATTATCCTATTTAAAGATAGAAATAAAATAAAATATGTGTATATATGTATCTAATATCATTAAATTAGTATTATAATGTTATATATATCATATATTTTCACTAAACCCATAATTGAAACATTCCATGTAGTGTGTAAATGAATAACATTACTTTGAGGGGGTGGTAGTCCACACTTCCTCTAAAGAAATTATTATATTTACACCAAATGAAAAGTAAAAGGATATGTGTTGTAAAAGGAATAGAAAAGATTAAATATATAATAATTATAATATATTATATACATAAATATATTGTAAATTGAATGTATTCACCTTAAAAGTCAACAAAGGAAAAATGGGCAATCATTGTTTAGTGAGGTTGTAGTTCATCGTACACATAAACAATATGTTTATTACGCATTAGATAAAGGTGTCTATAATTATTGGTATAAAAATTATAAAATCAACATCATATTATATTTATGATAGTTTTGTTTTTATAAAATCATGGAATAAATAGATTTTAGTGGGTGGAAAAAGAAAATAAAAGAAAGGATCTTGAGAGAAGACTTTACCTCTTAATCGGGAAACTCCTTTTGGTTTGTACCAACAAGATTCCTCAAATTTATTTCTGAAAAAAGGGATTCTTCAAGGAATAATGGAGGTATTTCTTTAATTATAATGGGAATATATTGGCTGAAACTAAGTGGTTTTAGAGGTATTAAGAAGAGGCATATGTGGTGGACCTTTATAATGACAGAGTGGCACTCGTGTAAATATTTGAATAGAGAATTCGACCCATGTTTTTCATGTTTAAAATGGATCTAATAATGATAACATTTATATATAAGGGAATATAAGGTCTAAATATGTCTATAAAATGTCCTTTTGAAAATTTTATAGGTCTTTTTGGGACTTAAGGTTATGGTTTAGTCTCTTATTAAGCTTAAATTAACATTAATCGTTGTAATTAATTTTAATCACTTTTATTAATGTTTTTGTTCAAAAACTAATTTTACCTCATTTGAAATTATAAATTACTATTATTGAAAATTTGGAATCCTTTTTTTACAAATTATAATCAAATAAGTGGTAGAAATTAATTTAAATTTAATCCCGTAGTCAGGTCGACAATGCATGTTTTTAATGTAAAAACATTCATAAGTTTGCTGAGATTTTAAATCAAATTTCAAAGTGAAATTTATATCAATTACCTAAATTGTATTAATTGAAAAAATATTATATAATTAAAATTTTAAATTAATTTAAAATATAATATAACCTTATAAATAAATTATATGAAAAGTAGTATGGAATTAAAATTTAGTATTTTGAACTATTCATTAAAAAATGAGAACTTAAAGAAAAATACCAAAAAAATATCCTAACCTAATAGTTATTTTACCCTATCAAAGATAATGTTTATTTTGATAGATTGAATCTATGAAAGTGCCAAAATTTGAATTTAAAATGGGTTCTGCATTAAAAGGCTATAAATCTGCTATTATAAAAATATAAGGTTTTAAACATAAAATTGGGGTTGTTCTTATCTTATGTCTATCAAAACTACTGGATGAATATAAAAAATATTTGATTTAATATATAACATATATATTAATATCACTCAAAAATTATAATTAATTTAATTTATTAGGTTAAAATATCATTGTAACCATAATAAAATATTCATTTATATTTAATTAGTTTTCATATTTATTTATAATTAATTGGTAAATTATGAATTCATATTATATTTTTGTAAACCATATATTTTCATGAATTAGTTAGTACTATTCATAAATTCTAATTTTATATCTAGATTATATATTATTATATTAATTAATAACATTTTAATGATATACTATTTTCCAGTAAAACACGGTCTTGTGTGTTATTAAAGCCATCCAGGAAACTCATTTTTGGGTGTAATGGAAGCTAAACTCGGTGTTTAGTGTATAGAAAGATAAAATTTATGTTTCATGTAGTGGATGATTAACTTATTATTGCGTATAATATAATCCAAACATGTAACTTTAATATAAAATAATCCATCTTCAATGTTGTGTGAAATAAAAAATATAAAAAGGTTAAATTAATTAGAAAAAAATAATTCAAAAAATATTGGGCTATTAAATTCTACCCCTTAAAATTAATTTCACCTCCAAGATTCTTCTAGGTTATCATATGTTTAATGATTTAATGTTTCATTCATAGAAAACCACAATGTAAAAATGGAAACTAAAACATCCATTAAAAAGGGAATGTTGGAACCATAACGGTTACCCAAAGTAACATATAAATAGGTTTCCACATAGGAGAAAATATGTGATAATAAAAAACATGGATATTGAAGAGAAATATAAATATCATGTTTTGATGGAGAGTGATAGAGAACTCAGTCAGAAGAAAGTTAACAATAAAAATGATATAAATATGTAATTATCTGAGGGACCATTTAATTCATCAAAAATGAAGGCACTGGGAATTTTTTCCTAGTTTTAAGATCCTTTTACTAATTTTTAATAATTTTCATGAAAATATATACTTTCATGATTTAAGGACAACATCACCCTTTTTTTCATTGATCCAATTCTCCTCTATCTCTAAAAAGGAAGGTGAATTTTCATTCTTGAAGTACTAACAGATCATGAGATCCATGATATACCATCCATTTTTAATTAGTTATCATCAACACAATGTAGATTGAATAGGATATCCAATATGTATAAATCCTCATATGGAGAGATAACTCATTAATCTTACTAATTTTATCTGATTTTTAAATTAAAATTTCCATAAATGGTTAACTTTAAAACCCTTATAAAAGACGAAAATCCAAAACATTAGGAGTAAATTCATCAAATCATCTTAACATTTATCCCCCTTATATCATTACGTACCACTTATTTTTTTCATTCAAAATATGTGAACACCCTAATAATATATTATCTTGAAACATGGTAATAACCTGAATCACCCTAAATACTTTTGGAAAACATCCATGCTTATTTATTACATATATTACTTGATATATTCCATTAATCAAAGAAGTTGTAAAAATCATACATTATAGCATAACATAATTGTAAAAAAAGACCTTAATTAGTTACAAGGTAATCACTACCTTCCAATTTACTTATTCATGTCCATCATATCATTATCCAAACATTATTATCTCAACGTTGGGAATTAATTTAGGGTTACCTTCCCCTAATCAAAAAAGAACCTTTCCAAAAAATCATTTTTTATGTCATAATAACCATTAAACATGAAATTTTCAATCCTTAATGAAAAAATATACTTAAAATACTTATATATTTCATGATTAATATAACATAGTCTCTGAATTCCAAAATATTAATGATTTATTCATCAAACATTATTCTTAAACTATTACTCAGTCTTTATCAAATTTTTCCCTAATACCTCTTTCCTAGAATATGAAATATGAATCATGTCTTAAGGTTGATCAACATCAATCTAATCTTGCTTCTTATGTTTAATTTAAACAATAATGGAAGAAATTCACATACCTTTCACACGTTGTTTTGGAACTATTTATCTTCAGAAGTATAACCAATACTCATACCACCTCACTTATTCTTTTTATGTGTTTTCTAATTAGGGAAAATTATTTTCATATATCTCATACTTTCCAAATATAAAACATTCAATGTTAACCATTTTCATTCCACTTCTCTCTGTTGACTAAAACCAGAAAGCACTAGGTGAGAAACAAATATCATATAATAAAACGACATTCTCATGAAAAATTACTTATAGGATGTCTAAATCATGAAAAATACCTTTTAATTGATGACACCTTAGGTTTATCCTTGGTTATTTATAATCTTGTTATATTAAAATTTTCATGATGGTTTGTAAAGTGTTTGTGAATTCCGTAAGCATATCTCCTTAGAGTGACAAACTTGATGTGTAGTAAGGCCCAGTTTCATTTACCCGATTACCCCGAGTCTGGAACGAGACATATTGTAAGAGTTGCAACCCCTAGGTACATTTTTGTTAGAGCAACATCCACTTTAGTATCCATATATAGATGTATTTTTAGGAATAAACTCACTCTATCATTTACCAAAATTTCAGGACATTTTCCTAAATATTGACTCATCCATATACTTATCATTAGAGACTTCCACAGATGTATCATTATAAATATATCAAGGGATCTCACGAAATTTTTATCATCCCAGTTTACAAAGTATAACTAAAACATTCCATTTATACCAAATATAGTGACCCATGATTAACATACATGTATATTAAATCATCTTATATGGATATTCAGTAGATTAAAAAAATACATACTAGTAGACTATACTAGTTTAGTGTATTTGGAAACATGGAAACCAAATTTTCTATAATTGTGATGGATCTTCAAAATCTCCCATAAATAGCTCTAATTTTGGTACTTATACCTAAAACCATTCTTCATAACTTGGGGAAAGGAAATATAAGAAATGGGTGAGCTCAGATGTTTAATAAGGGTATATAAAAGAAATGAATAAGAATAAAATGAAAAAGGTTATGGAACTTGAGAATTACATTTCAATACCATACCATACATATTATAGTTCAAAATGAATATTTCCTATTCATAGTACATAGATCATAATATAATCAAGAGAATAAGTTGTGAAAGAATAACATATGAATAAGACATGTAATTTGTGGTATGGACATAAGAATGTAAAATATTATCTGAGGGATACCAACCAAGACCAATATAACATGTTAGTATTGGGATATGACCCATATAACTACTTCAAGATTGGGATAACAACCCATATACCCTCTTACTTTTAGGATTGGGCTACAACACATGCACCTTCTTGTTTTTAGGATTGGTCTACAACCCATGTGCCCTCTTATTTTTATGCTTGGGATACAACCCATGTACCTTATTGTTTTTATGCTTGGGATATGAACCATTTACCCTCCTATTTTTTGGATTGGGATAAAACCTATGTTCTCTTTTACTTTTTGCCTTGGGATGCAACCCTTGATCCTTAGTGTTTTTAGTATGGGGCTGCAACCCATGTATCTTCTTATTTTGAGTCTTGGAATACAAACTATATACCCTTTGAGCTCATATACAACATATCATTACCTAATTCATTTGAGGGATATATAGGTCCCAACCGTCACATAATAACTCATATATACATATTCCACAAGATAATAAATCTTACATAATGACCCATAAAAAATATGGCATCTATGAACATCAAATCATAACTGATTAAATAAATGGGTATCATTAACATTTCATCACATCATAACTTATGGGAAAGATATAGGTTTCAGAATCACTTCATCAACCCATAACCTGTGAAATGAAGTGGGTTTCAAAATAATATAACATGTGGATGAGAAATGGATGTCACAAGCATTATTACATTAAGTAATAAACCTTTCAAAAAAGAACATGAATGGAAATATTGGATCATTTCCTAGAAGGTAATGAGTAACATAAACTAATGAAATCATAGATGAAAATAAATTGGAACGATCTTTTGAAAACATTTCTTGAGGTAAATATCCATTCTCCATTGATAAATTCTCTCTAAAACATAAAACCTTTTGGAAAACCATTTTATTGGAAATAAACATGAAAAATCATAATAAAATATGATATTTTTTTGAAATTTTCTTATTTAAAAACATATAAATAGATATTGAAAACATTTTGATAACCTTTTTCCTCAAAAACACATTAAAGAAGCTTGAAAACGTTTTGAAAAACATTTTCTTGAAAATAAATTGAAAAATTATAAATAAATATTAAAAAAAATTAAAACCATTTCTCTTGAAAATAATTTTAAAAAATATATTAAAATAAATGTTTAATGTTTTTTAGAAAAAATGATTTGAAAGAACACAAATTTCAGACTAAAGAGAGAGGTAAAGTAAGGCTTTCTTAAAAAACTTTATTATGTATCTTATGTACTAAAGAATGTAAAAATGGTAATTATACATTAATATATCATAAATAAATAATTGAGAATAAAATTCATGAGTGTTCATGAGATATGGATCATAATATTTCAATAAAGGAATCAAAAACACAAAAAAACTTGAAAAGTGATGAGATTGCATCAATAAACTCTTACAACTTGGTAACATTGAACCATACTCCCCATTGAAGAAAATAAAATTACATAAAGCTTATAATATCATGAAAATAAGTATATTTATGAAATAACTTTTCAAAGGCAGAATATACACCTCATGAAAAAATATAAGTGCATAACATGGAAAGTTTCTCAAAGAAGGAAAATTGTGACAAAATTTCTTTACTATTTTGGTAAATTGTGAAACATAAACACCATGTAAGAAAGATAATAAAATTTATATATAAATACACATAAATTTAATTATAAGAATCATATAATTCATACATGGGTATTATAAACACCACAAAAAAGGAATGAGCAGTGAATAAAGCATGTATCTCAGGAAAAAAGTAATATGAAATTCCCTTACCATCTGTCTTGAATCTTGCCATACTTGTTATAACAACCTATATAATAGATATAAATTTATTAAAAAAATTACCAAACCATATTATTATATCTAATACCATATATTGTTTGATTATGACCGTATATTACTATCTTGGTAACAATCATATGTAAGGGGTTTACTTCGGGTAATATTCGTTTTGTTATTCCCCCATGTCATAATTTGTTATATATTTGGTCCTTATACTTATATCATGATTTATAGAATTTAAAACATGATATAAATATCATTTATATTAATTATATTTTTATTATAGTATTCTATAGAATAAAGAAGTACAAAATGGAATACATATTTAATGGATATGGTAAGTCGTACGTACGCATGCATATTGTTTCCATTTTTGTTGTCATATTGAAATAAATAAGTAAAATTAAATATATTTATATATGTATATAATAAAATTAAATTAGAATATTAAATTTATATATATCATCTAATTTTACTAAACCTATCCTTAATACATTGCATGTAGTTTTTGAATAAATCACATCGCTTTAAGGGGTAGTAGTCCATACTTCCTCAAATGAAATTATTGTATTTAAAACAAATAGAAAGAAAAAAATATATGTGTCATACAAGGAATAAATAAGATTAAATAAATAATAAATACATTATATGACATATAAAAATATATTTTCTATCACAATATCCAACTTGAGAGGTGGTAAAGGAAAAATGAACAATCATCGTTTAGTGAGGCGGTAGTTCGCTGTACACATAAACAGTATTTTCATTACCCATTAGATAGAGGCATTTATATGCTTTGGTAGAAAACTCAGAATAAAATAATCATAGTGTAGCAATGATAATGTATCTATTATATAATCATGAAACAAAGAGTGTTTAGGGGGTGAATAAAAAAATAAAATAAATGAGTTTGTGAGAAGACGCCACCTCTTAATCGGGTTACTCTTTTTGGTTTGTACCAAGAGGTATCCTTGGATTGATTTTTTCATAAAATGAGGATTAAATTAGGAGTTTAGTGATTCTTATAAGTTTATTGGGATAATATTTTTCTAAAATAAGTGGTTCGAGAGGGGTGTAGAAGAGGGGGATGTGGTGGTCTTATATAATGATGGAGGAGTGGCACCGTTGTAAATATTTTGGAGAGAAATACACTGACGTTTCTTATATTGAAAGTGGATAAAATAGTGATAAAAATAGATAAAAGGTAGTATAGGTTCTAAATATTTCCATATTATAGATTTTGGACAAGTTTATTGGTCATCTTGGGCCTTAAGGTTAGGGTATAGTCCCTTATTAATCTTAATTTAACCTTAATCGTTGCAATTAATTTGAATAACTTTCACTAATATTTTAGGTAAAAAATTATGTTTAACTTATTATAAATTATAAATTATTATCATTAAAAATATGTAATCCATTTTTACTAATTCTAATCATATAACTGGAAGAAATTAATTTAAAATTAAACCAACAGTCGGGATGACAATGAAATTTTTTAAAGTAAAAACATTTATAAGTTTGATAAGATTTTATATTCAATTTCAATGTGAAATTGATCTCAATGATCGAAACTGTATTAATTGAAAAAAATATTATCTAATTAAACTTTTAATCCATCTTAAAATATAAATTTCCCTTATAAATAAATTATATAAAAATCAGTTTTGGATTAAAATTTAGTATTTTTATCTATTCATTAAAAAATGAGACCTTACAGAAAAATAACAAAAATTTATCATAACATAGTATATATGTTTTTATTTCAAAGATAAATTTAATTTTGATATATTAAATCTATAAAATTTCCAAAATTTTTATTTAAAATGAGTTCTTCATTAAAAGGCAGAAAAACTAATATTATAAAAATATAGGTTTTTAAGCATAAAATTGGGGTTGTTCTTATCTTATGTATGTAAAAACTATAGGATGAATATAAAAAATATTTTTTTGAATATATAACATATATATTAATATCACTCAGTAATTACAATTAATTTATTTTATTATGGTAAAACTTCCTTGGGACCATAATAATATTCTCCTTTATATTCAATCAGTTTTCATATTCATTTCTAAATAATTGGAAACCTATGAATTCATATTATATTTATGTAAACCATATATTTTCATAAATTATTTAATACTATTCATAACTTATAATTTAACAGATATGTTATATATTATAAAATTAAGGGATAAAATTTGAATGATATACTATTTTTTGGTAAAACACGGTCATGTGTGTTGCGTAATCCATCATGGAAAGTCATTGTTGCATGTAATGAAATATGACCTTGGTGTTCTATGTAGAGAAAGAGAAAATTTATGTTGCATTAAGTTCATGACTAACTTGGTCTTCTATATAACACAATCCAAATATAATTCTTTAATATAAAATGAACTATCTCTAGTGTTACGTGAAATGAAAAATATAAAAAAGGATAAATTAATTTGGAAAAAAATTATTCACAAAATATTATAGTGTTAAAAATCATGATTCATTGTGATTGTTATGAAAACCATTTATTTTCATTGTTTAATTGTTTTTAAAGATATTTACATGAATCCCATTTCTTTTATATGGGTTAATCAGGTTATAAAAGAATAATGATAGTTTCAATGAGTTTCATGATGAAATATCTATATAAATTATTCATGTTGTGGTTTTTAGTCATATTATTTGATGGGGTGGACATGATAGCACATGCTGATCCTGCTATATCTTATATAATGGGGTGTCCTAGATAGAACCAAGTGACCCCATTATAACTTATACAATGGGATGACCTAATTAACATCATTTGATACAATTATAGTTTATAAGATAGGGTGGCCTAGATAGCACCAGGTGAGCTTGTTAAAGATTAAATGATGGGTGAACGTAGATAGTGCTCCAATTTAGTGGCCAATAATTATATAGTAATTTGGCCATATAGTTTTTTCAATTAAAGGTGTTTTGAAAATTTTTTATGAATACAATGATCAAATTTACTAAAAAGGTGTTTAATCAATTTATATGGGTTTATAAAGTTTCTTATGATCAATATTGATGTCACTTGGCTCATGATTATTGATTTTTATTACTCCTTAATTTTCTATGATTTTATATTTTATGATCTAGGTATTTATGAGTATGATTTTTTTATGATTTTTTCATGCTATGGGGTTATATCATTTTACCATTAGGCACTTCTTATATCATTGATAACATTCACTTGTTAACGATTATGTTTACCTTTAATAATAATTTGAGCTCAATCTTCTCTCATCCCAAATATATAAAGAGTGAGGTTGAACAAATTATGTATAGAATAGATTTCATATGGATGATGTTGATGAAGTAATGTGAAATAAGAAAAGGTGGATATAATTAGAGACAATGTTTATCTTTATGAACCAGTTATCAATGAATCCTAGTTGATGCGAGTTGGTCCTAATTCTCTAAAACTCTTAGACTAAAGGTTTTATAGGTTTTTAAGTCATCCAATATTTATTTTTGATGTTGTATGTTTTTATTGGAAAAAATTGGTTCAACTAATTTGGTATCAAAGAATAAAATTTGATGATTATGAATCTTACAATGGATTGGGGATTTCATATTCTAGGCTATTATAATAGAACACCTCATGTAATTATTGAAAATGCATACATGGAATTCCTTACTATATATTGAGACTGTTGGACATGTAATTTCTCATTATTGGTCATGGTGATATATATAAATTATTGGAAATTATTAGGAATTGTTTTCCTCATTATTAGACACTATATTCCTTATTATTTTTATTTTTTAAAATTTTTGGACATGGACTACCTCATTATTTATTATAAATATTGGATAGGATGATCCGTTATCCCTTGATTTATATTTTCGGAGTAATACTCCTTATTTAAATGTGAAAACCATTATGATTGTTATTGTACAAGGATACTTTGGTTATATACCATAGGACTAGGGTCCTTATATAAAATGTAGAATGATCAGAGATGTTTCGACTTGGGCCAAAGAAGGTATAATTTTCTAGGTGTCCTATGAATAGTGTGAGCTCTATATGGTTATTTATGAATTATTGATTTACTACTAGCTTATATTTATTATACCTACAAACTACTACAATTTAAATTCTAAGACTGGATTTTTATTGGACACCTTGGGTGGTGGCATATTGTGTTTTACTCAAACCCTATGTGGGTAACCATTTGGAACCCAAAGAGATATCCTATCTAAAGGTCCTGAATCTTGGCTTGTTCCACTTTACTGTTACTCTTGTTGGACTAGGATATGACATGGTACCTAGGTACTAAACATGGACATAGGATACCAACATAAGTTGGGTCATTTGTTTATTTTTTCTAGTCTATCTATATTTTATGTATTACCTATTGTATGTTAAAGATTTGTATCATGAATGAATATGTTTATGCCAGGTTCATTTTATCAGCACTTTCTAGCCTAACTTTGGTTTTTTTACTTGTTAGTTCCAGTTATATTCCACTTATTTCATTTATTAAATCTTCCAATATATTTTTTACTAAAAAAGAGGTTATAATATCACTATTGTACCACCCTTATTTGAACAGTACTAGTTATACGACTCTAGTTTATGAGGAGGAATTCTTGATGCCTTTTCTCCATCCAATCCAATTACTGTTTATAAAGTGAGCTGATTTTGGATGTGAAAAAGTGGTATCTAGTCTTATTTTTTTCTTTGTATCACTATTTTGGGCTATTATAAAGGATACTAGGAATGTTTCAGAAGTTGGTATATATCTCATGTATGGGAATGGCCAACCCATGTATGTGGTAAATATCATGTTGACAGGGATGGAACTATTGTTCATAAGGTTCATTATTATAGATGATTATTATTTCACCTTGAGGGATTAAAATACTTCCACTGGTTACTAATTTATGGGATTTATCTGTTTTCCAATTATGGTATGTGAAAAGGAGTGTTAATGCATCATTTTAGGCATATATGATTCACGTGTCATTAATATTCTTATATGTATACCATGATTGTGTTATTATGTTCTATGCTTATCAGTATACCATGATCGTGTGATTATTTTTCTTGATTTATTTTATATCAAGCTTCTATGATTTATTGCATTTTATATTTGTATTCTCTATTGATGTGATAAATTTTCTTATTATACTTATCATGTAATGTTGGTTAAATAATGTGTTCACATTAATATAAATGGTGTTCCCCATATATCTTGATGATGGAATTAGATCTTACAAAACATATATTAATTAATGAAATGAAATTGTTATAAATTTGTAAATGAAATAGCTCGGATGGAAAATTTAAATTTCAAGAAAAGTGTTTTTTAATAAATTAAAGTGTTTGCGAAAGGATTTTAGTTCATTATTGTGTCAATTTTAACTTATAAAGTCTTGTATCTTCATAACATGTGAATGATGACTCATATAACTAAATCATATTATACTTTACTCGATCCTCATAGGTTAGTTTTAACTTCATATGCTTATGAGATAATCCTATTAAGGCTCTGTTAAAATTATTATGAATTGACTATTAATGGGTTTCACTTAAATGATATTTCAATTGTAATATATAGAGTGTTGAATCTATATATTGGAAATGGATTCCCATATAATTTAACCCTAGTTAGTAAGATAGGACCCACATAATTCACCCTTATAGTTACATTCCTTTGTATTGAAACCCATGTGGGTATGTATATGTTAAATAGAGTGGTTATTCAAAGTGTTATAATCCACTTATATTGTGTTTTTTCATAAATTTATAATGGAATATTACTTAACCAATCCAATTAAAGAGATAAAATACCTTTTGTATGATATTGATCTTTATTTATATGAGGCATTTGTTAATTAAAATTCTAATTACAATATTTAGAGTGTTTCCCTCAATATCCTAAAATACAAATTTTCTAAAACAAATACTCACTATGATAAATTATGGATATATTAAATGGATCAAATGGAAATTATGTGATAACTTTCATAAAAATCTATGAGGCATTTGGTAAATAAAGTGATAATTATATCTAGTCAAGTGTTTTCTTTTATAATTTGTACTTGAACTATCATATGTATCAGCCTATTTAATGTCTAATAAAAGTGAATTATAAAATTTGTTAAATAAAAAACTTAAGTGGTCCAAATAGATCACATCCTCATTTAAGGGATAGTAATAGAATTACCTTGGATTACCTTGGATGACAATTTGAATGTTTCCCATAGGTTTCAATGGTGTTTTTATTTTGTGTTAGACCTAAAGGCTAGGTGGTAGATCCAAGTTACCTTTTAGGCATGGATTTGTTTTAAATTAGATGCATTTTTAAAGTGAGTGTTTATCCTAGTTATAGTAGCACCCTGGTTATTGGAATCTAATAGAATTTTGAGTCAAGTTTCTTGGTATGTAAGTGTAATTAGATTGAACATTACAGTGGAGTAAGACTCTTGGATGATGAAATGACACCCCTTGGTAGGTGGGTGGTCATCTATTAAGTTAAACCTTGAGGGGGTATTACCTTCTATAGATACCCAATGAGTGTCAACTCTTCATCCTTTTTTACATTGGTATTATAACCCTATATAAAGAACTCTCAAATTAGGATGCTTGGATAGAATCAAGTCTTGGTAGGTCGATGCGTGAAAGGTGATTCTAGTAAACATATGATGTTAGAAATTTAACCTTTTGGTTCAATGATATCTTTACCTTATTCCAATTCAACCAATTTAGATAGAGTTTTTAGGAGAATTGGATTCCATGTAATAAATTCCCTTAAATGGGGTATAGTTCTCATGTGAGAGACCATAGGGTTAGGTGGAAGGATATAGTGGACTTATTTTTTGACTTTTGATTAGTAGGGATAGGTGAAATGCCCCGAGGACCTTATTTATGAATCATACCCAAGTAGTCATTCAAATTATGTTTGATATAGGGAAATATATGAGTGAGAATGGACAAGGTTGACAGTTGAATTCTAAGGCATTGATTGTGGTAGTATGATTGTTTAGACACTGATGCATGAAAGGTGCTCATGTTTTGTGATATAGATAATGTGATCCCTGTAGTTTTAAATAAAAATCACCTAGGGTGATCAAGTATTGATACTAGATTCAATAGATAGGATCGTTTGGGTTCCTGGCCTAGTTGAATAGTTGTTATGTGGTTGATGCTTAAATTTAGAGAGAACGTCATGATAGGAGGTCATTGATAAAGAAAAGAGTAGTTAGGTGCTTGATTTTGAAGAGGAGTTCCAAGGGAGATATTGGAATGTTAAAATTGATGTGCCAAGTAGAAATACTAGCTTGGAATTCTTTATTAACAATCCACAACAGCATGAGTCAAGTCTATAACCATATGGTATGTGATTGTACACCCACTGTGTATAATAAGTTTAGTACATTCTAGTTTCACATAGTAAATGGTTGATTTGGAACATTAATGAGTATCTGGGTATGGCCAGAGGATCAATGGTTCCAAAATTTAATGCATATAGGTATGGAAACCCAAATATTTGGGTAAATTAATGGAACATCCCTTATTATGAGGGATAGTTTGGAATCAAACCTAGTTTCATGATATGGTGGATCCATGGGTGTACCTTGACACAAATTTTCAAGAGACATAGTGCGAGTGGTTAGAAAATGTAGTTAGATCCTTATTGGTGTGATCATGGATCAAATTTCTCTGCATGCATATATCAATGGAATCTTAGTTTACTCCTATTTTAGAGGCAGTCATGAAATATAACTCAATATCATCCTGAGTATGCTAAGTGAGCATTGGCTGTGCTTTGAGCTAATAGAATGTGTATTCTTGTTTTATAGAGTAACACCTTGGGAGTCATGTTTGAGGAGAGGTTTAAAAAATCCACATAGTGGGGAGTACACCATTGGTTGTTGGAGAGTGGTTACCCTCATTGTGAGTTGAAACCCAATAAATTCTAAGGAGACCATTCTTCGAACAAGGAAATGGGAAATCAATGATGTTCACATTATCACTCGAGAGTGAGAAGATTCTTATCCATGCAAGTTGTGATGTCTGGAAGTGAAAGGGGCATGAGTTTTTGTGAACAAGAACCTTTTTCATTGGTTTAAAGACAGGGATTGTCCTATAGTGAGGAGAGGTATATTGATCTCTAGCATGTTACCCAAATGAAATAAGGGTCATTAAAGGATGAGACCAATCATTAGAGTTTCATTTTTTATTTCAGATGATGTGGGTCAAAGGATGGTTTTTCAAGGATATATCATTAGAAGTTAGTTACATTCTTTCGTTAAAATATACAAAATGATACTGAGGTCCTCATATTAAACGTATTGGGATCCAGTTTTAGATGTGTTGGTTACTAAGTTGAGAATTTATGAGAATAGTCAATCAGAGGGTGTTTGACTTGAGTTCTCTCAAACATTTTTATGTGGTTTGTGGGGAACCACATCCTGCATATAGTTGGCTTGAAACGAGTGTAATAAAAGGTCCATCCATGGATTTTTAGGGTAAATCCATCATGTCTAGAATAAGTTGGGTCATTTTTGAATTTATACATTTTTTGATAAATCAAGGAACAAGGGAAGTATACTCATGTGTGATTGGGTGTTATAAGAAGAGAATCATATTGGGGGAATCACTAGGATGCTAAGTGTTTGTTTCAACGAAATTTTGATGGTGGGAGTATCGTGAATCAAAATTGACCGTTTAAAGTAAGAACCTATGGTTGGAAGCATCATAGGGTAGATGATGAAAGAAATTATAACGTGAATGTTTATTGGATTAGGTTGGATCAGTTAATGCACAAGAGACTCAGCCTAATTGGTGAGTTTTCTCTAAGTGCATCCATGTAACCTCGGTTTGAAACCAGGCGGAGGAATAATTACAGGCATTGTAGTAGTGTTGTAGTAGGTATTGTAGAAATACTGTGTGAGTACAATAGAAGTTACTATAGTAGGTAATGTTCAGTACTATAGTTGATGGAACTATTCACCTTGGGCCACCCGTTTGGTCTTGGATTCCTTAAGCCCTTTAGGACACCCAAGACATCGGGCCAGTAATGATTTTGGGACACCTTTAAGGACTTCGGGCCACCTCAAGGCCTTCGGGCCACATGATTAGTGTTGTTGCCCAAGAAAAACTCTATAAAAAAGGAGCAGCCCTAGAGGAGGATTCAGAGCAGGTGCACTCACCAGAGCAGAACCAATGGATGTAGAAGAATGAGAGGGTATGAATACGCCATCAGGACCATCCTATACTTGCATGAGAAGCTTATCCAGACAACTATGTGTAGAAGGAGATCTACCATCATGATTCAGATGCTGAAGAGAGGCAGTTCCTTGTATTTATAGTCTAGTTAAATTCTCTAATACCTTAGGGTCATGTAATTTCTCTTTATACTACAGGCCATGTAATCTCTAAGCCTAAGGGACATGTAAGGGTTCCCCCCCATCCCTAGAATGGTGGGTTATCAAAAATCAATAAAAATGAAGGCCTTCGGTCCATTTGGGTCAGGTAGGATCAAGTAATTACCATATTAGCATCTCATTAGTGGTTATGAGTGTTGGATTGAGTTTTAGCAGCTTAAGAACCCAATACTTTACATGGTGCTTGGGGGTGCATTAGGAGTTTGGAAACACAATGTGGCTATTTGAGTGGGACTTAGATACCCATGTAGGAATGGTAGTTCTTTTTAATATCACCCAAGGCTTTTAAGGGATGATAATTTTATATATGGTGATGTTGTAAGACCCGTTTTTTGGATTGAGTTGGAAATTATAAATGAATTTTTATTTTCATTTAGTGGATGGGTCAAATATTAAACCAATCTTGCGAATGAAATCTCAAGAGTTTTAACTATTTAAATTATTGTTTTGAGAGTGTTATAATTCAAAAGTAAAGTTTTTTGTTATAAATCCCTAGGTACATGGTTGCCACATGATTAATACTTAACGTGCACCAAACCATTCTTCCTTTTTATCAAAGGTTCATAGTTTTGATTAATCAATTCTTGGGATATTTAAAACTTTAAAACTTGTTTAAAAGGTTCATAAGACTTATCAAAGTTGGTTACTGGTTTTTCTAACTATGTTCTAAAACTGCACGAGGTAGGTGTGTTCCTGGATAGTGGAAACACATGGTTGGAACATGGTTCTCAAAACCATGAGTCTCTTAAAAATGAAAATAATGACAATATTCTCCCTGATCTTAAATAAATGTCACCCAATTTTCTTACCCCATTCCTCCAACAACCACTCAACACACTCCCTTTCCTTCTTACTTCCTCAAAGTGTGTTTCTATTACATTCATGGTTTGATTTGATCATCGTTAGATGTGTTGGAAGCCTAAAGGTAAGTCTTGGACTCAAATTTCCACTTTATCAATTTATATTCTATATTTTAATGTGATAATTGTGTTAGGTAATATTCCATATTATTAGGAGCTTATTGGGTTCTTTATTTTCCCTTATTTAGACTCTAATCAAAGGCTGATAATTTACAAGTGAGGCCTCCTAATAATGAGGTATATGGTCTAGTTTCGTTTCCTTTAAATTTTTATCTTTTACAAAAAAAAAATCCTGCCACAAGTCATACATACCATGCATTGTTCCTAAAATAAATAATACCTTAAATTGAAGCGTAGACACCTCTTTAGACTCATTGACATCATTAGAGGGTTCTGACCTCATCTTAGACCACCCCTATTAGTGTGTTATATTGGTTACCCTTGTTTACCTTTGATTTTAATTGAATAAAACACTAATTTGGTGTGTTGGGGTTAAAACATAGAATGGTAATTGATTTTATGTTAAAACATGAATGGTTAAATGGTTGAATACCATCACTTGGACCTTGGTTTTAAATAAATTAATCTTGATGAATTATACTGCAACATTTATTATTTCATTGACCTTTAATCACCTATGAGGTATTTGTTAAATGGAATATAATGGCTTGATAAATGGTTTAGATAGACCACACGATCCATGGTCACATACTTTGTTCTTGAAAATCATGAATTACATAGATAATATATTTTATTGAATTGAATTGAAATTGATTAATGGAAAGAATCATGATGGATTGTGAAATGGAATGGTTGTTTCCCATGGAGTTCTCATTTTTTTATAAATGAAATTATCTCGTGGTATATAGTGAATCATGATGACTATGAATTTACATTAATTTTTACCATAGTATTTGTTAAATTATTAAATGCAACATGCATGTTTAATTCTATTTTTCCTTGACTGATATATGGGTTCTGATATGGAATTCCTCAGGCACGTTCATAAGGCATGTTAGATTTTATTAATTATGAATGATTAATAGGTGTTAGATATGGAAGTACTCATCTATTTATAGAAAATAAAGGCATGGTATTACATATTATATATTGATATTATTAGACATGGAATTCCATGTTATTGGAAAAGGTGTTCCTTATAATTTTTTGGAAATCATTGGACATGGAGTTCTTCATTATTGGACATGTTATTTCATATTATTTATTGCAAATATTAGATACGATGCTCCATGATCCTTTGATTTCTTTTATTGGTGTGATAATCCTTGTATATATCTAAACCCCTTATGATTTTCACTGAATATGGACTCCTTAGTTATATAACATGGGTCATATGTTCTTATAAAAAATTTAAAATGTCGAGAGAAAATATGTCTTGGACTGAAGTAGGTATAGTCAGCCAGGTGTCTAGTGAAGAATATAAGGTTGACATGTTTATTTATACATCATTACTTTACTGATGACTTATATTTGCTATACCTAAAAACTACTACATTTTATATTCATAGATATAATTTTAATTAGACACTGTTGGAGGTGGCCTATAGTTTTTTAGTAACACCATGTTTAGGTCGACTTCTGGTACTTTGATAGATCTCCTGGATGCTAGTTAGGAATCTTGGATTAGACCTATTTTCTGTTACTATTTATAGACTAGGAGTTGACATGAGAGCTGGGTAATGGGTATGTATTGGGGCTACCTATAGGAATTAGGTCTTTTATTCACCTATTATTTTGTTAGTCTAGACCTCTTGTATTTATTAAGTGATGTATGTTGACAATTTATTTATGAATCAACATGTTAATTCATGGTTTATTTTTTCATCCTTTTCCTGGTTATTTGTTATTTATTACATTTTAGTTATTATTATCTTATACTACCTTTCATTTATTTATGATTCTACTATATTTTTTACTAGTCTGTAGGGTATAGTCTCTATACTTTACCACCCTTATACCCTCAATGATAGTCAAAAACCTCTAGTATATGAGGAGGTTAACTTTAGGCCTTGTCACCAATTAGTCTTATTAATGTTTTAGAGTGAATTTGGTAAATATGTGATAATAATAATCCTTCATTTTTCATGACATAGTCATTATAACATCATTCATGTAGGTGGTAAAAATAATCGAAACAGTAATGTTTTATAATGTTCTTTTGAGAAAGGGAATTTGTTTTGATTACCCTAGCATGACTTATTTATAAGATATAAATGTCATAATTATCATATATTGTAATTAAATACATTATTTGAACCATCAAAAATGGGTGGTGATGATAAATGAAATTCTTTATTCATGGTGGTCGTAGTCCTCCGTACGAGTGATTAATGAACCTCTTTCTAAATAATTGGATGAAATTATGATATATGAAACATTATCATTTCAAGATTGTATTTATGACATAAGAATCATATTTATTTAAAAAATCCTTCCTATATTCTAGCCTTGAGCAACATTTTTATAAAATGAACCTCGTCACTTCATTGATATTGTAGTCCAGATGTACACACAATCAATGTTTTAGTTTTTCTTAGTGGATGGAATGTAATGAAAAATTAATTTTTAATTAATATATTATTTTTATAATAAATTTTTTTAATTTATTATATTTATATGTTTGGATAAGGTTAGGATTATAAACAATAATAAGGAAACACTAAGAAGAAGTGGATATTCACATTGGGGACTTTAATTTTCTCTAAGAATTATCCTTTTAAATGAAGGCCTTATGCTAAATAATAGTGACCAATGAATTTTTGAAGTGGGAGATGGTTCTAGGAGGAGAAATATTATAGATTTTTTAGGATAAATTTGAAGGAAATATGAGTCTTGAAGTGGTAGAAGTTTTGAATTTTATAAGTAAAGACAAGGTTAGTTTTTGAATCAATCCTTACCTTTTCAATGATATAATTTTACAATCCTAAAGTCAATGGAAAAAATATAGAAACAATTGTTATAAAAAATGAGTTCGGGTTAAAAGTAATCCCAACAACTCATTTTATGAAAAAACTTTAGTGTTTTATGACATTTTTTTACTTTTTAACTTTTACCATAATTTAATCTTACTTTTGTAATTAATTATTTACCATAGTAGTTTATATTAATGAAAAAAATAATATTGGAAAGTATAACTAATTTTAACTGTATTATTTAAAAAATTTAATACATTTTAAAAAATAAATGTTTAAAAGGTTTGAAATGTTAGTTTTGAAATTTGCGAACATAACTCATGAAAATAATTTTTTCCAATGTGTATTTTAAGATTAATATTTATGAGTATGCCATAATTATTAAATTTATCAATTACCATGAAACTAATTTTTTTATAAAATTAATAAAATCCATGAAGATTTTATGTAAATAAAAAAGAGTATTTCACTTTGAAAATACTTGAACCAAAGAATCAATGAAATAGTTCTTATTGAACATATATTTTACCCTTATTATAAAAAGTGTTTATCATAGGTTTTATAAGTTCAATGAATATTTTATAATTCATAATTTTATTCCTTAAATACATATTTCATTATTTAAAATGATTTTTAATCTGATTTTATAATCTTACTTAATGATAATATCATAAAAATATTTTTTTTAAACTATATTTTTCAAATAAAAATATACCTTTTTGTGAAGAAATCAAAAATTCATACTATGTAAATTTTAATGTTAGGAATTAATGAATGAATTATATTTTATCAAATTTAAATTCTAAAAATTTTGTATTTATATTTTATAAATAATATACATAATATAATGAAAATGGTTATTATTAAAAATAACCTTTCTTAATATTAAATCATATTAATTTTTTATCTTCCAAAGGTAGTAAAATTTAATGTCTTTTTCATATTACTATTTATTATATATTTATTAAAAGCTTAATTTTATTATTTTGATGATCCTTTACATTGAGTGTAGTGTTTATCATATGTTATGGAATATAGATTATATTTTAAAGTATCCAAAATCTCAGGTTGTTAAATTCTACCACCTTAAATAAATTTCATCATCACAATTGTAATCATTATTCACATTCTATATTATGAAAGGGTATTCTTAACATACTCATTATTCTATATTTAACTTCCAATGTGACATATACCTTAATATCATAATATAGATAAATATACTTATCATTCCTCAAACAACATTGATTGTATAAACCTTAATCATATATTCATCATAGAATACCATTACCAAAACTACCTAACTCTATAACTCATAAATACATAGTGAAATAACATGTTCTTCCAAAAATTAATTCTATATTTATTCCTCAAATGGAATTGTACATGAGTTTATTAATTCAAATAGTAGATAATATATACTATAATATAATAAATGAGATAAAATTAACAAAAACATTTCAGTAATTATCATCAATACCATTAATATATATATGTGTGTGTAATATAATGTAAAATTTTAAAATCAAACATACCTTTATTATCTCAAAATGAAAGAGATACTAATCCTAAAATTTATCAATCTCTCGAACATGTGTTCTTCAAAAGTTTTATAAAAATATATAACCTTGTTATAAAATATTTTATCAAGGTTATTAATACCATTAAATATATGATTTAAAATCATAATGCAAAACCATTGAATAACGATCTTTAGATATTCCATATAATATTCAATAACTTTTGGAATACATTAAACTACCACTCAGTAATGAAAATTTCTTAAAGCATTGAGATTTAATTTAAAATATGATATTAGACACACTATTGTATATAAGACTATGTCACTCAATTTTAAATAAAATACTAAAATTTAATAATTTGAGTATATTGCTATGTTTGTCTATGAGGAAACATGGTTTCTAGATAAGTACTTTCATCATCTTTATTTTTGTGATCCTATTTAAACTAAAAGTTAAATCCAATATGGTTATGATAATATCCGGTATAATTATGGTATTTGAACAGGGAAGCTAAATATTAAGATGAATTCCAAATAAAATCATTATTTTTACCTATATTTATTTTTTTCAACAATTTTATACTTGGTTAATCATATAACTCTCTTAGTTCTACCTATATTACTTGAAGTTGTGTTCTCTCATTCTTCTTAACATAATCATTGGAATTAAATTGGAAAGAAATTGTAAAAGAAAAATTATTACTAGAAATTAATAAATATTATTATTTATTAATATTATTTTTATATTATTATATTTATAAAAATTTTATAACAAATTTTATAAGTGTTTTCACCGAAAAAATGAATAGTTATATTTAAGTATATCTATTTCTATAAATTACATGAATTTATTTAAAATATAAATTTAATTTTTTAGAAATTGAATTTATTAAATAAAAATTCATATTTTGAATCAAAAAATAATATAAAACCTAGGAATAGTTCTTAGTATTATTCTTACAAGATTGGTTTTTAAGTGAATAGTGAAAAATTCCAATTTTTGAAAAACTACATTTTCTTTTTATTAAATAAAGTAATTTATGAGTCCCTTTATGTTTGTTATTTGGTTTTAAATTAAAATAATAATTTTATTTATTAATAAAAATTACCAAAATTCCATAGGAATCAATATAATATTTTATTTTTTTATAAGATTAATTTTATGCTTGATAATACAATTTTCTAAAAACATTTTTTCATTGCATTTTACACACTTAAATTAAGAGTAGTGTCTTCCATTTATAAAAATATAATTTTGAAAAATGGATTCCATATTTTTTACTTAATTGGTTTAAATTTATTAATTAATTCAATTTAATTTTTTTATTATAAATAATAATCATGGTAAAGAAAATCACCAAAATAAAGGGTAAATCAAGTTAATTAAGGAAAAAACTAGTTGATAAAGACAGAAAAACATATCTTAATTCCAATTTATGTTTTTGAATCAGAGCCTTTACACATTATATAAAATATTTAATATTTCTTGTTCCAATTTCCCAATATTAATAATTTATAATATTTAAGTGTTTTAAAAAAATTACATTCTTACCATTCTCCTCACTTTTAAAAGTGCACCACATTTCCTCTGGTCCTGATACCTTTTGATCATTATAATTTGGGTCATCCTTAAAAAAAACTCTCTAAAATACATCCACATGTCTTATAGGTCCCATTATTATAAAAATACCAATTTCATAAAGATTAAGGAATACAAAAAATAGAAATATCTGGGGAGAAGGTATTAGTCCTAATTGACATATTTCCAGTTTTTTTATTCTTCCACCTCCATCAAATTTAATTAAACCATGATGAAAGAATAAAATATGTATATTAAATATAATAAAATTATATTATTATTATTATATCACACCCCCTTTCCCATACTTTTAAATTTTATGTGAAATGAATATGTCTCTCATGAATTCATGTGGAATACCACCTTCACGAAGCGATGTGTTTCGTTTTTCATCACCAGACCAAATAGTTTGGTATGATGATTGAAAAAATAAATAAAAGTTATATTTATTAAATAATAATTATTTTTTAATTATAATATATTACTTACCTTTTTACCCTTTTTATCCTTTGGAAATTGAATATGTCACTTGTTTGTACATGTGGAATAACACCTATATGAAGCGATGTGATTCAATATTCATTTTAACCTTATAAAGATGGTCATAGAGATATAAATAGTGAATAAATATGAAATTTTAAACATATTTATTGTTCTTTAAAATGAAAATTTTAAATACTTTATTTATTTTCAACTATTTAGAAAAATGAAAACATCATTCATGCATACGTATGGACTACCCTCTCCAAAAAACAATGTTGTTCCTTTTAAATAAAAACCTATGATTATATATTTTAAAAGTGTAACTAATTTATAAAGATGATAAAGATAACATGGTTAGTATTTTATAGATAATTTATCCATAAATCCTTCACCCATAATCAACGAACCAATGCGGTTTTGAGGGTTTAGACCGAATGACCCTAAAACATCCAACGTGAACAATGCTATTTTAGTAACTAAAGAAACATGGTTACAAATAAAATATAAGAAATAATAATAATGAAATGAACATAAATTTTTTTTATTATGTATGTATAAAATAAATATAATTTATTATGTAGAATTTACAGAATATAAAAATCTATACATGACATAAGTTAAGGTAATTTTCATTAAAACCATGTTTTAAAGTATTCCATTAAAATATTTTCCTTCCATGTACAAATTCATAATTTTTTTTTCAAGAATGATATTATTTATCCATAAAATTATTCCAAATTTAATTTCCAAATTCCTTTTAATTTATTATTTTAGGTTTAAAAGTTATTCTTTTAAATATTTATAGAATTTTTTATTTTGATTGTTTTTTCCAAAGTAAAAAAATTGGGTTTTAACATATAAAGGTTGACCATATTTTCCCTCTATAATAATTTCATTCATCATTTATATTTATTTACATATTTTTTTGGTTAGTTTTGTTAAAAGCTAGTTTCTCAATATTTTATGAATTTTTTTTTTGAATTTTTTTCTAAGAAAACGAAAATAGTTTCTCATATTTATGAGATAATAGAATGTGTTTTTTATTATAGGATTAAATTAAAATTAAAATGGGTTTCATGATTAAAGATAAACTTATATGTGTTTTATTCATGTTATGAGTCTTGGAAAATTTATATGAAAGTTGGGTGATCCTGAAATAAATTTTATGATGAGTGATACCGATATAGATCTCCAATTAATTGGGAAAAGTGACAATGTTTACCAATGAGAGGATACTCAAAAGAGATATGGAAATTATCCAAATTGGTGATTACATTGTAATATTTTTTATAAGGGTGAATTTAAGGATAATTTACTTGGTTAGTTACATGATATGATTTAAATGTATTAAAATTATATTTTTTTTTTCAAAAGGTAAGAAAATGAGCACATGTTTTCTAAGAGTGTTTATGAATTTTTTTACAATGGTGAATAGATTTATTTCATGAAAATGTATTATTGAGTTTTAATATTTTGAAAAAAAACATTAGGATTATGATTTTTTCCATTATATGAAATGTTTCATGAATTATATGAAGTGATTAATTTTTTTCATGGAAAAGTAAATGGATATTTGAGATCAAATGTTTAATTTAAAAATGAAAAACTTTATTGTGGAGTTTTTATGTTTATAAATGGACCAATAAGAATATTTTATTTTATGTACTTTAATGTGATTAATTTTTATCATCTACCATTTTCAAATTATTTTTCACAGATCCTATATATGGGTAGAGATTTTAATAGTTCTTGAGTTCCAAATACGAGGGTTACCTTGAATAACGCAAGTGTGTTTTTATAAAGAACTTGTTTTGTGGAAAAAATAGATATTGTATGGATGTTTTCACTTTTTTATGTAATTGTTTAATAAATAATCTAAAATTATAAACTTAACGAATCCTAGAAATGTAGGAAATTATAAACCTTATTATAAATTAGTTAATTATGGAGTTTTAAGGTACAATTTTTTATAATTGTTATCTGAGAAAAGGAGTAGATAACTTTAGAGGTTAAGAGAATGATTAATGACATTTTAAAGAAACTATAATTTATGGTTTTATTATTAAGAAATATATTTTTAATATTTACATGTTAAGTCATCCAATCCATGCCTTTTTAGTATTGTTTTATGTATAGCAAACCGAGTAGGTAAGGTAAAAAGTCAAAAATGGGATAATAACCTTCGGAATCTACAACCTATAATTGTTATAAGAGAGAAGTTTGAGGAAACTTTAACTCTACTATCATAGGATATTAAAGATTTAATACTTTAAAGATAGTTAATGAATCATATATAGAGGATCATATCTATAGTTCATCATTTCATGAAACAAAACCCTCTTACATTCTATAGATCTTTTGACCTTATGAAATATGAAGGAAAGATCAATACACTAGAAAAAAAGTTTAATGTTCTAGGATGTTCAAAAAATCAGAAGGTAACCCTTTCTATTTATAATTTTGAAGATAAAGATGATTGAAGTTGTTATTTGAATATTAACACTAATTAAAATGAAGAATTTAATTCCATATAAAGGATGGTATTTAATGATATATTCCTTGAAAATTGTTTTCTTAAAGTTATTTTACTTTGAATGGAATAAAAATTCCTTGAATTGAAACAGAATGAGGAGGTCTCTTTTTCTACCTATAAATTTAATTTTCCTCTAATGGGTAGATTTGAAATTAATTTAATTATATACTATTTTAGAAAATTTTATTGGTTTTAATCATTATTAAATCTTAGTTTACAAAGTGAATTGGTTACTAGTGAGTTTAATATTTATAAAGAAATTATATGGTTTAGTGAGAAAGTTGAGATGGTGTTTGTATAATTTTACAATAATTAGTATATTAATTGATCAATGTTATAGGAATAGATGAATCAATCATCAAATAAATTTGAAGGTAAGAAAATTTAATTTCCCTTTTTTGATAAATGTGGAAAGAAGCATTATAGAGAATTTATTATATGATCTTGGATGTATTGTAAATGTCATAATCCTAAACACATGACCAATGAATGAGATTATCCAAACCCACTATCTGAGATCAAGTGTTAAATAAATTTATATTTTTTTAAATAAAATATCAAATAACAATTTAAAAATATAATCTATAAGGATCATTTAGGTCTATAGTGTTAGAGGAATAAAGAAAAAATAATCAAAAACCCCCAAACTCAAATATGAATTTTTTTTATAAAAAATCCTAAAAAAATAAATCAAATCAACTCCATATTAGCAATATAGTCAATGAATATCTCCGAGGTAAATCTCACTCATATAAATACCCTACAAAAAAATTTAAGACTTGGTGTGATAAAACTGATCAAAAGGGGTTATAAAATTGAGTTAACAATTTTTCATAACAAAAAATGTTTCTTGAAATTTATTCCTTAAAAAATTAAGTTTTTTTCTATAAATAAAACATTTTTAAACATAAAGTTTTCTTTTACTATAGAATTTATAATGTGTTATATAAATGTAAAATAAATATATAATATTTTCATGAAAAAACTTGTAAAACTACTTTTCTTAAAATAAACTATTCATGAATAAAATAAATAATTTCATAAAAATAAAATAATAATACTATGGGAGTACATGGAAATAATTTATTATTAAAAGAATCAAATTATTTTATTATAAAATACGTCTCATGCTTGGAAAACAAAACTATGATAGAACATAGAGAATTAATGTAACATCCTCTTACTGATTTCAAGTATTCCTAAACACTTATTTTGATCATTATTTAGTTGGGGTATGTTTAAGGGTGATTTAGGTGAAAAGTTGGATAATTTAGGAAATTTTGGGGTTGTGCACAGTAGCTGCACAATTTTCCCAAACTGTGCATACCGTTAGAGAAAAATGTGCATAGCAAGGTAGTGGTCCATTTCACAGTTGGCACATAGTTTGAAAAACCATACACCCACTTTTTAGATTCCATGCTCCTAAATAAAAGAGGCACATGACTAGGGAACATAATTTTTCTGAACCATATGGATCTTCCCAACTAACTATTTATATGGTTTTTTTAATCTAAAATTAAGTTTTAAAAAATCAAAACCCCTCTTTTATGTCCCAAATAAAAAAGTACGGCCCAATTATAGATTCCTCATCCATTGAGGCTCCCAAGAGTATTTTTTTCCTTTTAAACCCCTCTATAAGTTAATTTAAACTAGGTGAATGATGTTATATCTTCTCTAAATAGGTTTCCTATTCTCGTTCACTATCTCTTACTCTCTCTATTTTCTTCCCTAGTGTTTTTTAGATCTCCTTTTTGGTTGTAGGATATAATCCCCATGGTTCTAAATCATAATCCTAGGTTTGATTATTGGTTTCCCATTTTTGACATTATTTATTGGAGAATCTCGTTTAGGGTGTTGAGATTTCAGATCCCATGCTCCCGAGTTAGGTGGTTCTATTTTGATTAACCAACTTAATTAACCCTAAATTTATTTATTTAAATTTAATTGTTTGATTTAAATTACATTTCATGACTTTGATGAAATTATATTAAATTATTTTATTAAAAACCCAACTCCATTCAATTAAGGGATTTTATTTGTGAAATCAGTTTTTTGAAATTAAATTGGGGAAAACCATAAATTCCATTGCATTGGGGTGTGTTTTTAAAACTAACGACAATTCGTAAAATTTAAAGAAAAGTTAATTTAAATAGTGAAAATGGATTGATGGTAAATTATTGAGTTTAAACTATAAAATTTAAATTGGTGAAATTGATTGGATTGAATTGATTTCAATGTTGTATGTGATAAAAATGGATTATAATGGTTTTGATAGAAACTGTTGGGTATTATCTTTGAAAATAGGAATGTTTTTATAAAAAACTAATGTGTTAGTTTTGAAGTAGAAATTGGAATATTTGAAATGGATAATGGGATGAATTTTATTTTAAATAGTTTTAAAATAAATTCCCATCATTGATTTTTTACTAGAGAACATGAAAGCCTAAGTAGTTAGTGAAGTTTTTGGATAATTCTCTACGATTTAAAATGTTCCAAAACAGAAATGAATCATGTCACATCCTCGAAAGGATGGTGATGAATTACTCTTTTCCAATGTCAAAAATACATTTGTATATAGATATTATCATGTAACTTTGAGTTTGAGGGGTTATTATAGCATGTAAGTATCATACCTTTTTGGAACATGGCCATGTTTCTTACTTTTTTGTACTTGAAATATATTACACTGATGTTTAAAAAATGTTTTACATGCCTTGTTAATTTATATAAACTATTTAATATAAAAAAATTTATTAATAAATTTTTTTAGATATATTAAATCAATTTAAATTTGAATCATTTGATTAAAATATTTCCATTATTAAAATTGAAAGAATGATTTTTTTAAATAATATTTTGAAATGCAAAACATGTTTATTTAAAATTGAATGATTTATTTGGTTTATTAAATGTGGAATATCTTTTGGAATCCTAGGTGATATCCTACTAGGATTTTAGATCACACCCTACCTATGCATTCAAGTGTTTTTGTGTTATGTTCTTCAAGGTTATAGCATAGGAAAAACACCACTTAAAGGTGATTATAGCTATTGATATTTGGGCTTAGAGAGTTGAGTCAGTTGGGACTTGAGTTGGTCTTCCTATTTTTCTTGTACTTTTCTATAATTCATTGTGTTTTTTATACCTATTTGAATTATAATAAAATTCCCCCTATGGAGTTTCTTGAATATCTATACTTATTTTTTTATCATGATTCCATAATGTTTGTGGAAAATTTGTTCCCACTTTAATTTTCTATGATGCTAGGTGCTAGTCGCCAACCATGGGGATAAGGAATTTTGTTTGATCCATGTTAGGATTGGCTCAGTTATCAGGTTACCAAGTTAACTGGAATGGTTTGTGACAAAGTTGTATTAAAGGGAGGTTTAGCATCTTATCTTCAACTCATTATGCAGTTTTTCAATCTTATCGGGACATAGGAGGTAGTTGTGATTGAGTACATGGTGAAATCTCACTGTAATGAGCCTTATGTAAACATTGGTGGTTTGGGAAATAATTATTGAGGATTAGTTCTAGTATTTTCCATGCTTTTTATTTGGGTAGATTAAAATCTAAATCATGTTTGTTCTATCTATTGGGATTGATTTACCTTGTTTCTCTATTTGAGTGTTAATATGATATATTTAATGTTGTCAAAAAAAATTGTATCATCATACATTTGAAAATATGTGATAATAGGATCCATGAGGAAGATGTTGATGACCCTCAGTGGGAAAATCCTCTTATAGACCAGAGACTGGTAGAGGTGATCGTGCATAATGTCCATGATATGGGATAGACAACACCACTAGTTTTCATTCAGTCTTCAGCTATTGACCCTTATAGGGATGTTATTCATATTAGTTATCAAGAATTCCTTCGTTAGAAGACACTAACATTAAAATTATCAAATTATCCTCAGGAGTATGGGGAATGGTTGATCAGGATGGAGCATTTTTTTGGGTTCTTAGAGACACTTGACAAAATCAATATGAAGTGTGTCACCTTCATACTAGAAGGACCGAGAAAGATATGGTGGAACGCAATAGTAATGGAAAATAATCTTGATAGATTTGATCGGAAAGAGTTCAATGTTCTTTTCACCGACTAGTTCTATCCATATTAAATGATACTATCTAAGGCCAACGATTTTTTCAAACATGAGCAGGATAACAATACATTGATAGAATATGACATCCATTTTGATGAGATTTTACAATTTTCACCTAGGATAGTATCAAATAAGAAGATATAGGCTCAATGGTTCATGTTGTGACTTTGACTAGATATCTGATCTCAGGTTTCCTTGTTAAATTTATCCTCTTATACTAATGTGCTAGATACAGTACTGATGGTCAAAAAAGACATGGCTAGAATGTCAGGGTTGAAGGGAGTTTCTTTTTCACCCAGAGGTTGCATGAATTTCTCTAAGGGAAAAGATGAATCATGATTATTCTCATGGTGGTTATCGATAGTAGGTTCATTCTAGTCCTCTAGTAGTTCTGAGAAGAGGCCCTTTGATTTTTTACTAGTGTGGAATGCTAGGGTATTCAATGAGGGTCTGCATTGAGGCACCCAAGGTATGCAATACCTATAGTCACTCAGATCACTTGTATATGTTATTTCATGTTTATTCCACTCATTGTAATGGCACATGATCTTTATATCCTATTAAAACTTTGGTAAAATCATATTATTCATAAAAAATGGGTTCTAGATATAGGAATCCAGAATGAAGCTTTTTCATGAAGTGGAAGGGTCTCCATAGGAAGCGATTACGGTTCCAGTGACCATATGAGGTACCATTACTATAACCTTATCATTAGTGACTACTTTATTTGATATTGGTTCATCTCATTCATTTCATTTAACTCGCATTTTTAATATCCTAAATCTTCATAAGAATATTTTTTCTTATGTAATGGATATTACTATACCCAATGGTATGAAGAGAGAGTAGGGTATATATATACCCACTTGGATTTTCTCTTTATAAAATTTTGTTCTTTCTTGGATTTTTCTATTTCTTGAAATGAAACCTCATGACATCATATTCAAGAGGGATTACTTCATATGGGGTTTCGAGCTACATTTTTCCATCAAAATCGTGCCAATCAGAATTAGAGAGTTGAGAGGGTATGGATTTTTTTATCAATTCTAGGACCGTGTAGAAACTCTGTACAAGACAACTATCCTACCAGCGATGTGAATATGGACCATGGAACTAATTTTTCTATTGATTCTAGGGAGGGTCTTTCCTTTGTTGATTTTATCCAATCTTTAGGGTTTTTGGATTATTGGGGATTGGTTTGTTTTCTTATGTCAATGAGGTCTTGGGTTCCCCCTTATACCTTAAAAGGGTTTTATGATAATTAAAAAAATTAATTTTTAGTCATTCCTTCACCGCACCCGATGTAGTTTTCAAAATTATTCAAGGAGAATAGGACATGAGGTGGAGTAGAGAAAACAATTCTTATCTAGAGTTGGGTAAAGTTATATTTGTGTTTACTTTTGATCTAGAGTGATGATATTATAGTTTTTATCTCCCTTCAGTTATTGTCAAGTTTTCCAACATGTTTCTTTCTAACTTCTCTGGTTTTCCACCGCTAAGAGAGGTGGAGTTTTCTATAAACTTAGTGTCTGGTACTCAACCAGTGTCTATTCACTCTTACCACATGGATCCATCTAAAATGATGGTTTTAAAGACTCATTTGGATGATATTTTAGATATAGGGTTTATATTCAACAGTGTTTCACCTTGGGCAGCGCAGATTCTCTCTACTAAGAAAGATGATAGTTCACTGCACCTTTGTGTTGATTATCAAATACTCAATAAAGTTATGATAAAGAAAAAGTATCCATTTCCATGGATTTATAATTTGTTTGATTAGTTTAAAGGGGATAAGTGGTTCTTGAAGATTGATCTTTGGTCTGACTACCATCAGTTGAGGTTAAAATAATATGACATGCTGAAAACTACCTTTCTGAGTAGGTATGACCATTTTGAGTACCTTGACATGACATTTGGTCTGACCAATGATTCTAAAATCATTATAAATTGGATGGATAGGATTTTACATGAGTATCTTGATACCTTCTTGATAGTATTTTCGGATGAAATCTTTATTTACTCTACATTTCAGGAGAATCATGCACATCATCTATGATCAATTCTATAATTGTTGAGAAATCACTGACTTTATGATAAGCTTTAAAAATTTGATTTTTATATTTGGGAAGTGATGTTCTTGGGACACATGGTGTCTAAATATAGTATATTAATTGATCATGATATGGTGAAGGCTCTTATGAAATGGGAGAAACCATGAAATGTATTCAAGATTCAGAGCTTCTTGGACTTAGTGAGTTATTTTTGTCGGTTTGTAAAGGACTTCTCAAAGTTGGCTTCTCTGATGACTAATATGACTAGTATGGGAGTAAATCTTGGTTGGGATAAGAAATTTTAGAGTTATTTGTTTTTTGAGATGAAACTTCTTTTGACTAATAATTCAGTGTTTAATATTCTAGAGGTCGGGCAAGGATATGTGGTCTTTTTTGATCCAACAGGTTCAGGTTTGGGATGTGTTCTTATACAATGTGATAATTTCATTTTTAATGTCTCTCATCATCTTAGGACACATGAGAAGAATTACCCAACCCATGACCTTGAGATTTTATTTGTGATGAACATGATTAAGAGTTATAATAATTACCTTTATGGAGAGAGGTTTACTGTGTTTTTAGACTACAAAATCTTAACTCATATCTTCTTACAAAAAATATCTGAATCTCCAGCATTTTCATTGGGTGGAATACCTAAAATCTTTATAAATTGACATCGCATATACCCCAAGGAAAGATAATGTCAAAGAATATGAATTATGTAGGAAACTTCCAACCCTGGTAGGGAAAGAATCATTGAAAGAGTGGAACTTAATGGATTTATTTTCAATGTTTCATATTGGAGTTTGGGAATCAGGGGTTGAGGTTTCATGGGCTAGTGTAAAGTTGACATCCTCACTTCTCAAGATGATTCTTCAGGAACAATAGCATTATGATGAGTTCCATATAATTAAATACTCTTTTTATAGTGGGGTGACCATTCCTGACTAGTTTTTCTTCATTGAGGGAATTCTATCCTATCAAAATAACTTTTTTGTACCATTAGCGGTAAGGAAATATTTGATGGAGGATTTCCATAATTTTTAGTGGGTTGTGCACCCAAGAATCAAGAATATTTTCTATGACATGCATAGAAAATCATGGTCTCTAGGTATGAGATGGGGAATTTCTGAGTTTATATCTCATTAATTTACGTGCCAACAGGTTAAGAATGAGAACAAGAAACCTGTAGGTTTACTTCATCTGCTTATAGTTCAAAAATGGAAGTGGGATGATATCTCTATAAACTTTTTGGTTGGGTTTTCATGTACCTATAAGAAAAATAATGTGCTATGGTTTTTTATTGACATGTTAACTATGTCGGTACACTTTATACCCATTTGTGATACAAATAATTTTAAGGAGTTGGGAAATCATTATGTGAAAGAGATTGTTCATTTTTATGGATTTTTTTATACTATAGTTTCTAATAGATATCCTCGGTTCAATTTTTTGTTTTTAGAGAGGCCTTCAAGAGGTAGTAGGATTGTATGAAACTGGTTCTTCCTTGGATGTTTGGATATTTGATTTTTAGTTTGTACTTAATAAAATAGGGGGAAAGAGGTAAAGGGATGGATGTAGGCCTATTGCATGAAATGTATGGGAACTAAACACTATGTAATTTTATGTATGCTCTATGTAGGGAGGGATACACACCATGTAATCTCAGTACATGAACATGTGATGTTATTACCATGAGTTGTATGGACACGACATGTAGTTTGAATTACACACTATGTAATTTGTTTTAATTATTATGTTGGGTAGTTATGTTGTTTTTCCTGATGGATAGAAATGACTTCTTTTCAACATGAAACACACCTACAAAATCTGAATGAGGGTTTGGCTCCCAATTCTTTATATGATCTCTAATTTGATCACAATCAGATCCATTGGAATCCTATAGGATAGTACCCAACAACTATTGGATTTTTCTTCCCAATTTCATCTCTCGATCTGGTTATTTATGGGCAAGAATTTATACCCATTTTTTAGATCTACTCCGTTCTTGGGAGAATTAGAGCCCGATGCTGGATGAGGAGATTCGTACGAGTACGAGGTTAGTGGTATTATCCATTTTTATCAATGTCGAGCTATTTATATATTCCATAGTGTCATTCTCCCATGTTTTGGGTGTAGCCTTGAATGTAAATTGACCCTTGTTGTTTCCTAATGATGATTAGGTCATGAATTAAATTAATTTATTTGTTTTTTAACTTGTTGGTTTGATTAAGGTCCACCCATTGGGTGTGTTTCCATCGAATAACCATTTATGGCCATTTGGCTATGGTTTCCTATGAGGTATTCCTTTCTTTCCCTTTGTAACATCTTGGTTCCAGGTGCCACCCAAAGGTACTCCATACCCGGTTAGTCACATCACCTCAATTTTTTTCCAAAATGTTAGAGGCTACCGACTAGCAGTGAGGGCCAAGGACTGATAATGTGGAAACTATGACCTCATTGGTAGAGTATACACTATGGAATAATAAATAGTAAATAGTTGTGGAAGCAGTAATACCATAAAACAGAAGTAAAGAATTAAATACTGATGGAAAATAACAAACTGGAGAATATATATAAATGATCCATGTCACATGTGTCTAGGAAAGCATCCAAACAAGTCACAATGCTGAAAATAAAATACTAAAACCATAGTACAGAAAATAAGTAACTCCAACGGCATCACAAGACTATGTTTGGTCCCATGCTCTTTTTCTCCAACAACAATCAATTTCTTAATGAAGAAGGGCACTTTATCTTATCCATAACTATAACCATATAATCCATTTGCGTCCAAAATCATGACCCCAATAGAGTGTGAAAAAAATCCCAGTTGGAAGCCACAAAAATATATGTGCCTAACTATTAGTGAATATATATAGAAGGTAATATGCGAAATGAACCCATAAAATATAAAGTACTCAAAAGTAAACAATCTTATAGTTTTCCATTACATTCATTTACATTCATTAATAATTCAATCCATTGAATAATTGAATCTCAGGATCTACCCTAAGCTCTGTATTTCATATGTAATATAAAAACATATGTCTCAAAAGGCCATCTAACAAACAAGCAAGAGTGAGTTCAAGATTGTTTTTTGACATGGAAGGCTCATCACAATCATACAAACATTTATACGAAACCCTTTGGGAATGTTCTCATAGTCTAACCCCTATGGTGTATCATATCATCAATTCAACAAAATAATGACCCTCTAGGATAGCTCACATAGTCTAACCCCTCTGGTTTAACAAATAATCAATTCAATAAACTAAAGACCCTCTAGGAAAGCTCACAAAGTAAAACCCATTTGGTCCCACATAGCACTAATCATTTACAAAAAAAAACCACCTGGGTAGCTCTCACATTCAATACCCCCTTGGTGTACATAGTAAAAATAAATTATAATGACCACTTGGAAGTTATCATAGTCAATGTCGTATGGTTCAACTTTATTTAATAATGACCCTCTAGGTAGCTCTCATGGTCTAACCCCTCTGGTCTATGACCACTTGAAAACTCTCAAAGTCAATACTTCTAGGGCAATATAACAGCAATTATACATAAATGAACCTAACTAGGGAAGCTCTCATAGACAAATTTCCCTTGTTCATACTTTCACAATTCAAATCACATGTACTCAAATAAATAGTAACTCCATCATAAAAAAACAAGACATGAAAAATAAGCATGCCTAACAAGAATTCAAGAACAAATGGCCATTATCAACCAAACATGGAAAGAACAACCATAATCAAGGTATTAAACCATACACCTAAGAAACAACCATTTCTCAAAAAAAACAAACCATAGAAGGTATTAAACATGGTTAAATTACAAAACACGTAATACCCTAAACATGGGTATTCAGTACTTTTAGCATAGATAATCCAAAGAGAACCAATGAAAGGCACAAACCACCAACCTCTGTGTTGGGAGATCACTATAGTCGAACAATGACCATTGAATCAGCCTATATAATTTTAGATCTACAAAAAGGGTAAAAAAGTTCAACCTTGAATAACCTACGAGAGAAGAGGAATCAGGAAGAGAGGATCAAGAAGAAGGAAGAACTCACCTATGAGATTCCAACGCACCCACCAGAGTTCGGATCAGACCTTGGATGGAGATATGGTAGCTCGGACTTTGATCATCACACTCGGTCACTCCTAGATGAACCAAGGTTAGAAAAAGGGTGTTCTGGAGATGTGATGTGATCGAGCTCCAATTCATCTATTAAAAATAAAATTACACAGCGTGTTCATTTAATGTACACACCGTGTATTAGCCTCAACTATCCCCCGCTTTAGGAAGTCTTCTAGGACACCTACAGGACCATGTGCTCATCCATTACATGTCCATTACACGCTGCACGTGGAAATTAGGTACATTACATGTACTCTTAAGTACACGACATGTGCTTAGTAAATTTCCCAATTCTTCATTTTTTCTAAAAAACATCCCGAAATATGGATCCATACTTGAAATGAGGATCGGGGTTCTAAAAAACTTTCCCACTTAAAGAAATTCACCCCTGAATTTCCCTTCTAAGGGTGGCAAGAAGACACTTCAAATGACTCTGGCCATTGTGATCGTACGTCTGCCTCCCTCTCCCAAGTCTCATCATATACTCACTCGTGCTACCATAGCACCCATACTAGAGAAACAAACCGACCACATAGAGCCTTCATGCTGCGATCCACAATTTGAATAGGGTTCTCCTCGAGGGATGCATCCACATCCAACTCAACCTCCTTGGGTTGAAAAACTTGATATGGGTTTGAAAAGTAACAGCATAATTGTGAAACATGAAAGACATCGTGAATAGATTGGTACCTCTGAGGTAACTGCAATCAATAGTCAACCAGACCTATTCTCTCCAAAACCCTAAAATGGCCCGATATATCTCAGTGAAAGATTCCCCTATATCCCAATCCTCTTGTGTCCCAACCTCAATGTGACACGTAAGAAAACATGATCTCTAACCTCAAACTCCAGAGGTAATCTCAATTGATCAGTATAAGATTTCTGCCAAGATTGTGCGGTAGACATCCACTTCTGAATCAACCCCACTTGCCCAGTGGTCTCCTAGGCAAGATGAGGTCCCAACATAGCTACCTCTCAAGACTCCAGCCAACATATGGGTGATTGGAATGGTCTACCATACAAATATTATAATGTGTCATCTGAATCATCGCCTGAAAACTATTATTTTGAGAAAATTCTATAGGGGTATGTGTCTCTCATAATAATCCATGAAATCCAGGATGCAGGCCTGATGCATGTCCTCCAAAACCTGAATCATGCACTCGGATTGGCCATCTATCTAGGGATGGTAAGCTATACTAAAAATTACCTATGTACCCAAAGCCCAATGTAGTCCCCACCAAACACAAGAAGCAAACCAGGTGTCTCTATCTGAAACAATAGAGTGCATCACCCCATGAAAATGTATAATCTCTCAGATGTACAACCTTCCAAGCTCATCAACACTAAAGGCTTCCTTAATCGGTAATAAACATGAAACCTTCGTGAGTTTTAAAAAAAACCAAACCGCATCATTCCCTTGATATGACCTTGGTAAAACTATCATGAAATCCATCGTGACATCATTCCTCTTCCACTCGAGAATGGGTAACTATTGTAAAATCCATTCTAGTTTCTGATTCCCCACTTTCACTTGTTGATAGTTGGAACATCACATAACAAAACCAGCTACATCCCTCTTCATTCCTAACCACAAATACTGAAGATATAGATCTCGATACATCTAGGTGACACCAGGATGAACTGCTTATACAAAGGAATGAAAACCCCACATCAACTCCTCATGTATCTCTGCTGACACCCATATGAATCCATGAAAACTCATGATCTCATCGTCTTCTATGATCCACCGAGGAGTAGGGTTCTCACCACACACACTCTCTCATAAGACTAGGCCTTCAAAATCTAATAGCTACCTCATTCACATTCAATCTAGTAGAATAGAGGGAATAGCTATAGAAGAAAGGAACATCTGACCATATCTATCATGTACCTCCAAATTCATCTCAGAGAACAAATCCATAAGCTTCCACTCATTGCGGGCCTCCTGAATAGCCTGTATCTGATTCCTCCTACTCAATGCATCAACCACTGTGTTTCCTTTCCCAGGCTTGTAGGAAAGTAAAAAATCAAAATACTAAAGGTACTAAACCCACATTTGATGTCTCAAATTAAGATCACACTGAGTAAAGATATACTTGTGGTTCTTATGGTCAGTGATTACCCCAAATTTATCTTCAAAAAGATAATGTCTCCAACAATGTAAAACGAGCACAACTACAGCTAACTCGAGATCGTGTGTTGGGTAATTCCTCTCATGTGGCCTCAACTACTGAGACCCCACAAATAATGATTCCTCCCCCCTGCAAAAGCACTGATCTAAACCCGATACTCGATGCATCATAGTAAACAGTGCATCTCTTGCCCAACTCTAGTAAAATCAGTATCGATGTTGAAGTCAATCTCCATTTCAGCTCCTAAAAGCCATAATTGCATGAATCTATCCACAAGTACCTCACAACCTTCTTAGTCAGACCCATCAGTGGTATTGTTAAGTGTGAAAAGCCTAGAATAATGAGTCTATAGTAACTGGCCAGCCCCAAAAAACTCCATACGTCTAATATATTATTTAGATACTCCTAGGAAACTACCACTCTCACTTTCTCTTGGTCTTATGATAATCCTATCTATGAGATGACATGTCCCAAGAAGTGAATATGATCCATCCAAAAGTGGCATTTTGAGAGTTTGGAATATAACTGATGCCCCCTCGGTGTACTCAATATGATCTCAAGATGGATGGTATGGTCATGTTGAGTGTGAGAGTATATCAAGACATCATCCAAAAAGACTACCACTAAAGGATCCATGTAAGGATGGAACAATCAGTTCATCAATTCAATGAAAACTGCTGAAACATTCGTGAGACCGAACTACGTAACCAAATACATGTGTAAAGACCCGTAAAATACAATGAAATTTTTTTTTCTTAATTTTCTTTGGAATTTAACAAGAACTCAGTTTCTGACGGCACCTGATTCCGAGGACTGGTGTGCCCGGAATCATTTTCCGAAGTTTGGCTCGGGTACGTTCAGTGAACGAATGAGCGGGGTTTTCTAACTTTTGAACCGATGCTCAGAATTGAATTCTGAGGGCACCGATGGAATCGCAGCACCGGTATTTTCTTAGAAACTCATTTTCCGGAGTTTCATTTGCTCGGGTGTGGTTTTTAATTTTTGGGGTTAAGTTAAGAAATAAAAATAAAGTGGTGCAATAAATATATTTTATTTCACTTAATCCACTTAAGCTAAGTTGAAGCAGATAAGGTGGAAATTAAAATATCCTACCCTCTTGGTAGGATATTTGTGAGGTGGGGCCCGCATGAGCCCCACCGTTTCTTTTCCTCTAAGTAACGCACCCGCGGAAACTCCTCTCTAATGAAAGTCAACTAACGCATTTTCTAAAACTCTTAACGCTCCTATTAATTGGACAGTTAAGACGTTACCATTAATTCACTGAATTAATGGTTCGTTTCTTAACTTGTTTTTCAAATTTGTTGGCATGTAAATAAAATAAGACCAACGCATTTCCTTCTTGAGGATTGCTCGTTGAGAGGATTTGGAGAAGACTCTAAGGCTTGAGATCTTCATCCTCCTTCGCGAAGAATGTGAAGAACGCGAAGAACGCCGAACCCTCAGAGATCGACGACGTGACGCCGTGTTCCGTGACGCCGACGATTCTCCTTCTGCGATGCTTCTTCCGCGACGTTTCTTCCCCGCAATAATCTCTGATCATCAACTGCTTGACGTAGGGGTTTTATTCTTTTAAATCTTTGTGATTTATATCCGCGGTTGTTAAAATTGTTGTGAGACTTTTAAAAACGCTAACGCGGTGGGTGCGGACTAACGAACAAGTCCGAACCGACCGCTCCTTTCGTTCTTGGTGTGCGAAACGGTGGACATCGACAAAGCAGGCCGCACGGGCGATGTGAGGTCCTCGCAATGAATAAAGGACCCCAGGAGGACCTTTGGCGAAGACGGCGCGAAGTTCCGACCACCGAAACTCGTCCGGTGGTCCGCGGAGCAGCCCGCCGGCGCGCCTCGCTGGCACGGCGGCGCCGGCGGCAGATGGCGGCGGCGCCCGGTGCGCCGCCGAAAGGAGCCTCCGTGCGGGACCGGAGGGAGGTTGGACGCGGCGGTCTGTCGTGTCCGCTGGCAAGGGCGGCCCCACACGGGGTCGCGGCTCTTCACGTGGGGGCAGCGCCCCCCGCACAGTTCGGCCGTTCGGCCGAACCCTCGGCCGAGCCGGGCCGGCTTGGGCAGACCGGGCTGGGACACACCCCGCTGGGCCGGCCGCACCCCACCGGGTCGGACCCGGTTCGGGCCGACCCAGGGGGGTTGGGTCGGGTCGGTCCGGGCCCAGACCCCCCGTTTTCGGACCTTTTCGATCTTTTGCTCATAACCTAAGCTACGGGACTCCGATCGACACACCGTCAGCGGCGATGTGATACTTGGATCGAGATTGTCGTTTCGGTATATCGCACTCAAGGTTTCGGAATACTTTGGGTTTGGCCGGGTTGGTTCGTACACGAAACCAACCGGGCCCTCGGAGCGGAAACACTTATATCTTAAACTCCGGACGTCCGATTGACGTGCCGTCGACTTTGTTGGATTCCTCTTAGTGAGACGGATCTTTTGGTTTACTCCGCCCGAGGTTTGGATGTAGTTGGAGTACGGTTGGGTTGGTTTTTCCTTAAAAACCAAACGGGACCCTAGGACGAAAAAGCCAATAACTCTCAGACCGGGCATCCGATTGACGCGTCGTCTGTGACGTTGAGTTCCTATTGAAGATACGGAACTTTTGGATACATAAAATCTGGAATATGTGTCAGTTGATGTATCAGCCTCTCGACTCGTGGAGCGGACCCTCCCGAACGAGCTTGCTGTGTGTGGGAACCCTAGAGCTGGCTGCGACTGCGACGACGACGACTGTGCAGAGATCCTCAGTGGATTCGATGGCGACTACAGCACTCAGCGATCCTACGTGGATCAGTGCTACAAATCCTGTGTGGGTCTGATCCTGTGTGGGTCAGCGCTCAGCGGTCCTGTGTGGGCCAGCGCCTACAGATCCTGTGTGGGTCTGATCTTGTGTGGGTCTTTATTGGGGTTAGTTACCTATATATCATGTGTGGGTCATATCCTTTGTGGGTCATTGCGGGGGTTAGTTACCTATCGATCCTGTGTGGGTCAGATCCTTTGTGGGTTATTGCGGGGGGTTAGTACCTATCGATCCTTTGTGGGTCCGACGGCTTAGATGAATTAGTGGCAATATCTGATCATCTCTATCATCTTAAGAAGAAGTATACCTGTGTGAGATGAATCCCATTTGCTTTCCTATGTGTATTGTGGTGTGCTATCCTGTGTGGATTTACATTTTTCTTTCCTGTGTGGACTGGGTTTCACTTGAGCTCGGATTTTGGAGCGTACTAGAATTCATGACTTAGGTATATGTATGGGAATATACCTAAGTAGTGTTGGATGTTATTTCATGATTATATCTTTACTTTTTGGTTTATCCTTTGTGGATTCTGGGAGACCTTAGGGGGTCTCGGGGTCCCTACTGAGTAGCTTATACTCACCCCTGCACGGGCTATGCCCGCACTACGTTGTGTTGGTTGCAGACGATGGAGAGCGCTGATCGGGGTGGAGGCTTGCGGAGCAGGATGGTACCTGGAGGTGGACCACTGGGCGAGACGTACTCGGAGTGGACGGCTGGACCCGAGGAGCTGTGGAGGCTATCTGTACTCACCCTTCAGGTGGGACTTCCAGTGGAAAACTCGATGTTGCGGCTTTACCTTCAGTTTCTGTTTTTCCCTTTCGAGTTTTACTTTACTTTCACTTTGGGTTGTATTCTGGCCCACTTACTTTTCCGCACTTACTACTGTACTCAGTTTTTACTTAGTGTTTACTTCTGCTTGCTTGCTCTGTGGTGTTTGTGGTTTACTTTACAAAGGCAATGCCTTCCATTTTTACCGGGATTTATGCCTTGGTGCTAGTCGCCAGCCCCTGGCCTATGGAAGGCGGGCTTGGGGTAGTCACGGCACGGGCCCCAAGGACGGGTCGTGACAAATTGGTATCAGAGGAGTTTGGCTCTAACACAGAACTTGGGACTCTGATCTTTTTCTATGTGAAGCAATAGTGTCAATCATATTGTGTGTGGTTATCAGTTCAGGGGTCCAGTGTTGGTGCAGCGGCCGACGTATCTGTACACCAGGACCCTGACTTCTGATTTCCAACTTAATGCATGAAAACATTGATTGCATGTGTGTTTCAAGTTTTCTTTGTGATTACTTTGTGTCAGCTCACCAGGTATACTGTTCTGACCGTGGCGCACCTATTTCCTTTTCAGGATGGCCCCATGACGGCAGGCATCTAGGGTTCCGAGAGTTGAGCGTGATGACAGCCCACCGAGCAATGAGGCCTTAGTACAGGGCCCTTTGACAGCTGAGGCACTGGCAGTACCTCTACCCGCCGAGCCACCGAGGCTTCCAGCCCCAGCTGCTGATGATGCTCGTCACCTTAGTGCACTGCATGAGTTCCAGCGCCAGCGACCGCCCAGGTTCCGTGGGGAGACAGACCCCCAGGCAGCCGAGGACTGGCTGGAGGCAGTGGTACGAGTTTTCCGGTTAGTGAGTGTAGGTTCCGGGCGCAGCGGAAGCATGTTGGTGGGTTTGCCCAACTTTAATTTTAATGTTAAACAATGTTCAATCCGAGATCTGTCACGATTTAAAACGCCGAATATTCGGAATAGAACGAAGAATGAAAAGAAAAGAAGAGTCCTGGAACCCTTGAGGAGGATCATCATATGTTGATTATAATTAATTTAATTAATGCATAAGAATTACCTTGTTGGAATTCTTTCTTCGTTGATGTGTCGGGTCACAATTCGGTGATCCGTCGTTGCGTCGTAGAATCCAAGTGTAGGATTCCTCTAGCGGTGATCCACACGTGTGTCACATATCTCCGGACACCACCGAAGAGATCTCCAGGTGCTAGCGCGGAAGAACATTCTCTTGCGATGTCTGCCTTCGACCGCCTTGATCCGGTGGAGGATCTTGCTCTCGTAACTTGAGGGCGTTCTTAGTGGAAAGGGAATTCTCTCTTGGCTTGAGAGTATTTCCAAATCCGTTGTGCACAACAATGGCTCACAAAAAATGTTGGGGTTGCGAGGATATTTATAATCATGTTTGAGGTTAATAGAGTTATGACAATAAATAAACGCGTTACGCGTTTAATTTATTTAATTAACTCTTATTGAAAACCCCCATGTCGAATTATTAATTCCTTGACATGCACCCACGCTGATTATAATAAATATAATTTAATAAAACAATATTAAATCCTCAAAATCCCAATTGGAAAAACTACACGGCGTGTAATAATTAATACACAGTGTGTACTTGTTTTCCATAAAACTACACAGCGTGTATATTTAATATACACGGCATGTACTTTTATTTTCCATTTTTCTCCACCACATTTATTAGACCTTGAGTAATGACTATTTATTTCTTAAATAAATGTAACTGCATTACACACTAATAAATATATTATTTTATCTATAGTATATTCTCTCGAATAACTAGTGTCAAAATAAATGCGATCAGACATCCTCAAATAATAATTAAACCACAGTCGGGAATAATATTTATTTAACTTGTTAAATTAATATTTAACTGAGGTACATGGACACACTTAGTGTGTGACCCTCTAGGCCTCTTTCTCAGTGGCATTAGGCTGAGCCTGCCTAAAGTCCAAGGTTAGCGTCTAGCAACACGCCAATTCACCCATAGAGAAAGAAGTTAACACCGCAATGACGTGTCACCTCCTACGAACGCTTACCGTGTAATATAATCCCTTTGTCTCGATATCTCCAATCAAGTGGGTTGCATGCTAGTGCCATCAACCCATGTGCTTGATTATTCTTTCTTTGACTTCCCGGAATTGAACTTGCCCATAACTTACCATGGCCATGGATTTATTTAGGCTATATCAATTCCATCAAAGGGCCTGAGATATCTACTTCCGTTATGGAATGAAAGGGACAAATCCTTTCTCGCATTATTTATTAATGCAGTATTACTCGTGACGCACCCAACGTATCCTACCTCGCTGCGAACTGTGTGTCGTCACAGTTTTCGTCAATACATCGAAGTGCACGAGTTGTAATACCCATTAATAATAATCTTAAAGTCTAAGGATCAATACACACGTCCGTAGATAGGAACATCCAATGACACTATGAAATGTGGATTTCCTACTGGTGGGTCTCGTTCTCATAATATCCTCCTGGATATTACCAAGGGTGGACACCATGAGAAGGTGCCTCAAAGTTTTATGAGTCATCACCCCTAATGACCTGTATTATTTGTGTCCCTCAAATAATATCATCCGGCCATAGAACATACATTCAAGAACAGTGTTATGGAACTTTCGGGTTCTCATCATAGCAGGGATCCGCTACGACCCTTTAATGCAACAGCTGTCCTTTGGACATTATCACATGACATTTCATGCAGAAGAACAATCAAGATGTGATAAGGCTTTTATTTAATGAATAAAGTACAAAGTAGTTGGTTCTAGACCACCAACTCCAACAGACTCCCACTTGGACTAGAGACAACTGCTAAAAACCTTTAACCCGCTAGCTCTCACATGATATTCATGCTTCTACTGAGATAGGCCTTTAGTCATGGGGTCCGCCACGTTCTCTTCCGTGGACACTCTGCTCACTGCAACTTCACCCCTTTAATAGAAATCCCTCAAGAGGTGATACTTCCGGAGTATGTGCTTTGTCCATTGATGTGACCTTGGTTCTTTTTCAAGATCCACCGCTGTAGTATTATCACAATACAATGTAATGGGATCTTTACTGCTAGGCACCACATCAAGCTCCTAGACAATGTTCTGAATCCAAACGGCTTTTTTGGCTGCATCAGAAGCCGCTATATACTTGGACTCCGCTGTAGAATCGGCGACAACTGGATGCTTTGAACTCTTCCAGCTCACAGCTCCTCCATTGAGACAGAAAACATATCCAGATTGTGACTTCAGATCATTCTAATCTGTTTGAAAACCAGAATCAGCATACCCTCTGATGACAAGCTCCTCATCTCCTCCATACACCAGGAACATATCCTTAGTTCTTCTCAGATACATAAGGATAGTCTTAACAGCAGTCCAATGTTGTTCTCCTGGATCTGCTTGATATCTGCCTACCATGCTCAGTGCATAGGCTACGTCAAGCCTGGTACATAACATGGCATACATGATGGATCCTATAGCCGAAGCGTATGGGATCTTTCTCATCCTATCTTTCTCCTGTTGTGTCTGGGGACACATTTTCTTAGAAAGATGTAAGCCATGTGACACTAGAACCAATCCCCTCTTGGATTTTTCCATACTAAATCTCTTTAGTATCTGGTCAATGTATGTACCCTGACTTAGTCCAAGCAGCCTCTTGGATCTATCACGAATGATCTTGATCCCTAGAATGTAGGCTGCTTCTCCTAAGTCCTTCATGGAGAAACACTTGTTCAACCAGTCCTTAACTGACTGTAAGGTTGGTACGTCGTTTCCAATAAGCAATATGTCATCAACATATAACACTAGGATGATTACCGCATTCCCATTAAACCGCTTATAAACACATGGCTCACATTCATTCTTAATGAAACCAAATTCCTTTATGGATTCATCAAATCGAATGTTCCATGACTTGGATGATTGCTTTAATCCATAAATGGATTTCTGCAACTTACAAACCCGTTTGGCTTCACCTGGTGTCACAAACACTTCTGGTTGTGTCATATAGACATCTTCCTGAAGGTTCCTGTTAAGGAATGCTTTTTTGACATCCATCCGCCAAATCTTTTAGTCATGGTAAGCTGCTATGTAAAGTATGATTCTTATGGATTTAAACATGGAAACTGGTGAGAAGGTTTCGTCATAGTCAATTCCGTGACGCTGTCTGAATCCTTTAGCCACTAGCCTTGCTTTATAGGTTCTAACTTGACCTTCCATGTCCAGCTTTCTTTTGAATACCCATTTTCATCCAACAGGCTTTACATCAACTGGTTCATCGACCAGAACCCAAACTTGGTTCCGATACATGGAATCCATCTCAGAATTCATAGATTATATCCATCTTGCAGCTTCTGAGCTTTCTACTGCTTCCTTGTAGGATAAAGGTTCATCATTGTCCAACAATAATGATTCACCATCCTCGGTGACTAGGAAACCAAATCTCTCTGGTTCCCTTACCTCTCTTGAGCTCCTACGCAGTACTTGTGTTTCTGGAACTTCTTCCACGGGGACCTGTGGAACTTGTTCTTGTACCAAATCCTATGTATCTTGAGCATCAAATTCGTCGAAGTCAATCTTGCTCCCACTATCCTTCTTGAGGATGTGCTCCCTCTCAAGAAAGACGGCTTGTCTAGCGATAGTCACTTTCTTGTCTTGGGGGTTATATAGGTAATATCCTTTTGTTTCCTTGGGATATCCTATAAAGATACACTTCGTGCCATGGGGTGCTAGTTTGTTGCCTGAGAAGGCCTTAACAAACGCCTCGCATCCCCATACACGTGTGTGCGACAAATCGGGTTTCCTTCCATTCCATAACTCAGATGGAATTCCATTTTCCGCCTTAGTTGGTACTCGGTTTAATGTGTATGTTGTAGTTTGTAATGCATATCCCCAAAAGGATAATGGAAGATCCGCATGACTCATCATCGACCTCACCATGTCCAACAAGGTGTGGTTCCTCCTTTCACTAACACCATTCCACTGTGGTGTATAAGGAGGAGTGAGCTGAGATAGAATCCCAGACTCCCGTAGAAGATCGATGAACTCTTGGTTCAGATATTCTCCACCTCGATCCGATCGAAGCTTCTTTATCTTCTTACCAAGTTGATTCTCTACTTCATTCTTGAATTCCTTAAATTTCTCTAAGGACTCTGACTTATACCTCATTAAGTAGACATAGCCATATCTACTCAAATCATCAGTAAAAGTAATAAAGTAAGAATATCCACCTCTAGCTTCTACTGGAAATGGTCCACACACATCTGTGTGTACCAATCCTAGAAGCTCTGTGGCCCTTTCACCTTGTCCACCAAAAGGCGGCTTGGTCATTTTTCCGTGTAAACAAGAGTGACATCTATCAAGTGGTTTTAGCTCAGTAGAGTCTAAATAGCCATCTTGGTAGAGCTTTCTCAAGCGCTTCTCGTTCACATGACCAAGGTGGTGATTCCATAACTGGGTGATGTATGAGTCATGTGAGTTTGTTTCGTTATCGATTGCCAACACTTGTTTTTCGTAATTTAATACATACAAACCATTATTCAAATGTGCCATACCATAACATATGTTGTTCTTATAAAAGAGACAACCCATATTTCCAAACTTGAAAATAAATCCATCCATATCAAAACAAGATACAGTAATTATGTTCTTGGTAACACTAGGCACAAAATAACAGTTTTGTAAAACCAAAATCATGCCAGTTGGCAATGAGAGGTGATAGTTGCCAATAGCCAATGCAGCTAGCCTTACGCCATTGGCAGCTCGAAGATCCACCTCTCCTCTGGCGATCTTTCTAAATCTACTTGGTTTCTGCATTTGAATACAGATGTGAGCCCCACAAGCTGTATCTAATACCCAATGTGTAGAAATAGAAAGATTGCACTCGATAACGAACGCACCTTTAGCGTCCCCACGCTTTTTGGTGCAGTTCCTCTTCCAGTGGCCCTGCTTGCCACATGCAAAACACACTGCTTCCCGTTCCTTGCCCTGCCTCTGGATCTTCCCCTTCTTGGAGGGACGGTGCTCGGGGGCTTCAGACCGTTTATAAGTCCTTGGCCCCTTTTCCTTGTCCTTCCTTTTCTTGTTCACCATAAGGACCGCAGGTTTGTCACGCTCCATGTCCTTATCTACCTGGCGAATCAAGGTCAGAAGCTCCGATAGACTCTTCTCATTTCCGCTCATGTTATAGTTGACAATGAAGCTAGAGAAGGTCTTGGGAAATGATGATAGGATGAGATCTGTATGCAACTCATCTAGGAATTTAATCCCTAATATGTCCAAGCGTTCAATGTAGCCAATAAGCTTGACCACATGAGGCCCAGCTGGCACAGACTCTCCAAGCTTCGTGGTAAACAAAGCATTGGAGATCTCATACCTCCCCTGTCTCGCCTTCTCTTGGTAGATATCTTTAAGGTGAGACATCATGCTATACGCATCCGTGTTTTCATGTTGCTTCAAGAGCTCATTAGACATGGTCGATAGCATGAAACACTGGACATCTGTGGCATCATCCATGTGTTTCATGTAGAGAGATAATTCCTCATCACTAGCCTCTCTCCCAGGCGCAACTGGAATAGGATCTTCCAGCACATATAATTTCCTTTCGTGGTGAAGGACGACGCGTAAACGCCTCTGTCACTCTTGGAAATTGGTGCCAGTGAGAATGTTTTCTTTTTCGAGTATGGTGCGCAATGATATGTTTGAAGTCATTTTCTTTCCGTTTCTACAATTTAAGATGAGAAAAGGTTTAGTACTTTATTATAAAAATTGAGACAAATAAATAAATTAATACTTATTAGTCTCCCACTATTTTATTAAAATCCAATAGCCCTCACCATTGACTTCGGAATATTCTATTGCGTGAATATTCTAGTGGCAAGGATCCATATTTCCCTTCGCATTACCCCAACTAGGGTTGGTCAAGAAACTTGAAGGGTTTTAGGTAGGCATTCCAAATTCCAACTGCATTAACTCGCAGTTCCTTGATCTGCTGAGTGGACTCCCCAATCCTGAAATCCTTTTTGGATTTCCTCAACCTTTGCCTCTTGGTCACACCAAGTCCTGTTGTGGCAATCAACCCTTGATGCGAACCAAGTCAAGTCAATCCAAAACCTTGAATTAAATTCCCCGATAATTGAAAGCACCCCAACTAGGGTTGGTCAAGCACTTTGAACTATGGTTCGATTCTAACCAAGATTATGGAAGGTTATGCCGACTTAATATTTATTTTGAGGTATTTTATCCTTATACGTAAATTTTCATTTTATTATCTTTGATTACATGCTTGTTAATATTAAGTGGGATATACTTAAGTGATTAACCATGTCTAAGATAATATTTATGTATAAGCCAATTTTATTTTAGTTCCATCTCGCATGCTCGTTTAATTCATTAATTGTGTGATCGTGACAACACACCCACAATAAATAAACCATGCAACTGACAGAAATAAAATAAATGGTATGATCATGAGCTTTTGTACTGGTTAGTTTATCTAGCGGTTGATAAACTAACCCAAGACCTAGGGGAGAAACACCTTGAACCTTTCGGGTTCGTGTTTACAGCTTTCCACCTATCCACCTTTGTATCTCCTTGGATTGGTTTCATCATGGCTCCTGACTTGAGCCGCCTCCACTAGATTGGGATCTCCATCAATTACATATGCATTTATCTCACACGCAGGTGAGGGGGAAAAGGGGGTTTTTACATAAAAGAATCATTGGGCGCGCAGGCCCTACATATTAAAGAGGAGATGGCTCGCAGGCCAACAAATTTAATTTAAATAAATAAATTAAAAGAAACCATTCACATACAAAGGTCTCGGTCTAGCTCATGATCATCCATACATGCAACGATATTTACGCATAAATAAAACTATCATTCAATTCTTTAATCGTTCTTGTTTAAGATAAATCACGCTCGAATCAATTAATTATCTTTAATTAATCAATCCTTTTATCTTAAATCCCTTTTCTGAATTTCCTTGAGATTCTCATCCATCATAATTTTAAACAAATAAATTCATTTAAAATTATCCTTGTACACAACTTGTACATTGGAGGCAACCCGGCGAATTACCATTTATTACGCAGATGTTAAATTAAACACATATATATAAAACACCTATCACATGTTGTGCCTCAGCTTTATGCCTGCACCATGGTACATGTCTCAAGGGTTTGTATAATATAATAATAAATTTTAATAAATCTACATAATTTGGGTGAGTACACGGCGTGTAGTACCGACTACACGGCGTGTACTTTTTCTTCACCGTCCATCCGAAGTACACGCCCGGGGATAGGGCGTGTTAATGTACTTCGGAAATTTTCAGAGTACACGGCGTGTACAGTGGGACACACGCCGTGTAGTTTCCACGTTACACGGTTTCCAGCCGGGCAGGCTATGTATGGAGTACACGACCCAACCCTAACCCGAAGGGACTACACGCCGTGTTCATTGGACCACACGGCATGTATTCCTGTGCCACCTGTTTCTGGTCAACACACGGTGTCTTAAATTCTTAGAAAGAATCCAATACACGGCCTGATTTGGCGGATCAGTCAATGCATTGAACCTAGACTACACGGTGTGTACTTCCGAATACACGTCGTGTATTCTGGTGTTATACGGCCAGAAACATTTTCCTTTTCCGGATGAGTTCCTCTATTTTATTTTAATCAAAATTAAAAGAAAAATCTGTTTCTGTGAGGTGAACGAGAAACGAGAGAGGAGGAACAGATCTCGATATTCAGATTTCCAGAATGATTAAACATGAATTGAAATAACTAAATTATTAAATGTGTAAATCACCAACAAAAAACTAAATAATTATAACCAACGATATGACCCCTCTGATACCACTTCTGGGTTCCGGGCGCAGCGGAAGCGCATTGGTGGGTTTCCCCAACTTTAATTTTATTGTTAAACAACGTTCAATCCGAGATCCGTCATGATATAAAACGCCGAATCTTCGGAATAGAACGAAGAACGAAAAGAAAAGAAGAGTCCTGGAACCCTTGAGGAGGATCATCATATGTTGAATATAATTAATTTAATTAATGCATAAGAATTACCTTGTTGGAATTCTTTCTTCGTTGATGTGTCCGGACACAATTCGGTGATCCTTCGTTGCATCGTAGAATCCAAGTGTAGGATTCCTCTAGCGGTGATCCACATGTGTGTCACGTATCTACGGACATCGCCGAAGAGATCTCCGGGTGCTAGCGCAGAAGAACCTTCGCTTGCGATGTCCGCCTTTGACCGCCTTGATCCGGTGGAGGATCTTGCTCTCGTAACTTGAGGGTGTTCATGGTGGAAAGGTAATTCTCTCTTGGCTTGAGAGTATTTCCAAATCCGTTGTGCACAACAATGGCTCACAAAAAATGTTGGGGTTGTGAGGATATTTATAATCAGGTTTGAGGTTAATAGAGTTATGACAATAAATAAACGCGTTACGCGTTTTATTTATTTCGTTAACTCTTATTGAAAACCCCCATGTCGAATTATTAATTCCTTGACATGCGCCCACGCTGATTATAATAAATATCATTTAATAAAACAATATTAAATCCTCAAAATCTCAATTGGAAAAACTACACAGCGTGTAATAATTAATACATGGCGTGTACTTGTTTTCCATAAAACTACACATCGTGTATATTTAATATACACGGAGTGTACTTTTATTTTCCATTTTTCTCCACCACATTTATTAGACCTTGAGCAATGACTATTTATTTCTTAAATAAATGTAACTTCATTACTCGCTAATAAATATATTATTTTATCCACAGTATATTCTCTCGAATAACTAGTGTCAAAATAAATGCGATCATATATCCTTAAATAATTATTAAACCACAGTAGGGAATAATATTTATTTAACTTGTTAAATTAATATTTAACTGAGATACATGGACACGCTTAGTGTGTGACCCTCTAGGCCTCTTTCTCAGTGGCATTAGGCTGAGCCTGCCTAAAGTCCAAGGTTAGCGTCTAGCAACACGCCAAGGCACCCATAGAGAAAGAAGTTAACGCCGCAATGACGTGTCACCTCCTAAGAATGCTTACCGTGTAATATAATCCCTTTGTATCGATATCTCCAATCAAGCGGGTTGCATGCTAGTGCCATCAACCCATGTGCTTGATTATTCTTTCTTTGACTTCCCGGAATTGAACTTGCACATACCTTACCATGGACATGGATTTATTTAGTCTATATCAATTCCATCAAAGGGCCTGAGATATCTACTTCCATTATGGAACGGAAGGGACAAATCCTTTCTCGCATTATCTATTAATGCGGTATTACTCGTGACGCACCCAACGTATCCTACCTCGCTGCGAACAGTGTGTCGTCACAGTTTTTGTCAATACATCTAAGTGCCGAGTTGTAATACCCATTAATAATAATCTTAAAGTCTAAGGATCAATACACACGTCTGTAGATAGGAACATCCAATGACACTATGAAATGTGGATTTCCTACTGGCGGGTCTCGTTCTCATAATATCCTCCTGGATATTACCAAGGTCTCACACCATGAGAAGGTGCCTCAATGTTTTATGATTATTGACCCCTAATGACCTGTATTATTTGTGACCCTCAAATAATATCATTCGGCCATAGAACATACATTCAAGAACAGTGTTATGGCACTTTCGGGTTCTCATCATAGCAGGGATCCGCTACGACCCTTTAATGCAACAGCTGTCCTTAGGACATTATCACATGACATGTCATGAAGAAGAACAATCAAGATGTGATAAGGCTTTTATTTAATGAATAAAGTACAAAGTAGTTGGTTCTAGACCACCAACTCCAACAGTGAGGACACCAGCAGACCTCATGGTGATCCTCGCAGCGAGCCTACTGCACACAGCAGCGGGACGATGGTGGAGCTTGATGCTCCAGGTGCACGATGAGGCATCTCTTCTCTGGACGGACTTTGAGATCCTCTTTCGCTCAGAGTTCGTCCCATCCACCCTCCATGTGGTGCGCATCCAGGAGCTTCTACAGCTGTGGCAGGGCAGCTTGACGGTCGCCCAGTACTCGGCGAGATTTACCGATCTCTCGCGCTACTCGACAGACATGGTACCGGACCCATTCTTCCGGGCCCGGACCTTTGAGTAGGGATTGAGGCATGATATCAGGGAATCGCTGATCTCCCTCCGTATTCCAACTCAGGCAGGAGTACTAGAGTGAGCCCTTTTGATCGAGAGTTTTCTTGCTGAGTCTACACCAGCGGCGAGACCCACCGCAGGGCGGCACGTAGCAGAGTCTTCTACAGCAGGCAGTCGACGGATGACTCATGGGTCCAGGAAGACCAGACCCTCAGGCAGACGACCTTAGGACACAGGCTCCGCAGTGCGGGGCACTCAGCACGGAGCCAGTCTTTCGAGAGGCAGGCAGTGCTACACATGCGGCGGGCAGGGCCACATGGCTCGTGACTGCCCGACCCACCGTGCCGAGGAGAAGAAGACGGTTGAGGGGCCACCCAGGCAGAGGCAGAGGGTCGAACGTGGTTGTCCGCAGGGAGCAGGCGGATGAGGCAGAGGAGCTGGTCGAGCGGAAGGTGGTGGGCGACGCTTTGAGGCTCTACCACCACCACCACCAGGAGGTCCACCCCGACCTCGGGAGCTGGCAGGCAGAGATAGGCACAACTCCAGGCAGCGGAGGCCTACGACCATGGAACACCCGAGATGATTCAAGGTACTATCTGTGTCTATTCCACCCTTTCTGCAGTTATTATAGACACAGGAGCGAGTCACTCTTTCATAGCCACTGTCCTTGTTCGGAGCTCGGAGATTCCGACTGAGCCGTTGGCTCGATCCTTACGGCTAGAGACTCCTACGGGAGCAGACTCGACGATTATGCACTGGTTCCGGCAGTGTGAGATTATTCTAGGAGGCGAGAACTTCGACTGGGATCTTCTTGTACCGGCGTCGAGGCCTTACGACGTCATCTTGGGCATGGATTGGTTATCTACAATCCATGCACAGATTGACTGTATTAGGCGCAAGGTGCGATGTGTATGCACCAACGGGAGTAGGTTCACCTTCATCGGCAAGAAGGGAGCCTTCGCAGCACAGGATGGACTTCCTCAAAGGAGAGGACAGCCCTTCACTCATCAGTTGGCTAGCCTCATCCTAGGAGCAGTTGACGTGCAGAGTCCCAGTTTTCTTGCAGTGGTGGATCAGTATGCGGACGTCTTTCCCAACGACATTCCAGGAATACCTCCTCGCAGAGAGGTAGACTTTTATATTGACTTGTACCCCGGGACAGCCCCGATATCGACTCCATCATATCGGATGGCTCCCGCCGAGCTTCGAGAGCTACGGGTACAGTTGGAGGACTTGGAGGGAAAGGGTTTCATCAGACCCAGTGTTTCACCCTGGGCTTCCCCGATATTGTTCGCCAAGAAGGCGGACGGGAGCTTGCGACTTTGTGTCAACTATTGTTGCCTGAACCAGGTGACAGTGAGGAACAAGTATCTGTTATCGAGGATTGATGGCCTCTTCGATCATCTCGAGGGAGCACGGTGGTTCTCGAAGATAGACCTCAGGTCAGGCTATCATCAGCTCAGAGTTCGGGACGAGGACATGCAGAAGATGGCCTTCAGATGTCGGTATGGCCACTATGAGTTCTTGGTTATGCCATTCGGCGTAACCAATGATCCAGCAGTGTTCATGGGCCTCATGAATAGGATATTTCAGCCATACCTCGATCGCTTTGTCTTGGTCTTCATCGACGACATTTTGATATACTCGACGACTGAGGAGGAGCACGCCTACCACTTGCGTGTTGTACTAGAAACACTCTGAGAGCACCAGCTTTATGGAAAGCTCTCGAAGTGTCAGTTCTGGATATATGAGGTCCACTTCTTGGGACACATCATCTCTGAGGCGAGAGTTTCGGTGGATCCTGTGAAGATCGAGGTAGTGCTAGCTTGGGAGCCACCTAGGAGAGTGACGGAGGTGCGGAGTTTCTTGGGACTAGCTGGATACTACCAGAGATTTGTGCCAGAATTATCCAGAGTTACGGCACCACTCTCATCTTTGACGAAGAAGGGGAAACCCTTTGTGTGGTCAGAAAGATGTCAGTAGAGCTTCCAGGAGCTGAGACAGAGATTAACCAGCGCACCTATCTTGAGGTTGCCGGAGGAAGGAGTAGGGTACGTAGTCTACTGCAATGCATCAGGGACCGGACTCGGATGTGTCCTGATGCAGGAGCAGGCGGTGATCGCCTATGGATCACGTCATTTGAGGTCGCATGAGCAGAACTACGCTACCCATGACCTGGAGTTAGCAGCAGTGGTCTTCGCTCTGAAGACATGGCGACACTACCTGATGGGCGAGCGATTTACAGTCTTTTCTGACTATCAGAGTCTCAGGTACATCTTCTCTTAGAAGGACCTGAACCTGAGATAGCGGCGATGGCTCGAGTTCCTCCAGGACTATGACTTTGAGATATTATATACTCCTAGGAAGGGGAATGTAGTAGCTGATTCTCTCAGCATGAGGATGGGCATTCAACTTCTTGAGGAGGCGACAGAGCAGCTAGCCCCTTTGTGGATATCGTTCATGGATACGGATGGAGCAGCCTTCCTTCAGTCTCTCATAGTCACCCCTTTACTACTGTAGTGGGTCAGAGAGGCACAGCGTGGGGATGCTGACTGTGAGACGCGGCGTGCGCAGATATCCTCAGGTCAGGAAGCTGATGGTTTCTCCTTTGGAGCAGAGAACGACGTCCTTTTCAGAGGACGTACCTTGGTACCAGTTTCTTTACAGGAGAAGGTGCTGAAAGATTTTCACACTTCTCCTTTGGCGGTACATCCTGGAGTGGCGATGATGTACCAGGACCTCAGACGACAACACTGGTGGCTAGGCATGAAGAAGGCTATGGAAGAGTTCGTTTCTCGATGCCTCACCTTCCAGCAGGAGAAGGCAGAGCATCAGGTACCATCGGGATTGGTACAGCCCTTGGAGGTCCTAGAGTGGAAGTGGGACGGAATATCTATGAACTTCGTGACTGGACTTCCACACACTTCCATAGGTCATGACTCCATTTGGGTGATTGTCGACTGACTCACCAAGTCGGCTCACTTCTTACCCATCAGAGAGCAGGGCTCAGTGGAGAGCTTAGGACGTCTCTAATTTCAGGAGATTGTACGGCTTCACGGTGTGCCATCATCTATCATCTCCGATCAAGATGCTCACTTTACTTCCCGGATTTGGAAGGGGTTGGAGGAGGCGTTTGGGACGCATCTACGTCTGAGCACTGCCATTCACCCTCAGACAGATGGTCAGACGGAGAGGACCATTCAGACTCTCAAGGACATGCTCCGCGCATGTGCCCTCGACTTTGGTCACAGCTGGGAGGACCACCTACCCTTGTTGGAGTTTTCGTACAACAACAGCTACCACTCCACCATCGGGATGGCACCATACGAGGCATTGAACGGCCGACCTTGCAGATCTCCTTTGTGCTGGACAGACCCTGGCGAGTCAGCACTTGTGGGACTGGAGATGGTCCAGGACACGACGGAGAAGGTCCAGGTCATCCAGGAGTGGATGAGGACAGCTCAGAGCCGACATAAGTCTTATGCTGACAAGAGGAGGAGGCCACTAGAGTTCGAGGATGGCGACCACGTCTTCTTGCGTGTCACACCTCGACGTGGATTACGGAGATTTGGCCGAGGCAGCAAGTTGTCTCCATGCTTCATCGGACCATTATAGGTCCTCAGCAGGATTGACAAGGTGGCTTATCGCCTGGCTCTACCACCTCAGTTGCACCGGGTGCACGACGTATTTCATGTATCTCAGCTGATGAGATACGTGCACGACCCGACGCATATCATTGACCATGGGGAGATAGACGTTGATGATGGGGCGACTTTTGCGGAGGTCCCGATGGAGATCGAGGATCGACAGGAGCGGGTCCTACGTGGATGGACGATCCCTCTAGTGCGCATCATATGGCAGTACGGGAACCTCCAGGAGAGCACTTGGGAGCGGGAGGCTCAGATGCGTGCTCAGTACCCACTTTTGTTTCCCTAGTTTATGATGTATCTTTACGGGGACGTAAAGCCCTGAAGTGGGAGTGATTTAAAGACTCGTAAAATTCAAGGAAATTTTTTTTTTTTAATTTTCTTTGGAATTTAACAAGAGCGCAGTTTCTGACGGCACCTGATTCTGAGTGCCGGTGTGCCCAGAACCATTTTCTGAAGTTTGGCTCGGGTACGTTCAGTGAACGAACGAGCGGGGTTTTCTAACTTTTTAACCGGTGCTCGGAATTGAATTCCGAGGGCACTGATGGAATCGCATCACCAGTATTTTCTTAGAAACTCCTTTTCCAGAGTTGCGTTTGCTCGGGTGTGGTTTTTAGGTTTTGGGGTTATGTTAAGAAATAAAAATAAAGTGGTGCAACAACTTTATTTTATTTCACTTAAGCCACGTAAAGCCACTTAAGCTAAGTTGAAGCGGATAGGGTGGAACTCAAAATATCCTACCCTCTTGGTAGGATATTTGTGAGGTGGGGCCTGCACGAGCCCCACCGTTTCTTTTCCTCTAAGTAACGCACCCACGAAAACTCCTCTTTAATCAAAGTCAACTGGCGCGTTTTCTAAAACTCTTAACACTCCTATTAATTGGACAGTTAAGACATTACCATTAATTCACCAAATTAATGGTTCTTTTCTTAACATGTTTTTCAAATTTATTGGCATGTAAATGAAATAAGACCAACGCATGTCTTTCTTGAGGATTGCTCATTGAGAGGATTTGGAGAAGACTCTAAGGCTTGAGATCTTCATCCTCCTTCGCGAAGAACGCGAAGAACGTGAAGAAAGTGAAGAACGCCGAACCCTCGGAGATCGCCAACGCAACACCGTGTTCCGCGACGCCGAAGATTCTCCTTTCGCGATGCTTCTTCTGTGACGTTTCTTCCTCGCAAAAATCTCTGATCATCAACTGCTTGAGGTAGGGGTTTGATTCTTTTAAATCTTTGTGATTTATATCCGGGGTTGTTAAAATTGTTGTGAGACTTTTAAAAACGCTAACGTGGTGGGTGCGGACTAACGAACAAGTCCGAACCCACCGCTCTTTTCGTTCTTGGTGTGCAAAACGGCGGACGTCAACAAAGCAGGCCGCACAGGCTATGCGAGGTCCTCGTAGTGAAGAACGGACCCCGGGATGACCTTTGGCGAAGACGGTGCGAAGTTCCGACCACCGGTGCACCGCCGGAAGGAGCCATCACGGCTTCAGCCGCGGCGGCAGCCGCGTGGGACCGGAGGGAGGCGGGACGCGGCCGGCTGCCACATCCGCTGGCAAGGGCGGCCCCACGCGGGGTCGCGGCTCTTCACGTGGGGGCAGCGCCCCCCGCACGGTTCGGCCATTCGGCCGAACCCCCGGCCAAGCCGGGCCGGCTTGGGCAGACCAGGTCGGGCCGCGCCCAGCCGGGCCGGGTCGTGCCAGCCAGGTCGGACCCGGACCCGGGTCGGTCCGGGCCCAGACCCCCCGTTTTCAGACCTTTTCAGTCTTTTGATCATAACATGAGCTACGGTCCTTCGATAGACGCACCGTCAGCGGAGATGTGATCCTTGGATCGAGACATTCATTTTGGTATATCGCACTCAAGGTTTCAGAATACTTTGGTTTTGGCCGGGTTGGTTCGTACACGAAACCAACCAGTCCCTCGGAGCGGAAACGCTTATATCTTAAACTTCGGACGTCCGATTGAAATGTCGTCGACTTTGTTGGATTCCTCTTAGTGAGATGGATCTTTTGTCTTACTCCGCCTGAGGTTTGGACGCAGGTGGAGTATGGTCGGGTTGGTTTTGCCTTAAAAACCAACCGGGCCCCTAGGACGAAAAGGCCAATAACTCTCAGACCGGGCGTCTGATTGATGTGTCGTCTGCGACGTTGAGTTCCTGTTGATGATACGGAAATTTTGGATACATCAACTCTAGACTATGTGTCAGTTGATGTATCAGCCTCTCGGCTCGTGGAACGGACCCTCCCGAACGAGCTTGCTGTGTGCGGGAACCCTAGAGTTGGCTGCGACTACGACGACGACGACTGTGCAGAGATCCTCAGTGCATTCAACGACGACTACAGCACTCAGCAATCCTACATGGATCAGTGCGACAGATCCTATGTGGGTCTGATCCTGTGTGGTTCAGCGCTCAGTGGTCCTGTGTGGGCCAGTGCCTATAGATCATGTGTGGGCCCGATCTTGTGTGGGTCTTTGCGGGGGTTAGTTACCTATCGATCCTGTGTGGGTCAGATCCTTTGTGGGTCATTGCGGGGGTTAGTTACCTATCGATCATGTGTGGGTCAGATCCTTTGTGGGTCATTGCGGGGGTTAGTACCTATCGATCCTTTGTGGGTCCGACAGCTTAGATGAATCAGTGGCAATATCTGATCATCTCTATCGTCTTATGAATAAGTATACCTGTGTGAGTTGAATCCTGTTTGCTTTCCTATGTGGATTGTGTTGTGTTATCCTGTGTGGATTTACGTTTTTCTTTCCTGTGTGGAATGGGTTGTACTTGAGCTCGGATGTTGGAGCGTACTAGAATTCATGACTTAGGTATATGTATGGGCATATACCTAAGCATTGTTGGATGTTATTTCGTGATTGTATCTTTCCTTTTTGTTTTATCCTTTGTGGATTCTGGGAGACCTTCGGGGGTCTCGGGGTCCCTAATGAGTAGCTTATACTCACCCCTGCACGGGCTATGCCTGCAATACATTGTGTTGGTTGCAGACGACGGACAGCGCTAATCGGGGTGGAGGCTTGCGGAGCAGGACGGTACCTGGAGGTGGACCACTGGGCGAGACGTACTCGGAGCGGATGGCTGGACCCGAGGAGCTGTGGAGGATATCTATACTCACCCTTCAGGTGGGACTTCCAGTGGACAACTCGACGCTGTGGCTTTGCCTTCAGTTGTTGTTTTTCCCTTTCGAGTTGTACTTTATTTCAGTTTGGGTTGTATTCTGGCCCACTTACTTTTCTGCACTTACTTCTGTACTCAGTTTTTACTTAGTGTTTACTTATTCTTGCTTGCTCTGTGGTGTTTGTGGTTTACTTTACAAAGGCAATGCCTTCCCTTTTTACAGGGATTTACGCCTTGGTGCTAGTCGCCAGCCCCTGGCCTATGGAAGGCGGGCTTGGGGTAGTCACGGCACAGGCCCCGAGGATGGGTCGTGACAAATTGTATAGACCACGCCTTCTCCAAAAGGCTATAAGGTGTATATCTAATGGTCTAACATGCAACTGATGATAAATGGATCTCAATTAAATCTTCAAGGACACCTGAGTTCCTAAAAGCTAATCAAATAAATAACCAATACTCAGCTAGGTATATTGGTTCTTGACTATCAACTAGTTCATTTTTCAAAAATCCATATAATGCCTTAGGGTACTGTCCGCCTTCTTCACAAAAAGGACAGGTGAACCCCAAGGAGAAGTACTGGTTCAGATGAAACACTTTTCCTACAACTCCTCTAACTGCTTCTTGAGCTCCTGTAACTCTAGTGTTTCTATACTATTATGAGGAATAGAAATAGGTTCTACTCTTGGAACAAGTTCAATAGAGAAATCTACCTCTCTCTCTGGAGGTAAACCTAAAAAGTCATTTAGAAATACATCCCTGAAATGATCTACCACTGGAGGAAACTCCACCTATGAAGTCCTCTGGTAATCCATAATTTATACTAGAAATTTGGGCCATAATTACTCCCAACCCATGATGACTAGGTCAAGCTCTTATCCCATAGAAATCCCATTAGCCTATGTGTATAAAGGACCCACCCTATAGTGACATGAAATTCACCTCAACGATAGCAGTCAACGATGTCCTGAAAGAATACTAACCAATACATTCTGAAAATTACATCAAATCTTGTCATATATAAGACATAGAGGTCCCATAATAAGTGAAACCCACCGAACTCAAGAGGGAACTCATTGAACTTACATACACTAGCTGTTCTTATCCCCAACAGAGTGTATAACATAATAACATCATCAGAGGTGAAGATGCAGAGCCCAATGCTCTCCACAACAACAACAGATATGAAACTATGGGAAACCCCTATATAAAAAAGGGTAGAATATAAAACTAAGGAAACTATAATCATACCTTTAATCGTAGAGGGTCCATGATCCTGCTCCTATTGGGTTTGCTTCGCTGAAAAAGTATGACCTATATTGTGGCCCTTCAACCCTGCCTGACTACCCTGAGCTGATCCACCCTACTATCATTGTAAACCTGAAATCTGTCTTCCTCTACCATGACCATCTCCATAACCTAAACTGCTTGATGAACTCATGTTCCATGGCTGATGATAAACTGGTGGTCCTTCTATTGAACGTGGAGTCATAATAAAACCCCTATCACTCACTACTAGTGGGAACACCCAACAAAAATTATAAAGGTGACCCATCTTATTGAAATAATGGAACTTAATTGGTTCTCTCAGGCAATTTTGTTTTGAATGTCCACTCTTCCCACACTGGTAGCACACCAGTTGGATACCTGAAGAAACATCCTGTGAAAGCTTTAGGGGGTGCTTCTTGTTATTTGTTGAAGGAGTACCAGCCCCAAATGTTGAACTGCCCAGGATCATATCTCCCAACACCATCAGATTGGACTCATCAATTAGCTCCTGGTTCACTATAGCCACCATCAAAGTCAGACTAAGGACATTAAACTATGATTGGATGTCATACCTGAGACCATCCTCAAATCACCTAGCAAAAGGCAACTCGTCACCTCCCATAACAGGTGCAAAGAGTTGAATCTTTGTTAAATGAGAAGAGTAATCCATTAATGAAAGAGAACCCTTCTCAAAATGCTTGAACTCTTAGGCTCGATCGGGCCTCAACGTCTTGAGATAGATGTAATCATAGAAGGTCCTTTCAATCGCTTCCCAATCCATATCCCGATGACATCCTTCCTCGGAGATAAAATTCCACCATCTCTTAGAGGAATCACATAGCATGTATGTAGTGAGATTAACCCTCTTCTCCGGAGGTGTCTCCATATGATTAAAGATAGTAAGAATGGTCTCCAACCAAGAATCTATAGCATGTGGTCCTCCATCCCCTATGAAGGTGGGAGGATTCCCCTACTAGAACACCCACGTCAAGTCTTCCATAGATGGGGTAGGATGTGGTGCTGTAACGACCCAAAGTTTCTTTAATGGAAAATCCCTCTTGATCCAGTTAAATGTCTCTTTATGAAAACTGTTTTTATAAGATTTCAACTTTTTGGTTTTATGTTAAGAAATTTTACCATTGTTAATATTGTCGTTGAACAGTGATCGCATGATTAGTATAAATATAGGACCTTAACAAATCCAATTTACTCAGACAAAATAAGTGATGGCCTCATCCAGTAGAATTGCCCCATAAGAAGCCCATTTTTCAGAGCTCGGAAAATAGGTGGCATCCTTGGGCTTTGCCCTTGACCAAGCCCATGCTGAGCTTCACCATGTCAAGCTCGAACGGGACCGTCTACTGGAAAAGTGTAAGTTAATAGAGATTACCACTCGAGCGATTTTATCCAAGCCACCCCAAGAGTCTGTCATCATCGCACACCTTACCCTTAGGTCTTATGCGGTTGTTTTAAGGGGTTATGTAACAAATAAGTAGTACTATGTTCATGTACATTATTTTTTAAAATAATAATGAATATAATTTCTAGTAATTTTTGATACATTTTAAATAGTTTTTAAAGTACAAATAGTGCTTTTAGTTATTATTTAATTAAGAAAACTATTTTATTAAATTAAGGGATTTTTGAATTAAATACCGTTTAAATATATAATGTATTTTATGACATAATAATGACCCAATGGTGATGTAATAAAATACCATAATCCTTATGTTCGGCCAATATATGTTTTATAATTAAAATAATGTGATTTTGGGTTTGTTTGACTTACTTTTAAAAGAATTAATGGACCCCTCAGGACATATTCAACACTTTTCCTTTTTAAATTAATTTCCATGGGAGTGTGACTCACCTCCACATAAGAAACCTTATTATTTTAAGAAGTTTGTACTTGGGCCTTATAAAATATTTTTCTCCTCTTCCCTTTTCCAAAAACCATGGGCAAAAACCATGGGATGGTTTGTGGTTTAGATTAATTTAATGTAAGGGGACCCAAACCTAAATAATAAATAATTCATTCACCTTTCCTATATAAACCCACCCAAGCTCCCACTTCCTCATCACTAAAATCCCTTGGAGTTCATCCAACCTCTGTCCTACTCTCTCTAGAATCCTCCCAAGGTTCCCCAAGCTCCCAAGAAGCCTCTCACAAGCCTCTCTCTAGCCTTTGGAAGCACACTTCCAAGTAAGGGTTTTTTCTTCCATTCTCATTTTTGTCAATTTTATTTAAGTTGTATTTCCCTTTTAATTTCAATTATTAATGTTGGGGTATGGTTTCACACCTCCCCCATACTTCCCTCTTATTATGTGAATGATGGGAGACCCCTTTCTCTCTCATTAAATTCCTCCCATGTACACCCGTTACTATGCCAAAATTTCGAAAGGAACTTCTCTCTCTTCTTTTACATTCAAGCAATACTTTTGTATCATGAATCTAAATTCCATTTAAATTGTTGGGACATATATCTATATGACCTCCTTACTGTCCATTACATTTAAATATGATGAGGAACACCTTTCTCTCTCATCAACCATTTTTATGAATTCTTATGTCACGTCGTTACGCTGCCGAAATCGCACCGATTTTCTAAGCAAATGTCATTGTGTAGTGAATACCATGCCCATTTCTCCATCAAGGGTATTCACCTTTATGCACATTTACTTATTGATTGTATAGTTTCATGTATGAATTCCACATTCCTTTATAGTAGAATAAATGATTATGTATTATGAATCCATGTTTTATGATCCATGTGGCACACTTATGCATGAAATGAAATGTTTAAGAAGGGTGCGCCCTTATAGTGCTCCAATGCATTGGGTAAAGTATAGTATCATGATATTTCATGTGCAATGATTGTTGACTCATGATAATTCAAGTGCAACAAGGTTTTACTCGTGCTTCATGTGCAATGAGGGTTTACTCATGCTTTATGTGCAATGAGCCTTGGCTCATGCTAATTCCATGTTAAGTGTTGTTGCCACATTTCCATGTTATGATTATCATGCTTTATCATGTCTTTATGTTCATGTTTCTTTTATTATCTATTGATATGCCTATTGTCTAACATGTATTTTACTCCACATGTTATTCCATGTGTACTCCCTTACTGGGCTTTATAGCTCACCCTTTTTTTATGCATGTCCTCAGGTTATCCCATGCAATGCTAAGTATGAAGGAATGTAGTGGTCATGAAAAGGATGTTTTCAATAAAGATGTTGTATTTCATGTTTTAAGTTTTTATGTAATGATCCTAAGCCCCAAAGAAACTAAACCTATCGATCTTCTTTGTTGTATCAAGTGATGTTTTATGTAATAAATCATGTTTAATTTGTAATAAACAGCAGGGTTGTCATAGTTGGTATCATAGGATAGGTTTAGTTATTTTTGGGATTAGGAAACCCTGGTAAAGCCTTAAATACAAGACTAAGTATAATAAAAACATCCCTAAGTTTTGGTAAATACTAAGTAAGTGGTTTATCAAACAAATACATCCCTGTATGGATACGAGCAGGTAGAGGCGGCTCTGGCACAGATGTATCCTAGGGGTAAAACCCGAAAACACCGCTTTGGGCTAGACTCCAACGGGAACTGGTGCACGACAACGGGCCTTGCTGCACTCTTGGTTACGAAACTCCCGAGGGATATGTTTTAATAAATTCACAATCTTAGTATGAACCCTTATTAAGGGAAAAATGCCCCTAAGAATATATGTTAGAAAGTAGATCATGAAAAAACTAGATTGAAGCCTATAAACTCATGAGTTAAGGAAATAAAAGTTTATTTTTGAGTCATCAACTTTTTTCTTTCGATTACCCTTTATGTGTTACCCCTAATTTTCCTTTTATTCTAGCCAATGGCCGATAATAGGAGGACTCGGGCTAACAACCATTGTGAAGATCAGTGTGATGATTGTACTAATGAGATGCAAAATCCAATGGGAGCGGGAATCGCGAACTTTGTCACGCTTCTCTCTCAGATAACTCAAGTTTTGAATAGAAAAACGGGTCAAGAGGAATGTTCAACCCCCCTAAGAAAGAAAAAGTCGCTATCGAGAGCTTCATGAGACAAAGGCCTCCTACTTTTAGTGGATCATTTGATCCAACGATCGCTGAACAATGGATCAACTCCATTGAAAAGATATTCTCCATCCTCCAATGTTCTGAACAAGAGAAGGTTCTCCTAGTGGCTTATTGTATGGAGGGTGAAGCTGATCAATGGTGGACGTTGATCAAAAATATGAAGCCTGAGGAGGAGATTGAGGCGTTGGAATGGAAGGATTTCTGGAAGATGTTTTTCGATAAATATTTTCCGCGCACCCTCCGGCTTAAGATGGAAAGGGACTTCCTTTCCCTCAAGAAAAAAGATGAAGAATCTGTTGGATCATACGAGGAAAACTTCACAAGGCTTGCAAGATATGATTCCAGCTTTGTCGGTACCCCCAAATGCATGGTTGACCGCTTCTTTGGTGGGATGAATCCTAGCTTGCGGAAATCATTAGTGATCCGTGACTTTGACAGCTATGAGGAAATTGTCTGATGTGCCCTCAAGGTCGAAATAGAGATTAGGGAATCACAGGGGTATCATGGGGAAAAGAAGCATAATGTGGACTTCAATGCTGGTGGTCCGATGGATAAATCCAACGGCGCTAAGAAGTTCCAGCACCCCACTTGCCAAAAGTGATAAAAGAATCACCCGGGAAATTTCATTAAGGGGATGAGAAAATGCTTCAGGTGTGGAAGTGAAGTGCACCTAGCTGTTAACTATTGGCAAGAAGGACCCGCGGTTGTGATAGAGGAGAGGAACGCTCCGTTCTAACCTCAACGCGTTGTTCAATGCTATAAATGCAATGAATCGGGTCATTTTTTTAAATCAGTGCCCTAATCCAAGGGTTTTCGGATGCAACCAACAACCTCCAAGACAGCAAGGAATATCTTTTGCCATCACTTATGCCGGAGTGAACCCTGACAACGAAGTGGTGACAGGTACGCCAGTTATTCATTCAAGAATAGAGAACGTACTTTTTGATTCAGGTTTACGCATTCTTTTATATCTCGAAAGTTTAGTAGAACAATCCCAGCACCACCACAAATCATGGAAGTAAAGATGTCGGTGAGTACGGAAAATGGGGAAATCTTTGCATCCCATGAATATAAGTCCTCCCCTGTTATAATCTGTGGATTGAATTTCCTGGAGAACTTCGTCATTCTCCCTTTGGTGGAATTTGATGCAATTCTTGGCATGGATTGGATTTCCTTATATAGAGCCAACATAAATTGTCGGGAGAGGGAAATCACACTCCATATGGAGAATCAACCCCCGATTCTTTACAAGTGTCAGGAGGAAGATGGATCTCCTTTAGCTCCATCATCTCAAACATGGATATTACTTTCCTATGAGCACGCGTATCTGGCTCAGATGATTGAGTGAAAAGAAGAAACCATCCTTGAAGAAATGCCTATTGTGAGGGAATTCGCTGAAGTGTTTCCCGAGGAACTGTCTGGTCTTCCTCCTAGAAGAGATGTTGAGTTCTCAATTGAACATATACTTGGGGTGCTACCGATATCCAAGACTCCATATATAATGGTTGTTGTTGATCTTGAAGAGCTGAAGAAACAACTACAGGAGAATCTGGATAAAGTGTTTATATGCCCAAGTGCTTCACCATGGGGTGCACCAGTCCTCTTCGTCAAGAAGAAGGATGGGTCAATGCGGCTTTACATCGATTATCGTGAACTTAAAAAAATCACGATAAAGAACAAGTATCCTCTCCCAATAATCGATGAATTTTTTGATCAGCTGCGTGGAGCACAACGTTTCTCCAAGGTGGACTTGCGGTCGGGATATTACAAGGGTGAAGAAGGAAGATGTCTCCAAGACTGCTTTTCGTATAAGATATGGGCACTATGAATTCATAGTAATGCCTTTTAGACTCGCCAATGCTCTAGAAATATTCATGGACTTGATGAATAGAGTCTTTATATAATACCTTGAAAAACTTTTGGTAGTATTTATAGATGATATTCTAATATACTCCAAAACCAAGGAGGATCATGAGGAGCATTTAAGAACTGTACTAGAGACTTTGCGCAAGGAGAAGCTCTATACAAAGTACAGCAAGTGTGAGTTCTGGTTGAAGGAGGTCTCATTCTTGGGCCATATCATCACAAGCAATGGGATATCTGTGGATCCCTCCAAAATAGATGCAATTTAGAGATGGCTGAGGCCAACTCGGTAACTGATATCCGTAGCTTCTTGGGGTTAGCTGGATATTATCGACGATTTGTGAGAAATTTCTCACGATTGTCCAACCCTCTTACCAAGCTAACTCGAAAGGGATTAAAGTTCGCTTGGAGTGATGAATGCGAAGAAAGCTTCAAGGAGTTTAAAAGGAGGCTTATCACTGCACCCGTTCTCACTTTACCCACAAGTGGGGAGATTTTTGAGGTATTCAGTGATGCTTTGAAGAAGGGCTTAGGATGTGTGCTGATGCATAATGATAAAGTGATATCCTATGCCTCAAGGAAGTTGAAAATCCATGAGCGAAACTATCCAACGCATGATCTAGAGTTGGCGGCGGTGATATTTGCCCTGAAAATATGGCGGCATTATCTCTATGGAGAGAAATGTGAGATATATACTAACCACAGGAGTCTTAAATATATTTTCACTCAAAAAGAGCTTAATATGTGCCAGAGAAGATGGATAGAGTTCATCAAGGATTATGACTGTTCAATACATTACCACCCTGGGAAAGAGAAAAAGGTGGAGGATGCCCTAAGTAGAAAGGATCCAGTGATTCTATCAATGATGAGAATTGAGAAGGATCCAATCTTCTTATACAGGAGAAATATGGATGTGGGAATCATAAAGAAGGGAACATCGTCAATCCTTTCACAAATGATTGCTCAACCATCTCTTTTGGAAAGGTTAAAGGATGCTCAAAAGGACGATGTGGGAATTCAAGAAAAAGTGGAAGCTATCAAAAAAGGGAAATCCTCGGAGTTTAATGTTAATGAAGAAGGAATTGTGCGGTTTGGGAAAAGACTATGTGTTCCATCAAGTCTGGAGCTGAAGAAGGAACTTTTGGATGATGCACATAGTTAAAATTTCTCTATTCACCCAGGGAGCACAAAGATGTATCGAGATCTCCGAGAAAACTTTTGCTGGGATAATATAAAGAAGGAGATCACTGAATATACATCAAAGTGCCTGGTGTGTCAGCAAGTGAAGGCAGAGAGGCAGAAGTCTAAGGGGATGATGCAACCATTGCCCATTCCAGAATGGAAATGGGAGAACATCACCATGGACTTTGTCACTGGAATTCCAAGGACATCCAAAGGCAACAATGCAATCTAGGTTGTTGTGGATCGTCTTACAAAGACTGCACACTTCATTTCTATTCGGGAGGATTTCTCATTGGATCAACTGGAACGGATATATATCAGGTAAGTGGTAAGGTTGCATGGAGTACCACTATCTATTGTCTCTGACCGAGATCCAAGATTCACCTCTATGTTTTGGAAGAGTCTTCAACATGCTCTAAATACTGAACTGAACTTCAGTACGGCCTATCATCCTCAAACTGATTTCCAATCCGAGTGGACTATCCAAACACTTGAGGATATGTTGAGAGCATTCTCAATGGACTTTAAAGGAGAATGGGATCAAAATCTTCCTCTAGTTGAGTTCTCTTATAATAATAGTTTCCACTCGAGCATCCAAATGGTACCATATTAATCCCTTTATGGGAAAAGCTGCAGAACACCGGCATGTTGGGATGAGGTCGGTGAACGTAAGCTGCTTGGACCAGAAATGGTTGAGGAAATGGTGGAGAAGGTGAAAACCATTCAGCATCATATCAAGGCAGCCCAGAGTCGACATAAGAGTTATGCAGATAATCGTCGATGAGACCTTGAGTTTAAAGATGGAGACATGGTGTTTCTACGCATATCTCTGTGGAAAAAGGTCATGAGGTTTGGAAAGAAAGGGAAGTTAAGTCCAAGGTACATCATCCCCTTTAAGATTCTTGATCGTGTTGGGGTGGTGGCCTATAGACTAGCACTTCCACATACCATGTCCAAGGTTCATGATGTATTTCATGTATCCCTCTTAAAGAAGTACATACCGGATCCTTAACATGTACTCTCTTCTGAGGTGGTACAATTGGAAGACGATCTTTCTTATGAGGAACAACCAGTGAAGATCTTAGATCGTAGAGAAAAAGTTCTACGAAATAAGACAATGCCCCTCATCAAGGTGTTGTGGAGAAACCACAAGTTTGAAGAAGCGAAGTGGGGGTCAGAGGAATATGATGAAGCTGAGTTACCCACATTTGTTTTAGTGTGGGAAAAGAAAAATTTCGAGGACGAAATTTCTTAAGGGGGGAATATTGTAACGACCCAAAGTTTCTTTAATGGAAAATCCCTCTTGATCCAGTTAAAAGTCTCTTTATGAAAAATGTTTTTATAAGATGTCAACTTCTTTGGTTTTATGTTATGAAATTTGACCTTTGTTAATATAGTTGTTGAACAGTGATCACATGATTAGTATAAATATAGGACCTTAACAAATCCAATTTACTCAAACAAAAGAAGCGGTGGCCTCCTCTAGTAGAATTGCCGCATACGAAGCCCATTTTTCGGAGCTCGGAGTAGAGGTGGCATCCTTGGGCTTTTCCCTTAACCAAGCCCAATCTGAGCTTCACCATGTCAAGCTTGAACGGGACCGTCTATGGGAAAAGTGGAAGTTGATAGAGATTACCACTCGAGCGTTGTTATCCGAGTCACCCCAAGAGTCTGTCACCATCGCACACCTTACCCTTAGGTCTTATGCAGCTATTTTAAGGGGTTATGTAACAAATAAGTAGTACTATGTTCATGTACATTATTTTTGTATATAATAATGAATATAATTTCTAGTCATTTTTGGTACATTGTAAATAGTTTTTAAAGTATAAATGGTGTTTTTAGTTATTATTTAATTAAGAAATTTATTTTATTAAATTAAGGGATTTTTGAATTAAATAATATTTTAATAAAATAATAATATTATTATTAAATTAATTTTTATTAAATAAATGATCTTATAATTTTATGAATGCAATAAAAATTTTATATTAAGGTTTGAAATCCATTTCTGTCAAAACCCGTGAATTTTCGATAAATATTGGTTTTTATTTTAAAAGTGAAAAATAGCATATTTATAAAAAAAATTAGATAAAATAAATGTCATTTCTGGAATCATGAAGTCGAAATTATCCAACGGTGAATTTTTCATAATTTTCTGAGACAGTCAAATATTTGGGTAAAAATTAAATACCATTTAAATATATAATGTTTTTTATGACATCATAATGACCCAATGGTGATGTAATAAAATACCATAATCCTTATGTTCGGTCAATATATGTTTTATCATTAAAATAACGTGATTTTGGGTTTTTTGACTTAATTTTCAAAGCATTAATGGACCCCTCAAGACATATTCAACACTTTGCCTTTTTAAATTAATTTCCATGGGAGTGTGACTCACCTCCACATAAGCAACCTTATTATTTTAAGAATTTCGGACTTTAGCCTTATAAAATATTGTTTTTCTCTTCCCTTTTCCAAAAACCATGGGCAAAAACCATGGGATGGTTTGTGGTTTTTATTAATTTAATGTAAGGGGACCCAAACCTAAATAATAATGAATTCCCTCACCTTTACTATATAAACCCACCCAAGCTCCCACTTCCTCCTCACTAAAATCCCCTGGAGTTTGTCCAACCTCTGACCTAATCTCCCTATAATCCTCCCAAGGTTCCCCAATCTCCCAAGAATCCTCTCACAAGCCTCTCTCTAGCCTTTGGAAGCACACTTCCAAGTAAGGGTTTTTTCTTCCTTTCTCATTTTTGTCAATTTTCTTTAAGTTTTATTGCCCTTTTAATTTCAATTATGAATGTTGTGGTATGGTTTCTCACCTCACCCATACATCCCTATAATTTTTTGAATGATGGGATACCCCTTTCTCTCTCATTAAATGCCTCCCATGTACACCCGTTACTATGCTAAAATTCCGAAAGGAACTTCTCTCTCTTCTTTTACATTCAAGCAATACTTTTGTATCATGAATATAAATTTCATTTCAATTGTTGGGACATATATCTATATGACCTCCTTGCTGTCCATTAAATTTAAATATGATGAGTAACCCCTTTCTATCTCATCAACCATTTTTATGAATTCTTATGTCACGCCGTTACGCTGCCGAAATCGCACCGATTTTCTAAGCCAATGTCATTGTGTAGTGAATACCATGCCCATTTCTCCATCAAGGGTATTCACCTTTATGAACATTTACTTATTGATTGTATAGTTTCATGTATGAATTCCACATTCCTTTATCGTGGAATAAATTATTATGTTTTATGAATCCATGTTTTATGATCAATGTGGCACACTTATGCATGAAATGAAATGTTTAAGAAGGGTGTGCCCTTATAGCGATCCAATGCATTGGGTAAAGTGAAGTATCATGATACATCATGTGAAATGAGTGTCGACTCATTCTAATTCAAGTGAAACGAGGGTTTACTCGTGGTTCATGTGCAATGAGGTTTTACTCATGCTTTATGTGCAATGAGCCTTGGCTCATGCTAATTCCATGTTAAGTGTTGTTGCCACATTTCCATGTTATGATTATCATGATTTATCATGCCTTTATGTTCATGTTTCTTTTATGCTCTATTGATATGCCTATTTTTTAACATGTATTGTACTCCTCATGTTATTCCATGTGTACTCCCTTACTGGGCTTTATAGCTCACCCTTTTCTTATGCATGTCCTCAGGTTATCCCATGCAATGCTAAGTACGAAGGAATGTAGTGGTCATGAAAAGAATGTTTTCAATAAAGATGTTGTATTTCATGTTTTATGTTTTTATGTAATGATCCTAATCCCCAAAGACACTAAACCTATCGATCTTCTTTATTATATCAAGTGATTTTTTATGTAATAAATCATGTTTAAGTTGTAATAAAAAGTCGGGTTGTCATAGGTGCTCCCTGAAAAGATTGTAACATCCTCATAAATCCTTCATGTAAATATTCATCAGCACCTTTGTCAAGTATAACAGCTGGTACCAAGATAGGCATGACGAGATGAATTGCTGGTAGTCCTTGATCTACCATTTCGGGTGTTTGATCGTTTCCTTGTATCTAGCATACAACCAGAGGATGTCTTGGTGGAATAAATTTTCAAGTTCAAGAGAACACCTCAATTCAAGATTATCAAGGACAAAAAATTATAACTGCAATAAAGTAACATGATAAGAAACATTCAGTATTTACAAAACAGGGTAACATGGCATGTATGACCCCTACACGATGTGTTCTCTTAAGCTTTTAATATGGTGTTTACCCCTTCCAAACCTAGTCGTGTAACACCCATAAACATGACGTGTTCCTCCCGAGACACAATGTGTACTAGAAGTTTCCCTCCTTCCCAGGTTCCTCTACACTTTTATAATTACACAGTTCTCTCTTGGTTGACACTACAAAATGTGTTCACGCTAGACATTATGTGTATTTCTTATGTTTTAACCACCTGTGTCATTATTCACACGATTAGATACTTGGTCAACACTACATGGAGTGAATAAATGAGGAATTTCATGTACAACCTAAGTTTCATCCACCCATGTCATTGGTCAAAAGGCTAGATAAACGGTTATTTACAACATTTCATGTACTATCTAGGCACGACATGTTCTACTAAAAGTTTCTCATCTTCGTGTCTCTTCTCACATAGTTAGTCAAATGGTTAAAGACTACATGGCATGTACTGATATTAAACTACATGTAATTAAGAAATGTTGTTTCTTCTAGAACAGAGGAACACATGGTGTGTGTTCATGAAATCATACACTATGTTGTTTAGGTTTCTAGACAGTAATCCTCTGAAACTTCTCCAGAACCCTTAAAAACATAAAATTTTGTCCATGTAATGAAAAATATCGACCCTTGAGAGCCCATACTCCCATGAATCAATGCCTAGAATCCTTATTCATATCATAACTTGTAAAAATTCAGTTAAAATTCAAACATGTTCCCCCAAATTCTGATCCAAGAGGTCCCATAACACATCAGGGACCAAAGTTTGGTGTCCATCCAAAGGAAACTTTACATATATCAATACCCTAACAAAATATTAGGTATTTATATAATGGAGTGTATCACAACAACATTCATATATAGCACAACATCTATCAAAACAACATGCAATTAGTAATGTACTATAAATGGAATGACACGAATGCATTATATGTGATCTATAATAAGTGCCTATATGATGCATGAGATTTCATACCCTCATCTCATCGGTTTGAGACAGAAATAAAACAACAATTACATCAATAATAACAGCACGAAACAAGTTCATCACCCAACGATGAAATCAAATAAATAGTAATAATTGAAAAACTAGAAAAAATGCAATATTCGAGGCAACTTGTCATTTCCCTATACACGGGTTAGATACTCCTAGGAAAAACTTATTACCAACTACTTATTACTTTCTATCCCTGTCTATAGGCACCAAATAGTAAGACAAAGAAGAAAAGAACCTGCCTCTGATACCACTGTGTAACGTCCCAGTTCCGGGTGCCGCCCAAAGGTACCCTATAACTGATTGGTTATATAACCTCAAGCGTATTTCCCCAAAGGATAGAGGATACCGACTAGTAGCGAGGTCCAAGGATTGATAATGGGGAATCTATTCCCCCCTTGGTAGAGTATACATAGTAGAATAAAAAATAGTAAATAGTAGCAGAAGTAGTAATACCATACAATAGAAGTAAACAATGAAATATTGATAGGAAATAAGAAAATAGAGCGTATATATAAATGAGGAATGTCACATGTGTCTAGGAAAGCATCCAAAAAAGTCATAATTCTAGAAATACAATACTAAAACTAATGTATAGAAAATCAGTAACTTCAACAGCCTCACAAGCCTCAAATTGGTCCCATGATCTCCAGCTCCAATAGTAGTTAAGTACCCAATGAAGAAGGGATCTTACCCTTATCTATACCTACAACCATATAATATGTTTGGGTCCAAAAGGATGACCCAAATAGGGTGTGAGAAGAATCCCAATGGGAAACCACCAAAAGATCTATGTCTAACTATTAGAGAATATATATAGAAGGTAATATGAAAAATTAAGCAATGAACTAGGAAGTACTCAAAATTAAACAATCCTACAGTATTTAATTACATTCATTTACATTCATTAATTATTCAATCCATTTAATAATGAAATATCGAGATATAGCATACAATTTTTATCCCCTATGTAATATCAAAACTGGTGTCTCAAAAGACAATCTAACAAACAAGTAAGACTGAGTCCAAGCTTGTGCTTTGGCTTCGCAGGCTCATCACAATAATAAAAACATTCGTAAGAAACCCTCTAAGAAAGTTCCCACAGTCTAACCCCTCTAGTTTACCATATTATTAATTCAATAAAATAATGAACCTATGGTAAATTTCACACTGTATAACCCATCTGGATTAACATATCATCAATTCTATAAAATAATGACCCTCTGGGAAATCTCACACAGTGTAACCCCTTTGGTCCCACATACCACTAATCATTTCTAAATGACCACCTGGGTAGATCTCATGGTCAATACAAACTTGGTATTCATATCAACAATAAATTATAAAAACCACCTGGAAGATCTCACATTCAATACCCTGATGTCCAACATTTATTTAGTGATGACCCTCTGGGTAGCTCTCACGGCCTAACCCATCTGGTCTTTGACCACTCGATAGCTCTCACAATCAATACCTCTGGGTTAACATAATAAAAATTATATATAAATGACCCAACCTCGGGAATATCTCACAGTTAAATTCCCCTTGGTCATACTTTCACAATGCGAATCACATGCATCTTAAATTAATATTAACTCCATCCTAACAACACGATGCATGGAAAACAAATCAAGCCTAACAAGCATTTAAGAACAAAAGTCCATTATCAACCAAACATGGAAAACACACCCATAATCATGGTATTAAACCTTACGCCTAAGAAATAACCCCTTCTCAAACAATCAAACCATAAAAGTTATTAAATAGTGTTAAATTCCAAAACTCACAAGACCCTAAACATGGGTATTCAACACTTTTAGAACATATAATCCAAAGACAACCAAAGAAAGGCACAAACCACCTACCTTGATATTGGGAGATCACTATAGTTGAACGCCAACCCTTGAATCATCATAGACCATCATATATCAATAAAAAGGGTAAAAAATTTCAACCGTGAATAACCCATGAGATAAGAGGAATTAGGAAGAGAGGGTCAAGAAGAAGGAAGAACTCACCAGTGGAATTCCAACACACCCACCAGAGTTTAGATCAGACCTTGGACATAGAAATAGTGGCTTAGACTTTGATCTTTTCTACCAGTCTCTCCTAGATAAACCAAGGTTAGAATAAGGGTGTTCTGGAGATGAGATGTGACCCCGCTCTGACTCATCAATTAAAAATAAAAGTACAAAATGTGTTCATTTAATGTACATGACATTTACTAGCCTTAATCATCCCTCTATTTAGGTAGTTTTCCAGGTCACCTACACAGCCATCTACTCATCCATTAAACGGCCATTACACACCTACAAACAGAAACTGGGTACACGACGTATACTCTTAAGTACACGCTGTGTACTTAGAAAATTTCCCAATTACGCCTTTTTCCAGAAAAATGAACCAAAATAAATATCCACACATAAAATAAAGATCTAGTTTCTTACACCCTTATCTGGTTGTTAAGTATGAATTATAGTTATTATGGAATTGAAATTGTGAAAAAAATTGATTGATTTGATTAAGGTTTTTGGATTAGTGGTTTCCCCTTTTCCCCATGATATACCAATTATCGTTTAAGTCATGTGATAGTTTAATTCACTTGTTTCTTGATAGGTATGATTATCATGTGAGTTTTTATTATGTTAACCAAGTAATAGTGTAATTTACATGTGTTTTCTTTTATAATGAAATACTGATATACCGTGATCAACCCTGTTCACTGCCAGGTCTGCGAGCGAGGATTTGTTCTGCCTGGGGGAGAGAATTTGTTATGCCTATGATTGTGGATTTTTTATGCCTATTAATGAGGATTGGTTATGCCTATGGGTGGGGGGTTTCTATTCGCACAAGAAAGTTGTTGAATTGATTATTGAAATGGAATGACTTATGACACATCTGACAAGCCAAATCACATGCTTGGATTCGGTCTTCACTTTATTTGTTTATATATCCTTATGAGGTATCTGTTTAGTATTCTTTATATGGGGGATTGACAAGCATAAGCTAGATATTGATACTTATATAATTCAATGAAATTGAATGGTTTGACTGAACATAATGAATGAAAATGGAAAACATGACTTGTAGGATTGTTTACTTTTGAGTACTTCTTAGTTTATTGCTTTTCTTTTTTGTACACTAATTGATGCATATACTCATTGATAGTTTGGAACATACATTTGGTGGTTTCCTACTTCGATTTATTTCTCAAACCCTCTTTGGGTCATGCTTTTGGGCCTAAATATATTATATTTTTATAGGTGTTGATAAGGGAAAGAGCCCTTCTACAGGTACTTGAGATGCTGTTTTGGAGCCTGATATCACGAGACCAAGTCGAGGCTTGCGTTGTTTCTTAGTTTCCTTTTTTTCTTTCTCTTTTGGAACATATATTTTGGATTCCTATAGTGTACCTATTTTTTCTATTTTCTTAGAACATAATATGATGCATTATATTTTGTATGGAATAATTCTTGGTTATTTTTCTTATCAGTCTTTTGCTTCTTATTTCTGATGTATGATATTTAATACATCCACTATTATTTTATTATTTATTATGAGGTGTAACAATATTCCAATGTGGGAAAAATATCCCCACCATCACACCCTAGGACCTCACTGCTAGTTAGAATCCTCTAACATTTGAGGAAATGTACTTGAGGCCATGTGACCAACCGGGTACGGGGCATCAGTTGAGTGGCATCTAGATCCAAGACATTACAATGTGGTATAAGAGTATTTCCTTCCTAGTTTGATTTAATGTTTGGAAATGATATAAAGGAAATAGAAATTGGTAATTAGCTATACTCGAGAGTCTCTAACCAGAGTACAAGGAAAATCAAAAGTACTTTGAATGAAATTGTAATTTATTGATTTTGAGCTATTACAGTTGATTCGATTTCATCCTTAGGTGTTTCACTTGTTTTATGATGTTATTATTGATATCATTATGGTTATATTTTGTTGCAACCTAATGAGATGAGGGTATTCCATCTCATGAATCATATTGTCACTTGTTATAAATTAGATGCCATGCATTCTTATCATGGAATTTAGAGAGAATTACTGATTGCATGTTGTTGTGATAGATGTTGTGCTAGATATGCATGTTGTTGTGATAAAATACTCTGATAGATATTTTATTCGTTGTGATAGGTGTATTGGTACGTGTTATGGTTGTATTGGATGGATGCAAAACATTGGTCCCTGAGGAGTATTCTCCCTCTTGGATCAGAATTTGGTGGATCATGATTCGTCCATAGGATATAAATTGTGTTGTTATGTGCTATATGTTGATTTCATTCTTTGATTCATAGGGATAATGGCCCCTAAGGATCCAAATTTGGTACACTGTTTCTTTATTTTTCAAAAATAGGGGGTTATAGGGTTATTTATGAGGCTTACTATCCAGAAACCCAGACAACACGGCATGTGGTCCTATGAAAAAACACCATGTGTTATTATTTTCAAGAATAAAAGAACATTTTTGAGTACATGACATGTTCTCTGAGTACACACTGTGTGATAGATGACCATTTCATTATCCGTATGAGAGAAAATATGGGTTGTTGAGTTTTCATTAGAACATGTTGTGTACCTTATGTACATCATGTGTGGTTTTACATAGGTAGACCTATATAGCTATGGACATGTAAAAGTGCATGGCCAGGAGGGAGGACTTGTGTACATGTCGTGTATAGTCCTTACATGTTGTGTACCTGGGGTTTTTACACGCCCATGTCGATAGAAGTACATGACCATGTACGGGCTTAAGTGTACACGCCATGTATAGTTCTTACACATCGTGAACTCTTATTTTTTGGAATTTAGAAGATTTTATTCTATTATTTAGTTCTTTTTCTTCTTGAACATCATACCTTGATAAATAAGCTTATACTATGGTGTGTGTGCTGGAATTTATAGAGAAATACCACCATAATGACCTCCAGTACTATGCCAAGAGAGTGGTAATGATCATACCCCAGAGGTGGTAGTCCATGGGCTATAGAGGATCCTCTAGTCACGCCAGTTGATGCACCAGCTATTATACCATATGTAGGTGCTAAGGCACAGTTCCATGAATGCTTTATGAGGTTTATACAGACCTTCTAGGGAGTCCCTAAGCTTACCACATCTATGGAAGAACTGACGCGAGTATTCCAGCAACATCATCCACCTATGTTTTTAAGGGATGGTGGACCACATGATACATAGTCATGGATGGAGTCCATGCTTATGATCTTCGAGCATCTGGAGATGCCTCATGATAAGAGGGTCAAGCACACAACTTATATGTTCCATGATTTGGACAAGAGGTGGTGGGATTTTATCACATAGACAGAGCGTCATCAGGACTTGTCATGGGGAGATTTTTTGATAGTCTTCTATAACTACTATTTCCCTGAGACACTGAGGGAAAATAGATCCTAGGTGTTCATGAATCTGGAGCAGGAAGCTTTATTAGTGATGGAATACTTTTCCCGATTCACTGAGTTTCATATATTCACACCTATTTTGATAGGTTATGAGACATCGAGGGCAAGGAACTTCGAGGATGGTCATGGGTATGAAATATGATCGTAGGTGAAAATTTTTAGGATTCCTTTTGTATATTACGTTGTGAACCAAACACTAATTACTGAGCGTAATCTATGGAAAGATGTAGGTGCAAACCAGGGTGGTTTGGCATCAAGATCTTGCACTATATCCACGGGGAGCAAGAAGCATCGTATAATGATTTTTTACAAGGATACAAGTAGTTAGAATGTTTCTTCTGGTATCCAAATGAGGTGATACAAGTGTGGAAGAGCTGGGAATATGATACCTCAGATTCTGATGGACCTAATAAAGTGTCGAGCTTGTAGTAGGATGGGATATTTGTAACACTTATGTAGGGTGTTTCCACCAGTATCTAGTGAGATAGGTTTGACACAACGCCACATTAAAGAGTAGGGGCAACAACTTATCACTAGTCAGGGAATTGGAATATGTCAGTCCATTCTGGCCAAGGTGGCAGTTGTGACCGTGGTAGCCAGACCCCAGGATCTCAGTGACAACAAGGTAGGTCAGCTCAGGATATCTAGGAAGTGTCTTAGGGCCGTGTTACAGGTCAGACTTATGTAGTGCAACAAACCTAGTAAAATCAGGATCCCTGACCTTCTACTGTGATAGGTACTATTCTAGTCGCCTCCATTTTATCTTATGCACTCTTTGATATAGAGGCTTCTCATACTTTTATATCTTTTCCAATTGTATAGAACCATGGGCTCTGGGTTTTCTATTTTAATGATGTTATGACTATATAAACTCTGTTAGGGATAGGAATGGAAGGTATACATCAATGTAAGGAGTTCCCCCTTGAGGTTGGTGGGTGTCACTTCTTTTGGGATATCTATGTATTGGAAATTATAGGCTTTTATGTCATACTTGGAATGAATTGGTTGGTCTCATTTCAAGTATTTGATGATTTTTATCGATGTAGGGTGAGTTTCACGTCACTAGAGGGAATATAATTTCTATACAAGGGTGAGTGGGATGTCTAGGCAAGCCAAGTTGGACCTAAGCATTGTGGGTTGTGTGATAAAATCACATATTTTCAGTTTATATCTAGATGACTCGGGGAAATGTTAGATGGACATTCCACCAATGGTTGACCATTTCAAGGAAATCTTTCCAGATGAATTTTCAGGTTTACCTCTAGTAAGTGAGGTAGAGTTCTCCTGATCTAGTACTAGGAGCTGCACCAGTATCCATTTCTTCTTATAGAATGGATAAAACAGAGTTGCAAGAGCTTAAGAAGTATCTAGAATATTTAGAGGTAAAGGGGCTTAGCTGACCCAATAATTCTCTATGGGGTTCACCGGTCATTTTTGAGAAAAAAGAAGATGATACCCTTAGGATCTACATGGATTATCATAAATTAAACCAGTTAACAATAATGAATAGGTATCCTATTTTTCGAATAGATGATCTCCTAAATTATCTCCAAGGATCATAATGATTCTCTAAGATTGATATGAGATCTGTTTATCATCAAGTGTGTGTCATCTCATAAAACTTACCTTCCACAACATTCTATAGAATATATGGTCTATATAAGTATGTGGTTATGTTGTTCCATCTCATGGATGCTCCAGCGGTCTTCCAGGAACTGATGAACCGATTGTTCCATCCTTACAAGGATTATTTTTTGGTGGTTTTTGTGGATGATATCTTCGTATATTCCCATATTTGACATGACCATGCAACACATCTTGATATTGTTTTGTGTACACTAATAGAGCATCATATATACACTAATCTCTCAAAGTGACACTCTTGGATAGATCAGATTCACTTCATAGGTCATTTGATCTCAAAGAAAATAGTATCAGTGCACCCAAAGAAAGTTAGAGTAGTAGTTACCTGGGAGTATCCCAAGAACATCTTTGGGGTGCAGATTTTTCTAGGGCTAGGTGGTTACTACAGGAATTTGATAGAGGACATATCATGCTTAGCAGCACTGATGATGAGATTGAAAAAGAAGGGTGTGAAGTACGTATGGTCATATTCTTATGAGATAACCTTTCATGAGTTGAAAGAGAGACTAATGTCAGCACTGATACTGATTTTTCCATAGTCAGGCAGTAGTTACACTATGTACTACGATACATCAGGTATCATGATGGGAGTAGTGCTTATGTAGGGGAATTGATTCATTCTATATGGGTCTCGACAGTTGAGCCCACATGATAAGAACTACCCGACACAAGATCTCGAGTTATGCATAGTTGTTCATGCCTTAAACTATTGGATACACTACTTATTATGGGATCATTTTGTGATGTACATGGACCAAAAATGTCTCAAGTACATATTTAATCATCATGATCTAAATCTAAGGTAGGGTAGATGGGTGGAATACCTTCAGTATTTTAACATTGAGCTTTTGTACATTTCTAGAAAAGGAAATGTATTACCTAATTCACTGAGTATAAGGACTCAGATTCAGGAAGTGTAGGAGTCTAGTAGTGAGTGGAAACTTATTGAATTGTTGTTTGATATGAATTTGGGGGTTCATGAAAATGAAAGAAAAACATTACTTTATTCTTTATCTGTGACTTCTCCCATTCTAAAAAGAGTGAGGATGAGACAACTACCAGACTTGATGAGCCTAGTCCTATGGGAGAATGTAGCAGGTGAGGATCCACCTCCTAGTTGGATGTTAGGTGATGATGAGATCTTATGGATCCATGGACATGTCTGGGTTCTGGTGGAAATACGTAAGGATTTGATGTGGGAGTTTCATGATTCATCTTGGGAAGTGCATGCAGGAGTTACCAAGATGTTATGTGACCTACCCTATAAGTACTGGTGGTTGGCTATGAAGAGAGAGGTGGATGGTTTTGTTATGAGGTGTTCCACCTGTTTGCAGGTGAAGAAGGAACATCAGCAGCTGACCGGGCTCTTATAAAAGTAAACTATTCCGCAGTAGAAATGGAATGATGTCATGATAAACTTTGTGATGGATTTACCGAGGTTTACCTGAGTTAATGATGTTGTATGGGTGCTAGTTGACAGAGTTACGAAGGTCTCTCACTTCTTAACGATCAAGGAGACCTTCGGTGTTGATGAGATTGCAAAGCTGCATATTTGTGAGGTGGTATGACTTTAGGGGGTCACTTTATCTATAATTTCAGATAGGGACAACCAATTTAAATCACATTTAGGGAAGAGTTTTCAGAGGGTGCTGGGTATACAAGTGCTTTGGAGCACAACATACCACCCTCAGATTGATGACCAGTTAGAGCGCACGATTCAGGCGCTGGGGGACATGCTTAGCGCATGTATCCTGGATTTTGGGGGTTTCTTGGAGACACACACAACCCTTTATGAGTTCTCCTACAAAAATAGCTTCTAGGATACTATTCATATGGAAATATATGAGGCTTTGGATGGTAAGCCATGCCGATCACCCATGTGTTGGCTAGAGGTAGGACATGCAATGATGCTAGAACCTCATCTTGTCCACGAGACCACTGAGTAGGTTATGTTGATTAAAATGTGGATGGATACTGCATAGTCTCGTCAGAAATCATATACCGATCACCATAGATGACCTTTGGTGTTCGAGGTCGGGGATTGAGTTATCCTACATGTCGTACCGAGGTTGGGACACAAGAGGATCAGGAGACAGGGTAAGCTTTCACTGAGATATGTTGGTCCATTTGAGATTATGGAGAGGGTTTGGATGGTTGCATGTTGTTTTTAGTTAACTCATAGGTACAAGTCTATGCATGACGTATTCCATGTTTCTCAGTTGTGATGTTACTTTTTTGACCCATCTCACACCTTTCATCCTGGGGAATTGTAGCTGTAGGAAGATGTAGCCATTGAGGAGCATCCCATTTGTATTGTGGATCATAGCATGATGGTTCTCCGTGGCTGGTCTTTTCCTCTTGTACAGGTGTTATGGCAGTAGGACCGAGTGCATGAAGAGACTTGGGTGAGTGATTCTGAAGTACAATCACAATGGCTGGAGTTATTCTCTAATGTTCCTTTACCACCCTTGGAATGGAAATTCGGGGATAAATTGCATTAAAGGGGAAAATTTTTAAGAACCCGATTCTTCCTTTGAGGTACAGATATTTCCTTTTCAGTTTATATTTAATAAAATATGGGAAAAGTGTTCAAGGGTTGGCTACAGGCCTATTTCATGAAGTGAAAAAGAACTACATGCCATTTACTTTTATGTACATGTCGTGTAGGGAGGGTTACACTTCATGTAATCCCAATACACGACCATGTGATTGTTTTCCAATAGTTTTACAAAAACGACGTGTAGTCTGATGTACACACTGTGTACTTTTTTAAATTATTAAGTTTTTTAGTAGAGACATTTTCCCAAATGGATAGAAACAACTCCTTTTTGACATATGTCATGCCTAGAAAATCTAAATGAGGGTTTGGATCCCGATTCGTCATACGATCTATGATTCAAACAAAATCAGATCTGTTGGAATCCTCTTGGTGAGTACCCAATTCCTTTCTGATCCTTTCTTCCTGATTTCTTATCTCAATCCATTTCTTTAAGGTTGAGTATTTATACCCATTTTTTAGATCTACTCAATTCTAAGTAAAATTAGAGCCTGACACTGGACAAGGAGAGTCGTATAAGAATGAGGTAGGTGTTCTTATCCCTTTTGATCAATGTTGAGTTGTTCATATATTCCATAGTTTTGTTCTCCAAATTTTTGGGTGCAACCATGAATGTAAATTGACCATCATTGTTTCCTAATGATGATTTGGTCCTAAATTAAATTAATTTATGAATGTTTGAGCATGTTGGTTTGATTAAGGGCCACCCAATGGGTGCATTTTCCTCAAATGGCCATTTATGGCCATTTGGATAAGGTTGCCTATGAGGTATGACTTTATTTCCCTTATGGGGTGGTTAAGCATGAATTAATGTTATTATGGAATTGAAATTGTGATAAATTGTGATTTATTTTATTAATGGTTTAGGATTAGTGGTTTCCCCTTATTCCCATGATATGCCAATTATCGTTTAAGCCTTATGATAGTTTAACTCCCTTGTTCCTTGATATGTATGATGCACGTGTAATTGTTTTTATGTTAACCATGTAATAGTGTAATTTACATGTGTTTTATTTTATTCTAAAATGTTTATATATTGGGCTCAACCCAATTGACTATCATTCCTATGGGAGAGGATTCATTATGACTGTATGCGAGAATTTGTTTTGCTTGCAGGTGAGGATTTTTTATGCATGTGGGTGATGATTTATTATGCTTGCGGCGTGGGTTTCCTATGAATGTGGGAAGGATTTTGAATTTATTATTGAAATTGAATGACTTATGATGCATCTTCCAAGAAAAACCCCAATCTTGGATTCGGTCTTCACTTTATTTGTTTAGATAGACTCTTGAGGTATCTGTTTAGTATTATTTATATGGTTGATTGATGGGATTTGGTTGGATATCAAGATTTATAAAATTTAATATAATTTAATGGTTGAACTAAACAAAATTAATGAAAAAGGAAAATAAGACTTGTAGGACTGTTTAATTTTGAGCACTTTATATTTTACTACCTTTTGATTTCCATACACTACTAGTCACATATACTCACTGACAGACAGGAATAGACATTGGGTGGTGGCCTACTGGGATTTATTTCTCGCACTCTATTTGGGTCATGCTTTTAGGCCCAAACAGATTATATTTTTGTAGGAGTGGATAAGGGAAATATCCCTTCTAAAGGTACTAGAGATTCTTCTTAGGAGCTGAAGAGCATGGGACAGAGCCGAGGCTTGTGATTCTTCTTAGTTTCCTTTGTTATTTTTTTTATTTTGGATCATATATTGTGGATTCCTATAGTGTACTTGTTTTGGCTGTTTTCTTAGAACATAATATGTTGCATCAACTTTTGTACGGAATAATACTTGGCTATTTATCTTATCAGACTTCAACTTCTTATTTCAGATGTATGTTTTTTACTACTTATACTATTGTGTTATTATTTATTATGTTGTGTTACACTCTTTTAGTGGGGGAATAATTTTCCCTATATCACACCCTAATCCCTCACTGCTAGTCAGTAGCCTCTAGAATATGGGGAAATATGCTTCAGGCCATGTGACCAAATGGGTACAAGGAACCAGTTGAGTGGCATCCATATCTGGGATGTTACTTGGATCTTGGGTCCATTTCAGTACATAATACCATCCATAATCAGATGTCCAGATAGAAAGATATATAATTATTCTTGAGGATATACTCTTTCCTTGTGTTCTTGACTTTGGTGGGGAATTGGATAATCATATGGGGATGGTTGATGTTTCTTATAATAATAGTTATTAGTATTTGATCAGAATGGATCCTTTTAAGGACTTTTATGGTTGGCCTTGTATATCTCTATTGTGTTGGGTAGAGATTGGTAAAAGTTCCTAGGTTGGAATAAGATTTTTTCAAGAGAAAACAGTGAAGATTTAGTTGTTTCATTAGGTAATGTTGATGGAATAGAGCCGGTATAAGACTTATGTTGATATTCACCATAGACCGTTGGAATTCAAAATTGGAAACCATGTATTCTTGAAAGGATATCCTTGGTTGGGTCTTTGACGGCATAGAAGGAAAGGAAAAATTGTTCCTCATTTTGTGGGACCTTTTATGGTTTTTGAACTAGTGGGAAAAAGGGTATATTAGTTAGCACTTCCACCATAGCTGATGTTGATACATAATGTGTTCCACGTATCACAGCTATGATAGTATCTATATGAACCATCTCATGTTTTGAGTTGGTGGGATATTCATGTTGAACATGATTTATCTGTAACTAAATGTCTAATTAGGGTAGTTTATTCTGAAGCCAATGTACTTTGTGGGAGGATGATACCTTTTTTTAGTTTTATGGAAGCATTGTTTTGATAATAAAGAGACGTGGAGGGGGAGGCACTTATGAGAGAGTAGTGTCCTTATCTTTTTTGGAATGGAATCTTCTTTATAGGGTTTCTAGTAATAGAAAGTTTATATGGTGGGGAGGTTGTAACATGATGTTATTGTTTCAATGTATTCCTAAACCACTATTTTGATCATGATTTGGTTAGAATTCGTTTAAGGGTGATTTGGGTGAAAACATTGTTTTTTTTAAATTCTGGGGCAATGCATGGTTGGCACACAGTTTGACAAAACTATACTCCCTGCAAGAGTAAACCGTCCTAAATATGGCAGTGGGATTTTTCTAGTTGGCGCATAGTTTGAAAAACATTGGGGCCACATAGTATAAACCATTCATCTGAATAAAAGTGGCACATAATTCATCGAAACAATGTAGCTCTACCCAGTTTACCATACATACAAGTTTTTGTAATCCAAAATTAAGTTTTAAAATCCTAAAACCCTCTTTTAGGTAGCCGACAGACTTGTATGGCCCCATTACAAATTCAGTTTCCTTAGAGGATCTTAAGAATAGTTTTTTGACCCTCTACACCCCTCTAGAAGCGAATAGAATCTAGGAGAATCACATTCGATATTTTCTGAGTAGGTTTCCTCTTCCTATTCTTTATCTCCCCCTCTCTCACTTTTTCTCCCTTGGGTTTTTTAGATCTCCATATTGGTTAGTGGATCTAATCCCCAATGTTATAAATATTAAACCTAGTTTTAATTCTTTATTTCCCATTTTTGATGTTCTTTATTGTTGATTCCTATTTAGGGTGTTGTGATTTGAGATCCTACGATCCCAAGGTAGGTGGTTCCATTTTGATTGGCCAATTTAATTAACCATAAATTTCTTTATTTAAATTAAATTTGTTTGATTTTAATTTATTTCCTTGATATTGATCAAACATATTTCAATCGGTTGATTAAAAAAATTTAATTGAATTTTGGGATTTGATTTGTGAAATTTGATTTTCGGTATAAATTGGGGAAAACCCCGCAATTCCATTGAATTGAGGTTTTTTTTGAAATTGATTGAAATTAGTGAAATTTAAAATTTTTAATTTAAATTTTGAAGAGGTTTGATGGAAAATGTTGGAATTTAAATTGGTGAAATTGATTGTATGGAATTTATATTAATGATTTATTTGATGAAAATGGCATAAAATGGTTTTGATAGAAATCATTGGGTTTTATCCTGTATATGGATATGTTTTTTTATTAAAAATCCATTTTTTTCTAAATGTAAATTGGCATATTTGAAATGAAGAATTGGATAAATTGTATTTGAAATAGTTTTAAAATAAATTCACCGGCATTGATTTTGTACCAGAGCACATGCAAGCCTTGGTAATTAATGAGTTATTAGGATAACACTCTATGACTTACAATGTTTCAAAATATAAATGCAGCACATCACATACCCAACAGGATGGTGATGAATTCTTCTTGGCCAATGTCAATGGGATGTGTATATACAAATATTTTCCTACCACATTAAGTGTGAGGGATTCCTATAGCTAGGTACTATCATTCCTTTTGGTACATGACCATGTTTCTCACTTGTTTGTATTTGAAATATATTCCATTGATTATTGAAAACTATTTTAGATGAACTATAAATTTATATAAACTATTTTATCTTAATTTTTTTATTAAGCCATTTTTTAGAAACAATCCATAAATTGAAATGTGAAGCATTTGTTTAATGTATTTCCATTATTTAGAATGCAAAGAATGATTTGCTTATATATTCTTTTGAAATTCCAAACTTTTTTATTTAAAATTGAATGCTTTATGTGGTTAATTAAATGTGGAATCCCTTATGGAATCCTTGGTGAGACCCTAATGTTCTTTTAGATCACACTCTACATGTTTTGTTAGGTGTTTGTAGATTATCTCCTTATGGGTTTGAATAGGGGAAAATTTCCACATGGAGGTGGTTCTAGCTAATGATCTTTGGGCTTAGAGAGTTGATTTAGTTGGGACTTGATTTGTTATTCTAACTTTTCAGGTAATTTTTTATAGTAATTTGTGTTGTTTATACCTATTTGACTTATGGTACACATCGCACTTTTGATTTTCTATAATATGTATATTATTATTTTTTTGATTCTATAATGTTTCTAGAAAATTCATTCTTGTATTAATTTTTTATGATTCCATGTGCTAGTTGGCAACCCACAGGGACCGAGAATGCCCTTCAGGCCATGTCAGTACTAGCTTAATTATCTGGTTACTGGGGTACCCATGCTGGATCATGAAAATTAAAGGCTTTATAGGGAATTCCCATATTAGAGGTTTCATCTTACTCCCCAAATACACATCATGTATACAATGTCAAAGCACCAAATTTAAATAAAACATTTCAAATTTCAAAACATTTTAACATATTTTATGTAATATTTTAAATAAATCATAACAATGATAAGATATTTTTATTTAATTATATATACATATAAGTTCATATATATACACATATATTTATAGTTATTTTTTCACTGAATAAGGAGTAATAAAAAATGATGATAATAAGTCACTGTAAAACATACATGGATTCTGAATTTAATAAATTAATACATGAAAAAAAACTATTCTTGATGTAGGCAATGTTCCATGATAATTAAATAATGTGATTACCACATTAGATGAAAATTTTAATTATTCTAAATTTATTTTTTAAAAACCCCTCACATAAAATGATAAATAATAATATAAAGTAATAACCACAAAATAAATAACCCAATATTAAATGTTAAAAAACATTCAACATAAAATGGTAAAATGAAGAATTTAAAATAGCGTTTAGATTATTTTAAAACATAACCACTATCCAAAAAATGATATCTTAAATAATATAAGTGAATTAATAATATTTAATATATAAAATTAATATTTTAAACACACAAAATTTTATTTTATTGAGAGATTAATTAAAACATGATTTTTAGAATGAATTCACCTGACATAATAAATTTGAAAGCGTCTTCCCCTGTAAAATAGGGTTTTTAAAAAAATTAACAAATGTGATTTATTTGCTAAAAAACTAGAGGATTTGGAAAGAATCTTACAACAACAATTGAAATATTTCACCCCTTAAAAAATTAAATAATCCGTTGAAAAAAATTGTAGTTTGGAAAATTTATGAATTACCCAAAAAAAATTAAAATCATCCTTTGAATAAATATATTTTGGATATAAAAATATATTATTAAAATATGTTTTACCCTTACTTAATTTTCTAACTTGACCGCTTTTAATTTTCTATTTGTATAATTTTATCCATAGCAGAATTATCTTCTTCAAGACATACCTAAAATATCAATTCCTCATTATCCTTATCTCTCTCTCTCTAACCAAAGCAAGCAAAAATTTTCTTATAAAGGATTACTTAGGAATATTGAAATAAAAAGAAATATTCATATAACCAACCTTATCCTAATTAGATTTCAAAAATTTTATATATTTATTTATAATTTCACTATCTGTTTTAATTGGATAAGCCACATCAAGTGACCCTCACTATAATTGAAGCTTCATTTTCTTCCACCCACTATGTGGGTTGTTGATGCATTGAAATTACATGGGAAATCATTTAAATGATCTCATATCTCAATCAAGAATATAGACACAACAAAATTATTTCTCAAATTCAATATATGACATTTTTACTATGCAATATATTTATGACCTACATATGCCCTTACGACAACACACATGACTAATGCCCTTGAGGGGAATCTTTATGGTACTGGGAAAAATAGTGGAAGTTGGTGGGTCAAGGATTTAAAAAATTTCATCGATGATTGATGTTAATATGTCATTTTTTGGGTAGCTCTACTTCGGTTAAAGCCTAGGGATCACACATGATAAATTGTAAGCACAAAATAAACCATAAATACTTTGTTCAATTTGAATCAGTGTGTTCATTATCTGTTCATCTCTAGTGGTAGTTGTGTAAATAATCTGAAGTCGAATTCTACTAGATAATCCACATGTGGTTCAAAATTTTTTGGTAGCATTGATCAATTAATTTCGGGTGCTAATGCAGAGATTTGTCAATGTCTTCAATATCCCAACAATCACCCCATCACTATTCTTATGATGTGAGAGGGAGAGATTAATATTTTCACGTGGATCGACATCTTCTCTCTCTTGAAAGCGAGATATGAGACATAATATCTCAAGAACTCACAATTTATAGTCACCATGATACCTCTCTCCTCTTATATATGGTGAGTTATGAAATTATTCAGAAAATGATCCCTTGTCCATGAATATTTATTACCCACTAAAGAAACCATAAATGAAATATTACTACTACAATATTGAGTCATAAATATCATTTATATTTTTATTACTTAATTATAATATAATAAATATATTACATGATAATAATGAGTCATTAAATCGACTAATCATTCCCAAAAATATTAAATGAACCTTAAATATTAAATATTATTCATTAAAATAATATTTTCCGTGTTTTTATGTTAATACTTGTAATTAATTTTAACAAATAAATCCACTGTTTATTATTCTAAACTAAAATAATATGAATTTATTTATTCATTGGTGATTTTACATCCACAGAAAAATCTTGGACCCCAGTGGTCGGGCCCACCATTTCTTATGTATCTATTCACCAGAATAGGGAAAATTCTTGAATATGCTATTGTGTTTTACCATCTAGGTCCTTATCTTGATAGTAGTGAATAGTATTCACAAACCAAGATCATAGTCCAAAAACACATCAAGACTCTTAAAGAGATAAGGAATAGTCATAACAATGAAAATCAACCTACAAACATGCACTACGTAATATAATCTCTTTGTCTTTAGATAACACATAATTTAGGATAAAAAATTGTGTCATCATACACACTTGTTTTATTATTTTATGATCTTACTAGATATATTTTCTTTTGACTACCATGGACATGGATTTATAAAGGTATTACCATCCTAATGAACTAGGCTCGAGATATTACTTCCTCAACTCAGAAGTGAAAAATTTTATCTAGACCATTCAACCAATGCCATACCACCAATGACACACTCAACATAAGCTACCTCACCATGATTTCATTATCATGGTTTTTCCTTACATCAAAGTATGTGATCAAATCGAACTCATTGATAATGATCTTAAATTATGAGACTGATACACGTGTGTGTAGATAGGAACATATTATGAAACCCAAAACACTTGGTGTTCCTATTGGTGGGTCTTTCCTCATGATCTCAACTACTATAGATCACCAAGTACAAACTTCATGAGAATAAGCCTCAATGAATCGGAGCCTTAAGAACCTGATAGTTATACATCTACTGGGTCTAGTTAATAAAATGTATATAGACCATTGTACACCCACACACACAAGATTAATGTCATAGTGTCTCAATGTTCTCATTATATACTGGTATCTGTTATAACCTTTGAATATGAAAATTAATATATGGACATTTCCATTGAAAAGTAGAAACAGAAATATCTATACAATAAAGGTAAGTATTCACCATTCATAAATCACTGGACACATGGTATGGTAATCCAAAGTACCATTCAAGTTGGGTTTAGATAACCCACTATTACAATACTCCCACTTGAACTAGAGGAAACTTTCTAACTACCTTTGTTATCTATCACATGATAAAGATCATGTTTCACTGATTCATGGATTTAGTTGTGAGGTCTTCCAAATCTCTACATCATGGCTATTGTGCTATGTGTAACCTTATCTCCTTGAGTAAAACACCTCAAGAGATGAAAACCATGAGTGTATTTCTTTTTTCCACTATCAAAACATGACATATTTCATAGTAAGAGTATCATAATTTACATTGTGATAGTACTTTACTTAATAGGTGGGATTACCAGAATTAGAACAAATTTTTGCATTCTTCACACTACTTCATACCCACCACAAAATCCACAACACACTTGGTATTTGTATACGTAGATACTACTAGCTTTAATGAGATTGTATTTCCCATTACCAAAGTCTAGATATGATGTTATATCATTATAACCTTTCAGGAAAAACTATTTTGTGTCCCCTTATGACTAGTATTCCTTCCTCTCCACATACCAGGTACATATCTATTATACTTTCTCAAGTACAATCAGATAGTTCTGAATTCTTCTCTTGCAGTTCTCCTGGATATAAATGATATTTTCTTTCTATAAAGTATATTTTGGAAATATCAAATCGTGTACATATCAAGGAATACATGATTTATCCATCCCTAAAGCATATGGAATTTTACTCACCACATTAATCTACTCCCATGTTTCGTACATGTAATCTTGGAGAGAGATATTCCATGTGACATTGGTAACAATTATATCAAAAATTGTTAATACTTGTATTTTTAAATACAATGTTATTATATGTATGATTGACTCGGTCTAGGAAACTGTTATATCTACCTTAATAGATCATATTCTCTAGAATATAGGTTTATAATTTATGTCAATCACTGGAGAATTACTTTTATTCTACTCTTATCTAACTAAAATACCAATAACTTTTTCCATATGATACCAAACATATTTTACTTGGAAAAACATTTCACTCACACTAACCTATGGTAGAAACATGGAAAATTTTTATTCCAAATGAATGTTATAAGATCTTATTGATTAGTTTAATCTTGAAATATATTTCAGTAATAGTCACCCTTATTAGGATTCAATGTTGTCCCCATCCCTTTCTGGTAGTGTCATATAGACACCTTCCATGATTGGTGGTCTTGAAATCCAATATCCAATATAATAGTCATAGAAAATAGATATGATAAGTTAAATTCGAATGGATTTAGGCATAACAAATTGGTATTAACACTCAAGTCTTCATGGTACCACACTTGTTCCATCCATATATAGTCTCACTTGAATACTCACCACAGTATTCAAAATAATAACCTCCCTTTACATTGATACGTGGAAGAAATTAGTTAATTTTAATTGATCTTGTCAATTTTATCTAATTCCAATATACTTCCTACTTATAGGAAATTATTATTGCCAATGAATACTGTATCACAGGTCGAGGTGAATATAAAACCATCACTATGATTTTATCCTTCCTACATAGTATGTGTCTCTAGAACATTATCTTCCACACGTCTTGTGGAAATTATTCCCATTTAAACTATTTTTGCATCTATGGTATTGACTAAACCCAATTCAATATTTCTCCAGCTGTCTCAAATAGAGATGTGCTCCATTTTCATAAAATATAGTCTATAAATTGACTCTATTTTTTCTATTATAGGGATTTCTGTAATATCCTATGAAACTTTTAGGATTATTTCTATAGATTCACATTCTTTTTTTCTTGATAATTTTTTATATCCTCAACCAAATCTTTGAATATAACTATATTTTCTATTAACATAATGTATTTTCATCATACTATAACTCATATGATATACATTTTTTATTATATATGGCATATGGTTATGGGAAAATTTATCTATTTTCAAAGGATGTTGCAAGATATATATTTATCTACAATGCATAAGTTTTAACATTGGTTCTCATTTTTCTTAAATCCTCACTTTGACGTGTACAAGGAAATGTGTGTTTAGGTATTACACCTCCATAAATTTTTGTGATCAATGTTCATATATAATAATCATCATCAATCCTCCTTATTTTCATCGTATCCATGTTGTGGATAAGGAAATATGTGTTTTGGAATTACTCAATGCTATATTATATTGATCGATGAATGCTTGGTTAAGATATTATTCAGCATTTTATCCCAAATAATCTCATATATTATCACCATTCATATACCATACTCAACATTCAAATTCCTTAAATATTTAAAGGAATCAAATGAAGTATATTTACCACTATCTTACCCTTGTAATAGTTTATGATCTATAACTGCACTAATTTCATATGTATTGTGGATTACCTTTATTTATAATGATTTTTTATTGAAAACTATGAACAAAAGTGTTTCGATAATACCTATGGTCTTTAACTCCGATGTTTCTAAATACTTTAATAGGTATATCCTTGATAAATACTTAGTTTTTTTACAATGAATTATCTTTCCACAACTGTGTATAAAAGTGTTACATTTTATATTCATCATGTATTGCCAATGATTAATGTACCACTAAACTATTACATGAGTATTTGATAACACAAACAACATTTATTCAGAAACTAGAATAATGTCTCCTAGTATCTAAAGGAAACATGATATAAATTTTTTGGTAATACTTCATAAAATTTCAACTAGAATCATTAAACATGGTAATTATAAGTCATTTGCTTCTCACTGCTGACTTAGTAACCACCCTTTCTTGGACGCTTAGAGAATACAACTTACTTATAGTAATGTTTCTATACTTAAATGGTTTTTGTATCCAAATAAAAAAATATTAGTTTCATGTTGTATTTAGTACCAAAGTATTATAACATAAAAATTAGTTTCAATTGATGAATATTCACTGAATAATAAGAGAGTACTTGATTATTCTATTTTGTTCATTGCATTTATCTTCCATAGAATTTATTTCATGATATGTGAAGAAAATAAACTCCTATTTAATACCTCTTTCATTGAAGGAAATTTAAAAGGTTATTTTTTATTTCATGTTTGTCATTTGCCTTTTTTCCTTATCTATCAACATGTTCTCCATAAGAACTAAAGATCAAACTTTCATTAATTATTTTATTTCTTGGAAAACCTTATCTAAAAGGTAACTATGTGTTTTTATCCATACTACTCTTTTTGTAATTTTAAATGAAACTGGGGTAAATGTGTGAAAATGATATGAGAAAGGGTTAAATTGAATGTTTTTTATCAATCTTTCAATTTAGATATATCTAGTGTAATAATCAATTATTCATATTCATGCTTCACCTTCTCCTCCCAAAATTATTGGAGATGTTACTACATGTAATATAATCCATGTCCTGATGTAGTATCAAAAAATCACATCAAATTTTGATGATAAAATTGCATCAGTCATGAGTCTCCTATAAGTAATTTTTACACCCTCACTTCAAGAGGTGGGCTAACAGCTATTGGGGACTCTGGCACCTTGGATTTCCTATATTTTAGTATTGTGTGCAAGTGTCTATACTACTCTTTGGAAATTCATGCTGGATAGGACACTATATTTTTCCAATAAATATTTAATTTTGACTTGTGGTATTAATTTAAATTTTATAAAAAATAAAACTAGTATATTAGTACTTTTATCTTGATTACCGATTAGACATTACCATTTATTTATATCATTAAATGTATCCCACCATTTTATCAAAATTTATAAACCCTTTGTACTATAATTTAAATACTCTATCAGTTGAGTAATCTAGTGAAGATTATCCTTGAACCTCCCCTCATAGTCTGTATGATTTTCTTATTCCATTACTTGGAGAGTTTAAGGATGGAACTTAGCTGGCCAACCACGTTAACTCATGGCTCCTTGATCTATTGAGTGAAATCCCATCTTCAAAATACAAAATGTGATTTACTTAAAAATTTCCTTTGAAGTAGTAATAATAAATATTGGGATACTTATTTCGTTCCTACATTAGATAAGTCAACCCATTGTTTTCATAAGAGCTCCCAGGTAGTAGGATACACCCTCAACATTGGATGATCGAGCACCCTGTACCCTGGTTTTGTTCAAATACAAAAGAAGGAAGACAGTTGTGACATATTATTTATTTGAGTTTTTTAATTGTAATATATTTAAATGAAATCATTTTCTATCTCATAAACACATACTATGCAATCTCACTCACAATTGATCTAGTAATAAATAGAAAATATCCATCTCATCACATTTTAATTTTATCTGTGCATACTTTCTTATTTTTTTTATGTAATCACACATAAAACTATATCTATATAAAATAAAAATTCATGAATAAATAAAATATGATAATGTGATCATGAGATTATACAATTTTTTTATCTATTAAGTGAATAACGGATCAAACCTAGACCCTTGGGTAACTCCTTGATTCATGCCACTAGCAACTCGAGTTCCAACACTCACCCATCCAACACATCAAACTATTATATTGTGTGTCACAAAATCTCAGTGTGATGTATGTCACTAATGTCCTCATCATTATACATCAATAATCAAACACAAATGAGGGGGTTTTGGGAGTGAAAAAAACAGACTCATAAATTGGACACATATTACCTTATACATATTGAATAAAAAGATGATCCATAGACCATAATTTAATTGACTACTTATTACAATAATCACACATAATAAATAAGTAATTAAATAAAAATAAACATACAGTAGAAATATATTTTTTTGGTTGATAACTCATAATCTGTTGATACACATTAAACTCGTATATATTTATGATTGTATAAAAAAATTGAATATTTAATAAATTATTTTTTAGGGAAAATATGTTGAATTAAAAAATAACTCGTATTTTTAATTCATAAATTTACATTGTTTGGTTATGATATTAATTGAATTTTAAGGACAAAATTGGTATTTAATTAATTAATATAAATCAATACATAAATTAAATTATTTTTCCCTAGATTATTCAAAAATAAAATTGTAAATCCAAAAATAACATTTAATTAATTTAATTTAATTCTAAAATTACATTAATTAGTTCAATTAATTTTTTATTATATAAAAATTACTTGAGCCCAGAATCCTCATACCTAGTCAATGTGGGCCACCCAGGCCCATACTGGGTCTTACAAACCCTGTGAAGTGGTGTTCTAGGTTAGACGTACCTACTTAGACCAGTTCTAGGTTAGTCAAACCCACCCCAGCCTACTTCGAGTCGATCCACTCAGGGACATATCATGTGCTACTATATGGATAATAGTTAAGTAATACCTGATCATTTTGAAAGTGCTATTGATATGTGTGTTGAGGCTAAGAGGCAATATCGGTGGTGTCCACTAGTCATGGGTGGTAGGATTAAGCCCTCACTGTTGAAGCAAAGTAGGAGTTAGCTTAATGGGACTCCAGGTGCGACTTCCACACTCGGTAATGACATGAGAAGTGGGGTGGAATCAGTATGGTCATATAGAAGAAAAGGATGCAGGTGGTAGTGGATCAGAGGGAGGAAACCTATGATTTGTGGTGTTGCTGTATTGATAATGCTATGACTGCCAGTGGCTATTTTTGTAGTGGGAGGCTGGACCAGGTGGTGCTGCGGAGGGGGAGCAACGACTATAGGTGGGTGGTGTCATAGTGGGAGGTTGGGAGGGTTGATATGATCTATATAGGGGGATCTATCTTGATTCATGGGAGGATGACTCTCCCCTTCCATTTTTTTGGCTCATTTGTGGAATTCTCCACGAACCTACCCATTGTAAGTACTTTTTTAATTTTTTGACCCAAGGAAGCCGACCCTTCATTTTTTTTATTTATTTAATGTTTTACAAGCTAATGATATAGGATATAAAAAAAATATTAATTATTATTTTTGTAATAATTCTACATTTTGGTGCAATGATCCCATATTGGACATTATTATTCCAACCTGGAAATTTTTGACGGGTGTCTGAAATCACCAAAAAACACTTATACTGATAGATTTGGATCAAACTTTTTTATATTTACATATATGTTTTCTTTGAAAATAATACCTAAAAAATAATTTCAACACATATTCAAAACTTCATATATCCATAGACTAGACATCTGGTGTTGGCATTGGTGGGTGATAACTTCAGCTGGGATGGTTTCCTTTTGGGCGTGGCTCGATACGGGCCCAAGTGTGGAACAGGGGGGTATGGTCTCTAGGTTTTGTCTTCCAACATCCTGTGGCTCTCCTCAAAGGTCTGATTTCTGTATATTTCTCACTTGGTGTTGATTTCGTTGAAGTGGAGGTAGAATTCATGACTTTCTTGGGTGTTTCTGCTCCTCGTTGTAAATGTTGTTTTCCTATGGCATGTTGTTCAAGGTTTTTTGATTCGATATTATCTTTAGATACTTCCCCAGATGTTGTTTATAGTTGAAATTATTCAACAGACTTATGCGATTCATTTTTGGATATTTGAGAGGGTATGTCCTTGTCCATCAGTACCGGCCCATATTTTTATGGAATAGATTATCATGTAGCGTTAAAAAGGTGGAAACGGGACTTAATGTTGTTTATGTTAGGGAGGGTCCTTTATTTGTTGTTTGATCTAGTTTTTTTTAATTTTGGACCATTGGGGTATGGTTTTATATCATAATTCATTGAAGTCATGTTTCTTGGATTCTCACTTTTTGCTTAAAAGTGTTTCCTTAATAAAAAAGTTAATTTTCAGTTAGTTTTTATCACATAAATATAATATAATAAATATATTATGTGATAAATGATATTCATAAAATCTACTTATCATTCTCGCAAATAGTAATTGAACATTTAATACTAAATAATATTCATTCAAATAATTTTTTCCATGTATTTACATTAATACTTGTATATTAATTTACTAAATAAATTCATTGTTTTTTATTATAAAGTTGAATAATATAAATTTATTTATTCATTCATAATCATAAAACCTCAAAAAATAATGTACCCCAGTGGTGGGGCCTAACATGTCATATATACCTATTTACAAGAATAAGGAAGATTATTGAAACCATTATTGTGTGTGACCCTATAGGACCTTATGTGAATATCAGTGAACAATATTCATAGACTATGAATGGAGTCTAATAACCCATCAAGACCACATAAGGGATAGGATATAGTCATAGGAAAGAAAAATGACCTATGAACACGCACTACGTAATATAATCTATTTGTCTTCAGATATCTCAAAAATCAGGACACACACTTGTGACATCATCCTTTCTTGCTTTATTATTTATTGATCTTACTATAGAGATTTTCCTTTGACTATTTTGGCCATGAATTTATGAATGTGCCACTATCTTGATCAACCAGGATTGAGATATTACATCCTCAACACAGATGTAATAGATTCTATGATGACCATTCAACCAATTATATAACTGCAATGATGCACCCAACACAAGAAACCCCAGCACAATTTCATTATAATGTTTTTTCTTTACATTAAATTACATGATCAAAAGGAACACAATTATAATGATCTCAATTCAAGAGACCAATACACATGTCTATAGATAGGAACATCCTATAACACCCAAAACATGTGGTGTTCCTATTAGTGGGTCCTTTATCATGATCTTAACTAGTATAGATCACCATGTGCAAACATCTTGAGAAGAGTCCTCAATTCTTATGAGCCCCAACACCTAACATACATACATCTAATGTGACAATCCTTTATGATGTATCTAGATCACAAGTTATATATTTATGATTAATGTCATAGCATCTCGAGATTCTCATTATAGCATGGGATCTACTATATCCTTTTTACATGAAAATTAATATATGGACATTACCATTAAATAATAAATGCTGAAATATAAACACAATAATTTCAAGTGTTTATCCTAAATAACTCACTTTAGATATAGTATGGTAATGAAATGTACGACTCATTTTGGGTCTAGGGATCCCACTATTACAAAAATAACTAACAACCTGACCCAACAAGAAATTACTTGGCTCTAATCTTGAATTTGGTGACCAACTCAAGCCCATAATCCCACCACTGTCAAGATAACCTAATGAGAATGAAGACAATGATAATATAATTGGATGGTCATCAGAGGGAATGTGATGACATTGATATGGAAGGGGTGGAGTTGATTTTGGCAGTTGTTCTCACTGGTATGTGGGAGTTAGGGGAAAATATGATGGTAGATGCAGGAATGAGGTGGTGAGGATTTGGGGTTTCAAGAGGCCAAGGTGCGATGACGACTTCAGGATGAAGGAACCCCCATGTTTGATTGTTTTTTTCATTATTTTTTTATTTATGTAATATATATATATATATATATATATTTATATTTATATTTTTCTCATTACATATGTATATATATACATTGAAATTTATTCATTTGAATTCTGTTTCTTACCTTTTTTTAAAATGATAACTTATATATGTATATATTTTGGATATAAGTTTATATATTTATATACATCCCATATATAAGTGTATATTTATTAGATAAAATTTTATAATATAAAAATATTAAATGTTAATTAATTTTATATATATACTTGTTATGAATTGTAATTTTATATTCTTTATTACTCCTTATATGTTTTTTTCATATGCATCTCAATATAATATTTATTTTTAATATTTTCTAAAATTACTATGTGTGTGGATATATATATATATATATATATATATATATCTTAATATTTCATTATAATAATTATATCATTATTTATAATCTACTTTTAATTAGGCTTATTTCTAAACAACAATTTAGTTATATTTATCAATATATAGTACTATTGGATTTTATTTTCATTATGGAATATATTAATTTTATAATAATACAATAATTAGCAAAATGTGTACATTTTTTAATAAATTTTATATTATTATTTATATAATTTTAAACAAATGATAGTTTTCTGTCACAATATAGATATAAATTCATATTAACTAATTTTTATATAAATATTTATTTCAATTTATTTAATATTACAATTATATTTCATAAATAATTATTATTATTTATTTAGTGAAAAAAAATTTAAATGTCCTAGGTCATTACATTCTCCCTCTGAATTAAATTGCATCCTCACAATTTTAATTTTATATGATATATTTTTTACTTCGTAATTAAGCACGAATAAACCATTTTTTCTAGAAAATATTTCATGGAGTTTGACTATATAAAAATGATAATAATAATAATAAAAATAATACTAATTTTCATAGAATATTTTAAGAAATTACTACCATTATTTTTTCACTTTTATAAAAAAGTTTGGATAATTCCTAAATCCAATACACTGAAAACTTATAAGGTCTATTGAATTCAAAACATAGTTCACTAGGTTTCTCTAATATCTATATAACCATAATTTTTAGATTAACCTTAAAATATGATAAAAAAACTAAATGAAGTTTCCAAACTCTTAAATTATCCTTGACATCCTATTTTCAAGAGTTTCCTAAACCTTTCTTTTGGTACTAACTAAGAGGCCAAAGGCCTGCACAACCATATTTTGTGCTAAAAACACGACATCATTTTTTTAAAATTAAATATTAAAAAACAATTGAAAATATAGATTCCAATGTCAATTTAGGTCAATAGTTTTGGGTTATTAGGAAAAAAATACTTAAAATCCTATATCACCCAAATATATGTTTTCTTCTCCTAAATAATCCAAAAAAATCCGGCCCAACTCTATATAACCCTCATAATCGATCACTATCACCCGAGTGACTCTAATTTATCGAAATATCCTTTGAAGAACATTTTAAAACATGGTATGACAAAATTAGTGAGTAAGGGGTTTTAAAATCAAGTCAACATTTTATTTGAAAATAAAAGAAAACAATCATTAAAACTTATTACTTTGAAAATTGAAAACTTCTTTGTAAATAAAATATTGTTTAAAACTAAAAATTTATTTTCCATTAAAATACATCATGATTAATCCAAAAGTAAAATAAAAAAAATTATCTTAATTTTTGAAGTCACTTAGACAACAAATTTTCTTAAAATTTACTAGTCATGAATAAAAGTATGAATTTTATACAAATAAAACTACAATACTATTAAAATATTTTAAAATACTTCCTTATACAAAAAATCTATATAATTTTATAAAACCACCCCATAAGTTCAAAAAACTAAACCATGAGGCAACATGGAGCATTCTAGGTTGTATAGGGCCTACCTTTAATGGTGGTTTGGGTTCTATAATGAACCACAGAATTTATACATACAAATTATATCTTTTTAGAAAAATATTATACAAATACAGGCCCGAGGATCGTAATGGTTTAATATATTTGAAGACTAGATACACAATATTCTTATTTATTGAAAAAAATTCACCATATCCCAAAAAGATATTACCTCAAAGTTGTAACACCTCGAGCTTCCATGATACGCTTCTCTTTCAATAATGCAATAGCTTGCATTGTACGCAAGTTCGAGATTCTAACACACCACGACCAATAAAAATAGCCATTATGAATAGTAATACCAACTTTCTGAAATTATATATATTTTATATTTCAAAATGTACTTCATTTTTGGATTTGGAATATCGAAATTAGCCTATGTTGAATTTTTGGTATTTTTCTGAGAACATCCAATTTTTTATGAATAGTGAAAAATACTTAAAAACAAATTTTTTAATCAAAATAATTTATAGTGATAAATTATACTATTGAGTGGTTTTAAAGTATAATTAGAATATATTTTTACCATTTTATCCAATGGTGGTCATTAGAATTAATTTCACTTTGAAATTGGACATAAACAATTGTCAATCTTTTGATATATATTGTTTCCTAAAAACACGCTATTTGTTGTGACAGCGGGAATTAATTATAAAATTAATTAATTAAACTTATATGTTTTGAATGTTTTAAAATAGAAATCATTTCGAATTCGGAATATCAATTATAGCTTAGGGTGAAATTTTGGCATTGTTCTGAAAAACATCAATTTTTGATGAATAGTGAAACCACTAAGTGGTAGTTAAAAAACTGATTTTTCATTTAAATGACACATTACCACTTCTGTGATTTGATTTTCAAAAATCCAACATACATGGTTGTCATTAGGAAGTAAAATGTGGTTCAATGGGATTAAAATAATTTTTTAGTGAATAGTTACTTTTAAGTTTAATTAATCGTGATTAAAGGTAATTAGTGAAATTTAAGGTAAAAATGATATTATAAAAATATGAAAATACCTTTACACTTGTCCTACCATTATGGGATTAGTCATGGCCGACCAAGAAAATCCATGAGTCAACTTGGTGATCCCATGGAGCCACATGGGTAAGAAAATGTCATTAATAACTTTTTATTTAAAGTAAAAATAAAATTGTCACAGACATGTGTTATTTTACTAAAACAATTATTACATGGTGTTATATAAGTTAAATTTTCTACTATAAATATTAGTTGGAAAGATAAAAAGATTTAATACATCATGATAATTTTTTTATAATTTTTATACATTAAATAAATTAAATTTTTAATGACACAATGATGATGCAACGATTACCTCATTAATTAACGATTTAAATAAAATGAAAATATAATGTAAACTCTAAGACTTAAACTTGTCAAAAATCTATTGTATGAGTATATTTCGAACCCTTATCACCTTATCCTCTAAATATATAAGTTTGGGACCTTTAAAATCCGAAACTAATTATATAATAAAGTAACATTTCATGACTTTCTAAGAGTGCCCCTCCTCTCCTCTTATAAAAGGCCCCCACCACTACCACCTTACTCACACATTCAAAGACTTTTGGCTCGGCCAAACTCTGCCCAAATACTCTCTCAACTTTCCTCTATTACTCCTATAAGCCTCACTTTGTGTATAATTCTTCACAAGGAATCCTTTGGCTCAAATCAAAAAAGAGTTACCCGATTTTAAGGTAATGTCTTCTCTTATGTTATTTTGTTTTATTTTGCTTCTCCAACCCCTTAAACTCTTTTTATTCTGTTATTTTGTAACAAAAAAAGTATCGTAAATATAATAGGATGTTTTTATGAGAAGGATTTTATTTACACTTACACACACCTTCGTCTAATGGTTAAAGAACATAATGTTTCTGTGGTTGGCAAATTTCTGCCTCACGAAACGATGATTGTTCAATCTTCTTTTAACACCTCTCATGGTGGCCATTATTATGACACTATTTTTATATATGATATATATTATGTTTTTTTCCTTATGATTCTGTATTTTTCATTTATGGCATACCTTTATTATTTCCATTATGGGTAAACGCGATAATTTCATTTTTGGAAGTGCGGATTACCGCCCCCTCAAAGTGATTTGAATCGTTAATGCCATATGTGGGATGTATAAAGGATTGAGTAAATGGTATTATACATTATATTATACTGGAATTATATTATACCTTTATATAACTATAACTTCATTCCATTAAATATGAAATATAAATTAAATTAGCGTTCATGTGTACGTACGGCTTACCGTCTCCATGAACGGTGCATTTCATTTCTTACCTCTAAACGTTATGTAATATTATAAATGAATGTATATACTGGATATATATGATTTATATGATATCTTCATCATGAATATAATTATGGATATGATGGATATTTTATCACATGAACAAAGTGTAATTATAAGAAGTTTATTTTTGACTCAAGTACCTAAGATCGACAAAATGAATGTTATTAACTTAAATAATTACATAATGTTCATAACATGGTAATAAGTGATATAAAAGAAATAATTAACTTGAAAAAGGTTCTTAAGCAGGTAGAGATTAACTCTAGTTTATTATTCAGGAGGTTAAAGAGTGGTTGAGTCAAGTCGGACACGAGGTAAGGGAACTTCTTAACCCAATTTCCGTTCTTTGGGTTAATATCCTACTTTCAAATTATGTCACGATATTATTATGTACTATCTTGTATTTTTAATTTCTTTATGTGTACTTATAGTGAATACACATAATAGATCTATATTATTTAAAAATGGTCTTTTTAAGGACTTCGTCTCAATCTCCTTTCATTAAGGTATATTTTGTTTTATACACAACATTCTTTTATACGGTGTATAAACCCCTTTGACTTTTACATTTATTCAAAAGGTTTTATTTTATAATTATGTGATTTTTAAATGATTTCAAAAAAGAGATATTTCTCTCAAATATATGAAAATCCAGTCCAAATGTATACGTATTTAACGCGAGCATAAAAATGTTTTCAGAAAACCTGACTCTCGAGTGTGGTAGACAGGAAGGGATTGGTCTTGGACCCATCATGGCCTGTAATTAGTCGAGCAGTCTCAGAATTAGTTATTTTGTTTTCAGAATCTTGCATAATGTTTTTAGAAAAACACTGGAGTATATTTAAGCAATTTTAAATGTAAGTATCTTCTAAAAAAATTACATCTTCAGGTCTCATGAGACAAACTAGTGTCTTAGCACGAGGCCTTGACAAAATCTTACTTGTAGTCTTGGAACGAGGCCTTGTCTACGTGATTATGATATTCTGGCATTATGCATTCCATCATTATGAAAGTGGTTATTGATATTGCATGTGATTATTAGACCAGTAGAATATTCATGAGAATAATGAAATGTCATTATTTCATTTTACTTTTTCCATATTATGCTAAAGTTCAAGTTTAAAAGGATTTTGTTTTAGTTATAAATTGCCTTAAATGTTTATGTTTATTTATGAAAGCTTCCGCTATATTTTTATCCTTACTGAGCATCTGATCTCACCCCTTTCAATGTTTTAATTTTTCCAGGATGTGATGAAGTATATTATGAATGACCTGTAGGGATAGTATGAGGGGATATGAAGACATGATGTTTTTTTAGTTTTGTTTTACTTTATGATGTAATGTAAGACTAATGAATGTATCTATTGTTTCCAAGACTACTAAACTAATCGGTCTTTCGATACGTGATCTTTTGTGATCATACTAATATTAAGCAATAATGCACCAACTCTGGGTAACTGGGTTCGGGGCGTTACAGTTGGTATCAGAGGCAGTTTAGTACTAACCTTGGATGCTAGATTTAGATAAACTCTGATTAGAGCACATAGACCTAAGATAGACTTCGAGGATTAGTATAGAAGAACTTCCTAGAATTTTGGTATTGTAGAGATTTTGTGAGTTTTTCGAGAAATACATCCCTGTCTGGATACGATCAGGTAGAGGCGGCTCTGGCACAAATGTACCTAGGGGTAAAACCCAAAAACACCGCTTTGGGATAGACTCGAATGGGAAATGGTGCACAACAACGGGCCTTGCTGCACTCTTGGTTATGAAACTCCTGGGGGATATTCTTAGGATAATTCTCATTTTTTTTACAAACCATTATGAAGGGTTTATGAGTATATACTTCCTCAAAGAAAACATTTTTTATGATTATGGATTATATCCATAAATCGTTCAATTTACATTAAGTATTTTACAAGTTTGGAATTATTCATTGCAATTCATAAACAAACTTAGTTTATGCCATTGTATAGGAATGGTGCCTAGTAGAAGGAATGTGAACTCCATCAATACATATGATCCAAAGAGTAAGAAGGATCATATCTTTCATGGTATTAAGCCAACATTTAGAAGGGAAATAGTCTCCCATGTGTTCTAAACATATGAATAAATAGTATCATGTGTTAATAAGATAAGTAAAGAATTATCTAAGTCGTATGGATTTGAAGGGAAGAAAGAGAAGAAAAGGATGAAAGATAGAATGATGGATAAAGGGATGAGGGAAAATAAGAACTTTCCAATATGTGATAACTGTGGGAAGAAACACCTTGGAACTTGCTTGAAGGGAATGGGAGTTTGTTATAAGTGTGGAGAAAAAGGACACCAAGTGTGTGACTGCAAGGGTAAGAAAAAGGTTTCAAATGTATAATGCTTCATCTTCAAGCAGTGGGGACACTATGCAAACCAATATCCAAATCATCAGAGTATGCCCCAAATGATGTTATTGGATAATAATCAAGTTATGATACTACCACAGATGAGGAGGAATGATTAGAGTTCTTATGTTGTTATTAAGGAATTTTGTCATTTGAGTGGTGTATCAATGATGTACTGGTTATAATAATTATGGAGTATATAAGGATTGTACTGTAGTACTATTTCATCAAGGACTTGAGATTGTGTGGAACCAAGAAAAGTGACTCCACAGCAGGTTAAATTTTTGGAAAATATATGGTTGAGAGAAAGATAAACCATAATATGGTTCTGATACCGAGATAGTGATTTTGGAATAATATATGATTGATTTGAATAATTTATATTGGATATTCTTAACTTCCTTGAAACTGATTACTGATTTGTATATATTTTTTGATAGAAGGAGTATATCTAGTATTCTATAAGGAATAAGGGATCATGAATGTAATTAATAAGGATTCATGGTAATTCAGGATGTTGTAGTGTTTTAAAAGAATACATGATGAAGGTGTTCACATGTTGTTACGTGAAAAAAAAAGGAACTTCATTATGTTTACCTTCCTTATAAAATTTGGACTGTGAGTTGGACAGAAGTATTTTGGATAACTATAAAGGTTGGAATGGATTAAGTTGAACCTTGGATAGTATTGTTTAAGGTTAAAAAATTTCTGAATATTATTTTTGGGATATTATAATACTATAGTTTTAGGATAAGGATAACCTATAGGTCGGGGGATAACACGTCGTGTCGGACAAAGTTGTAGGAATCGAACCCACAACCATAGTGCGATAGGCCTTCATTACCTACCAATAGCTGACAGGATGTCCCTAGTTATTACAAAATAGTTTTCCTAATCTAAATGGTATGTGTTAATATTTTGAACTATGTACGATTAGGATAAATATAATATTTTTGAGTTCTATTATCTTTTGGAGGGACAGATGAGTTTGTGGTAGAAATTAGTTGAAGGTTGAAACTCTCCTTGTCAAGTATATATATATATACCTCTCTCTTATTCAATGAATAAATTAATTCTTAAACTTTAGGAAAGGTATATTAAAAAAATGTGTTATCATAATACCTTATGTTTTGTTGAACATATGATATTTTAAATCACCATAGATTAAAGGCTTTGAGGCCCTCAATTTCACACTTGTTTGTGATTTATGACCTAAATCAATCCCTATAAATATTTACGTATTTTCCTATAATTATGTGTCTATAATTTCCACCAATGTTCTCCTATTAGAAACCCTAATTTGGTGGTGACTTTCTCATTTCCATTTCCCTCTTATTAAGGCTAAATTTTATTAACCTTATTTCTGAAGTGGGTTTTCCACAAAGGTATTATCTATTTTCATCCTTTTATTTTCAAAGAAAATTTTCAAATTGTGAGGACGCAATTTATTGAAGTAGGGGATAATGTAACACCCTGATATTGCACGATACACTTCTCTTTCAATAATGCAACAGCTTGCATTGTACGCAAGTTCGAGATTCTAACACACCACGACCAATCAAAATAGCCATTATGAATAGTAATACCGAATTTTTGAAATTATATATATTTTATATTTCAAAATGGACTTCATTTTTGGATTCGGAATATCGAAATTAGCCTATGTTGAATTTTTGGTATTTTTCTGAGAACTTCCAATTTTTTATGAATAGTGACAAATACTTAAAAACAACTTTTTTAATAAAAATAATTTATAGTGATAAATTATACTATTGAGTGGTTTTAAAGAATAATTAGAATATATTTTTACCATTTTATCCAATGGTGGTCATTATAATTAATTTCACTTTGAAATTGGACATAAACAATTTTCAATCTTTTGATATATATTGTTTCTTAAAAACACTCTATTTGTTGTGACAGCAGGAATTAATTATAAAATTAATTAATGAAACTTATATGTTTATAATTTTTTAAAATAGACATCATTTTTTAATTTGTAATATCAATTATAGCTTAGGGTAAAATTTTGTCATTGTTCTGAAAAACTTCAATTTTTGATTAATAGTGAAACCACTAAGTGGTAGTTAAAAAAACTGATTTTTCATTTAACTGAAACATTACCACTTCTGTGATTTGATTTTCAAAAATCCAACATACATGGTTGTCATTAGGATGTAAAATTTGGTTCAATGGGATTAAAATAATTTTTTAGTGAATAGTAACTTTTAAGTTTAATTAATCGCGATTAAAGGTAATTAGTGAAATTTAAGGTAAAAATGATATTATAAAAATATGAAAATACATTTAAACTTGTCCTACCCTTATTTTATGAGTCATGGCCGACCAAGACAATCCATGAGTCAACTTGGGGACCCCATGGAGCCACTTGGATAAGAAAATGGCATTAATAACTTTTTATTTAAAGTAAAAATATAATTGTCACAAACATGTGTTGTTTTACAAAAACAATTATTACAAGGGGTTATATAAGTTAAATTTTCTACTATAAATATTCATTGGAAATATAAAAAGATTTACCACATCATTATATTTTTTTTTTAATTTTTATACATTAAATAAATTAAATTTTTTATGACACAATGATGATGCAACGATTACCTCATTAATTAACGATTTAAATAAAATGAAAATATAATGTAAACTCTAAGACTTAAAATTGTCAAAAACCTATTGGATTAGTAGATTTAGAACCCTTATCACCTTATACTCGAAATATATAAGTGTGGGACCTTTAAAATCCTAAACTCATTATATAATAAAGTAACATATCATGACTTTCCAAGATTTCCCCTCCTCTCCTCTTATAAGAGGCCCCCACCACTACCACCTTACTCACACCTTCAAAGCCTTTTGGCTCGGCCAAACTCTGACCAAATACTCTCTCAACTTCCCTCTCTTACTCATAAAATCCTAAATTTGGGAATAATTCTTCCCATGGAAGCCTTGGGCTCAAATCAAAAAAGAGTTACCCGATTTTAAGGTAATGTCTTCTCTTATGTTATTTTGTTTTATTTTGTTTCTCCAACCCCTTAAACTCTTTTTATTGCTTTATTTTGTAACAAAACCAGTATCGTAAATATACTTGGATGTTGTTATGAGAATTATTTGATTTAAATTTACACACACCTCCATCTAATGGTTAAAGAACATATTGTTTTTGTGGTTGGCAAATTTTTGCCTCACGAAACGATGATTGTTCAATCTTCTTTTAACACCTCTCATGGTGGCCATTATGATGACACTATTTTTATATATGATATATATGATGTTTTTTTTTCTTATGATTCTTTATTTTTCATTTATGGAATACCTTTATGATTTCCATTATGGGTAAATGTGATAATTTCATTTTAGGAAGTGCGGACTACCGCCCCCTCAAAGTGATTTGAATCGTTAATACCATATGTGGGATGTATAAAGGATGGATTAAATGGTATTATACATTATATTATACTGTAATTATATTATACCTTTATATAATTATAACTTTATTCCATTAAATACGAAATATATATGAAAGTAGCGTTCATGCGTACGTACGGCTTACCGTCTCCATGAACGGTGCATTTCATTTCTTACCTCTAAACGTTATGTAATATTATAAATGAATGTATATACTGGATATATATGATGTATATGATATCTACATCATGAATATAATTATGGATATAATGGATATTTTACCACATGAACAAAGAGTAATTATAAGAAGTTTATTTTTGACTCAAGTACCTAAGATCGACAAAACGACCGTTATTAACTTAAATAATTACATAATGTTCATAACATGGTAATAAGTGATATAAAAGGAATAATGAACTTGAAAAATGTTCTTAAGCAGGTAGAGATTAACTCTAGTTTATTATTCAGGAGGTTAAAGAGCGATTGAGTCAAGTCGGACACGAGGTAAGGGAACTTCTTAACCCAATTTCTGTTCTTTGGGTTAATCTGCTACTTTCAAATTATGTCACGATATTATTATGTCATATCTAGTATTTTTAATTTCTTTATGTGTATTTATAGTGAATACACATAATATATCTATTTTATTTAAAAATGATCTTTTTAAGGACTTCTTCTCAATCTCCTTTCATTGAGGGATATTTTGTTTTATACACAACTTTCTTTTATACAGTGTATAAACCCCTTCGACTTTTACGTTTATTCAAAAGGTTTTATTTTATAATTATGTGATTTTTAAATGATTTCAAAAAAGAGATATTTCTCTCATATATATGAAAATCCAATGCAAATGTATACGTATTTTACACAAGATTAAAAATGTTTTCTGAAAACCTAACTCTCGAGTGTGGTAGACAGGAAGGGATTGGGCGTGGACCCATCATGGCCTGTAATTAGTCTAGCAGTATCAGAATTAGTTATTTTGTTTTCAGAATCTTGCATAAAGTTTTCAGAAAAACACTGGAGTATATTTAATCAATTTTAAATGTATGTATCTTCTAAAAAAATTGCATTGGCAGGTCTCATGAGACAAACTAGTGTCTTGGCACGAGGCCTTGACAAAATCTTATTTGTAGTCTTGGCACGACGCCTTGGCTATGTGGTTATGATAGTCTGGAATTATGCATTCCATCATTATGAAAGTGGTTATTTATATTTCATTTTATTATTTGACTAGTAGAATATACATGTGAATAAGTAAATAGAATTATTTCATTTTACTTTTTCCATATTATGCTAAAGTTCAAGTTTAAAAGGCTTTTGTTTTAGTTATACATTGCCTTAAATTTTTATGTTTATTTATGAAATCTTCCGCTATATTTTTATCCTTACTGAGTATATGAGCTCACCCATTTCAATGTTTTAATTTTTCCAGGATGTGATGAAGTATATTATGAATGACCTGCAGGGATAGTATGAGGGGATATGAATACAGGATGTTTTTTTAGTTTTGTTTTACTTTATGATTTAATGTAAGACTTATGAATGTATCTAGTGTTTCCAAGACTACTAAACTAATCGGTCTTTTGAGACTTGATCTTTTGTGATCATGCCAATATTACGCAATAATGCACCGACTCTGGGTAACTAGGGTCGGGGCGTTACAATAGTACTCTTCTTAGGGATACCCTATTTGAAACCTTTCTTCATAACTCGGGGAAAGGAAACATAATAAAGGGTGACCATAGATGGTCAGTAATGGCAAACATGGGAGATATCAATATAACACGAATATAAGGGTATGAGACATGATAATAACATTTGAATACCATACCCTATATATCATATATCATGAAGTTGATTCATGACATAAATCATGGAAGTTCATAAGACATGAATCATAAAAGAATCAAAGAACATAAACCTTGAGGGCATAACATTAGAATAAGACATAGTTTTTTTGGAATACACATAAGTATAGAAAATCATTTCCTTAGTATTCAATGATCATTTCCAATTCCATCAAAGTGGAATGATTTCACTTTCCAAACAATCATAGTAGTCAAGGTTTACTCATAATACTATCTTATTAGACAAATTCCCTTACTGAACTAGATTCACTGCATATTAAAATCTTGTTTATCTCATGAGATATCAATATTTACACAAATCATTGGAGGGAGATATAGATCCCACCCATCACATAATGAAAATCATACATGTGTGTTCCACAAGATCGTAAAACATTGACCATATCAAAACCCAAGAAAAGATATGGGTTTCATAAATATTTCATCAAATCATAACTTGTGGAAATGAAAGGGGTTTCATAATCCTTTCAACAATTCATCAAGGAATAACACATGGAAAAGGAAATTGTTTCATATAAAATATTTCCATAAAATATATAAACCATACATATAAATTATAAAGATTTCATAATGATATAATATCCCCACTAAATATTATATAACATCAAAGTATATCATCTTTTATAGAAGATGATTTTGGAAGATCACTTAGAACACTTTTTGAGGAAATTATCCATTCCACTTTGAAAACACTTACATAAAATATAAAAATCTCTAAAAATATTAAATAAAATATTTTCTTTCAAAATAATCATTTAAACATGTAAAGGAATATTTATATCACTGGGTGTTTATAAAGGAGAAAAATATCATTCATATCATACGTGTTAATAAAGATTCCTTTCACATTTTATGTAAACATTCCAAAGTTCCTCGTTTTGAAAACAATATGAAAATTCATTTAAACCATTTTTTCAAAAATATAAAAAATGTTTAAAAATTTATTTAAAAATAATACGATAATATTATAAAAATTATTTAAATCATTTTTTGAAAACATGGATATGAAATAAAATGTTTGTTTGACAATAGAGGGAAATATAATGATTAAACATAAAAAAATATTTTTTGTATCATGACTAATTAGAGGGAGGAAAATGAAAGGGAAAATTTTATTTTTCATAAATAACTATATTATAATAAAATTAATGAATTTATTGAGAGATATATTATAATATTTCATCATTAAAATCATAATCATAATCAATACCGATAAACAATGAGATTATAACATGAAACCATTGCAACTTTGGAACCATTTTAATAATAAAACCCAGGAAATAATGAAACTTATATGGAAATGTATATCCAAATAATTTTATAATTAATAATAATAAAATAAATTCATGGGAATTATATACACTACAAATAAAGAAACAAGTGGTGTATAAGGAATGTATCCTATAGAAACAAAAGTGATATGAAAATCCATTACATGCATTGGTAACTTTTGAATCGTAAGCCCCATGAAAAATTACATTAAATGAAACATTAAATATCATCAGAATAAATACATTATTTATAGATCAATGAAAGGGTATTTATATACACCTCATATATAAATATATGTGAATAACATAACATATGTCCCAAATAAGATAATTTGAGTCCAAAAACCCTTACATGGTTTGGTAAATTTTAAATCGTAATACCCATGAAATACTAAAATTTAATAAAACATTAAATATGATGAGAATAAATAAATTCATTATAAAAAATTTCATAGGGGGTATATTACACCTCATAAAAGAAGATTGGTTTATGAAATAACATATATTCCAAAGAAGACAATTATTGACAAACATCCCATACCATATTGGTAACTTTTGAATCATAAGCCCCATGAATGAATAAAATAAAACTAAAAGTTAAATAATATAAAAATAAATTATTTCATGATATAACCTATCAAAGTATTATTATATACACCCAAAAAAATAAACAAGTGGTGAATATTACATTTTTCCCACAAAAAGTAAAAGTGAGGCGAGAATCCCTTACCTCAACTCTCAAAATTCATAATACACATTCAAAAATATTTCATAATATATATAGGATTGTTAAATATATATTAAATAAATATAATAGTATATATCATACCATATATTATTTAATTATGACATTTTAAAACCGGTTTATTAAAAATTCCGTGTTAAAATCATGTTTCTTGTAACAACCGAATCATTTTCATGTATGTTTTGGTTTGGTATTTTCGGTCATTTTACATTGATCATGGTTAAATTATATCCATAATGTTAAACATGATATAAATAAAAAATATATTCACTATTTATTTATTTTGAGTAATATATAAAATATATTTATAGAAAATGAATTACACCATTCAGGGAGATTGTAGGTTGTATGTACGTATGAACGTAGTTTACATTTTTCAAGGGATGGAATAAAAAAAAGATAAATATTAATTCCTCATTACAAGATCATTTTTTATCATAGATATCCTATATATTCATTAAATTTCTCCTTGTTACCATCAATTTGAAAATAAAATAATAAACGTATCACATCTCTTCACGGAGGTGGTAGTTCGCAGATACACATGAGTAATGTTATCATTTTCTAATGGTTTTGAAGGTAAAAAGGTGTATGTGATATTATAATTCTACAAGTATAATAATTTCATAAGTATCATATATATATATAAATTAAATCCATCATCATGTCCAATCCTGAGGGGCAGTGATGGAAAAAAAATTACATCACTTCAAGAGACGGTAGTCCTCCACACACACAAAAAATGGTTTCAGTTATTATTTGATGGAAGATGACACTACAAAAAAACTACATATTTAGCGTTATATTTTAGAAGGGTTCTGGCACTATCTTCTCTAAAAATAGATAAACAAATTTAGAGGGGGTTTTAACCCCATCTTAAATTATATATATATACATATATATATACATATACATATACATATATATGTATATATATTAGTGGCAATTATTTAAAATAACGACTAATTTATAAGAAAATATAATATAGAGGCGGTTATAAAACCCTCTAAATTAAAATTTCCTATGAATTAGAAATGGTTTTACATAACCCCTTCTAAAATATAGATCAAAACTCTAGTGGGGGTTATAACCCCCAATGATTTTTCTATAAATTAGCTTCAATTAATAACCACCCCTAATGTCTTAGTTTAGATGTGGTTTTAACCACCTCTAAAATATATGTATTTATATTTTAGTAATGGTTATCTAAAACCGCCAACAATCTCTTATATTAGAGGGGGTATAAACCCCATCTAAAATACATTTTTCTACAAATTAGTATCAGTTTTACCTAACCACCCCTAATATATAGTTAAATTTTTTAGAGGGGCTTAAAACCCCCCTCTAAATTAAATTTTCATATATATTAGTAGTGGTTTAACAGAAATGATGCTAAAATATATATATATAAAATTAGAGGAGGTTTTATCCCCCTCTATTTTCTAGAATTTTTTAATAATAATTTAATATATATATATATATGTATATATGTGTATGTATGTATTATATAAATATATTTTATAAAAATATTTAAATACATTATAAACATATTTTATAAATACATTATATAAATACATTAACTAAATAATTAAATATATATATATATATAAACAAATATGTGTATAAATAAGTATATTTATATATATACAAATAATTATATAAATACAAATATTATATTATATTAACTGTATATATTATATAATAATATTATGTATATTTTATAGTATATATATCCCATTAGTAAATATATAAATACATTATATATATAAATAAATACAAATATATATATATAAAAATATTAATAAATAAACATATAAATACACATTCGTGTGTGTGTATAAATGTATGTATAAATATACGCATAAATATATATAAGTATATCTTTTTAAAAATTATATGTGTTAGATATAAATGTCTTTATAATGTGTCATCATAATTATATAAGTATGTTTGTGTGTGTGTGTGTGTGTGAGTATAGGTAATATAAATGGAAAGGAGCTTGGAATTTTTACTAGAAAAGTTTCATATATCCATAATATAAATGTAAATATTTAATTTAGGGAGAGACTTCAAAAATAAATAAATAAATAAATAAATAAATAATATATATTATATTATGTTGTATTAAAGATATATATATATATATATATATATATTAGTATGCATATAAATATAATTAATAATATATATTTGAATAATATATATATATATGCTTGTAATTTTTAATTGTATACATATAAGAATATAATATAAATATATGTATTTATATTTACCGGTATAATATAATATATACTTGTTTTTTTAGTTTTCTATAATATAATATATATTTCTATATATGTTTTATACATATTTATTTGAATAGAATATTTTTATAATATATAAAATAATAAAATAATATATATATACATATTTTAATGACATATTAGTATAATATATAAATATTTCAAATAATATATATATATATATATGTATACTTATAAATATAATTAATTAATATGATATATATATATATGTATATATTTGTATTGGTATCGTAATTTTTTGTAATATAATATGTATTTAAATATATTAACAAATTGATATTTATTTAAATTAATAGCCAAATATATACAAATAATAATTTGTGCATATATTATATCAAAACTGAAATTGGTGATGTGGTGGGACATGGTCGTGAATACATGTGATAATCAGTTTGAATCTCAGCCATTTGGATTTTGAAGGGGTGTCGCATGTGGGTTGTGTCTCTTGCGGTGTGGGGGGGATCCAAGGGGTTTTGGGGGACTTGATGGAGGTATCTAGTGGGACTTAGGAATTTTTCTAGTAGGAGTGTCACTGATTTATGTGGGGCACATAGGTTATCCAAAGTGCATGGGATTTTAGTAAGGGAAAAAATTAGGGGTGGTTAACACCCCTAAAATTTTGATAAAAAGTATTTAGGGGTAGTTTACAACTGGCCGAAAATAATTAAATGAATTAGTTGTGGTTTGAACTGCCACAAAAATACCAGATTTTAAAAAAATTAGGGTAGAATTAGAAGGGGTTCAAATCCCCTCTATAATTACCACAGCTAAAACAAACTTTACATACCAGTGGTTCATGAAAATAGACTCTTAGAAGATTAGGTGACCACATTATTAGAGATTACTCATAACCATCGTTAATGCATTTATTGAGGGTTATAACCCCCTCTATATCCAAAATAACACCCTATAATGACCTCATTTTTTATTATGGGAGATAGATATAGGATAATTCATTATGATAACAACATATTAGAATATATTTTATAGTGGTGTTATTATATTGGAATTATTGAAACAAGAATGAAGGATCTAAGACAAGAAGTAAAAAAAAAGAAATAGCTTAGTGAAGACAATTATCTTTGCTTAGAATATCATCTTTTGGATAACTTATTAAGGACCCTAGGGTTTGTATTTTTGGAATACCAACAACCTTAGGACATGGATAAGGATGTTGGATAGAGACTTTGATAAGTGTTGGTTGAGCTAAATGGCATAATAGTTCTGAAGAAGTGAGTGGAGTAGGTCCCTTTTTATAATTGATGAGTTAAATTTTGTAAATACCCAAAACTATTCAATAATTGGAAGTCACACACAATCCATGTTCCTCCAAAATTGATAAATAATAGAGTGGTGGGATGATATGGTCAATCCATACGTTCACCACAAAATAGAAACATGTTTTAAACATGTTATTCCCTTATCCTCTATGTTTACTAATTTTTACCATTTTAGTTTTCACCAGTGTAACTGTTATCTTTTTAATTACATAGGAAATTTATACTTTCAGAATAGAAATAAAATGATCCTTATTAGATATTTTATACCCTCTTATTATAAATATTCAATCCAATTTATTATATAATGACCTACATGTGTTAAAAATTAATTTGAACACATGTGTGTGTAACACGAAAACCCTATTAAAACCTTAAATGTAATAATTACGTTTTTATTATTTTTATTATACTTTATAACAAAAAAATGGGCAATGGGAGGTGGGATTGGGAGTTATAATGGTGATGATGTCATCATCTATGGTGTTCTCTGACCATGGTATTCCCCAATGATTTGGATTTCAAGTTTCTTTGGGGGGAGGGGGATTTCTCCTCCCTCAAGTCAATTTGTTGAAACCTCATCAACGCAGGATAGACATGGAGGTATAGATAATTATGAAGTCACTAACAGGAGGAATTTTTCATCCTTTAAGGTCTTCACTCCTATGATAATAATATGGAAATATATGAATTTTCATTTTAAAGAGAATGAGGATGCTATTACTGATAGGCTTAAGCATTTTTGATTCACGATCTTTGCTCAGATAGCGTTTCTAGTCGGGGATAGGTTGTTGAAGGTGTGTGATCTCTTGGAATGACTCACTATGGTCTATGGATTTTTTTAATACATTAGTATTCATATTGGGAAATGTAATTTTCATTTTCTCTTCTTTAATGAGGAGATGAATAGTAGTGCTTGGGTATTTGGTTCCATTTCTGTAAAATTAGGCATGGTCACCATCCATGAATGGGATGTTTAATTCGACCATTTCAATATAAAGAACACTAGGTTTTAGGTATGGATTAAAATTAATGTCATGTACTGGATCATGTGGAATCCTTGTATATTTTTTGATATTACTTCTGGTATGGGTGTTCCCATCAAGATGGACATAACCACCAAAAGGGATAGGATTTGTTACCATGAAAGGATTTTAGTTGAAATTAACCTCAATTCAGATTTGATTGATCATATTTTAATTTCTACATTTGAGGATGATATTAATCAGCAGATTACGTATAAAAAATAACTCATTTTTATGTAGATTTTCAGTATATTGGAAATATATAGAATAATTACATTCATAATTATATCTACTCTTATTGTTTTGGTAAGTTTTATAACATGGAAGTATGTAAGAAGATACAAAAATATAGCACATGGATAGAGAAAAACATCCAAAATCTAGAAATTTGGGTGAAGATATTGAACACAAGAATTTTCCATGGAAAGGTTATGGTCTTACATTGAAGGTGTATATTTTCTAGTTGATTGGAAGTATTATTTTTCTTCATGAGGAGTATTTTTTGGAGTTGGTAGCCTAGAACCAACTACTTTGTACTATATTCATTAATAAAAGCCTTATCACATATTGATTATTATTCTACATGACAAAGCATGTGAAAATATCCTAAGGATAGCCGTTGCATTAAAAGGTCATAGCGGATCCCTGATATGATGAGAACCTAAAATTTTAATAACACTGTTCTGGAATATATGTTCTACGGACGGATGATGTTATTTGAGGGATGCAAATAATACAGGCCATTAAGGGTGAGGACTCATAAAAATTTGAGGCACCTTCTCATGGTGTGTGCCCATGGTAATATCCAGGAGGATATTATGCGAACGAGACCCGCCAGCAGAAAATCCACATTTTATAGTGTCATTGGATGTTCCTATCTACGAAAGCGTGTACTGGTCCTTAAACTTTAAGATTATTATTAATGGGTATTACAACCCGCACACTTAGATGTATTGATGAAAACATTGATGACACACTGTACGCAGCGAGGTAAGAAACCTTGGGTTCATCATGAGTAATACTGCATTAATAGATAATGTGAGAAAGAATTTGTCCCTTCTGTTCCATAACAGAAGTAGATATCTCAGGCCCTTTGATGGTATTGATATAGCCTAAATAAATCCATGGCCATGTTAAGGTATGGGAAAGTTCTATTCTGGAAAGTCAAATAAAGAATAAACGAGCACATGGGTTTATGGCACTAGCATGAAACCCACTTGATTATAGATATCGTGACAAATGGATTATATAACACGGTAAGAATTCCCAAGAGGTGACACATCATTATTGCATTAACGTTTTTCTCTATGTGTGCCTTGGCGTGTTGCTAGATGATAACCTTATACTTTATGTTGGCTCCACCTAATGCCACTAAGAAAGAGGCCTAGAGGGTCACACACTACGTGTGTCCATGTATCTCAGTTAAATATTAATTTAACAAGTTATATAATGATTATTCTCGACTGTGTTTTAATAATTATTTAAGTATGTCTGATTTCATTTATTTCGACACTGGTTATTCAAAAGAATATATTGTGGGCGAAATAATATATATTTATTAGCGAGTAATGCAGTTACATTTATTTAAGAAATAAATAGCCATTACTCAAGGTCTAATAAATGTGGTGGAGGAAATAAATAAAAATTAAAACAAGATAAACACGCTGTGTAAATTGAATGTACACGCTGTGTAGTTTTCATGGAAAACAAGTACACGCCGTGTATTAATGATTACAAGCCGTGTAGTTTTTCCTATCTGTATTTTGTGGAAATAATATCGTTTTATTAAATTATATTTATTATAATCAGCGTGGGCACATGTCAAGGAATTAATCATTCGACATGGAGGTTTTCAATAAGAGTTAATGATATAAATAAAATGCATAATGTGTTTATTTATTGTCATAACTCTATCACCTCAAACAAGATTATAAATATCCTCACAAACCAAACATATTTCCATAGAGAATCATTGTACACAATAATTCTATTGAGTTCTCTCAAGGACGAAAGAACTCCTTCCTCCAAGAATGATCTCAAGACCGAGAGAGATCCACCACCATCAGATCAAGGCGATCGAAGGCGGACATTTCAAGTGAAGGTTCTTATATACTAGCACCTAGAGATCCTTATGGAGACATCTAGAGATACGTGGAGCACGTGTGGATCACCACTAGAGGAATCCTACACTTGGATTCTACGACACAATGATGGATCACAACGGATCGTGACCAGAGACATCAATGAAGAAATAAATCCATCAAGGTAATTATTATCAATTAATTATATTAATTATAACCAACATATGATGAACCTATCTCTATGGTTTTGGGAATCCCTCTTTTGTTTTTAATTATTCATTCTATTCCGATGATCCAACATTTTACATCATAATGAATCTCAGATTGATCGTCGTTGTAACATCCCAAGTAAGTAATGAATAATAGATATTTTTATCTATGTCTATTAATGATTAAGATAGTGTTATAGAGGCTTAAAATGAAAATAAATACAATCTTATGCATGGAATACACTAATATTCTTAAAAGATTGTTTTACTGCCTTTTGATGGCAAACCATTTTTGAATCTATATTTTGACAATTTTATAAACTATGTTTGTCAAAATAAACTTATCCTTTATGATTGCGACATCAAAATTTACCTTGTGTGAATTTTTAGTATTTTTCTGACAATGTTCATTTTTTAATGAATAGTGAAAAATACTGCATTTTACATCAAAACTGCTTTTTAATCTAATTTATTTATATGATTATATTATGTTTTGAATTGGTTTTAAAGTGAAATTAGAATATATTTTTACCATTTTATCCAATGGTGGTCATTGGAATCAATTTCACTTTGAAATTAGACTTAAACTGGTGTCAGTCTTTTGATACTTATTGTTTTGTAAAAACACTCTATTTGCTCTGGCAGCGAGAATTAATTATTAAATTAATTAATGTGACTTATATGATTTGAATTTTGTAAAAAATACTTCATTTTTGAATTCAGAATATCAAATATAGCTTAGGGTGAATTTTTGGTAATTTTCTGAAAAACTTCAATTTTTGATGAATAGTGAAACCACTAAGTGGTAATCAAGCAAACTGATTTTTCAGTTAAATGAAAGTTTACCACTAATGTGTATTGAATTTTGAAAATCCGACATACATGGTTGTCATTAAGAAGTAAAATTTGGTTCAATGGGATTAAAATATTTTTTTGGTGAATAGTAACTTATTAAGTTTTTAATCGCAATTAGTGGTAATTAGGGTAGTTTAAGGTATAAATAATGCTTTAATAATATGAAATGACCTAGACACATGTCCCAACCTTATTGGTTGTGTCATGGCCGACCAAGACAAGCCATGGGTCAACTTGGGGACCCCATGGAGACATTTTGGTTGGGAAATGACATAAATAACTTTTTATTTAATGTAAAAGTAAAAATGACACAAACATAATATGTTTTACGAAAACAATTTTTACATGGGGTTATAAAGATCAGATATTTGATTATAAATAGTCATTGGAAAGATAAAAAGCTTTCCTACATCATAGTATTTTTTTTATTATTTTTAGACATTAAATAAATTAAATTATTTATGACATAATAATGATGCACTGATGACATCATTATTTGACGATTTAAATAAAATGGAAAGACAATGTAAAATATATAAACTACACATGGCCAAAACCAATTGGATGAGTGGATTTAGAACCCTTATCACCTTATCCACGAATTATATCAATGTGGGACCTTTTAAAACCGAAAAACATTTTCAAATAAAGTAATATTTCTTTACTTTCCAAAAGTGCCCTCCTCTCCTCTTATAAAAGGCCCCCACCTCTACCTCATTTCACACACTACTCAAGCCTTTGGCTTGGCCAACCCCTGCCCATTTACTCTCTCCACATCCCTCTCCTCATCCTAGAGTATTCCCTTTGGGCAGAATCCTTTCAAAGGAAGCCTTTAGGCTCAAGTCAAAAGGAGTTACACTTTTTAAGGTAATTCATTCTCTCATGTTCATTTGTTTTGTTTTTCTTCTCCAACCCCATAAACTCTTTTTATTTACTTCTTTTGTAACAACACCAGTATCTTAAATATACTAGGATTTTGTTATAATATTTATTTGAGCTACACTCTCACACAACTACATCAAATGGTTAAAGAACATACGGTTTCCGTGGATGGAGAAATTCTGCCTCCCGAAACGATGATTGTTCAACACTCATTTAACACCTTCAAAGGTGGACATTATGATGTCACTATTTTTATATATGATATATAATATGTTTATGTTTTCCTTAAGCTTCTGTTTTTTTCATTTTGGGCATACCTTTATGGTTTCCATTATGGGTAAACACGATATCTTCATTTTAGGAAGTGCGGACTACCGCCCCCTCAAAGTGATTTGATTCGTTAAATACCATATGTGGGACATATAAAGGATGGAACTATGATATTATATATGATATTATACTGGAATTATAATATACCCTTATATCATTATTATTCCATTCTATAAAATACGAAATAGAAATGAAAGTAGCGTTCATGCGTACGTACGGCTTACCGTCTCCATGAACGGTGCATTTCATTTCTTACCTCTAAATGATTATGTAATATTATAAATGCAAGTATGTACTGGATATATATCACATATATGATATCTACATCATGAATACCATTCTGGATATAATGAACCTTTGACCAAATTAACAACATGTAAGTGTAAGAAGTCTATTTTTGACTTAAGAACCAAATACCGACAAAATGAACATTATTAACTTAACTGATTACATGATGTTCATAACATGGTATAAAAGGAATAATGAACTTGAAAAAGATTCATAATCAAGTAGATATTAACTCAAGTTTATTATTCAGGAGATTAAAGAACGGTCGGGTCAAGTCGGATACGAGGTATGGGACTTCGTCTCAATCTCCTTTCATTGAGGCATATTTTATTTTATACACAACTTTCTTTTATACGGTGTATAAACCCCTTTGACTTTTATGTTTATTCAAAAGGAATATTTTTTATACGAATCGTTTACTAAACAACAAAAGGGAATGTTTTTTGTCGTACGTATGCGGCGACAACGACTTCTCCGCCGTCGTGACCGCTATTTGAGTTTCGGCTTCCTCTACAAGCCATACCTTTTTTTTAAAACGAAAAATAAATACCATGTTTTACTTTGGTATTGAAAATGGTTTTCATAATGTTTTTATTATATCAATGTGTTGTATTGATATCTCGTGATTGAAATGTGGAAATGTTATGTTTCCTTTATGCATGTTTTATGTGATATGATTATGTTATGGATCTTGGGCATTATTATGAAGACGGGTGGTTCCGTGATAAACTAAGGGCGGGTGAGCCCGTTATAGCTCTCCAATGCATTGGGTAACGCGAAGGAGTGAAACGTTAAGGTTTCTCCGAAGAGATTTTAGGGAATATACTGTGATGGGTATTCCAAACGTAACCAAGAGGGTTACTCCCTACGTAAGAATGTTATGAATGCCTCAAGTTACCTTTATGTCTTATGATTTCTATGATTTATTCATGATTTTATGAGGTTTGTTAAAGTGCTTATGTTTTATGGGTAAAGTATGATTTCATTCTTATGTATATATGAACTCATGTTTCCTTTCCATGTTTTTTTTATATAACCCATACTGAGTTTTTATGCTCATCCCTAGTTTTTGAAATGTTTTTCACAGGTCAAGGGAAAGGTACATGATAAGATGATAGAGTCAAGGATGTGTCAAGAAATAATCCATGTTTTATTTTAAATGTGTTTCCATTGATGGGAATGAAGAATACTATCTTTATGTAACCACTTTGTTTATATGTGGAATGTAATGCAAGTTTTATGATCTAATTCTCTAAAACTCTAAACCCGAAAAGATCCTCAATGTGTAATCTTGTAATAACTCAAGATTAAGTAAGGTTTAAGGCTGGGGCCTTATAGTTGGTATCAGAGGTCGGTTTAGATAACTTTAGGAGTTAGAATTCTATTAAATGATTATCCAAAAATATTTTTTTTTCGAAATGATATAGCATTTAAAGATTACCATGTTGATTCATCTAAGACATGTTTGTTCAGAATGGTTTTCCGCAGAGGAAACAGGGAAGCAGTGCTAGGAAGGCATACAGAAGGAAATAACCTTCCGAATCAGCATCCAGAAATGGTCGGAATTGGAACTGAACAGTTTGTTGCAGTAATGGCGCAGTTGACTCAAGCGATAAATGGTGGTGGTATCCATGCACGAGATCAGCCAGATCAACCGCAGAGGAACATGTCAGTGGTGGAACATTTCATGAGGTAACATCCACCATCATTCAGAGGATCATCTGACCCTGTGCTAGCTGAAGGGTGGATTAAAGAACTCGAGAAGATTTTTGATGTCATAGGGTGTTCAGACAATCAAAAGGTTAGTCTTGCTATTTACCATTTGGAGGGTGAAGCAGATCAGTGGTGGTCTATGGTTAAAAATATCAGGGACGCCGATGAGATTGATGCTCTTGACTGGGATGAATTCAAAGGTATGTTTCTTGAGAAGTATTTTCCTAAGGCTGTTCGACTTAGGATGGAAAATCAATTCTTGTAATTGAGGCAAGAGGAAGACTCAGTGGATGCCTATGAAGAAAGGTTCACTCGATTGGCAAGGTATGCTCCAAATTTTATCTGAGACCTTGATAGTAAAATCAATCGTTTTTACTCAGGATTAAAGCCAAAATATCGAAGGGCATTAGCTTCTCATGAGTTTAAAAGTTATGAAAAGCTTGTTCGATGTGCTGAGAAGGTGGAAATGGAGTTTTCCGATGACCAAGTGTTCTATAACAACCAGCAGAAGAAGAGACCGAGGTGGCAGGAGAAAGGTAAGAATTCTTCAAAAAATTCTGATGGTAAGAGAACTAAGTTTCCAGTTTGTGATAAATGTGGCAAAAGGCATGCTGGGGAATGTCTTCTGAATTCTGGAAAGTGCTACCGATGTGGTAAGATGGGACATAAGGCTCGTGATTGCACTGAAAAGGATCAAGGTGAAGGTAAGAACAAATTTGATTTACAGTTAGTGAAATGTTATAAGTGCAATGAGATGGGTCACTATGCAAACGAGTGTCCGGCAAAGAGCTTGAGTGATGGGAAGCATTTAGACTACAATCAGAAAGGGGTGGTGAAATCCTTTGCAACTACTTCAGCAGATGTCGGGCCACCAAATGAAGTTGTATCAGGTACTTTGTTTGTTTTTTCAGATTATGCCAGTGTGTTGTTTGATTCGGGGTCTACACATTCTTTCATCTCTGAAACATTTTCTAGTAAAATGGGAATACCATCTCAAGAAATGACTCCTGAACTTTTGGTAAAAACACCTGGGGGAAATGTCGAGGCAAAAAGAATTTATAAGAATCTTCCTATCCTTATCTGTGGAAAGAACCTACTTGCAAACCTTATTGTTCTACCTCTAGTAGAGTTTGATGTTATCCTGGGTATGGATTGGCTCTCTATTTACCATGCTAAGATTGACTGTAGAGATAAAGAAGTTTCTTTTCAGAAAGACTTTCAGTTTGTTTACAAGAATGAACCCTTACTTTTGATAACATATCAAGAGGCCGAGAAACTTGTAAAAGATGGAAATGAATGTTACCTTGCACACGTTATTGAAAATAAAGGGATTGTTCAGATTAATGATGTGCCAGTGGTAAATGAGTATCCTTATGTTTTTCCTGATGAGTTGCCTGGAATAATACCAGATCGGGAAGTTGAGTTTACTGTTGACTTAGTTCCTGATGCTAAGCCAATTTCAAAACCCGCTTATCGAATGGCACAAATTGAACTTTTAGAGTTGAAGGAGCAATTGCAAGATTTATTAGAGAAAGGTTTCATTAGACCTAGCACATCACCATGGGGTGCTCCTGTTTTGTTTGTTAAAAAGAAAGATGGTTCTATGAGACTTTGCATTGATTATAGAGCCTTGAATAATATCACTGTTAAGAACAAATATCCTTTGCCTCATATCGATGATTTGTTTGATCAGCTCCAGGGAGCTCAGTTTTTTTCAAAGATTGACTTGAGATCGGGGTACCATCAGCTGAAGGTAAAGGAGGCAGATATTCCGAAGACCGCGTTCCGTACGAGATATGGCCATTATGAATTTGTAGTAATGCCTTTTGGGCTAACCAATGCACCTGCTATATTCATGGACTTAATGAATAGAATTTTCCATGAGTTCTTGGATAAGTTTGTGGTGGTTTTCATTGATGATATTTTGGTGTTTTCTAAAAGTAAAGAGGAGCATGAAAAACATTTAAGGGTTATCTTGAAAACCTTAAAAGAAAAGAAACTGTATGGGAAATTCAGCAAGTGTGAGTTTTGGTTGCAAAAAATTTCTTTCCTTGGTCACATTGTTTCTAAAGATGGAATAACTGTTGATCCTGCAAAAACAAAAGTTGTGGAAGAATGGCCAAGACCCAAAAATGTAACCGAGATTCGTAGCTTTCTTGGTTTGGCGGGCTATTAACGAAGGTTTGTTAGAAATTTTTCATGGTTATCTAGTCCAATGACTAAGCTAACTCAGAAGGGTGTTAAGTTTATCTGGACAAAAGAATGTGATGATTGTTTTCAGGAATTGAAAAGAAGATTGGTGAATGCTCCAGTTTTGGCACTACCTTCCAGGAATGGTGAGTTTTTTATATAAAGTGATGCTTAATTGAAAGGACTTGGTTGCGTCCTAATGCAGAATGATCAGGTAATTGCTTATGCTTCATGACAGTTGAAAACTCATGAGGTAAATTACCCTACACATGATTTGGAATTAGCTGCTGTTGTTTTTGCTTTAAAAATTTGGAGGCATCATTTGTATGGAGTAAAGTGTGAAATATATACCGATCACAAAAGTTTAAAGTATATATTCACTCAGAAAGAGTTAAACATGAGACAAAGGAGATGGCTGGAATTAATCAAGGATTATGATTGTACAATTCATTACCATCCGGGAAAAGCAAATAAAGTGGCTGATGCTTTGAGTCGAAAAAATAATGCTTCATTAACAATATTGCGGTTGGAACGTGATCCTTTGGTTAACGATTTGATGAACTTTGGCATAGAAGTTGTTGGTGCAGGAAGTCCTTCTGTTTTGTTTCAGGTATCAGTGAGATCATCTCTATCAGATAGAATCAAGCAAGCACAGAAGCAAGATAGTGAGTTGCAGAAAAAGGTAGAGCTGGTTCAGAAAGGTAAGTTGCCTGAATTCAACATTGATAATGATTGCGTTTTGAGATTTGGGAAGAGATTGTGTGTGCCTTGTGATTCACAGTTGAAGAGAGAGTTGTTATGTGAAGCTCATAGTTCTCCGTTTTCAGTTCATCCGGGCAGTACTAAGATGTATAGAGATCTGCGGGAGTATTACTGGTGGGATGGAATGAAAAGAGATATTGCTGATTTTTACTATGAAGTGTTTGACATGTCAACAGGTTAAAGCATAGTGGCAGTTACCGAAAGGGATGCTTCAGCCTTTACCGGTGCCAGAGTGGAAATGGGAGAATATATCCATGGACTTTTTTGTTGGATTACCGAAGACATCTCGAGGTAATAATGCAATCTGGGTTATTGTTGATCGCTTGACCAAATCTGCTCATTTCCTTGCTATACGAGATACTTTCTCTCTTGATCAACTTTCCCGTTTGTATCTTTAAGAGATAGTCATGTTACATGGAGTTCCTCTCTCCATTGTATCGGATCGTGATCCCAGGTTTACTTCTAACTTTTGGAAAGGCCTTCAGAAGTTGTTGGGTACTGAATTAAATTTTAGTACAGCTTTTCATCCTCAATCAGATGGGCAGTCAGAATGAACAATTCAAACATTGGAGGATATGCTACGAGCTTGTTCTATGGATTATCAGGGAAGTTGAGACCAACATCTTTCTTTGGTTGAGTTTTCATATAATAACAGTTTTCATTCCAGTATACAGATGGCACCATTTCAGGCATTATATGGGAAGCGGTGTCGAACTCCAGCTTTCTGGGATGAAGTGGGTGAAAGGAAGTTGATGGAACCAGAATTGGTAGAAGATATGGCAGAAAAAGTTCAGTTGATTCAGAAACACATGAGAACAGCTCAGAGCATGCAGAAGAGTTATGCGGATAACCGGAGGAAGGATCTATCTTTCAAGGTAAGTGATCATGTTTTTCTCAAGGTTTCTCCTTGGAAAAGTATGATGAGATTTGGTAAGAAAGGAAAGCTAAGTCCAAGGTTCATTGGACCATACAAAATTCTGGAGAGAGTTGGATCAGTTGCATACTGGGTGGATTTACCTCCGAGTTTATCTCAGGTACACAATGTTTTTCACGTTTCGATGTTGAGAAAGTATATGTCAGATCCATCTCATGTTTTGAGCCCAGAGGTAGTTCAGCTGGAATAGAACCTATCTTATGAGGAAAAACCATTCCAGATTCTTGACCACAGGGAGCAAGTGTTACGGAATAAAGTGATTCACCAGGTAAAGGTTTTGTGGAAAAACCACATGATTGAAGAGGCAACATGGGAATCTGAAAATGCAATGAGGGATAAGTACCCCCATTTATTCGATAAGTAAATAAATTGCGGGGACGCAATTTTCTAAAGGGGGGAAGGATGTAACATCCCAAGTAAGTAATGAATAATAGATATTTTTATCTATGTCTATTAATGATTAAGATAGTGTTATAGAGGCTTAAAATGAAAATAAATACAATCTTATGCATGGAATACACTAATATTCTTAAAAGATTGTTTTACTGCCTTTTGATGGCAAACCATTTTTGAATCTATATTTTGACAATTTTATAAACTATTTTTGTCAAAATAAACTTATACTTTCTGATTGCGACATCAAAATTTACCTTGTGTGAATTTTTGGTATTTTTCTGACAATGTTCATTTTTTAATGAATAGTGAAAAATACTGCATTTTACATCAAAACTGCTTTTTAATCTAATTTATTTATATGATTATATTATGTTTTGAATTGGTTTTGAAGTGAAATTAGAATATATTTTTACCATTTTATCCAATGGTGGTCATTGGAATCAATTTCACTTTGAAATTAGACTTAAACTGGTGTCAATCTTTTGATACTTATTGTTTTGTAAAAACACGCTATTTGCTCTGGAAGCGGGAATTAATTATTAAATTAATTAATGTGAATTATATGATTTGAATTTTGTAAAAAAGACTTCATTTTTTAATTCAGAATATCAAATATATCTTAGGGTGAATTTTTGGTAATTTTCTGAAAAACTTCAATTTTTGATGAATAGTGAAACCACTAAGTGGTAATCAAGCAAACTGATTTTTCAGTTAAATGAAAGTTTACCACTAATGTGTATTGAATTTTGAAAATCCGACATACATGGTTGTCATTAAGAAGTAAAATTTGGTTCAATGGGATTAAAATATTTTTTTTGGTGAATAGTAACTTATTAAGTTTTTAATCGCGATTAGTGGTAATTAGGGTAGTTTAAGGTATAAATAATGCTTTAATAATATGAAATGGCCTAGACACATGTCCCAACCTTATTGGTTGTGTCATGGACGACCAAGACAAGCCATGGGTCAACTTGGGGACCCCATGGAGACATTTTGGTTGGGAAATGACATAAATAACGTTTTATTTAATGTAAAAGTAAAAATGACACAAACATAATATGTTTTACGAAAACAATTTTTACATGGGGTTATAAAGATCAGATATTTGATTATAAATAGTCATTGTAAAGATAAAAAGATTTCCTACATCATAGTATTTTTTTTATGATTTTTAGACATTAAATAAATTAAATTATTTATGACATAATAATGATGCACCGATGACATCATTATTTGACGATTTAAATAAAATGGAAAGACAATGTAAAATCTATAAACTACACATGGACAAAACCAATTGGATGAGTGGATTTAGAACCCTTATCACCTTATCCACGAATTATATCAATGTGGGACCTTTTAAAACCAAAAAACATTTTCAAATAAAGTAATATTTCTTTACTTTCCAAAAGTGCCCTCCTCTCCTCTTATAAAAGGCCCCCACCTCTACCTCATTTCACACACTAATCAAGCCTTTGGCTTGGCCAACCCCTGCCCATTTACTCTCTACACATCCCTCTCCTCATCCTAGAGGATTCCCTTTGGGCATAATCCTTTCAAAGGAATCCTTTAGGCTCAAGTCAAAAGGAGTTACACTTTTTAAGGTAATTCATTCTCTCATGTTCATTTGTTTTATTTTTCTTCTCCAACCCCCTAAACTCTTTTTATTTACTTCTTTTGTAACAACACCAGTATCTTCAATATACTAGGATGTTGTCATAATATTTATTTGAGATACACTCTCACACAACTACATCAAATGGTTAAAGAACATACGGTTTCTGTGGATGGCGAAATTCTGCCTCCCGAAACGATGATTGTTCAACACTCATTTAACACCTTCAAAGGTGGCCATTATGATGTCACTATTTTTATATATGATATATAATATGTTTATGTTTTCCTTAAGCTTATGTTTTTTTCATTTTGGGCATACCTTTATGGTTTCCATTATGGGTAAACACGATATCTTCATTTTAGGAAATGTGGACTACCGCCCCCTCAAAGTGATTTGATTCGTTAAATACCATATGTGGGACATATAAAGGATGGAACTATGATATTATATATGATATTATACTGGAATTATAATATACCTTTATATCATTATGATTCCATTCTATAAAATACGAAATAGAAATGAAAGTAGCGTTCATGCGTACGTACGGCTTACCGTCTCCATGAACGGTGCATTTCATTTCTTACCTCTAAATGATTATGTAATATTATAAATGAAAGTATGTACTGGATATATATGACATATATGATATCTACATCATGAATACCATTCTGTATATAATGAACCTTTGACCAAATTAACAACATGTAAGTGTAAGAAGTCTATTTTTGACTTAAGAACCAAATACCGACAAAATGAACATTATTAACTTAACTGATTACATGATGTTCATAACATGGTATAAAAGGAATAATGAACTTGAAAAAGATTCATAATCAAGTAGAGATTAACTCAAGTTTATTATTCAGGAGATTAAAGAATGGTCGGGTCAAGTTGGATATGAGGTATGGGACTTCGTCTCAATCTCCTTTCATTGAGGCATATTTTATTTTATACACAACTTTCTTTTATACGGTGTATAAACCCCTTTGAGTTTTACGTTTATTCAAAAGGAATCTTTTTTATACGAAGCGTTTACTAAACAGAAAATGGGAATGTTTTTGTCGTACGTATGCGGCGACAACGACTTCTCTGCCGTCGTGACCGCTATTTGAGTTTCGGCTTCCTCTACAAGCCATACCTTTTTTTAAAACGAAAAATAAATACCATGTTTTACTTTGGTATTGAAAATGGTTTTCATGATGTTTTTATTATATCAATGTGTTGTATTGATATCTCGTGATTGAAATGTGGAAATGTTATGTTTCCTTTATGCATGTTTTATGTGATATGATTATGTTATGGTTCTTGGGAATTATTATGAAGACGGGTGGTTCCGTGATAAACTAAGGGCGGGTGAGGCCGTTATAGCTCTCCAATGCATTGGGTAATGCGAAGGAGTGAAACGTTAAGGTTTCTCCGAAGAGATTTTAGGGAATATACTGTGATGGGTATTCCAAACATAACCAAGAGGGTTACTCCCTACGTAAGAATGTTATGAATGCCTCAAGTTACCTTTATGTCTTATGATTTCTATGATTTATTCATGATTTTATGAGGTATGTTAAAGTGCTTATGTTTTATGGGTAAAGTATGATTTCATTCTTATGTATATATGAACTCATGTTTCCTTTCCATGTTTTTTTTATATAACCCATACTGAGTTTTTATGCTCATCCCTAGTTTTTGAAATGTTTTTCACAGGTCAAGGGAAAGGTACATGATAAGATGATAGAGTCAAGGATGTGTCAAGAAATAATCCATGTTTTATTTTAAATGTGTTTCCATTGATGGGAATGAAGAATACTATCTTTATGTAACCACTTTGTTTATATGTGGAATGTAATGCAAGTTTTATGATCTAATTCTCTAAAACTCTAAACCCGAAAAGATCCTAAATGTGTAATCTTGTAATAACTCAAGATTAAGTAAGGTTTAAGGCTGGGGCCTTATAGTTGTTAACACTAAAATTAACGTTGGGAAAACCCACCAACTCGCTTCCACTGTGCTCGAAACCTACAAGTGGTATCATAGGGGTCATATAGTTGATTATAATTACTTATTTTTTCATTGGTGATTTAAGCATTTAATAATTTAGTTGTTTCAATTAAAGTTAATCGTTCTTAAAAATCGGAATCTCGAGATCTGTTCCTCCCTTCTTGTTTCTCTTTCACCTTATAGAAACGATTTTTTCTTTTAATTTCAATTACAATAAAATTGAGGAACTCATCTGGAGGTGCCAAATGCTCCTGGTCATACAACACTAGAATACACAGCATGTATTCAGAAGTACATGCCGTGTAGTATAGGTTCAATGAATCAGACTAGTCCACCAAATCAGGTCGTTTATTAGATCCTATCTAAGTCATTTATGACACATTGTGTTAACCAGGAACAGGTGGCACACAATTTTTTGATTACACACCGTGTGGTCCAACTGAACACGGCTTGTAGTCTCTTCAGGTTAGGGTTAGACTGTGTACCCCGTAAATGGCTTTCCCTACCGGAAACCGTGTAACGCAGAAACTTCATGGCATGTGTCCCACTAAACATGCCATGTACTCCAAAAAATTCCAATTTACATCAACACGCCATATCCCCAGGTGTGTACTTCAGATGGATGGTGAACAAAAAGTACACAACGTGTAGTTAGGACTACATGTTGTGTAATCTTCTAAATTACGCAAATTTATTAAAATTTATTTTTATATCATACAAACTCTTGAGATGTGTACCATAGTACACACGTAAAGCTAAGGCACAAAATGTGATAGGAGTTTTATATATATGTGTTTAATTTAACATCTGCATAATAAATGGAAATTCATCGGGTTGCCTCCAAGGTACAAGTTACGTAGAAGGATAATTTTAAATGAATTTATTTGTTTAAAATTATGATGGATGAGAATCTAAATGAAATTCAGTAAAGGGTTTAAGATAAAAGGATTAATTAATTAAAGATAACTAATTTATTCAAGTGTGATTTATCTTAAATAAGAATGATTATTGAATTGAATTCTAGTTTTATTTATGCATAAATATCGTTGCATGTATGGATGATCATGAGCTAGACTAAGACCTTTGTATGTGAATGGTTTCTTTTAATTTATTTATTTAAATTAAATCTATTATCCTGCGAGCCTTCTCCTCATTAATATGTAGGGACTGTGTGCCCAAAGATTATTTTATATAAAAACCCCTTTTTACCCCTCACCTACATGTGAGATAAAGTCATATGTAATGGATGAAGCTCACAAGCAAGTGGAGGCGGCTCAGGTCAGGAGCCATGGAGAAACCAATCCAAGGAGATACAAAGGTGGACAAGTGGAAAGCTGTAAACACGAACCCCAAAGGTTCAAGGTGTTTCTCCACTAGGTCTTGGGTTATTTTATCAACTGCTAGATAAAATAACCAATAGAACAAGCTCATTATTATACCATTTATTTTATTTATGTTAGTTGCATGGTTTATTTATTGAGGGTGTGTTGTCACGATCAAGGAATTAATAAATTAAACAAGCATGAAAGATGGAACTAAAATAAGATCATCTTATGTGTAAATATTATCTTAGACATGGTTAATCACATAAGTATATCCCACTTAATATTATCAAGAATGTTATCAATGATAATAAATTGACAATTTATGCATAAGGAAAAAATCCCTCAAAGAAATATTAAATCGATATAGCCTTCCATAATCTTGGTTAGAATTTAACCATAGTTCAAAGTGCTTGAACAACCCTAGTTGGGGTGTATTCAATTATTAGGGAATTATAATTAAATGTTTTGTGTTGACTTGACTTGGTTCACATCAAGGGTTGACTGCCACAAAAGGGCTTGGTGTGACCAAGAGGCAAAGGTTGAGAAAATCCAAAATAAAAGGATTTCAGGATTGGGGAGTCCACTCAGCGGATCAAGGAACTGTGAGTTAATGCAGTTGGAATTTGGAATGCCTACCTAAAACCCTTCAAGTTGCATGACCAACCCTATTTGTGGTAATGCGAAGGGAAATATGGATCCTTTTCACTAGAATATTTAGGCAACATAACATTCTAAAGTCAATGGTGAGGGCTATTGGATTTCGATAAAATAGTGGGAGACTAATAAGTATGAATTTATTTATTTGTATTAGTTTTTATAATAAAGTACTAAACCGTTGCACATCTTAAATTGTGGAAATGACAAGAAGAATGACTTAAAAAATATCTTTTTGAACCATACTTGAGAAGGAAAACCTTCTCACCGGCACTAATTTCCAAGACTGGCAGAGGAATTTACACGTCATCCTTCACCAGGAAAGGAAATTGTATGTGTTGGAAGAGACTGTTCTAGTTGCACCTGGGTAAGAGGACAATGATGAGGAACTATCTCTCTATATAAAGCATATGGATGATTCCACAAATTTCCAATGTTTCATGATATCAGCTATGTATAATGAGCTCTTTAAGCAACATGAAAAAATGGATGTGTATAGAATTTTGTCTCACCTTAAGGATCTCTAACAAGAGAAGGTGAGACATGAGAGATATGAGATCTAAAAAGCTTTGTTTACAACTAATCTTGGAGAGTCTACACCAGCTGGGCCTCATATAGTCAAACTTATTGGCTACATTGAATTCCAGGGCATCTTAGGGATTAAGTTCCCAGATGAGTTGCGTACAGAGCTCATCCTATCATCACTGCCCAAGACCTTCACTATCTTTATTATCAAAAGAAACATGAGAAATAATGAGAAGTGTATATCAAAACTTCTGAAATTAATTTTTTAGGTAGATAATGACATGGGTCGTGACAAACACGTAGTCCTTATGGTGAATAAGAAAAGGAAGGACAAGACAAAGGGGCCAAGGACTTATAAATGGTTTGAAGCCCCCAAGCATTATCCCTACAAGAAGGGTAAGATCCAGAGGTAGGGCAAGGAAGAGGAGTTGGTATGTTTTGGATGTGGAAACTAAGGCCATTGGAAGCAGAATTGCACCCAAAAACATGGGTACGCTAAAGGTGTGTTTATTATCGAGTGTAATCTTTCCATTTCAACACATTGGGTATTAGATACAGCTTGTGCAGCTCACATCTGGATTCAAATACAGGAACCGTGTAGATTTAGAAAGATTTATAGAGGAGAGGTTGATCTTCGAGCTACCAATGGAGCAAGGATAGCTGCATTGGTAATTGGTGATTACCACCTATCATTGCCAACTCGGATGATTTTGGTTTTACATAACTGTTATTTTGTTCCTAGTGTTACCAAGAACATAATTTATATATCATGTTTGGATATGGATGGATTTATTTTCAGGTTGAGAAATAAGGGTTGTCTCTTTTATAATAAAAATATATGTTATGGTATGGCACATTTAAAAAATGTTTTTTATGTATTAAATTATGAAAACCAAGTGTTTGCAATCGATAACGAAACAAACTCACATGACTCATACATAATCCAGTCGTGGCATCACCTTCTCGTTCATGTAAATGAGAATCATTTGAAAAAGCTCTTCTAAGATGGAAATTAAGACTCTACTGAGCTAAAACCACTTGATAGATGCCACACTTGTTTACAAGGTAAAATGACCAAGCCACCTTTTGGTGGACAAGGTGAAAGGGCCACAAAGATTCTAGGATTGGTGAACATGGACGTGTGTGGACCATTTCTAGTAGAAGCTACAGGTGGATATTCTTACTTCATTAATTTTACTGATGATTGGAGTAGACATGGTTATGTCTACTTAATGAGTATAAGTCAGAAGATTTAGAGAAATTTAAGGAATTCATAAATGAAGTAGAGAATCAGCATTGTAAGAAGATTTAGAAACTTCGATAGGATCTAGGTAGAGAATATCTAAACCAAGAGTTCATCGATCTTCTACAGGAGTCTGTGATTCTGTCTTAGCTAACTCCTCCTTATACAGTATAATGGAACGATGCTAGTGAAAGGAGGAACCAAACCTTTTTTGTCATGGTGAGGTCGATGATGAGTCATGCAGATCTTCGATTATCCTTTTGGGGATATGCATTACAAATTGCAGCATACACTTGAAACCGAGTACCAACTAAGGTGGAAAATGGAATTCACTCCATGTTATGGAATGTAAAGAAACCCATTTTATCGCAAACATGTGTATGGGGATGCGAGGAGTTTTTTAAGGCCCTCTCAGGGAACAAAGTATCACCCCAAGGCACGAGGTGTATCATTATAGGATATCACAAGGAAAATAAAGGATATTACCTATATAACCCTTCAGACAAGAAAGTGACTATCACCAGGAAAGTTGTCTTTCTTGAGAGGGAGAAAATCATCAAAAAGGATAGTGGGAGCAAGATTGACTTTGATGAAGTTGATGCTCAAGATACACATGAGTTTGTATAGGAACAAGTTCCACAGGTCCCTAGGGAAGAGGTTCCAAAAACACAAGTACTACTTAGGAGCACAAGATAGGTAAGGGAACCAGAGATATTTGGTTTCCTAGTCACTGAGGATGGTGAATCATTATTTTTGGACAATGATGAACCTCTCTCCTACAAGGAAGTAGTAGAAAGCTCAAAAGCTACAAGATGGATAGAATATATGAATTCTGGGATGGATTCCACGTATCAGAAGAAAGTTTGGGTTATAGTCGATGAGACAGTTGATGTAAAGCCTATTGGATGCAAATGTGTATTAAAGAGAAAACTGGACATGGAAGGTCGAGTTAGCACCTATAAAGAAAGGCCAGTGGATAAAGGATTTAGACAATGTCAAGGAATTGACTATGATAAAACCTTCTCGTCGGTTTCAATGTTTAAATCCATAAGAATCATACTTGCCATAGCTGCTTACCATGACTACAAGATTTGGCAGATGGATGTCAAAATGACATTCCTTAATAGGAACCTTCAGGAAGAAGTCTATATGACACAACCAGAAGGGTTTGTGACACCAGGTGAAGCAATCGGGTTTGCAAGTTGCAGAAATCCATTTATGGATTAAAGCAAGAATCCTGGTCATGGAACATTTGATTTGATGAAGAAAAAAAGGAATTTGGTTTCATTAAGAACGAATTTGTGCCATGTGTTTATAAGAGATTTACTGAGAATGAAATTATTATCCTAGTAATATATGTTGACGACATATTTCTCATTGGAAACGATGTACCAGTCTTACAGTCAATTAAGGATTGGTTGAACAAGTGTTTCTCCATGAAGGACTTGGGTGAAGAAACATACATTCTAGGGATCAAAATCATTCATGATAGATCCAAGAGGCTTCTTGGACTAAGTCAGGGTACATACATTGACCAGATACTAAAGATATTTAGTATGGAACAATTCAAGAGAGGATTGGTTCCAGTGTCACATGGATTACATCTTTCTAAGAAACTATGTCCTCAATCACAATAGGAGAAAGATATAATGAGTAAGATCCCAAATTTTTTGGCTTTAAGATCCATCATGTATGCCATGTTATTTACCAAACTTAATGTTGCCTATCCACTGAGCACGGTAGGTAGATATCAAGAAGATCCAGGAGAACAACATTGGACTTCTGTTAAGACTATCCTTAAGTATCTGATAAGAACTAAGGATATCTTCCTGGTGTATGTAGGAGATGAAGATATTTTCATCAGAGGGTATGTTAATGATGGATTGCGGAAAGATAAGAACAATCTAAAGTTGCAATCTGGAAATGATTTTGTCTCAATGGAGGAGCTGTGAGCTGGAAGAGTTCAAAGCAGCCAGTTGTCGCAAATTCTATAGTTGAGTCCGAATATATAGTAGCTTCTAATATAGCAAAGGAAGACATATGTATTCTGAACTACCATGGAAATGGATTCATAAAGGTACTACCATCCTAATCAACTAGGCTTGAGATTTTACTTCCTTAACTCAGAAGTGAAAAATTTTATCTAGACCATTCAACCAATGCCATACCACTAATGACACACTCAACATAAGATACCTCCCCAAGATTTCATTATCATGGTTTTTCCTTACATCAAAGTACATTATCAAATGGAAATCATTGATAATGATCTTAAATTAGGAGACCGATACACATGTGTGTAGATATGAACATCCAATGAAACCCAAAACACTTGGTGTTCCTATTGGTGGGTCTTTCCTCATGATCTCAAATACTATAGATCACCAAGTAAAAACATCATGAGAATAAGTCTCAATGAATTATATCCTTGAGAACCTGATAGTTATACATCTACTGGGTCTAGTCAATAAAATGTATATAGACCATAGTACACACACACACAAGATTAATGTCATAGTATCTCAATGTTCTCATTATATCCCAGTATCTGCTATAACCTTTCAATATAAATATTAATATATGGACATTTCCATTTAAAAATGGAAATATAAATATCTATACAATAATGGTAAGTATTCATCATTCATAAATCACTGGACACAAGGTATGGTAATCCAAAGTACTATTCATGTTGGATTTAGGGAACCCACTATTACAATACTCCCACTTCAACTAGAGGCAACTTTCTAACTACCTTTTTTATCTCTCACATGATATAGATCATGTTTCACTGATTCATGGCTTTAGTTGTCAGGTTTTCCACATATCCACTTCATGGCTATTGTGCTATGTGCAACCTTATCTCCTTGAGTAAAACACCTCAAGAGATGTAAACCTTGAGTATATTCCTTTTTTCCACTATCAAAACATGACATATTTCATAGTAAGAGTATCATAATTTACATAGTGATAGTACTTTACTTACTAGGTGGGATTATAATAATTAAAACAAATTGTTTCATGTTTCACACTACTTCATAACCACCACGAAATCCACAACACACTCGGTATTTGTATACGTGGATACTACTAGCATTAATGAGATTGTATTTCCCATTACCTTAGTCTAGATATGATGTTAGATCATTATAACCTTTTAAGAAAAACTATTTTGTGTCCCCTTATGAATAGTATTCCTTCCTCTCCACATACCAGGTACATATCTATTATACTTGCTGAAGTACAATCAGAAAGTTCTGACTTCTTCTCTTACAGTTTTCCTAGATATAAATGATATTTTCTTACTATAAAGTATATTTTGGAAATATCAAATCTTGTACATATCATGGAATACATGATTGATCCACCCCTAAAGCATATGGAATTTAACTCACCACATTAATCTAATTCCATGTCTCATACATGTAATCTTGGAGAGATGTATGCCATGTGACATTGGTAACAATTCTATCTCAAATTGTTCATACTTGTATTTTTAAATACTATGTTAGTATATGTATGATTGACTCGGTCTGTGAAATCAATATATATACCTTAATAGATCATATTCCCTAGAATATTGGTTTATACTTTAAGTCAATCACTGGAGAAATACTTTTATTCTAGTCTTAGTTAACTATAATACCAATTACTTTTTATCTATGTTACCAAACATATTTTACTTGAAAAAAATGGCACTCACACTAAACTATGGTTGAAACATGGAAAAAATTTATTCCAAATGAATGATATAAGATATTATTGATTACTTTAATCTATAACTAGATTTTAGTAACATTCACCCTTATTAGGATTCAATAATGTCACCATCCCTTTCTAGTTGTGTCATATAGACACCTTCCATGATTGGTGTTCTTGAAATCTAATGTCCAATATAATAGTCATAGAAAATAGATATGATAAGTTAAATTCGAATGGATTTAGGAATAAAAACTTGGTGTTACCAATCAAGTCTTCATGGTACCACACTTGTACCATCCATATATAGTCTCACTTGAATTCTCACCATAGTGTTCAAAATAATAACCCCCTTTACATTGATATGTGGAATCAATTGGTTAATTTTAATTGATATTTTAAATTTTAGCTAATTCCAATATACTGCCTACTTATAGGAACTTATTATTGTCAATGAATATTGTATCACAGGTCAAGGTGAATATAAAACCATCACTATGATTCCATCCTTCCAACATAGTATGTGTATCTAGAACATTATCATCCACACGTCTTGTGGAAATCATTCCCATTTAAACTATTTTTGCATCTATGGCATTGACTAAACCCAATTCAATCTTTCTCCAGCTGTCTCAAATAGAGATGTTCACCAATTTCGTAAAATATAGTCTATAATATGACTATATTTTTTTTATTATAGGGATTTTTGTAATATCCTTTGAAACTTTTAGGATGATTTCTATAGATTCACATTGTTTTTTTCTTGATAATATTTTTATATCCTCAACCAAATATTTGAAGATAACCATATTTTCTTATAACATAATGTATTTTCATCATACTATAACTCATATGATATCCATTTTTTATTATATATGGAATATGGTTATGGGAAAATTTATCTATTCTCAATGCGTGTTGCAAAATATAGATTTATCTCCAATCCGTAAGTTTTAACATTGGTTCTCATTTTTTGTAAATCCTCACTTTGATGTGTACAAGGAAATGTGTGTTTAGTTATTACACCACCCTAATTTTTTTGATAAATGTTTATATATAAGAATCATCATCGATCCACCTTATTTTCATCGTATCCATGTTGTGGATAAGGAAATATTTGTTTTGGAAGTACTCCACGCTATATTATATTGATCGATGAATGCTTGGTCAATATATTATTCAGCATTGCATCCCAAATCATCTCATATATTCTCACCATTCATATACCATACTCAACTTTAAAATTCCTTAAATATTTAAAGGAATCAAATGAAGTATATTTAACACTATCTTACCCTTGTAATAGTTTATGATCTCTAGATTAAATAATTTCATATGTTTTGTGGATTACCTTTATTTCTAATGATTTTTTGTCCAAAACTATGAACAAAAGTGTGTCGATAATACCTATGGTATTTAACTTTGATGTTTCTAAATACTGTAATAGGTATATCCTTGACAAATACGTAGTTTTTTTATAATGAATTATCTTTCCACAACTGTGTATATAAGTGTTACATTTTGTATTCATCATCTATTGCCAATGATTCATGTACCGCTAAACTATTACATGTGTATTTTATAACACTAACAACATTCATTCAAAAACTAGAATAATGTATCCTAGTACATAAAGGAAACATGATATAAATTTTTTGGTAATACTTAATAAAATTTCAACTAGAATCATTAAACATTGTAATTATAAGTTATTTTCTTCTCACCGCTGACTTAGTAACCAACCATTCTTGGATGCTTAGAGAATATACCTTACTTATAGTAATTTTTCTATACTTACATGGTTTTTGTATCCAAATACACAAATATTAGTTTCATGTTTTAATTATTACCAAAGTAGTATAACATAAAAATTAGTTGTAATTGATGAATATTCACTGAATAATAAGAGAGTACTTGATTGTTCTATTTTGTTCATTGAATTTATCTTCCATATAATTTATTTCATGATATGTGAAGAAAATAAACTCTTATTTAATACCTCTTTCATTTAAGGAAATTAAAAAGGTTATTTTTTATGTCATGTTTTTCATTTGTATTTTTTCCTTATCTATCAACTAGTTATCCATAAGAACTAAAGATTAAACTTTCATTAATTATTTTATTTCTTGGAAAACCTTACCTAAAAGGTAATTAGGTGTTTTTATCCATACTAATATTTTTGTAATTTTAAATGAAACTAGGTTAAATGTGTAAAAATGATATGATAAAGGGTTAAATTGAATGTATTTGATCAATCTTTCAATTTTGATATATCTAGTGTAATAATCACTTATTCATATTCATGCTTCACCTTCTCCTCAGAAACTTATCAGAGATAATACTACATGTAATAAAATCCATATCCTGATGTAGTATCAATAAATCACATCAAATGTTGATGATAACACTACATCAGTCATGAGTCTCCTATAATTAATTTTTACACCCTCACTTCAAGAGGTGGACTAACAGCTATTGGGGACTCTGGCGCCTTGGATTTCCTATATTGTAGTATTATGTGCAAGTGTCGGTACTACTCTTTGGAAATTCATGTTGGATAGGACACTGTATTTTTTCAATAAAAATTTCATTTTAACTTGTGGTATTTCTTTCCATTTTATAAAAAAATAAAACTAGTATATTAGTACTTTTATCTTGATTACTGATTAGACAATACCATTTATTTATATCATTAAATGTCTCCCACCATTTTATCAAACTCTAGAAACCCTTTGTACAATAATTTAAATACTCTATCAGTTGAGTATTCTAGTGAAGATTATCCGTGAACCTCCCCTCATAGTCTGTATGATTTTTCTATGCCATTACGAGGAGAGTTTAAGGATAGAATTTAGCTGGCCAACCACGTTAACTCATGGCTCCTTGATCTGTTGAGTGAAATCCCATCTTCAAAAAACAAAATGTGATTTACTTAAAACTTTTCCATGAAGTAGTAATAATAAATGTTAAGATACTTATTTTCTTCCAAATTTAGATAAGTAAACCCATCGTTCTCATAAGAGCTCCCAGGTAGTAGGATACACCCTCAACATTGGATGATTGAGCACCTCGTACCCCTGGTTTTGTTCAAATTCAAAAGATGGAAGAAATTTGTGACATAATATTTATTTGAGTATTTTAATTGTAAAATATTGAAATGAAATAATTTTATATCTCATAAGAACTTACTATGCAATCTCACTCACAAATGATCTAGCAATAAATAGAAAATATCCATCTCATCACATTTTAATTTTATATGGGCATACTTTCTTATTATTTTACATGATCACACGTAAAACTCTATCTATATAAAATAATAATTCATTCATAAATAAGATAAGATAATTTGATCATGAGATGATACAAATTTTTTATCTATTAAGTGAATAATGGATCAACCTAGACCCTTAGGTAACTCCTTGATTCATGCCACTAGCAACTCGAGTTCCAACACTCACCCATCCAACACATCAAACTTTTATATTGTGTGTCACAAAATCTCAGTGTGAAGTATGTTACTAATGTCTTCATCATTATACATCAATAATAAAACACAAATGTGGGGGTTTCGTGAGTGAAAAAATAGGATGATAAATTGGACACATATTCCCTTATACATATTGAATAAAAAGACGATGCATAGACCATAATTTAATTAACTACTTCTTACAATAATCACAAATGATAAATAAGTAATTAAATAAAAATAAGCATACACTAGAAATGTATTTTTTGGTTGATGACTCATGATCTGTTGATACACATTAAACTGGTATATATTTATGATTGTATAAAAAATTGAATCTTTAATAAATTATTTTTAGGGAAAATATGTTGAATTAAAAATTAACTCGAATTTTTAATTCATAAATTTACATCGTTTGGTTCTGGTATTAATTGAATTTTAAGTAAAAAACGTTATTTAATTAATTAATTTAAATCAATACCTAAATTAAATTATTTTTTCCCAGATTATTCAAAAATAAAATTGTAAATCCGAAAATAACATTTAATTAATTTAATTTAATTATAAAATTACATTAATTAGTTCAATTAATTTTTGATTATATAAAAATTACTTGAGCCTAGAATCCTTGTACCTAGTCAATGTTGGCCACCCAGGACCATACCAGGTCATACAGACCCTATGAAGTGGTGTTCTAGGTCTGACGTACCTACTTAGACAAGTTCTAGGTTAGTCAAACCCACCCAAGCCTATTTCGAGTCGATCCACTCAGGAACATATCACATGTTCCTGTCTGGAAAATAATTAAGGAATACCTGATCATTTTCAAAGTGATCTCGATATGTGTGGTGAGGATAAGAGGCACTATCGGTGGTGGCCACTAGTCATGGGTGGTAGGATCAAGCCCTCACTATTGACGCAAAGTAGGAGTTAGCTCAGTGGGTCTCCAGGTGCGACTGCCACACTCAGTGATGACACGAGTAGTGGGGTGGCATCATTCTTGTCATGTAGAATAAAAGGATGTAGGTGGTAGTAGATTAGAGGGAGTAAACCTATGATTTTTGGTGTTGCGGTATTGATAGTGTTATGACTGCGAGTGGCTAGTTCTGTAGTGGGTGGTTGGACCAGGTGGTGCTGCGGTGGGGGAGCAATGACTAGAGGTTGGTGGTGGAATGGGGGGAGGTTGGGAGGGTTGATATGGTCTATACAGGGGGATCTCTCTTGATACATGGGAGGATGACTCTCCCTATCCATTTTTTGCCTCATTTTTGGAATTCTCCACAAACCCACCCACTGTAAGTATTTTTTTTAATTTTTTGACCCAAGGAAACCGACCCTTCATTTTTTTATTTATTAAATGTTTTCCAAGATAATTATATAGGATATAAAAAATTATTAATTATTATTTTTGTAATAATTCCACATTTTGGTGTAATGATCCCTTATTGGACATTATTATTCCGACCTTGAAATTTCGACTGGTGTCCGAAATCACCAAAAAACACCTATACTGATCGATTTGGATCAAAAAAATTTATATTTACATATATGTTTTCTTTGAAAATAATACCTAAAAAACTAATTTCAAAACATATTCAAAACTTCGGATAGCCATAGACTGGACATCTAGTGTTGGATTGAAATTTCATTTGCGGTGTTAGGAATAGAATCAAACCCTCTTAAAAATTAAATGTAATTTTATTTTCATCTTAGATTAAACTTTTAATGTATTTATATGATACTAATTGAATGGACCATAGCATGAAATGGAATCCTAGTGGCTAAGGATTTAAATTTTTTCATCGGAGATCAAAGTTACTGTGTCATTGCTGACATAGCACTACCTCTGTTAAATCCTGAGGACCACATATGAAAAAGTTGAAGCACAGAATTATCCATAAATACTTGGTTAGATCTAAAGTCATTGGTTGATCATCCTTTAATTAATGGTGATCTTTGCTCAAATAATATGAATTTTAATTCCTCTATATCATCCAAATGTGCTTCAATAATATATGGGAGCGTCGATTGTCGAATTCCAGGTACTATTAGAGAGATCTGATGACATTTTCGACGTCCCAATAATCACTATGTCATAATTCATAAGATGAGTGAGGGATATTTATATCCTTTCACTTAGATTGAGAGATTAACTCTCATCAAAGTGAGAGAGGATAGATTATATCTCAATAAATCATAGTAAATAGTCATTATTTTAGAGACTCTCTCCTCGGTTTGGCATTGATAGGCTACATTGGAGGATGTCAAGGCTCCGTTCGACTACCTCGACTCGATGAGGGTTAAAGGGACACTTCGACTTTGGTTTCCTAAATTGTTTCCTTGGAATATGATCATTCATGGCTTCGTACACCCTTGTGAAGGCCCTAATAGCGTGGATATGGATTTGTTTTCCCCGTTCAGTGAGTTACAGGTGTTCGTTTCACATTGGATCTCGGATTGGCGTTGGTGGGTGATGAATTCAGCTGGGATGGTTTCCTTTTGGGCATGGCTCGGTGCTGGACCTTGTGTGGCACAGGGGGGGGTATGGTCTCTATGTTCTAGCTTCTAACGTCCTATGGCTCTCCTAATTGGTCTGATTTCGGTATGTTTCTCACTTGGTGTTGATTTCGTTGAAGTGGAGGTGGAATTCATGACTTTGATGGGTGTTTGTGCTCCTCATTGTAAATGTTGTTTTCCTATGGCATGTTTTTCAAGGTTTCTTGATTCGATATTATCCTTAGAGACTTCCCAAGATGGTGTTTATAGTTTAAAGATTTCAATAGACTTATGCGATTAATTTTTTGATATTTGAGAGGGTATGGCCTTGTCCATCGGTACTGGCCCATCTTTTTATGGAATAGCTTTTCATTTAGCGTTAGAAAGGTGGAAACTGGACTTAATGTTGTTTATGTTGGGGAGGGTCCTTTCTTTGTTGTTTTATCTAGTTTTTTCTAATTTTGGACCATTGGGGTATGGTTTTATGTCATAATTCATTCAAGTCTTGTTTCTTGGTTTCTCACTTTTTTCTTAAAAGTGTTTCCTTAATAAAAAAGTTAATTTTCAGTCAGTTTTTATCAATACATATAATATAATAAATATATTATGTGATAAATTATATTCATAAAATCGACTTATCATTCTCGCAAATAGTAATTGAACATTTAATATTAAATAATATTCATTCAAATAATTTTTTCCATGTATTTACATTAATACTTGTATATTCATTTAATAAATAAATTCATTGTTTGTTATTATAAAGTTGAATAATATAAATTTATTTATTCATTCAAAATCATAAAACCTCAAAAAATATCGTACCTCAGTGGTGGGGCCTAACATGTCTTATATACCTATTTACAAGAATAGGGAAGAATATTGAAAACATTATTGAGTGTGACCCTCTCGGACCTTATCTGAATATCGGTGAACAATATCCACGGACTAAGAATGAATTCTAATAACCCATCAAGACAACATAAAGGATAAGATATAGTCATATGAATGAAAAATGAACTACGAACACGCACTACGTAATATAATATCTTTGTCTTCAGATATATCATAAATCATGACACATACTTATGACATCATCCTTTCTTTCTTTATTATTTATTGATCTTACTATAAAGATTTTCCTTTAACTATTTTGGCCACGAATTTATGAAGGTACCACTATCTTGATCAAACAGGTTTGAGATATTACATCTTCAACACAGAAGTAACAGATTCTATCATGACCATTCAACCAATTCTATAAATGCAATGATGCACCCAACACATGAAACCCCACCACAATTTCATTATAGTTTTTTCCTTACATCAACTTACATGATAAAAAGGAACACAATGACAATGATCTCAATTCAAGAGACCAATACACATGTCTATAGATAGGAACATCCTATAACACCCAAAACATGTGGTGTTCCTATTGGTGGGTCTTTTATCCTGATCTCAACTACTAGAGATCACTATGTGCGAACATCCTAAGAATAATCCTCAATACTTATGATCCCCCAACACCTAACAGTAATACATCTAATGTGCCCATCCGTTATGATTTATCTATATCAGAAGTTATATATTTAAGATTAATGTCATAGAATCTCGAGATTCTCATTATATCATGGGATCTACTATAACCTTTTGACATGATAATTAATATATGGACATTACCATTAAATAATGGATGCTGAAATTTAAACACAATAATGGAAATTGTTTATCCTAAATAACTCACTTTACACATAGTATGGTAATGTAATGTACTACTCATATTGGGTCTAGGGATCCCACTATTACAAAAAAACTAACAACCCGACCCAATAGGAAATTACTTGGCTCTAAGCTTGAATTAAGTGGCCAACTCAAGCCTATAATCCCACCACTGTCAAGATAACCTAATGAGAATGATGACAATGATAATATAATGGGATGGTCATCAGAGGGAAGGTGATGACATCGAGATGGAAGGGGTGAAGTCGATTTTGGTAGTTGGTCTCACTGGTACGTGGGAGTTAGGGTAAAAGATGATGGTAGATGCATGAATGAGGTGGTGAGGATTTGGGGTTTCAAGAGGCCAAGGTGCAACGATGACTTTAGTAATAAGGAACCCCCATGTTTGATTGTTTTTTTCATTATTTTTTTATTTATGCAATATATATATATATATATATATATATCAATATATATGTATTTATATGTTTCTCATTACATATGTATATATATACATTAAAATTTATTCATTTGAATTCTATTTCTTACCTTTTTTATAAATGATTCCTTATATATGTATATATATTGGATATAATTTTATATATTTATATACATCCCATGTATAAGTGTATATTTATTAGATAAAATTTTATGATATAAAAATATTAAATGTTAATTAATTTAATTTATATACTTGTTATTAATTTTAATTTTATATTCTTTATTACTCCTTATATGTTTTTTTCATATGTATCTCAATCTAATATTTGTTTTTAATATTTTCTAAAATTATTATGTGTGTGGATATATATGTATATATATATATTAATATTTTATTATAATAATTATATCATTATTTATAATCTACTTTCAATTTGGTTTATTTCCAAAAAACATTTTATTTATATTTATCAATATATAGTACTATTGGATATTATTTTCATCATTGAATATATTAATTTTATAATAATACAATAATTAGCATAATGTGTACATTTTTTTAATAAATTTTATACTATTATTTATATAATTTTAAACAAATGATAGTTTTTTGTCACAATATAGATATAAATTCATCTTAACTAATATTGTTATAAATATTTATTTCAATTTATGTACTATTACAATTATATTTCATAAATAATTATTATTATTTATTTTTTCAAAAAAAATTAAATGACCAAGGTCTTTACATTCTGCCTCTGAATTAAATTGCATCCTCATAATTTTAATTTTATATGATATAATTTTTACTTCGTAATTAAGCACAATGAAACAATTTTTTATAGTAAGGATTTCGTGGAGTTTGACGATATAAAAATTATAAGAATAATAATAACAATAATACTAATTTTCATAGAATATTTTAAGAAATTACTACCAGTATTTTTTCACTTTTAGAAAAATGTTTGGCTAATTCCTAAATCTAATACACTGAAATCATATAGGGTCTATTGAATTAAAAACATAGTTCACTGAGTTTCTCTAATATCTATATAACCATAATTTTTAGATTAAACATAAAATCTGATAAAAAACCAAATGAAGTTTCCAAACTCTTAAATTATCCTTGACATCCTATTTTCTAGAGATTCCTAAACCTTTATTCTGGTACTAACTAAGAGGCCAATGGCTTGCACACCCATATTTTGTGCTAAAAACACGACATCATTTTTTTAAATTATATATTAAAAAACAATTGAAAATATAGAGTCCAATGGTAATTTAGGTCAATAGTTTTGGGTTATTAGGAAAAAAAATACTTAAAAAACTATATCACCCAAATATATTTTTTCTTCTTCTAAATAATCCTAAAAAAATCCGTCTCAACTCTGTATAACCCTCATTATATATCCCTATCACCCTAGTGACTCTCATTTATCAAAATAACCTATGAAGAACATTTTAAAACATGGGATGACAAAATTAGTGAGTAAGGGGTTTTAAAATCAAGTCAACCTTTTATTTGAAAATAAGAGAAAACATTCATTAAAACTTATTACTTTGAAAATTTAAAACTTCTCTGTAAATAAAATATTGTTTAAAAATAAATATTTCTTTTCCCATAAAATACATAAATATTCCTCCAAAAGTAAAATAAAAAAATTTTATCTTAATTTTTGAAGTCACTTAGACAACCAATTTTTGTAAAATTTACTAGTATTGAATAAAAGTATGATTTTTATACAAATAAAAATAAAATACTATTAAAATATTTTAAAATGCTTTCTTGTAAAAATAATCTATATAATTTTCTAATACCACCCCATAAGTTCAAAAAAAACAAAACCATGAGGCAACATGGAGCATTCGAGGTTGTATAGGGCCTACCTTTAATGGTGGTTTGGGTTCTATAATGAACCACACATTTTATACATATATATTATATATTTTTAGATAAATATCATTCAAATACAGGCCCGAGGATCGTAATGTTTAAACATAATTGAAGACTTGATACATAATATTCTTATTTATTGAAAAATGTTCACCATATCCCAAAAAGATATTACCACATAGTACACTTTTTAGGGATACCCTATTTGAAAAATTTCTTCATAACTCGGGGAAAGGAAACATAAGAAAGGGTGATCATAGATGGTCAGTAATAGAAAACATGGGAGATATCAATATAACATGAATATAAGGGTATGAGACATGAGAATAACATTTCAAAAACCATACCATATACATCATATATCATGAAGTTGAGTCATGAAATAAATCATGGAAGTTCATAAGACATGAATCCTAAAGGAATCAATGAACATAAATCTTGAGGGAATAACATTAGAATAAGACATAGTTTTTTTGAAATACACATAAGTATAGAAAATCATTTCCTTAGTAGTCAACAATCATTTCCAATTCCATCAAAGTGGAATGATTTCACTTGCCAAACTATCATAGTAGTCAAGGATCACTCTTAATACTATCTTAGTTGAAAAATTCCCATACTGAACTAGATTCACTCCATATTACAATCTTGTTTATCTCATGAGATATCAATATTTCTACAAATCATTGGAGGGAGATATAGATCTCACCCATCACATAATGAAATTAATATATATGTGTTCCACAAGATCATAAAACATTGATCATATCAAAACCCAAGAAAAGAAAAGGGTTTTATAAACATTTCATCATAGCATAACTCGTGGAAATGAAATGGGTTTCATAATCATTTCAAAAATTCATCAAGGAATAACACATGGAGAAGGAAATTGTTTTATAAAAATATTTCCATAAAATATATAAACTATCCATAGAAATTATAAGGATGCCATAATGATATAATATCCCCAATAAATCCTATATAACATCAAAGGATATCATCTTGTATGGAAGATGATTTTTAAAGATCACTTGGAACACTTCTTGAGGAAAATATTCAATCCACTTTGAAAAAACTTATTTAAAATATAAAAATTTCTAAAAATATTAAATAAAATATTTTCTTTAAAAATAATCATTTAAACATGTAAACGAATATTTATATCATTGGTTGTTTTTTAAGGAGAAAAATATCATTCATGTCATATGTGTTAATGAAGATTCCTTTCACATTTTATGTAAAAATTCCAAAGTTCCTAGTTTTGAAAACAATATGAAAATTCATTTAAACCATTTTTTCAAAAATATAAAAAATGTTTAAAAATTTATTTAAAAATAGAAGGATATTATTATAAACATTATTTAAATCATTTTTGGAAAACATGGATATGAAATAAAAAGTTTTTTTGACAAAAGTGAGAAATATAATGATTTATATATAAAAATAGTTTTTCTATCATGACTAATTACAAGGATGAAAATGAAAGGGAAAATTTTATTCTTCATAAATAATTATATGATAATAAAATTAATGAATTTATTGAGAGATATATTATAATATTTCATCATTAAAATCATAATCATAATCAATACCGATAAACAATGAGATTATAAAATGAAACCATTACAACTTTGGCAACATTTTTATAATAAAACCCATGAAATAATGGAACTTATATGGATATGTATATCCAAATAATTTTATAATTAATAATAATAAAATAAATTCTTGGGAATTATATACACCACAAATAAAGAAACAAGTGGTGTATAAGGCATGTGTCCTATAGAAACAAAAGTGAGATGAAAATCCATTACATGCTTTGGTAACTTTTGAATCGTAAGCCCCATGAAATATTACATTCAATTAAAAATTTAATATAATCAGAATAAATAAATTCATTATAGATCAATAAAATGGTATTTATATACACATCATATATAAATATATGTGCATAACATAACATATGTCCCAAATAAGATAATTTGTGACCAGAAACCCTTACATGCTTTGGTAAATATTAAATTGTAAGACCCACGAAATAATAATATTTAATGAAACTTTAAATATTATGAGAATAAATAAATTCATTATAAAAAATTTCATAGGGGATATATTACACCTCATAAAATAATATTGGTTTATGAAATAACATATATCCAAAAGAAGAGATTTTTTGACAAAAATCCCATAACATATTAGTAAATTTTGAATCATAAGCCCCATAAAAGAATAAAATAAAAGTAAAAGTTAAATACTATAAAAATAAATAGTTTCACTATATAACCTATCAAAGGATTAGTATATACACCCAAAAAAATAAACAAGTGCTGAATATGACATTTGTCCCACAAAAAGTAAAAGTGTGGCGAGAATCCCTTACCTCAACTCTCAACATTCATCATACACATTCAAAAATATTGTATAAAATATATAGGATTGATATAAATATATTAAATAAATATAATAGTATATATCATACCATATATGATTTAATTATGACATTTTAAACTCGATTTATTAAAAATTACTTGTTAAAATCATGTTTTGTGTAATAACCGCATCATTTTCATGTAGGTGTTGGTTTGGTATTTTCAATCATTTTATATTGATGATGGTTAAATTATATCCATAATGTTAAACTTGATATAAATATAAAATATATTCACTATTTATTTATTTTTAGTAATATATAAAATATATTTATAGAAAATGAATTACACCATTCAGGGAGATTGTAGGTGGTATATACATATGAACGTTGTTTACATTTTTCAAAGGATGGAATAAAAAAATATAAATATTAATTCCTCATTACAAGATCAATTTTTATCATAGATATCCTATATATTCATTAAATATTTCCTTATTACCTTCTATTTAAAAATAAAATAATAAACGTATCACATCTCTTCGTGGAGGTGGTAGTCCACAAATACACATGAGTAATGTTATCATTTTCTAATGGTTTGGAAGGTAAAAAGGTGTATGTGATATTATAATTCTAGAAGTATAATAATTTCATAAGTATTATATATATATACATTAAATCTATCATTATGTCCACTCATGAGGGGCAGTGATGGAAAACAAATTACATCACATTAAGAGACGGTAGTCCTCTATACACAGAACAAATGGTTTCATTTCTTATTTGATGGAAGATGACACTACAAAAAAAACTATATATTTAGCGTTATATTTTAGAGGGGTTCAGGCATTATCTTCTCTAAAAATATATAAACAAATTTAGAGGGGGTTTTAACCCCCTCTTAAATTATATATATATATATATATATATATATATATATTAGCGGCAGTTATTTAAAATAACCACTAATTTATAAGAAAATATAATATAAATTAGCTGCAATTAATAACCACCCCAAATGTCTTAGATTAGATGTGGTTTTAACCACCTATAAAATATTTTTTTTATATTTTATTAATGGTTATGTAAAACCTCCGACAATCTCTTATATTAGATGGGGTATAAACCCTATATAAAATACATTTTTCTACAAATTTGTATCAGTTTTACATAACCACCCCTAATATATAGTTAAATTTTTTTTATAGGGGCTTAAAGCCCACCTCTAAATTAAATTTTCATATAGATTAGCAGTGGTTTAACAGAAATGATGCTAAAATATATATAAAAAAATTAGAGGAGGTTTTATCCCCCTCTATTTTCTAGAAAATTTTTAATAACAATTTTAATAATATATATATATGTATATATGTGTATGTATGTATTATATAAATAGATTATATAAAAATATTTAAATACATTATAAACATATTATATAAATACATTATATAAATACATTAACTAACTAAATATATATATATATATAAACAAATATGTATATAAATAAGTATATTTATATATATATACAAATAATTATATAAATACATATATTATATTATATTAACAGTATATATTATATAATAATATTATGTATATTGTATAGTATATATATCTCATTTGTAAATATATAAATACATTATATATATAAATAAATACAAATAGATATATAAATAAATATTATTAAATAAACTTATGAATACACATTAGTGTGTGTGTGTAAATGTATGTTTAAATATATGCATAAATATATATAAGTATATCTTTTTAAAAATTATACGTGTCAGATATAAATGTCTTTATAATGTATCATCATAATTATATAAGTATGTTTGTGTGTGTGTGTGAGAGAGTATAGGTAATATAAATGGAAAGGAGCTTGGAATTTTTACTAGAAACGTTTCATATATACATAATATAAATGTAAATATTTAATTTAGGGAGCGACTTCAAAAATAAATAAATAAATAATATATATTATATTATGTTGCATTAAAGAGATATATATATATATATATAAATATTAGTATGCATATAAATATAATTAATAATATATATTTGAATATTATATATATATATATATGCTTTTATTTTTTAATTGTATACATATAAGAATATAATATATATATATATATGTATTTATATTTAACAGTATAATATAATATATACTTGTTTTTTTAGTTTTCTATAATATAATATATATTTCCATATATGTGTTTATACATATTTATTTGAATGTCATGTTTGCATAATATATAAAAATATAAAATAATATATATATATATATATACATATTTTAATGACATATTTGTATAATATATAAATATTTCAAATAATATATATATAAATATATATATACGTATACTTATAAGGATAATTAATAAATATGATATATATATATATATATATTTGTATTTGTATAATAATTTTTTGTAATATAATATGTATTTAAATATATTAACAAATTGTTATTTATTTAAATTAACATCCAAATATATACAAATAATAATTTGTGCATATATTATATCAAAACTAAAATTGGTGAAGTGATGGGGAACTGGCCGTGAAGACATGTGATAATCATTTTGAATCCCAACCATTTGGATTTTGAAGGGGGTGTCGCATGTGGGTTGTGTCTCTTGCGGTGTGGGGGAGGGGGGGATCCAAGGTGTTTTGGGGGAATTGATGGAGGTATCTAGTGGGACTTAGGGATTTTTCCAGTAGGGGTGTCACTAGTTTATGTGGGGCACATAGGTTATCCAAGGTGCATGGGATTTTATTAAGGGAAAAAATTAGGGGTGGTTAACACCCCTAAAATTATGATAAAATTTATTTAGGGGTAGTTTACAACTAGCCCAAAATAATTAAATGAATTAGTTGTAGTTTGAACTGCCACAAAAATACCAGATTTTAAAACAATTAGGGTAGAATTAGAAGGGGTTCAAATCCCCTCTATAATTACCACTCCTAAAACAAACTTACCAAACCAGTGGTTCATGAAAATGAACTCTTACAAGATGAGGCAACCACGTTATCAGAGATTACTCATAACCATCGTTAATGAATTTATTGAGGGTTATAACCCCCTCTATATCCAAAACAACGCCCTATAATGACCTCATTTTTTATAGTGGGAGATAGATATAGGATAATGAATTATTATAAAAACATATTAAAATATATTTTATAGTGGTGTTATTATATTGGAATTATTGAAACAAGAATGAAGGATCTAATAGAAGATGTAAAAAAAGAAATAGCTTAGTGAAGACAATTATCTTTTCTTAGAATATCCTCATTTGGATAACTTATTAAGGGCCCTAGGGTTTGTATTTTTTGAATACCAACAACATTAGGACATGGATAAGGATGTTGGAGAGATAATTTGATAGGTTTGGGTCGAGCTAAATGGATTATGATTTCTGAAGAAGTGAGGGGAGTAGGTCCCCTTTTATAATTGATGAGTTAAATTTTGTAAATACCCAAAACTATTCAATAATTAAATTTAAACACAATCCATGTGCCTCCAAAATTGATAAATAATGGAGTGGTGGGATGATATGGTCAATCCATACGTTCACCACAAAAGAGACAAATGTTTTAAACATGTTATTCCCTTATACTCTATGTTTACTAATTTTTACCATTTTAGTTTTCACCATGGTAACTGTTATGTTCTTAATTACTTATGAAATTTATACTTTAAGAATAGAAATAAAATTATCCTTATTAGATATTTTATACCCTCTTATTATAAATATTCAATCCAATTTATTAAATAATGACCTATTTGTGTTGAAAATTAATTTTAACACATGTGTATGTAACACGCAAAACCCTGTTTAATCCATAACTGTAATAATTAAGTTTTTATTATTTTTACTATACATTATAACAAAAAAATGGGGGATGGGAGGTGGGATTGGGAGTTATCAGGGTGATGATGTCAGCATCTATAGTGTTCTCTGACCATGGTATTCCCCAATGATTTGGATTTCAAGTTGCTTTGGGGGGGGAGGATTTCTCCTCCCTTAAGTCAATTTGTGGAAACCTCATCGACGCAGGATAGACATGGATGGATAGATAAAGATGAAGACACTAACAGGATTCATTTTTTCATACTTTATAGTGTTCAATCCTAAGATAATAATATGGAAATATATTATTTTTAATTTTAAATAAAATGAGGATGTTATTACTGATAGGATTAAGCATTTTTGAATTGCGATCCTTTCTCAGATAACGTTTCTAGTCGGGGATAAGTTGTTGAAGGTGTGTGATCTCTTGGAATGACTCACTGTGGTCTAGGGATTTTTAGAATACATTAGTATTCATATCATGAAATGTAATTTTAGTTTTCTCTTCTTGAATGAGGAGCTGAAGAGTTGGGCTTGGTCATTTGGTTCCATTTCTCTAAAATTAGGCATGGTCACCATCCATGAATGGGATGTTTAATTTGACCATTTCTCTAAAAGGAACACTAGTTTTTAGGCTTGGATTAAAATTAATGGCTTGTACTAGATCATATAGAATCCTTGTATATTGTTTGATATTACTTCTGGTATGGGTTTTCCCATCAAGATGGACATAACCACCAAAATTAATAGGACTAGTTACTATGAAACGATTTTAGTTGCAATTAACCTAAATTCAGATTTGATTGATCATATTTTAATTTCTACATTTGAGGATGATATTAATTAGCAGATTACGTATAAAAAATAACTCATTTTTTTGTAGAATGTCAGTATATTGGACATCTCTAGAATATTTTCATTCAAAATGATATCTACTCTTATTGTTTTGGTAAGTTTTATAACATGGAAGTATGTATGAAGATTCAAAAATATAGTACATGGATGGAGAAAAACATCAAGTAGCTAGAAATTTGGTTGATGCTATTGAACACAAGAATTTTCCATGGAAAGTTTATGGTCTTACATTGAAGGTGTATATTTTCTAGTTGAGTGGAAGTATTATTTTTCTACATGAGGAGTCATTTTTGGATTTGGTGGCCTAGAACCAACTAATTTTTACTCTATTCAATAATAAAAGCCTTATCACATATTGGTTGTTCTTCTGCATGACAATGCATGTAATAATGTCTTAAAGATAGCTGTTACATTAAAAAGTTCATAGCAGATCCCTGTTATGATAAGAACCTGGAATTTCCATAACACTATTCTTGAATATATGTTCTATGGATGGATGATGTTATTTGAGGGACGCAAATAATAAATTCCATTAAGGGAAAGGACTCATAAAAATTTGAGGCACCTTCTCATGTTGTGTGCCCGTGGTAATATCCAGGAGGATATTATGCGAACGAGACCCGCCAGCATGAAATCCTCATTTCATAGTGTCATTGGATGTTCCTATATGTGAATGCGTGTATTGGTCATTAGACTTTAAGATTATTATTAATGGGTATTACAACCCGCTCACTTAGATGAATTGAGGAAAACTTTGACGACACACTGTATGCAGCGAGGTAGGATATATTGGGTGCGTCATGAGTAATACTACATTAATAGATAATGTGAGAAAGGATTTTTCCCTTCTATTCCATAATGGAATTAGATATCTCAGGCCCTTTTATGGTATTGATATAGCCTAAATAAATATGACGACACTAACAGGAGGGTGATTTCATGTTTCTTTGGGGGGAGGGGGATTTCTCCTCCCTCAAGTCAATTTGTGGAGACCTCATAAACGCAGGATAGACATGGAGGGATAGATAAAGATGAAGACACTAACAGGAGACATTTTTCATCCTTTAAGTTCTTCACTCCTAAGATAATAATATTGAAATATATTATTTTTTATTTTAAAGAAAATGAGGATGTTATTACTGATGTGCTTAATCATTTTTGATTCACGCTCCTTGCTCAGATAACGTTTCTAGTCGGGGATAGGTTGTTGAAGGTGTGTGATCTCTTGGAATGACTCACTATGTTCTAGGGATTTTTGGAATACATTAGTATTCATATTGGGAAATGTAATTTCTGTTTTCTCTTTTTGAATGAGGAGCTGAAGAGTAGGGCTTGGGTATTTGGTTCCATTTCTCTAAAATTAGGCATGGTCACCATCCATGAATGGGATGTTTAGTTCGACCATTTCTCTATAAAGAACACTATTTTTTAGGTATGGATTAAAATTAATGGCTTGTACAGGATCATATAGAATCTTTGTATATTTTTTTATATTACTTCTGGTATGGGTGTTCCCATCAAGATGGACATAACCACCAAAATTGATAGGACTGGTTACTATGCAAGGATTTTAGTTGAAATTAACCTCAATTCAGATTTGATTGATCATATTTTAATTTCTACATTTGAGGATGATATTAATCAGCAGATTACATATAAAAAATAACTCATTTTTGTGTATATTGTTAGTATATTGGAAATCTCTAGAATAATTTCATTACGAATGATAACTACTCTTATTGTTTTGGTATGTTTTATAAAATGGAATTATGTAGGAAGATTCAAAAATATAGCACATGGATGGAGAAAAACATCCAGTAGCTAGAAATTTGGTTGATTCTATTGAACACAAGAATTTTCCATGGAAAGGTTATGGTCTTACATTGAAGGTGTATATTTTAAAGTTGAGTGAAAGTATTACTTTTCTGCATGAGGAGTATTTTTTTGGAGTTGGTGTCCTAAAACCAACTACTTTGTACTCTATTCATTAATAAAAGCCTTATCACATATTGATTGTTCTTATGCGTGACAATGAATGTAATAATTTCTTAAAGATAGTTGTTGTATTAAAAGGTCATAGCGGATCCCTGCTATGATGAGAACCTGGAATTTCTATAACACTATTCTTGAATATATGTTCTCTGGATGGATGATGTTATTTGAGGGACACAAATAATATAGGCCATTAAGGGCAAGGAATCATAACAATTTGAGGCACCTTTTCATGGTGTGTTCCCGTGGTAATATCCAGGAGGATATTATGCAAGCGAGACCCGCCAATAGGAAATCCACATTTCATAGTATCATTGGATGTTCCTATATGAAAACACATGTATTGGTCCTTATACTTTATGATTATTATTAATGGGTATTACAACCTGCGCACTTAGATGTATTGATGAAAACTTTGATGACACACTATACGCAGCGAGGTAGGATATATTGGGTGTGTCATGAGTAATAATGCATTAATAGATAATCTGTGAAAGGATTTGTCCCTTCTGGTCCATAATGGAAGAAGATATCTCAGACACTTTGATGGTATTGATATAGCCTAAATAAATCCATGGCCATGGTAAGGTATGGGCATGTTCAATTATGGAAAGTCAAAGAAAGAATAATTGAGCACATGGGTTGATGGAACTAGCATGAAACCCGCTTGATTCTAGATATCGTGACAAATGGATTATATAACACTGTAAGAATTCCCAAGAGGTGACATGTCATTGCGGCGTTAACATTTTTCTCTTTGTGTTCCATGGCATGTTTCTAGATGCAAAACATGAACATTAGGTAGGCTCCGCATAATGCCACTGGAAAAGAGGCCTAGACGGTCACACACTATGTGTGTCCATGTATCTCAGTTAAATATTAATTTAACAAGTTAAATAAATATTATTCCCAAATGTGGTTTAAAATTTTTTTAAGGATTCCTGATTGAATTTATTTAGACACTCGTTATTCGAGAGAATATATTGTGGGAAAAATAATATATATTTATTAGTGAGTAATGTAGTTACATTTATTTAAGAAATAAATAGCCATTACTCAAAGTCTAATAAATGTGATGGAGGAAAGAAATAAAAATGAAAACAAGATAAACACGCTGTGTACATTGAATGTACACGCCGTGTAGTTTTCATGGAAAACAAGTTCACACCTTATATTAATGATTACACGCCGTGTACTTTTTCCTATCGGTATTTTGAGGAAATAATATCATTTTATTAAAGGATATTTATTATAAACAACATGGGTGCATGTCAAGGAATTAATCATTCGACGTAGAGGTTTTCAATAAGAGTTAATGAAATAAATAAAATGCGTAATGCATTTATTTATTTTCATAACTCTATAACCTCAAACTAGATTATAAATATCCTCACAACCCCAACACTTTTCTAGAGAGAATCATTTTTCGCAACAATTCTAGTGAGTTCTCTCAAGGAAGAAAGAACTCCTTCCTCCAACAATGATCTCAAGACCGAGAGAGATCCACCACCATCAGATCAAGGTGATCAAAGACGGACATCACAACTGAAGGTTCTTCTATGCTAGCACCCAGAGATCCCAATGGTGACATCTATAGATATGTGGAGCACGTGTGGATCACCACTAGAGGAATCCTACACTTGGATTCTATGACACAATGATGGATCACATTGTATCGTGACCGGAGACATCAACAAAGAAATAATTCCATCAAGGTAATTCTTGTAAATTAATTAAATTAATTATAACCAACAAATGATGAATCTATATTTATGGTTTTGCGACTCCCTCATTTGTTTTTCATTCTTCTTTCTATTCCGATTATCTGACATTTTACATCGTGATGGATCTCGGATTGATTGTTGTTAACGCTAAAATTAAAGTTGGGAAAACCCACCAACGTGCTTCCGTTGTGCTCAAAATAGACAAGTGGTATCAAAGGTGTCTTATCATTGATTATAATTACTTAGTTATTCATTGGTGATTTATGCATTTAATTATTTATTTGTTTCAATTCAGGTTAATCGTTCTTAAAAATCGGAATCTTGAGATCTGTTCCTCCCCTCTTGTTTCTCATTCACCTTATAGAAACTACTTTTTTGTTTAATTTCGATTAAAATAAAATTGAGGATATTATCTGGAGGTGCCAAATTCTCCTGATCGTACAACACCAGAATACATAGCGTGTATTCAGAAGTACATGTCGTGTAGTCTAGGTTAAATGCATTGGACTAGTCCACCAAATCAGGCCATGTATTGGATCCTATAGAAGTCATTTTTGACACCGTGTGTTTACTAGGAACAGGTGGCTCATAGTTTACGGATTACACACCGTGTGGTCCAACTGAACACGGCGTGTAGTCTCTTCATGTTAGGGTTGGACTGTGTACCCTGTAAATGGCTTGCCCAGTTGGAAACTATGTAATGCGGAAACTACACGGCGTGTGTCCCTTTAAACATGCCGTGTACTCCAAAAATTTCCAAAGTACATCAACACGCCATGTCCCCAGGTGTGTACTTTGGATGCATGGTGAACAAAAAGTACACACCGGGTAGTAAGAACTACACACTATGTACACTTCTAAATTATGGAGATTTATTAAAATTTATTTTTATATTGTACAAACTCTTGAGATGTATACCATAGTGCAGGCATAAAGCTAAGGCACAAAACATGATAGGTGTTTTATATATATGTGTTTAATTTCAAATCCTTATAATGAATGGAAATTCACCGGGTTGGCTCCAAGGTACAAGTTACGTACAAGTATAATTTTAAATGAATTTATTTGTTTTAAATTATGATGGATGAGAATCTCAAGGAAATTTAGAAAAGGGTTTAAGATAAAAGGATTGATTAATTAAAGATAATTAATTGATTCAAGTGTGATTTATCTTAAATAAGAACAATTATTGAATTGAATGCTAGTTTTAATTAGGCATAAATATCGTTGCATGTGTGGATGATCATGAGCTAGACCAAGACCTTTTTATGTGAATGGTTTCTTTTAATTTATTTATTTAAATTAAATCTGTTGGCCTGTGAGCATTCTCCTAATTAATATGTAGGGATTGTGCACCCAAGGATTATTTTATGTAAAAACACCCTTTTACCCCTCACCTACATGTGAGATAAAGACATATGTAATGGATGAAGCTCTCAATATAGTGGAAGCGGCTCAGGTCAGGAGCCATGGAGAAACCAATCCAAGGAGATACAAAGGTGGACAAGTGGAAAGATGTAAACACGAACCCGAAAGGTTCAAGGTGTTTCTCCCCTAGGTCTTGGGTTAGTTTATCAAATTCTAGATAAAATAACCAATAGAACAAGCTCATGATCATACCATTTATTTTATTTCTGTCAGTTGCATGGTTTATTTATTGAGGGTGTGTTGTCACGATCAAAAAATTAATAAATTAAACAAGCATGCAATATGGAACTAAAATAAGATCGTCTTATGCATAAATATTATCTTAGACATGGTTAATCACATAAGTATATCACAATTAATATTAACAATCATGTGATCAAAGATAATAAATTGAAAATTTATGCATAAGGAAAAAATCCCTCAAAGAAATATTAAATCGGTATAGCCTTCCAAAATCTTGGTTAGAATCAAACCATAGTTCAAAGTGCTTGAACAACCCTAGTTGGGGTGCTTTCAATTATTAGGTAATTCCAATTCAAGTTTTTGGGTTGACTTGACTTGGTTCGTATGAAGGGTTGACTGCCACAATAGTACATGGTGTGACCAAGAGGAAAAGGTTGACGAAATCCAAAATAAAAGGATTTGAAGATTGGGGAGTCCACTCAGTGGATCAAGGAGCTATGAGTTAATGTAGTTGGAATTTGAAATGACTACCTAAAACCCTTCAAGTTTCATGACCAACCCTAGTTGGGGTAATGAAAAAGGAAATATAGATCCTTGTCACTAAAATATTCAGGCAACAAAATATTCTGAAGTCAATGGTGAGGGCTATTAGATATCGATAAAATAGTGGGAGACTAATAAGTATTAATTTATTTATTTTTATTAGTTTTTATAATAAAGTTCTAAACCTTTTCCAATCTTAAATTGTAGAAATGATAAGAAAAATGACTTTAAACATATCATTGAGAACCATACTCGAGAAGGAAAACCTTCTCACCGGCACCAATTTCCAAGAGTGGCAGAGGCATTTACGTGTCATCCTTCACCATGAAAGGAAATTTTATGTGCTGGAAGAGACTGTTCTAGTTTCACCTGTGAAAGAGTCCAATAATGAGGAACTATCTCTCTATATAAAGCATATGGATGATTCCAAAAATTTCCAATGTTTCATGTTATTGACCATGTATAATGAGCTCTTGAAGCAATATGAAAACATGGATGTGTATAGCATGATGTATCGCCATAAGGATCTCTACCAACAGAAAGTGAGACATGAGAGATATGAGATCTAAAAATATTTGTTTACAACTAATCTTGGAGAGTATGCACCAGTATGGCCTCATGTAGTCAAACTTATTGGCTACATTGAATGCCTAGACATCTTAGGGATTAAGTTCCCAGATGAGTTGTGTACAGATCTCATCCTATCATCACTGCCCAAGACCTTCACTAGCTTTATTGTCAACAGAAACATGAGATAGAATGAGAAGAGTCTATCAGAACATCTGACCTTAATATTTTAGGTAGATAAGGACATGGGGCATGACAAATCCACAATCCTTATGGTGAATAAGAAAAGGAAGGAAATGACAAAGGGGCCAAGGACTTATAAATGGTCTAAAGCCCCCGAGCACTTTCCCTACACGAAGGGGAAGATCCAGAGGTAGAGAAATTAAGAGGAGGCAGTAAGTTGTGCATGTGGTAAGTAAGTCCATTGGAAGAGGAATTGCACCCAAAAACATGGGGACGCTAAAGGTGTGTTCGTTATCAAGTGTAATCTTTCTATTTCTACAAATTGGGTATTAGATACAGCTTGTGCGGCTCACATCTGTATTCAAATCCAGGGACCAATTATATTTAGAAATATTTCCATAGGAGAGGTGGATATTCAAGCTTCCAATGGATCAAGTCTAGCTGAATTGGACATTAGTGATTACCACCTCTCATTGCCAACTTGGATGATTTTGGTTTTACATAACTGTTATTTTGTGCCTAGTGTTACCAAGAAAATAAATTATATATCTTGTTTGGATATGGATGGATTATTTTCATGTTTGGAAATAAGGGTTGTCTATTTTATAAGAACAATTTATGTTATGGTATAACACATTTAAATAATGTTTTTATGTATTAAATTATGAAAACCAAGTGTTGGAAATCGATAACGAAACAAACTCACATGACTCGTACATCCTCCAGTTGTGGCATCACCGTCTCTATCATGTAAACGAGAAGCGTTTGAAAAAGATCTTCCAAGATGGCTATTTAGACTCTACTGAGCTAAAACCACTTTATAGATGTCACTCTTGTTTACAAGGTAAAATGACCAAGCCACTGTTTGGTGGACAAGATGAAAGGGCCACAGAGCTTCTAGGATTAGTGCACATGGATGTGTGTGGACCATTTCCAGTAGAAGCTAGTGGTGGATATTCTTACTTCATTACATTTACTAATGATTTGAGTAGTTATGAATATTTCTACCTAATAAGGTATAAGTAAGAAGCCTTAGAGAAATTTAAGGAATTCAAGAATGAATTATAGAATCAGCTTGGTAAGAAATAGAAACTTCGATAGGATCGAGGTGGAGAATATCTGAACCAAGATTTCATCAATCTTGTATGGGAGTCTGGGATTCTGTCTCAGCTAACTCCTCCTTATATAGCATAGTGGAATGGTGTCGGTGAAAGGAGGAACCAAACATTGTTGGACATAGTGAGGTCGATGATGAGTCATGCAGATCTTCCATTATCCTTTTGGGGATATGCATTACAAACTACAGCATACACATGAAACCGAGTACAAACTAAGGTACAAAATGGAATTCTCTCCGAGTTATGGAATGGAAATAAACTCATTTTATCGCACACACGTGTATGGGGATGTGAGGAGTTTGTTAAGGGCTTCTCAGGCAACAAACTAGCACCCCAGGGCATGAGGTGTATCATTATAGGATATCACAAGGAAACGAAAGGATATTACCTATATAACCCTTCAGACAATAAAGTGACTCTCACCTGGAAAGCTATCTTTCTTAAAAGGGAGCACATCATCAAAAAGGATAGTGGGAGAAAGATTGACTTTGATGAAGTTTATACTCAAGATACACATGAGTTGGTATAGGAACATGTTCCACAGGTCCCCATGGAAGAGGTTCCAAAAACACAAGTACTGCGTAGGAGCTCAAGAGAGGTAAGGGAACCAGAGATATTTGGTTTCCTAATCACTGAGGATGGTGAATCATTATTGTTGTACAATGATGAACCTCTCTCATACATGGAAGTAGTAAAAAGCTCAGAAGCTACAAGATGTCTATAAGATATGAATTCTGAGATGTATTCCATGTATCAGAACAAAGTGTGGGTTCTATTCGATGATCCAGTTGTTGTAAAGCCTATTGGATGCAAATGGTTATTTAAGAGAAAACTGGACATGGAAGGTAAAGTTAGCACGTATAAACCAAGGGTAGTGGCTAAAGGATTCAAACAGTGTTAAGAAATTGACTATGATAAAACCTTCTCACCAGTTTCCATGTTTAAATCGATAAGAATCATACTTGCATATCCACTTACCATGACTACAAGTTTTCGAAGATGGATGTCAAAATGAAATTACTTAACGGGAAACTTTAGGAAGATATCTATATGATACATCCAAAAGGGTTTGTGACACCAGGTGATGCCAATCGGGTTTGCAAGTTGCAGAAATCCATTTATGGATTAAAGAAAGAATCCTGGTTATGTAACATTTGATTTGATGAAGAAAAAAAGGAATTTGGTTTCATTAAGAATGAATGTGAGTCATGTGTTTATAAGCAGTTTAATGAGAATGAAATTATTATCCTAGTAGTATATGTTGATGACATATTTCTCATTGTAAACAGTGTACCAGTCTTACAGTCAATTAAGGACTGGTTGAACAAGTCTTTCTCAATTAAGGAATTGGGTGAAGCAACTTACATTATAGGGATCAAGATCATTCATGATAGATCCAAGAGGCTTCTTGGACTAAGTCAGGGTACATACATTGATCAGATACTAAAGAGATTTAGTATGGAACAATTCATGAGAGGATTGGTTCTAGTGTCACATGGCCTACATATTTCTAAGAAAATGTGTCCTCAAACACAATAGGAGAAATATATAATGTGTAAGATCCCATAATCTTTGGCTATAGGATCCATAATGTATGCCATGTTATGTACCAAGTTTGATGTTGCCTATGAACTAATCATTGTAGGAAGATATCAAGCAGATCTAGGAGAACAACATTGGACTACAGTTAAGACTATCCTTAAGTATCTGAGAAGAACTAAGGATATGTTCCTAGTGTATGGAGGAGATGAGAAGTTTGTCATCAGAGGGTATTCTAATGCTGGTTTTTAGAGATATAAGAACGATCTAAAGTCACAATTTGGAAATGTTTTTGTCTCAATGGAGGAGCTGTGAGCTGGAAGAGTTCAAAGAAGCCAGTTGTCGCCAATTCTATAGTAGAGTCTGAATATATAGCGGCTTCTGATGTAGCTAAGGAAGCCATATGGATTCTGAACTTTTTTTAGGAGCTTGATGTGGTGCCTAACAGTAAAGACCCTGTCACATTGTATTTTGATAATACTGCAGTGGTGGATCTTTCAAAAGAAACAAGGTCACATCAATGAATAAAAAACATACTCCGAATGTATCACCTCTTGAAGGATTTCTATCAGAGGGGTGAAGTTACAGTGACCAGAGTGTCCACGGAATAGAACGTGGTAGACCGCATGACTAAAGGCTTATCTCATCAGAAGCATGAATATCATGTGAGAGCTAGTGGGTTAATGGTTTTTAGCAGTTGGCTCTAGTCCAAGTGGGAGTCTGTTGGATTTGGTGGCCTTGAACCAACTACTTGGTACTTTATTCATTAATAAAAGCCTTATCACATCATTATTATTCTTCTGCGTGACAATGCATGTGATAATGTCCAAAGGATAGCTATTGCATTAAAGGGTCATAGCGGATCTCTGCTATGATGAGAACCCTGAATTTCCATAAAACTATTCTTGAATATATGTTGTATGACCAGATGTTGTTATTTGAGGGACACAAATAATACATTCCATTAGGGGAGAGGACTCATAAAACTTTGTGGCACCTTCTCATGGTGTGCGTCCTTGGTAATATCTAAAAGGATATTATGATAACGAGACCTACCAGTAGGAAATCCATATTTCATAGTGTCATTGGATGTTCCTATCTGTGGACATGTGTATTTTCCTTAGACTTTAAGTTTATTATTAATGGGTATTACAACTCGCGTACTTAGATGTATTGACAAAAAATGTGAAGACACACTATTCGCAGCGAGGTAGGATACGTTGGGGGTTTCATGAGTAATACTGAATTAATAGATAATGTGAGAAAGGATGTGTCCCTTCTATTCCATAATGGAAGTAGATATCTCTGGCCCTTTGATGGAATTGATATAGCCTTAACAAATCCATCTCCATGCTAAGGTAAGGGCCAGTTCAATTCTGGATATTCAAAGAAAGAATAATCCAGCACATGCATTGATGGAAATAGCAAGCAACCCACTTGATTCTAGATATCATGACAAAGGGATTATATTACACAGTAAATGTTCATATGAGGTGACACGTCATTATGGCATTAACTTTTTATTTATGGGTACCTTGGAATGTTTCTAGATGCTAACCATGGACTTTAGGCAGGCTCCGCCTAATGCCACCGAGAAAGAGGCCTAGAGGGTCACCAACTAAGTGTGTCCATGTATCTCAGCTAAATATTAATTTTAAAAGTTAAATAAATATTATTCCCGGTTGTGGTTTAATAATTATTTAAGGATGCCTAATCACATTTATTTCTACACTAGTTATTCAAGAGAATATATTGAGGGTGAAATAATATATATTTATTAGTGAGTAATGCAGTTGCATTTATTTAATAAATAAAGAGCCATTACTCAAGGTCTAATAAATGTGGTGGAGGAAATAAAGAAAAATGAAAACAATATAAACATGTTGTGTACATTGAATGTACATGCCATGTAGTTTTCATGGAAAAAGAGTACACACCTTGTATTAATGATTACACGCTGTATAGTTTTTCCAGTAGATATTTTGAGCAAATAATATAGTTTTATTAAATAATATTTATTATAATCAGTGTGGGTGCATGTCAAGGAAACAGTCATTCGACATTAGGGTTTTCAATAAGAGTTAATGAAATAAATAAAATGCGTAATGTATTTATTTATTATCATAACTCTATAACCTCAAACCTGATTATAAATATCCTCACAACCCCAACACTTTTCGGGAGAGAATCTTTATGCACAACAATTCTGGAGAGTTTTCTCAAGGATGAATGAACTCCTTCCTGTAAGAATGCTCTCAAGACTAATAGATATCCACCACCACCAGATCAAGGTGATCGAAGGTAGACATCACAAGTGAAGGTTCTTCCTTACTATCACCCGAAGATCCCTTCGACGACGTCCATAGATACGTGGAACACATGTGGATTACCGCTAGTGGAATCATACACTTGGATTCTACAACACAATGATGGATCACACCGGATCATGACCAAAGACATAAATGAATAATTAATTTCATTAAGGTATTTCTTATCAATTAATTAAATTAATTATAACAAACATATGATGATCCTATCTCTATGGTTCTAGGAATCCCTCTTTTGTTTTTCATTCTTTGTTCTATTCCGATGATCTGACATTTTAAATCGTGAAAGATCTCAGATTGATCATTTTTAACACTAAAATTAAAGTTGGCCAAACTTACCAATGTGCTTTGGCTATGCCTAGAACCTACAGTATTGATATCAGGTTGAGGGTTTGTAGAGATTTGATGAAAAAATAGATGGGCATGTGGCTTCACTCTATGGATCCAATGATCATGCATAACAGAAGTCAGATTCAACATTGGGACCAATCATTCATCAAAGAGGGGATATTGACCCCATTCAGGCTTTAAATTTTCTTGGGAATCAGGTTGTGTAGAAATCATTGATACATAATTCTGACATGGGTTTTTTTTAATCTGCTGGCATAGGTTCGAATATTATAGAAAAAATTAACAAGTAGTAGAGTTCAATGAACATTGAAGGTAAATCAACATACATGGATAATATTGAATTGCCAAAGAAATGATCATATAATAATGCTGATGAAAAAGTTAAGGTAGTATACAATGAATTATTTTAATCAACCATAATGAAGAAGTCAAGGACAAAGAGATATTACTCATATTTGAAGCCCACCATGATGACTAGATTAATCTCAAATGGGAGTAAGGCTCGAGTTAATTTCTTCAGTCCCTTGGAAGAATAATTTCACTGGGATTATGATCATTATAATCCTATTGACCTTGATTACTGATGTTTTTGACATTTTTTATTCTTTAATGAGGGTAGGTTGTCTTGTCTGACCCCATTTCTATCATCTTCTATATTTTCATTTTTATTTGGATATAGATGATTTGAATCACCTTTTATATATGACCAATATTTAATTTAACCTTATAAAATAATAAAATTTTTATTTTTCCAAATATATACCCCACTTTATCAAATTCCATTTATACAGGTGGAAGAATTTAATTTAAAATAAAACCCACAAATTCAACAAAAAAGAGGTTTTCCAAAGAGAAAATTTCTATATAAGTATAAAAAGTTGTAATATAAAACTTTAATATTAAATTGATTCTAATTACCTAATTTGGATTAATCATAACATAATTTAACTAATTTTACTGTTAAATAATTTTAAAATAAAAAATATATTTGTAAATTTTTTAAACAAAAAGGTACTTTTCAATAAAACCAATATTTTTCATTATTCATTAAAAAATTTAACTCCGCAAAAAAATCCAAAAAATTCATTATAATATAATTTTTTTTATTCATATTTGAAAAAATATGTTCATTTTTTCCAAAACCTTTTATAAAAGTGGAAGAAATTAATTTTTTTATTTTTTCATAAAAAGCAACAAAAATCATGTTTTTTAGAAAAATGTTTTCTTGATGAATATAAAGAATTTACCAAAAATTACGTACTTATCCATCAACATATTTTAATTATCTAAAAAAATTATACTAAATATTTAAAATGCATTTATTCATATTCATACCTCTATGTTTAATGGCTAGGATATAACAATCGTGTTTAAATAATAATATTAATTTTATGTTATGGCTCTCTAAAACTCTGTATTGAATGTAACTTACGCTATAAAAGAAATTAAATTTATTTGAAAAAATATTTCATATTTTCTTGGGATGTTATATCCCCCCCCCCAGAAATAAATTTACACCTAAATATTTGAATTTGATTTCAATAATCGAATGTTTTCCATATGAAAATATCCTTGTTGATATCCAAGATAGTATAAAGGGAAAATAAATAATACATCATAAAAGATTGAAATAATACATTTGATGGTCATCTAAAATCATAAATAACTAGGATTCTAAATAGGAAAACATTATTGGGAAGTGAAAATATAGTTATGGACGAAAAGTATTTTCTATAGATCATTGATAACAAGAAATTGAATGATCATGAGAAATTTAATGAACAAAAAACCATAAACCAATGAGGTGAGAACAATAATATTAATTCATCAGAAATAATGGTAAGAATATATATTTTTTCAAGATCCTTTTCCAAATGATGTGGAATTTTCATGTGAAAAAATCCTTATTTGATTTATTTGTATTTTATAAGAATAATATCATTCTTTGGTTATGCTTTGATCAATTTTCAATTTATCTCTTAATCCAAAAAATGAAGATGAATTTCTTATTCCTAAAGCACTAAAATTAAATTTTAACATATCATAAGATACGTAAAAGAATGATATGTCTTTCCTCCTATCTCTAGTTATCATAAAAATAAAAATGGTTAGAACACATTATCCAATATGGATTAATATTCATATGATGAAATAATAAATATTCTCTAAATACTCTTCAAAATACAAGAATAAACTATTCTATAAATGGTTAACCTTAAAATCCTTCCAAAATTTAAAAATTTAAAAATAAGGTCCATAAATTTGTAAATATTAACTTAACATTAGTCCCCCAAATATCATAAACTAGCTCTCAATTGTCACATAAAAAATATGGTTATACCTTGGTCATATACTATCCTGAAACATGGTAACCAAAATTAACAAAAAAATTATTAAAAACACACATTATTCCACATTTATTAAATAAATCATATATTATTGATATATTATATAAACCTAAACTTATTATAGACTACATCAATGATAACATAATCCACCATTTCATCAAATCCTTGATCAGTTTTGAGGTCATCCATACTATCCAATTTTATTTTATCATATAAATCATCTTATTATCCTAACTAAACACATCAGGAAGATATTAATTGTTGTTATTACCTTAATCATGTTTTTGTTCCCTAAAATATAACATTTCAATTAAATCAATTATCTAGGTCATTAGTACCATCAACATATTCATACAAATATTTAACATAAAATTTCTATAAAACAATCCTTATATATTTCATGATTCATATAACATAATTCATGAGTTCCAATACATAAATACATCAATCACTCCAATTCAATATTAAACCATTAACCAGGCTTCATCTTATTATTCCTTAATACCTCCTTCATTTCATATATCATTTGTAGCCTGTTCATCATAAAAAACAAAAACATTAATCATAAAACCTTTATGATCCTATTAATGAGATATCTTTATAGGGTATACATTCTTATAATTCACATACATTACATATTTAAAATAATCAATTGTTGATTATGTATTAGGGAAACCATTATTCTCATCCATTAAATTAATCGAAGTTTTCATTTTTCCTCATAAATTACTTACTCGGTTCCCTTCTTCTTTACACATATAACATCTTCTTGTTTCATTAAGGAATTCTCTTGAGTGTTTCTTCCCACATTCTCAACATATAGGAAAATCAATATTATTTCCTCTATAGTATCCACCACCCAAGATCTTATAAAATTATATAATTATCTTCTTTGGTGAGTTCAATACTATTCCAGATAATGGTTAGTTGAATACTCAAGAGGGGGTGAATTTAGTTAAACAAATTTTCTTTATAAAAAACATCCCTCTTCAGATATGATCAATCAAATATTTTTTACATAAAAAATAGGTAGTGGAAATAAAAACATAAAGGAGATATATTGAACATAGAGGATTTAGAGTTTTTTTAGAAGGAAAAATCCCCTAGTCCACTCCATCAACACTCTACTCTATGAATTTGGTGATTTTCAATATAAGAACACTTTTACCAGGGAATCCCAGCTGAGTAAAAGTAGCTATCACTTAATACAAAGGTCCAAGATCTTTCAATAAAGATATACCTTTATAAGACCTATCAATGGCCTGAAAAACACTCTTCCACTGAGTGTAAACAAAATAGAATACATAAACATTGGGGTGAAATGATTTTAGTAAATAGTTTCAATAAACAACTGACAAGAGTCAAAGATTAATCCTGAGGATATGATATTCTTCAATGTATATATCAAGATGATCTTCAGTGAAACTAATATAATTTATAAGCACATAATGAGTTTTTTTATTGATATTTTCTATTTACATATGTTCAAGGAATTAGCATTCTAATCATTCTTTAAATTTATCTAAATGTATCTCTGTATATGTCTATTCATGCATCAATAAACTATTTCTTTATATCTCTTTTTTAACATAATCATGAGATAATCCTAACTTTTGAATGATCCATGCATTGTGAACTTGATAATACATACTATAAAGGACATGTGCCCATTCCTTCCAAATATAGATATTACTTTTTTTAGAGTAGATGTAAAAACTATTCTCATTATTTTGATCTTTCTATTCATGGAAAGGCTTGTATAGATCAATCTTTCCTTAAATATATAATCACCCTTATGATGCTCTATAAAATCATTAAATAACATATCAATAGATTAGAAAATTAATTATGAGAATCTACATAACAACAATTTCTTTATAAGATATTCAACTGGTGTTACATTTCTCTATAAGATAAGTTCTGAAGATACTTCCTAATATAAAAAACTATCTGTATTCATTATAAGATAAACTGAATTCAATACTAAATAAGATAAATCTTCAGCGTAAGATAAAACATGTTACTATGATCTGATACTTAGCTTTCGAAGATTCTCTAACTCTAATAAGATAATCATTTATGAATGTCCTTTTTTTATGATAAAAACTTTTCATTCTTACTAAAGTATCTGACTTGAGAATTCAATAACCCATCTATTCTATTTATAAGATAAATCCATAGAAAAATTTCTAACACATATTATTTCTGATTCTGAGTAGATGAAAGGTATTCTTTTATTAGCATAAGGTAAAATACTTTGGTTTAGATCAAATACTTCACTTAATGTAAGATAAAATTTCAAGACTATTGTTTTAAAAACTTAATTTGAACTTGTTAGAATAAAAGTAGGTATTTTTTAAGAATCAAAACATATAAAAACTATGAAATATTGAAACAACATTCTATACAAAAATCATCCAATTTTTGATGATCACAAAACCCATGAAATAGAAAACTAAAATTTCACGAAATAAAAATTATATCATAAGATAAATAATTTATAATTATAAACTCTTACATTTACCCATTTTAAAGAAACATCCCTTTTGAAATTAATTTTTCTTCTCCCATGAATAAAAAATCTAAGACACTGATTTTTTCTTTAAATTTATCTATTCTCCTTTTACTATCTATTTTTTTAATAAATTAGATTAAAATTTCATAATCTTATAAATTAAAATTTTTTAAATTTTTTAATTTTTGTATTCTCCTTTTCTTCACCCCCCTTTTAGTGATATAAAAAATAAATAGAGTAAGGAGTGCAATAAATGTTGAACATGAACAATAGTGAATAGTTAATGATACTAATTGTCAATATAATTTTGGCATCATGTTATGTCAATAAGTAATAGTGATCATTACGAAGATAAGGAAAATAAAATATGAATAGAAAATAGGTACTAGAAAATATTGATCGCATGGATAAATAGTTAAAATAGTTTATAGTAAATAGATAGAGAGGTTATAAGATAATAATAATAAAAAACATATAAGAATATTAAAAATAAACATAAAAAAATAACATTAAATGAATTAAAACATTCAAATGTTATCTTAAAAAAGGCTCAAATATTTTAAAAATGTTGTAAATGAAGAATGATTTGAATTTTTTAAAATATAACATAAAAAGGCCTAATTCAAATATTTTTAATAGATTCCATCCAACAAGAAACCAACAACACAAACTGATGGGAATATGTGTATCAACTGTTGAGCATGAAACAATTATTTTTAGTGGTTTCTTGAATGAAAATTGATGTCCAAAGGGTAAATATTTTCTAAGTAGAGGGAAATCAATGGTTTCACAAAAAACATCACCAAAATTCAGTAGAGAAAAAATTAAACCTACTCGATATCCTTGAGTGGTCCTTACTAGTGTGAATTTAATATTGAGAGCATCTTTCTATGCTCTCACTAAATCAAATTTATATTCTGGTATAAAGGATAGTTTAGGGGTAGATCAAGTTAAGGTAAAGAAACTTGTTGTTGAAACCTGAGATTCTCCCTTAGATACTATTTAGGTAGATCAAAAATATAAATTTATTTCTATGAATTAGATCCATGACAATAAACTATAGGAGGACTTTGAATAATTCTATTATACATAAGAAACATGGAATCGACATAGGAGTCTATCCCTTTCACCATGTTGTTTTTAAAATCGTCAAGGATTATAGTGAGTCCATTAAAAACTCACTGAGAAATATTTCTTAAGAATTTATATATATATATATACTTTATTTTCAATTAAAACAACCAACTTCATTAGTTATTTAAATTTATAACCCAACACATTTACTAGATATCTAAAAAATGATATTCTTTTCTTTTGCATAGGTCTGAGATTCTTGTCGGTCCATAGAAGAAACATATTCTTCTTTTTCACCCTCCTAAGATGATTCTTGATTTGAAATACATATAAATATTTGATATATTTCTTCAACATGTTTTCTTATATCCTTGAAATTACTTTCCAAATATTTATTCATCTTTTGTAATTCAGTTTAGATAAAACTCACATCCTTCTTCACTTTTGATAACACACTTTGAACTTCAGAACATTTTTCATTCAAAAAAAGAATTTATCTTTTCAATATTGATCAATTGATGCAATAGATTCTAGCAGAACAACTTGGATTATTCTTACATTAGTAACTAGAACCTGTTAAATATTGTGACTAATTTCCTTAGATTGAAAATTTCACTACATTGATGTAATGGAGGAGGTTAATGTATATATTTCTTAAGTCACACTTTCTATATTTTACATAATATCACTTTGATTCATGATTTCTCTAATGGATTATGATGATCATTTTTCTATAATTGATTGAATTAGAAGCCTCACTTTATTCAATTCTTCTTTAGAAATTACACTTTCAGGAAGATTCATACTTTTATGTAAGGATTCAATGAACTGGGACTTCATATACACCATTTCTAGTTCCAACATGGAATAGTTGTCCAAATAATTATCAGAAATACTTTTACAGACTTTAAAAAATTTATATTTTATACCATCATCATGAACATGAGAATATATACCCTACTTTCACTACCAACTGGGTAACATTGTTTAACATGGGGTATTTCTTCAACATGATGTGATTCCTTGGAATTAGATCTAATTATTATTATTGAAACCTAATTTTTGAATTCTTCATAATGGGAATAAAAAATGATTGGGGAGGTTTTGGGTTTGATTAATACAGTCCTATCTTGACAAAACAAAAAGCATACAGGTGATAGAAGAGGATATCCTTTCTTTATTGACTTGAACTCGAATAGAAAGTAAAGTAGGATGTGAACTCTCTTGATGATTATCCCATTCTATATATTTAACAGTAACCCTAACTCTTCATATCTTTTCCAAAATATTCTATTCATTTGAGCCTTTTGTTATTTCAGCACTTTGGGTTGGTCTGTATATAAAGAATAGTCTTTCTACCCGATGGTATGACCCCCTAGGTTTAAGTCGGATTAAATTCATCTTATGAGGTTTTGGAAAACAACTTGTTTAACATGTGATTCCAACTCAAATAAATTTTTCTCAAAACTGTTTCACTTAACTTGGTCAAACCAGAAAAAGAAACTATGGTATTTTTATCCAATAAAACATTAGAATTACAAAAAATAATTGTTAATATCCTCTTAAAGAGAATAAAAATTAATGATTTTTTATGAACAAGGAACATGTATTGTAAGATATATAATGCTAGATTAATATTTTTTGGATCATGAACAGATAAATCAATGTAACGTATTTAAAGAGAACTTTTTCAAACTGACCCATACTTTGCATAATTATAGACTATATGAACTTGGTCTGAACTTTTCTTATCATATCGTTGACCTTTACTAGTTTATTTTCAGTATTTGTTATTCCAAACAGTGACCTCGTTATCTCTGGTAGAGTGAGTCCATACACCAAAACTAAAGATTTACTAAAAATGAGTGGCCTTTATGAGGGATATTGAAGGCTCCAGCTGACTATACATAGGTTATTGAAAGATTCTTCTAGTTTACTATTGATGTAACTAGGTATTCATCAACATCGTGCTGGAAAATTCATAAAAATCATGAAATTACTTTTCGAATATGAACCTGGTTCATTATTTGTCTAAGACATATTCCCATCCAAGACAGTTTATAACATCCTGGAGTAACATACCTATCATGTCATGAGATTCAATATCAATTGCTTAACCACTCAAAAATTTTCTTGAGGTACTTTGTCACTTCATTTTTCCTTCATAGGCACATTTAATTAACTCTATTTTCTCTATTGAAGATAGATTTATAAGATTAGATTATGGAAACAATGTTTTGGGTAGTAGAGAGAAATAGGGTTCAAAGTATTACAAGGCATTTCATGTGTAGAGTTGATATATAATTCGTTTCATTTGTGGTAATAGAGGGGTCACAGAGTGATGTGAAGAGTTATTATTATTAAAACTAGATGACATGACCTATTTTATAGGACTAATACTAAAAACAGAAGCAAATATTTAAATATTTAAAGTAAATATAATATTTACATTGAATATGAAATTATGCTATTTTCAAAAATAACATCAAGTAAAATTTATGAAAGATAATTATAATTTAATGAAATCAAATATTTCAACATGAAAAGGTATACAAAAAATGCCTGTTTTTTTATTTTATATGAAAACAAATTCTAATGATATATTATTCTTTTGTGCATGATCTCTTACGAAATGATGTCTCAAATCAATACTCTTTATTCAAGAATGGTTTATAGGATTCATTGAAATGATGATAGAACTTTTTTTATCACATTTTATTGGTACACAATTAAAACGTAATAAAAACTCCATTAATGTGTTTTTCATCCACTACACTTGCTCACGAGAACTTCTTACTGTAATATATTCAGCTTCAGTCATTAATAATGATATAGAGTGTTGATTCTTACTCGGACAAAACATTAGATATTTTCTAAGAAAGTGATAGGTTCCTGAGGCACTCTTCCTATGTAGTCTACATCTAGAAAAATAAGAATCAAAATATGAAGTTATATTAAATTCAGAAGTATTTTGAAAATGAAGAGAAGGATACATTGTTCCTTTTAAATATCTAAAAATTCTTTTAGTAGCATTTAAATGATATTAATTTGGACTGGATTAAAATATTTCACAAAGACATACTAAAAAAATACTATCGATTCTACTTAGAGTAAGAAATAATAAACTTCCAATTACTCTTCTATAAAACTTTTTTTCAAATGGTTTTCTAGTTTCATCCATTCCAAGTTTAATATACGAGCTTAAAAGAGTTGAGTAAGTCTTACTATTTTCAAGTCCAAGCTTTTTAAGTAAATCAAATATGTATTTTATTTGGGTTAAAATATTTCCAAAATATATTTGATTTATAAAAAATCCTATGAAATAGTTTTACTCTCCCATCATGCTCATTTGAAATTATTTTTTCATAATATTTAAAAAATCATTACACAATTATTGATTTTCTATTCAAAAAATGAAATCATAAATATATATTTTAACTAAAAAATATATGAGGATAATGTTTCATTAAATAATGTAGGGTATTCAATTATTAATTTAAAGAAATTTGAGAAAAGAATAGTATTTAATCATTCATACCATGCTCTTGGATCTTATTTATGTCTATATAGAGTTTTGGTATATTTAAAAATATAATTTTTAAAGAGAGTATTTTCAAAACCAAGAGGTTTTTATACATAAACATCCTCCATTAAAAATAAATTTAAAAAATAAGATTTAAAATCCATTTGATATCATTTAGGATTCATATAATATTTATATTCGATAAGGATTCTAATAAATTCTAACCTATCTACTGGAACAAAGTTTTTTCATAAACTATTCCTTCTTATTGATTGCATTCATTGGAAATGAATCTAGATTTATTTATATTTATTACACTATGATCATATTGCTTGTGTCTAAAAACCGATTTTTTATAATTATAGGATGTTCAGAGGATCTTATTACTTATTTACATACCTTTTTCTCTTAAAATGATTTAATTATTTTGGCATAAAAAAGAAACAACTTTCATTTGATAAAGATTCTTATACTCATTTACTTTCTAGATGGGGCACATAGAAATAGAAATCTACTTGATTTCCTATGTTTCTTCTAGTTCTTACTTCTTAATATAAGCTTCCAATAACTATTTCCAAATGATGGTATTTATGATTTCTAGGTATTCTAGGAAACATAATTTATGGTTCACTAGTATAAACCCCGTTGGATTTGGTTTAAATTATTCATGTTCCCTATCATCCTTGTTGTAATTAAAGAGGGAGACAAGTCTCATATACCTGAGTGAAACAATTTTTTCAATAGTTTGAATCATTTTGTGATTGAAAGGATAATTTTCCTAAAAATTCACATGAGTTTATTCTTTAATAATCCTTGACCTTTTTTGATAACTTGATAGGCTTTGTAGGTTGTAGAGTAACCTATGATTATACCTTCATGAACCTTTGTATTGAACATTCCAAGATTGACCATGGTGTTTAAGATTATATTAAAATACTTTAAAGTATCATACCTTAGGTTTGCAATGATTACATAACACATGGGGTGTTTTACTTGCGATATTTATTATTAAAACTATTTTAATGACATTACATGTTGTGTTAACAACCTCAGGATAGAAATGAGTGGGAATGTTATATTCACATAACATAGTCATAGAAATTTCACTCAAATTCTTATTCCTCGAAAAAAACCATTATTCTGAGGTGTCCCGAGGGGGAGGAATGTATGTTTGATTCCATGATTTTAGAAATATGAATTCAAATCATGATTTGAAATTCACCTCCATGATCACTTCTTAAAGTAACAATTTTAACATCCTTTTTATTTTTCACAATCTTAAAGAAATTAATAAAAATAGAACATTATTCAATCATAAATCTTAATATTTAAATCCATGTAAATTTAGAAAAATCATCAAATAAAATATAAATAAATTATTTTCTAACTGATCCAAATAGATCTATATGGATAATCTCTATAGGTCGAGATATAGTAACCTATTTAATTATTTTAAAATATGTCATGTTTATATTTCTTATTTGACATGCATAACATAGTTTCTTTTTATTATATTTATAGTTTGATAAGTCTGTAATAAAATGTTTATTACACATATTTTTCAAGGAATGAACATCAAAATTACCAATCCTTAAATTTCATCATTCAAACAATTTACATTTTTTATACACAAAGAATTGAGATCCAATGTTTAAACATTATCTGTTATAGGTAATTTAAACTTGAGAAAATTATCTTTGAAAACTAAATATTAATTGTTATAAAAATCATAGGAATAATAATCATCAATAATTTTAGAGATACTAATGAGGTTGGTCTTCTAACCTTCAATGTAAAGAATTTTTTTAAGTATAACAGACTATAGATTTCGAATAGATCCAATGCCAACTCTTTTTTCTTTTTCATTATCACATAATGTGACATAGCCTCCATCAATCTTGGATAGTGAGTGAAAATTTGATAAATCACCACTCATATTTCATGAAACACCACTGTTCATAAACCATTTGTAATTTTTTCGTACGGTTTGTTCCATAAATGATAAATCAAGAAACATAATTATTTGGTACCCTAACTGTTTTGGGCCCATAATGTTGAGTCAGAATTTCTACTTCTTACATTCCAAAACTTTTCTTTTGGAAATCTCAAACTCTTTATTAAAAAAGGTTTACTAAGTTTTTATATATAAAGTGTTTTAAAAATATTTTTTAGAAAAAATTATATTTTACCATAATTAGAATAAGTTCATAGGTATTATGAGCATAAAATTTATATTTTTCATTATAATTATCATAATGAGTATGTTAGATTAATAAAAATCACCATTACTAGTACCATAATTTATAATTTATTTCATTACTATCATTAAAAAAAGTATTATCTATCAAACTAATACCAGTACCGATGACATCAAATTAATTCTCACTACAGTTATTTTATTGACCATTATTAGGAAGTCTATAAGACCAACTTAATTTTATAATTGGAACACAGAAAACATATATCTAAATTAAGGAACATATTTGAAACTATAATGGTATTAAAAAAATAAGAAGTCGGAAAATCAATTACAACATAGCTGTTGAGTGTTGGGTATCCAGGTTTTTGCAACAAACTCGGAGAAATATGACATTTGAGAGAGAAATATGACTGTTGGGAAGATTCTTATAAATAGTAGGTCATTTGAAGATTTTGGGGATAATTATTGTTATATTATGATTGATTTCATTTTTAATTTCTCATTGTGTGAGAGATCTAAAGAATTCATATCATGGATGTGTTGTTTCTATTATTTGTAATTGTTTAGAGTTCAATAATTCTAAGGAAACCTTGTCATATTATCTCCTGGAAAACATTTTCATTATAATATGAATCTGATCATCGTAATGATCTTGAGATCATGAGTATGGGAAGAAAAAGAATATAATACAGTATATCTAGGGATATCAAGCTAAGGTAGATAGATAATCTGATATCCATATTGAGGTCTTACAAGGATAGAAAGTAAGAGACATTATGATGTCTGTATCGAGGGCTTCCATGGTAAGGGAAGATGACCTTTCTTATAAGTATAAAATAGGGGATACCTTTATTCTGGGTTATAGTCAACCATTATCATAAGTTTAAAAATGTTTTATCCTTTTAATATAATGTAATTCTTTATTATATTTTATATCTTTTTATTTCTTGTTTTTAAAAGTGTTTAATTTTGCTGCACATTTAAAATAAAATGAAACATCGTATTAAACTTTCTATTATGATTTTTATTTGTACTATTCTAATTATGATAAATGAACTCTAATTAATCAAATATATATTTATTCTTATGTTTACACTCGAATTTAATCATATTGATTATTTTTAGGATTTCGTGTCTTAGTTAATCATATTGAGGGATGAGTCTTATATTTTTACTTAAATAAGCTTTGGGTTTGTTTAGTTTAATTCTTTCAAACTAAATTTTTTAACTATATTAAACCCCCTCTTGTAAGTATTGTTTTTTTGAGAAGATATTACAATCCAATAATTGGTATCTGAGTAGGTTTTTAAATTATGAAATACTTTTTGAGTTTTTAATTCCTTTTATATTACATGTTTTGTTATAAAATTTTACTTATGAAACTGTGCTACACTAATGTGTGCTTGTGGAAAATTATTTCATTATTTTAAATGTAGAAAGATTAAATGTTGGTTAAATAGAGAACCTGAATCTAAATAGACAACCTATCTTTGATGGTTCTAACTATGGGAACTAGAGAGATATGAGGATGACTTTCTTATCAACATCGAAGTCAATAACTTTTTCATGTTGATTTGAGATTATAAAATTGATAATAATGAAGATACTACCATTAGTTGTCAACAAAAATAAGAATACAAACTAAATTATAGAGTAATGAATACTTTTTATGTTCCATTAAAAGAATCATATATATTTAGATTTCATCTTGTGAAGCTTCAAAAAGTATCTGAAAAATCTTGATGTTACTCATTTTGGTACATCCAAATTTGTTTAAATGAGAAGATCTATGTTAAGATCATATTTCCATGATTTCAATTTTCTTCCAAGTTAATCAATTATGAATATGAATCAGGGAATCATGAATATCATTCTTAGTTTACAAGCTATTGGTGGAAAAGGAATTGATGATGAAATTATTGTACATAAGATAATTGATATCATGCAAAATGAATTTGAATGTAAGGGAACTATTATTGATATGACTAGAAATTTAAATAATATTACCCTTGATGATCTCATTAGAACCCTTATGCAGTACGAGGGTAGACAAAAAATAGATGTTGAAAATGATAAAAAGAAAAATGGTTGTTGTTCTTTTTATATAATATCTACCTTACCTTATAAATTTTAATCTATAGATAAATTTGTTTAATCTTTTGGTAGAAAAAAAGTTATTGTTCAATCTGATTCGAGTACTAATGATCATTCAGAGAAAGAATTTGCTAACTTGACTAGAATTATGAACAATATTGTTGGAAAAAGGGATTTTAAATACTATTATAAGAATGTTTATAGGAAAAAAAGTGAAAAGAAATATGTAGTTTCCTGTTATGTATGTATGAAAGTTGGACACATAATACTAGATTTAACAAATCTAAAAGGGAAAGATAAAAAATGAAATAATTCAGAAAGGAATTCCATGATATATTATAAATAAAAAGGAATGAATGTATTAAAGGCTACTAAAACTTAGATTTTTTATAGATGTAACTATTTATAATGTTAATCTGAGAATTAAAGATTTGAACATAAGAAATTAGGCATTTTTTCAAATGTACCCCTTGCAAATCAATGTTTCATGGATAAGGTAAAAACTAGTGAAAACATAACCAACATGTCTTTAAGTGAAAATTATCTTGATATGAAGGATTTTACATCTTCTAATGAATAATATTCCTCAGATGATAATAATACTCTTCCTTATTTTGATAAAGTTTCTCATTTTTCAAAACTTTTAGATATTAAGAATTAAAAAACATGTAAATAAACCCTGATAATTCTAAGGAAAACTTGCTAATACTGATTCAAGAATATATGTTTTGAGAAAATAAAAATATTATATTTCTAAAGATCGTAATGTGAAAATTTCTAAAAAATAAAATATTTCTAAATTTTTTGAAGAGGTAGTTTATGAGAATTACATTTTATAATAAAAATTATAAAACTAATACTACTGAGGATAATAATTTTGTTACAAAACCTAAATCTGAAATTTCTTCTTTGAAGAAACATTTTTTAAACTATAATATTAGTAAATAAAATTATTATAAAATATAGAGACAAATATATACTCAGGGTACTAGTTCCGAAATGGGGTTTTCAATTAAAATCTAGTATTCTGTAACAATTTCATTCTTAAAAAAAAATTCACCTTTTGACAAAAAATGAAAAAGTGATGGGCATTGGAAAACAATTTTTTTTTTAAACAAAGTCTAATCTATAGTTTTTCACAAAGCATAATTTTCTAAGAAAATGTGGATTCTTAATGTTTTATTTTCTGAAATTACCAAACCTAATAAGGTTTTGAGTGTCGAAAGTTTAATTTTTTTTTCAAAAAAACAAAGAAATTATCGATAACAAGAATACATGGAACATTAATAGTGTATGGTGCTAGCATATGACTAGTAAAAAATAATTTTTAAAAAATATCATCCATATGAAAGCTGGAAAATTTAATTTTGAATACAATGCTCAAGGATAGATTATTGGTATCACTAACATTTTTTATTAGTAAATCCTTAGTTTAAAATGTTTTGTTGGTTAAAGGGCTTAATAAAAACCTTATAAGAATAAGTAAATTATATGATGAAAAATAACTTATGAAATCTTGGAATGATAATTTTTTATTACATTATTTCATGGATGCATTCATTCTTTATAAAAATCATAATGATAATGCTTCTACACTTAACTTAGAAGAACATAGATGGTAATACACACCTTGTCTTGATAAAATGGAAGATCGATCTTGGTTATGGAATAGAAGGTTATAAAATTATAACATTTGAAATATATTTAAGTTGACTAAGAAAGGATCTTTAAGGATCTTCTAGAACATAGGTTTAATAATTCAAAAGTATGTGAACCTTTCCAATATAGTAAGAAACATTAGTCCAGTTTTAAATCTATAAGTGGAGTCTCAAATTCAAATGATTTATAGTTACTATTCCTGTAATTTTTTATTCCTACAAAAACTGGGATTATTAGGGGAAAATACTATGTATATGTCTTAGTTGATGATTACACTATATATATTGGGTTTATTTTCTCACAAAGAAATTTGAAGCATTTTTTTATTTTCAAACATATTTATCAAAAGTTATAAATGATAAAAAACTTCCCTTGTTTATTATTTATAGTAATCATGTTAGAGAATTTGTAAATTCATATTTTAAAACATTTTTTAGTAATAAAGTTATTTAACATAACTTTTCATCACCTAGATCCCCTCAGAAAAATGGTTTAATTGAAATAATAAATGATATTCTTCAACAAATAACTATTACCAAATTGAGTTAATACTCAATTGATATTTTTTGGGCTGAAGTAGTTAGTATTTTCTTCTGTATTATAAATTGAGTTTTAATGAAACATTTTCTAAATAATACTCAGTATTAGTTGTGGAAAAGTTGGAAACCAAAAGTTTCTTACTTTAGTGTTTTTGGTTGAAAAGTACCCATCCTAAATATGAAAGACAACTTATATAAATTTTCACATAAATCCAACGATGGAATATTTTTTAGGTTACTACACTACTTATAAGGCTTATAGTGCTTTTAATAAGAATTATTATACTATTGAGGAGACATTTCATAATAAGTTTGATGAAACAGACCCTTTGGATTTCAAAAAATACCAACTTATATCCTCCTCAGATGTTATTTCTAAAACTCATTTTCAACCTTTATTATAAAATTATCCTTATAAGGATAAAACTCAAGAAATAGTTCCTGATATTTTTCCTGAGGAATATTTTATACCTATTGTGGAAGAACTTGTTTTTGATAAACCAAAAAATCAGTAGTTTCTTAAGAATCATCCAAGGGGTAGTATCATTCGTGATGTTGATCAACCTGTTAGGACTAGAAGTTACTTAAGGAAGGAAATTAAACATCTAGATTTATTATCTCAATAGGAAACTAAGAATCACGATGATCCCTTAGGTGATGAGGATTGGATCAATCCAATGAATGTTGTTTTCAATGAATTTGTGAAGAAAAAGGTCTAGAATTTAGTTGAATGATCTAAAGAAACATCTATAATTAGAGTTAAATGGGTTTTTAGAAACAAATATGTTGAAAAATTCATAACTGTTCCAAATAAATATAGACTTGTTTCTAATGGTTATAATCAACAAGAATCCATATACTACGAAGAAAAATATGCACTGATAGATAGAATTGAAGCTATTTAAATACTTTTATCCTATATAGAATTCATTAATTTAAATTTTTTTAAACTATATGTGAAGTCTAATTTTCATAACAGATATGTTAAAGAGTGAGTTTATGTGAATATAAAAAACAACTTAAATAAATTTATAAAATTACCAAAGATTTATATAGACTTAAACAATCCCCAAGAGATTGGTATGATAGGATAACATGATTTTTGTTACAAAACAATTTTGTTAAGTGAGATGTGGATCCAACACTTTTTATAAAATAAGTAAAATAAATATTATGATTATAAATATTTATCTTGATGACATTTTATTCTAATCAACTAAAAAAACCTTATTATATTTCTTTTCGGGTCTTATGAAATATGAGTTTGAGATGAGTATGATTGGTGTGTTAAAATATTTTCTGGGTTTTTATATTTTTTTAAAAACCCAGAATGAAAATTTTTATATCAAAATTAGTATAGAAAATATATTCTTAAGAAATTTGGATACAATAATACTAAAATTATTAATACTCCCATCGACACCCCAAATAATTTATATCTTGATGATGCTGGGTAACAAGTTGATCAAAAAAAATTAAAGGTATGATATGAAGTTAACTTTAATTAACATATAGTCATCTAGATTTTTATTGTATTATTATGTGTAGGATATAAATAAAATGAAAACAAATCCTACTTAAAATCATTACATTGAATTTTTTGTTATCTTAAGGGAACTATGGATTTAAGACTTTTATATTTTTCGAGAATTTTTTTTGAACTAAAATGTTTTTTGGATGTAGACTTTGGTGGTTGTAGAATGGATAGGAAAATAACATCTAGAACTCGTCATTTTTTAGGATATTAATTAGTTTCTAGGTAATGTATGAAACCACACTTAATGGATCTTTCCATTAAGGAATCTTAATATGTGAATGCCTAAAGTTTTTGTGCTCAAGTGTTATAGATGCAACACTCACTGACTATTTAAGGCACGAGTTGTAGTAAAACTCAAATACTTTGTAATAACTCACGTAAAATTTCTTTATTTAAAACCCATCACATAATTAATGTGATAAAAATAGAGATTTAAGACACCATTTACTTATGGATCACACACTTAAAATATATATAATTTTACAATTCACCCAAACACTAGATCAACTTGTTGACATTTTTTACAAAACGTATTCCTTCTGATAGATTTGAATATATTAAATAGAATCTAAGAATGATCAACATAAATTATTCATTTATATACACTTCTTGGTTATCCATATTCATACATCAATTTACTCTTTTTAAAGGGGATTACATATGTTTTTTACTTTTTTTAAAAAATAGTTTTCAAAAAATTTAGTTTTACTAAAAATATTATCATAATGAGTTTTTTTTTACTCATATTTATTTATAAATTTTTTAGGGTCACAATTTTTAAAATATTATTTAGACTCAAAAAATGTTAAAAATTTCTACAATCAAATTTGATCAATTGTTTTTTGATTCAAAAAGTTTTAATAATATGTTTTTTCTTAAAAAATGTGTATTTAGTCTCATTTTTAGGACTATCATAAGGATTTTCATGATTAAAATGGTCATAAACAGTTTTTGTACTAAAACTATCATATTAAGTATTTTAAAACTATCACTATATGTAATTTTATAAAAATAAAGAAGAATAGGTCATTTATACCGATATAATTTTTGCACCCCAAAATGTAATTTTTTATCATTTTAAATTGTGTACTATTTCACTGTGATTAGTTTATAATTATTTTTTTTATTTTTTTTATAAAGGATTTGATTTTTTCTATATTTTCAAGATATCTTCTTAATCAGATTCAACCTCAATCCGATTAGTGTTTTTTAAACCTCGAGAGTTCAAAATTTCTTAAATATTTATTTGAATTAATACAAAATGTTAGATCTGCTTTCTTTAATTATCAACCATTGGATTTATTTTATAAGTTAAATTGACACCCTGAGCTCCTATATAAAGGGGGACCCCCTTGTGTCCCACATTAATTCTCAATTTTTTTTTCTTTTGAGCTTATGTTGCCTTCAATTTGATCAGTTTGAAATATTTCCCTTTGTCCAATTCACCAGATTCGGTCTCAATCTAATGGAAACATACAATGATTAAAAAAAGTGGTATGTATTTAGGGAATGATTAATTGAAAATATTTTTATGAAAAATATGAGTCAAACCTTAAGAAAATTATTTCTTTTCATGGTTGGGAGTATATTTGTGTTGAGAAACCAGAACAAGATTTTGATTTGTATACCTAGATCTATTCTATGAATTTTATGTATCCATTATGTTTTTTGAAAGAATATGGGAAACAAAAAATATATTTTTCAATTTTCAAAAGTAATTACAATCTATCATATAAGAAATCAACTTATTTTATGGGAATTCTTTCAGATGGAGAAGCCTACAACCCATCTCATAAGTTACCCGATAATCTCAGATTTTTTATTAAAACAAGGGGAAACGTTTGTTTGTTTTTTGAGTATAAAAATATATGTAAATTATCACATATGACACTGAGCAATTTTTTAGTCTCCATGCGGATGAAACATTTTCTTATACCAATAAAAATGATACTACAATACAGAATGTGTTTATGATGTTTTCATATTTTATTTTCTCATCAAGTTGATGAAGATAGATCTTGTTGGATTTATCTTTAGAACCATTTAAAACATCAAGGCCATTTATATAAAATCTTATATCATCATTTTTTTGCCTTCAATAGAAAATTCATGGTTTAGTGTATGAAAATTTTCAAGATTTCAAAAAAAATTATCTGATGAGGGAGAACATTTCATTCATTGGTGATGATATTTTGAACTGTATGATATTTTTCTCTAATGAAAAGACAAAAAGTTTTTGGAAAAACTTGATGGATCTACATCAGAGGTTGAGAAATAAATAAATATAGAAATTTTTGATATGAATAAGAAAATAATGGTTTAATCCTCCCAACTAAAGAACAAAAACAAACAAAATAATGTTTCTAATAAAGTTCATGATGATTCGATAAAAAAGAAAATAGGTAGGAAACTAGGGGATCCACAATTCGAAATCAAACCTACTAAGGCCAAGGAATTGATAATTCATGTTTCCTATATGTGAGAAATATAATAAAATAAAACAATTTAAAGGAAGTGGTTGTTAAATTCTAAACATTGTGAGAATATTCTGAATAGTGTTTAGAGAGATTCCAAGAATGTAGTTCAACCTACTTCTCAAGAAGATCAAATTTTATTAGAAGAAAATTTATTCTAGCAAGAAACATATATTGTGCATTCTGATATTCCATCTATTGTAGACAAAGGCAATGAAAAAGTAGTTGATGAGGAATCAAAACCAGTCATTCAAGAAAACGAATCTACATTGAAATCTACTAGGAAAGGTTCTTTAAGAACATATAGATAGATTGAAGAGGATCTTGATAAATCAGTTGATTTAGATATTTATGGGAAAGATAAATAATTAAAATAATAATAAGAATAATAATATACTAAAATCAAAGAATAATTTGAAGAAGATTAAGAGGAAGGTAATTAAGATGATGAGAATAAAGTGGCATATTATAAAGAATTAACTCGATCCAATAAAAATTAATCGGATTCATATTCATAATTATTATCATTAGATATTCCTTCTAGAATAGATAAAGAATGTAATGATGGTAGTTCTGAAAAATAATCTTCATCATAGGAAGTTGAATCCTCATCAAAGAAAGAAGAGGGTCATCAAAATTAAAAAACCAAGGTTGTTGAAAAAGTTACCACCTTTGATTGGGACATATTGGAAATATATAGTGACAAAATTATTTCTAATAAATATTAGAAAGTTGTTTCAAAGGATGAAGTGAAGAAAATATATAAATAAGAAGGTGGACTGGGTAGAATTAAAACTCCTGAGGTTCCAAAATATCAATTTGATTCAGTAGAAAAAATAGTAGTGCAAGGAGTTGATTATATTATTCATGATCTGAAAATGATATAAGTAAATGATCTTTACTTTATAAACCTATAATCTTTATGCATGTTTATTTAAGTAAGTCTTAATAAAAAATCAAAATAGTTAATGGTTTTAATAGAAAAATTTATTCAGCTTGAAGATCAGTTAGAAGTTGTTCAAGAAAGTTCTAAAACTCATAAAATAATTAAAATTAGATGGTGAAATGGTCTCACCAAGTTGATGTTGATATCAAATTACATGATGAGAATTTTTATGATATGAAAAGGATTATTAATGAATCATGTAAATCTTTCATTATGTCATCAAAAGACATGGATGACAGAGTCAAGTTTGTGGAATACTTCAGGGACACAACTGATAATGGTACCAAGTAAGTAAATGATATAAAAGGAAAAATAGTATATATGTAGTTGGAGTTGATTATACTTAAGTCTTATGAAGAGGAAATGAATGTGTAAAGCAATCAGAATAAAAAATTGTTTGAGAAATTTAGGATTCAAGAGGAGAAGTTTGAAACGATGGAGAAGGACATTCCTGAGTTAAAAAAGATCAAATCTTTTGCAAGACCTCGATGAAGAAAGAATAAATATTTTTTTATTTGAAATCTCATTTTTTCGGAAAAACATTTGAGTCATTTTTAATGTATGAATGATTTACTTTTTCATCCAATTATGATTTTTCTGAATTTTTTCTAATACTGATTAGATGAATGTTATTTTATATTTCATTTATGGATGTTGAGATAGTTCACTCATGTGTTTCTTATGATTTTTTCTATAACAATTTAATGAATCTTTATATCCCCATTTATTTTTGAAAATAAAAAAGGAGGATAAATTCTTATCAACATTAGATGTATTATCAAATGGGGAGAAAATTTGATAAAAGAAGAAAATTTTATATTAACTGGGAAAATATGACCCTTAGGGGGAGATATTATCATATGGGAGAGTTACCTGTATTCAACATCATACTCCCAATTAAATTCAAATGTGTTATAAACATAGTGGGATTCAATGATTACGGATTAACTATGAATATAAAGTACTTAAAATAACATGGAATATAAGTTTTTCAATGTTTTTTTTCATTTTAGTTTCGGGGTTTGTGCCTTAAAAAAGGGGAGATTGAAGAGTGAGAATTTTTACATATTAAGATTCCATTCCATTTTTTTGGAAATAAAAAACTATTTCTTAGAGCATATTAACAAACTTTTTATGTCTAATATTTTAGAATGTTTTTGTAGAAAAAATATATTGTTCCGTAATTAGAATAATTTTATAAGTATTATGATTATAAACTTTATTTTCATGATTAAGAATATCGTAATGAGTATGTGAAAAAATAATTAGACTAAACTTTATCAGTACCAGAAGATATACTTTATGTCATGACTATCATAATGAAAATGTATAAATAATCAGGATGATACCAGTACTGATAACATTATATTGATACTCATAAGGGTTATCGTATTGACAATTGTAAGGAAGTGCATTAGACCAACTTATGTTTATAATTATAATATAGAAAACTTATTTCAAATATAAGGATCATTTTAACAATGTAATTGTGCTAACCAATAATACATCAAACAATTAGTAACAATTGAGGTGTTGAGTTCTAGGATTCTAATTTATTGCAAAAAACTCGTTGAAATATGACCATTGGGAGAGAAATATAACCGTTTGGAATATGCATATAAATAATAGGTCATTTGAAGTGTTTGGAGCTAATTTATAATGCCAAATAATTGATTTAATTAATAATTCATCATTGTGTGAGAGCTCTGAAGATTTCATAGTGTGAAAGTCCAGTTCCTAATCATTGAAATTGTTTAGTGTTAGGTATTTCTAAGGAAACATTGTAAAGTTGCCTCCTTATGATATTTTGAATTGTAATCTTCATCTGATTTCTGTAATTATTAAGGGATTTTAGGGATAATAAGAAAATAATTCAGTCCCTCAGATCAAGGGCTACTGGGGTTTGGTTGATAGAGAATATTATCTTAATATTGATGGATTCTGGGGATAGGAAAAAATATCCATTCCAATATTTGTCCTGAGGCTTCCGAGGTAAGGGAAGACAAAATTTATTACAAGTATAAAACAAGGGATACCTTTAGATTTGGATATAGACTATATTTCTCTTTAGTTTAAAAGTGTTTTATTCTTTTAATATCTTATAAGGGATTCTTATATTGTATAGATATTATATTGATTGTTTTTACAAGTGTTTAATACTTCATTACAATTAGTATAAAGTGAAACATTGTATTCACCTTTCTATTACGTTTTTTTATCTTTACAAATATAATTAAGATTAAATAACTCTGATTAATTAGATCCATATTGTTTTTAATATTTTAAACTTTGATTTAATCGTATTGATTATAATTATGATTTTGTTACTTAGTTACTTGGATTGAGGGTCGAGTCTGGTAATTTTACTTAATAGGGTTTGGGTTTTATTTAGTTTTAATATTTTAAACTATGTTTTTAAACTACAATTCACCCCTATTGTATGTAATGTGGTTTGAAAAGTTCTTATGATCCAAAATAGAAATGATATCTATAAGAGATCTAAGTATCCATTTTTTTTTCTTTCCAGAAAACATAGCAACTTGTTTCCAGAAATATATTGTAAGAAAATTATTTTGTATTCCGCAAAATTGAAGATTTGTCAAATTTTAGGTTTTAGTATTTTATACTTCCTCACCACAATGAAAAAAGGTAACTTTAGAAATGTTTTTGTTTTCAGAACTAAGGATAAAATATTTTTTAAAAAAAATTAGATTTTCACACTAACTACCTATTCTGAAATTTTCTTTCTTAAGTTTATTTTGACTAATAAAGTTATTGGGATAATATTCCCCTTTATTAAAGTCACTTGCATTATCCTTAGATTTTTTAACATCCTTATATAATTTATCTATTGATTTAGCTTGTTCAATATTCAAGGTAAAAGATTTTTCTAATTGATTCTTTAATTATAAAATCTATTTATTCAGGTCCTTTTCTTCATTAAAAAATATTTTTATAAGAATTTAGAAGGGTCTTATTTATCTTTTTAATGCTTCCATTATTTGTTTTTTCAATATGCTACAATATTCATTTAATTATTCTTATTATAAGTTTTCATTTTTTGATTAAAATTTATGCTCAAATAAATAATAAGAGTATACCTCATTTGAATTTTCCATAAAGAATATGTCATCCTTTTTATTAATAGATTTGTATTTTGATTATAAGGATGTTCTTTCTCTAGAATCTTCCAAATCATTCTAGGTGTCCTTCATACCCTTATTATATTTCTTATAACCAACCTTATTAAATTATTTATTTTTTGTCTTCTTATCATCCTTAATTTTCAGACAGTCATTCTTGATATGTACTAGTTTCAGGGACTCAAAGAATCTCAACACATTTTAATTATCACCATTCTTCTAGTGCTTTTTGAAAGGTTTTCTAAATTTTCTCCTCTTATTATAGAAAATTTTGAATTTTTGAGTAAGTTGTGTAAGATCATTATTTGATCCATAATTTCATGAAGAGTATTGTTCTTTAGATGTTTTAGAGATTTGTATAATTATTTTTCTATGATCCTTAGAAGTAGAAACCTTCAAGGAAATATTTTTATTTCTGATAATTATATGTTATCCAGCTTCATATTTTATTTCAGATTTATAATTCATGAGAAATCTGATGAGATCTTTTATCTTGAAACATTTTACCTCTATATATTGTCTGATGGTAGCTGATATTCCACTCCATATTAGTGGAAATACTCTGAGAACATTCAATTATTTTTCAGGTTCAGTGAAAAGTCATCCTAGAGGAGCAACGTCTTCAAAAATATCATTGATTCATGTATTCAGTTGAGTAATAGTCATCACTTCATCTATTTTTAATGTATTGAAAATAAGTCTGGTTGTATCATATCTATGAGCCTTCACATTGTTGGTACCATCATATGAAACTACAATAGTGGTCTACATTTCATGTACAACTTTTCATTCAGAAACTCTGTTGAACTCATATGGACCTAATCCAAAAATTATTGTGTTCATAGCTTTAGATTTCTGATCAAATTTTTATTTATCTACAACATCCAATGTTCAGGATCTATCTTATGACGTTCATAAGGATTTTCTACTTTGAGATAAACTTTCAGGCCATTATTATTTATATAGATTTTAATGTGAGCATTCCAGTAACTATAATTTTTGTCCTTGAAGTCTTGATCTATAAATGTTGAAAATTATTATTGGTTATCATCCATGGAATCCATTTGATAGTAGATCTTTAAACTTCAACTTTTCAAAACTATGAACTCAAGAGTCACTACCTTTGATAGCATTTTTTTCCTAGATAAAGGGTAGTTGAATACTCAAGAGGGGGTGAACTGGGTTCCAAAAATTTTATTTATAGAAAACATCCCTCTTTAGACATGATCATTCAAATACTATTTAATTAAAAAAATAGGTAGAAGAATTAAAAACTTAAAGGAAATATATTCAATGTGGGGGATTTATAGTTGTTTGGTGAACATAAATCACCTAGTCCACTCCACTTGTAGTCTACACCATGAGTTTGGTAATTTTCACTATAAAAACCCTTTTAATAGGGGGTCTAAGATGAGTACAAGTAGTTTTATCTTAATAAAATGGTCTACAAGATTTCCCCAGTATCTCCCTTTACAATACCAGTCCTCTATATCAAATCACACACTTACACCAAGTGTAAATAAAATAGAATGAATATATTTTTAATGAAATGGTTGCAACACATAGTTGCAAGTAAGAACTGATATTATTCAGATATTCATCTTCAGAATATAATATTCTTCATATTATAGATCAGGATAATCTTCATTTTAATTGATACAATAGGTAATCAAAACATGAGTTTTTATGTTTCATCTTTTCTACTTACATGTGTTTGAGGAATGATAATTCTAATAATTCTTCAAAATCATCTACATGTATATTTTTCTATTACTATTCATACAAAGACCAACAATTCCTTTATATCTCATTTTGAATTTAAGAATGATAAAATCCTTATGGTAAAATGAGACATTAATTGTAAACAAGATAAGATAGTTCATAATGGACATGCATCTATTCCATCCCAATATAGAAATTAGTTTTTTGGAAGGGATGTTATAGTGACCCTATCCTTTTACAAATATCATTAAATGATTTTAATCATAATAATACATCATATTAGAAGGCCATGATCGTAAAGTCTAGTGTCTTGGAAGGCTATGTACATAAAACTAAAAACATGGGAACAAATAAAACAATATTTTATTTATTCTTTATAAGGATATCCAAACTTCAACTGTGCTCATTCAACTTCATAGGATAACCTGAGGATCACCTGAATAAAGGGATGAGCTAAAAATACCATTAAGTGAATAAACATAAGAGTAAATTTTTAGCACATGGGATAGAAGGAATGAAATAATGATATAAAAAGAATGGAACATATGGAATCGTAACATATAAACATGGGATAATATAAACTTGGATTCATTGTAATGTGGTAGAAACATAGAACATGACTATGGCATGAGTCAAGAATTGTTTCACATTTAAGAGTGCAAGTAAAGTTTAACCACCCTGACTGTTGCACATGATAGCAAGAGTCAAGGCTAACTGCCAAGAACATTTCACAAACCATCTCATGAAACTCAACATTACCCAATAAATTGAAGCACTATCTAGGTTCACCCATCGTAACATGTTCATGAATATGCTTTCCACATAATTAATCATACATAATCAATCATACATAAATAGAAGGGTATCCATGAAAAATAAATGGGTTTCATAATCAGGTCATAAACCATAATAAATGGAAGTATCATACATGTTTCCATGAAATAAAGGAATTAAAACATATATGGATAATTATAACTCAAAATAATCATATATCATGGTAGGTTATTTCAAACAGATGAGACAACATGTAATAAAAGTGTTTAAGAAATTTTAACATTAAAAAAATTTTAGTACGGTTTTAAGGAAAATACTAAAGGAATTTAAAAAGGAAAAGAGAATAATATATTTTATGAAACCATAAGTGAACTAATAAGGTGTTAATAATGAAAATAAAGATTTTATAAAAACAATGGTGTCCTAAAATAGAATACATAGTGCACTTGATATGGGGTAAGAATTCAGGAAGTTCACTTAAACATGTTTTCTTATTAAGAAGTATTGAGGAGGGAACCACTTAAAAACATGTATATACCCAAAAAAATAATGATTAATGAGACTAGATAAATTAGTTTTGATAATTTAAACAGAATTTAGAATATTTACATAAAAATAATAGATAACTTCATCTAGGTAAAAAGAAATGCAGGGCAACCCAGAGGAAAAATGGAGGTTCGTGCAGAATCCCTTACCTTAAGTCCGATGGAGTCCTTCACATGATCTTAATGTCAGGAATAAAAAAATTAAAATCATTAATTAATATTTATATAACCTATTATTCATGTAATTGATTTATTATATCCTTATTGAGTTCATTCATAGTCTTTTAGATTGGTTTAGAGGTTCAATTTCCCTGTTTGGGAGCATTTGTCTCCTTGGATTTCCGGATTGGTGTACTTATTTACATGTAAGGATAAACATGTAATATGAGAATGGTTATACATAATTGAAGTTTTATATTATTAGTGAAAATCCAAAATATTAAATGTTTATAAAATTCACTTTGTTATTTGGAGTAAAGATGAATCATTATATAAAACTTTGATGATAACTTTATTGGTTAATTGATGGGTTTTGATAAAATCAAACACATTTTGATTTATAAATTAATATCATGTGTAAAAAAGATTACAGAACCTTAAATAATAAATAATACATATATTATAATCTTTTTCAACCCTAAAAATGATTTCATTACCCGAATTGAATACAATAATAGAAATTTGAAAACTTGTCGTCCTTGAATGTGAGAAATTAACACATCTTGGATGGTGTTTTCATTTATAGTACTAAAGGAGGGGAAATGAGATATGATGATGAATTATTACATTACCATAAAAAAATTATAGTATATTTAATTTACTTATGTTTTCATAACATTTCTATGAAAGGAGTTTTGGAAAGAAAAAGAAAGAAAGGAACTTGAATGAAAATAAACTAAATGTAAAGAGGAATTTACCTATTGAATATATCTTCCTTGACAGCCTCTTTAGGAGAAAGGATTTAGTCTCTTGAAGAGACCAAGGGATGATGGATGTGGGATAGGTGGTTAAAGAGAGAGTTGAGAAGAATTTGGACTAGGCACGAGGATTGAGAGGAGTGAAGAGAAGAGATAAAGAGGGGTGGTATTTATTGTAGAGAAGAGGAGGGGTTTCCCATTGTTTTAACTATTACTTTAATATTTTTTATCATGATTATGAATATTCATGATTATTGTGACAAAAAATAGTAAATTTGAGCTTTTTATTTAGAACTAATGGACAATTAATTCATCCACATCTCAATGATGATGTAGAAATTCAGGTTTTAGCATTTATCGTAAATTATAGTATTTTACTATTCATAAAAAATTCAAGTATTTCAAAAAAATACCAAAAATTAATGTCAAACATTTATTGATGTGTAGAATTCAAAAATGAACTGAATTTTATTAAAATAATTATGTAAATATGTGATATTTAATTTTTAATTAAAATCACAATTTAATTGAAAAAAATACAAATTTTAAAATTAAAACTACTTTTCTAACACTTTGAAAAATTAATTAAGGTCTCATAAAATTATCTTATAGTAATAATAAATCAAAAATTACAATTTATGAACTCAATAAATTTTCTTTTAAATTATTAAATTAATCATAAAATTTTAATTAAATATACATGACTTATAAAAATACCAACACTTAATTAGTAATTTTAAAATATTTTTTTAACTATACTATGATATAATTCTATCATATTGACACTTATAAGATGGATAAATTTTATTTATACTTATATTAGTGTGGTTACTATTCAATTGGCTTGTTTACTGTTCATAAGGGTCACATTACTATTTGAAATGTCAAGTTTCCATTTCTTCCGTATACGTTCCTTATCTTCTAGAGATACCTTTTATTTTACTCAATCATCATTTATATGGTATGTATGGTGTTATATATATAATATTATATGGTTATACTATAATACATAATTATAAGAAGTGAATTTCATTGAAAAAACATTGGGTTGTTAAATTCCTCCCCCCTTATGAAATTTCTCCCTTGAAATTTCGTTTTACATTCTAAGTTGTAAACAAGTATAGGTAATTTTCCTTCATTTCCTACTCCAGTTACCATGTTGCCTCTTCATAATTATGATTCCCCTATAGTACTTTGACCAGATGATTTGTCTTATTGGGTAGAACATTATATCTATGATCCAATATCTTCACTAGATACCCCTCATTAGAAATATCATTCTCCAATTATAGCAACTATGAAGAGAGTACATGTGAAGGGTCTTGTATGTAATTCTTGAAGAGTGATACTTGGAATACATCATGTACTTTAGACAAGGTAGGTGGAAGTGCTAGTCGATATGCCACAACTTCAACACGATCAAGAATCTCGAAGGGGCTAATGTACCTGGGACTTAGTTTTGCTTTCTTCCCAAATCTCATGACCTTATTCCCTAAAGATATGTAGAGGAATACCATCTCTCTGACTTTTAACTGAATGTCCCATCCAAAATTGTCTCCATAACCCTTCTATAAACTTTGGGATGCCTTGATTTGCTGCTGAATGGTTTTCACATTCTACACCATTTCTTCGACTATTTTAGATTCTATGAGCTTACACTCACTGACTTCTATCCCAACATTATAGTATTTTTCATATTTTCCCATATAGGGATTCATATGCTTCCATTCAAATGATGGAGTGGAAACTATTTTTGTAAGAGAATTCGAACAGTGGAATATTTAAGGTCAGACCCTCCTTTGAAGTCCATAGAACACGCTCTCAACATATCTACCAGTGTCTGAATAGTTCGATCATTTTGGAAATTATTTTGAGGAAGATAGGTCATACTGAAGTTCATTTCAGTTCTTAGAGCATTTTTTATTATTTTCTAAAACTTCGAGGTGAATCTCGGATCTCAATCAGATACAATAGATAGTGGTACTCTATGAATCCTCACCACCTATTTGATATATATCAGTTCAAGTTGATCTAATGAGAAGTCAACTTGAATTGGGATAAAGTGAGCTATCTTGGTAAGAATATTGACAATGACACATATAGCATTGTTTCCTTTGGATGTCCTTGTAATTCTAGTGAAAGAGTCCATGGAAGTGTTCTCCCACTTCCATGTTGGAATGGATAGTGGTTAAATCATCCCCTTAGAATTTTATCTTTCATCCTTCACTTATTGAAATACTAGGCACTTCAATTTATACTCAACAATCTCCTTTTTTATATTGTCCCATTAGACATTCTCTTCGATACCATGATAAATCGTTATGCTCCTGTAGAGAATAGAGAAGGTGGATCCATGTGTGTTATTTAGAATCTCCTAATTTATCTCTGGATCAAATGGTATACATTATCGTGACCCAAATTTTAAAAATCCTTCCTCATCAAAATTGAACTCAGAGGATTTCCAATTTCTAATAGGTTCCACCCTTTTTAGAATTTACACATCTTTTCTTTGAGAATCCTTTATTTTCTGATTGAGGGATGGTTGATTATGTAACACCCAAGGTAAATAAAGAATATGACATTTTCATATTTATCCATATTTGTGAATAAAGTATTAATATGACTTTAAAGGGGACGTTATGCTCGATGGCGTACCCAACATGCAACAACGGGTTTCTTGGGAATCTTACGTTGCACTCTAATAATAAAATAATATTATTTTAAATGGTAGTTAACATGTAGTCGTTTTATTGGCGGAAATGGATAGAAATAACTAAAATATGATTATATATGTTTTTTAATGTTTTTACATTTATCCAATAAAATATAAAGGCATAAAATACGAAAATAATTTGATTTTAGGCGTATATGCCCTAGTTTTCACTAAAGGTTCACTTATTGCCTTTTGATGGAGAACCGTAATTAAATATAGTTATTTTCATTCTTATACATCCTTTTGGACCAAATAAAACTCTTCTTATGAATTGGGACATCAAAATTTACTTTGTGTAAATTTTTGGTATCTTTCCGATAAAGTTCATTTTTTTAAAATGAATAGTGTAAAATGTTATATTTTAATTCAAAACCTCTTTTTAATCTAATTTATTTATATTATTAGATTATCTTTTGAATTGGTTTTAAAGTGAAATTAGAATATATTTTTACCATTAAATCCAATAGTGGTCGTTGGAATTAATTTCACTTTGAAATCAAACTTAAACCAGTGTCAATCTTTTGATACTTATTGTTTCATAAAAACACGCTATTTGATCTGACAACGGGAATTAATTATTAAATTGATTAATGTGACTTATATGTTTTGAATTTTTTAAAATAGACTTCATTTTTGAATTCAGAATATCAAATATATCTTAGAGTGAATTTTTGGGATTTTTCTGAAAAACTTCAATTTTTGATGAATAGTGAAACCACTAAGTGGTACTTATAAAAACTGATTTTTCCATTTAAATGAAATTTTTCCATATTTGTGTTTTGAATTTCAAAAATCCGACATACATGGTTGTCATTAAGAAGTAAAACGTGGTTCAATGGGATTAAAATAATTTTTTGGTGAATAGTAACTTATTAAGTTTTTAATCGCGATTAGAGGTAATTAGTGTAGTTTAAGGTAAAAATAATGTTTTAATAATATGAAATGAAATTGACACATGTCCTAACATCATTGGATGTGTCATGGCCGACAAAGACAATCGATGGGTCAACTTGGGGACCCCATGGAGCCACTTTGGTTGGGAAATGACATAAATAACTTTTTATTTAATGTTAAAGTAAAAAAGACACACACATGAAATGTTTTACTAAAACATTTTCTACATGGGGTTATACAAGTCAGATTTTTGATTATAAATAGTCATTGGAAAGCTAAAAATATTTCCTACATCATATTATTTTTTTTATAATTTTTAGACTTTAAATAAATTAAATTGTTTATGACATCATGATGATGCAGCGATTACCTCATTAATAAAGGATTTAAATAAAATGGAAAGATAATGTAACATCTAAGACCTACACATGGAAAAAACCAATTGGATGAGTGGATTTCGAACCCTTATCACCTTATCCTCGAATTATATCAATGTGGTACCTTTTTAATCCTAAACTCATTTTAAAATAAAGTAACTTATCTTTACTTTCCAAGAGTGCCCCTCCTCTCCTCTTATAAAAGGCCCCCACCTCTACCTCCTTACCCACACTCCCAAAGCCTTTGGCTCGGCAAAACCCTACCCATTTTGTCTTTACACTTCCCTCTCTTACTTCTTTGAGCCTCACTTTGGGTATAAGTCTTCCCAAGGAAGCCTTTGAGCTCAAACCAAAGGGAGTTACCCGATTTTAAGGTAATGTCTTCTTTTGAGTCCTTTTGTTTTATTTTGCTTCTCCAACCCCCTAAACTGTTTTTATTCTTTTCTTTTGTAACAAATCCAGTATCCTCAATATACTATTATGTTGTTATAATAAGGATTCTAGCTACACTTACACACACCTATATCTAATGGTTAACGAACATACTGTTTCTATGGATGGCGAATTTATGCCTCCCGAAACGATGATTGTTCAACATTCTTTTAACACCTTCAAAGGTGGCCATTAAGATGTCACTATATTTATATATGATATAGAATATGTTTATGTTTTACTTAAGCTTCTGTATTTTTCATTTGTGTCTTACCTTTATGGCTTCCATTATGGGTATACGTGATATCTTCATTTTAGGATGTGCGGACTACCGCCCCCTCAAAGTGATGTGATTCGTTAATGCCATACGTGGGACGTATAAAGGATGGATTTAATGTTATTATATATGATGTTATACTGGAATTATTATATACCTCCATATCATTATTATTTCTTTCCATTAAAGTATGATATAGAAATGAAAGTAGCGTTCATGCGTACGTACGGCTTACCGTCTCCATGAACGGTGCATTTCATTTCTTATCCCCAAATGTAATGTACTATTATAAGTACATGTATATAATGGATATATATGATGAATGATACATATAAATGATGAATATAATTCTGTAATTAAAATATATATACCTCTCATTTAGTTTTAATTCCATTAATATGACAAAGAAATGAAAGTAGCGTTCATGCGTACGTACGGCTTACCGTCTCCATGAACGGTGAATTTCATTTCTTACCTCTAAATGATTATGTAATATTATAAATTCATTTATATTCTGGATATATATGATATATATGATATCCAAATCATGAATATAATTCTGGATATAATGAACATTTGACCACATGAACAACATGTAATTGTAAGAAGTCCACTTTCGACTTAAGAACCAAATATCGACAAAACAAACATTATTAACTTAAATGATTAAATAATGTTTATAACATTTAAATAAGTGATCTAAAAGAATAATGAACTAGAAAAAGTTTCTTAATAAAGTGGAAATTAACTCAAGTTTATTATTCAGGACGTTAAAGAACAATCGAGTCAAGTCGGACCCGAGGTAATGGATCCTACTTCACTCTTTCTTTTTAAGTACACTCTTTTATGTCATTCCTTTTAAAGATAATCTTTCTTGTTATTGGGATGTTATTTTATATTAATCTTACTTTAATTTTTATGTTCATGTGATGAGAGACCCTATTCTCTCTCATCAATCCATTTTGGAAGTTTTAAGTGGCGCCGTTAGGCTGCCGAATTTTCGTAAGAGATCTAACCTCTCTCTTTCTCTTTAAGTACTCTCCTTTATGTCACTTCCTTTAAGATCCTCTTTATTATGATGGGGGATGTTCTTTTATATTCCTCTTGATGTAAATTTTATTGTAATGTGATGATATACCCTATTTGATCTCATCAATCCATTTTTGGAAGTTTTAAGTGGCGTCGTTAGGCTGCCGAGTTTTCGTAAGGGATTCTTCATCTCACTTTTATTCCCGTGAGATTTATGCTACATTTGCCACAATTTCCTTTGAGTGGTGTATTTACTGCCCATTATTTTACTCATTGTGTAATATACTTTCTTTTATGAGTATTTACATCAATGTTGTATTGTCCTTCTTTCAAGAGGTGTATGTTTCGAAAGATACCCATGTCGGTAAGGGAACCTTTCACCCTCCTCTTTTTAAAAGACTTATTTTGTTGGGTATTTTAATTTACATATTGTTATGTTGGGATATGTTCTCATATATCCTTATTGATGTAAATTTTTTTTCCAAGTGATGAGATACCCTTTTTTATCTCTCATCAACTCATTTTGATGTGACGTTGTTAGGCTGTCAAGGGAACTTCTTAACCCAATTTCGGTTTCTTTGGGTTCAACATGTAGTTATTGAATATTTCATCCTTTGAATATGTGTGAATGACCTTTGATTATTTTACACTTAATATCCACTTATATTTTGTGTATTCGTTTGTCACACATAATTATGTAATTGATTTATCCTTAAACCAAGGATACCGTCTTTGTATGGGACTTCGTCTCAATCTCCTTTCATTGAGGCATATTTTGTTTTATACATGACCTTCTTTTATATGGTGTATAAACCCCTTTGACTTTTATGTTTATTCAAAATGAATATTTTTTATACAAAGCATTTACTAAATGACAAAAGGGAATGTTTTTGTCGTACGTATGCAGCGATAATGACTTCTCTGCCGCCGTGACCATTATTTGAGTTTCGGCTTCCTCTACAATCCATACCTTTTTTTAAAGAAAAATAAATACCATGTTTTACTTTTCTTTTATTTTGGTATTGAAAATTGTTTTCATAATGTTTTTATATCAATGTGTTGTATTGATATCTTGTGATTGAAAGGTGGAAATGTTATGTTTCCTTTATGCATGTTTTATGTGATACGATTATGTTGAGGTTCTTGGGCATTATTATGAAGACGGGTGGTTCCGTGATAGACTAAGGGCGGGTGAGCCCAATATAGCTCTCCAATGCATTGGGTAACGCGAAGGATTGAAACGTTAAGGTTTCTCCGAAGAGATTTAGGGAATATACTGTGATGGGTATTCCAAACGTAACCAAGAGGGTTACTCCCTACGTAAAGATGTTATGAATGCCTCAAGTTACCTTTATGTCTTATGATTTCTATGATTTATTCATGGTTTGATGAGGTATGTTAAAGGGCCTATGTTTTATGGGTAAAGTATGATTTCATTCTTATGTATATATGAACTCATGTTTCCTTTCCATATTTTTTTATAACCCTTACTGAGCTTTTTATGCTCATCCCAAGTTTTTGAAATGTTTTTTACAGGTCAAGGAAAAGGTACATGATGTGATGATAGTGTCAAGGATGTGTCAATAAATAATCCATGTTTTATTTTCAATATGTTTCCGTTGATGGGAAGAATAAATACTGTCTTTTATGTAACCACTTTGTTTAAATGTAGAATGTAATGCAAGTTTCATGATCTAATTCTCTAAAACTCTAAACCTGAAAAGATCCTCAGTGTGTAATCTTGTAATAACTCAAGATTAAGTAAGGTTTAAGGCTGGGGCCTTATAGTTGGTATCAAAGGTCGGTTTAGATAACTTTAGAGGTTAGGGTATTCTTTAAGCATAAGTGACATTACCATAATGGTTAGGATTTCAAAAAGAGTCCTAGTTTTAGATAAAGTGAATGAGTAAGTGTATCTTAGTGTTTACCTTCCTCATTAGTACATGATGGTTTTGTTGATATACTCACACTGACATTTCTGTTTTTAGTGAATGGATGGATCTAGCAGGCACCAAAGAGACAATAGGTTTGAAGGAAACTGTGGTGGTTCTTTGATTAAGATACCAGATAAAATGGGGGATTAAATGAGGAAACTCATGGTTGTTCTAAACCAACTACCAAGGAGTCATGATCAACCACTTGAACCTTGGTATGTTATGTAATGAATCATGTATGAGATGACCAATTGATGTGGAAGTTCAGGTAATAATTATAAAGGTAACCATTAGAGTTTATATGATCCTTACTTTTGAGGTAATTATGGGTTATTATATGATATGATGGAAAATGAAAGGCATGAGATAAACTTGAGGTTAAAATATGTTATGATTATTTTTGAAGATTTTATCTCATTTTGGGGAATGTTTTAAGAATTATATAGTTTTGGAAAAAGGACAACACGCAGACCGTGTGACAACCCATCGCGTCGGACAAAGCTGCGGGAATCGAACCCACAACCAAAGTGCGACTGGTATTTATCGCCTACCACTGGACTACGTGAAGTCCCTGGTTAGTTTGACCGATTATTTTTAGTTATATGATTTTATGAATTAAGAGTAATTTGATTTTGGGTTATTTATGAAAATGATTAACATATCATGGAGGATATGTGATTAGGTTAATTACTTTTCAATATGAGACTTTAGGAGCAACTGATATTGTTTGGAGATAAATGTTACGATTTAACTTGGAAGACTATGTGACTAAATCCTTCAAATATTTGGGTTTCAATCTTATTTTGGTTTAATTTGAAGAATTTTATGGACAAATTGTTTATCTAATGGTCTTCATTGAACTTTGGGTTTTGTTGGAAAAATTTTGGAGATTAAGAATAGATTTTATTTTTATAAAGGGTTATCCTTTTCTGGATTATCTGATCATGTACTAACCTTTTTGGTTTTGGTTTTGGTTAGAGTCTAAAGACATGGGAAGTATATAGTTCTCTATTGTGGATTAGGTGATTCTCTAGAAGTTGATTATATTACTCTTAATGCGAACAAGTCTCCCTAAATACTCGTCTTTTGGAAAAAAAATATGAGTTTGATTAAGGAATCTAGTAAAAGTTGAAAGTCAACATGATAAGTGATTATGTTTCCTTATAAATAAATTCCTCAATAAAAAGTAACTTAAAACAAAAATGTTGTCTATTAACTTTTCCTACTGGGGAATCTAATACCCTTTAACCCATCACAAGTTTGTGATTTTCTTATGGTTAACTTTCTCCTAGACATGTTTACTATCACTCTCCATCAGAACATGACCCTTTGTTTTCTCCTCCATATCCATATTTTCATACTTGGAATCCTAGTATGGGTTAACTCAGGTGACATTTGTACTTCTCTCCCATTATTTTAAAGTGATTGTTTTACCGACTCTTGTTCCGATGTGGGACTTTCAAGGATGTTTCAAATCGCAATTTTAAAATTGTGAGGACGCAATTCCCAAAAGGGGGGAAGGATGTAACACCCTAGGTAAATAAAGAATATGACATTTTCATATTTATCCATATTTGTGAATAAAGTATTAATATGAATTTAAAGGGGACTCTATGCTCGATGGCGTACCCAACACGCAACAACGAGTTTCTTGGGAATCTTACGTTGCACTCTAATAATAAAATAATATTATTTTAAATGGTAGTTAAAATGTAGCCGTTTTATTGGCGGGAATGGATAGAAATAACTAAAATATGATTATATATGTTTTTTAATGTTTTTACATTTATCTAATAAAAGATAAAGGCGTAAAATACGGAAATAATTCGATTTTAGGCGTATGTGCCCTAGTTTTCACTAAAGGTTCACTTATCGCCTTTTGATGGAGAACCATCATTAAATATAGTTTTGTTCACTCTTACAAATCCTTTTAGACCAAATAAAACTCTTCTTAAGAATTGGGACATCAAAATTTACTTTGTGTAAATTTTTGGTATCTTTCTGATAAAGTTCATTTTTTTAAATGAATAGTGTAAAATGTTGTATTTTAATTCAAAACCTCTTTTTAATCTAATTTATTTATATGATTATATTATCTTTTGAATTGGTTTTAAAGTGAAATTAGAATATATTTTTACCATTAAATCCAATAGTGGTCGTTGGAATTAATTTCACTTTGAAATCAGACTTAAACCAGTGTCAATCTTTTGATACTTATTGTTTCATAAAAACACGCTATTTGATCTGACAGTGGGAATTAATTATTAAATTAATTAATTTGACTTATATGTTTTTAATTTTGTAAAATAGACTTCGTTTTTGAATTCGGAATATCAAATATAGCTTAGGGTGAATTTTTGGGATTTTTTTGAAAAACTTCAATTTTTGATGAATAGTGAAACCACTAAGTGGTACTTATAAAAACTGATTTTTCCGTTTAAATGAAATTTTGCCATCTTTGTGTTTTGAATTTCAAAAATCCGAAATACATGGTTGTAATTAAGAATTAAAATGTGGTTCAATGGGATTAAAATAATTTTTTGGTGAATAGTAACTTATTAAGTTTTTAATCGCGATTAGAGGTAATTAGTGTAGTTTAAGGTAAAAATAATGTTTTAATAATATGAAATTAACTTGACACATGTCCTAACCTCATTGGATGTGTCATGGCCTACCAATACAATCCATGGGTCAACTTGGGGACCACATGGAGCCACTTTGGTTGGGAAATGACATAAATAACTTTTTATTTAATGTTAAAGTAAAAATGACACACACATGAGATGTTTTACTTAAACAATTTTTACATGGGGTTATACAAGTCAGATTTTTTATTATAAATAGTAATTGGAAATATAAAAAGATTTCCTACATCATAGTATTTTTTTATAATTTTTAGACTTTAAATAAATTAAATTATTTATGACATCATGATGATGCAGAGATTACCTCATTAATAAAGAATTTAAATAAAATGGAAAGATAATGTAAAATCTAAGACCTACACATGGAAAAAACCAATTGGATGAGTGGATTTCTAACCCTTGTCATCTTATCCTAGAATTATATCAATTTGGGACCTTTTTAATCCGAAACGCATTTTAAAATAAAGTAACTTATCTTTACTTTCCAAGAGTGCCCCTCCTCTCCTCTTATAAAAGGCCCCCACCTCTACCTCCTTACCCACACTCCCAAAGCCTTTGGCTCGGCCAACCCCTGCCCATTTTGTCTCTCCACTTCCCTCTCTTACTCCTTGGAGCCTCACTTTGGGCAGAAGTCTTCCCAAGGAAGCCTTTGAGCTCAAACCAAAGGGAGTTACCCGATTTTAAGGTAATGTCTTCTTTTGAGTCCTTTTGTTTTATTTTGCTTCTCCAACCCCCTAAACTCTTTTTATTCTTTTATTTTGTAACAACTCCAGTATCCTAAATATACTAGTATGTTGTTATAATAAGGATTTGAGCTACACTTACACACACCTACATCTAATGGTTAACGAACATACTGTTTCCGTGGATGGCGAATTTATGCCTCCCGAAACGATGATTGTTCAACATTCTTTTAACACCTTCAAAGATGGCCATTAATATGTCACTATATTTATATATGATATATAATATGTTTATGTTTTAATTAAGCATCTGTATTTTTCATTTGTGGCTTACCTTTATGGCTTCCATTATGGGTATACGCGATATCTTCATTTTAGGAAGTGCGGACTACCGCCCCCTCAAAGTGATGTGATTCGTTAATGCCATGCATGGGACGTATAAAGGATGGATTTAATGTTATTATATATTATTTTATACTGTAATTATTATATACCTCTATATCATTATTATTTCTTTCCATTAAAGTATGAGATAGAAATGAAAGTAGCGTTCATGCATACGTACGGCTTACCGTCTCCATGAATGGTGCATTTCATTTCTTATCCCCAAATGTAATGTACTATTATAATTACATGTATATAATGGATATATATGATTAATTATATATATAAATGATGAATATAATTCTGGAATTAAAATATACATACCTCTCATTTAGTTTTAATTCCATTAATATGACAAAGAAATGAAAGTAGCGTTCATGCGTACGTACGGCTTACCGTTTCCATGAACGGTGCATTTCATTTCTTACCTCTAAATGATTATGTAATATTATAAATACATGTATATTCTGGATATATATTATATATATGATATCCAAATCATGAATATAATTCTGGATATAATGAACATTTGACCACATGAACAACATGTAATTGTAAGAATTCCACTTTCGACTTAAGAACCAAATATCGACAAAACAAACATTATTAACTTAAATGATTAAATAATGTTTATAACATTGAAATAATTGATCTAAAAGAATAATAAACTAGAAAAAGGTTCTTAATAAAGTGGAAATTAACACAAGTTTATTATTCAGGACGTTAAAGAACGATCGAGTCAAGTCGGACCCGAGGTAAGGGATCCTACTCCACTCTTTCTTTTTAAGTACACTCTTTTATGTCATTCCTTTTAAAGCTCATCTTTCTTGTTATTGGGATGTTACTATAATTTTTATGTTCATGTGATGAGATACCCTATTCTCTCTCATCAATCCATTTTGAAAGTTTTAAGTGGCGCCGTTAGGCTGCCGAATTTTCGTAAGAGATCTAACCTCTCTCTTTCTCTTTAAGTACTCTCCTTTATGTCTCTTCCTTTAAGATCCTCTTTGTTATGATGGGGGATGTTCTTTTATATTCCTCTTGCTGTAAATTTTATTGTAATGTGATGAGATACCCTATTTTATCTCATCAATCCATTTTTGGAAGTTTTAAGTGGTGTCGTTAGGCTGTCGAGTTTTCGTAAGGGATTCTTCATCTCACTTTTATTCCCGTGAGATTTATGCTACATTTGCCACAATTTCCTTTGAGTGGTGTATGTACTGCCCATTATTTTACTCATTGTGTAATATACTTTCTTTTATGAGTATTTACATCAATGTTGTATTGTCCTTCTTTCAAGAGGTGTATGTTTCGAAAGATACCCATGTCGGTAAGGGAACCTTTCACCCTCCTCTTTTTAAAAGACTTCTTTTGTTGGGTCTTTTAATTTACATATTGTTATGTTGGGATATATTCTCATATATCCTTATTGATGTAAATTTTATGTCCAAGTGATGAGATACCCTTTTTTTATCTCTCATCAACTCATTTTGATGTGATGTTGTTAGGATGTCAAGGGAACTTCTTAACCCAATTTTGATTTCTTTGGGTTCAACATGTAGTTATTGAATATGTCATCCTTTGAATATGTGTGAATGACCTTTGATTATTTTACACTTAATATCCACTTATATTTGGTGTATTCGTTTGTCACACATAATTATGTAATTGATTTATCCTTAAACCAAGGATACCGTATTTGTATGGGACTCCATCTCAATCTCCTTTCATTGAGGCATATTTTGTTTTATACACAAACTTCTTTTATACGGTGTATAAACCCCTTTGAATTTTACGTTTATTCAAGAGGAATATTTTTTATACGAATCATTTACTAAACGACAAAAGGGAATGTTTTTTTTCGTACGTATGCGGCGATAACGACTTCTCCGCCGCCGTGACCATTATTTGAGTTTCAGCTTCCTCTACAAGCCATACCTTTTTTTTAAAAAAGAAAAATAAATACCATGTTTTACTTTTCTTTTATTTTGGTATTGAAATTTTTTTTCATAATGTTTTTATATCAATGTGTTGTATTGATATCTTGTGATTGAATGGTGGAAATGTTATGTTTCATTTATGCATGTTTTATGTGATACGATTATGTTGAGGTTCTTGGGCATTATTATGAAGATGGGTGGTTCCGTGATAGACTAAGGGCGGGTGAGCCTGATATAGCTCTCCAATGCATTGGGTAACGCGAAGGAGTGAAACGTTAAGGTTTCTCCGAAGAGATTTAGGGAATATACTGTGATGGGTATTCCAAACGTAACCAAGAGGGTTACTCCCTACGTAAGGATGTTATGAATGCCTCAAGTTACCTTTATGTCTTATGATTTCTATGATTTATTCATGGTTTGATGAGGTATGTTAAAGTGCCTATGTTTTATGGGTAAATTATGATTTCATTCTTATGTATATATGAACTCATGTTTCCTTTCCATAATTTTTTTATAACCCTTACTGAGCTTTTTATGCTCATCCCAAGTTTTTGAAATGTTTTTCACAGGTCAAGGGAAAGGTACATGATGTGATGATAGTGTCAAGGATGTGTCAAGAAAGAATCCATGTTTTATTTTCAATATATTTCTGTTGATGGGAAGAATGAATATTGTCTTTTATGTAACCACTTTGTTTAAATGTGGAATGTAATGAAAGTTTCATGATCTAATTTTCTAAAACTCTAAACCTAAAAAGATCCTCAATGTGTAATCTTGTAATAACTCAAGATTAAGTTAGGTTTAAGGCTGGGGCCTTATAGAGTAATCATTTCAAAAATTATTGATGATGTTCCTCCCTTAATGACTCCCATGTCCATCCCCTACGAATATAAGAAGATTGGATCCTTTTCAATTATCATCATTGATAAAGATGCAAGATCCATTATAGTTAGAGCATTAACCACTTTATTTTCCTTACCAGGATGGTAGTGGATTAAGCATTCATAATCCTTGATGAGATATAACCATCTTCAATAGTGCATATTAAGCCTCTTCTGTGTGAATATATATTTGAGACTCTTTTTATTAGTATATATCTCACACTTCTCCCCATAGAGATAATGTCGTCAGATTTTCAATGCAAATATCAAAATCTGCCAACTCCAAATCATGCATGGGATAGTCTTGCTCATGGATTTTTAGATTACATGAGTAATAGGCTATCACTTTAAAATTTAACATCAGTACATAGCCTAAGCCTTTATTTTAAGCGTCATTTTACACCAAAAAGAGTTCTCCACTTTTTGGGAGTGTGGGTACTGGTGTAGTGATAAGACACTTTTTGAGCTCCTTAATGATTTCCTCAAATTCTTGAGTCCAAATGAACTTCAATCCCTCATGTGTCAGTTTGGTCATTGGGTTTTATAATCATGATATTTTCTTTATAAATCATCTATAATACCCAACTAGAGCCAGAAAGCAACAGATCTCCCTTAAAAAATTTGGCCTAGGACACTGGTCAATTTCCATTTCTTTGGAAGGGTCCATAGATATTTATTTATAGTGATAACGTGCCCCATGAATGATACTTCCTTCATCCAAAACTCACATTTACTATACTTTTTATAATGTTTATCTCTTCTTAAATTCGTCAACATAGTATTCAAATTCTCTTCATGTTTCTCTTTAATCATGGATTATATTAGAATATCATCAATAAAAAATACCAAAAATTTGTCGAGGTAATATATAAAGATTCTATTCATTAAATACAAGAATATTTATGAAGAATTAGTGAGTCTGAAGGGAATAACTATGAACTCACAGTGTCCATACCCCGTTTAAAAGGCAGTTTTGGGAATATATTTCTTCATCACATTTAATTGGTGATATCCTCAATGAAGGTCCACCTTAGACAAATAACTTGCCCCAAGAAGCTGATCAAACAAGTAATCTATCCTAGGTAAGGGATACTTGTATTTTATTATGATTTTATTGTGCTCTTGATAATCAATGCAGAGGCACATTGAACCATACTTATTCTTGACAAAGAAGACTGGTTGTCACAAATGTAAAGAACTCAAGAATATAAAACCCTTGTCTAGATTCTCATGTGACTACTTATTCAGCTATTCCAACTATACGGTGGTAATTCTATAAGTTTTCTTTGATATTGGTATAGATCCCAGAACACATTAAATTGATAACTCAATCTCTCGATTAAGAGGAAGACCTGAAGATTCTTCAAGAAATACATTAGTGTAATCCCTTACATTGGGAATTTCTTCAAGAATGATTATATCCTTTTTATCATTCATTTGAGCTAGACATGCTTACTCATAATGTAGTAATATTCACACTTGATACAATGATTCTAAAAGAGATTAATCTTCCTCCATACACTTGTAAAGAATTGGAGGATGCCTAAGGATACGAAGAGTGATCTCCCTTTCCCAGAAGTTGGTGTTGGATTTGTATAAAGATAGGAAATCATTTCCAAAGATCACATAGAACACCACTAAAGGAAGTATGAAAATATTTTCTGGGAGGTTCAATCAAAAAACATATACCGAGAGGATTTATAAACCTTGGATGTAATAATTTCCCCATTTGATTTTATCACAGATAAATCAACTTCCAAATTTTGAGTCGGTTCTTGATTAGTTATACTAAACTTGCAAGATTTGAAAGAATTCATAGAAATAGAATCAAATAGTACATTCACTATTCTTGAATGAATAACTAGTGTACCTGTCAACACATCATTTTATGGCTCCGCTATAGTAGTAGTGATAACATAAGCCCTTTTTTGTTTCCTTAAAGGTTATTATTGATTTTCTCTGAAAACCCTTGCCTTTTACATATATAATTACCTGATTTTAAGAATAATAAAACATCATATTATAAGACAATAATCATAAAGTCTAGTGTCTTAGAAGACTAGGTACATAAAACTGAAAAAATGGGACTAAATAAAACATTTATATATTTTTTCTAAATATAGAGCTCCTAAATTACATTATGATTGTACGTATTCATTGGATAACCTAAAGATCAAATGAATAATGAGATGAGCTAAAAAGACCAGTAAGGGAATAAACATAAGAGTAAAACCTTAGCACATGGGTTAGAAGGCATGACATAATGATAGAAAAAGACATGGAACATATTGAATCATAACATATAAACGTGGCATCATATAAACATGGATTTATAGTAATGTGGAAGAAATATAGAACATGAATTTATCACAATTCATTGCAAGTTGCACATAGAGGAGCACAAGTCAAGGTTAACCACCGAGATCGCTGCAAATGGTAGGATTACTCAAGGCTAACAACCTAGATTTTTTCACATAATGTCTCATGAGACTCAACTTTATCCAATGCATTGGAACACTATCTGGGAACACCGATCATAAAATTTTCATGAATATATTTTCCACATAATGAATCATACATAATCAATCATACATAAAAATAAGGGTACTGATGGAAAGAAATTGGTATCATAATCATATCATAAATTATAATAAATGGGAACATCATACAAGTGTTCCTGAAATAAATGAATTAAAACATACATGGAAATTACTAAGGTAAAATGGGAATATATCATTGTATGTGATGTCAAATAGAAGTGAAAATATATAAGAATATTATTTATGAAATTTTAGCATTAAAAATTTTTAGTGCAGCTTTAAGGAAAATAATAAAGATCATTTAAAAATTAAAAGAGAATAATATTTTATATAAAACCAAAAGTGAACCAAGAAGGTATTAATAATAAAATTTATGATTTTTTAAATATAATGATGGCTTAAATTAGATGATAGTTTGCACTTGAAATTGGGAATTAATTCAAGAAGTTCCCTTAAACAGGCTTTCTTATCGAGAAGTATTGTGGAGGGAACCACTTAAAAACATGTATCTCTCCAAAAGAGAATTATGAATGGAATTTGATACATGAGTTTGTAGAATGAAAATAGAATTAAGAAAATGTATATAAAAATAACGGATAAATTCATTTGGGTAAAAAGAAGGATAAAGAAAGCTGAAGGAATAATGGAGGTTCGGGTAGAATCCCTTACCTTAAGTCTGATGATGTCCTTCATTTGATATTAATGTCCTGGGTAACCAAATTACATTCATTAGTTAGTATTTATAGAACCTATTATCACTACTGAAAATATGGCCTTTAGCGACCGCCGTTGGCGGTCGCTAAAGGTCTTTAGCGGTCGTTGTTGCCTCGTCGCTAGAGGCTTTCAGCGACCGCCAATGGTGGTCGCTATAGAAGGCCGGCAGATCGGCCTTCAGCGACCGCCTATGGCGGTCGCTAGTCTAAAAAAAAATTTAAAAAATTTTTTTTATTGAATTGAATATATAAATATATATATATATATATATATATTCATATATATACTACTAAATACAATATTTTAAATATATATATATATAATATATTTTAAATGTTTTAATATATATATAATATATATATAATATAAAATCATTGTGCTATAATAATTTAAAAACTTCGATTCAAGAAATAATCTCATTTCAGGTCTTTCGGAGCACGTTTGCTCCGAATGGGACCGCCGCACGCCGTTTTGGTGTTTTATGGCGCCGGAAACGCGTTTCCGGCCGCCGCGGTCAAACGGAACCTCCGAATGAGGTGCCATCTGGCCGACCATTTCACAATTCACGCCCCGGATGTTGTCGTACGGTTTCGTGGCATTCGGAGGTCGTTCGGGTGGTTTTGACCCCCCAACGCGCCATTTCAGTGTGCGCCGCGCTACTGAAAAGGACACAATCGGACGTGCCGCGCGCACCGCACGCCTGATGGATGTGCGGCCTCCTCCTTCATCTCAGGAATAATATTTCTATCATTCCCGTGCGGTTTCAGGTTGTTCGGAGCACGTTTTCTCCGAATTGGACCGCCGCACGCCGTTTTGGTGTTTTATGGCGCCGGAAACGCGTTTCCGGCCGCCGCGGTCACACGGCACCTCCGAATGAGGTTCCGTCTGGCCGAACATTTCACAATTCACGCCCCGGATATTTTCGTACGGTTTCGTGGCATTCGGAGGTCGTTCGGGTGGTTTTGACCCCCCAACGCGCCATTTCAGCGCGCGCCGTGCTGCTGAAAAGGACACAATCGGACGTGCCGCGTGCACCGCACGTCCGATGGACGTGCGGCCTCCTCCTGCATCTCAGAAATAATATTTCTATCATTTCCGTGCGGTTTCAGGTCTTTCGGAGCACGTTTGCTCCGAATGGGACCGTCGCACGCCGTTTTGGTGTTTAATGGCGCCGGAAACGCGTTTCCGGCCGCCGCGGTCACACGGCACATCCGAATGAGGTTCCGTCTGGCCGACCATTTCACAATTCACGCCCCGGATATTGTCGTACGGTTTCGTGGCATTCAGAGGTCATTCGGGTGGTTTTGACCCCCAACGTGTCATTTCAGCGTGCGCCGCGCTGCTGAAAAGGACACAATCGGACGTGTCGCACGCACCGCACGTCCGATGAACGTGCGGCCTCCTTCTGCATCTCAGGAATAATATTTCTATCGTTCTCGTGCGGTTTCAGGTCGTTCGGAGCATGTTTGCTCCGAATGGGACCGCCGCACGCCGTTTTGGTGTTTTATGGCGCCAGAAACGCGTTTCCGGCCGCCGCGGTCAAACGGCACCTCCGAATGAGGTGCCGTCTGGCCGACCATTTCACAATTCACGCCCCGGATGTTTTCGTACGGTTTCGTGGAATTCGGAGGTCGTTCGGGTGGTTTTGACCCCCCAACGCGCCATTTCAGCGCGCGCCGCGCTACTAAAAAGGACACAATCGGATGTGTCGCGCGCACCGCACGTCTGATGGACGTGCCGCCTCCTCCTGCATCTCAGGAATAATATTTCTATTGTTCCCGTGCGGTTTCAAGTCGTTCGGAGCAAGTTTGCTCCGAATAGGACCGCTGCACGCCGTTTTGGTGTTTAATGGCGCCGGAAACGCGTTTCCGGCCGCCGCGGTCACACGGCACCTCCGAATGAGGTGTCGTCTTGCCGACCATTTCAAAATTCACGCCCCGGATGTTTTCGTACGGTTTCTTGGCATTCGGAGGTCGTTCGGGTGGTTTTGACCCCCCAACGCGCCATTTCAGCGCGCGCCGCGCTGCTGAAAAGGACACAATCGGACGTGCCACGCGCACCACACGTCCGATGGACGTGCGGCCTCCTCTTGCATCTCAGGAATAATATTTCTATCGTTTCCGTGCGGTTTCAGGTCTTTCGGAGCACGTTTGCTCCGAATGGGACCGTCGCACGCCGTTTTGGTGTTTAATGGCGCTGGAAACGCTTTTCCGGCCGCCGCGGTCACACGGCACCTCCGAATGAGGTGCCGACTGGCCGACCATTTCACAATTCACGCCCCGGATGTTGTCGTACGGTTTCGTGGCATTCGGAGGTCGTTCGGGTGGTTTTGACCCCCCAACGCGCCATTTCAGCGCGCGCCGCGCTGCTGAAAAGGACACAATCGGACGTGCCGCGCGCACCGCATGTCCGATGGATGTGCGGCCTCCTCCTGAATCTCAGGAATAATATTTCTATCGTTCCTGTGCGGTTTCAGGTCGTTAGGAGCACGTTTGCTCCGAATGGGACTGCCGCACGCCGTTTTGGTGTTTTATGGCGCCGGAAACGCGTTTCCGGCCGCCGCGGTCAAACGGCACCTCCGAATGAGGTGTCGTCAGGCCGACCAATTCACAATTCACGCCCCGGATATTTTCGTACGGTTTCGTGGCATTCGGAGGTTGTTCGGGTGGTTTTGACCCCCCAACGCGCCATTTCAGCGCGCGCCGCGCTGCTGAAAAGGACACAATCGGACGTGCCACGCGCACCGCACGTCCGATGGACGTGCGGCCTCCTCCTGCATCTCAGGAATAATATTTCTATCGTTCCCGTGCGGTTTCAGGTCGTTCGGAGCGCGTTTGCTCCGAATTGGACCGCCGCACGCCGTTTTGGTGTTTAATGGCGCCGGAAACGCGTTTTCGGCCGCCGCGGTCACACAGCACCTCCGAATGAGGTGCCGTCTGGCCGACCAATTCACAATTCATGCCCCGGATGTTTTCGTACGGTTTCGTGGCATTCGGAGGTCGTTCGGGTGGTTTTGACCCCCCAACAAGCCATTTCAGCGCGCGCCGCGCTGCTGAAAATGATACAATCGGACGTGTCGCGCGCACCGCACGTCCGATGGACGTGCCGCCTCCTCCTGCATCTCAGGAATAATATTTCTATCGTTCCCGTGCGGTTTCAGGTCATTCGGATCACGTTTGCTCCGAATGGGACCGCCGCACGCCGTTTTGGTGTTTTATGGCGCTGGAAACGCGTTTCCGGCCGCCGCGGTCAAACGGCACCTCCGAATGAGGTGCCGTCTGGCCGACCATTTCACAATTCACGCCCCGGATGTTGTCGTACGGTTTCGTGGAATTCGGAGGTCGTTCGTGTGGTTTTGACCCCCCAACGCGCCATTTCAGCGCGCGCCGCGCTGCTGAAAAGGACACAATCGGACGTGCCGCGCGTACCGCACGTCCGATGGGCGTGCGGCCTCCTCCTGCATCTCAGGAATTATATTGCTATCGTTCCCGTGCGGTTTCAGGTCGTTCGGAGCACGTTTGATCCGAATTGGACCGCCGCACGCCGTTTTGGTGTTTTATGGCGCCGGAAACGCGTTTCCGGCCGCCGCGGTCACACGGCACCTCCGAATGAGGTTCCGTCTGGCCAAACATTTCACAATTCACGCCCCGGATGTTGTCGTACGGTTTCGTGGCATTCGGAGGTCGTTCGGGTGGTTTTGACCCCCCCAACGAGCCATTTCAGCGCGCGCCGCGCTGCTGAAAAGGACACAATCGGACGTGCCGCGCGCACCGCACGTCCGATGGACGTGCGGCCTCCTCCTGCATCTCAGGAATAATATTTCTATCGTTTCCGTGCGGTTTCAGGTCGTTCGGAGCACGTTTGCTCTGAATTGGACCGCCGCACGCCGTTTTGGTGTTTAATGGCGCCGGAAACGCGTTTCCGGCCGCCACGGTCACACGGCACCTCCGAATGAGGTGCCGTCTGGCCGACCATTTCACAATTCACGCCCCGGATGTTGTCGTACGGTTTCGTGGCATTCGGAGGTCGTTCGGGTGGTTTTGAACCCCCAACGCGCCATTTCAGCGCGCGCTGCGCTGCTGAAAAGGATACAATCGGACGTGCCGCGCGCACCGCACGTTCGATGGACGTGTGGCCTCCTCCTGCATCTCAGGAATAATATTTTTATCGTTCCCGTGCGGTTTCAGGTCGTTCGGATCACGTTTGCTCCGAATGGGACCGCCGCACGTCGTTTTGGTGTTTTATGGCGCCGGAAACGGGGGGCAGTACGGGGGTGCGGGGGGTAGTACGGGGGTGCGGGGGGCAGTACGGGGGTGCAGGGGGTTGTACGGGGGTGCGGGGGGTCTGTACGGGGGTGCGGGGGGGCTGTACGGGGGTGCGGGGGGGCTGTACGGTGGTGCGGGGGGGGGGGGGCTGTACGGGGGTGCGGGGGGCTGTACGGGGGTGGCAGGGGGCTGTACGGGGGTGCGGGGGGCAGTACGGGGGTGCGGGGGGCTGTACGGGGGTGCGGGGGGGCTGTACGGGGGTGCGGGGGGGTTGTACGGGGGTGCGGGGGGCTGTACGGGGGTGCGGGTGGGCTGTATGGGGGTGCGGGGGCTGTACGGGGGTGCGGGGGGCTGTACGGGGGTGCGGGGGGGCTGTACGGGGGTACGGGGGGCTGTACGGGGGTGGGGGGGGGGCTGTACGGGGGTGCGGGGGGGCTGTACGGGGGTGCGGGGGGCTGTACGGGGGTGCGGGGGGCTCTCTGGGGGTGCAAAGGCCATCCCATTGATTACAAAAGTGAAAAATAAAAGTGATAACATCTAATTAATACATATTTCTTTTATCGATACCATACAGAAATTTATAAAAAATATATTGGATAATACATAATCTATAATATCAGATTTATTGATCTGTTGGAATTAGTTCGACTTTTTCAAATGTAGAATCATTCAAGATTATCTGATCAAAAACTCAATATGTGTATAAAATATTTAAAAGACCACCATGGATGGTAATAATGCATTACTTAAATGAATAAATACAGTACATCAATGTCAACCCTACCAGTAAAAACAAAAAACATATCTCGTGAATATATGGTGCGTCACGCGTTGTCATCACTGCTACCTCCTTCTGGTGGGCCAGGTGCCTACAACAAATAAACATTATAAATATTTTAATAACAAAAATAATTTAAATTAAATAAATAAATACAGTATATACCTGTGTCGTATGATCCCCTGTACCATCAGCTCGATGCACATATTCCCGCAGTGCTCTAACCTCAGCTGTCAATTGCGCATTTGTCTCCTCGGAAGTGCGCAGCCGTGCCTCAAAATCTGACATCTGCTGTGTCATATGAGCAACAGCAGGACCGACAACCGCAGCGCGTGACACTACAGAACAAGGAATCCCTGCTCCATAGGTCAAACTATAGCAATGCCCGTCCCGACCAATAATGCGATGAAAGATCTCATCCCGTCGCATGGGAAGCTGTCGCTGGTCCTCTGGCAGATGTTCTAACTCAGCTTCAAATTGAGCCTGTGAAATATTTAAATATATATAAATATATATATGTTAATATATAGATTTATGTAATTATTGGTAAGTACAGACACTTACTATCAATGCTGCAACCTCTGGATCATTGCGATCACGATTCCTTATCCACACCGACATTTTATCAGTTGCTGCACCTTGCCCTCGCAACTGTATATTAAAAGAATATAAACACAAAACCATATTAATTAATAAATTAAAAAATGAATAATATATACCTCATGTCGGATCTGAGACACGTGACGAGTCCCGAGCCTGTGAGCTGGTCCCTGCAACGCTCGATTCTCTGAATGGCGTGTTGACACCTCCTACATTCAATTCATTCAAATTTCAAACAAATCACATATTCTTGAAAATATATATACAGAAAAATAATTAATATACAAACTGCAACACCCTCAGTAGACCAATATGCAACCAAGTCACGCCACTGAGCCGGGAGGACACCTCTCGGGACTTTTTCCAAAATGTCAAGGGCACCCACATTTGGTACCCAGTGGTCCCTCTTCACTTTGCCTTTATAATCTTTCCACATCTTACGGCATTTGCTCATACACATGGGCCGAAACTCTTCAGGGCATACTTTCAAATTTTGCTATAAAGAAAATAATCAAACATATTAGTATTCTTTATAAATAGAAAATAAAGTAAAATTATTTTCTTACCTGAACCTCCCTCCATAGATGATCTAATGTGTCCTGAGGGATAGAAGCCCAATCACGCGTGGTCAATGGAAATCGATGTGGGTCACGTATGATATGACCCAGCTGATGAATAAATGTCGGGGCATTCGGTCCCACGGGATGAAATACCTCATCAAATGAAACATCTATCGTCGTGTCGGAATTCCATGATAATATGCCACGACCAGGGCCTCTCCTGCGAGAGGAAGAAGCAGCCGAGTCTGATCCTGTTGAAAACAATTTTATATATAAATTGGCAAATGTTATATATATATATATATATGTCAATTACATAAAAAATATAGACAATGACATTCAAACATACCTCGACCCTGAGACGTAGATGCCTCAGATGGATGATGTGGATCTTCTGCCTCTTCCCCTGACATGTCTGCAGTCATAGAAAATATCAGTAATGATTCCAAAGTGTTTAAAAGATAAATTGGATTGTTCTTAATAAATCAAACTTTTACAACTGTTAATCAAACAAAAAATGGATTGAATAATTAGTTGTGAATGAATTTTAAAAAATCAGAAAGTTAATCAAACTAAATATTTATGACTGAATTAACTTACAAAAGTGAGGATTAAAACTTATAAGGATTTATAAAATGATTAGATAATTTATGATATCCTAGGACATTCTACTAAATAGCGGGAAAACAATTATACCTTTCATTAAGCATGCAAATCGACCGTTTCTCCTTCAACAGCCGCTCTGACCCAATAAATATCTTCTTCATGTTGAACTACGGTATGTTGATCAAGTTGTTGGTAAACAAACGGAACAGTCTCGGGTTCATCTTCTTCAAATAAAAACACTTCTCGCCAAGACATTTTGACAACAACTTGCCAACTTGGATCCGAAGGCAAAGTAACGAAGAATACTTGTTCCGCTTGTGATGTCAAAATGAAAGGTTCATTCTCAACTCGTTCATTATTTCTATATAACATATAGTTAAAATTCACCAATGAAAACTGATATTGATCGACTTTACATCCACGCACTGGATCAACCCAATTACACTTTAACAATATGTACTTCAAACCGTGTGTGTATACAACTTCAATGATGTCTATCAATTGACCATAGTAATAACCAGAATCGACAAAGGGACAACCGATGCCACTGTTTTGTGTTGCTCGTTTGTCGTCAACATCTTTAATGCGAAATCGAAAACCATTAGCATCAATATCTTTATAACAACGAGCCGTTATAGATGGACCCTCAGCCAGTTGGATAAATACTTCAGGTAGCGTGGGGTCCCCTAACTCCCTCAGCTTACGAACCTACATAATTTATAAAAATCAATACTGATATATGCAGAAAGAATTAGTTTAATACTTCACTCATAATGAAAATCAATTTATACATACATAATCCTTGAACCAATCATGAAATGCCGCATAATGAGATTGTTGAATTTGCAACTCAGTCGCACGATGCATCTCTTCTTTTATCTCATTAATGTGTTTCCTGCAAATGATTACGTGATGTTTAAAAGATCAACTTATGCAAACAAAACATGTAAAAGTTATACAAGCACATTGATAAGATACTTACTACATTAATGGTGCAACTGATGGAGTATTGAACAAGATATATCGATGTGCTTGTATCCACTCGATGTTGTCCATATCAAATGCGGTTCCTTCTCCAAATGGACCATCATGAATCCGAGAGGGCTTATCTAATTTTGTTTCAACATCCGTAAGATATTCTGCACCAAAGGTAGTACACTCATCCATCAAATAACCATTGGCTATTGATGCCTCTGGATGAGCTCTGTTGCGTACAAATCTTTTCAATGTACTCAAATACCGTTCAATAGGATACATCCACCTGAATTGCACTGGACCAGCAGCCATTACTTCATCAGTTAGGTGCACTGTCAAGTGGACCATAACATCGAAAAATGAGGGGGGGAATAGTTTCTCAAAGTGACAAAGCGTAAGTACAATTTTGTCCTGCAAACTTTTTAAATCACTCATTCGTTGATTTCTTAAACAAAGCTGTCTAAAAAAATTACTCATCTCAATCAAGGGCTGAACAACATTGGGGGATAAACAATCACAAATTGCGATTGGAATCAACTGCTGAAGTAATATGTGATTGTCATGACTTTTCAACCCTTGCAATGTCTTGCTCGTCAGATTCACACACTTTGAAATATTAGAAGAGTAACCATCAGGCACCTTGACCATCTTCAAAATGGAAAGAAATGTCTCTTTCTCCTCTGTAGTCATCGAATACTGTGCAGCAGGCATATATGCCTTGTTTCCCTCAGCTAACTGTAAATGCAACTGTTTCCTTAAACCCATTTCTTCCAAATCACGGCGTGCATTAACATGGTCCTTTGACTTTCCACTGACACCTAAAATGGTCCACAATATGTTATCACAAACATTTTTTTCAATGTGCATGACATCCAAATTATGCCTCAACATGTTAGTTTTCCAATACGGAAGACTATAAAAAATACTTTTCTTTTTCCAACTATGACTGTGCTGCCTACCCGCAGCACGAATATTACGTACTGGAGGAGCCACCAAATCCTGAATTTCATATACCGTGCGGATGTTTTCTTCCTCAATCTGCGATAACATTTCGACTCCTGTCATGATCTTTGGTGCTGGGCTGAACTCTCTAGAACCATCAAATGCCACTCTGTCCTTTCTGAACCTGTGCTGGGGAGGGAGAAAACGCATGTGACCCATGTATGCCCATTTTTTGGAATGTTTAAGCCATACAGATTTTTTTACTTTTATTGCAACAAGGGAAAGCAAATTCCCCTTTCGTACTCCAGCCTGATAAATTTTCATAAGCTGGGAAGTCATTGATTGTCCACAATAAAGCAGCATGCAGTTTGAACATTTCATTCGTTTCGCAGTCATAAGTCATCACACCATCGCCCCAAAATTCATTCAACTCATCAATCAATGGCTGAAGGTAAACATAAATCTTATCCCCCGGACTTTTAGGTCCATCAATAAGAGTGGAAAGTAATATAAATTGTTGCTTCATACAAAGCCACGGAGGAAGATTATATGGAACCAACACCACGGGCCATGTGCTATGAGTTGCACCAACCATAGACTTGAATGGATTGAAACCATCTGCTGCCAATCCCAATCGGACATTACGAACATCTTTAGCAAAGTCGGGATGTCTCTTATCAAAATCCTTCCATGCATGAGAGTCTGCCGGGTGGGTTAACATGTCACTTTCATGACCTCTTTCTGCATGCCATCTCATTAAATTAGAAACTTTAGATGACATAAAAAATCTTTTCAACCTCGGTTTAAGGGGAAAGTAACGCATTTGATTTACGGTAATCGGTTTCCCCTGTATCGCAATCTGACTTTGATGAGTCTTATTTCCCCTGTTCTATTTCCACCTGGAAGCACCACAAACTGTACAAATATCCAAATGAGCAGTTTCATTTCTAAACAACATACAGTTGTTTGCACATGCATCTATAGTCTCATATGTAAAACCTAAGTTCTCTGTCAACTTACGAGCATAGTAATACGACTCAGGAATCTTAGCGTCGACAGGAAGAACTTTTTTCAATAAAACCAAAAGCATGTCGAATGATGTGTCTGACCAATTATTCAAAGTCTTCAAATGCAACAACTCCACGATAAACGACAGTTTATTGTAAGAAGTACATCCAGGATATAATTCTGTTTTCGCATCATTAATTACTTCATAAAACCTCCTCGAATCACGATCTGCACCAGAGCGAAGATTTATCTCACCGGTCTCAAGATTCTGGATGTCAATGCCTTCAGGATCAAACCCACGTACCATTTCAGTAAGCATTTCATGCATTGGATCAGTCATCCTTGCATCAACATCCATCTGAGCTGCATCTGTATTTTGACAACGAACATATTCTTCTCCATGACGAGTCCAACTCTTATAATTTTTCAGAAATCCATTAAAGAAAAGGTGCTCCCTCATAGTATCTCGTGTGAATTGATATCTGTTAGCACATTTTCTACATGGACAACTAATATAGTCACTTTCAAATCCTCTCGTGAAGTCAATAAACTGCATAATGCCATTGAAATATTCTCTAGACGTTCGATTTGGAAGATCAATCCAACTCTTATCCATAATAATATCTGTATAACAAACATTTACACAATAATTATTACATTTACATTTTTCAAATCAACTATATTCAAAATAAATATTAACCATTTGTTTATGAACCATTGATAAAATAATAATGTAACTGAAAGCTCATGTTACCTGATTGAGCTACAAACCTGAAAGGGAGGGGAGCCGAAGGCGGTGCTGCGAGGGAGAGGAGGTAGCGAAGGGGAGCCGGAGCCAAAGGCGGTGCGGCAAGGGAGGGGACGGGCGGCGGCGGCGGCGGGGAGCTGGAGGAGAGGAGGCGGTGAGGGGACGGGGGACGGGCAGCGAGGGGGGGGGGTGTCCGGGGTCGGGGGGGGGGGGGGGGGGGGGGGGCTGTCCGAGGTGCGGGGAGGGGTGTTCGGGGTGTCGGGGGCCTGTCAGGGGTGCGGGCAGGGGTGTTCGGGGTGCGGGGGTGTCCGGGGTGCAGGGGGGGCTGTCTGGGGTTCAGGGGGGCTATCGGGGGGTGCGGGGTGGGGTGTCCGGGGTGCGGGGGGCCTGTCCGGGGTGCGGGGGGACTGTCCGGGTTCGGAGGGGGGTTTCCGAGTGCAGGGGGGGCTGTCCGGGGTGCGGGGAGGCGTCCGGGGTGCGGGGGGCGGTCCGGAGTGCACGGGGGGGGGGGGCTTGTCCGGGGTGCGGGGAGGCGTCCGGGGTGCGGGGGGCGGTCCAGAGTGCACGGCGGGGGCTGTACGGGGTGCGGGTGCCGTCCGGGGTGGGGGGGGGGGGACGGCCGAGAGGCCGGAGGGCGGCGGCCGGAGGCCGGAGGGTGGCGACCGGAGGCCCGAGGGCGGCGGCCGGAGGCCCGAGGGCGGAGGGTGGCGGCCGGAGGGCGGGCGGCGGGGGAGGGCGGGCGGGGGGGGGAGGGCGGGCGGCGGGGGAGGCCGGGCAGCGGGGGAGGGCGGGCGGCGGGGGAGGCCGAGCGGCGGGGGGAGGCCGGGCGGCGGGGGAGGCCGGGCGGTGGGGGAGGGGAGGGCGGCGAGGGAGGGCGGCGAGGGAGGGAGGGGGTTAGGGCGGCGATCGGGAGATCGGGGGGGTCGAGGGGGCGCGGGGGGGGGGGGGGGGGGGCGCAGAAGCCCCCTGTTTTTTTATGTAGGTTAGCGACCGCCATTGGCGGTCGCTATTGGTTAGCTATAGCGACCGCCAATGGCGGCCGCCCGAGTCTGGGGGCTTCAATGCCCCCTTTTCTAGTAGTGTATTCATATAATTGATTTATTATAACCTTATTAAGTTCATTCATGGTCATTTTGATGGGCTAAGAGGTTCAATTTCATTATTTGGGATCATTTGTTTCCTAGGTTTTCATGACTGGTTTACTTATATACATTTATGGATAAACATGTAAGATTTCATGAACCAAATCAGGACTTCATCCAGTCGATTCCCATCCTGGTCTACCATAAGGCCCGAGGGGAATCTTCTATCCTCACACGCTGGAAACTAGTGTCAAGAATCAAAATAAACTAGTTGGGAATGATTTGGCCAATAAAAAAGATAGATAAATAATCATAAAATGAACAAACAAACAAATAAATGCAAATAAGCTGAACAAAATGGAAGTTGAAAAAGAGATAAATAAAGTAATGAGACATACCTCAAGTAGCCTCGTGGGTTACCATAGAACATAAACGATAGTCGATCCAAGAGCAATACAAACTAGAGAAACCTGAAACAGAAATATAAAGTAGGTGTGAGCACTGAGATACTTAGTAATAATTCAAAGATACAACAACACCCTATGCCCTTTCATTTTGTAAGAAATTCAAAACATTCTAGTTTGAAAATTGGATATAAAAAAATAATGTTTTTCATTATCTTCAAATTCAAGTAACAAGTTTTCATTTTGATGTAAAGAATTTCTATCCCACTACATTTTCAAAGTAGGTTCCAATCTTGCTTTACCATTTCAAAATGAAAGGAAACAAATTTAGATAAAAAAATGGTTTCCACAAATAAGTCATCAAGTATGAAACAACTGAAATGGATACCAAATCCCAAGAACCATGGGAAATCCCTAAGAATCTTGTGTTAGTTTGGGACCTAGGATCCTCGTACCTCAATTAAATGTGGCATAGGAAAAACAACGATCTACCTTTTCATGCATGAGCCATTAGTGGGGAACACACCCATAGCCTTGTGGTCTCAAATCATCACAAATTTTTAGTTAGTCTGGTAGCATCAATCCTACTAGAGGAAACTGGTATGAACCACTTACATATTATCTATAATTCTAGTCCTAGTCTTCCCACCTAGATACCTAGGTTTCCCATTGTGCTCCATTTCATGTGGTGGGGAGTTTTTATTAAATAAGAATATATGTACTTATCATTTTCTTTACTAAAAAACACATCCAAAATCTCACCACCAATTTCCCTCCTTGAGTGCATCACGCCTTTTTCCATTACACAATAATGAACAAGCCTCTTTACTCGGCCCATATGACAAATCACACGTTCAACACACACAAAATTTTCTAAAACAAGGGGGCATGCCTCATGTGAGTTTTTTATTTTTCATAAACCATTATTAAGGTTCTAAGAGGGCTTAATTACATTCAAGGAACACTTTTTATAACTAATCGGCTAAAAGTCCAAACACCTTTGGAAATATTCATTACCAATTAAAAACCAACTAGGAAATCACTTTTCCAGAAAAGTCAATTAAGTCCAATGGGTGTTAGAAATACATTTCAATTTCCAAAACAAATTCATAATCATTTGTAGCAATTGTAAATAGATTTCATATCATGTGTATATTTTCACGACCCGTCCTCGGGGCCCGTGCCGTAACTACCCCAAGCCCTTCTTCCATAGGTCAGGGGCTGACGACTAGCACCAAGGCATAATTCCCAGTAAAAAGGGAAGACATTGCCTTTGTAAAGTAAACAAACACCACAGAACAAGCAAGCAGTAAAAGTAAACACTAAGTAAAAACTGAGTACAACAGTAAGTGCGGAAAAGTAAGTGGGCCAGTATACAAACCCAAAAGGAAAGTAAAGTACAACTGGAAAGGAAAAACAGCAACTGTAAAGTAGAGCCGCAGCGTCGAGCCGTCCACTGGAAGTCCCACCTGAAGGGTGGGTACAGATAGCATCCACTGCTCCTCGGGTCCAGCCGACCGCTCCGAGTACGTCCTGCCCAGTGGTCCACCTCCAGGTATCGTCCTGCTCCGCAAGCCTCAACCACGATCAGCGTTGTCCGTCGTCTGCAACAAACACAACGTAGTGCGGGCATAGCCCGTGCAGGGTGAGTATAAGCTACTCAGTGGGGACCCCGAGACCCTCGAAGGTCTCCCAGAATCCACAAAGGATAATCCACAAAGAAAAGATACAATCACGGAGTAACATTCGACACTGCTTAGGTATATGTCCATACATATACCTAAGTCATCAATTCCAGTCTGCTCCAACCTCTGAGCCTAAGTACAACCCAGTCCACACGGGAAAACACAACCCAGTCCACACAGGAAAGCAAAACGTAATCCACACAGGATAGCACAACACAATCCACAAAGGAAAGAAAAACAGGGTTCAACTCACACAGGTAATCTTCTTCGTAAGATGATAGAGATGATCAGATATATCCACTGATTCATCTAAGTCGTTGGACCCACAACGGATTGAAAGGTACTAACCCCCGCAATGACCCACAAAGCATCTGACACACACAGGATCGATAGATAACTAACCCCCGCAATGAATCACAACGGATATGACCCACAAAGGATCGATAGGTAACTAACCCCCACAAAGACCGACACAGGATCGGACCCACACAAGATCGGACCCACATAGGATCTGTAGGTGCTGGCCCACACAGGACCGCTGAGCGCTGACCCACACAGGATCTGTAGCACTGATCCACGTAGGATCGCTGAGTGTTGTAGTCGTCACCATCGAATCCACTGAGGATCTATGTACAGTCGTCGTTGTAGTCGCAGTCGCAGCCAGCTCTAGGGTTCCCGCACACAGCAAGCTCGTTCGGGAGGGTCCGCTCCACGAGCCGAGAGGCTGATACATCAACTGACACATAGTCCAGAGTTGATGTATCCAAAAGTTCTGTATCGCCAACAGGAACTCAACGCCACAAACGGCGCGTCAAACGGACGCCCGGTCGGAGAGTTATTGGCTTTTTCGTCCCAGGGGCCCTATTGGTTTTTAAGTCAAAACCAACTCGATCATACTCCACCTGCGTCCAAACCTCGGGCGAAGTAATCCAAAAGATCCTTCTCATTTAGAGGAATCCATAAAAATCGACGACACATCAATCGGACGTCCGAAGCTTAAGTTATGAGTGTTTCCGCTCCGAGGGCCCGGTTGGTTTCGTGTACGAACCAACCTGGCCGAACCCAAAGTATTCCGAAACCTTGAGTGCGATATACCTAAATGACCGTCTCGATCCAAGAATCGCATCGCAACTGACGGTGCGTCGATCGGAGGCTCGTAGCTCAAGTTATGGGCGAAAGACCGAAAATGGTTCGATAATAGGGGGTCTGGGCCCGACCCGACTCGGCCCGATACCCCCAGGGTCGGCCCGAACCGGGTCGACCCGAACCGGGTCCGGGTCCGGCCCGCTTGGTCGCGGCCCGGCCCGGCAGTCCGGTTCGGCGGACCGGTCAGGGCAGCCGCCCGGCGCGCTGGCGCGCCGCCAGGGGTTCGGCCGAACGACCAAACCGTTTCGGGGCGGGGGGCGCTGCCCCCGCCTGAAGTAAAACGCAGCCCCTTTAATGGGGTCGCTCAGCTGGCCGGCCGGGGGTTACGACCCCCGGCGCTCTCCTCGAACCGGCTGGCCGGCCGGCTGCCGCCATCACGGGACCGACAGGGGCCGGTCCCCTTGCTCCGACCCCGGCGGCCTGGAACCGGCCGCCGGTTCCTCTGCTCCGCCGTGGCCCGGAACCGGCCGCGGCCTTCGTCTGTCCAGCGCGGCGCAACGGCGCCGCGCCCCTCCGCTCCGGCCGCGGTGCTTCGGAGTTCCTCCGGCGCGGCGCGATGGTGCCACGTCCTTTGTTCATCTTCTACGGCGCGGCGCGACGACGCCGCAGATTTGTTGCTTCCCACGACGGGGTGCGGCGGTGCCGCGTTTCTCCGCTCTCCCTTTTACAATTTCCGCGCGGTGCTTCGGCACCGCGTTGCCTTGTTCGCCGCATCAAAAATCCACAACCAAAAAGGGGAGGAGTGTCGGTCGTGTTCGTGTGGTCCGACCTCCTCCCGTTAATGCGATAACAGGCTGTTCAACTGAAAGGGAAAAAACGACGGAAGAAAAACACAAAATAAAACGCTTAAAACCCCTACCTCAACACTGTCGTCGAACGAGCGTTCGTCGCGGAATTAACCGTCGCGGAAGAAGAGGTTTGTCGCGAAAGAAGAGGATCGTCGCGGAAGAAGAGGTTCGCCGTTGGCGTTGGGTGATCTCTGAGGAAGGCGTCTCTCGCCGTCGGAGGTTGGCGTTCTTCGTTGGCGGTAGAGCGTTCTTTGCGTTCTTCGTCGAAAAACGAAGAATCCTGTCTTTCTTCTCCCAAAGGTTTAACACAACACAAACCCTCAACAATAATAAAATAAGTCCTCTTTTTATTTTATTATCAACTTAAGAATTTGAAAATCAAAAGATAAGAAACGAACAATTAATTCGAAAAATTAATTGTAACAATTTAACTGCCCAATTTAATGGGGCGTTTCTTAACCAGAAAAACGCACGGTTGACCTTCATTAAAGGGGGGGTTTGCGGGTGCGTTACTTAGGAGGGAAGAAAAGGTGGGGCTCGTGCGGGCCCACCTCACAAATATCCTAACAAGTGGGTAGTATATTTTGGGTTCCATCTTATCCGCTTAACTTGGCTTAAGTGGCTTTAAGCGAAATAAAATAAAGTTGTCGCACCACTTTATTTTATTTCTTAACTTAACCCCAAAAATTAAAAACCACACCTGAGGAAACGCAACTCCGGAAAAGGCGTTTCTATGCAAATATTGGCGCTGCGATTCCATCGGTGCCCTCGGAATTCGATTCCGAGCACCGGTTCAAAAGTTAGAAAACCCCGCTCGTTCGTTCACTGAACGTACCCGAGCTAAACTTCGGAAAATGATTCCGGCCACACCGGGCCTCGGAATCAGGTGCCGTCAAAAACTGCGTTCTTGTAAAATTCCCAAAAAATTAAGAAAAAAATTTCGTTAAATTTTACGGGTCTTTATATATATAGCATAAATATAAAACATATTTTTAAAACATGTAAGAAATTATGGAATTAAAATTAAAGGCATAGACATAGGGGACCTACCTCAGGGTAAAACCAAACCAAAATTTTAGCTTGTGGCGCATTCTAACTAGAAGCTGCTGCTCCCCCACTAGAAAAATGCACTTTCACATACATATAAATAAACCTAGCCCATATGAGCTCACTCTCATGGAAATAAACATGTGCAAGGGGATCCTTACACATATGCTTATTTGCATATACTAGTCGCCACACACATATGTATGCATTTTCTTATATATAAATGGGCACACCTAGACCCATATATATATATATTCACTACCATGGAAGACTATACATGTAACAGGGGAACCCCCCCCCCCACACATATATATATATACTTATCTATTCACACAATGGTGAGTCATCTTAGACCTGGTGACTCGAAACCACAAACCAGGGACCACACACAACACATATAATTTAATAAAACAATTAAACATTTAAAAAATCTATAAAACATTTCAAAATAACACATCAAAGGTTTACATCAATAACACACTCAATTAATAGAAACCAAAACAATGAGCCAAGCCCCTTCATAAACTCACACTTTAAACTATTTTTAAAACAAGGTTTTCAATATTCAAGCAATTTCACAATTTATACACCAAATGTATAACTAAGATAACATGCTTTAAATTATCCTTTTTATGGGAAATCCCCATTTAAAGATACAAACCTCAAATTCCCGGAAAAATATTATTTTCACCTTCCAAACAACCTTTAAAACCCAATTTGAGAAACATTACACCAAAATGAAAAAAAAAAGAAACAACCCGTTACTTTGTGAAAAAAAATTATTTCTAACCTATAAACACACAAATAATTTCAAAACACCATACACACCGCATAATTAATCCAAAGAATACATTTATAAGATTAAAGAAATACAGTAAAACCATCTAAATATGTTTGGGCATGGAACCATTAAACAATTTATGGTTAAAAAATTAATTAGACACCTTAAACAATTAAATAAACACTTCTAAGAATTTCCACATCTAGACCCAAATGAAAGTCACAACGATTTCTAAAAGAAAATGAAATTTCGTCACACACGCACGTCTAAACATTTATAAAACACATTTCACATCACCCAATTAATCCATAGAACATGAAAAACTTATTTAAATAAACATATTAAATCATCTAAGAATGTTATGGCATGGAACCACCTACGGTGGTGTATAAAAACTTCGCAACTTGGTGTGAAACACCAATTGCTTTCCATTCGCACTTTAAAAAACTTATATTGAATGCTAAAAATAAGACATCGAACTGAAATTATCAAAAATGGAACCTAAACAACATGAAACCTAACCCAAAATTCTACAATATGGATGAAATGACATTCTATGTCAAACGCACCTGCGGTAGGTGTTTCAGGATTCCAACAGAGCAAGATGGGGGTGCCGAAGGTGAGACCCACTAGAAAAATGCAACCGGAAAAGGTATATAAGAGTGAGGGGGTATAACTAGAGAAAAATAATCGCCGGTAGGGACACTAGACAGAGAAAGAACAGATGGCAGGGTGTGCACTAGCCGGAGGAGGGTCGCGCTGCTTGAGTTGGGTCGGCCAGAGGCTGTGACACTGAGTAGGAGGGTCAGGGTCACACTGGGACGCTACGCCGCTGAGCAGGATGGGGTTCACCAGATCACCGTGATGGGAGGAGAAGAAGGTGACGCTGATTTGGTTTCCTACTCGCACCACACAGGAAGTGGGAGGCGCCTGGGATGGCCTTCTCGGGCCTCACACACAGAGAGGGTATGGGTAGAGGGCCTGCGCGGTGGAAATGAGGGGAGGGGGGCTGTAGTTCAGGGTTGATTTATGTTAAAAAACAAAATCAATAGTAATAATATGTATAATAATAATCAAATTTTTATGACAACAATTATAATAACATTGATAATTATATAGTCACAAAAACATCATTAAATTTCATAATGAAAATAATAATAATAATAACAATATGTTAATTCCTTTACAATTATGTAAAAAAGATTAATATTAATAGACTAATTAATGTATTAACAAAAAATAATAATCTTAATAATAATAATAATAATAATAATAATAATAATAATAATAATAATAATAATAATAATAATAATAATAATAATAATAATAAAATAAAACTAAAATAATTTTATTTTTCTCATTTCCTTTATCATTCACTTTATCTGTTTATTTGGTTAATTAATTAACTGACTGGACACCAGGTAGGTTGCACGTTGGTCTGGTGAAGCCACACAGCTTCAACTGTGCCCTGCATGCGTGACATACATTGTCAAGAAAAAATAGTCTCTTATCAACAAAAGTGCATACACTCATGTTGGGCCCGACCTGCACTTCAACGGAAATTTTTTAACACCATGAAAAATTATTAACAATTATCTTAATAACACTAGTAGAATGAAGACCTTTAGTGACCACAAAAAGTCAATGCTAAAGGTCTTTATCAGCCGGAAAATGGCAGATTTTTTTGGTCACCACGGTCACAAGACACCTCCAATTGAAGTTTCATCTACCTGACCATTTCAAAATTTACTCGCCGGTTGTTGTTGCCTGATTTCATGGCATTCTGAGATCGTTCGGCTGGTTTTGACCACCCCACACACCTTTTTCAAGCACACCAAACACCTAAAAAACACATATTTAGCCATACCGCACAAACTGCATATCGTATTGACATGTTGTATCCTCGTACACATCAAAAATAATAATTAGACGGTTGTCCTGTGATTTCAAGTCATTCTGATGTCTTGCAGTATGCATTTGACCGTTAAACACTTGTTTTGGTCGTTTATGGCTCCAGAAGTGTGTTTTCGGTCATTGCGGTTAGATGACACCTCCAATTGACGTGTCGTCTGCCCAACCATTAAATAATTCACTCGCCAATTGTTGTCGGCTGATTTCTTGGCATTCTGAAGTCATTAAATGGTTTTGACCACCCCACACACCTTTCTCAAGCGCGCCATCACCTAAAAACACACATTCAGCTGTACCGTGAAAACCACACATCTTATTTACATGAAGTCTCTTCATACACATCACAAATAATAATTAGAATGTTTTCTTATGATTTCAAGTCATTCCGATGACGTTCGGTATGCATTTTATCGTTAAATGCCTGTTTTGGTCATTTATGGTACTATAAGGGCGTTTTTCATCACTGTAGTCACACGACACTTGTGATTGACGTGTTGTATGATCCACCATTTCAAAATTCACTCGCTGGTTTTTGTCACTTATTTGGTGGAATTCTGATGTTGTTTTGTCTTTTTTGACTACCCCACACACCTTTTTCGAGCGTGTCAAACACCTAAAAAACACATATTCTACCGTACCGCACAAACCACATGTCCAATTGACATTTAGTCTCCTTGTACATGCCAAAAATAATAATTATACTGTATTCCTATGATCTCAAGTCATTCTGTTGTCGTTCGATATGTATTTGACCGTTAAAAGCATGTTTTGGTCATTTGTGGCACTAGAAGTGCATTTTCTATCATAGTGGTCAGAGGACACCTCCAATTGGAATGTAGTCTACCCGATCATTTTAAAATTCACTATCCGGTTGTTGTTGCTTGATTTAATGGCATTTTGAGGTCGTTCGGCCGGTTTTGACCACCCCACGCACCTTTTTCAAGCACCGCAAATACTTAAAAAACACATATTCAGCCATACCATGCAAAAATCATGTCCGATTGCCATGAAGTCACTTCGTACACATCAAGAATAATAATTAGAATGTTTTTCGGCGATTTCAAGTCATTCTGAAGTCGTTCGTTATGCATTTGACCGTTAAACGCTTTTTTGGTCGTTTAGGGCACCGAAAGTGAATTTTCGGTCACGACAGTCACACAACACCTTCAATTTATGTTTTATCTGCTCGAAAATTTCAAAATTCACTCACCGGTTGTTGTTTCTTGATTTCATGGCATTCCAAGGTCATTTGTCTAGTTTTTACCACCCCACACACCTTTCTCAAGCACACCAAACACCTAATAAACACATATTCAGCAGTACCACGCAAACCGCTCATCTGATTGACGTGTCGTCTCCTCATACACATCGCGAATAATAATTATATTATTTTATTATGATTTCAAGTCATTATGTTGTCGTTTGGTTTGCATTTGACCGTTAAACGTGTGTTTTGGTTGTTTATGGCACCAGAAGTGCGTTTTCGGTCACCGCATTCAGACGACACATCTGATTGTTGTGTCGTCTACTTGACCATTTCAAAATTCACCCATTGGTTATTTTAGCCTGATTTCCCGGAATTATAAGGTGGTTCAATCGATTTTCACCACCCCACGAACCTTTCTCAAGCTCGTCAAACACCTAAAAAACACATATTCAGTCGAACCATGAAAATCACACGTTGGATTGACGTGATGTCTCCTCATACACATCACAAATAATAATTATACTATTTCCTATGATTTCATGTCATTATTATGTCGTTTGGTATGCATTTTATCATTAAACACGTGTTTTGGTCGTTTGTGGCACCAAAAATACGTTTTCAGTCACCACGGTAACATGAAACCTCCGATTGACATGTTGTTTCCCAACCATTTTAAAATCCACTTGTTGGTTGTTGTCACTAGATTTCATGGCATTCCGAGGACGTTTAGCCGGTTTTGGCCACCCCGTGCACATTTCTCAACCACACCAAACACCTAAGAAACACATATTCAGTCGTAGAGCACAAACCGCTTATCCGATTGACGTGTCGTCTCCTCATACACATCACGAATAATAATTAAACTTTATTCTTGAGATTACAAGTCATTAGGCATATTTTGTTATGTATTTGACCATTAAATGGGTGTTTTAGATGTTTATGGCACCATAAGTGCATTTTCAGTCACCGTGATCACACCACACCTAATATTGATGTGTTGTCTACCCGACCATTTCACAATTCACTCTTCAGTTGTTTTCCTCTGATTTCATGGCATTCCGAGGTCATTCGACTGGTTTTGGCTACCCCACACACCTTTGTCAAGCGCGCCAAACACTGAAAAAAAAAACATATTCTGACGTACCATGAAAACCACACGTCCGATTGATGTTACATCTCCTCCTACACGCTACAAATAATAATTAGAACGTTTTCATGTGATTTCAAGTCATTTAGAAGTTGTTCAGTTTGCATTTGACCGTTAAACGCGTGTTTTGGTCATTTATGGCACCAAAAGTGTGTTTTCAGTCACTACAGTCACATGACTCCTCCAATTGACATTTCTTCTACCCGACCATTTCAAAATTCACTCGCTAGTTATTGTCATGTGATTTTATGGCATTCAGAGGTCATTCGACTGGTCTTGACCACCCCACACACCTTTCTCAAATGCACCAACTCCTAAAAAACATGTATTTAGCCGTACCATGAAACCTGCATGTCTAATTGATGTGAATTCTATTTTTACACATCATAGATAATAATTAGAATGTTTTCCTGTGATTTCAATTCATTCCGATGTCGTTCTGTACGAATTTGACCGTTAAATGCCTATTTTGGTCATTAAAGGCACCAGAAGTGTGTTTTCGATCACTGAGGTCACACGACACCTTCGATTGACATGTAGTCCCCCTAAAAATTTTTCAATTCACTATCCAGTTATTGTCGCATGATTTTATTGCATTCTAAGGTCGTTCGGATGGTTTTGGCCACCACACACACCTTTTTCAAGCACACTGAACACCTAAAAATAACATATTTAAAAATATCGCATAAACCGTACATCTGATTGACATTAAATCTCCTCTTACATGTCAAGAATAATAATTATACTTTTTGCCTTTGATTTCAAGTCATTCCGATGTCATTCGTTATGAATTTGACTGTTAAACGCATGGTTTGGTCGTTTGTGGCACCAAAAGTGCATTTTCAGTCACCGTGGTCACATGACTCCTTCGATTGACACGTCGTCTACCTGAACATTTAAAAATTCAATTTCATGTTGTTTTTGTCTGATTTCATGTAATTTTGAGGTTTTTTGGATGATTTTGACCACCCCACGCACCTTTCTGAAGCACGCCAAACACCTAAAAAACAAATATTTAGTAATACTGTGAAAACTGCACGTCCGATTGATGTGTTGTCTGCCCATATATTCCATGAGTAATAATTATACTATTTTATTGTGATTTAAAGTCATTATGAGGTTGTTCGGTATGCATTTAACTGTTAAACATGTTTTTTGGTCGTTTATGGCACCAAAAGTGCATTTTCGGTCACCGCGGTCACACGACACCTCCGATTGATGTGTCGTCTGCCCGACCATTTCACTATTCATTATCTTGTTGTTGTCGTCTAATTTAATGTCATTAAAAGATTTTTCATCAAATTTTGACCACCCCACTCACCTTTCTCAAGCACGCCACACACTTAAAAAACACATATTCAGCCATACCGCGCAAACCACACGTCTGATTGACGTGGCGTCTACCTGACAATTTCCAAATTCACTTGATGGTTATTATTGTGTTAATAAATTGAAGTTTTTTGTAATAAATCATCATTGAAAATCATGTTAACCTAAAAATAATGAATTAAATCAAAATAATTAAAACAATAAAACACAAATGTGGAAAAAAACCTAAAGGTTCGAGAATAATTATTAATTCTTAATTAATAAATGATATTAAAATGGTAATGTAAATTACCTCATGCATGTTCATCCTCATCTGGATCTCCAATATCACTACAATGTCTACCGACTATATCTGAATCCTACCATAAATTTTAATATTATGTATCTTAAACATATCAATAGAAATCAATATGAGTATGGTTTGTTTTATTGTTAACCTATGATTCCAATTGTGTACCATCAAGAGGACATTGCATCATCACTTCATCAATACATCTTGACATCTGTGATAATCTCTCCTCATACTTTTCACATAAATGATGAAACCACACATCCATATTGTGTTGCATAGCCTGCATAACAACATCTACCTCAGTCTATGTGCGCATCCCTACATCTCTGCATGCATCCATCACCTCTGCTCTCATAACAACAAATCGAGAGACACCACCACCATAAGTCAAGGAATAACCATGACCGTCACTCCCCACAACTCGCTGAAATATCTCATATCTACGCATAGTACGACGATGTTTTTCCTCTGGAAAGTCTACTAACTAAGAATCAAAATGAGCCTATAGAATATAATGAATCAATGAAAAACTATGAATAATTTTTATAAAATAAAAATACATTTATTAGTAAATAATTTGCTTACTATAACACCGAAAAATCGGGTTCTCCTGCCCTATGAGTCCCCACCCATATAAACATCCAATTGATCGACTCACCTCTTTGGTGTAACTATAATAAAGGGGTTCACCATGTCGTACTAAAATATTTTAAATATATGATTTAATAGTACATTCTAAACTTACATCATGTCTGAGCTATGACACATGTCAAGTGCCAAGTCTGGAAGGCGTTCCCTGCGTCGCCCAATTACATTAATGACGAGCATAATTAGTCTACATTCAATGTATTTAGTTAACATACATATGAAAAATTATTCATTTATATATTAAAAGAAATAAATCATACCATCATCGTCTCACTCGGCCAAAATGCAACCAAATCCTACCACTGCACGAGAAGAATACCCAGAGGGACTTGATGTAAAATGTTTGGAACACCCACAAATGGTATCCAGTGATCTCTCTTCACCCTTTCTAGGTAATCCTTCCATAATTTTCTGCATTTGGCCATACATACAACTTGAAACTCATCGGGATAGAATGTCAAATTATCCTGATAATAAAAATAGTCAGTAGATACAACAATAATAAAAAAAATATCATGAAAAATTAAACAATGAATTTATATGAACCTCCCTCCATAATCTTTCAATTGTATCCTGGGGGAAACAAGTCCCATCATGAGTCCTCAAGGAGAATTTGAGTGGGTATCATATCATATGCCCAAACTAACGAATCAATACATTATCACCTTCTCCGACTGGATGAAATGTGTCATCAAATAACACATCCAATCGGGATCTAGAGTTCTAGGATCGAACCCCTCTACCAAGACCCTTGCATTTTCTAGAAGACGCACAAGATCCTTATAAACATAAATTCATAATTAAATTACAATATAACTAAATTTTAATTAAAAATTTGAAAGAGTTAGGGAAATAAACATAGAAAATTACAATCAATTAATTTATAAAAATGAAAACATATATACCGAAAACATCAGGTGAACCACTCTCATCACCCTATGACATACCTACATTAAAAAAATTATAGTTAAAACAAACTATTTTTATACTAATATAACTTATAAATATTTTTACAAACAATGTTGGTAAATAATTACAAATTTCACTAATCATGCAGGTCTTTTGTATCTCCTTTAATTGTCTCTTTGGCCTATTGTATATCTTCATCTTGTACAACTACTATTGTTTGGTCAAGTGTTTGATCATGAAATGCGATAACGTTAGGTTCCTCTTAATCAATTAGAAACACCCCACTTATAAATATTTTCACCACAAATTTCCAATCAGAATCAATGTCAAAAAAGTAAACTTTCTCTACCTACAATGTCAGTATGAATGGATGACTGCTTACTCAGTCATCTTTATGTAACATATTGTTAAAGTTTACTAACGTAAATTGGAAGTTATCAACTTTCGTTCCAAGAACCAGATCGACCTAATCACACCTTAATAATAAATGTTTTAAGCTACGACCATATATAACCTCAATAATATCCCTAAACAATCCATAATAATAACCTGCACCGACAAAAGAACATCTGACACCACTATTTTGTGTGGCTCGATTGATGTCAATATCGCTAATACGAAATCAGAATCCATTCGCAAGCAAAGAATTATAGCGATGAGCTGTAATAAATGGTCCATCAGCCAGTTGGTTGAGTTCTTCCCTCATAGTATGGGTACTTAAATCATGTATCTTTTGAATCTGAACATTTCACATAGTTCAATGGATAAAGTATTGTGAAAATTGAACTACGTTTCACTATAAAAATATTAAATCAATTATTTTTACATACATGGGTCTTGAACAACTCATGAAATGTGTTGAAATGATGTTTTTGGATTTGATAGTCAGTTGTACAGGTCCTTTCACATTTCAACTCCACAATATGCATCCTAAATCACAACGAAATAAAAGGTAAGTAATAAAATCAATATAGAAATAGATGAAATATCAACTATGAAACTTACTATATCAATGGTATAACTGATGGAGTATTGAACAACACATATTGATGAGATTGAACCCACTCATTATTGTGCATATCAAATGTTATTCCCTCTCCAATTTGACCCTTTTCATTATAGGAGGGTTTATCTATATTTTTTTTCAACCTCATCAATATAGGAAGCAAAAAATTAGTCCACTCATCCATTAAATATCCCTTGGAAATTGAATCTTCCTAAAGAATTTTGTTGAGCACATATTGTTTCAATGTATTTATGTATATACATCCACCTGAATTTCACAGGACTGCCAGTAATGACTTCACTAGTTAAACACATAGTCAAGTGAACCATGGCATTAGAAATAGAGGGTGGAAATAGTTTCTCTAGGTGACATAGTGAAAGTAAAATCTTATCATACTTCCTTTTCAAATCACTCATGTGGTGATTTCTTGAACAGAGCTATCTGAAAAAATTAGAAACATCAATCAACGGCTCAGTAACCTGGGTAAGTAAGCAATTACGAATTTCTATAAGAATTAACTATTGTTGGAGAATATGATTATCATGAATTTCCAACCTCTGTAATTTCATGCTCGTCATATTAACACACTTGGAAATATTATATCAATAACCATATTGAACCTTAATGACCTTCAAAATTGATAGAAATATTTTTCTCTCTTTTTTACTCATTGTGTACTATGCAGCGGGCATGTATGCCTGATTACCTACACCCAGTTGTTAATGTAAAGGTTCTCTCAATCCCATTTCTTACAAATCATGTCCAGAATTAGCACTACCCTTTGATTTACCCTTGACACCTAAAATGGTGCATAATATATTATCACATACATATTTTTCAATGTGAATCACATTCAAATTATGTCTAAAAATATTATCTATCCAATATGAAAATTCAAAAAAATACTATGCTTCTTCCAGTTATGACTGCGCTGTCTATTTGCGGCAGGAATTGAAGGCAATAAAGGAGCCAATAAATCTTGAAAATCATAAATTGTATAAATGATTTCATGATCAAGTTGTGCAAAAATTTGAACCCCATACAATATCTATGGTGATCGGTCATACTCTCTTTTCCCATCAAATGACACACAATCTTTTCTAAACTTATGCAACGAAGGAAGAAAGCATCTGTGACCAAGATATTCCCACTTTCTATAGTGCATAAGACATATTGATTTCTTACTCTTATTACAAAAAGGGAAGGTTAACTCTTATTTTTTACTCCAATATGATAAGTTAGCATACGTTTGGAAATAATTAATTGTCCAAACAATGCGGCCCAGAGTCTAATCATTTCACTATCTACTGAGTCAAAAGTAATTACACCATCGAACCAAAATTCTTGAAGCTCATCAATCAAAGGATTCATATAATCATCGATTCTATCACCAGGTCCTCTCGGTCCATCAATTAGAATCAACAGTAATGAAAATGGATGCTTCATACATACCCATGGGGAAGGTTTTATGGAACCAACACCACTGGACATGTACTATGTGTCTCACCAACCATGGACCTAAATGGATTAAAACCATCTGCTTACAAACCCAATTAAACATTACGATCATCTTGGGAAATTTCTGTGTGTCTTTGAATAAACTCTTCCCCAGCCAAAAAATCTACCTGGTGAGTTAATTTATCAACCTTTTTGTTTCTATCTGAATTCTAAGTCCTCAATTTAGAAATTTTAGTTGAAATGAATAATCTCTTTAGTCTCAATTTCAGTGGGAAATAATGCATCTTCTTAGCAGCAACTTGTTTCACTTGATTCTAGAATCTTCCAAGAAGAATATGAGTACCTTGATTAATCTCATTTTTATTCCACCTGGATGTATAGAAAACAGTACGAATATGTTATCACACATTCTTCTTTATGAAAAACATAAAATTATTTCGGAACACATCAATGGTATCATATATAAAATCGAGATCATTATTCAACTTGAAGTCTTTATAGAATGACTCTAGAATCTTCACTCTAGCAGGGAGTGCCTTTTTCAAAAATACCAAAAACATGTTGAATGAGGTGTCTAACCACTGGTTCAAGGCCTTGAGGTGTAACAATTCAACTATGAATGAAAATTTACTAAATTTAGTTGATCCAAAATATAATCCAGTCTGTGCATCATCAAGAATCTCAAAAAATTTCAATGATTTTCTATATGTAGAAGAACAGGGATTAAACAATTTAATGTCTTCATTTATGAAATTACTATCTTCAGGTTAAAACTGATGCATCATATCATTGAGCATTATATTCATCGGATCAACTGTTCACAAATCAACATCCATATGAATGCATTATGATTGATGAAATGAAACAGAATCTTCTTCATGATGTTCCCATGTATTATATTTTTTCAAAAACCCATTCAAAAATAGATGTTCTCTAACACTATCTCATTTGATAAGATATCTATTGGCACATTTTATACATGGAAAACTAATCAAATCACTTGGAAATCTGTTGGTGAAATCCATAAATCACTTAATCCTATAATAATATTCACCAGAAAACCTATCTTGCATATCAATCCAGCTCTTATCTATATCTGTATTTTATATAAATAAAATAATTGAAATATCTTATTTAAATTCTAAAGAAACTCATATAATTAAAACTTAAAAACCAATCAGTTTAAAAGAATTTTTAAGGAAAAAAACCTATCTTGATGTTTTAGTCATGAATCAAAAAATATTCCCTCAGAGAGGTCTCTATGGACAATACAATTTTCATAAATAACCTGCATAATAGAATTTTAAAAGTCAAACAATGACTTACCTGAAGAGGACATGACCACGGGTAATGGTGTGTGACTGGAATGTGGATCCATGATAGTGCAACGACTTTTCGACAGGGGTTTGACGACTGAACTCAAAAGGGGAAGAACTGATGGAGGTAGCATGGGATGGTTATACATGGTGATTCACGACAGGCTGGGACTGTTCAATAGAGGCGGGATGTGAGGACTCGCCAGAGGGGTGCATCGGGGTCAGGAGGGAATGACTATGTAGGACTATCTGAATAAGCAACACATAGGTGGGGGTGGGGGTCTTCGGGTCGCGGTGGGTGTCGGGGTCACGGGGGGCGGAGCACGGAGGCAAGGGGGTGGGGGATACTGGGGTTGCGGGGGTGTCTTGGGGTCAGGGGGGCGCAACGCGGGGGAAGGGGGTTGGAGTCACTGGTGGTATCAGGGTCCCTGGGAGGGTGAACAGGGGATAGGGTCGCGTGGTCGGGGAGGGAAACGCAGGAGAGAGAATTTGGACGTGGGCTCGGGGAGGGTAAACGAGGGGGGAGGAGAGGAAAAATTAGGGCCAGGGTAGTAAAAATACAGTGACCGCCATTTGGCAGTTACTATAACTAATCCTCCTTGAGAGATAAAAATTCTACTAGTGTAATAATATTATTATATACACAATAGTATTACTATTATTATGTTTTAAAAATTTTCTTATTTTATTCTCAAAAAATATTAATATTTTATGAAGTGGGAAACTGAAAGGGAACCCAGGCCGACCGTCCAGTTACCACCAACCATGTGGTGCCCGCACACTGGTTTGGAACACTTCAATATTATTAAACATAAAAAATTTCAAATTGGTACCCCAAACCAAACTTTGTCCAAATGATGCGAGACTATGAGGAGAATAAAATACAAGATAATCTGACGTTGGGGTGTGACATTAGATAAAAATGGTTTTCCAGAATTGAAGTTTTATATTATTTTTTAAAATTCATAAGATTACATGGTTATAAAATTGAATTTGTTATTTGGAGTGAAGATGAATCGTTATATAAAACATTGATGATAATTGTTTTGTTTAATTGGCGGTTTTTGGTCACATTGAACACATTTTTCCTTATAAATTAATATCATATCTACAAAATATTTCATAACATTTCATTGGACATAATATATATATTATAGTATGGGTCAACCATAAAAATGGTTTCATGATTAGAATTGAATATAGTAATATAAATTTGAAACCCCATCATCCTTGAATATGACAAATTAACACATCTCATATGATGTTTTCATTTCTAGTACAAAAGGAAGTGAAAAAAGAGATGATGATGAATTATTCCATTATCATAACAAAATGATAGTAAATTTATGATACTGTAGTTATCATAACATTTGTATGAAAGGTGTTTAAGAAAGAAAAATAATGAAAGGAACTTGAATGAAAATAAAAGAAATGAAAAGGGGAATTCACATCTTGAAAATATATTCCTTGAGAGCCTATTTAAGGGAGAGGATTTGGTCTTTTAAAGAGAATAATGGATGATGGTTGTGGTATAGGGGATTAATGAGTGAGTTTAGTATAATTTGGACTAGACACAAGGCTTGAGAGGAGTGAAGAGAAGAGGTAAAGAGGGCAGTATTTATAGTGGAGGAGAAGAGGAGTTTCCCATTATTTTAATTATTAGTTTCATATTTTTTCTCACGACAATAAATATTCTTGATCCTTGTGACCAAAAATAGAAAATAAAGCATGTGATTTTGAACTAATGAGCATTTACATCACCCATGATTCAATAATGATGCAAAAATTTAGGTTTTAACAATTATCATAAATTATATTATTTTACTAATAAAAAAATCAAGTATTTAAAAAAAATCAAAAAAATTCACCCCAACCATTATTCAATGTGTAGAATTGAAAAATGAACTACATCTTATGAAAATAATTTTATAAATATGTGAAATTTAATTTTTATTTAAAATCACAATTTACTTTAAAAATACAAATTTTCAAATTAAAACTGCTTTTCTAACACTTTAAAAAATTAATTAAGGTCTCATAAAATTATTTTATGATTATAAGACGTAAAAATAATAATTTATCAATTTAGTAAATTTTCATTTAAATTATTAAATTACTCATAAATTGTAATTAAATATACATGACTTACAAAAATACCAACACATAATTAATAATTGTTAACATATTTACTTACTCATATTATAATATAATTATATCATTCTTAAATCTTTTCAGATGGATAAATTTTATTTATATTTCCATTAGTGAGGTTACTATTCAATTTTCTAGTTTACTATTTATAAGGGTCACATTACTATTCCAAATGTCATGTTACCATCTCTTCGGTATATGTTCCTTATCTTCTAGTGATACCTTTTATTTTACTCATTCATTATTTTTAATGTTTGTATTGTGTTATATATGTAATATTATATTATTATACTACAATACATAATTATAATAACATAATTTCATTGATAAAACATTGGGTCATTACAGATGTCATAAATGTTATCGTTCTTCGGATCTTTATATAAATATAAGGTATTGTAAAAATCAATCATTCCTTAAACGGATAATATATTTTATGATTCACTCTAATTAAATTACATGACTTATCAATATGTTAGAGATGTAATCATGACATTCTCCATAACCATTAGATCTTTGTAAGGTATTCAACTCATAGTACTGTTCTCCATAAGATTACTTTCTATGAGAATTCCTAAGATAAAACACTTCTTTTTATTCTTTATAAGATAAAATATCTTCAATATCACATAATATAAATCTTCATTATAATATAAAACATGTTACTGTGATGTGATACATAGCATTCATATCTTATCTAACTCTCATAATATAATCTTTTACAAATATCTTTTTTTATAAGAAAACATATTTTCATCCTGACAAAAGAATCTTACTTGCGCATTCAAAAACACATTCACTCTCTTTATAAAATAATGTATTAGATAAACATTCAATATAGCGTTTTTATGATTTTTGTATATAGAATATATTCTTCCATCCGTGTAAGATAAGACACTTTGGTGTAGATCCAATACTTCATTTAACATACGATAAACATACAACACTATTGTATGATACACTTAAGTTAACCCTATTAGAAAAAAATTAGGGATTTTTGGAATCATCAAAACATATAAAATCTAAGATATGATGGAACAAAATTCTTTCTGACATCTGAGAGTTGGTTGTGGTTCATGTTGTTAATCATTTAATGTGATAAGTGATTAGGAATAATCATAATATCCTTAATTCTATTCATTATCCCATTTGGTTTCTCATTAACATATTTTTTTTGTTACATTCAACACCAACCTGGTTCCTTCATGTTTAGTCCATTGAATAAAACCAAAAAGCATATTATGTTGAATAATATTCATAGTGGGAAACTACATAATCGTGAAAAATCATTTATAAGATGTCTAAATAATGATACATTCCTTTTAATATAAGATACCTTAGGTTTAACCTAGTCCATTCATGATCATCATCTATTAATATACTTCCCAATGATTTGTAAGGAAAATGTATATTACCTTAAGTAATATCCTCAATATTGTCAAACTAAGAATGCCTCAAGTCATGTTTTCATGCACCATGTGATGATCAAGTCACATCTCATTGTGAAATTTTAATACTTATTACTCATAGGTGTAGATATTCCCATGACACATCCACTTGTAGCATCTAGAGAGGGATGCAATTTATTAGAAAATCAAAGAAACTATTCGATAATAAAACATTAGGATGTTATTATAGCATCCCGACTTGGGATCCACTTAATTAGTTCCCTAGGCTTCTGGGACACTAGGGCTTAGTCACACCTACCTGTATACCCAAGGCTACCAAATAGAAACAAGGGTATAATTAGATGGTATTGGGAAGACTATACCCTCCAGTGGTGATAATAATAATGGAAATATATTTCTAGCACTGTGTAAGCAATGAAAAACTCAGTGGAAGTAATAAATGAAACAATGGTAATAAAGAACCAAAATAATATATCTAGATACATGATTGATAATATATATATTTCAGAATGGCATACATAATTTTTGATACAAGATCACTCATGTCTGATCATATTAGATCATACTAGAAAGCTCCAAAAAGAACTCATAATCGATACAAAGAGTAACCATGGTCCATCTGTCATCCATCCCATGCACCTCTTCCTCATTGATCACTATGATCTAGAGTACAATCATGATCCATGACCTAATCTCAAATCCATAAATTCTATATGCATCCTGAGGGGACCTTGTAGGGTGTGTGTATGAAATCCGTAGGCCACCACAATGATGTTCAAATCTTACATCCATATTTATATAAGTGTATGAATACAAAAAATAATGATCAACTATACTGACACATAAAAATACATAACCCAATTTACTCAAGAACAAAATCAAAGAGGAATAATTTACATACGTTGACTAATTCTAGAGTGAAATGATATACCCATAGTTAGTAATTAGAAAATAATCACATTATCTCATCCATATATATGTCACCCAACTCCTCATGCCATCTATTTCCATAAATTCCACATATCGAGTAATATAGTCATCCCATTGACATGCCCTAAAAATTAATAACAATCCCCTTAGTCATCCACTTTTATAATGACCATTGTCTCAAAAAACTGACATCCCAAGCAACGATGAGGTCTATATTTCAATGAATAATAAACCACCTTTAACTCAATAGCTCGACATCCCATGTAATGATGAGATCTATCCTCTAATCATCAAGTCTCATCAACCATCAATGTCACAACACGCTTTATCCCCCATCTGATGGTTTCACTCACCATCAACCCATCCCATCTTCCATCAATGTCGTGGTGTGTCTCATCCCCATATGATTGTCTCACTCACCATGAACCATGGTTTTATTCTATGAGAACCTCCTCTATAACCAATGGTCAATACCATCCCCTAATATTATAAATTTATGGAGGCCTCCATAAACAATGAGTGGTAAAAAGCACCACCATTGAGTCCTCATCTGTGTGCACAATACACTAGCGGTGTAATTAGTCAATCACGGGGAGCAGAAATCACCAAAATTTCCTAAGCCACACCAACCATCAACCTCATTTCCAAATTTGAACCTTATTTCACATCTTTGGAATGGTCATCACCATCCATCTCAACCTGATGATCACATAAACTCATTTTTGGTGGTAAAACATATCCCACATATCTCAGGAAATTACCCATCTCGATGAACATTGTCATATCAATCTTAATTATCACATCCACCCATGCATTCCAGGCCCTTTCCAACATGTTTCCATGGAAACAATTTATTCATGTCACAATTAAATTAAAATAATTGTTTAAACAACTAGTATAACTTAACAAACAAACCAAAAGTCCCAAATCTAGATTAAAACATGTAAAGAGACAAGAGAATTCCCATACACATATGAGAATGTAAATTAAATGATTTAAATGAAAGATTTAATAAGTAAGGGTTTCCCCAGAAAAACCCACCCCACAAGAGTATTTAAAATTTCATCCCATAAAATGAATATATGCACGGATAAATCCAAGGACCACCTAACTTTTTATTTTCAGTTCTTGTTCATTCAATACCAACCTCTAATTCAATTCAATAAGAGAGAATTCATGATTTTAGACAAACAACTTGTAAATAGGGGAAAAGAGATAAAAATAATTAACATTCCAAAATTTGATAGAAAATAGTAATAGAAGCCATAGGAATCAAGGAATCAATGCTAGCTATCGAATACCCCTGATGGCTCTTGAAGATGAGCTTAGATTAGGAAGATTGTCCATAGACTCAAGGAGTTAAAGGGAGCTTCATGACTGTTGGAGGAGGAGAAAAAATGGGAGAAGAAAAATAAATGAAGAAGTAAATATGGAGGTAGGGGAAATTTCAAAAATTATACACCTTTAATGAACTGCACAGTTAGTCCACATAGTTTCAGTAATGATGCCGCAACCGTGCAGTTCCACTATCCAAAAGCTTCTCCACATCGCACATCTTGGTAAATAGTTTGTCAAAATCTTCACAGCCTATGTGCACCCTTTAAATTTTTTTATAGGTGCCTGATACAGTTTTCTTCCCACATCACATACTTTCATCAAACTATGCTCTATTCTAAATGGTCCACTCGGTTAGTACTAACCATGCACCAACCATGCACCTAGTTCAGTATCTCTCGAACTTTGGTTCTCGAATAATTCCACTCTTAAAAACCAAACATATCCCTAAGAAACTTATCAAGCCTTAAACCCAGTATAAAAATAATGTACTAATGAGTTTTAATTTTCAACATTATTATCTGAATCCCAATTAAAAAGTTTTACCATCCAAAAATATGAAGGTTTACATATACTTAGAAATTCGATACATTCAAAAACTCATTACATTACAATCTCTCAACCGTATAATAGCTCATCCCCAAACTATTTGGTATCATACTGAGATGTTATTGAATTCACCTATCTCATAACATCACTCCACTTTATCCAGTCACATAACCATAGATTTATTTCTCTCATTGATCCCAACCTTAGGAATTTACTATCCAATCACTCACTGACCCAACTCAACATTCTTATTGTTCCTCTAACCACCATACATTCAAACACATCCTGAAATGACATAATATTTCTCTTACACCTGTCTTGGTGCTCAATCCATACCTATTTTATGCATTCAACCCATAATGTCTAATATCTCAACTGACACCCAAAATTTCTTGCATCACATTGGTTGCTCAATTCATTCCTGTGACATCCACGATGCCCAAAAGGTACAACCGCACAACCCATGCTTGAAAACACTATATAACATATAATTCCAATAAGTGACCCACATCACATATATATATATATATATGCATGCTCAGGAAATGCTCTAATTCCTACGTATATCATACAAATCATGCACCATACCTGATACCCACATACTAACCAGAGACTGGTTAGTCTAATTACAATGTGAACGCCTTGTGCACTAATATCATCCACAAGAAAATATAAAGAGTACACACATAATCATGGTGTACCTATAACCATCATCTGCTCCCGGACCAACTCTGACCCTGTCAGCTTAACAACATACACCTAGGCTGATGCTCGAATACCTAAGGCCCGACATCCATATGAAGCTACACTAGATATCATACATTGAACCCACTTTTGGGTCTCTCCCTCCATATCTCTATCATGTCATACACACATAAAAGAATCCTCATTTCCTACTCCTAGTACTTGTCATGATCCAACCTCAAATCCCTAAGTTTGACATGGTCCTAGAATCTCATCTATCTAAGAAGTCTTACTATAGAACCTCTCCAAGTTCGCTATCAAACTTCATTCCCTATAATTATTTAAAGGTAAGTAACACTAGGTAATAACATGTATCAACTACATAAACTGAGAGCACACTATCAATGAACCTATCCTTAGTGGTCTACCTGAATCTCTGGCCTGAATGCCCCACTGAGACTCCTTATATCCCCAATTTCATCTACCTAAAGGATCATTGCAAGTCTCACCTAAATCAATCACTCAACATGAATAAGTTCTATTGTTCATATTTCTATTGTCTATAATGGTAATGAATCACCCTTCCAATTCCATCTCATACCATAAAAGGCACAAATCAACATAGTTCTATGAAACTCATCACATCATCCATAACATATGTATCCCTCTTCTATTGGATTACGAACTCATAGGCTTGATCTTCCCTCAATGTATCCGAAAAGAAATTATCAAAAAATGTATCTTCAAAATTCTTTCCATGCAAGTCCCTAATGCCTACAATATTTTACCTGTATGTCCCACTAGCACTTTTCTGGTCCACTGATCATATATGTATTAAACTTCATCCCCCATCCTGGGGGTGTCTTGAGCTAGTAAAATATTTTTTTCACAGACTTGATCCAATTATTTGCATCATGTAGTGTACCCTCACCCTAAAACAATGGTGTGTTATAATACTAGAACTCTTATATTAGATATTCCACAGATGGCTCAGCTCCCTGAGCTCCCCTATCAACACTCTGTATGTCTCATACTAGGATTTCCCTAAGGTGATCATCTAAACACAACCAAAAATATTCTATCTTATGTGGCTGAACTGCCTACCTCGAAGCCTCTACCTATGACCCATAATCAAAATGACACTCAGGGGCCTCATCAGAACCCTTAGGGGCCTCATATCCTACATTCTTGAGAGGAAAAACATCTCCACTCTCTTGGAACTCCACAAGATCCTGTCTAGGTGGAATCATGTTGAAGATAAAATACCCTAGTCAATAACTATAATAATAGTATATATATTGACAATTGGGAAAATCATTAACATAAAGGTCATATAACCTCCCTTAAACTTCCCTACTGTATCCATATCTCATATCATCCAACATCACATCCCCCTCCCACCCATATCAGATTCAAGTATCACATATCATGCATATCAAATATCTTTAACTTGGGGTGGAGGAGTAGAATACCATTAGGAAGTTTCACATGAAAAATGTAATTTATCTTTCTGTTGAAATTTTAAAAATATAATCCCATACCTTTATTGCTGCCTACCTATATCTGAGTTAGTCTGATACATACCATATACATAGGGACACGAGTCATCTCATCTGGAACCACATACTTGGGCTAGCTGAGTAGAATGCCACAAAACATCTATGTAGAAAAACATTGTTTATATTTTAGTTGACACATTAAATAGCACAACCCATTTTCATGTATTCTAGGTTCCAAAGAAATAGTGAAAATAACATAGACATATCATATAATCCAAAGTTCCTACTATAATACATAATTTTTCATCCCTTTCCATACTGGGTCAAGGGTCAAAATATCATAATTCAATAACATCACACCCAAGTGCGCCACTCAAGGCCAAAATCAATCAAATGTAAAAGAACGAATCATAAAATCAATTTCTCACCTCTGGAAACTTATTTCATCCCCCATGCATGGGGATACAGACTCCTAAGAACGAGGTCAATACCAAATTTTGATGAGATTCTAATATCTGGTCTACCATAACCCATATAACAATACAAAAGAATACATTGATATGATTTTTAACCTGAAAAAATTGGATAACATTTTATACCTTGCTATTTTGATTCTACAAGAGACACCAACAAAGAACCTACTTTGATACCATTTGTAGTTCCCTAACTCATGAGCCACTATACCGGTACTCTGGGCCGGTGGGCCACTGGACCTTAGGAACACCTCCCCATATGAAAAACTCTTATGAAGCGCAGTAAGGGTCTAATTAGATTATTGTGGAGATAGTATACCCTTTGGTGGGAATAATAACAATGGTCATATAATACATACATTGCAGAAGCAATGATAAACTTAGTGGAAGAAATAAATGAAATAATGGAAAAAAAATCCAAATTCATATAGCTAGATACATTATAGATAAATTATACAAGTAAGAAATTCATAAAAAATAGACATGCAATATCACCGAAGGAAGATCATACAAGGATATACTAAAAATCTCTAAAAAGAACTCCAAATTGATGAAAAGAACCACCATGGTCCATTTACCATCCATCCAATACACCTATGCCTTCTTAATCACTAGGTTCTACAACACAATCTCGATCCCTAACCTGATCTTAAAACCATAAAGTATACACATGTCCCAAAGGGCCCATATAGGGTGTGATTATGAACTCGGTAGGCCACCAAAAATGTGTGCCTATCTTAAATCCATATTTATAAAAGTGTATTCATAAGAAAATAAATAGAAACTATACTCATATATAAAAATACATAACATCATTTACTCTTTCTCAACAGCCATGAGGAAGCATTTACCCACTTCATCCAATATCAGAGTGGAATGATATATCTATTGTCAATAATAGTAGAATAAAGTCTCTATCTCATCTGCATACATGTCACCAAAAACCTAGTGCCTTACAATACCACATACTCTACATATCGGTTAATATCTACATCCCACTAGAACACCAAAAACATATATCACAAGTTGCTCAGATTCCCACTATAATAGTCGCTATTGTCTCAAAAATATGACCTACCAAATCATGGTGAGGTACGTCCTTCGATGGATAATAAACCATCATTGGATCAATATCCTGATGTCCTGAGGCATGAAAATATATGTACCCCCATCACCCCAACCCATTGACCATCAATTTCATGATGAACTTTAGTCCCAACCAATGGTCTCACTCACTATCAACCTAGCCCATTATCCGTCAATGTCAAGGAGATCCTCAATCCCCGTATGATAGTTTCACTCACCATCAATCATGGATTTCTATGGAGATATCCTCATCCATAACTAATGGTAAACACCATCCCCTAAGATTCCAAATCTACAGAGGTCTCCATCCACAATGAGTAGTCAACACCACCTCAACTGAGTCCTCATCTATGTTTACATGATTCCAACAATTCTGTTACCCAATCATGGTGAGAATAAATGAAAAACTTTTCTTAATACACACAAATTTAATACCTCATTTCCACATGTGAACCTCATCTCCCATCCACGAAATGGTCATCACCATCTACCTCAACCCGATGATCACACCACCTCAATTCAAATGGTCAACAACATCCAACAAATCTCAGGGCATTCCCTGTGCCTGAATAACCTCATCATCTCAATCCTAGGGATCACATCACCCCATGCATTTGGGGATATTACCAATACATTCCAATGGAACCTATTTAGTCATGTCAAAATTCAATTAATATAAATAGTTTAAACCACTGAAATAACCTATAAAACCAACCAAAAGTCCCAAAATCAGCTTAAAACATTTAAATAGACAACATAATTCCCATTGAATCACACAATATAAATTAAATGATTAAAATTCAAGATTTAATTAATAAGGGTTTCACCCAGACAGCCCCCCATGCATGTGTTTTTAGAATCACATCTCATAGAATGAATATATACATAGAGAAATCTAGGAACCACCTGCCTTGTTCTTGTAGGCACTCTATTGTCAAATACTAACCTCTAATCCGAGTCAAAATGAGAGAAATTTGGATTTTAGAATAACAATGTGGAAATTGGTAAAAAGAGTCACAATAAATTATCATTCAAAACAATGAGTCAAAATAAGAATAGAAGCATGTAAAATCTAAGACTCACTACTTGTTATGCAACATACCAAATGGTACTCAAATCTGATATCAAATATGGAAGATTGTCCAATGACCAGAGGAGGAGAAGGGATATCCACGAGTACTGGAGGAAGAAAATTAATGGGGAAGAAAATGGGAGAAGCAGGAAATAAGGAGGGAGGGAAAATTTCATAAATTCAGCCTTTTTAATAAACCACACAGTTAGGACTAGCAGTTTGTCTAACCATGCACCAATTGTGTGGTGAACCTATCCAAAGGAACCTCCACCTCGCACTACTAGGTGCATGGTTTTTCAAACAGTGTAAACCCTCTTCAATTTATCTAGGTGCCTCACATTGTTTTCTGGCCACCTATCATGGTTTTTAATAACCATGATCTTATTCAAATGTGCCACCTGATTAGTCCCAACAATATTCCAAAAGTGAATCAAGTGATGCATCTCCTAAAATTTGGTTCTTGAAGCCTACCGATCTTGAAACCAAACTGGACCTACAAGATAGTTACCAAGCCTTAAACCCCATCTAAAAGAAACATACTAGTACATTTTAATTCTTCAAATTACAATCTGAATCCCAAATTAAAATATTACCCCTCAACCAAACTTCAATGTTCAAATTTACCCAGAAATTTGACCTGTGAAAAACCCGAGATGTTATAGTTATCCTATACTTAGACTTATTCATAGGTATTTCACCCAATTCCTCTAGAACTAATATATAAATGGTGAATAAACATATCCTATGATACCAACTATAATGACCCAAACTTTTCATACCTATATATTATAACTTTTTAGATTAATATTCAATACATCTCACAAATATATGTCGTAGGACCATATTGGTTTATTGTATTTGGAGACTAGATACAAAATATTCTTATTTTATGAAAGATAATAAATATATCCCACAAATATCTTCCCATATAGTACTCTTCTTAGACATACCCTACTTATAATCGTTCTTCAAAACAAGGGAAAGGAAATATAAGAAAGGGTGAGCTCATATTCTTAGTAAGGGTAAAAATGGGAGATATAAAAAAAGCATGAACATACGAGTATGGGAACATTAGAATATCATTTTAAATCCACACCCTACATAAAATATATCATAAAATCGAGTAATTTCATAAATCTTAGAAGTCTATATCACACGAATCGTGAAAGAATCAAAGAACTTACACTACTTCCAAACAAGCCTTTAATAGTGATGGCCTTTATCAGCGCTAAAACAAATGGTGATAAATGTACCCTTTACAAGCAGTAAAAAAAGTATTGATAATGGGTACCTTTTATTAGTGATTTTTTCTAGGGCTAATAGAATGAACCATTTATCAGAAATATTTTTAACACTAATAAAAGGAAACATTTATGAGTGCATTTTTTAGCGATGAAAAAGGGTGTCCTTTATCAGCACTTTATTTTTAGCACTGATAAAGGAAACCCATTATTAGAACTTTTTTTAGCACCCATAAATGAATCCTTTATCAGTGATTTTATAGCACTAATAAAAGTCTGAATAAATTAAATAATGAAATAAATAAAAAATAAAAATCATTTTATTAAAATAATATTAAATATTTTATTAATTAAATTAATATTGATAACAATGAGGAAATTGATTATAGTATATATAAATTAGTGATACTATATATTAAATATATAGATACATGTAAAATAAAAAATTAAAATAATAATAATTAAAAATAAGTAAATTTAAAAAAACACTAAACATTTTATTAATTAAATAATTATTGATAATGTTAAAAATTGTATATATTAAATATATATATATATACATGAATGTATATAAATATAATTTTTATAATAAAAATTATTTATGATTTACATTAAATATTAATATATTTTGTGTATAATGGTTTGTAATTAAAAATTAATATAAATTAAAAATACTTTCTAATTGCATCAAGTAATGGAAATAATATCATGTTGTTTGATTTTTCAATTGAACATTGATCAAACATATTATATTTATTTCATATATACATAATTAATGAAATTATATATACATAGTCACACACAATTTTTTTTTTGGTAATTTAAGTAATTCAGATTATTTATTTTATTTGTATTTATTTACTGTGTTTAGATATTCTCAATATGTATTCATATTTATTTTAATATATATCCATTTTTAATGAATTATATTAATCAAAATTATCCAATTTTTTAATATGGTATTCAATATTAATTAATCAATATTAATCATTTTTAATAAGCATGAAATTATGATTAAAAATTTATTAATAATGTTAAAAATACATTTGTAAAAAAATATTTATAAATAAAAATATTTATAAATGTATGTTTACTATTTTTATACATTTATAATTATAAATAAATAAATAATATTTGTTTTAAAAGTATTTACATAATTATAAATAGATAATTATAAAATTATAATAAATTTATTTAAATAATGAATATATTTAATATATATATATTTTATGATTATATATATATAATGATAGAAATAGTAATGTTTTTAAAATAATTTTTATAACTATAAAAAAATAATTATATTTTCAAAGAATTATAAAATTATTAATTTATAAAAAGTATTATTATAAGTATTATAAATTTTTGTAATAATTATAATTTAAAAAAAAGAAAAAAAGTATTATTTTATTAAAAAGTATTATAATAATTTAGTAGTAATTTTCTATCACTGATAATGTTCCCTTTTATCAGTGCATAGTAACATAGGACAAATAAAATTTTTCTTTATTAGTGATTTTTTGGAAGAGTTGTGTAACGACCTAGTCTTTTTTTAATGAAAATCACTCTTGATATGATTAAATGTATTATTATGTAAAATTGTTATATAAAACATTTGAACTTCCTTTGTTTAATGTTTTTGGATTTTAAAATACCATTAATAATTGTTACTATTGCGAATATAGCAACAGTGATCATATGATTAGTATAAATATAGGGCTTTAACAAATCCAATTTAGTCAAACAAAGGAAGCGAAGACCTCATACAGTTGAATTTCTCCATACGAAGCCCATTTTTTAGATCATGGAAAGGAGGTAGCATCACTGGTCTTCGTTCATGACCAATCCCAAGTGGACCTTTAACACATTAAGCTAGAACAAAACGGCCTATGGGATAAGTGGAAGTTAATAGAGTTTACCACCCGAGCGATGTTATCCGAGCCACCCCAGGAGTCTGTCACCATCGCACACCTTACCCTTAGGTCTTATACAGGTGTTATAAGGGGTTATGTAAAAATACCCTAGCACTCTGATTATGTGTATTATTTTTGTATAAAGAATATCAATTCATTTTATTATGTTTACATTGTAAATGGTTTTTAAAGCACAAATAATAATTTCATTTAACATTCAATTAAGAAATATATTTTGATGAATTAATGGATTTTTTATTGAAATAATATTTTAATTAAATATTATTACTAAATTACTTTTTATTAAATATAAATGATTATATAATTTTAATACTATTGTAATTTTTATTAAGGTTTGAAATCTGTTTTTGTGAAAACCTATGAATTTTCAATAAATATCAGTTTTTATTTTAAAAGTGAAAATTCACATATTTAGATAATTATTTAGATAAAGTGAATATCATTTTTGGATTTAGGACGTTGAAATTATCTAACGGTGAATGTTTCATAATTTTCCGAGACAGTCAAAATTATGGGTAAAAATTAAATACTATTTAAATATATTATGTGTTTTATGACATCATAATGACCCAATAGTGATTTAATTAAATAATATAAAAGCTATATTTGGAAAATATATTTTTTTCCAACAAAATAATTTTATTTTAGATTTTTTATTAATTTTATGGTGCCTTAGTGGACACTCAAAGGCTTATAAAATATTTTAACTATTTTAAATGATTTCATTGAGAGTGTGACTCACCTACACATAACCACACCTAATATTTTAATAATTTCGGACATTAGAATTATAAAATAATTTTTTCCAATACACTTTTTAATAAATATGGGAAAAATTCATCATAAGATTTATGGTTTTGATTATTTTAATGTGTATTGTCCAAAACCTAAATAATAAATAATTCCCTCTCATTTCTTATATAAACCCACTCAATCTACCATTCCACTTCACTAAAACCCTTTGGAGGTCGAAAAAACTCTTTCCTCCTCTCTATATAGTCTTTATAAGTCACTCACTCTCCATAGAATCCTCTCTCAAGCCTCTCCCAAGCCTCTCCCAAGCCTTTGGGATTACACATCCAAGTAAGGGATCCTCAATTTCCTTTATTCCTTATTTATGTACAAGTTTCCTTGTATTGTTATGCACTTTTATTTTAAATTAAAAATGTTGGGGTATGATTTATAACCTTCCCTATAATTCCCTACATATATTCGAATGATGAGAGACCCCTTTATTTTTCATTAATTCCTCCCATGCACACCCGTTACCATGTCGAAACATCATAAGGGATTTCTCCCTTTCTCATTTTTTGTCCAAATTTATTAATATTGTTTTTCCATTTTATATTCAATTAAAAAGTTTGGGGTATTATTCCAAACCTCCCCCATACTACACTCCTTATGTTTAAATGATGAGATACCTTTTTCTCTCTCATTAATGCCTCCCATGTACACCTGTTACCATGCCAAAATTCCGTAAGGAATTTCTACCTTATCATCTACATTCAATAAATTCTTTTATATTATGCTCCGAAATTCCATTACATATTTTGGGATATTGTGTTACATGACTAAATTACAATAGATTTCATTTATAAATGAATAGAGACCCCATTCTCCCTCATCAGCCCATTTTACGATTTCTATTTGATGTTGTTATGATGCTGAAGTTACAACAAAATTTCCCATGATAGAATAATCGTGTAAGTGAATACCAAACCCATTTCTCTATCAATGGTATTCAACTTTATGCACATGTACTTTTTTATATAGGACTTATATTTATGTATTCTACATCTCTAATTCATTTAAATAAATTTGTATGTTTAATAAATCCAGGTTGTATGACCCATGTGGCACACTCATGCACGAAATGAAATGTTTATATAGGGTGCACCCTAATAGGGATCCAATGCATTTGGTAAAGAATAATATCATGATATTCCATGTGAAAAGAGGGTATAATAATTCTAATTCAAGTGAAATGAGGGTTTAATCATGCTAATTATTGTGCCATAAGGGTTTACTCATTCTCCATGTACAATAATCTTTGTCTTATGCTAATATCAAGTTAAATGTTGTTTCCATATCTCCATGTTATGATAATCATGATATATCATACCTTTATGTTCATGTTTTTGTTGTGCTCCATTGATATTACTATTATATAACATGTACTATATTCTTCATGTTATTCCTTGTTTTCTCCCTTAATATGATTTATATATCACCCTTTTCTTATTCATATTCTCAGGTTATCCCATGCAATGCTATGTACAAAGGAATGTAGTCGTCATGTAAAATATGTTTTCAATAAAGATGTTGTTTTTTATGTCTTAAGTTCTCATGTAATTTTACAAATTTCCTAAGACACTAGACCTATCAATCCTCATAATTTTATTAAGAGAAATTTTATGTAATAAATCATGTTTAGGTGTGTAATAAAGATTAGGGTTGTTATATGCAGATAATAGTGTCCATATCTATTTTAAGAACCCTAACCATTGTGAACCGGTTTGTGATATCCAAATCACTCCAGGTAATTCACCTAATTTCAGTGCTCCTCATTTTAAAATCCAATATCAAATCTAGGCTATAATCAAATCTCCAACTATTCCAAGGCTTGAATCCAATGTTCGAGTGATTGTGGTGTTGAATGAATCCAAGGATTGAACAAAATCTATGCTTTTGGATATCTATAATTTCCCTCAATTATCCACTAAAACTTACAGTCCCACATTTTTGTATCCCAACAAGTCATGTTGAACTATCCTATAACAAAAAAACCCAAAATTCATTTTTTTATAGATATATTGAAGTATCTCCTTCCCCAATAACATGTGGCTCTCTTTGGGAAAACATTGGTACTATGTAACTTGAAATATATCAAACCCAATGTTGGGTTATTTTGTTGTGAGGTATAATAGGCTCCCAATACCTATATTTCATGACATATAACTCTTTCCAATTGTCACATTTTGAACAATTCATCCATATAGCGGTTGGTGTTTTCATTTGTTTGAAATATTCCATTACAAATCACTTGGGAACCACTTTTTCATATTTTTATTTAGATATTAATTTGTTTTGATTTCCTTGATTATCCTATAAACCAAGGAAATTTTTTCACTCATCATAGACATCTTGATATTGTACCTCATAGGATCCACAAAAAAAAATTCATTGTTATTTTTCCAATCCTCAAATATTATGTCTTCAACATATATGAGTACCAACATTCTTTGATCATTCTCCATCTTGGTGTAGAGGGTGTGATCAACTCTATGTCGTAAAAAACCTAGCTTTATTATTTATTGATCAAACCTTAAATACCAGGTCCTCAGTGATTTCTTTATCTTATAAAATATTCTTTTACTATAACACATTTCTCTCATTATCATTTAAATTAAATCCATCAGGTTTCTCAACGTGTAATCCCCCCTTAAGAAGTCCATTGAGGAATAAATATTTTAAATTTTTTTCTATAATTTTACTACATTTGAACTAAAACAACCAAAAAATAAAATTGATACTACCAGGATATAAGAGTGAATTTATCAATATATATATTCCTTTTATCTTGGAGTTCCCCTTGCACACTGTCCATTCTTTATTTTGAGTAACTTGTCCATAATCAATGAGTTTATTACTGAACAACCACTTGGTTCTGATAATATTTATGTCTTCCATCCATGGAAAACTTTCCCAGGTCACATTGTTCTTATATGGATCAAGATCCTTATATATAGATTTGGTTCAATTATTATCCTTTTCCGCCTCTCTAAATTATTTAAGCTCTACTTGGAAAAAATGAGGCTTTTTTGTAGAGTCTTACTTCATCGAGTTTTCAACAAAACATTTTGATCACCAATTACATTTTATTCATTGATTTAATCATTTATTGTATTTGTTATAGCTTATAAAAATATATCCATATTTAAAATGAAAACCCACTCATTAATAATTCTTAAAAATCATTTCATTTCTTTTATTACACTTCTAATAAAAAAAATCTATTTTAATATAATACATATAAAAACAGATCGTTCATTAACATTGACTTTTAGTTCCAAACTTAGGAATCTCTGATTACCATCCATGTAATTCTCACAAATTTTAGGCATTACCCCCTTTAGAGAACATTATTGAGCAAAACTATTATCCTCATCAGTTTCATCTCCTGAATAGTTGTTATTTTAATTTGTTTCTTGGGTCTCATCTCCCATCCCTTTTATGTTTCTTGTACCACTCTGAGCTGTAATCAACATATGGATGGCTAATTCTTTGAGTATTTCATGAAACATAGGTGCATGTCCACAAGTGATGGAGGAAGAGTGACAAAAATAAAATAAAATAATAATTGTTTAGAAGATGAGATGATGAGGATAAAAGTCACATATAACTTTCACCTTTTAATGAATTTAGAGGATAACACCTACCAGAGTGAAGTAATTATTTTCTTAAATTCAATTATCTATTTTCTTTTGAGCATATTTAAATTCTTTGAAATAATCAAATGATTATTTTCTATTATTATAATTATTTTAACTTTCACATTTGATAATTAATATCTTATGTGTATTAATTTTTTTATTACAGGAAATTAATATTTTATGAATCCAATAGAATATATTTACATTCACTTAGATAGTTGAAGGCATCAATCCAATTTATCTTATTGTCTCCTCATCCACCTCACTCATTGATTGATTTTTTGTTGAGTTCTATTTTCATTTTTATCATCATTATTGCTTTACCATCGGCATATCCCTGTGGTAAACAATGTCTGAAATGTAAAATAATTATCCATAAAATTAATGTATTATATATTATTTATGATTAATATTTTTATTTTTAGTATTACTCAAATAATTATTGTTTTCTTGTATAAGTGGATTCTTTTTCTTGATTTGGTAAGGTTAGTTCGAATCTTCTCATGCTCGTGAATGGTTGTACTTTGAGCATGGAACTCAGACAATGACAATAAGGAAATGCTTAAAAAATGCATACAACCATCTGGAAAAGGTGAATTCCTACTAATTATTTAATTAATATTTTCATCATTTTATCTATTTGTGACTTAGATTATTTATCAGTATTATATAATAATTATTTAGTTTTTTTCATTGAACTTTTTAGAAGTCATATTTTTCTTTCAAATATCTGCAATCAGACACAAAAGAGATAAAATGATTCTTTTTACTAATGTAACCACATTTTCCATTTTCATTTCCTTTCTAGGTCTAACATCCAACACAAAATATTAATTCAATGTTGTTAGCTAAAAACCATTCTCATTACTGAAATACAGAAGAGTATTGGAAGCTCACGTTCCCATTTTGGTGACTTCTCATGACATAATGGGCACATGAACTTCCTCTTATTTATTGACTTTGAACAATGATAATGGTTTTTCAACTATGAATATCAAGTCAATATGCACTGTTGGATGTTCAATATAGAAAGACAATAGAAAATTGTTACTTTGGTAGTTTGTATTTTTTTGAAACATTGGGATATATAGGAATCAAACATAACTAAATCTTACACACGGTGTGACCAGTATGACTCCATGTGCTTCTTTTTATTTAAAATTGACATTAATTTTAGTAAAAATGATTATTGACATACTCTAAACTGAGAAAAATATTATTATTATTATGATACTTTAGGAAAATTATCCATAAGTCATTTGGGATTTGTAGGAATTGGACACACCTTAAATAGATGCACGGTGTGACTACTATGACTTAATGTGTCTGTTATCTGTTTAAAATCAAAAGATTAGCTCAAAAAATTCACTCAATAAAAACAGATCAAAAAAAAATATAATTTTATTGATAATTTAGGACAATGATTCATAATTCATTTTGATGTGTAGGAATTTTTTTTCACATGAAACCAATACATGATGTGATCTTTATGGGTCCAAGTGTGTGTTTCCAGTTTAAAATGACATCTTAGTAAAAACGAAGTGACATAATCAAAACTAAAAAAACACATTTATACTATTTTCATACTTTAGGAAAAAAATCCACGATTCATTTGAGATGTATAAGAATCAGTCGTACCTCAATTTTATGTACGGTGTGACCGGTATGACTCCAAGTGCATATTTTAAATTAAAATTAAAATCAATGTAAGTAAAAAAGAAATACTGACATACTAAATACCTATAAAATCCATTTATATCATTTTTTTTACTTTAGGTAAATTTGTAGTAATTATACACAACTCAATCTAATACATAGTGTGACCAATATGATTCAAATTGACTCTTTTTATCTATAATTGACATCAATTTTTAGTAAAAAGGAAAATTGAACTACTCAAAATAAACAAAACACATTTAGATTATTATGAAACATTATGAAAATGGTCCATAATTCCTTTTTGATATGTATGAATCAGCTGCAACAAAATCTGACACATGATGTTGTCGGTATGACTCCAAGTGCGTCTTTTTATTTAAAATTGACATCAGTTTTTGTAAAAAGGACAATTGACCAACTCAAAAACTTGGAAAACACATTTGGATTATTTTAATAATTTATGATAATTATCCATAAGTCATTTTTTACATATAGGAATTACCCTCACCTGAATATGATATAAGATGTGTTCGGTATGACTCAATGTGTCTGTTATTAAGTTAAAATCAACAGATTAGTTCAAAGAATGGAACTCATGAAAAACCGAGAAAGATTACTCTAATTTTATTAATAATTTAGGAAATCATTTCATATGTAATTTTTTATGTTTAAGAATCTGTATCATGTCAAACCTATCCATGATGTGGTCATTAGGAGTCAAAGTGCGTGTTTCTAATTTAGAATGAAATTTTTGTAAAAAACTCAATTGACATACTCAAAACTAAGAAATAATATTTGGATTGATTTTATATTTTATGAAATGGTTTCATAATACATTTTTGAATATATGAATTATCCTCACCTAAATCCAATGCATGTTGTGACCGATATGAGTCCAAATGTGTCTTTTTATTTAAAATCAACATCAATTTTAGGAAAAATGATAAGTGACAAACTGAAAACCAAGAAAAAACATTACAATTAGCTTAATATATTAGGAATGTTATCCATAAGTCATTTTTGACTTTTAGGAATCATCCTAATCTCAATTTGATACATGATGTGTCTTGTATGACAAAATTTGTCGGTTATCAGTTTAAAATCGACATTTAAGTTCAAAAAGTGTCACTCACTAAAAACTAAGAAAATGCATTCGGATTGTATTAATATTTTTTGAAAATGATTCATAATTAATTTTTTACCTTTATGAATTAATATCACATCAAATTGACACATGATGTTACCAGTATGATTCAAAGTGTCTGTTTCCGGTTTAAAATTAAATTTTATTAAAAAAAGTCTAAAAATGTACTCAAAACCGAGAAAACCCATTAATATTATTTTGATTCATTAACAACACAATTCATAAGTCATTAATTATGTTTAATAATCATACACTACTCAATATGATGTATGATGTGACGGGTATGACTCAAAGTGTGTCTTTTAAATATATAAGGACAGTTTTAGGTTAAAACGTGCATCACATCACCAAAACTGAACAAACAACCTGAGATTTTTTCCCATCATTATATCTCATATTACTTAATTAATATACTTATCATTTTTATCTTATACTTATTTAGTTAAATTTCATGTAGATAATTCTTGAAGACGAAAAATAAATGGTGTGACGTGCATAAATCAACCACAACTCAATTTGATACATTGTGTTCCTTGTATGACTCAAAGTTTATTTTAAAATTAACACTTTATATTAAATTATTTATTTATATTATTACTATCATAAGAATTTTTTTCTAATACATGTTTTTTTTTCAAGATGGTGTTAGGATCAAAATACGAAGGAAGACTACTGTTTTTGAATGCTTGTAATAATTTTTACTTATGTAATTATATAGACCAATGCTTTAAATGTCTATAATATAGTGTGTTTTCTTCTTGTATTTGTGTTTTAAATTTTAGTTCATTTAAATTAGGTATTCAAACTTTATTTTTTTGGTTTCTTGGTGTTTTTGGTGATGCAGTGTACTATTACAGCACAATGCACTTGTTTTGTAGTGTGTTGTATAACACACTACAACATACCCCTTTATCAGTGCTTCTATAAGCACTAATAAAATGGTCCTTTATTAGTTATTAAATAAGTACTGATAATGGATTCATTTATTAGTGAATATATAAGCGATAATAAAACACTAGGGTTTTTAATCTCGCTCTAGTAGTCAGTGCTTCTCTAACGTTGATAAAGGCCATCTTTAGAGTGGTTCAAGGATTATTTTGTTGTAGTGATAAGTCATGAGAGCATAAAATATTCATATGGAATAGATTTATGGAATAAACATAATAATATAAAATCTTTTAATTACTATTCAATGATCATTGCAATGAATATAATCATGAAATGGTTTCACTCTTTAAAACATCATAGTAGTCAAGGTTTACTCCCAAGCCTATCATAGTAGAAAAATTACCTTAAAGAACTGGGTTCACTACCTATTCTAATCCAATTAACCACAAGAAATATATATATTTACCCATTTCATTGGAGGAAGATATCGGTCCCACCCATCACATATGGAAAATCATACATATATTTTAAACAAGATCATAAATGAAATACCCTTAGGATTTAAAAATAAATTTAAAATAGAATGAAATACATGAAACACTAAGTCTCTACGAAGAAAAACTTTATTTTAAGAGTATAGTTATAACCTAGTCGTTAATCTAAAATTTTATGCCTCTATGTTTTGAATTTTGAGAAACGTACATACATAGTTAAAATCAGTAAGATATTTATAGTCTGTTAGGATCAACTTAATTTTTGGTGAATAGTAACATACATTAATGAATAGTAATTTCACCCTTATGAATATTAACATGGACTTTATGAATAGTAAATATTCCAAATAACTAGTAACCTCACCCATGAATGTATAAATAAAATTTAGGAATTTTTTAAATGACATTATGATCATAGTATTGATGTTGGTATTTTTGTAAGTCATAAATATTTAATTTACTTTTTTTGATTAATTTAATAATTTAAATGAAAACTTATTTTCATGAAATCTAATAATAAATTTTTCTCTTATGTTCATAATATAATTTTATGAGACCTTGAATAGTATTTCAAGTTGTAATAAAATCAGTTATTATTTTAAAATTGTTATTTTTCAAATAAATTATGATTTTGTTTAAAAATTAAATTCCTCTTACAGAGAAACATATTTTGATAAAATGGATTTCATTTTTTATTTCTACACATTGAAAAGTAGTTTGGGTGAATTTTTGGTATATTTATGAAATACTTGAAATTTTTGTGAATAGTGAAATTCAATAATTTTCAAAATATGCTAAATAAATGAATTTATACATTATGATTGAGTCATTGATGATGTAATTGGACATGGTTTTGAAATCACATTCAATTATTACTATATTTAATCACATTATCCAACTCTATTGATTTTCTGGTGCAAAATACTAAAATAAGGACTAAAATAATGGGAAAACCCTCTTCTCCTCCACTATAAGCACCACCCCTCACCCCCTCTTCCTCTTACACCAATAAAGCTTTTATAATTTCCTAAATTATACCCAATAATTTTCCCAAGTCTCTTCCGCACGTCTAAGACCTATTGGTTTGACCAAATTCCAAAAACGAAGTCCTTAAGGAGGACCTCAACGATAAGAGATCAAGAGGTGAAAATCCTCTTCCCTTTTCTTTTTAATTTTTTGTTTCTTATACTTTATTATACTCCACTATCCATGAAGCATGAACATATCTATTATCTAATATATAGTAAAAATTTATCATGATTTTGTAAAAATTCATCATCATACTTCTTCTCCTCTCCCCCTCATTCTAAAAATAAAAACATCATCCGTGCTAGGTCGATTTATCGACATCATGGACGATGTATATTAAATTTCCTTTAATTACCTAAAATATGGATATAAAATCATTTTAATGGTTAAAAAATATTTTAATGTGTATCATATAACCTCTTCTATGTTATGTAATTAACATATATGCATAATAATAAGTTATATAATGAAACTAGTTCTTGATTATCGAAGAATTACCAAAATGATCGAAACAGATATCATTAATGTTTCATCTAAAGATTCATCATCATATATAAAATAAATAATTTATGTTATAATTTAATATTAAATAAATATATTAAAACAATTTAATTATACTTTTGGAGTTTTGCTTCCATTCTAAATGAAAATCCTTTACGAACCGACCCCGAAAACCATGTAAAGAACACAACTGAAACAATGGATAAAATAAATATTATTAATTAAAGGGTGGAATGATGTTTTGAAATGATCATATACAGAGTTATAAACATGAAAATGTTTCTATAAAATATTAATGACACTTTTTAACCATTATAAACAAGGGTTAAACACATTTGATGTAAGACGAACTCGAGGTAAGGGAATTCTTAACCCAATTTTAATTCTCTTGGTTAACCTTATAGTGTGTGGTACTAAGATTATATGTGTAAATAATTTTATTTATATAATGTTTTATGAAGTGTATTTATTATTTATACACATATTCCTTTCATTGTATAAATTATCACTTTAATTATATGATATGTGTAAGGGAATTTTGTTTAAAAATAATATTTTAAAATTTTATTTTAAAAAATTGAAAAGAAATGTTTTTATGAAATTAGTAATGTTTGTGATTATGTTCTAGTTCGTGGGAATTGTTTATGATAAAGTTTGGGACCTATATATCCCTCTAATGCATTTGGTATGTTTAAGTTTGAGTTTGGCCGTATGGTTACTCAAAGTGTAACGGTGATGGTTACACCATAAGGTAGTCGTGAGGGTTACATTGTAATTTAGTCACGAGGGTTTCAAATCATATGGCAATTTTATGTGTTACAGTTTTAGTTAAGTAATTCCCCAAGATACATTCTTGTATTATTTCTGTTTTCTATGTTTTATAGATGTCTCATGTTTCAAAAAGTAAGTATATGATACTTATTGATGAGAGGTATGTATTCCTTTGAATGATTTCATATGTTTATAAATATTCATAGAATAATTGTTTCTATCTTTCTTTTTATAACCCTTACTGAGATTTTGTGCTGATCCCATGTTTCCAAATGTTTTTCACTGGGTGTAAGTTTGGGCAAGTGAAACGATGATGATAAGATGAATGTTGTGAATATTTTTATCAAGAAAAAGAAATCATGTTTTACTTCAAATGTTTTATATCATGTAAAAAGTAGATGGTGTTTTAGTAGTATCCTCTTGTATGATTATGGGATGATATACATGTATTATGTCCTATTTCTCTAAATATATAAACCTAAAAATATTATCATTGTATAAGAATCTATGATCATTACTAAAACTCAAGATTATGTAAAGTTTAAGGCTTGATCTTTGTTGTTGGTATCATAGGATGGTTTAGATAACATTAGGGATTAGGATGATGAAAATAGAATAATATAAATGATTTTTACCTTATATTTATGATATAAAATTTAATGATTACCATGTTTCTTCATATAAAAATGTCTGTTCAGAATGGTTTTCCACATAAGAAATTGGGAAGCAGAAGTTGGAATGAATTGAGAGTTTGATATATTTTCGAATCTCCATCCTAAATGGTAGGGATTTGAATCAATCAGTTTGTGAAAATAATGGATCAGATTATGCATGAAATAAATGTAAGTATAATCCATTCAAGAGAACAACCAGAGCTACTATAAAGGAACATGATGACAGTGGATCATTTTATGAGTAATATCCTCATTCTTTCAGTGGATCTTCTAACCTTGTGGAAGCTTAAGGTTGGATTAAAGCCCTTGAAAATATATTTGATGTCATGGGGTGTTCATATAATCAAAATCTTATTCAATCAATTTATCATTTTGAAGGTGAAGATAACCAATGGTGGTAAATGGTCAACAATTTCAGGGATAGTGAGGATATTGATGCCTTGTAATGGGGTGGATTTAAAAAAAATTCATTGAAAAATATTTTCTTATGGTGGTTCAATATAGGACGGAAGAGAAATTACTTGAATTGAAGTAAAAAAGAGGAGGATTCAATGGTCATGTCTGAAGAAAAATTCACCATATTAGCAAGGTACACTCAAAATAGTATTCAGGATCTTGATAGAAAAATCAACAGTTTTTACTCAGGATTGAATTCAAGATATCAAAGGGATTTGGTCTCCAGTGAATTCAAAAGTTAAGAGAAGCTAGTCTGATGTGCTGAGAGGGTAGAAATGGAGTTTTCTAATGAACATATGTACTTTGACAATAATCAGATGAAGATTTATGTATGGAATACGATGGGTAAGAATCAAACAATGATATTTGAATTTAAGAATGTTTAGTTTCTAGTTTGTGAAAAGTGTAGTAAAAATAACACTAGGGAATTCCATACCAAAATTCAGAAGTGTTTTTTATGTGGTACGTTTGGAAATATGGCCTATGATTTTAATGAAAATAATCCTAATATTAATCCTATTAAGAAAACTATAAAGTGTTTTAAATGTGGTGAGATGGGTTATTATGTAAATACCTTACCAAAGAAATATCTGAATGATAGAAAGCAGGCAGACTATAAGAAGAAAGGTGTAGTGAGATTCATTGTTACCATGTCAGCAGATGTCGGGCCATCCAATGAAGTGGTATTAAGTACCTTGTTTGTTTACTTAGATTTTTCTAATTCCTTGTTTAATATGTGGTCTATACATTCCTTTGTTTCTAAGAAATTTTATAGTAAATTATAAATTTCACCAAAAGAAATGAGTCTATAACTTATGGGTAAAAACCAATGGGAAAATATTATAGAAAAAAGGCATTACAATAATCTCCTTATTATTATTTGTGGATAGACATTACCTACAAACATTTTCATTTTTAACTTAGTAGATTTTGATATTATTATAAGTATGGATGGACTATCTGTTTATCATGCTAAGATTGATTGTAGAGCTAAAGAAGTTGTTTTTTGGAACGTGTTCCAGTTTTTTTACAAGAATGAACACAAATAATTGATAAAATATCTGGAAGCAGAGAAACTATTAAAATATGAAAATGAAAGTTATCTTAATCATATTTTTGAAAAAATGGAACTATTCATATTAATGATGTGTTAGTGGAAAATGAATACCTGGATTTTTTCATAATTAGTTTCCTAGTGTTATACCAAATTGGGAAGTTTAATTTACCATTGACTAAGTTACTGATGCTAAAAGAATTTCAAATCCCCCATCGAATGGCTCAAATAGATCTTAATGAATTGAAAAATAAATTACATGGGTTTTTTGATAAAGGCTTCATTCATCCTCGTATATCAACATGGGGAGATCCTATTTTGTTTGACAAAATTAATCATGGTTCAATTAGACTTTCCATTGATTATATTGCTTTGAATAAAATTACTATTAAGAATAAGTATCATTTTCCTCATATAAATGAATTGTTTGATCAGCTCTAGGGAGCTTAGAAATTTTTCAAGATTGACTTGAGATCTAGGTACCATCAGTAAGAAGGTAAAGAATAATGACATCGCAAACACATCTTTATTTACTAGATATGGGAATTATGAGTTTATTGTTATGACCTTTGGTCTAAAAAATTCCCATACTTTATTCATAGATATTATGAATAGAATATTCCAAAAATATTTGGATATGTTTTTTATTGTTTTAATTGATGATATTTTGGTATTTTCAAAATTTATAAGTACCATGAAAAACATTTAAGGATTTTTTTGAATACACTAAATAAAATGAAGTTTTATGGATTGTTTATAAAATGTGATTTTGGGTTGAAATGAATTTATATTATCGCTAAAATTGTAAATAAGGATGGAATAACAGTTGATCCTGCCAAAAAAGCATATGATGAATGGCCAAGACCTTCAAATGTTTCAAAGATTTGTATTTTTCATGGATTATTAGGTTATTACCGATAGTTTGTTAAAAAAATTGTACGATCATCTTTCCCACTAAATAAGTTAACACAAAAGGGATTAAATTTATTTGGATAGAATAATGTGATATTTTTTAGTTAATGAGGAAGAGATTGGTGAATGCTGTAGTTTTGGCCCTACCTTCCAAAAATAGTGAGTTCATCATCTATAGTTATTCTTCATTGAAGGTGTTTGGTTCTGCTTTGATGAAAAATGATTATTTAATTCCTTATGCTTAAAGATAACTAAAGCCTAATGAGTTAAATTATACTACACAAGATTTGGAATTTATAGCTACAGATTTCTCTTTGAAAATTTGGAGGAATTATTTATACGGAGAAAAATGTGAAATATATAGTGACTATAAAAGTCTGAAGTATATATTCACATATAAGGAATTAAACATGAAGAAGAGAAGATGGATTGATCTTATAAAGGATTATGATTTCATGATCAATTACCATCTAGATTTTTCTAAACATGTTTTGGATTCCTTGAGTCGAAAACATCACTTATCTTTAACCATGTTATAGTTGGAACATTACCCCTTGATTAATCATTAGATGAATTTTGGCTTGGAATTTGTTGGTGAAAGAAACTACTCTATTTTATTTTAGGGTTTAGTGCAATTGTCTCTATCAGATACAATTAAGAAAGAACAAAAAGAAGAATGTGGGTTATAGAAAAAGGTAGAATTGGTTAAAAGGGGTTGTTTCCAGAATTTAACCTTGATAAAGAATGTGTTTTAAGATTTGGTAAGAGATTATATGTGCCTTGATATTCCCAGATGAAGAAGGAATTGTTGTGTGAAGCTCATATTTCTCCATTTTTAGTTCATCTTGGCATTACTAAGATGTACAGAGACATTTGGGAGTATTATTGATTGGATGGATTGATAAGAGATATTGAATATTTTAATGTAAAATGTTTGACATGTTAGCAGGTTAAAGTGGAGTGAAAACTACAAAAGGGTATGATTCATCCTTTTCCAGTTCTAGAGTGGAAATTGAAAAATATATTCATGGAATTTGTGGTGGGACTACCAATGAATTCTCAAGGTAACAATGTGATTTATGTTATTATTGATCAGCTGACTAAATCTGCACATTTTATTCATATTCGACATACTATGACTTTGGATCAGATTTCTCGACTATACCTAAAATAGATTTTCAGTTTATATGGAGTTACTATTTCTATTTTATCTGACCATGATCCTAGGTTCACTTCAAGATTTTGGAAATGACTTTAGAAGTTACTTGGAATAGAATTAAATTTCAACATGGCCTTTAATCCTCAATCTACTGGATAAAATAAGAGAGTAATTTAAGCACTAGAGTATATTATTTGAACTTGTTAAATTGATTACAAGGGAACATGGGGTTAACATCTTTCTTTATTTGAGTTTTCTTATAATAATAGTTTTCATTCTAGTATACAGATGGAAAATTTTGAGGCATTGTATAGGAAGTAGTGTCAAACTCTAGATTTTTGGGATAAAGTTAGGGAAAGGAAGTTGGTGTGACAATAATTGGTAGATGAAGAGATTGAGAAACTGAAGATTATCTAGTGACACATGAGGATATCTCAGACAAAGAAGAAAAATTATGAAAATCATAAGAGGAAATACTTTTCATTCGATGTAGGTGATCATGTTTTTTTAGAATCTCACAATGGAAAAGTGTTATCCATTTTGGTAAGAAAGGAATTCTAAGTCCATGGTTCATTGGACCATAAAAAATCCAAGAGAAAGTTGAAAAAGTCACCCACTGAGTAGAGTTGCCTCCATGTTTATCTTAGGTGTAATTTTTTTTCTTTATGTTTTGATGTTGAGAAAGTATGCACCAGATAAATCTAATGTTTTGAGCCCAGATGCAGCTCATCTGGAAGAAAACCTTTATTATGAAGAGAAACTTCTTCATATTTTGGATCCTAGAGATCAAGTATTGTAGAATAAGGTAATCCACAAGGTTATGGTTTTGTGGAGGAACCACAAGGTTGAAGAATAAACAAGGGAATTTTAAAATTCTATGAGGTAAAGCTATCCTGACTTTTTAAAAAGAAAATAAAAAATTGCGAGGACTCAATTTCCAAAAGGTGGGGAGAATGTAACACCCCACAGCTTTTCAAATAAATTTAAAATAGAAATAAATTCATGAAACACTATGTATGTATGAAACAAAACATTATTTTAAGGAGATAGTTATAACCTAGCTGTTAAAATAAAATTTGTCACTTCTAGGATTTTAATTTTGAAAAACAGAAATACAAAGTTGCAATAATTATGATATTTTGAATCTTTCAGGATCAACTTATATTATGCTGAATAATAACATAACCTTATGAAATTTAATAATATCCTTATGAATAGTAATATGACCATTATGAATAGTAAATCATTAAAAATTCATAGTAACCTCACCCACAAATGTGTAAATAAAATTTTGGCATCTTTTAAATGACATTATGATCATAGTATATGTGTTGGTATTTTTGAAAGTCATAAATATTTAATACCAATTATTTTGATTAATTTAATAATTTGAATTAATATTTATTTTTATTAAATGTTATCATAAATTATTATTCTATTTTCTTATGGTTATAAGATAATTTTATGGGACCTTGAATAATTTTTCCAGGTGTTATAAATTTAGTTATATTTTTAAATTTTTTATTTTTTAAATAAATTATGATTTTATGTTAGAATTATATTTCTCTTAGTTAGAAAATTATTTTGATAAAATGGTGTTCATTTTTTAATTCTACACATTGATAGATTGTGGGTTTAATTTTTGGGATTTTTTTGAAATACTTGATTTTTTTAGAAAATAGTGAAATTCGATAATTTACGAAATATGCTAAATAAATGAATTTATGCATCTTGATTGAGTCATGGATGATGTAAATGGACATTTTTTAGAACTAACATGCAATTATTATAGTATTTAGTCATAATAACCAACACTATTTCTTTTCTTATTCAAAATAATAAAATAACGACTAAAATAATGGGAAAACCCTCCTCTCCTCAACTATAAATACCACCCCTCACCCCTCTTCCTCTCACACCTCTCATGCCTTGAGAATTGTATAAATTATTCCCAATACTATTACTAATGATCTTACCCTCATCCAAGACATACTGGTCTCACCAAAATACCAAAACCAAAGGCCTTAAGGAGGATCTCATGGAGAAGAGATCAAGAGGTGAAAATCCTATTTCTTTTTCATCCATTTTCCTTTTAATTTATTTCAATTTTTTATAATCTATAACCCTATCCTATAAAAGAGGCTGTAAAAGATACACTATCTTATATATACTGTAATTTTATCATTTTTATGTAAAAAATCATCATCAAGATTCTTCTCTTCTCCCTCTCATTCTAAAAATAAAAACATAATCTATGATGTGTCGATTTACCAACATCATGGATGATGTATATTAAATTTCCTTTATTTACATTAAATATGGTTATAAAAACATAGTAATAGTTGAAATAGATTTTAATTTTAATGGTATAACCAGATTTATGTTTTGGAATGAACATATATACATAATATTAATGTATATAATGAAGCTAGTTTGTAATTATCAAAAGAACAACCAAAATTATCTAAACAAATATCATTAATGTTTTATCTAATGAATCATTATAATATATAAAAAAATATTTATTTATGATATCATTTAATATTTTGGAAATATATAAATACCATTTTATTCCACTTCTTTAGTTTATCTTCCATTCAAAAAGAAAATTCTTTACGAACCGACCATGTAAATTATGTGAAGAACGCACCTAATACAATGGAAAGAACAAAAAATATTATTTATAAATAGGTGGGATGATGTTAGAAAATTATCATATAAGGTGTTATAAACATGAATATATATCATTAAAATACTAATAAAACATTTTTAACCATTATATAGGAGTATTGAATATATTTTAAGTAATAAAAACCTGAGGTAAGGTAATTCTTAACCCAATTTCCATTCATTGGGTTAACCTTCTCTTATGCGGTACTAAGATCATATGTGTAGTTAATGTTTTTTATATTATGTTTTATTTTGAGTATTTATTGTTTATACACATATTATTTTCATTATATAATTTTCACTTCAATTATATGGTGTTTGTTTTTAATTTTCATTAAAAATACTTTTTTAAAATTCTATTTTAAAAAACTCAAAAGCAATGTTTTATGCAATTATTCATGTTTTGTGATTATGTTTTATTTATTTTGAATTTTTTATGATGAAGGGAGGGATATATATCTCCCCCTAATTCATTGGATATGTTTATTTTGGAGGTCGGCCATATGTTTAATCCATGTGTAACTATGATGGATACACCATAAGGTAGTCGTGAGGGTTACATTGTAAGGTTTCCATAAGGGATTACAAATCTTATAGTAGTCGCGAGGGTTAAAATTATAGGAAAATAATTCCCTAAAATACCTTCATGTTTTATTTATGTTTTCTATGTTTTATAAAAATTTCATATTTCACAAAGTATATGATACTTTATAGGTGAGAGTTATGTCTATGTGAAAATGATTTCATATGATTATAAGTATTCATAGACTTATGATTTCACAACTTATTTTTATATACCTTATAGAGATTTTATGCTTATTCCAAGTTTCCAAATGTTTTTCATAGGGTGTAAGGATGGGTAAGGGAATAGATGATGATAAGACGAATGTTGTGAATATTTTTATCAATATAAAAAATCAAGTTTTATTTCAAATGTTTTATATTTTGGAGAAAGTGGATGCTCTTTTAGTAGTATTGTATTGTATGATTATGGGATGTTATTTATGTATTATGTCATATTTCTCTAAAAATATAAACCTAAAAATATCCTCAATGTGTAATAATGTAATATATTGACTAAAAATCTATATTATTTAATGTTTATGGATGGGTACTTATAATAAAACACTCATCATATCATAACCCATGTAAATAAATGGGTTTCATTAACATTTCATTATAGAATACCCCATGTAAAAGGAATGGGATTCTGAATCATTTAATCAATTTATTATGGAATAACCCATAGAAAAGGAACAAGTTTCATAACCATATTTTCATCATACATATAAAACATCATGATAATGAATAAGGATATTATCATTGTATTATATCCCTAGTAATGGTCAAGTAACATCAAAGGCTGACATCTTATATGGAAAATGATTTTGAAAGATCACATGGAACATTTATTGTGGATATATCCTTAGGACTTTGAAAATAGTTACTTATAAAATTAAAATTTTATAAATAATAAAATGAATCATTTTCTTTCTAAATATTCTTTTAATCTTGTAATAGAAGCTTTAAATAATTGAGTGTTCAAGATGGTAGAAAGCACCTTTCATGACATAAGCGTAAATAAATATGTCGTTCACACTTTGGTTAAAATTTCAAAAGTACCTCATCCAGAAAATGAATTGAAGATTAAATTAAAACCATTTGGTAAAAATTCAAAAAATGGGTGAAAATAGATTTAAAAAAGATTATCAGAATATAAAAATTATTCTTGATTTTTTTTTGAAAACATGGATATGGAATAAAAATGTTTTTCATCAAAAGAGAAAATAAAGTCATCTTTCTTTAAAACCATATTTTTAGTATCTTGAGTACATAAAGAGAGTGAAATGAAAGTAAAAAAGGTATTAAACGAAAATAAGCTTAGTATAAGAAAACTAATGAAGTTATTGAGAGTTAAATTATAATATTTCATCATCGGAATGTTAGTCATAAACATTCTTGATACTGAAAATTATTTTTTATTAATAAGGCCACTTTAAGGAAGGAAGTGGGAAACCAAAAGTACATCAGACCCAAACAGCAACAAACAAAAAGAAGGAATCACCTCATCCAAGAAAAAACAGCGCCGCTCACTACAAGGGAGAGCCACTCAGCGACCCCATGCAAGCATGGTCCCTCCCGATGGCAAGCCATCCCTCCGATCAGCCACCTCCCAAGTAACCTACCAAGGAAGGAGCAGCGTGTTCTAACCCATCAGAGCCGATCTGCTCCTCCGACCTTCCACACACAACAAGAACAACAACTTGACAATGCATTAGGAAGAGAGAATATAAACAGATTCATTGAAAACGAGTCGAAATCCACCAGAGGCCGTGTCCCTAAACAACTTCCAGGATAAGTCACAGACCTACAACAGGGGGTCCCCCCTTATCAAGGCCTCAAAGGCAGGTTCAATCTATTCCAAACCTGCATGTACTCCACGAGACTGATCAACCCCTTGTTGAAGCCTCCAACTAGGATCGAATCCTGCTTATCAACCCAAACATACTGCTCTTCATTCAGCTCCGCTTCAAGGTTCCGGCCCATCATTTTGGCTGCATCCTCTTCCGATACATTAAGATATAACACCTGTTCTGACACCACATCCTCCAATCTTAACACCAAGTCCGAGGAGATTTCATGCTGTCCAGGAGAGCTAAGATGACACATGATCTCCCTGTCCAGCTCCTCGACCGCTGGTTTTTTAGTTGACCGGGTCCTCATAGGAGGAGGTAAGGAGGAGTAATCCTTCCTACCTCTCCTCCTCCTCTTCCTCCTGTAACTCCTTGCCTCGGTTTCGGCTTCAGAAAAACTTCTACATATCCCATCAAGTCCTGCTTCCCCTCCACCATCAACACACTCCAGGAGAGCATGCCCCCTTATCTGACCTTCCAACCCGAGGCCATCAGTGTTCCTCCTGTAGTCTTTATCATCCACAACTAGAGCAGAAGATTCTACTCTGGAATCCACCTCTCCCAGTTCTGCGAATCTGTTGCTCAAAACAACTGGAATCCGGGCTGGAGCTACACTCTCTGGCCGGATGCCAGAACCCGAACCCTCTGGGTCTCCAATGTTCATCTGAGCCTGCACCTCCTCCCCATTTCCCTTCAGCTGACCAGGGGTGTTACCCAAGGTAGGGCCAACCCCTTTGCCCCCTTACTTCTCCCTGACACAAGCTTCCCCAACCCCAGACGCATCCTATAAAGCTGGTTGCTCAAAACCCCTGCCCATATACTGCATCTGAGGATTCTGAACCTCCCAGACCCTAAATTCACCTGGAGGCAGAGAGATCCTCACCAAGGCCTCATCCGCCTGAATCGTACACTCCTTCCCCGTGCTACTGGCCGTCTGGACTACACCTAAGTCCTTCCTGAGGAGATCAAACACAGCCTTCACCTGAGGCCCCGATTCCCTAACAGTCTCCTTCAAGATAGAACCGGCAGATCTCTCCCTCCCCGAGCCAGAAGGATCCACCATCGAATCGTTGGCCACACAGTGCAACCCCACCCCCGGTTGACAAGGAGGACCGTGCTCTTGATCCCCCCGAGGAGTCTCGATAGACCTCAGGTTGCACACAGCAGGTTCAGAACCATGGCCGGAGCCCGACCCATCTCCTTCGACATTCACTGAGACAGCCTTATCCACTGCAGAAGTATCAACCACCACAGCTGAAGCCCTTTTGCGGCATTCCTCCAGACAGTGGCCTTTTCAGTGGCAGAAAGAGAAAAACAAAGACCAAGATTCGTAAAACACACTTTGTACGTACCTGTATTTCCCCTCGATCACAATCCACACCTTGTCGGGTGGAGGACGAGAGAGCTCTACTTCCACACAGATTCTCGCAACAATCGGGTGCACCATAGCATCCGTTTTCCAATCCGCACAGAGGAAGCGACCCAGGGAGTTACCTATTGAGCGGAGGAGGGCTGGATTCTGAAAGGGGAGTGGCAACCATGGAAGTTGAATCCAGATCTCCGCAGAGGAAGAGTCCCGATTCATGTTCAAATCAAACGTCCATTGATTAAGATGGAACGATAATCCTCTAAAGAAACAAGTAGTGTATAAGGCATGCGTCCCACAAAAAAATGAGATGAAAATCCATTACATGATAAGTAACTGTTAAATTGTAAGATCTATGAATGAATAAAATTAATTGAATAATTAAATATCATGATTATAAATAAATTCTTGATATAAAATTTCAAAGGATCTGTATATACACCACATAAAATAACATTGGTGCATATCATAACATATGTCCAAAATTTGACAATTTATTACAAAAATCTATTACATGCTTCGAAAAATTATGAATCATAATCCCATGAAATAATAGATTAAATTAAAAATTTAAAAGTATTGTGGAGAAATAAATTAAATATATATCATTTAAAATGGGATTCATATTTACCTCATAAAATAAGATAGGTGTATAAAAAACATATGTCCCAAAGAAGACAATTCGAGAAAAAAATCCCCGACAACCTTGGTAACTTTTGAATCATAAGTCCCACAAAAGAATTATATTCAATGAATATTTAGATGACATGAAAATAAATAAATTAATGTGATAAAATGTAAAAGGGTCAATATATACACCACATACAAGAAAAAAGTGGTGAATATGACATATGTCCCATAGAAGTAAAAGTGAGACGAGAATCCATTATCTCAAGTCTCGAATTTCTTCATATAAATTTAAACCTACTATATAATAAACATTTTTATAAAAAATATATTAAATAACCATAATAATTTTTTTATACCACATATACCTTACTTATTGACTTTTATTACAAGTTTATTAACAATTCCTTGTTAAAATCACGTTTTGGGAAATAAGTGCTTCATTTTTCATGCATGTCTTGGTTTAGAATTTTTTGCCCTTTTAATGTAATGATGATTATATGATGTATATAACTTTATATTTGATTTAGATATCATATATGTTCATTATATATTTATTTATATTAATGTATATAATTTATATATAGAAAAGGAATTACACTGTTTATGGAGACAATAGGTCGTACGTACGCATGAACGTTGTTTCCACTTTATTGACAAATGGGAAAAATAATGGGTAATGTTAATTAAAATTTCTAGGATAATTTATTTATCATAGATAAAATATATAAAAATTAATTATATCCTTATTACCATCCATGTAAAAAAACAAAAAACATATCACATTGCATCGTAGAGGCGATAATTAACTTTTACAGACGATCGTTGTTATCATTTCCCAACAGGTTGGAAGGTAAGAAGTTTTATATGATATTATAATTATAATAGTAAAATTAAGTCACAAATATCATATATATATATATTTATATAATTTAAATTCATTATTATTTCTAACTATGAGAGGAGGTGATAGAAAACGAATTACATCGGTTCGTGAGCCAGTAGTCGGTTGTACGCACAATCAAAAATTTCATTACTCATTTGATGGAGGAGAAGATAGATATAAGTTAGTAAATTAACATTAGAAAATCATATTATATAGAGTATATTGCTTCTATTATACTTTAATTATTAAAACCTGAATTAGAGTGGAAAGAAAAAGTAAAAAAAGAAAAATATTATTGAAGATAATTGCCTTCCCTTAGAAAACCCTCTTTTTGATATCATATTTAGGACCCTAGGTTTGGTATTTTGGTAAGAAAGAAATACTGAGTACACGAATAATATTTTGGTAAGATATTTTGGTAGGTGGTTTCCAATAAAAATGGATTAAGGGGTGTGATGAAGTGATGAGAGTAGCTCCTCTTTATTAATAGAGGAGGAATGCCATTTTTTAAATACCCAAAATAATTCAATAATGGAAAGTCACCCTCAATCCATATTCCTATAAAATTGATAAATAATTGAGTGTATGGATTATAAGGTTGAGAAAAATTACCACCATAAAAAATAAATCTGTTTTATACATGTTATTCTTTTACCCTCTATGTTAACTCATTTTACCATTTTTTCACCACAATAGGTTGTGTATTTTTATTTACCTAGGTAATTTGTAGTCTAAGAATAAAAATAAACTGATCATTATTATATATTTTTTACCCATTAATTATAAATTTTAATTCCATTTTATTAATAAATATCCTATTTGTGTTGAAAATATATTTTAACACATGCATCTTGAATGCACAAAACCTCATTTTATCACTAACCACAACAATTAATTTTTCCCAATTTTTTACTATTATTTATTATTGAAAATTAATTTTAGAATATAATATAATATAAATAATTCTGATTAAAAATATTTAACTATTTTATGAAATTCCATTCATATAAGTGTCTGTATTTTATTTAAAATAAAACCCTTGGATGTGATGAAAAAAATGATTTTATAAATAGAAACTTTCCATAAGTATAAAATGTTTAATTATAAAAATAAAATAATTAATTTATTCTAATGAACTAAATTAGATTAATTATAAAATAATATTATTAATATTAATTTTAAACCATTTTGAACAAAATTAAACTTTGTAAAAGATTTAAATTAGAAGGCATTTTACAATTAAACTAGTATTTTTCACTATTCCATAAAAACTTTAAATTATCAAAAAATTCAAAAACATCACAATAAGGTAATTTTTACATTTGGATTCAAAAATCAATTTTTATTTATTCAAATAAATTTTTTAAAAGTGGAAAAAATTATTATTTTTTCATGAAAGGCAATAAAAATCATTTTTTAGAAAAATATTTTTTTAAAGCGTATAAAAACATTACAAAATATTATGAACTTATTTGTCATTATATTTTCATTATATAAATAATTTATAGTTAATTTTAAAAATGTGTTTATTACTATTCATATATCCATGTTTAACGGGTAGGTTAAAAAATTCGTGTTCAAATAATAATATTAATAAAATATTACAGTTTATTAAAACTCCATGTTGCGTATAATAAAAGTTATTGAGAAAATGAAATTTATTTGAAAAAAATATTTCATAAAATATCTTGGTGTTATATATTACTCCCCAAATTTTCATCATGTTTGAAAAGTTTATGAACAAAATTTTAATAAAATAACTTAAGCTTTCTATTTTTTTCACTAGAGTTTTATGTCATATTTACAAAACATAAAATTTATTGCATACATTTATATAATTATACGTACATATATGTGTGTGTATATATAAATATATTTACATCTATTTTGTCACTAAATAAGAAGTATTCAAAACTTAGGATAATGAAATTTTATAAAACATACATGGACTGGTAATTAGAATAATTAATACATAGCCAAACATTAATCATGTTTTAAGTGACATTTTATGATAAATAAATAAGATTATTATCACAAGAAATAATAATTTAAAATCTTAATGATAAAATTTATAACCTAGAACAAAATTATAATATTTTAAAACATAACCCCCTTCTCAAAAAATTAAATATTTAATATAATAATTGAATTATAATATTAAATAAATAAAATAATATTTTTCCAACCTTAAATTTTATTTTAATTTGTGCATAATTAAAACGTGAATTTTAGAATGAATTATTAGGAAGTGATAAATTTAAAGAGTGTCCCTTTACAAAGTGGGTTTTGAAACAATACAAACAACATAAGTTTATTTTAAAAAAAACAATAGGGCTTGGAAGGTAGTTAAAAAATTATTCATTTTCCCCTTACATGAAATTAAAATCAACCTTTTAATAAAATTATAGTATGGAAAACATATGAATTGCACTTATAAAATTGAAATCAAACTTATATATAAATAAATTATAATTTAAAAATAGAATTTTCCCTTATAACCTTTGCTAACCTGACCTTTATGAAGTTTCTATTTGCACAACTCTCTCTATAGTAAAACTCTATTCTTGATGAAGTAACTAAAATATCAAATCATCATTCCCTATTCCTCTCTCTATAACAATAGAAAGAACAAATATTTTATGAAGGTTTTATTTGATGAAATGAACACAGAAATGTCATATATATATCATATATATATATATATATTTACCAGTTATTAAGATAAAAAAGTTACTCTAGATATAGGGTTGGCTTCATATGTTTACTCACACTATGTGGATTTTTGATTCATTAACCTTGAATGGGAATTAATTAACTGGATATCATAACTATTTCAAGAAAATATACATCCCAACACTTCGATTTACCATATGCGGTTCCTATGATTCAATATATGTAAGACCTAAAGAAGACATTACAACATTACACATATGGTTCATGAACTAAATAAGACCTGTCATGAGATTAGTTTTCTCTACACTTGAATGAAATGAAAAAATAGGACCATTATCCCACAAATATCAAGATATACTAATGAGGAGGAAGATAAAAAAATGATGGGCTGGTAGTTAGAGGGAATGCATTGGTGTTTGGATGGAACAAGGCATTTTCAGTGCTAGTCAGTAGACTCATTTTTTTGCAGGAGTTAGTAGAAAAGATGATGGAAGAATGGGGAACATAGTAGTGCAGTATCAGGGTTTTCAGAGATAATGGTGGAGGATACTTTAGGAATAATGAACCCTCCCATTTCACTTCTATAAATACTGGCATTAGCAACCACCAAAAGTGATCTCTAATGGTCATTAGAAACATCCTTTCGACCTCTATTGGTGGTTGCAATTGGCTCAATGCAGAAGTCCATTAACAACCACCATAGGCAGTCTCTATAGGTCTCCTCCATAATACCATTATAAAACTCTGGGAAGTTTCTCATTATTTTACAAAACAAATTAGGGAGTGACTGCTAGAAGATGTAGCTAAATGGAAATATTTTTTTTAGAAAAAAATACAGCATAACAACCCAAATCCAAGAAAAACACAAAATAGATCCAAATAGAAGAAACAACAGAATCCTAAAGAAATAAATGAAGAAAATACATCCCCACAAATCTAGTGATCCAAACAGATCTAAATCATCTAACCATCCAAATATCTCCAAATCCATTCCAATCTTGTCTCTTAATAAACCTATATTCAAGTTGATCATATTTATTTGGTTAATATATATATATATATATATATATATAAAATAATAAAAACTGTTTATATATTTTTACCTACACAAATAATTATTGATATAGAAAAGAGTCAAAGATAATTCGAAATATCATTTTACAACACTTATTAGTTAAATAGTGACTATTAGATTTTATAAATCATGTTTACCATATACCCATCAATCAGAGTAATTAAGATATCTGATCCATGTACTGATGCTTCCTGAAGATTAAAAATGACTTAAATATCATTTTCCTAATATTTCATGTCAAGTGGATCTCATTTAGGTGGTTTTAACCCCAACACACATGATTTTTCCATTATTACAAAAATGATAATTTATGTGAAAATGAACTTTTAATTGTACTGATCAATCCATGCACCTGATTAATGTGCAGTTAATTCCAATAGATCACACATTGTTTGAGGAATGTTTTCCAAACATTTTAAGTCAATTAGAATTCATTTTCATGTTTTGACCCCCTCACAGTAGATGTGTCAATTTAACAACACTAAGAAATGTTACTCATTGTTTTTAATCATACCGGGTAACATGAGAATCTGATGCATGCATCATTGATTCCTATATATATCCAAAATGCATTGATGATTTTTATCCCATGATTTCTTATCAACCCATGTGAATTAGTTTGATGTTGACATCATTTATATGATTTTTCACTTGACTACAAATCTAAGGGAAAAACAACTCTTGATCATATGGAGTAATTCTAGTATCTGATCCACATACTAATGCTTCTTTCAGATTATAAAGGACATAAATATAATTTTCCTAATATTTCATGTTAATCAGAGCACATTTGGTTGGTTTTGACCCTGAATTACATGATTTCCCCATTATTACAAAAATGATAATAGATGTGAAAATGAAATTATAATTGTACCAATAAATATGCACATCATATTGACATAAAGTTGATTACAATGGATCACATATGATTCAAGGAACTTGCTCTTAACATTTCATGTGAATCAAAATTTATTTTCACATTCCCCCCCTCACAAGAGATGTGTAAGTTTAATAACACTAAGAAATGTTACTTGTTGTTTTTAATCATACCGAGAATCATGAGCATCTGATGGATGTAGCGTTGATTCCTAGAGATCCAAAATTCCTTGATTATTTTTCTCCCATTATATCATGTCAACCCAGATGCATTAGGTTAATATTGACATCTTTTATATGATTTATCACTTAACTCCAAATCTGAGGGGAAAACACAATTGGAATCTCATGTGAACATTATGAGGTCATTTTTTAATACAATAATGGTTTGGATGAGAAAAAAATTGACCTGACTATCATTACATTGTAGAGAGAATGTAAATGTTGGAAAAGCGTAGTATGACTTAAAGTTCTCATGGAAATTCCTTGATGATCGTGGAAAAGACAATAGATTGGATGAAATAACTTCCAAAATACCGTAACATTGTAGTGAAGGTTGTGGATTGATCCTCTTGAATTTTCATGCTAAAGATGATTCTAAAAAATAGGGAGAATGAATGGCCAATCTATTAAATTTTATAAATAGCCAAGACAACATCTTTGGTTAATGAACCCTGGCTCATAGGTAAAAGAAAAAAGATTAATAACTATAGATTCAGCATGGAGGATGTAGTGGCTTCACATTTAGTTGTGAAAAGTGGTTGAGAATATATTTTTACTCTTATATTTATTGCGTAGCTGAGGTAATTTTGTAATTAATGTTATCTAATTTCTATCATTTTGTTTTCACATGTGACATGTGGTTGAAATTGAATGATTAAAAATCACTTATTGATTATTTCTCCAAGATTTCTCATCAGTTTAAATGTATTTAGTTGGTTTTGAATCCCTACTTGATCAAATTTTATTTTAATGAAAATGTAATTAGGATTTGTGACTTAACTAAAAGTACAAATTATTTAAATGGTTAATTTAAAAGAGAAACATGAAAAATAAAACAAACACACCTCTTAAATCTGATACATTATGCAGGGCCAAGGATATTACCTCCATCCGATGTGGAATGGGCCTAAAAAACTAAAAATTATGATGATATTAATATTGAATGTAATAAAAAATAAACAAATAATTTAGTATAAACCTGTGTTGTAGGATCCACTAAACCATCACCTCGACACACATATTCCCGTAGCAATCTAACCTCACCCAACTACTGTGCATTTACCTCCTTAGAAGCACACATTTTTGCCTCCAAATATATCACCAACTGTGTCATCCTAGAAACAATATGATCCAAAACCTCAGCACATGAAACGAAAAAATGTAGAATCCCTATTCCATAGGTCAAACTATATCCATGTCTATCACAACCAATAATGAGATGGAATATCTCATCCCTTAAAATGGACAACTGTCGTTGGTCCATTGGTAGTTGTGCTAACTAAGATTAAAATTGAGCATGTTTAATATTTAAATATAAATATAATTTTACATACAGATTCATGTAAGTACTGATAATTAGTATAAGAACTAACTATAAGAGCTTCAACCTCTGTATTATTTTGACGAAAAGTTATCATCCACACCGAAATTTTATCAGTCGGTGAAACTTTCTCTTGTAACTATATACTAATAATATATAAATATAGAGCACAAAACCCTATTAACTAATAAATTAAAAAATTGAATAACAAATACATCATGTCGAATATGGGACACATGATGAGTCCCAGTCCTATTAGATGGTCTCTCCATCGCCTGATTCTTGGAATAACATGCTGACACCTCCTACATTCAATTAATTCAAATTTCAAATATGTAAAATGATACAAATTCTATAGAATATATAAACCCAAATAAATATATTAACCACAACATACTTAGTAGAATAATAAGCAACTAACTCATGCTAGTGAGATGTGAGAACACCTCTAGGGACTCTTTCCAGAAGGTCTAGGGCACCCACATTTGGTAACCAATGCTCCCTCTTAACTCTCCCTTTATGATATATCCATATTTCATGACATTTGACCATAAAAATTGGCTAGAAATTAATGGGTAACACTTTCATGTTATTATATTTAAGAAAAAATAATCACACATGTTAGTATTTTTTTTACATAGGTAAGAAACTAAAATGATCCTCTTTTCTAAACTTCCCTCCATAGCCGATCAAATGTATCATAAAATACTTAAGCTTAGTCACATGTGGTCAATGAAACTCATTATGGTTCATGTATTAGACCTAGAAGACGAATAAATGCGGGGGTACTCACTCCGACAAGATGGTATCTATCGTCAAATGAAAATCAATGAAAATGCAGGGGTACTCACTCCCAAAAGATCTGTGTAGGTCAGGTATTATATGAACTAGATGATGATAAAATATTGGGGTAATCACTCCCACAAGATTATATATAGAATCAAATGATACCTCTAGGGTTGTGTCAAAATTAACTGATGAAATACTATGACCAGGGCCTCTCCTATGAGAGGAATAAGTGGTAAAGTATGATCTTATTGAAAACAATTTCATACACAAATAGAAAGATGTGAATATATATATATACATATATATATATATATATTTGTTTAATGGTTAATTTAAAAAATAAGCAAAATTACATTCATACATGCCTCGACTCTGAGATTTAGATGGATCTACTTAATGATGTGGCCCTGGTGCTTGTTCCCCTGACATTCCTGCAATCATAAAAATAATTAGTAAGGAATGAATTCATTGACTATTATAGTTCTTATCTATATTGAAAAATATAAACAACTCAATTAGAATATAAAAAAATAATCTATCCCAAGCATATCAATGAACACCATTTCGAATTCAGATATTAGTAATCCCTTTTGTGAATGGTAGTGACTGAAGAAATAGTAAAAAGAAGAATAGAGTGAGATAATCTATTTTTTTATTTAATATTTTATTAATATAATATTCTATTGAAAATTATCCAAATATATTAATTTATTTTTTTATTATTGATTGATACATCCGATTTAATCAATTAAAAAAAGGTAAATAGTTCATAGAAAGATAATTTTTTTAAAAAGTATTTAAAATGAAGTGCGAGAAAACAATCATACCTTTCATTAAACAAGAAAATAAAAAATTTCTATGTCAACGGTATCTCTAACCTAATGAATATCTTCTTCACGTTGAACTATTGTTTGTTGATCAAGATGTTGCGCAACAAAGGAAACCATATTGGGTTCATCTTGTTAAATTAAAAACACTCCTAGCCCTAACATTTTCAAAGAAACTTGCCAATTATGATTTGATTGCAGGGTAACGAAGATAACTTGTTCCTCTTGTGATGTTAAAATGAATGTTTCCTTATTAACTCATTCATTTATATATGAAATTTTGTTAAAATTAACCAATGTAAACTAATATTGATTGACTTTACTTGTATAGACTGGATAAACCCAATTACACTTTAATAATATTTATTTCAACACGTGTGCATATACAACTTCAATGATGTCTATCAATTGAACATAGTAATAACTAGAATCGACAGTTTGATGATTGATGGAACTATTTTTTTATTACTCATTGTTCATCAACATATTTAATGAGAAATCAAAATCCATTAGCATCTATATCTTTATCTGAATGAGCCATTTTAGATGGAAACTCATCTATTTAGTGAAATTCGTTTGTTAGTGTGGGGTAACATAACTACCATAGGTTATGGACCTATATTATTCACAAAATTCATTAATAATTTATGACGAAATAAATTAGTATTATACTTAACTCACAATTAAAATCAATTTATTCATAAAAAATCCTTGAACTAATCATGAAATGAAGAATAATGAGATTTTCAAATTTTGTGCTCATTTGAATGAGAAATAAATTCTTTTAGCTTGTTAATGTGTTTCATGGAAATGATAACGTGATGTTTAAATGATCAAATTTATATATTCAAAAAGAACTTGTAAAATTTAACCAATAAAAGTGATAAGACACTAACTACATTAATGGTTCAACTGATATATTATTGAATAAGATATATCAATGAGATTGTACCCACTCAATGTTTTCCTTATAAAATAAAGCTCCTTTTCCAAATAGACAATCAAGAATATGAGAGGTATTATATTATTTTATTTCAAAAACTATAAGATATTATGTAAAAAAGTATTACAATCACCCATCAAACAACCATTATCTAGTGAACCCTCCAAAAAAGATCTATTGGATACAAATATTTTCAATGTATTCAGATACTACTCAATAGGATACATACACCTGAATTACAATGGCCCATCATCCATTACTTCATCAGTTAGGTGCACTGTCAAGTAAACTATAACATCAAAAATGAGTGGGGGAAATAGTTTCTAAAAGTGAAAAATCATAATTATAATTCTATCCTATAAAATTTTTAAATCACACATTCATTGATTTTAAATAAAAGTAGTCCAAAAAATTACTCATCTCAATAAATATTTAAAAAACATTGGGGATAAACAATCAAAAAGTGTGATTGGAATCAACTTTTGTTGTAGTAAGTGATTTTCATGACTTTTAGACTCTTGTAATGTTCTGCTCATCAGATTCACACACTTTGAAATATTAGAAGAGTAACCATTAAGAACCTTGAGAATTTTCAAAATGGAAAGAAAAGTCTCTTTCTCTTTTTTACTCATCATATACTGTAAAAAATGCATATATGACTTGTTTACCTTAGCCAATTGTAAATGAAATTGTTTCCTTAGACCAATTTATTCCAATTCATGTCATTCATTAACAAGGTCCTATGATTTTCCACTGACACATAAAATGGTCCATAATATATTATCACAGACATGTTTTTCAATGTGAACGACATCCAGATTATGCCCTAGCATGATAGTTTTCCAACAAGGGAGACTAAAAAGAATATTTTGTTTCCAATTTTTACTGCATTGTCTGCACACACCATGAATATTAGGTAATGGATGAGATTCCAAGTCCTGAAATTAATATACTATTTGGATATTTTCTTCCTCAAAATGTGATAATATTTCTACACCTTTCATGATATTTAGTACTGGGTTGAACTGTCTAGAACCCTCAAATGCCACTCTATCCTTTCAGAACCTTTGCTGAGGAGGGATAAAATGTTTGTGACCCATGTTTTCCCATTTTTGAAATGTTTAATCCATACAAAATATTTACTTTTATTGAAAAAAGGGAATGAAAAAACCCCTTTCGTAGTATAACATGATAAATTTTTATAAGTCAGGATGTTATTGATTATCCAAAATAAATTACCCTATAGTTTTAACATTTCATTCATTTTATAGTATTAATTCATCACACCATTTCCCCTAAATTCATTCAACATATAAATCAATGGTTGAAGTTAAACATCAATCTTATCCGATGAAATTATAGTGTAACAACCCTTGATTGACATACATGGACATTATATTACTTTTGCGGAATACTTAACACATGAAAAAAACAGATTCCCAAAGATAGTAATAGTTTGGTGTCTTCAAAAATATATAACACAATACTCTATCTTGGTGAAAGATATTCAACAACTCCCATAAAAATATTCCTATTTTTTCCTACCTAAAACATTTCTTTATATCGTGTGGGAAAAGAATATATAAAAAGGGTGATCTAAAATGATCAGTAAGGGTAAAAATTGAGAACATAAATCAAAAAAGAAACATAAGAATGTGAAAACATGAAAATAATTTTTAAATATAAAATCACGTGTCATGAAATAAATATTGGTAGTACGTATGGAATGGATCATAAAAGAACATTAGCCATGATAAAATAGTATCAGCATAAATCATGAAATTGTGGAAAACAAATAAGCTCATACAATGATTTCCATAGTACCCAAGGAATTTCTATTAAGAACATCATAGTGAAAAATTTCTTTTACTGAACAGGGTTTACATGACATTCCAACCATGTATTGCTGAACCAGATTTACAGGTCGTTCCAACCCTATATTACTGAACCAGATTTACACGCCATTACAACCCTATATCACTGAAACGAATTTACATGTCGTTCCAGTGATGTCTATCTCATGAAATATAAATATTTACCCAATGAATTGGATGGATATATAGGTCCCACCCCTCTCATAATGAAATCATTCTTATATGTGCCACAACAACATAAATCATTCCTCATACCATAACCCAAGAGATAAATTTAGTTTCTTAAACATCATTCCATCATAACATAATACATATAAAATAAATTTATTTCATAAAAATAATTCCATCATAAAAACAATAAAATCAATTTAATAGTAGGGATATAAACAAAGCCATATTTCATTAGAGATGGAAAATAAGTTTGATAAAATACTTGAAATTTATTCTTAAGGAAAATATAATTTCTTTTTAAAAAATGTTTTATTTTCTCAAAATACCACACAATTTGAAAAGAAAACAATTAAATTAAAATTAAACATGAAATCTAGTAATGGAAGATTTATGGAAATAATGAGTTATGAATGTGTAAAAATATGTTCATTCCATATAAGTTAAAAAACATTCTTCTCATACTCTTGTAGGAAAAGTCAAAAAGTACAATGTATAGAAAATAAAAGAAAGATTCCATCGATACTGTTTGATAAAAATTTACCATAGGTGAAAATTGACTTTAATAAATAGTATAAAAATAGGAATAATATTATATATTTACGAATCATGGATTTGGATGATAAATATACCATAGTAATTACTTACGTATAAACAATCTCGAAAAATAATGAGATTGTAAAATTATCCCTTACGAATTTATAACTTGTAAAATCATTTTCCTCATAAAATAAAAAATATATATAAAGATTTAAATAACATAAAATTAATAATAATAATCATAAAAACATTAATGGGAAGTACAACCAGAACAGAAAAGAAATAGGTGGTGTATGTGGCATATGTCCTACAGAAATAAAAGTGAGCTAAAATAATCCCTTACCTTAGGTCCGATATGATTCCCATGTGTACAAACCTCATATATAATGATTTAGATAATGTTATTAACTTATTCCAGAATCATAATAATTTTTATGATATCATATATGATTATATTATCATCCATTTGTAAGTAAAATTTCATTGTCGGTCGTTATTAGGATATTGAGTGCTTTATATTCTTATGCATGTTTTGTCAGATAAGTTCATGTTCCACTTATTAGGTTATAGTTAAATCATTTAAATAATGATATTAGTATAATATATATCATATTTATTCATTCAATTCATGTATATAATTGTGGTCGAATGAAGATCATGTAGAATTAATCACATCACATCGTGGAGATGATAGGCCTTACGTACACACGAACGATGACATTATTCTCAAAATTATTGAATGGTATTGAATTAGATGGTGTATGATATTTCATAATTAGTATTATATTATAATAATTATATATAGTTATTATTTTATTCAATATACCCATCCATGTGAGGTGGTGGTAAAAAACAGATTACACCCCAACGTGGAGATGGTAAGCCGTACGTACACACACAGAGTGATTTCATTTCTTGTCAGATGGATAGAAGGTGAATTAGGGTTTTTACATATTTATAATAAAATATAACTATATTATTTATACTTAAGTTATTAATTTATATTTAAACAACTATTGAATATGAAATATAAGAATTAAGAAGATTGAAATAATCTGTACAAGAGATTACCTCTTCCTTGACGTGGTTCCTCTAAATCTCTTCTTAGAGCACTAGAGTTGGTTTTTGAAGAAGAAAAAGCCTATAGAATGAAAATTGAGAAGTTGATAAGGAAAATGGGTAAGGTATGAGTGATCTTGAAGGCTCAAAATGAAGTTAAGATGTGAGGGAGGAGGTTCTCTTTTATAATGGAGGTGAGGGGCACTTTTGGAAACTCCATAAATAATAATTTATAATAAAATAAAACCCCAATTAAAAACCTTAAAAATGTCCAAATATTGAATATGAGATGAGATAGGGTTGTAATTCCATCAACCAATAAATTTTATACAAGTATTTATGTTAATTTAAGAATTATCATTTTAATTAACACTAAGTTATTCAATTTAATTTTTAACTAGGGTAATAAATATTCAAATATTAAATGGGTGAAATATTTACTTATTTGTTGTAAATTAGACCATAAATGAATAATTTAAGAATTTATAGACCATATAATAATTATTATGTATTTTTAAATTTTTTTATGATTTTTAAATTATTTAATAAAACATTATTTTGATAAACAACCTATAGTGTCAATTTTGACACTATTCAACTTATTGATTTTTAAAAATATTAAAATAACAAGTTAACTTCAGAAAACTATTTTATTATCTTTTTATGAGTCAAAGGTTATCTAGAAAATTAATTGTACATATTAATTATGCAAAATATATTTATTTTAATATTTTTAATAACATTTATTTGATTTTCCCTTAATAAAATAATTACTACATCAGTTTTGTGTAATTATTTAATATACTTATTTTATGATTAAAAATTAAGAATAAAATAATATTAATAATAAAAATTTTATTTATTCCAGAATAATATATTTATTATAATTTATCTTCTTGAAAATCCAACATAAAATTTTTTATACTTATTAAAGTATGAATGTGACAATTTTAACATTACATTACAAAAAATAACATCATTGTTCTAATTTATTCCATATGGATCCAAATTGTTCATAACTATACCATGGGATAATTAAGGTCAATATATACTCGACCAATAAAATTTGGTAAAGTGATTTTTCCCTTTAATGGTTATTATCATTTTAATAAAAATTAGTTTATTGATTTTTCATCAATTAAATAATTAATGTATCATCCATATATAAAATGTTAAGGTAAGTAATTATATCCCAATTTTTTTTAAAAAACTTCCATGATAAATATATACATTTTAGATTTCAAATAAATTTTAACATTCGAATTTATCTTATGTATAGCTTTATTTTAAAAATAATATATTATTTAATACATGAATGTGACATCTTTAAATTTTCATTAAATAAAATTTTATAAATAAAATAATATCTCCCAAATGGCCCTAAAACGTCAAAAATATATTTATATCATGGAAATATATTTAGTATGTTAAAAATTAGAATTTATATTCATTGATACCACCCATTTTCCCATATGTGGATACATAATAGATATTAAAGACAAATAAAATGACACTTTGTGTCTTTCTTTGATTTAAATATTATTTAAGTCATTTTCATAAACAAGTATCCATTAAATGACATAATTTTGATCCTTTAGTTTTAAGGGTCTAATTCCATTCATAAAATTAGTTTTTCATTTTTTTGTTCATTTTATAGTCATTATAATTTTATTTTTAACTTAAATTACCTAATTTACCATTGTAATAAAATTTACCATGGTTACTATTCATTTTGGTAAAAAATAAAAGGGATATAATTAAAAAATATAGTCATTATGAATCCAAATTTAACATACATTTTCCAAAATTCAACAAACAGGAGTTTTAGAATTAAATTTAAAATAAAACCGGTAAAATGTCACAAAAACAGTTTTTTGGAGAAATACCCCTTTTTAGAAAGAAAATGTTTTTATAATAAAAAAAATAATTTTTATAAAACATAACTAGATAAAAATTAAATAATTAAAATTTAAAACTAATCCAAAACACAATTTTACTATGTAATGACTTTAAATGAAAATAATGTTTTCAATAAAAATATTTATTTTCACAATTTATCAAAAAATGAAACTTATCGAAAAAATATAAAAATTCAACAAATTTAAAATTTTATGTCCCAATTCAAAATAAGAAGTTTATTTTTTTTAATAGAATATATAAAGGTGTTAAAAACTAGATTTAAAATTGATGCACCATCAAAAGGTGACAAAACTGCATTTTTTGAAAAATACATCTTTTACTTGAAAAAATGAATTTGTTCTTATATCATGACTAGAAAATACCTAGGATGAATTTTAATGTTATATAAAATTAAAAATGTGGTTAATACTATTCATAAAATCTAGTTTATATCCCTTTATATAATAATGTTCTAATAATATATCGTTGTTTAGTGAAACGTGGTATTGTGTACAATGCCAGATATCGTGGAAGGTTACTTTTGCGTGTAATGCATGCCATGAATAGTTTTTCATGTACTACATGATAATAAACTGTTGTGTATACTGAAAAATAATCTTGTTGTAGCGTATAACATAAGAAATCAACTAAATTAAAATGAATCTATGTCATAAAATTTCATGGTGTTACATTCTACCCCGTTAAAAATGAATTTCACCCTAGAAATTCATTGGGGTTATAAAACTTTCACTACGTAGAAGTTTCATTCATAAATAAAACACATTATAAAAAGAAATACTAAAACTTCATTTAAAAAATGAAATTAAGAAACATAACGATTTCCAAAAGTAAATCATCACTGGGCATCCACATAGGATAACGTAGGTGGGAAGTGAAAACATTGATATTGAAGAGAAATATAATCATCATGTTATGATGGATAGTGATAGAGAATAAGGTTTGGGAAATTTAACTACCATAAATCCACAAATATTCGATGATTTAAGGGACCATCTTATTCATCAAATAATAAAGTACAAGGATTAAATTATTTGGTTTTGAAGATGATTTTCATAAAGTTGAAGAATTTTGCATGAGAATAAATAATCACTTGATTTTGGTACAATATCACCTTTCTTCGTACCTTAAACATTTTCTTCTTCATATATTATTTAATGAAATGAAGTTAAATTTTTCATTCATGTAGTGTTATCAGATCATATGATAGAATGATATGTCATTCAACCTATCTCAACAAAAAGGTTAGCATAGGTAATAAAATATGCATTAGACCACCTATAATGAGAAAATACATTAATCTAACAAACATAGACCAGAATATAAATTATACTATCCATAAATAGATAACATTACAATCCTTCAAAAACAAAAAATATAAAACAATAGAAATAGTTGAACTAAATTAACATAAAATTTATCTCCCATATCTCATAAGTTAGTTCTTGGTTGTCACATTCCAAACACGTGAATTGCTTAATCATGTATTATTTTTAAACATGATAATAACATGAATTACCATAAAACCTTAATGAAAAAAATTCATTCTTTAAAAATTAACTCTTTCCACACACCAATCGTACAAAATATTCTATATATTCAAACCATGATATCACTTTGTCCTTGTATCATTCATGAGGTCATTAATACTCTCAAACATCTCATTATCTCCTTATTCCTTTATTATGCACATATAATCTTCTTTCCAAAAATATTTCAATCACTTTTCATGGTTACCAATATCATTCAACTTATACTTTCAAATACATATGGACAAATAGTAGTTTAACAACCATTATATGTTTCTTTAATCCATAAAACCATAAAATTACTTATAGACCATTATTCTTTATAATCATGTAATCATTACACTATCTTCTAAAACCATTGACGGATATGCATCATTATGTTCCCCAACACATCTTTCATCTCATATATCATTTGTAGTCTCTTCATCATCTTCATCATAAATACTACTCATACTACCATGTTGATTCTATTCACGAGATTTCCCTTAGGGAATCTATTTTCATAATGCCCATACATTCCACATTTAAAACATTTAACCATTGTTGATGTCTTAGCAATACCATTATCCTTGTCCATTGTTTTAACAGAACCTTTTCCTTTGTAATTACTGGCTTGGTGTCTTTCTTTTCCATACCCAAATAATCTTCTAGTCCCTTTGAAACATTCTCCTTGGTGCCTCTCCCCACATGATTTACAGGTAGAAAATTGAAATTTCTTTCAACTATGATCACCATAAAACTCCATCTTTCTCCTATCAGCTGGGTTTGGAAACCCACCAAAGTTTATATTATTGATCATATTTATAGATTGTTGATTAGGCATAATATCGTTGTTTCACATTTCAAATACCATTTAATTTGGTTTCTCATGAAAAATATCATTATATTATCTATCATATTCTTTATTAATAGGAATCCTCCTATTTCCAGCCATTTTTTTGAACCCAAAAGGAATAGTG